>OX589606.1:10842268-12092268 GCA_951329385.1 Polia nebulosa
GAAATTCAGTACAATTTTCTTTCCCTGTTTTTAACAGATTAAAAATGACTATTGTTATGTTCGCTTTTTGTGGCATAGAATGTCACTTTTTTGAGCAAGTAGTACGAAAAAGTTATTTTGTACTTTTTTTGGAAGTCGGTTCTATTTATTTTGTAAAAAAGTTTTTATTTTTCACTTTTTAGTTGTGGTTCCCCATTCAATCGTGGTAACACTAAATGGACATACGATCGCAGCAATCGCAGTTGATTTTCTATCATTTTTTGAAGAGTTCCGTTGTCTGTCTCCGAAATATCATCATCAGATCTATATGAAATTTGAATGGGGCCATTTAGGAACAAACCCCATCAAAAAAAATATAGAATTCCGTGTATACAGTGTGTAACGGAAAGGTGTGGTCATATTTTAAGAACTGCATCTGCACATTGATATGAACCACTTTATTCAAGAAAACCTGAGGAAATTCTCAAATTTTTTTTTTAGTTCCCATACAAATATTGATCTGCTGACGATAACTTTGTACGGAAAGTCAAATTAATTTTTTGATAGTTTTCTATTTTTTATAAAAAAAAGTTGTTCATTTCCATGGGCAGAACCGGTTCTTAAAATATGAGCACACCTTTCCGTTACACCTGTATATGACGAAGTTAAGCCCCAAAGATATTAAATAAATATATATATAAACATCCGAATTGATAACCTCCTCCTTTTTGAAGCCGGTTAAAAATATTTTGAATATCTATTTCAATCCATTCACTTACTAACTCCAAGAGTCCTATCAATAGCTGCTGTTGCGATTCCGAGGTATAAAGCAGCATAGAACGGCACAGCCTGATCCAGATGGTGGGGCGCCATCAGAACTATAACGTCACCAGTCTTCAGTCCCAGGTTCCTGAAGCTGATTGCGCATTGTATGCTCCTTCTCAGCATAGATCCATTAGTTTCTGTTTCACCGGTACCGCCGTCAATCTGTAGAGAGAATCAGAACTAGATCATAAGCTCCTTAAGTTCCGAGTTGAATTACAAATTAAAGCACAGATCTGGACTGGTACTATCACATTTGAGTGATTCTTTCCTCAAAAGACCACCTCAGCTGTTAACCTACATCTGCCCGGGGGTTGAGGATAAATTCGAAACAGAGTTACCTCGCCCCTGGGCACTCAAAGGCAGGAAGGAACAGGGGTGGGTTTTAGTCAGTAAGAGTATGATACGCCCTCCCGCTCCACCCAGAGCGGGAGAAGTCATAGGATGATTTCCCACCCCACAAAAAAAAAAAAAAAAGAAGGGATGAATGAAAAGCAATTGCATTCAGCTGAGATGAGAATGCTAAGAGCGATGTGTGGTATTATGCGCATGGATAGAATTAGGAATGAGTACATAAGAGGAAGTCTGAAAAAAAAAGCTGTTAACCTACATGGTTCTCGCTATGATTTCACCATTAAAATGTACTATATCTTGGGGTCGGCTTCCAGTCTAACCGGTTGCAACCTGAATACCAGTATTTTAAAATGGAGCGACTGCCTATCTGACCTCCACAACCCAGTAACTGTGTAATAAGATTTTAAAAATAAAGTTTATTTCTTTATCGTGTCTTTTACAATATTATTCAGTGGCTAGAACTACCCAGGAAGCATGTAGTAATCCTTGTATTGGATGGTTCTGCTCTTCCTTAGTGTCAATCTACATATTTTTAGGTAATTATACTACTAAACTATTTTATGTAATTATTTTACAAACAAGTACAAAATGAAAGAAAAGGTAAAGATACTGGTATGATTTTTTGTGTGATGGTGTGTGTGTCAGTGTATGTGGAGTTGCCCAAGCGTGTAAATAGCCGTGGGTCTCTGCGGATGTAGAACAGAAGTACGACCAAGCACTTGGAGGGAATGCTGGCCCAAAATTGCCTATATTTGTCTGTATAACTTCAAGTTAGGAGTGGTCGGCAGCAGTCGGCGAATGTGGCCCTACTCACAATTTGTAAAACAAGTGGTACCTTACTTTCCGGGCTGTTCTCGATGGTTGCACGTCGAATTGTCGAGTGGCCACTCGTTCTCTTCACACCAACACTCCTGATTATGCTTGTTCAGTAGTTAACGGACGCGGTAAATATGGGTTATTTATTATTCCCGGAGGATCCCCAACGTTTACGGGATTTACACGGGATTTTAGCGTATTTGCGGGGACGATATTTTTTTAAGACATTAGTCTGCGGTGAGATGCGCGCTGTGCCTCGCGGCGTTAGACACACACACTGACGTCAAACTGACGTGACGTCGATTGTTGCATTTTAAATTGTCTATAGCTCGTCGTAAAGCCGGCCACTCACGTCTGTCTGACAAATTAAAGCGAGACACACACGCGACGTGATACCAACCCCACCCAACTTGCAGAGTGGTGGCAACTCGCCACACCATGCTCCCCGCCTTGAAAGGTCCAGGAGCTTTCAAAAGCTGCTAATCTATGCGGAGCGAGTGAGGTTCAAGAAGCGGTGATGATATGTAAGCATTAACTTGTTGAAGAGCTTTGAGGGAAATCCAAGCAGCAGTCCGAAACACCATCGCATTGATATAATGCTCGGGAAAAATAATTATCAGTGTCCTAAGAATGAATTGCGGTTCGACTTGACTATGGTAAGTCGAATAAACTAAATTACAACTATGTAATGGCGTACCATTGGAACGTATAATATGAACCCTAAACTAAATTAAACTAAATTATGTAGTAATAATAATCTATTGAGTTGGCAAAGGATACAACTTAGTGACAGGACGTTTATACGTGCCTGACGCGGTTTTTATTGAAGCGACTCGAATTACACCATCCGATCCCGGAAAAACTGCCTCTATGATACCTAATGGCCAAGTCAATGGAGGTACGTTATCTTGACCCAAGAGAACGACAGTACCTATCTCTATAGGGCGATCGGGAGTGCACCACTTCTGGCGAACTTGCAGCGTGTGCAAGTACTCAATTCGCCATTTATTCCAGTAGGATAACACAAGTTGATCCAAGAGCCTTTTGCGGTTGTTTAGGTTTATGCTTTCTTCTGCCAATTCAGAAGAAGGCAAATACGTGAGTGGACTGGACATTAAAAAATGCGCGGGCGTGAGTACCTCCGGATGTGGGTCTGACGAAATGACACTAAGTGGTCGAGAGTTCAAAAGGCACTCAATTTGCACCAATACGGTCGAGAGTTCCTCGTAAGTGAGAAGTTGTTTACCTACGACTCTAAACAAGTGAGTTTTAACACTCTTAATATTCGACTCCCAAATACCTCCGAAGTGTGGAGCTCGCGGTGGTATTCTTGTCCACTCGATGCGTGATTTAAGAAGCTCATTTTTAATATCCGTTTGAACAGTTGAATTTAATAAAAAAGAATAAATATCATCCAATTGCGCCTTAGCGCCAACAAAATTGGTACCATTGTCTGAGTACATAACAGACACTGGACCGCGGCGAGAATCTTAAATGCGGATAGGAAAGCCTCAGATGTGAGATCCGAAACAAGCTCGATATGTATGGCTTTAGTCACCATGCATACGAACAAACATAAGTAAAGTTTCTGCGAACGTTGACCTCTACGTCGAATAGGTATATAAGCAAGCGGCCCGGCGAAATCTACACCGGTGTGTACAAAGGCTTTAGCATCACGGACGCGGTATCCAGGAAGTTCAGCCATTTTGGGTACTGGATGCTTAGGATTTAGACGGAAACAAGTATTACATTTCCGACAACGAGAACGTATAACCGTTCGGCCATCCAATATCCAAAACCGCTGCCTTATAATGGACATCAATAACCCTGGGCCCGTATGGCAGTACGTATTGTGATAGTGATCGATAATTAGATCGACTACGCGGTCGCGTTTAGGTAAAAGCGCGGGATGCTTGGCTTCATACGGTAAGTCAGATTTAGACAATCTGCCCCCAATACGTAAGATTCCGAAGCTATCAATGAAGACAGATAAACAGCGCAACTTCTTAGCTGGAAGTTCACCTGCTTTAATTAAATTTAAATCGCTCGCAAAATGTAAACTTTGAACTAATCGAACAATGAAATTTTCGGCGGTTTGAATGTTTTCAACAGAACTATGACTATGTAGTCTGTTTGTAAATTTAAGAATGTACATAAATACACGTAACAATTTATTCCATGAGCAAACACGGTCAGCTATAGTATCTAAAATACGCGGTTCAGTATTCGAAGTTTCTACAAGAAAAACCTTTGATTTAAACTCCGGCAATGTTTCACATTGAGCAGGAGCGAACTTTAAAGGCCACTCGCTCATGGGCTGATGGAGCCATGTGGGGCCGTTCCACCACAACGAGTGTCTTATTAAATCCGACGGCAGCATGCCGCGAGACAGACAATCGCTAGGATTCTCTTTCCCGGACACGTGACGGAAACAAGCGGCAGGTAAGTTTTCCTGTATTTGAGCAATGCGGTTGCTGACAAAAATAGACCATCTATGGGGAGATGAGTGGATCCACGAGAGAGCTATGGTGGAGTCCGAGAAAGCGTGGACACCTGTAATAGGTACACGAGCGGAAAGTTTTTCCTTGACTACGCGAACAAGTTTAGATAGAAGTAAAGCGGCGACAAGTTCTAATCGCGCTAGCGTTGTTATTTTAGCGGGGGAGACTTTGGACTTTGCACATAAGAGTCGGACAGTGATATCACCAGTAGGGTTGGTAATGTGTAAATAAATACAACAGCCATAACCAGTAAAGCTGGCGTCGCAAAAGGCTACGATGTTCACTACAGCTTCTCTAAAGACGCCAATGTGGCGAGGAACCTTTAGAGAAGAGAGTGAAGGAAAATCGCGCGTAAAAGCGGCAAACCGATTTGTGATAGATTCCGGTGGAACCTCATCCCATCCTACTTTAGCTAACCAAAGTTCCTTGATTAATACCTTCGCGTACAGCACAACGGGTCCTACAAGGCCCAGTACGTCGAACAAGCGGGCAACTAGCGATAGAATCGCGCGCTTCGTGCATTTATCATCCACGGCGATTGTTGTCAAAGAAAAATAATCATCAGCGGGTTCCCAGGTTAATCCAAGGATTTTGAAATTATGGACATCATTATCCATGCCAGAAAAATTAACTGGTAAGCGGTGAGACTCTGGGAGAATCTCTAATAAAGCGGGTGAATTGGTAGCCCATTTGACTAAGTCAAAGGAACCTACCTTCATTAAATCAATTAAATCGCGGGATAGACGCATAGCTGTCTGTTCGTCCGAAACAGAGTAGACGTAGTCGTCCATGTAAAACTGAGTTTCTACCAATTTAGAAGCCTCAGGAAAGCGGTCGCTTTGCTCACACGCCAAGTTACGCAATGTGCGCATCGCTAGATAAGGACTAGGTTTTAGTCCGAAGGGAACGCGGTTAAAATGAAAGGTGCGAATAGGCTCACCTTTGCTAAAACGATACAAGATTCGTAAATATTTGCGGTGGTGCTCTCTTACACCGATACGCAAGAACATTTGTTTTATATCCGCTGTCATCGCGACAGGGAATGTACGAAAATCAAGCAATAACAAAAACAAGTCTGCTTGCAAATTAGGTCCGACATGCAAAATATCATTGAGCGACAACCCTGAGTGAGTTTTGGCGCTAGCGTCCAAAACCACTCGAATGCTGTCCTTGTCCGGTCTAATGACGGCATGATGCGGTATATAATAACCATCCTCTGTCAATTCAGAGTCGGGCACTTCCGCTAAATACCCCTGAGTTATATAATCCGCGATAGTTTTATTATAATTCTCGCGTAGGGTCGGCATTAACGTGAACTTACGCTCGAGAGCAAGTAAGCGCCGATGGGCGTAACCGCGCGAGCTACCTAGCTCGCTGGGTGAGTGCGCAAAAGGTAGATCGACAAAATATCTGCCGTCTTCAAATAAGACTGAAGAATTAAAATTATTTTCACACTCTAATTCGTCCGGACTAATAAAACGTTGAGATGGAATTTCCTCTAGCTCAAAAAACTTATGTAAATTTGACTCGACTTCAATGTCGGCCTGCGCGGTAAACGAAGATGTAATGTGTGTCACATCACTACTACAACAATCAATATCACCCATAAGTACATAACCGAAGCTAGTCAGTACAGCAGGGGGTGCGCGGGTACCTGTTTCGACCCTGTCTCCCAGGTAAATAAAGGGGAACAATTGTGCTCCAAGCACAAGATCTATTCCGCTCGGAACATTCCAGAGCGAGTCGGCGAGCGGTAAGCTATTTAAGTATGACATGTTATCATTGTTATGTAATCTAATTAATTTCGCGGGAAGTCTATCTGTAATACAATCAACAACTAACGCTTGTATCGAAAACTTCGTATGAGGGTCAAACCGAGATTCTATGTTGAGATGAATAAAACCGTGTATTGGTTTCGATGACATTCCAACACCTTGTAAAAATGAATTGCGTAATTTAATTATGGGTAAGTTCAAACGTTTACAACAGTCCACAGTAATTAAATTATTTTGCGATCCGTTATCTAGTAGGCACCGAACCACCTCCTTATCTCTGATGTCGCTATAGTATGCATATAACTGCGCGGTCGCTAGCAAAATGGTTGACCCAGTTTTAACAGCTGTAGTGAGCGAAACAGATGTATCCTTAGTAGGCGCTTGCGGCTCGGGCGATAATGACTCATGTTTTTCTCGGAAATGTAAGAGAGAATGGTGGTTCTTCTTACAAATTTTACAAACGTTACGTGACTTACATTTAACCAAAGAATGGGATAGACTTAAACAGTTTATACAGCCACGTTTAGCTTTAATAAATTCAAAACGTGCAAGCGGTGTTCTAATATTTTTAAACTGCGGGCAATAGAACAGCTGATGTCGTACGTCATCCTTATCGCACAACGTACATTTGCCATTCGAAACCGGTTCATTACGCGATACGAATGACTTAGCGGTATTATTTTTTGTTTGATGATTCGCTGAACTAGACTTAGCGCGCGGTTCCGTCTGTAAATTATTACCGTATGAGCGTTGTAGTACCTTAACATATGCTTGCATGAATGTTATAAACTCCGCATAGGAAGGTAATTCTTTTTCACTCACACGTGATTCAAACTGTAAGACAGTTTGCGCGTCAACCTTTCTTAAACCACAGTGTAATAAAACAAAATCCAGTAAGTCTGGAATGTCTAACTGCTTCAAGGCTGCGACGGACGCTGAATATCGTTCCACAAAAGTATTGAGGCTCGCGGCATTTCCGGCGCATTGTTTAATGTCCAGTATATTATTGAGATAATGAATCCCTAAACTACGCTTATCTTGATACCTTTTTACGAGACTGTTCCACATAACGTTGTATGTATCACCTGTAGGAACAATGCCCGCGGTCAGCTTCAAGGCATCATGAGTCAATTTACTGATCAAGTACTGGACACGCTGCGAGTCAACCAGATCGGTATTTAAATGAACATTGCTTCGAAACATTTCATAAAATATGGGCCAATTTTCCGCTTTACCATCAAACGTTGGCAAATCTATGGGCGGTAATTTTATCCGAGTACCCACTTTGTGTTCCGATGTTTCGTTTTTCGAAAGTATGAGATTACGTTTATATTTAATATTAGAATATAAGTCTTCAATAGAATATAGACTCGAATAGTCTGGTGCGGTTTGGTCAATCTCGAATTGCAATTCATTCATTTGTTCTACTATTTCCTCAAATTTGTTATATTGCTCAGTAATTGTTTCTGACTGCGCTAAGAATGTCTCATTTGAACGTGAATCATAGTTCGAGATGTTTCTGGAATCATTATATATGCGATTAACTCGCTCGAAAATCATTTGTCTTTTAGCGGTAAGCTGAGCCAATTTAGCTTCTTGCTTGCGGGACGCCATTTTGGGGCACTAATAAAGTTATGTGCCTACCTACTGTAATGACTTGTACTTAATTTGTACTGAATTTTACTGATGCCTATCCAGGCTCGAAAGGACCATCTAATGGAGTTGCCCAAGCGTGTAAATAGCCGTGGGTCTCTGCGGATGTAGAACAGAAGTACGACCAAGCACTTGGAGGGAATGCTGGCCCAAAATTGCCTATATTTGTCTGTATAACTTCAAGTTAGGAGTGGTCGGCAGCAGTCGGCGAATGTGGCCCTACTCACAATTTGTAAAACAAGTGGTACCTTACTTTCCGGGCTGTTCTCGATGGTTGCACGTCGAATTGTCGAGTGGCCACTCGTTCTCTTCACACCAACACTCCTGATTATGCTTGTTCAGTAGTTAACGGACGCGGTAAATATGGGTTATTTATTATTCCCGGAGGATCCCCAACGTTTACGGGATTTACACGGGATTTTAGCGTATTTGCGGGGACGATATTATTTTAAGACATTAGTCTGCGGTGAGATGCGCGCTGTGCCTCGCGGCGTTAGACACACACACTGACGTCAAACTGACGTGACGTCGATTGTTGCATTTTAAATTGTCTATAGCTCGTCGTAAAGCCGGCCACTCACGTCTGTCTGACAAATTAAAGCGAGACACACACGCGACGTGATACCAACCCCACCCAACTTGCAGAGTGGCGGCAACTCGCCACACCAGTATGTATATGTGTGAATGTGCTTTTATGATAGATTTAACATCCTATCTCTCGATTGAAGGTTATATATTGAATATTTTTGTTTTGAAACTTACTCGTATTATAAAGATAGGCAGAGTAGGCTAGAAATTGACGCCTGACAAAAACCACTTTACATTTTCTTCTACCTGTATGAGCCTTTTAAACGTAAGGTAAGGTTTTACGAGTATGTACTTTAAATACTGAGTTGATTAGATAAAGTTTTCTAAGTGACAATATTTTATGATTTACATATAGTTTGTCAGTAGGAAATCTAAATGGTTTAAAGAACAATGTCTTTAATTAGCATCTAAAAAAAAAAAAATCTCTGGGCTCTTTCGGCTTCAAGGAATTTTAATTTGAGTGGCACCACCCCAGATGGTAATACAATAACACATAACTGATTGTGCCAATGCAATATAAGTACGCTTTAGGAGGTCTTGAGAGGTGACATGTCTTAACTTTTTTAAAGACCATATGAGCTTACGAATCATATCATTTATAGCTTCAATTTGAGGGTGCCAGGAAAGTCGGTAGTCCAGGATTACGCCGAGGTATTTAGTGGATTTAACACATCTAATCTCTTCGCACCCACATTGCAAAGTATTAGAGAAGTCACAAGTATGAATCCTTAATATTAAGTTCGGGGAGGGGGGGAAGAGTGTACGCTTATTTATAGCAAAGCAAATGTAATTTGTTTTGGTGATATTTAGGGTGAGAAGGGTGGACTTGAGCCAGTTTGCAACCTTATGAAGACCACGCTCAGCAGCTTCAAAAACGGAGTTCCAAGTAGTACCACTAAATATAATTATAACTGAAATTAGTTAACTCGTTAAGGTATATTATGAATAATGTGGGGCCTAAGACGCTTCACTGGGGCGCCGTACTCAATTTCAGAGTCAGAACTAGTGAAACTGACAATTTTACGCTTTGGGTACGGTCTTTTAGGTAATCATTTAAGAGTTTTATTGGTGTACTCCTAATGCCTGTATACTCCATCTTTTTCACAAGAGTCGGGACAGAAACAGTGTCGAAAGCTTTTCTTAGATCTAAGAAGACAGTCAGACACTTTTCTCTACGGTCTAAGTACTGAGTTACTAAGGAGGACAATCCTGAGGTGGCGTCTTCTATAGATTTTGCTTTTCTGAATCCGAATTGTGAACTGGATAGAACTTTTTTTTCGAGATAAGTGATTAGGCGTGAGTTGATTAGCCTTTCAATAACTTTAGAGATAACTGACAAGACTGAAATCGGTCGATAATTATTGATATAATTTTTATCAACACACTTATAGACGGGTGTAATAATAGATTTTTTGAGCAAGATATGGAATATACCTTTTCTGAAGCAGAGGTTTGCAAGATGGCTGATAATGAGAACAACGAGGGGCTTAACCATTTTTACGAATTTAGTCTGGATACCGTCCCAACCAGGAGCACTGTCAGTTTTCAAATTAGATATAACACTGTCGACTTGCCATGGGTCAGTCTCCAAAAGTACGAAAGAAAATAGGTGTGTTTTTGGAGTAGATATTAGGCCACCAACTGACTGCGGAGATCCACTGAGGATGCTTTCTGCGAGTCTCTTGCCGACACTAGCGAAGAAACTATTTACACGGGACTCTGTAGGAGAACTTCTTCTTTCTTCTTTTCTATTTGTTTGATAGATTTCCATAGTGCTTTAGAGTTTTTAATATTAGTTTTTAGTAGTTCAGATTCATATTTACGTTATAGTTTTATAATTATGTAATAACATATATGTAAAAAAATAACATTCATGTTATTTTTAATATTACATTAAACGGATCGGTCCTTAATTTTAATTGCATTCTGTTTCTGTTCCTGATACAGCGTCATAGATACCCCTTGGTAAGACTGGTTGTCAGACTTTCGGGCTTCTGACGACACGAAACGACTTTCAAAGATCCACGATTGACAGCCGGGACCAACGGCTTAACGAGCTCTCCGAGGCACAGAGGTGTCTCTATGTAGAGATGGCCACCCATCCATTGAGCAACCCCGGCAAGCATAGCTTAACCTGATGAATCGACCCGTGTGGCTGTTATTACTTTAGCCACGAGTTCCTCAAAATACCACAACTTACATGGTTCTCATCATGCTCTAACATTACAATGAAAGCAGATTAACGTCTGAGTTTGTATATTTCTGTCTGATGAAGCCATCTATCATTGAAAGTTCCGTCAAAATCCGTCCAGCTGTTTCAATGAAATGAACCCTTATTCTTTTTATCACGCCTTTATTAGCTTGGTATGTAGCGATGTAACGGAATTTTTGAACGTGATTTTTACCCACTTTAAAACGTCGGATTGAATTGAAACTTCGCACACTTATGTTATCAAGGACCGATGACACTGCATGGTTAGCGATAAATTGTTATATTATGTCCATGTGGTTAGCCAAGTGACGTTATTCTGAATCCAATATGGCGGACTCCCAAAGATGGCAGACTAGTTAGTTTTAATGCATTCCCATGTTATTATCAAATGAAAGGGTTTTCTGAGAAGTATACAAAAAAAACATTTTTACAAAAAAATGGAACCGACTTCCAAAAAAAACTTTTTTACAAAAAAATAGAACCGACTTCCAAAAAAAGTGCAAAATAACTTTAATTTCGGAAGTCGGTGTTCCTGTTTTGTGTCTTCGTTTTTTGACACCGACTTCCGAAATTAAAGTTATTTTGCACTTTTTTTGGAAGTCGGTTCTATTTTTTTGTAAAAAAGTTTTTTATTTTTCACTTTTTAGTTGTGGTTCCCCATTAAACTGTGTCAACAATTCATAGACATACGATAGCAGCAATCGCGGTTGATTTGCTGTCAATTATTGAAGAGTTCCGTTGTCTGTCTCCGCAACCCATCATCAGATCTTTTTCAAATTTAAGTGGGACCATTTCGGAATAAACTCCTTTCGAACAAAAAAAAGAATTTTGAAAATCCGTCAATAAATGACGGAGTTATGCCCGAACATACATAAAAAAAAAAAAAAAAAAAAAAAAATACAAACATCCGAATTGATAACCTCCTCCTTTTTCGAAGTCGGTCAAAAAGCAAGTTTTTACTTTTTTTTTTTTAATTTACTTTAATATTTAGATATGTTAAAAAAAAATCTTCATAGGCATTCAGTAAAAATCTGTTCTCATTACATTACCAACAGACACTTCAATTTTATTTAGTTCAATGTATAGAGATAATCAAATGATGCCTTTCAATATTTACACATAGCGCTCGTGATTCGCAGTTTGTTGGTTTTTTTTTATCTTTATAACTTTTCTGATTTCAACGTCTCTTTTTCTCGTTATCTTTCGAGTGTAGATTTCCTAATCTAAAAAAACATGCCACAATGTTACAGAGTAGGTTCACACATTTTGATGCTTGAGGCGTTATTAACTGCCAATGACCTTGAGTGGTTAGCTTGCGTATTTTGTGCTGAGCTCACGTAACGCGTCGTACGTCCACCCAGTAATAGGACTCGCCCATCAAGGACTGCGGTTCGAAATTAGACGCATTATTAATTTATTACACATAAAACAACAGTTATTGAACTTAAACACTTACGACTAAATTATAAATAATTAAATTATCTTTAACATGGTGAAGGTTTCATAACAATACGCTTTATAGTTTGCATGATTCTTAATTTTTTATCCGCGTTAAACACAACTTTACAAACTAATTACGCTATGTTACAAAATTATAATTTCAAATATTCTCAAATCAAATTACGACGGAAATTGTCTAAAGTAACATATATTTTTTTCAAAGAAATAAAACTAGTCGTTTAGACGTGATGTTCAATTAAAAGTCGTAAACTGCGCCTTAAGAAATTTTGTAAGCTTGTGGATACGGCCGTGTGTTATTTTGTGTAAAGGGATCATCATTTGCCGAAAGACGTCCAGTGCTGGACATAGTTAGGCCTCTTCCAAGTGTCGCCACAACAACCGGTCCTGTGCGTTGCACATCCACCAGATTCCAGCGACCCTTACCAGGTCATCGGTCCACTTTGTGAGAGGCCTTCCAACGCTGCGTCTTCCGGTACGCGGTCGCCACTCCAGAAATTATCGGCCCCATCGCCCATCTGTTCTGCAAGCAATGTGCCCTGCCCAGTGCCACTAGTTTTTCGATTCTTCGGTCTAGGTTTACGTATACGTAACGGATTATTAATACCAATATGCCCATTGGCCTCTAACGCGCGACCAATGAGCGTATTGACGTTTGATTAGAGCGAAATTATTTAAATTAAATTTTGAAATATTCTTCAACTCTTTTTTGATCAGCTTTAATCAAAATGGGGAAGCCCCCTTCTAAGTCCGTAGAAGGGGGATTTATGTTTATTTTACTATTTACTATGAACATATTAATTGATTTCACGGTTTACCGGTCAACAAAAAAGTGATTTTATTTTTCCAAAATTTTACATGTTTACTACCCATTTTAAATATTTATTATGTAACAACTTCAGATAAGTATTTATTTTCTAAGGATTTTGTGTTTTGTGCGAAATTTTCCAAGTAGGTACATTTTGTACTTTGGGAAACTATCCAACAAAGCTAACTTATCCGTAATAGTTTTCCTTCACAGTTCGTTATTACACTACCATCACGATTTTTTTCAGATTTTTCTGGCCAACAGTTTTGATTTTAGGAAGGGGGAAACGCTCGTCTCGAACAAAAAAAAACAGTGGCACTCCGGGAGTGCCGTCAGAAGTCAAAACTTGAACAAAAATGTCCAACGCGCCTCACTAATGAAATAAAGGTAAAAACTCACAATACTTACACTAAAAACCATTCAAATCCACTGTCGATTTGTCTAAACGTAAAACGAAACGACCTAGGAATGAATTTTGTA
Source organism: Polia nebulosa (assembly GCA_951329385.1). Lineage (NCBI taxonomy): Eukaryota > Metazoa > Arthropoda > Insecta > Lepidoptera > Noctuidae > Polia > Polia nebulosa. The sequence goes on from OX589606.1 coordinate 10,855,715, forward strand.
CATTATCTGTGGCAAAATGTCAATTTTATTAAGAAAATATGTAGACTTTTCTGAAACTTTCGAAAAATTTTTCTCGAAAACTAGACGTCTCCGCAGTGTAATATTTTACGAAAGTGTTTTACTTAAATAGATGTGCAAGCAGTAAAATTGTGAAGCCCCGCACGAACCGACGCTAAAGTACAGTGGAGCCCCCCACTACAAAAAAAAAAACAGAAAAAAAGCGGTTACCATCGCCTTTAGATATTGGACATACGCGACACCATTTGGATTGCTGATCTCAGGAAATTACACCACACGTTTTCCACCCAAATTCACACGTTTTCAACACAAATTCATACGTTTTCAACAACACACACACAAGCTTACCTGCATAACAAAGTCCGAATCGTCCTTAATACTCTGCAAGATTATTTTACCGAGATGGTACTTGTCACTAGGAATCCCGGTCTCGGAAACTATTCGCGACGTAAACTCACGCACAAAATTATCGAGAATTTCGTTTTTGTTGGAATATTGCGACATAATTAAGTTTTAATGTCAATTTTTATTTATCACTGGTAAGGAATTTGGAAGAGACCATAAACAAGTGACATTCTATCAGCGATAACGTATATTGTCTGAATGTCAAAAATGTATGGGATTGACAAGCTTAATTTTTTTAGGGTTCCGTACCCAAAGGGTAACCAACGGGACCCTATTACTTAGACTCCGCTGTCCGTCTGTCTGTCAGCGGGCTGTATCTTACGATCCGTAATAGCTACACAGTTGAAATTTTCATAGAAAGTGTAAAAAATAAATTAAAAATTAAGGGGGGCTCCCTAGGCAGCCCCCTTTAACTTCTTTTTACACGTTTCTAGAATCGTGTGGCGAGCTTGTCCCAAAAGAAAAAGCGCTATCGAAATGTCACATGATCAATCCCTTTTTTGACATTTTACAATCGCTCTCGCTAATAGATTAAATTATGTTCACCCTTTTTATTACAAAACTCGCTAACTACCACCCGTATTTATATAAATTCGCTAACGATATGCTTAGTTTAATTACTGATTAACGGATTCCAAATTGAAATTCTTCATGGAACATTTTGAATTTAGAACCTGCTAATCAGTGTTTAAACTTGTCACATGGTTATTTTTTTATAAAGAAGACCCTTTCTCTAGAGCTTAAGGCACACTGGAAGCGCCAAAAAATATGTTTATAATTAATTTATGTCTAGCCTCAGAGTGTTTGTTTTCCTCCTCCCACTTCTCTTTTAAACTGTCCACAGTAAAAATGTCGTAGACTAACTTCACACACATCTACTTATACATGTAGCCTATATAACCGCATTATAAAATAAATGACGCACATTAAGATGTTAACACAGATTTATGGCAAGTGCTTAAGGTAGGACCACATTACAGTTATTACTTCTGTAGCGACATCTATGACGCTACAAACGAAATAGAACAGCAAAATCCTACATCGCACAAGCAGAGTTCTCCGCGCGATTTGAACATATACAACAGTCCGAAATCAACCATCGGGTAGTTGCCCGGATCAGACACAACACCCGTCTGGTCGGAGGATCCTCCCTTTTTCAATAGAGGTTTGCGGGACTTTAAATCCTGTTCCGCATACCTGCCTATAGTGGTGACCCTCGACTATGAACGTGCGAAGCGCATAATGCCTAGGGGTAGCGGATAAATTATGCCTAGGGGTAGCGGATAAATTCTTAACAGAGTTACCGCTCCCCTGGACACTCAGGCAGGGAAGGAGCAGGAGTGGGTTTTAGTCAGTAAGAGTCTGACACATCCTCCTGCTCCACCCAGAGCGGGCGATGTCATTGGATGATTTCCCACACCGCCAAAAAGAAAAATTCTTTGTCATGATGTCATCACCTCCAAACTGGTGACCCTCGAGCATGAACGTCAGCACAGCTTCCGTGCAGCTACTCCAGCGTGACGTCATCATCATCAATTCCTCCAAACTCTTCAGCAACGAGTCATACAGCCAGCCAATACCAACGACTTCTGCGGGTATCCTAACCACTAGCATGCAGCGAACGCGCATTAATGGTCAGCATCCTCGGCCTCTTTCATCACCCTCGACGATGATGACAACGACGACGACGATGACAACGACGACAACGACGACGACGACGACAATGACGACGACGCACCGCTCCGACCCACTGGAGCCCGCAACAGTACGCCGACTCACTGGAACCTGCAGCATCGTCGCAACTCACTGAGACATCATCCCGACTCACTGGGATATCAGAAAAAAAGACTATTATGTATAATTTGGCGGAATACTAACTGGACTTGGGTTATAACAGGTCAAACAATCATTCTCCTGCCCTTATCCCAATTTATTTGGGGTCGGCGCAACATACCTTTTTCTTCCATACTTCTCTATCATCTCTGTAGTCACCCCTTTTTACCCATATCCTCTTTCACACAGTCCATCCATCGTTTCTTTGGTCTTCCCCTACTCTAGCCATCCACATCTATACACATGACTTTACTCACGACATTTTCTTCATTCCTCCGCATCACATGCCCAGACAACCGATTTCCACACAACTTTTCAGTCAGCGGTGCCACTTTCAGACTTCCTCTTATAAACTCATTCCTAATTCTATCCATGCGCGTAACACCACACATCGCTCTTAGCATTCTCATCTCACCTGCATGCAATTGCTTTTCATTCTATCCTATAACAGGTCAAACAAGATATGTGTTATTCCTGTTACTGTTACGCAAAATGCCCCACACTAGGAATATTACTCCTGTATCGTGGGTGCTTTTAACATGCAAACACATACACAAGACACCCAGACCCGGAACAACTATCTGCAGATCATACAAATGTATGATCCAACAGCCGATCACTCAACCACTGCGCCAACCGTGCCGTCATTGTGAATAATGAATGATATTTTTTAACAGATGAGTATATGATAGCACAGGAACAACCGTTATCTAGTATCTACAAATAATTGTGAATTGTAACTGTTACAATAAATACGCCTCACTCCTACTATAATTTCTAGCTCTGTAAACTGTACCGAAATTAAAAATTTCTGTTATTACGTATATTTTATTTATTTTAGTTTCCTTAAATTCGAATTGAAAAGTAGAGTGTTTAACACGGATGTAAGTCACCAATTCCTACTTGGTCTATAGCCTAAATACCTCGCATGGAATTGGTTTCTTTCGACCCTTGTATAAACAATCTACTATTTCACTGCTGTCAGACGTGCGAATGGCGGAAACGATTGTCAATGACTCAGTTAAACGATCAATTGGCAGCATCAATGGCTCCTGTCAATGAGCATCAATCAAATTTTTCAACAATTTTCAGCTTTCAATCACGTAACTGCGATTGACAATCTCTTCAAATTGTACTCGTAAACGATCAATGGCAATTGACAATGAAGTAAAATTGACAATCCCAATTGATCGTGTTGAGGCCGCTTAACAGAAAACCAAGCCATGAAAAGCCAGAACATCGACTGAGGTAGAGCTGAAAGTGGCAGTACGTAGGCTGAATGCTAAAAATACCGCCCCAACCCGACGTTACCTGGGAAAGCCTGGGTCCTGGCGTTGGAAGCTCTCGGGCCTCGACTAGGGGGGCATCTAAGCGCATGCTTAGAGAGGGGCCAGTTCCCATTTCGTTGCCATGGGGAAGCTGTTCCTCATTAAGAAGCCGGGGCGCCCTGCGGACACTCCGTCGGCTTACCGACCCATCGTGCTGCTCGACGAGGTGGGCAAGCTCTTTGAAAGAGTAATTGCAGACCGCCATTTCGGGCTACTGGTGCGGGTGGGCTGGATCTGGCGAAGAGCTAGTTTGGTTTCCGTAGGTGCTCTACGGTGGATGCCATCATTCGCGTGCGAGTCCTCACGACGAGGATGCAGTGGCCCGAGGTGGGGTCATCTTACAATAACTCGTATCTCGAAGTGATAAACCAGGGCCAACACAGTAAAATCAGTAAACATAGGTAACTCTTATACCTGTCATAAGCTAGTTATGGGGAAATAACATCAAGTGTAACATTGCCTTGCGTTCAATACAGCGACCTTATCACCTAAATAGTCGTTGATGGAATAGTATGCTTTCGAACAAAGATTAGATTTAACTTTAGTTTAAAATGCATTAAAAGGCAGGTCAAGGAAAGAAAAGTAGCTTATAGTAAAAGCGGATACCGATGACCACAAACGAGTAAGTGAGAATTCCAATCTCTTTGAAAGTTCTTTTAAGGAAAATCTTGACCCTAACCTGTATATTGCTCGTACAGCACGTTTTTGTAAAACAAATATATTTTGTATGTCCGCAGCTTTATCACACAACATAATACCTACCGTAAGACATAACGTTATGGAAATAACTAAAATAGATTAACCGAACTGTGTCAACTTTAGTATATTGTCTAACTTTTCTGACGGCGGCCGAGCTGAGCCTTCCCTATAGGCTTGATGGGCCCATTGAAGTTTGAAAGAAACTGTTATACCCAAAAAACTGCCAAGTTCACAGTTTGAAGCACTTCTTTACTTAAGATGACATTGGGTGCTAGATGTCTAACATTAGGGAAGGCAAACTTTATACTTGAGTTTACTTTAGGTTTTTACTTTATAATTTAGTTTTCTTAGATTGAGAACTACGTTGTCGTAAACCAATCCGTAACCATTGAGAGAGTGCTATTTATGTTATCAAAATCTTTTCTATTATCCACTTTAAAGATAAGAGAGGTATCATCTGGAAACAGTAAAACGTCACAGATACCCTTTAAAAAGTGTGGTAAATCAAATATATTCGAAAAACAAGGATGGTCCCAATATTGAGCCTTGAGGAACATACATTGAGGAACATAGAAATATATATAAAATCATTTTTTAATTTAAACGTTACTGGCCGTAAAACCGTGAATATGTTCATATCATCTACCTAATGAAACATAAAGCCCCTTTTAAGTCTGCATATTAATATAACGGGTGAAAAGTGTGCATATTATTATAACGGGTGAACCCTTACACGCATGCGAGGATCGCCCAGAGGACACGGTGGAGCATACGGTGGAGGTTTGCCCCGCTTGGGCAGAACACCGCCGTGTCCTCGTGGATGCGATAGGCGACAGCGACCTCTCGCGCCGTGCCCTGATTCAGGCCATGGTACGGAGCGAGAGGGAATGGGAGGCCGTCTCCTCCTTCTGCGAAGCAGTAATGCTCGCGAAGAGGGAGGCGGCATACGTTAGGGAGGCTCAACAACAGCCGAGTCGCCCTAGCACCCCCAGCCGCGACCGCCGCAGGAAACGCCAGGGGCCGCGAGACGATCTCCGGCCACCGTAGACCCGGGCCTGCGGACGACGAGTAGTGGGTAACTCGCCGCCCGATCAGCACCAGGCCCGAGAGTCGACGGCGCGTAGTGTTCCACGCGCGCCTCAAAGAGTTGTCAGCCAAGTGAAGGGGCCTGCCAAGGCCGGTGCCTGCCCGGGGGTGGAGGATAAATTCGAAAGAGTTACCTCGCCCCCGGGCACTCGAGGCAGGGAGGAACAGGGGTGGGTTTTAGTCAGTAAGAGTCTGACACACCCTTCCGCTCCACCCTAGAGCGGAAGAAGTCATAGGATGATTTCCCACCCCCCAAAAAAAAAAAAAAAACCCTTACACGCACATCAGCCTGTTCGTGTATTTCAATATTAGGCTATATGGCAGCTTATCTCTAGCTCATAAAATAAAAATAGCGCACGAGAAATAAAATCTGCGCGCCATAAGCCATCGGCGCGGACTGACTACGATTTGAGATAGCTTCAAATAAGGTTGAGAATTGAACATAATAGTTAAATAGACGATGCGAATAGGCCTTTATTTTACGGGTTTTCTTTAGTTTATCCAGAATATATACAAAAAATTAAATAATTGTCCGGTAAAAGTTTTACTATAATGCTAATTCTATTCCATTCTTAAAAAAAATTTGCAAACGCTGAAAATACAGAGATTTTCAACGCCAAGCTTTTTTGTGGAGCAATTTCCAAATTTTTTATTCGGAATGTCAAACTACTTTTTGCTATTCCATTCGGTTAAATTTTTTCTTTTTTTGATTCGTTTTAACATTTTGTAGCTTTAGCACTGCCTATGTAGATAACATAGGCATTGTGACAAGTGTCAATAATAATTATTTTGATGAGATACAATCCGATAATAAGGATAAGGTGAGTTCACACCAAGCGCGCGCAATAATGCGCTTTTGTAATGCAAGTACGCTACGTACATAATGTGTTGACGAATTCGTACGTAAAAAATACACGCATATAAGTAGAAAAGTATTGTTACGTCGACCGTATCGCACTGGAACGTTCGAGAATGCAGTCGAAGTTTCCAGAAGTTTCCACTACGTTCGAGAACATTCCATTGTGGTACTGTGTAGAAGTTCATAGATGTTTCTAGAATATTCGATTGTCGACAATGTTCTGGAAACTTCCATGACTGTATAAATAGGCCAGACGGGCGGCGAGTGAGTCAGTCTGTTTTCGACTACGGATGCGAACGGATGTGAATACAAGCGATTACGAAGAGAATAGTGATTATTAGCGAATTAGTGTTTGTGTAAATAAGTTGTTGAGTTAATAAAGGATATTTGGTTAATTAATATGTGTAAAATAATTTATCCCATACCCAGCTCGTAACAGTATATACAGGGTGAAAGGGAAACTTAACCTATTCCTTGAAAGGGGTTATAATATAGGTCATTAGCAATAAATAAAGTCCCATTAACTAGGGGTCAAAACTGGATGGTGACTGCTGGTGGTGGTGAAATTAAGAGAAAGGAGAACGAGGGATATTATGCATATAAAATGTATGAAGGATGAACTCGGTAAAGTCTTGTCGAAAGATGACGAAATAAAAGAGCGATGGAAGGTTTATTTTGAAAAGTTGATGAACGAAGAGAATGAATGGAGTGGTGTGCTCAAAGAGGTACAAGTAAATATGGGTTTGGTGAGAGAAATTAGCATGGATGAAGTAAGAAAGGCAGTTCAATGTATGAAAAATGGAAAGGCCATGGGCCCTGATGATATACCAGTGGAAGTATGGAAGTGTTTAAAAGAGGATGGATGTATGTGGCTGACTTTATTCTTCAATAAGTTGTTGTATGAAGAAGTGATCCCACAAGAATGGTGCAATAGTTCGCTAGTGCCCATCTTCAAGAATAAAGGGGATGTACAGGACTGCAACAACTATCGAGGGATAAAGCTCATGTCACATACTATGAAAGTATGGGAGAAAGTGATAGAGAAAAGATTGCGAGAGGAGAGTTAGATTACCCCGAACCAGTTTGGGTTTATGCCAGGTCGAGGGACAATGGACGCCACCTTCGCTCTCCGTCAATTGTGCGAGAAGTACAGACGTGTGCACAAGAACTTGCACATGGTGTTCATTGATCTTGAGTAAGCGTATGATAGGGTACCTCGGGATGTGTTGTGGTGGGCCTTGAAAGAGAAAGGTTTGCCTGGGAAGTATGTTGAGCTGATTCGTGCTATGTACAGACAATCTAGTACCTACGTCCGGTCGGCTGCTGGCAACACCGATGAGTTCAGTGTGGCTGTAGGCTTGCATCAAGGGTCGGCTTTAAGTCCTTACCTCTTCCTGTTGATTATGGACGCTCTTACGTCGGAAATACAGGAAGAGGCACCCTGGTGCATGCTGTTTGCCGACGACATTGTTCTGGTCAGTGAAGATGGACCTGAGATCCAGAGCAGATTGGAGAAGTGGCAACAGAAGCTGGAGAAAGTTGGCTTGAAAATCAGCAGAACCAAAACTGAATACATGTTCTGCGATTTCGGCGGTCTCTCCAGTTCTGAAGCTGTAGTGCTAGATGGCGCGCTTCTCCCTGTCTGCTCTGATTTTCGGTATCTTGGTTCACTCGTGCAAAGCGATGGCGAAATAGATCGGACTGTTAAGCACAGAATTAACACTGGATGGATGAAATGGCGGCAGGTCACCGGGACTATCATCCCGCATTCCCCTAAAACTTAAGGGGAAGATTTATAAAACAATGGTCAGACCTGCTGTCTTGTATGGTTCAGAATGTTGGGCCACAAAAGGGATGAATGAAAAGCAATTGCATGTAGCTGAGATGAGAATGCTAAGAGCGATGTGTGGTGTTACGCGCATGGATAGAATTAGGAATGAGTATATAAGAGGAAGTCTGAAAGTGGCACCGCTGACTGAAAAGTTGTGTGGAAATCGGTTGTCGTGGTATGGGCATGTGATGCGGAGGAATGAAGAAAATGTCGTGAGGAAAGTCTTGTGTATGGATGTGGATGGCTATAAGAGTAGGGGAAGGCCAAAGAAACGATGGTTGGACTGTGTGAAAGAGGATATGGGTAAAAAAGGGGTGACTACAGAGATGACGACTAATAGAGGAGTATGGAAGAAAAAGACATGTTGCGCAGACCCCAAATAAATTGGGATAAGGGCAGGAGAATGATGAAAACTGGATGGTGACTGAGCTGTGTCGGTTCTTAGATTTTTTAGAAATTTGTTTTCAAAAACAATTAATTATGAAAAAACTACTCCACTCTACACATTTAATTGATAATTTTCTGAAAGCTGAAAACAGAGAATCCATTTAAAAATAAAAACGTGTTTGTTCGGGACGCCCGACAGAAGTTATAACTAAACTAAGGGTATACCGTCGTTTGCCCGAATTTTATTTACCCTAATATCATTTGCCATAATAGTCAACAGCCATAATATTATACGACGTAATATTCATTTGCCCTACTCTTATTTGCTATATTAGTCACGTGCAAGAAGCTTTGTTTCCCATAAAGTCGCTTACCGTAACATCATTTAAGTCTTTTTTAATGTGAGTATTAACATAGAGTCACATTCATAGTCAAATGTAAAAGAAAATACTCATTAATGTTGGGTACTCATTGATGACGACTGTAAATATTTTTATCTTATTGATTTGAGAACATCATATAAATAGGTTTTATTGACAATCTAGTTCAGTTGGTCTCCAACCTTCTTTGAGGCTATCATTATATAAAAAAACAGGGAAAAAAACAAGTGCAAACAAGTTATCGAATAAAAAAAAGTTATTTTAGAAAAAAATCCGAAAAGTCTAAATGTACACGATGCAGGAACATCAACTTTTAAAGTGGCCTCCAGGTACCGTTGAAAATATAAGAAAAAACTATAATTTGGATAAATCAGAAAGACTTGACGAAGCCATTAAAATTTTGAATGAGTGGATTCAGAAACAGGATCATATTATCAAAAAAAAATAATTTATAATTATAATATAATTTCGGAAGTCGGTGTTCCTGTTTTGTGTCTGTGTTTTTTGACTCCGACTTCCGAAATAAAAGTTATTTTGCACTTTTTTTGGAAGTCGGTTCTATTTTTTTGTAAAAAAGTTTTTTATTTTTCACTTTTTAGTTGTCCCTAGTAGCATTTTCTGTTGGCATCAAGTGGCCAACAGTGGGGAATCCGTTGGGATATAGTTAGTTAGATTCCCTACATCAAACTTACAATGACCCAACGCAGTAAATTATTATCATTATACCAACCATTTACCAACGTTGGGCCAATGCTACTACTGCCTACCTTTACTTAAAAGCTGTTGGCGTTTTTGCAGTGCTTATAACGTAGGCCCTACAAATATCAACTGCATTGGGCCAATGACTGCCCAATGCAGTTAAATATTACATTACGCCAAAGTTTTTACAAAACGCTCCATATTTTCAAAATGGTTGCTCGGATGAAAATCTTTTCAAGAAAGAAATTGTTGCTCTATTCGAAAACCATGAGATAATGTGAAAAACTCGAAAAATGATTGAGAAAAAAAAATGATTGCAAAATTCTTCTAAGTGTCGGGCTGGATCATCAAAGGACTTAGTAAAATTTTCAGAGATTTTTTTTTACATATTTCTGCCCTTTTTATTGCAGCACCTTACTAACCTTGTCCATAGAAACCATTTAGGCTCTGAGAAGGATGGCCCTCCGACGCACCGTTCCCGAGTTATGGGTCTCCAAATTTTATTTTATTTTTTACAAAACGATCCATATTTTCAAAATGGTTGCTCGGATGAAAATCTTTTAAGAAAGAAATTGTTGCTCTACTCGAAAACCATGAGATAATGTAAAAACTCGAGAAATTATTTAAGAAAAAAAATTTACTGCAAAATTTTTTTAAGTGTCGGCGATCATCAAAGGACAGTAAAATTTTCAGAGATTTTTTTTTAACAGATTTCTGCCCTTTTTATTGCAGCACCTTACTAACCTTGTTCATAGAAACCATTTAGGCTCTGAGAAGGATGGCCCTCCGACGCACCGTTCCCGAGTTATGGGCCTCCAAATTTTATTTTATTTTTTACAAAACGATCCATATTTTCAAAATGGTTGCTCGGATGAAAATCTTTTAAGAAAGAAATTGTTGCTATACTCGAAAACCATGAGATAATGTGTATAAACTCCAGAAATTATTTAAGAAAAAAAAATTATTGTAAAATTTTTCTAAATGTCGGCGATCATCAAAGGACTTAGTAAAATTTTCAGTTTTTTTTTTAACAGATTTCTGCCTTTTTTATTGCAGCACCTTACTAACCTTGTCCATAGAAACCATTTAGGCTCTGTGAAGCATGGCCCTCCGACGCACCGTTCCCGACTTATGGGCCTCCAAATTTTATTTTATTTTTTACAAAACGATCCATATTTTCAAAATGGTTGCTCGGATGAAAATCTTTTCAAGAAAGAAATTGTTGCTCTACTCGAAAACCATGAGATAATGAAAAAAACTCGAAAAATTATTAAGAAAAAAAAATTATTGCAAAATTCTTCTAAGTGTCGGGCCGGATCATCAAAGGACTTAGTAAAATTTTCAGAGATTTTTTTTTTAATAGATTTCTGCCCTTTTTATTGTAGCACCTTACTAACCTTGTCCATAGAAACCATTTAGGCTCTGAGAAGGATGGCCCTCCGACGCACCGTTCCCGAGTTATGGGTCTCCAAATTTTATTTTATTTTTTACAAAACGATCCATATTTTCAAAATGGTTGCTCGGATGAAAATCTTTTAAGAAAGAAATTGTTGCTCTACTCGAAAACCATGAGATAATGTAAAAACTCGAGAAATTATTTAAGAAAAAAAATTTACTGCAAAATTTTTCTAAGTGTCGGCGATCATCAAAGGACAGTAAAATTTTCAGAGATTTTTTTTTAACAGATTTCTGCCCTTTTTATTGCAGCACCTTACTAACCTTGTTCATAGAAACCATTTACGATCTGAGAAGCATGGCCCTCCGACGCACCGTTCCCGAGTTATGGGCCTCCAAATTTTATTTTATTTTTATAAAACGATCCATATTTTCAAAATGGTTGCTCGGATGAAAATCTTTTCAAGAAAGAAATTGTTGCTCTATTCGAAAACCATGAGATAATGTGAAAAACTCGAAAAATGATTGAGAAAAAAAATGATTGCAAAATTCTTCTAAGTGTCGGGCTGGATTATCAAAGGACTTAGTAAAATTTTCAGAGATTTTTTTTTTACATATTTCTGCCCTTTTTATTGCAGCACCTTACTAACCTTGTCCATAGAAACCATTTCGGCTCTGAGAAGGATGGCCCTCCGACGCACCGTTCCCGAGTTATGGGCCTCCAAATTTTATTTTATTTTTTACAAAACGATCCATATTTTCAAAATGGTTGCTCGGATGAAAATCTTTTCAAGAAAGAAATTGTTGCTCTACTCGAAAACCATGAGATAATGTAAAAAACTCGAGAAATTATTTAAAAAAAAAAAAATTATTGTAAAATTTTTCTAAGTGTCGGCGATCATCAAAGGACTTAGTAAAATTTTCAGAGATTTTTTTTTAACAGATTTCTGCCCTTATTATTGCAGCACCTTACTAACCTTGTCCATAGAAACCATTTAGGCTCTGAGAAGCATGGCCCTCCGACGCACCGTTCCTGAGTTATGGGCCTCCAAATTTTATTTTATTTTTTACAAAACGATCCATATTTTCAAAATGGTTGCTCGGATGAAAATCTTTTCAAGAAAGAAATTGTTGCTCTATTCGAAAACCATGAGATAATGTGAAAAACTCGAAAAATGATTGAGAAAAAAAAATGATTGCAAAATTCTTCTAAGTGTCGGGCTGGATCATCAAAGGACTTAGTAAAATTTTCAGAGATTTTTTTTTACATATTTCTGCCCTTTTTATTGCAGCACCTTACTAACCTTGTCCATAGAAACCATTTAGGCTCTGAGAAGGATGGCCCTCCGACGCACCGTTCCCGAGTTATGGGCCTCCAAATTTTATTTTATTTTTTACAAAACGATCCATATTTTCAAAATGGTTGCTCGGATGAAAATCTTTTAAGAAAGAAATTGTTGCTATACTCGAAAACCATGAGATAATGTAAAAAACTCGAGAAATTATTTTAAAAAAAAAAAATTATTGTAAAATTTTTCTAAGTGTCGGCGATCATCAAAGGACTTAGTAAAATTTTCAGAGATTTTTTTTTAACAGATTTCTGCCCTTATTATTGCAGCACCTTACTAACCTTGTCCATAGAAACCATTTAGGCTCTGAGAAGCATGGCCCTCCGACGCACCGTTCCTGAGTTATGGGCCTCCAAATTTTATTTTATTTTTTACAAAACGATCCATATTTTCAAAATGGTTGCTCGGATGAAAATCTTTTCAAGAAAGAAATTGTTGCTCTATTCGAAAACCATGAGATAATGTGAAAAACTCGAAAAATGATTGAGAAAAAAAAATGATTGCAAAATTCTTCTAAGTGTCGGGCTGGATCATCAAAGGACTTAGTAAAATTTTCAGAGATTTTTTTTTACATATTTCTGCCCTTTTTATTGCAGCACCTTACTAACCTTGTCCATAGAAACCATTTCGGCTCTGAGAAGGATGGCCCTCCGACGCACCGTTCCCGAGTTATGGGCCTCCAAATTTTATTTTATTTTTTACAAAACGATCCATATTTTCAAAATGGTTGCTCGGATGAAAATCTTTTAAGAAAGAAATTGTTGCTATACTCGAAAACCATGAGATAATGTAAAAAACTCGAGAAATTATTTTAAAAAAAAAAAATTATTGTAAAATTTTTCTAAGTGTCGGCGATCATCAAAGGACTTAGTAAAATTTTCAGAGATTTTTTTTTAACAGATTTCTGCCCTTATTATTGCAGCACCTTACTAACCTTGTCCATAGAAACCATTTAGGCTCTGAGAAGCATGGCCCTCTGACGCACCGTTCCTGAGTTATGGGCCTCCAAATTTTATTTTATTTTTTACAAAACGATCCATATTTTCAAAATGGTTGCTCGGATGAAAATCTTTTAAGAAAGAAATTGTTGCTATACTCGAAAACCATGAGATAATGTAAAAAACTCGAGAAATTATTTAAAAAAAAAAAAATTATTGTAAAATTTTTCTAAGTGTCGGCGATCATCAAAGGACTTAGTAAAATTTTCAGAGATTTTTTTTTAACAGATTTCTGCCCTTATTATTGCAGCACCTTACTAACCTTGTTCATAGAAACCATTTAGGCTCTGAGAAGGATGGCCCTCCGACGCACCGTTCCCGAGTTATGGGCCTCCAAATTTTATTTTATTTTTTACAAAACGATCCATATTTTCAAAATGGTTGCTCGGATGAAAATCTTTTAAGAAAGAAATTGTTGCTATACTCGAAAACCATGAGATAATGTGTATAAACTCCAGAAATTATTTAAGAAAAAAAAATTATTGTAAAATTTTTCTAAGTGTCGGCGATCATCAAAGGACTTAGTAAAATTTTCAGTTTTTTTTTTAATAGATTTCTGCCCTTTTTATTGTAGCACCTTACTAACCTTGTCCATAGAAACCATTTAGGCTCTGAGAAGGATGGCCCTCCGACGCACCGTTCCCGAGTTATGGGTCTCCAAATTTTATTTTATTTTTTACAAAACGATCCATATTTTCAAAATGGTTGCTCGGATGAAAATCTTTTAAGAAAGAAATTGTTGCTCTACTCGAAAACCATGAGATAATGTAAAAACTCGAGAAATTATTTAAGAAAAAAAATTTACTGCAAAATTTTTCTAAGTGTCGGCGATCATCAAAGGACAGTAAAATTTTCAGAGATTTTTTTTTAACAGATTTCTGCCCTTTTTATTGCAGCACCTTACTAACCTTGTTCATAGAAACCATTTACGATCTGAGAAGCATGGCCCTCCGACGCACCGTTCCCGAGTTATGGGCCTCCAAATTTTATTTTATTTTTACAAAACGATCCATATTTTCAAAATGGTTGCTCGGATGAAAATCTTTTCAAGAAAGAAATTGTTGCTCTATTCGAAAACCATGAGATAATGTGAAAAACTCGAAAAATGATTGAGAAAAAAAATGATTGCAAAATTCTTCTAAGTGTCGGGCTGGATTATCAAAGGACTTAGTAAAATTTTCAGAGATTTTTTTTTTACATATTTCTGCCCTTTTTATTGCAGCACCTTACTAACCTTGTCCATAGAAACCATTTCGGCTCTGAGAAGGATGGCCCTCCGACGCACCGTTCCCGAGTTATGGGCCTCCAAATTTTATTTTATTTTTTACAAAACGATCCATATTTTCAAAATGGTTGCTCGGATGAAAATCTTTTCAAGAAAGAAATTGTTGCTCTACTCGAAAACCATGAGATAATGTAAAAAACTCGAGAAATTATTTAAAAAAAAAAAAATTATTGTAAAATTTTTCTAAGTGTCGGCGATCATCAAAGGACTTAGTAAAATTTTCAGAGATTTTTTTTTAACAGATTTCTGCCCTTATTATTGCAGCACCTTACTAACCTTGTCCATAGAAACCATTTAGGCTCTGAGAAGCATGGCCCTCCGACGCACCGTTCCTGAGTTATGGGCCTCCAAATTTTATTTTATTTTTTACAAAACGATCCATATTTTCAAAATGGTTGCTCGGATGAAAATCTTTTCAAGAAAGAAATTGTTGCTCTATTCGAAAACCATGAGATAATGTGAAAAACTCGAAAAATGATTGAGAAAAAAAAATGATTGCAAAATTCTTCTAAGTGTCGGGCTGGATCATCAAAGGACTTAGTAAAATTTTCAGAGATTTTTTTTTACATATTTCTGCCCTTTTTATTGCAGCACCTTACTAACCTTGTCCATAGAAACCATTTCGGCTCTGAGAAGGATGGCCCTCCGACGCACCGTTCCCGAGTTATGGGCCTCCAAATTTTATTTTATTTTTTACAAAACGATCCATATTTTCAAAATGGTTGCTCGGATGAAAATCTTTTCAAGAAAGAAATTGTTGCTCTACTCGAAAACCATGAGATAATGTAAAAAACTCGAGAAATTATTTAAAAAAAAAAAATTATTGTAAAATTTTTTTAAGTGTCGGCGATCATCAAAGGACTTAGTAAAATTTTCAGAGATTTTTTTTTAACAGATTTCTGCCCTTATTATTGCAGCACCTTACTAACCTTGTCCATAGAAACCATTTAGGCTCTGAGAAGCATGGCCCTCCGACGCACCGTTCCTGAGTTATGGGCCTCCATATTTTATTTTATTTTTTACAAAACGATCCATATTTTCAAAATGGTTGCTCGGATGAAAATCTTTTCAAGAAAGAAATTGTTGCTCTATTCGAAAACCATGAGATAATGTGAAAAACTCGAAAAATGATTGAGAAAAAAAAATGATTGCAAAATTCTTCTAAGTGTCGGGCTGGATCATCAAAGGACTTAGTAAAATTTTCAGAGATTTTTTTTTACATATTTCGACACCTCCTACGTAGAGTATCGTAATCAACAAATTTCGATTTTTTACTTTTCTTTATTTCCATACTTCTAAATATGTTAACTAACGTATGCAACTATTAAAATTTCAGTATTTCTAATAGAAAGTCTCGTTAATTAGACTACAAAATGTCGTATATTCACTTTTGTCCAAGTATAAAATCGTATACAGTACTACCGATACACTGCGCGGGGGCAGGGGGATGCTCGGAACGCGCGGACGCCTCGTATCTATCAGTAGCGACAGAATACGCGGGGGGAGACGCACGCTCATCGCGCGGCGAATGTATTTCTATATTTTTGTTGTTTTACAGTTCTTGTTTTGTACTTATACGTAAAAAGGAATTAAAAATGTCATCTAGAGCACAAATTATTCTTGATCTCATAACTAAAGACAAAAATAATGATACAATACGAAAAAAAGGGACCGTTGAAAATTTAAATTATGAAAACAATGTTATAGTTAAAACAACGACTGTAATTGAAGAACCTGAGAGAAATGAAGGTATGAATTATTCCGTATTGTTATTTGTACTAAAAATTGTATTTTTTTTAAGTAAACGTCATAATATATGTAGCCTTACCTTACCGTTGTAAAATATCGTATGTTATATTTACGATATTATACGTTGTTTTCTCTTGAAAAAAAAATATCGTATGTATTAAATAAGATATTTTACACCGGAACAGAATAAAAAAATATGTCGGAACATGTACATACGATGTTTTACGTTGGTGTTTTATATGTTTTTTTTTATCGTATGTACTACTTCCTATCGATTACTTCGTTAAGTTATATAACTTACTACACTATACGTGTCAATAAATCTTAAAATTTAACAAATTACATTTTCTTTTTCCAGAATCACCAATGCCATCGGATGCAGATATGAATGCTATTGACCAAATGATGAGTTTTTTGTCTGATTCAGATGTAGATGCCAATAACGTCCGTCATGGTAGGTACCACAAAATCGCCATGAAATACGTTTTTTTATTATAAAAACAGATTTTTAGTATCCATTTATGCACTATTACATTGTAATAAATATCTTGGCACCCATAATTAGATAAAATGCTCTATTTTTTTTTAGGTCAGATATCGGAAGTCAATCAAAATATTGATATAAATTCCGAAGATGTACTAAATCTTACTAATATAGAAGCGAACGGGACAAAAGAAGGGGAACCATGTCAATTTCCTGGTATGTATACAAAAATAATATTAATAAATTAATTATGTAATGTTATAGGTCCACAATAGTAACTTAACAATTTATTTTTAGAATCATTCGAGGATAATAGTAACCGGTCCAATGAAAATAACACACCCATTCCATCTCCAGAGTGTACTACAAACCATTTAGACTACGATTGTAGTAACTACTTCTGTCCTTGGTATATTGAGAATGCTATACAAGAACCGTATTCAGTCATTTCATCTACTACCGATCTACTATCAACACCCCAAGCGAACACCCCGTTTTCTTCATTTTCCGAATCAACGCCGAGTTGTTCTAGAAAACGAAAAAAGATTTCTCGAAAGGATGTTGGTAATATTAGACGTCGACATGTTGCAGATTGGATTGATAATAAGAGGAAGAAGCTAAGAAATTTAGGCAAGGAATATAAGAGTCGCGATGGTACCACTAGGCTTGCGAAATCATTAAAACCGATGTGTCCGGAGAATTGTAGACAAAAATGTTCTTCGAAAATTAGTAGCGATGAAAGAATATCTATTTTTAATCAATTCTGGAATTTAGGTAACAGGGAAAAGCAATGGGCTTTTGTAGCTTACTTGGTGCTGAAACAAAAAAAACGTAGGGTTTTTACTGATACAGCATCAAGGCGTAATTTCACTTTAATTTATAGACTGAAAGCGAACAGAGGCGATGAAGACGAATTTATGGTTGTTTGTAAGAAGACATTTTTAAATACTTTCTCTATTAGTGAACAATTTGTCTACACTGCTTTGGAAAAACTAGATGTTACTAGTGGTTTGATAGAAATGGACCAGCGAGGACGCCATGATAATCATCGCAAGGTGATAACCGAAGACGTTATTAAAAGTGTGTGTGATCACATCAAATCCATTCAACCCGTGGAATCTCATTATACGCGAAGTAGAAGTGATAAGCTTTATTTAGACGGTGATTTGAATTTTCATCGCTTATTTGATTTATACAAAGAATGGTTTGACGAACAGGTATACTCCTCTATAGCTAACACTGAAAGGCAATATCGTGATATTGTTAACGAACATTTTAAGCTGAGTTTTTACATTCCCAAGAAGGACCAATGCGACAAATGCCACATTTATAAAAACAAATCTACACCGACATTAGCTAAAACGCAGATTTATGAATCACATCTGCGCAATAAAGATCTGGCGCGTAAAAGAAAGTTGTTGGATAAAGAAGCAGCCAAAATTTCGGACGGAAAAATATTAACAGCTACATTCGATTTTCAAAAAGTCCTTAATGCTCCACACGGTAATTTGAGTATTCTGTATTATAAACGTAAATTGTCAATATTTAATTTCACAATTTTTAATCTAGTGGATAAAGAGGGTACTTGCTTTATGTGGCACGAAGGCCAAGGTAAAAGAGGGGCTAATGAGGTTTCCAGCTGTTTAATTAAATTTATTTCAAAACATAAGGACTTAGGGACAAACGAATTTAGATTTTGGTCAGATAATTGTGTGGGCCAAAATCGCAATCGCATAGTTTATACGATGTATATGTATGCTGCCGCTACTTGTCAGGTTTCTATTCGTCATTGTTTTTTAGAAGTTGGACACACCCAAAATGAAGGTGATAGCGTTCATGCTTTAATTGAAAGATCCGCCAAAAACAAACTTATTTACACTCCACAGGAGTGGTACTGTTTGGTACGTTGGGCTAAACAAGACGGTAAACCTTATATAGTGGAAGAAATGCAGTACACAAACTTTTCAAATTTTAAGTTGTTGTTACAAGGGAATTGGATCAAGAGTGACAATGGAGATAAGGTACAATGGAACAAAATTAAAGAAGTTTTGGTAAAATCTGAAAATCCCCATAAATTGTACTATAAATATGATATGGCTAGTAATGATTATTATGTTCTATCGGTAAAAAAAAATACGAGACGGCAATGTTCAACAGATTCTTCTGTGTCAGTTGAACAATTGTACCAAGGTAACCTTGCAATTCCTAAAGCCAAAAAAGACGATTTAATTAATATGTGTAACTCTGAAATTATTCCTAGAGGTTATCACGATTTCTTTACAAATCTCCCATCGGTGAATGTAAGCAATAATGATCACGATTCTGATGTTGATCTCACTTAGTTTAGGAACCTACTCTTGATTGGCACGAAGATGAGACTACTTTATTTTTATTTTACAGGATTATTATTAGTATTATTTTTTGTACCATTCAAAATGAGTCTGATAGTGTTATTTTAAACTTAAGATTATTAGTAAATACGTACAAGGTGTAACAAAATTAGCATAGTTTAAGAATAGTTACTGACTGCATAATAGTTTTCTTACATCTTGAAAATGATTAGTTTATACCTACTACTTGTCTAAAAACTAAAAAGTATCACGGTTATTAAAACCAGAATGATTGACATTGTTATGTTTATTTGTTTCACTAGAAGATTTTTATGTTTAGTCAAAGTTTATGTTACCTATATTGATGGATCTCAAAGTCAGAGATTTAAAAAAAATTATAACGATTATACTAAGGTACCTCAAAATGATTATGACTTTTTGTAATTCGTATGAATAATAGCGATGTTTCTATCAATAAAAATGTTTAATTTCATGTTTGTTTATTACTTTCCTAAAACAATATTCCTGATTATTTTTATTACAATAAGGTTACATAATTTACTATATCATTATATACAATTTTAACGGAGTAGAATGTATTATCTGTTATTTACAATAATTATTTACTAATTTTTTCAGAGTAGAATGTAGTATCTATGTCATACGTCAAATAGTTTTGTATACTGTCCAACGTAATACAGAGTAAGTATGACATACTACAATTTACTTCTTATGATGGTCGACTTAAAATATCTTAAGTGAGTTTTCTCAAAAACAAGAAAAAATATGAATTAAACTACTACACAGGATTAATACCTACATAAACCGTAATTCACTTGCAAATTCTTATAAATATTGGTTATCATCTCACTGAACAATCATCAATAAACAATGATCGGATCTTTGAACAGCTGTACTGTAAAGTTGATCAAACGCACTTACGATATTATTCGTAGGAGGTGTCGATTTCTGCCCTTTTTATTGCAGCACCTTACTAACCTTGTCCATAGAAACCATTTAGGCTCTGAGAAGGATGGCCCTCCGACGCACCGTTCCCGAGTTATGGGCCTCCAAATTTTATTTTATTTTTTACAAAACGATCCATATTTTCAAAATGGTTGCTCGGATGAAAATCTTTTAAGAAAGAAATTGTTGCTATACTCGAAAACCATGAGATAATGTAAAAAACTCGAGAAATTATTTAAAAAAAAAAAAATTATTGTAAAATTTTTCTAAGTGTCGGCGATCATCAAAGGACTTAGTAAAATTTTCAGAGATTTTTTTTTAACAGATTTCTGCCCTTATTATTGCAGCACCTTACTAACCTTGTCCATAGAAACCATTTAGGCTCTGAGAAGCATGGCCCTCCGACGCACCGTTCCTGAGTTATGGGCCTCCAAATTTTATTTTATTTTTTACAAAACGATCCATATTTTCAAAATGGTTGCTCGGATGAAAATCTTTTCAAGAAAGAAATTGTTGCTCTATTCGAAAACCATGAGATAATGTGAAAAACTCGAAAAATGATTGAGAAAAAAAAATGATTGCAAAATTCTTCTAAGTGTCGGGCTGGATCATCAAAGGACTTAGTAAAATTTTCAGAGATTTTTTTTTACATATTTCTGCCCTTTTTATTGCAGCACCTTACTAACCTTGTCCATAGAAACCATTTAGGCTCTGAGAAGGATGGCCCTCCGACGCACCGTTCCCGAGTTATGGGCCTCCAAATTTTATTTTATTTTTTACAAAACGATCCATATTTTCAAAATGGTTGCTCGGATGAAAATCTTTTAAGAAAGAAATTGTTGCTATACTCGAAAACCATGAGATAATGTGTATAAACTCCAGAAATTATTTAAGAAAAAAAAATTATTGTAAAATTTTTCTAAGTGTCGGCGATCATCAAAGGACTTAGTAAAATTTTCAGTTTTTTTTTTAACAGATTTCTGCCTTTTTTATTGCAGCACCTTACTAACCTTGTCCATAGAAACCATTTAGGCTCTGTGAAGCATGGCCCTCCGACGCACCGTTCCCGACTTATGGGCCTCCAAATTTTATTTTATTTTTTACAAAACGATCCATATTTTCAAAATGGTTGCTCGGATGAAAATCTTTTCAAGAAAGAAATTGTTGCTCTATTCGAAAACCATGAGATAATGTGAAAAACTCGAAAAATGATTGAGAAAAAAAATGATTGCAAAATTCTTCTAAGTGTCGGGCTGGATTATCAAAGGACTTAGTAAAATTTTCAGAGATTTTTTTTTTACATATTTCTGCCCTTTTTATTGCAGCACCTTACTAACCTTGTCCATAGAAACCATTTCGGCTCTGAGAAGGATGGCCCTCCGACGCACCGTTCCCGAGTTATGGGCCTCCAAATTTTATTTTATTTTTTACAAAACGATCCATATTTTCAAAATGGTTGCTCGGATGAAAATCTTTTCAAGAAAGAAATTGTTGCTCTACTCGAAAACCATGAGATAATGTAAAAAACTCGAGAAATTATTTAAAAAAAAAAAAATTATTGTAAAATTTTTCTAAGTGTCGGCGATCATCAAAGGACTTAGTAAAATTTTCAGAGATTTTTTTTTAACAGATTTCTGCCCTTATTATTGCAGCACCTTACTAACCTTGTCCATAGAAACCATTTAGGCTCTGAGAAGCATGGCCCTCCGACGCACCGTTCCTGAGTTATGGGCCTCCAAATTTTATTTTATTTTTTACAAAACGATCCATATTTTCAAAATGGTTGCTCGGATGAAAATCTTTTCAAGAAAGAAATTGTTGCTCTATTCGAAAACCATGAGATAATGTGAAAAACTCGAAAAATGATTGAGAAAAAAAAATGATTGCAAAATTCTTCTAAGTGTCGGGCTGGATCATCAAAGGACTTAGTAAAATTTTCAGAGATTTTTTTTTACATATTTCTGCCCTTTTTATTGCAGCACCTTACTAACCTTGTCCATAGAAACCATTTAGGCTCTGAGAAGGATGGCCCTCCGACGCACCGTTCCCGACTTATGGGCCTCCAAATTTTATTTTATTTTTTACAAAACGATCCATATTTTCAAAATGGTTGCTCGGATGAAAATCTTTTCAAGAAAGAAATTGTTGCTCTACTCGAAAACCATGAGATAATGAAAAAAACTCGAAAAATTATTAAGAAAAAAAAATTATTGCAAAATTCTTCTAAGTGTCGGGCCGGATCATCAAAGGACTTAGTAAAATTTTCAGAGATTTTTTTTTAACAGATTTCTGCCCTTATTATTGCAGCACCTTACTAACCTTGTCCATAGAAACCATTTAGGCTCTGAGAAGCATGGCCCTCTGACGCACCGTTCCTGAGTTATGGGCCTCCAAATTTTATTTTATTTTTTACAAAACGATCCATATTTTCAAAATGGTTGCTCGGATGAAAATCTTTTAAGAAAGAAATTGTTGCTATACTCGAAAACCATGAGATAATGTAAAAAACTCGAGAAATTATTTAAAAAAAAAAAAATTATTGTAAAATTTTTCTAAGTGTCGGCGATCATCAAAGGACTTAGTAAAATTTTCAGAGATTTTTTTTTAACAGATTTCTGCCCTTATTATTGCAGCACCTTACTAACCTTGTTCATAGAAACCATTTAGGCTCTGAGAAGGATGGCCCTCCGACGCACCGTTCCCGAGTTATGGGCCTCCAAATTTTATTTTATTTTTTACAAAACGATCCATATTTTCAAAATGGTTGCTCGGATGAAAATCTTTTAAGAAAGAAATTGTTGCTATACTCGAAAACCATGAGATAATGTGTATAAACTCCAGAAATTATTTAAGAAAAAAAAATTATTGTAAAATTTTTCTAAGTGTCGGCGATCATCAAAGGACTTAGTAAAATTTTCAGTTTTTTTTTTAATAGATTTCTGCCCTTTTTATTGTAGCACCTTACTAACCTTGTCCATAGAAACCATTTAGGCTCTGAGAAGGATGGCCCTCCGACGCACCGTTCCCGAGTTATGGGTCTCCAAATTTTATTTTATTTTTTACAAAACGATCCATATTTTCAAAATGGTTGCTCGGATGAAAATCTTTTAAGAAAGAAATTGTTGCTCTACTCGAAAACCATGAGATAATGTAAAAAACTCGAGAAATTATTTAAAAAAAAAAAAATTATTGTAAAATTTTTTTAAGTGTCGGCGATCATCAAAGGACTTAGTAAAATTTTCAGAGATTTTTTTTTAACAGATTTCTGCCCTTATTATTGCAGCACCTTACTAACCTTGTCCATAGAAACCATTTAGGCTCTGAGAAGCATGGCCCTCCGACGCACCGTTCCTGAGTTATGGGCCTCCATATTTTATTTTATTTTTTACAAAACGATCCATATTTTCAAAATGGTTGCTCGGATGAAAATCTTTTCAAGAAAGAAATTGTTGCTCTATTCGAAAACCATGAGATAATGTGAAAAACTCGAAAAATGATTGAGAAAAAAAAATGATTGCAAAATTCTTCTAAGTGTCGGGCTGGATCATCAAAGGACTTAGTAAAATTTTCAGAGATTTTTTTTTACATATTTCTGCCCTTTTTATTGCAGCACCTTACTAACCTTGTCCATAGAAACCATTTAGGCTCTGAGAAGGATGGCCCTCCGACGCACCGTTCCCGAGTTATGGGCCTCCAAATTTTATTTTATTTTTTACAAAACGATCCATATTTTCAAAATGGTTGCTCGGATGAAAATCTTTTAAGAAAGAAATTGTTGCTATACTCGAAAACCATGAGATAATGTAAAAAACTCGAGAAATTATTTAAAAAAAAAAAAATTATTGTAAAATTTTTCTAAGTGTCGGCGATCATCAAAGGACTTAGTAAAATTTTCAGAGATTTTTTTTTAACAGATTTCTGCCCTTATTATTGCAGCACCTTACTAACCTTGTCCATAGAAACCATTTAGGCTCTGAGAAGCATGGCCCTCCGACGCACCGTTCCTGAGTTATGGGCCTCCAAATTTTATTTTATTTTTTACAAAACGATCCATATTTTCAAAATGGTTGCTCGGATGAAAATCTTTTCAAGAAAGAAATTGTTGCTCTATTCGAAAACCATGAGATAATGTGAAAAACTCGAAAAATGATTGAGAAAAAAAAATGATTGCAAAATTCTTCTAAGTGTCGGGCTGGATCATCAAAGGACTTAGTAAAATTTTCAGAGATTTTTTTTTACATATTTCTGCCCTTTTTATTGCAGCACCTTACTAACCTTGTCCATAGAAACCATTTAGGCTCTGAGAAGGATGGCCCTCCGACGCACCGTTCCCGAGTTATGGGCCTCCAAATTTTATTTTATTTTTTACAAAACGATCCATATTTTCAAAATGGTTGCTCGGATGAAAATCTTTTAAGAAAGAAATTGTTGCTATACTCGAAAACCATGAGATAATGTGTATAAACTCCAGAAATTATTTAAGAAAAAAAAATTATTGTAAAATTTTTCTAAGTGTCGGCGATCATCAAAGGACTTAGTAAAATTTTCAGTTTTTTTTTTAACAGATTTCTGCCTTTTTTATTGCAGCACCTTACTAACCTTGTCCATAGAAACCATTTAGGCTCTGTGAAGCATGGCCCTCCGACGCACCGTTCCCGACTTATGGGCCTCCAAATTTTATTTTATTTTTTACAAAACGATCCATATTTTCAAAATGGTTGCTCGGATGAAAATCTTTTCAAGAAAGAAATTGTTGCTCTATTCGAAAACCATGAGATAATGTGAAAAACTCGAAAAATGATTGAGAAAAAAAATGATTGCAAAATTCTTCTAAGTGTCGGGCTGGATTATCAAAGGACTTAGTAAAATTTTCAGAGATTTTTTTTTTACATATTTCTGCCCTTTTTATTGCAGCACCTTACTAACCTTGTCCATAGAAACCATTTCGGCTCTGAGAAGGATGGCCCTCCGACGCACCGTTCCCGAGTTATGGGCCTCCAAATTTTATTTTATTTTTTACAAAACGATCCATATTTTCAAAATGGTTGCTCGGATGAAAATCTTTTCAAGAAAGAAATTGTTGCTCTACTCGAAAACCATGAGATAATGTAAAAAACTCGAGAAATTATTTAAAAAAAAAAAAATTATTGTAAAATTTTTCTAAGTGTCGGCGATCATCAAAGGACTTAGTAAAATTTTCAGAGATTTTTTTTTAACAGATTTCTGCCCTTATTATTGCAGCACCTTACTAACCTTGTCCATAGAAACCATTTAGGCTCTGAGAAGCATGGCCCTCCGACGCACCGTTCCTGAGTTATGGGCCTCCAAATTTTATTTTATTTTTTACAAAACGATCCATATTTTCAAAATGGTTGCTCGGATGAAAATCTTTTCAAGAAAGAAATTGTTGCTCTATTCGAAAACCATGAGATAATGTGAAAAACTCGAAAAATGATTGAGAAAAAAAAATGATTGCAAAATTCTTCTAAGTGTCGGGCTGGATCATCAAAGGACTTAGTAAAATTTTCAGAGATTTTTTTTTACATATTTCTGCCCTTTTTATTGCAGCACCTTACTAACCTTGTCCATAGAAACCATTTCGGCTCTGAGAAGGATGGCCCTCCGACGCACCGTTCCCGAGTTATGGGCCTCCAAATTTTATTTTATTTTTTACAAAACGATCCATATTTTCAAAATGGTTGCTCGGATGAAAATCTTTTCAAGAAAGAAATTGTTGCTCTACTCGAAAACCATGAGATAATGTAAAAAACTCGAGAAATTATTTAAAAAAAAAAAAATTATTGTAAAATTTTTTTAAGTGTCGGCGATCATCAAAGGACTTAGTAAAATTTTCAGAGATTTTTTTTTAACAGATTTCTGCCCTTATTATTGCAGCACCTTACTAACCTTGTCCATAGAAACCATTTAGGCTCTGAGAAGCATGGCCCTCCGACGCACCGTTCCTGAGTTATGGGCCTCCATATTTTATTTTATTTTTTACAAAACGATCCATATTTTCAAAATGGTTGCTCGGATGAAAATCTTTTCAAGAAAGAAATTGTTGCTCTATTCGAAAACCATGAGATAATGTGAAAAACTCGAAAAATGATTGAGAAAAAAAAATGATTGCAAAATTCTTCTAAGTGTCGGGCTGGATCATCAAAGGACTTAGTAAAATTTTCAGAGATTTTTTTTTACATATTTCTGCCCTTTTTATTGCAGCACCTTACTAACCTTGTCCATAGAAACCATTTAGGCTCTGAGAAGGATGGCCCTCCGACGCACCGTTCCCGAGTTATGGGCCTCCAAATTTTATTTTATTTTTTACAAAACGATCCATATTTTCAAAATGGTTGCTCGGATGAAAATCTTTTCAAGAAAGAAATTGTTGCTCTACTCGAAAACCATGAGATAATGTAAAAAACTCGAGAAATTATTTAAAAAAAAAAAAATTATTGTAAAATTTTTTTAAGTGTCGGCGATCATCAAAGGACAGTAAAATTTTCAGAGATTTTTTTTTAACAGATTTCTGCCCTTATTATTGCAGCACCTTACTAACCTTGTCCATAGAAACCATTTAGGCTCTGAGAAGCATGGCCCTCCGACGCACCGTTCCTGAGTTATGGGCCTCCATATTTTATTTTATTTTTTACAAAACGATCCATATTTTCAAAATGGTTGCTCGGATGAAAATCTTTTCAAGAAAGAAATTGTTGCTCTATTCGAAAACCATGAGATAATGTGAAAAACTCGAAAAATGATTGAGAAAAAAAAATGATTGCAAAATTCTTCTAAGTGTCGGGCTGGATCATCAAAGGACTTAGTAAAATTTTCAGAGATTTTTTTTTACATATTTCTGCCCTTTTTATTGCAGCACCTTACTAACCTTGTCCATAGAAACCATTTAGGCTCTGAGAAGGATGGCCCTCCGACGCACCGTTCCCGAGTTATGGGCCTCCAAATTTTATTTTATTTTTTACAAAACGATCCATATTTTCAAAATGGTTGCTCGGATGAAAATCTTTTAAGAAAGAAATTGTTGCTATACTCGAAAACCATGAGATAATGTAAAAAACTCGAGAAATTATTTAAAAAAAAAAAAATTATTGTAAAATTTTTCTAAGTGTCGGCGATCATCAAAGGACTTAGTAAAATTTTCAGAGATTTTTTTTTAACAGATTTCTGCCCTTATTATTGCAGCACCTTACTAACCTTGTCCATAGAAACCATTTAGGCTCTGAGAAGCATGGCCCTCCGACGCACCGTTCCCGACTTATGGGCCTCCAAATTTTATTTTATTTTTTACAAAACGATCCATTTTTTCAAAATGGTTGCTCGGATGAAAATCTTTTAAGAAAGAAATTGTTGCTATACTCGAAAACCATGAGATAATGTGTATAAACTCCAGAAATTATTTAAGAAAAAAAAATTATTGTAAAATTTTTCTAAGTGTCGGCGATCATCAAAGGACTTAGTAAAATTTTCAGTTTTTTTTTTAACAGATTTCTGCCTTTTTTATTGCAGCACCTTACTAACCTTGTCCATAGAAACCATTTAGGCTCTGTGAAGCATGGCCCTCCGACGCACCGTTACCGACTTATGGGCCTCCAAATTTTATTTTATTTTTTACAAAACGATCCATATTTTCAAAATGGTTGCTCGGATGAAAATCTTTTAAGAAAGAAATTGTTGCTATACTCGAAAACCATGAGATAATGTGTATAAACTCCAGAAATTATTTAAGAAAAAAAAATTATTGTAAAATTTTTCTAAGTGTCGGCGATCATCAAAGGACTTAGTAAAATTTTCAGTTTTTTTTTTAACAGATTTCTGCCTTTTTTATTGCAGCACCTTACTAACCTTGTCCATAGAAACCATTTAAGCTCTGTGAAGCATGGCCCTCCGACGCACCGTTCCCGACTTATGGGCCTCCAAATTTTATTTTATTTTTTACAAAACGATCCATATTTTCAAAATGGTTGCTCGGATGAAAATCTTTTCAAGAAAGAAATTGTTGCTCTACTCGAAAACCATGAGATAATGAAAAAAACTCGAAAAATTATTAAGAAAAAAAAATTATTGCAAAATTCTTCTAAGTGTCGGGCCGGATCATCAAAGGACTTAGTAAAATTTTCAGAGATTTTTTTTTTAATAGATTTCTGCCCTTTTTATTGTAGCACCTTACTAACCTTGTCCATAGAAACCATTTAGGCTCTGAGAAGGATGGCCCTCCGACGCACCGTTCCCGAGTTATGGGTCTCCAAATTTTATTTTATTTTTTACAAAACGATCCATATTTTCAAAATGGTTGCTCGGATGAAAATCTTTTAAGAAAGAAATTGTTGCTCTACTCGAAAACCATGAGATAATGTAAAAACTCGAGAAATTATTTAAGAAAAAAAATTTACTGCAAAATTTTTCTAAGTGTCGACGATCATCAAAGGACAGTAAAATTTTCAGAGATTTTTTTTTAACAGATTTCTGCCCTTTTTATTGCAGCACCTTACTAACCTTGTTCATAGAAACCATTTACGATCTGAGAAGCATGGCCCTCCGACGCACCGTTCCCGAGTTATGGGCCTCCAAATTTTATTTTATTTTTACAAAACGATCCATATTTTCAAAATGGTTGCTCGGATGAAAATCTTTTCAAGAAAGAAATTGTTGCTCTATTCGAAAACCATGAGATAATGTGAAAAACTCGAAAAATGATTGAGAAAAAAAATGATTGCAAAATTCTTCTAAGTGTCGGGCTGGATTATCAAAGGACTTAGTAAAATTTTCAGAGATTTTTTTTTTACATATTTCTGCCCTTTTTATTGCAGCACCTTACTAACCTTGTCCATAGAAACCATTTCGGCTCTGAGAAGGATGGCCCTCCGACGCACCGTTCCCGAGTTATGGGCCTCCAAATTTTATTTTATTTTTTACAAAACGATCCATATTTTCAAAATGGTTGCTCGGATGAAAATCTTTTCAAGAAAGAAATTGTTGCTCTACTCGAAAACCATGAGATAATGTAAAAAACTCGAGAAATTATTTAAAAAAAAAAAAATTATTGTAAAATTTTTCTAAGTGTCGGCGATCATCAAAGGACTTAGTAAAATTTTCAGAGATTTTTTTTTAACAGATTTCTGCCCTTATTATTGCAGCACCTTACTAACCTTGTCCATAGAAACCATTTAGGCTCTGAGAAGCATGGCCCTCCGACGCACCGTTCCTGAGTTATGGGCCTCCAAATTTTATTTTATTTTTTACAAAACGATCCATATTTTCAAAATGGTTGCTCGGATGAAAATCTTTTCAAGAAAGAAATTGTTGCTCTATTCGAAAACCATGAGATAATGTGAAAAACTCGAAAAATGATTGAGAAAAAAAAATGATTGCAAAATTCTTCTAAGTGTCGGGCTGGATCATCAAAGGACTTAGTAAAATTTTCAGAGATTTTTTTTTACATATTTCTGCCCTTTTTATTGCAGCACCTTACTAACCTTGTCCATAGAAACCATTTCGGCTCTGAGAAGGATGGCCCTCCGACGCACCGTTCCCGAGTTATGGGCCTCCAAATTTTATTTTATTTTTTACAAAACGATCCATATTTTCAAAATGGTTGCTCGGATGAAAATCTTTTCAAGAAAGAAATTGTTGCTCTACTCGAAAACCATGAGATAATGTAAAAAACTCGAGAAATTATTTAAAAAAAAAAAAATTATTGTAAAATTTTTTTAAGTGTCGGCGATCATCAAAGGACTTAGTAAAATTTTCAGAGATTTTTTTTTAACAGATTTCTGCCCTTATTATTGCAGCACCTTACTAACCTTGTCCATAGAAACCATTTAGGCTCTGAGAAGCATGGCCCTCCGACGCACCGTTCCTGAGTTATGGGCCTCCATATTTTATTTTATTTTTTACAAAACGATCCATATTTTCAAAATGGTTGCTCGGATGAAAATCTTTTCAAGAAAGAAATTGTTGCTCTATTCGAAAACCATGAGATAATGTGAAAAACTCGAAAAATGATTGAGAAAAAAAAATGATTGCAAAATTCTTCTAAGTGTCGGGCTGGATCATCAAAGGACTTAGTAAAATTTTCAGAGATTTTTTTTTACATATTTCTGCTCTTTTTATTGCAGCACCTTACTAACCTTGTCCATAGAAACCATTTAGGCTCTGAGAAGGATGGCCCTCCGACGCACCGTTCCCGAGTTATGGGCCTCCAAATTTTATTTTATTTTTTACAAAACGATCCATATTTTCAAAATGGTTGCTCGGATGAAAATCTTTTAAGAAAGAAATTGTTGCTATACTCGAAAACCATGAGATAATGTAAAAAACTCGAGAAATTATTTAAAAAAAAAAAATTATTGTAAAATTTTTCTAAGTGTCGGCGATCATCAAAGGACTTAGTAAAATTTTCAGAGATTTTTTTTTAACAGATTTCTGCCCTTATTATTGCAGCACCTTACTAACCTTGTCCATAGAAACCATTTAGGCTCTGAGAAGCATGGCCCTCCGACGCACCGTTCCTGAGTTATGGGCCTCCAAATTTTATTTTATTTTTTACAAAACGATCCATATTTTCAAAATGGTTGCTCGGATGAAAATCTTTTCAAGAAAGAAATTGTTGCTCTATTCGAAAACCATGAGATAATGTGAAAAACTCGAAAAATGATTGAGAAAAAAAAATGATTGCAAAATTCTTCTAAGTGTCGGGCTGGATCATCAAAGGACTTAGTAAAATTTTCAGAGATTTTTTTTTACATATTTCTGCCCTTTTTATTGCAGCACCTTACTAACCTTGTCCATAGAAACCATTTCGGCTCTGAGAAGGATGGCCCTCCGACGCACCGTTCCCGAGTTATGGGCCTCCAAATTTTATTTTATTTTTTACAAAACGATCCATATTTTCAAAATGGTTGCTCGGATGAAAATCTTTTCAAGAAAGAAATTGTTGCTCTACTCGAAAACCATGAGATAATGTAAAAAACTCGAGAAATTATTTAAAAAAAAAAAAATTATTGTAAAATTTTTTTAAGTGTCGGCGATCATCAAAGGACTTAGTAAAATTTTCAGAGATTTTTTTTTAACAGATTTCTGCCCTTATTATTGCAGCACCTTACTAACCTTGTCCATAGAAACCATTTAGGCTCTGAGAAGCATGGCCCTCCGACGCACCGTTCCTGAGTTATGGGCCTCCATATTTTATTTTATTTTTTACAAAACGATCCATATTTTCAAAATGGTTGCTCGGATGAAAATCTTTTCAAGAAAGAAATTGTTGCTCTATTCGAAAACCATGAGATAATGTGAAAAACTCGAAAAATGATTGAGAAAAAAAAATGATTGCAAAATTCTTCTAAGTGTCGGGCTGGATCATCAAAGGACTTAGTAAAATTTTCAGAGATTTTTTTTTACATATTTCTGCTCTTTTTATTGCAGCACCTTACTAACCTTGTCCATAGAAACCATTTAGGCTCTGAGAAGGATGGCCCTCCGACGCACCGTTCCCGAGTTATGGGCCTCCAAATTTTATTTTATTTTTTACAAAACGATCCATATTTTCAAAATGGTTGCTCGGATGAAAATCTTTTAAGAAAGAAATTGTTGCTATACTCGAAAACCATGAGATAATGTAAAAAACTCGAGAAATTATTTAAAAAAAAAAAATTATTGTAAAATTTTTCTAAGTGTCGGCGATCATCAAAGGACTTAGTAAAATTTTCAGAGATTTTTTTTTAACAGATTTCTGCCCTTATTATTGCAGCACCTTACTAACCTTGTCCATAGAAACCATTTAGGCTCTGAGAAGCATGGCCCTCCGACGCACCGTTCCTGAGTTATGGGCCTCCAAATTTTATTTTATTTTTTACAAAACGATCCATATTTTCAAAATGGTTGCTCGGATGAAAATCTTTTCAAGAAAGAAATTGTTGCTCTATTCGAAAACCATGAGATAATGTGAAAAACTCGAAAAATGATTGAGAAAAAAAAATGATTGCAAAATTCTTCTAAGTGTCGGGCTGGATCATCAAAGGACTTAGTAAAATTTTCAGAGATTTTTTTTTACATATTTCTGCCCTTTTTATTGCAGCACCTTACTAACCTTGTCCATAGAAACCATTTAGGCTCTGAGAAGGATGGCCCTCCGACGCACCGTTCCCGAGTTATGGGCCTCCAAATTTTATTTTATTTTTTACAAAACGATCCATATTTTCAAAATGGTTGCTCGGATGAAAATCTTTTAAGAAAGAAATTGTTGCTATACTCGAAAACCATGAGATAATGTGTATAAACTCCAGAAATTATTTAAGAAAAAAAAATTATTGTAAAATTTTTCTAAGTGTCGGCGATCATCAAAGGACTTAGTAAAATTTTCAGTTTTTTTTTGAACAGATTTCTGCCTTTTTTATTGCAGCACCTTACTAACCTTGTCCATAGAAACCATTTAGGCTCTGTGAAGCATGGCCCTCCGACGCACCGTTCCCGACTTATGGGCCTCCAAATTTTATTTTATTTTTTACAAAACGATCCATATTTTCAAAATGGTTGCTCGGATGAAAATCTTTTCAAGAAAGAAATTGTTGCTCTACTCGAAAACCATGAGATAATGAAAAAAACTCGAAAAATTATTAAGAAAAACAAATTATTGCAAAATTCTTCTAAGTGTCGGGCCGGATCATCAAAGGACTTAGTAAAATTTTCAGAGATTTTTTTTTTAATAGATTTCTGCCCTTTTTATTGTAGCACCTTACTAACCTTGTCCATAGAAACCATTTAGGCTCTGAGAAGGATGGCCCTCCGACGCACCGTTCCCGAGTTATGGGCCTCCAAATTTTATTTTATTTTTACAAAACGATCCATATTTTCAAAATGGTTGCTCGGATGAAAATCTTTTCAAGAAAGAAATTGTTGCTCTATTCGAAAACCATGAGATAATGTGAAAAACTCGAAAAATGATTGAGAAAAAAAATGATTGCAAAATTCTTCTAAGTGTCGGGCTGGATTATCAAAGGACTTAGTAAAATTTTCAGAGATTTTTTTTTTACATATTTCTGCCCTTTTTATTGCAGCACCTTACTAACCTTGTCCATAGAAACCATTTCGGCTCTGAGAAGGATGGCCCTCCGACGCACCGTTCCCGAGTTATGGGCCTCCAAATTTTATTTTATTTTTTACAAAACGATCCATATTTTCAAAATGGTTGCTCGGATGAAAATCTTTTCAAGAAAGAAATTGTTACTCTACTCGAAAACCGTGAGATAATGTAAAAAACTCGAGAAATTATTTAAAAAAAAAAAAAATATTGTAAAATTTTTCTAAGTGTGCGCGATCATCAAAGGACTTAGTAAAATTTTCAGAGATTTTTTTTAACAGATTTCGGCCTGTTTTATTGGAGCACCTTATTAACCTTGTCCGTAGAAACCATTTAGGCTCTGAGAAGCATGGCCCTCCGACGCACCGTTCCCGAGTTATAGGCCTCCAAATTTTATTTTATTTTTTACAAAACGCTCCATATTTTCAAAATACTCGTAGTTGCTCGGATGAAAATCTTTTCAAGGAAGAAATTGTTGCTCTAGTCGAAAACCATGAGATGATGTAAAAATCTCGAGAAATTATTGAGAAAAAATTGAGTAATTGGAGGGTAGTCCCAAATAATACAGTTACAATTTTGAGCTCTCATATAATTAATTTAATAAAATATTAAAAACAACTTTTAAATGCAAGAAACATAATAAAGTAGTACATTAACCTCTGGTGCACTCAGTCAGTTCATCAAATCTCCTTGACACCACTTCTCTACACTGCAAGCACTGCTCTTTGCTGAAATGGACCTGTACTCCAAATCGTCAAGCACTGTGGAGGAGCTGTCTCCTACATTTGCTTCAAGAATGTCACAGTATGAGGAAGACTTGAAGAATGCCAGTGGTGAAGCTTCACATAAGACTATTGCCAGCCTATCCAAGGACTTCACTGAGTTGAAGACCCTAGTTTGGAAAACATTGAGTTCACTGAAATCCCAGATTGAGTTGCTTGTGTTTGGCTGGATAGGCACGAAATGACAACCCGTGCTAAGGTTCTTCTGTTGCATGGCCTGAGTGAGGACAAGGGAGCAGATCTAAGCAATGGTTTCCTGAAGGTTTTGTCGGAGCGTCTGGAAATGGCCAACGTCGCCTCTAAAGATATAACAGCCTGTCACCGCCTTGGAAGCAACACCAGCAAACCTCGTCCCCTCTTAGTTAGATTTGAAAGCCGCATCGTAAGGAATGAGGTGTGGCGAAATAACAACCAAGCTGAAAGGCTCTGGTTTAACGCTGTCTGAGTTCCTGACTAAGCTCAGACACGATATTTTTATGAATGCTCGGAAGTACTTCGGAATACATAAGTGTTGGACGTCTGAGGGGAAGATTGTCATCCAGGTTTCCGAAAAATCGCGACGGAAGATTGAGTTTGCTTCGGAATATCAAGAACTTGTGGCTCAGTTTCCCGTTGCTGAGCCCTCAGCCGTAACTTCGAAGCCAGTGCCCGATAAGAGAATTTGCTAGACAGTAAAGTGATGAGTCTTCGTTGCGGGTCTTCCATTTTTCTGAGTATATAATATACTAGGTACTTATAATTTTTATGTTTTATGTCGTTCATGTGTCGGTCATTCAATTTTTTTAGTTTTTTGTTTTGATTTGATTTTTTACTTATGTTATTATTGTCATTTGACATTTAGACCGTTCGGTGTTACTCAAAGTTTTCGTTCGGAAACATACTAACGTGTATTTATTTTGTTTGGACTACAGGCTTTTTATCTTTTAATTATAAAACTAATGTAGCCGGCGAGTGCATCGAGGTTTGAGTGCTGAAATTATTTTTTTCTTGTTTATTGTTAGATTACTTAATTTTTTTTTAAATTATTTATTTATTTTTATTGTTATTTGTATTTACTTAAAATGGAAATGGACTGGTCACATGATGAGATCAACAACAGGAAAGTGGACTAAAAAAGTAACAGAATGCTACCATGACCTCATTTACCTTTCCTATAAAATTTGACTTCCTCAACGCAAGGCCAAATTTCTCTTTCTTCGCAGTTTTAAAAACGTTGATTTGGAGCGTTTGAGGGCTGATGCGGGTGGGATTGACTGGTCTTCTGTGTTCACCGGCGAGAATATGGACTCTATGGTGTCAGTTTTCAGCAGTACTATATTGTATTTGTATGATGCACCCCTTAAAAAGGTAAGTGTCAAACACCTTCCTGCACCATGGCTTTCCCCAGCTATAAAAAACCTGATGGCGAAACGTGATAAGGCCAAGCGTTTATACAGGAATCGGGCTACTGAGGAAAACTGGGACCTTTATAAGAAGATGCGAAATCGCTGCAGTTGTTTGTGTAGGAATGCCAAAAGGCATCACATTCACAACTCAATTGATAACTTCAACCCGACACAAGTATGGCAATTTTTAAAGACTATTGGTATTGGCAAAGCCTCTAGCAAGAGTTCTTCTGATAAAATGGACCTCAATGCACTTAATGCGCACTTTTCTACATCACCAATTATACTCGATATCGATGTTAAATCTTCGACTCTCAATGATCTTTCCAATCTTCCTTTACCAGCAAATACTTCTTTCACTTTCCACCATTACTGAGCTAGATATTAAGAAATGTTTTCAATCCATCTCTATTAAGGCGTTAGGTGACTATGGTCTTCAGTTCCAAATGTTCCTACCTATTTTGAGTGAAATAGTTCCTGTTGTAACTCACATAGTGATTTTTTCTCTTTTCACTAACACGTTTCCTTCTGCTTAGAAGAAGGCTCACGTCTTACCACTTCCTAAAGTTTCAAATCCCTCTTCTCCATCTCAGTTCCGTCCAATATCCATCCTCCCAATCCTTTCCAAAGTTCTCGAGAGCGTTGTTCAGAAGCAACTGTCTTGTTATCTATCCTCTAATGGCCTGCTGAGTCCTTACCTCTGGTTTCAGACCTGGCCATAGCACTGTGACAACTCTTGTCAAAATAACTGACGATATAAGACTGGCTATGAAAAACAAATGCTTGACAGTGTTGGTTTTACTGGACTTCAGCAGTGCCTTTAATTCAGTGTACTTTGACATTCTCTTAGGAATCCTTTCCTCCCTTAATGTCTCTGCGCCAGTAATTGAGTGTTTCAAATCTTATCTTCGAGGCCGCTCGCAGTATGTTAGGTCTGATGAGGATTTCTCTGAATGGTGTGATTTGGCTGCGGTTGTACCTTAGGGTGGCGTCCTCTCTCCTCTTCTTTTCTCAGTTTTTATAAACGCTATCACTAAGGTCTTTACTTCTAACTATCATCTCTATGCAGACGACTTGCAGTTATACCGTCACGTTAGAATGGGTTAACTCGCTGAGGCTGTGGATGCCATCAATGATGATGACCTTGAAAATATCAACAAGTTGACTAAATCCTTTGGACTCTTACTGAACCCAACTAAGTCGCAAGCTACATGCTCAGCCTTTTAGATCATCAGTCTCTCCCGCCAGTAGTGTATGATTCGGTGCCCATATTGTACTCGAAAAGCGCTAAAAACCTAGGCGTCCATATAGACACTAACCTCTCTTGGGAGGTTCATATTGCTGACATTAGTAAGAGGGTTTTCTACTCTTTTCAGTCTCTTAAACGTCTCCAAAAATTCTTATTATTCTTCCATTTCACACTAAGGTCACTCTTGCACAATTTCTTCTCCTACCGCTAATAGACTATGCGGATGTCTGTTTTCTAGATGCAACGGAGGTACTTCTTAACAAACTCGAGCGGCTGCAGAACTTATGCATCCTTTTCATTTTTGGCCTGCACAAGTACGACCATGTGTCGAAGTTTCGGACCAGATTGAGGTGGCTGCCAATTCGGCATCGCCGAGATACCCATATCCTATCTCTTCTCTATACTATCCTGCATAATCCTAATTCTTCTCAATACCTTCGTGAACGGTTTGAGTACTTCGTTCCGAGGGGTAAACCCTATCGCACTGCCAATTCTCTTCTCCTTCATATTCCGCGTCACACTTCCAGCCGCTATAATGGCTCCTTTTCTGTTACTGCATTGCGTCTCTGGAACTCTCTCCCACACTCCCTACGCGACAGTCCTTCTCTAGATGTCTTCAAGAAGAAAATAAAAAAGCACTTCCTTTCAAATTGACATAATATTAGTATTATATTGGTATTAATATGTATAATATATATTTAGAATTATTTATGTAGGTTTATAAGTATTGTACACTGAATCCTACCCTCAACAGTGATCTC
The DNA here is from genome assembly GCA_951329385.1 of Polia nebulosa. Lineage (NCBI taxonomy): Eukaryota > Metazoa > Arthropoda > Insecta > Lepidoptera > Noctuidae > Polia > Polia nebulosa. Next base: position 10,893,066 of record OX589606.1, read on the forward strand.
TCTTTAGCACTCAAATGTTTGCTGGGAGAAAACTCAACATTTAGTTAAGCTCGCCTTTGTACATGTATTGTGTAACCATATGTAATATGTAAATTTTTTGTGTACAACAAAGAATTAAGAAGAAGAAAAAAATTGCAAAAATATTTCCAAGTGCCAAAGGATAGACAAATTTTCGGAGTTTTTTTTTTAACTGATTTCGGCTATTTTTATTGTAGCACTTTATTAACCTTGTCCATAGAAACCATTTAATTTAAGGTCTGAGAAGCATGGCCCTCCGACGCACCGTTTCCGAATTACGGGCCTCCAAATTTTACTTTATTTTTTAGAAAATAAATTAAAATTTGGAGGAAAAAGGAAGAAAAAAGGAAAGTCTAAACCACCACATCTAGTGGAAAATCCACTGAGTTGGCAACACTGTGATGTGATAACACTTTTAAAATGGCGTCGTTTCACGTTTGGTTTCACTTATCGGCAATAGCCGGTAAATTATTGTAAGTGTTAATTTAAATAACACTTATTTATATCAGCGAAAAATATGTAATAATAATAAAATATGCCTAAAAATTATCTAAATCACTAGATATACACAAATCAGAAAGACAAAAAAAAAAACGAACTAACTGATGACTAGGCAGCATGGTCTCTGACCGTAGTCTGTTCCACAAGGAACAAAAGCCAAAAAAGTGACAGACGTCAAGACGTGACAGTTATTTTTTTCTTTCGGAATGGTAGTTTTTACTAGAAATAATGTTCCAACTATATAAAAATACTTAATAGATACTAATATCCGTTTAGTGTGTATAAAGTGCATTTTTTTGTGTAACACTAGTTCAAAAAGCTTGTGAGAATTGAACCTTTGTGGTATGGATGAAAATAGAAGGAAATGTTTAAGTGTGACTGTTCACCAGCCAAACAAAACGAAAAACTGTTCCGCTTTCCTAAAACCCGGAGTTTGAAACCTTCGTATTCTGAGGCTACTGCAAACAGATTGTAAATAAATCATTTGAATACATGAACATAATATGCAACTTGGAGAGACTGTGGTGAGTGCCCTCAGAGATGTTGTTGTTATTGTTAGGTGACCTTAAAAAGGGCTGTTGTACATGGCTCTGAAGAGAGCTGTTTGGATTTACCATTGTGGTGAAAGGAATGATCAGCTAGACTCTGCGTTACCAGCTGCTAGCCGTCCAGGGTGTGCAGGGCGTTTGGAATGGCAAAACGATATAGTTAACACCACTCGGGAAGGCTCCTTTAATGCACCCCTGAAAACCATGAGAAGACCAATACCACCCAGCTCCTGACTTCTTAGAACCCAGGGAACACCTGCCACCTGGACGTGAACTGCAGTGGCCTATATGGAAATCACTCAATGGGTTGCAAATTTAGGTAGGCCGCTGCAAATACAACTTGGTAAAATTCATAGACTGGTCTCTGATACCCAATGTGAGTGCGGTGCCCCTGTCCAGACCATGAATCACCTACTGGGTATCATCAACGACAACAACAGCCCCGGTATCTGCACACCTTAATAATAAATGATTATTTTACAGATCGACTCTAAAGTCAGACAAAAATGTAAAAAGGCTGAAAGTAGATCGGAATTGGCTTCAACCGTTATAGGAGTAGAAACCGAAAAATGGACAAGGAAGTTTGTCCTTTTCAAATTGACAGTGATGGCCATCTGCTGCCAAAAATAATTTTACCACCAGTATGTACATCTACACCTAGTTCATCACCAAATCTTATACAAGATTTTAATGTTGGTACTCGTAAGTAACAAAGTTTGTCACTTGTAAGAAAATATAAGATTTCAAAATATTTGTCAGCTAACTTTTACTATGGGACCAACCTCAAAATAAATAAAATCTATGCATATAATATTTAATATTATTTATTTATTTAATCAGACAATTAAGTTATTATTTCAGTAACAATAAGTATTCACAAAATTATTACAATACATAGAAAAACTTAAAACTTATCAGCCCGGGATTGAGTCTGACAATTACTTGACCATTTTTTACCCGCAATTTTGAGGTTGATTCTTTAGCAAAAATTGCTTGTGTTGGTAGGTTATGTCACCCCCTAATATAAAATATGACAATCCTACATCCTACTAATATTATGTGAATGTTTGTATGTTTGCCTGTCAATCACACAATAACGGCTGAAGGGATTTGAATGAAATTTTGCACACGGGTAGGTCACAGCCTTTTTATTTTTGAAGTTATAATAATAATAATAATATGATTATATTATATAATATTGATATGGGTATCGTGTAGGTTTTCAGGGGCGCCGATTGCAAATCTGACAGTCATTTTAAAATCAAAGATGGCGGATGCAACTTTTTCTCAAACATTCGATATGGGTATCGTGTAATAGGTTTTTGGGAGTGCCGATTGCAAATCTGACACTTATTTTGAAATCAAAGATGGCGGATGCAACTTTTTCTCAAACATTCGATATGGGTATCGTGTAATAGGTTTTTGGGAGTGCCGATTGCAAATCTGACACTTATTTTGAAATCAAAGATGGCGGATGCAACTTTTTCTCAAACATTCGATATGGGTATCGTGTAATAGGTTTTTGGGAGTGCCGATTGCAAATCTGACACTTATTTTGAAATCAAAGATGGCGGATGCAACTTTTACTCAAACATTCGATATGGGTATCGTTTAATAGGTTTTTGGGAGTGCCGATTACAAATCTGACACTTATTTTGAAATCAAAGATGGCGGATGCAACTTTTTCTCAAACATTCGATATGGGTATCGTGTAATAGGTTTTTGGGGCTGCCGATTGCAAATCTGACATTCATTTTTATATCAAAGATGGCGGCTGCCACTTTTTCTCAAAAATTCGATATGGGTATCGTGTAATAGGTTTTTGGGGGTGCTGATTGCGAATTAGACATTCATTTTAAAATCCAAGATGGTGGATGCAACTTTTTCTCAAAAATTCGATATGGGTATCGTGTAATAGGTTTTTGGGGTTGCTGATTGCAAATTAGACATTCATTTTAAAATCCAAGATGGCGGATGCAACTTTCTCTCTAAAATATGATATGGGTATCGTGTAATAGGTTTTTGGGGGTGCTGATTGCGAATTAGACATTCATTTTAAAATCCAAGATGGCGGATGCAACTTTTTCTCAAAGATTCGATATAGGTATCGTGTAATTGGTTTTTGGGGGTGCCGATTGCAAATCTGACATTCATTTTAGAATCCACGATGGTGGATCATTGTTTTTCTTAAAATTGTGAATTTATTTTACTTTAAATCTATCAAAAGAAACAGTAGTAGGCATACTGTTTTTGAAGTTATACTTCTTTAGGTACGTTAGGGCAAATAGGGTTAGGGTACATAAGTACACACACACTTTTTTATATTGTTTTGGAATCTTCTATCTAGGAAATGTATTACTTTATTATTATTATTATTTTAGATGTCATTGCCCAATGTCTTGGACACATTCAAACCGCAATGGAGGACCTGAAGCAAACTCAAAATGATATTTTACTGAGAATATCACTCTCCTTCAACACATGTGTCTAGTGCAGCCACTTTGCTGGTAGATATAGACATACGATTAAAATCACTTGACGATATTAGATAAATAGAAAATTGGCTTGAAGATGAAGAAACAAAGAACAATTGGTAAGTACAATATTCTGATAGAAATATACAAGCTTTACAAGCAAGCAAGACCACTGGACGTACTGATGATATACTATGTAGTTATAATACTACTATTATATGAAATTTAATAGATAAACGAGTATACATACATTGTTTTACGTTTATTTATGATTGCTTATTGACTATGAGCCGATAAATGTTTTGGCCTATGTTGGTGGCAAAGGAACTGCCACAATTACCAGAAGAAATCTGGAACGGGTTTTCACCAACTCTCTGGCAATTCAATGCAACTGGACTGGATAAAATAATAAGTTTAGTTTGAAAAATTTACAATTATTGTCAAAAGTCATTGTAAGTAGGTATGACTATGAAAATTACAGATAATATTAGATATATTTATGTAACCATATTAGATTCATTTATTTATGGAGAAGCTCGTGGCTTAAGTAATAACAGCTGCACGGGCCGATCCATCAGTTTAAGCTACGTTTGCCGGGATTCATGGATGGGTGACCATCTTTACATACTGAGACTCCTCCGTGCCTCGGAAATCACGTTAAGCTGTTGGTCCCGGCTATCAATCGTGGATCTTTAACAGTCGTTACGGGTCGTCAGAAGCCCGAAAGTGACAACCAGTCTTATCAAGGGGTATCGTATTACCCAGTAATATTATTTGTGGTTTATTATTACTTTATCGATTGTGTTATTCTAAATGAAATGCTAAAGTACTGCTTCGTAATATTTACAGTTGCAGTGTGAAGAAACAAGTTGGCAGAGACAGCAACTGATGCTGGAATCACAGGTGTCATAACAAACTGGTTTAGATTTGCTAGAGATCGAGATGGCGGAAGAGATAACAGAAGAATATGATGAAGCTAATAACAGCAGCTCTACACGACAATATTCTGGACTATCTGCAAGAACAAAGAGGCGTCATCTAAATGCAATAAAAACTGAATTAAGAGGTAAAGTAATGTTACTAGTAATAATGCAGGTACTAATTCATCATTTATTAATGAACATCATAATAATTGTATATCAGAAAATTATACTGATGATTTTAATGCCGAGGAAATCACTTTCACGCGTAATATATCTACTGGTAAAATTGAAAATGCTGATTTCAAGGATACTGATCTCACCTGTTTGATCTATAATTAAGGAGGTGGTAATTTGGAGGTAAAATTAAACACTGCACCCGCGGGTTTTAATGACTTAGCGTCATATTAACAAATGGCAAACATACAAATGACTCATTGTCCTCAAAATTAGGTAGAACTAAATGATGCCCTAAAAATCTAGAAAAAATATATGTTTAAGTGTCAAATAGGTACTAATTTTTTAAAGGCGAATTGAAATTTTGGAGCCCTTACGTGGAGATTCTAAATGTGGGTAGTCATCTTGACATCAGAATGACTGCCCAATTTTTGAATTCATTTTCTCAGTTATTAATTAGGTACCAATTATTTAAACAAACGTATCAAATAGTAGCAAATAGGCATTAGATTTTAGTAATATTTTAAAGCTGATCGGTCATTTTGGCCAGTCATTCTGATGTTCACAAGTGTCGTTAGTCACGTTTTGGTCTGTATTAGTGTCAGCCACTATTTATTTTTCTAATAAAAAAAATTCTATGAATGTATGATTTTCTGCATTTTGTAATTAAACGCAAAAATAGCATTTTTTTCTTTATACGAGTAAGTTTATTTTTGTAAAGTGTCATTCTTATGATTGTGCTGTATTCGTTTCTGTTTCATTTAAAAAATACGACTATTTTGAAATTCAAAGTGACGTTTGTCAGTCACGTTTTGGTCTGTATTAGTGTCAACCACAATTTATTTTTCTAATAAAAAAGTTTCTATGAATGTATAATTTTCTGCATTTTGTAATTAAACGCAAAAATAGCATTTTTTTTATTTATACGAGGGTCATTCAATAAATACTTAGCCTACAAAAAGTAAACGAAAATTTTGGAAAAGTGGCAATTTATTTTTCAACATAGTCTCCTTTTAGTTCGATACACTTAGCCCAGCGATGCTCCAACTTTTTTAACCCGTCCGAAAAATAGTTTTTGTCAAACTCTGCAAAATAGGCTTCCGTGGCGGCGATAACCTCCTCATTCGATCCATATCTATTCCCGGCGAGTGATTTTTTCAGATTAGGAAACAGAAAGAAGTCACAAGGGGCCAAATCTGGAGAATACGGTGGATGGGGCAGCAATTCGTAGCGTAATTCGACCAATTTGGCCATGGCAACGGCAGACGTGTGAACCGGTGCGTTGTCGTGGTGAAACAGTACTTTTTTTCTTCGCCAGATGGGGTCGTTTTTTCTTTAATTCGGCGTCGAATCGGCCCAATAAATCGGCATAGTAAAGCCCTGTAATTGTTTTACCCTTCTCGAGGTAATCGATGTAGATCACACCTTGTGAATCCCAGAAAACGGTGGCCATAACTTTTCCGGCCGATTTTACAGTTTTCGCCTTCTTTGGAGCACGTTCCCCGGTCTGGATCCATTGTCTTGATTGCTCCTTGGTCTCTGGTGTGTACCAGTGGATCCAGGTTTCATCGACGGTCACAAAACGACTCAAAAACTCCGCTGGATTCCGCTTAAACAGCGCCAAACACGTCTCCGATGTGGTCTCACGGTTGCGCTTGTTTTCTGGTGTGAGTAAACGCGGCACCCATCGCGCCGACAGCTTTCTCATGCCGAGTTCCTCGTGAAGAATATGATGCACTGTTCCTTCTGAAATGCCTACAGTCTCAGCTAGCTCCCGAACCTTCAATCGGCGATCTGCCAATACGAGATCATGGATTTTTTTAATGTTTTCCTCCGTAGCAGCTGTTTTCGGTGCACCTGGACGTGGTTCATCAAAAACCGACGTACGGCCACGTGCAAACTCGTTGAACCAATTCTTGACGGTGGCCATCGATGGAGAAGAGTCACCGTACACAGCATCCAAGCGCTCTTTGATTTCGATGCGCGTTTTCCCTTCCAAAAATAGGAATTGAATCACCGAACGATATTGCTCTTTTTCCATTTTTGTAAAACCGATCGACACGTTCGCTTCCATAAGTTGTCAAATTAAAACAAATGAAGGGATTGGAATGAAAATTTGAAAAAAGAATTAAAAAAGAATGTGCTACACTGTGGTAAAACTCTTTTGAAACTACAGCGCCCTCTGGCGATGAGGCTAGGTACTTATTGAATGCACCTCGTATGTTTATTTTTATAAAGTTCCTATGTTATGATTGTATTGTATTCGTAATGTTTCATTTAAAAATACGATTATTCTGAAATCCAAAGTGACGTTAGTCAGTCACGTTTTGGTCTGTATTAGTGTCAGCCACAATTTATTTTTCTAATAAAAAAGTTTTTACGAATGTAAGGTTTTCCATTTCAACACATCCCATTATTTTTTTTCATGTACAAATACAAACACAAATTACGACTACTATTACAAATCTATATATATAAAACAAAGACGGGTTTGTTACAACACTTATAACTCGAGATCGGCTGGATCAATTTTCATGGTTTTTGTTTCGTTGGATTTGTCTCCGCCCTGAATAGCAGAATACATTTTAAAAACAATGAAAACTTGACTTGAAAATGAATCATTTTCCATTTAATTATGTTCCTTTGTTTCGTACCTGTCAAACATTTGTTTTCCTCCTGTCATTCTGTCAAATACTGTGATTGACATTTATGCATGCGTTCAGAAATGTATTTTGTGTAAACTATTTAAAAAGGGTGAATAAACTTTTGTCTGTATTTTTTTTAATCAATTAAAGGCTCAATTACACCTTCCGATTTCAAGGGACCCAATTTAGGAACGATCTAACTAGGAAGTATGAAGCGAGCAATGCTAACTGCTATTACACCTTCCTGTTTCTTAAATTGGGTCCCTTGAAATCGGAAGGTGTAATTGAGCCTTAAAAAGGTTGAAAAGTGTATTAAGCAGATTTGAATAGAAGTTCCTCAAATATTTATGCGTGCGTTCAGAAATAATGACAAATGGTTAACATTTACGCGTGCGTTCATAACTTTATTTTGCGTAAATTAAAGTTTCTATTTTCGAAAACAATTTCTAAGATTTATTATTTAAGTTATCGAAAGCGTAAATGTCTTTTTATGTTGTCTATGATTTTCTAAGATATTATACCTAATTACAAAGGTTAAAAAGTGCAGTATCCAAAGTAGTAGTCTATGATTTAAACTATTGTCAATCAATGTCTATGTCACGAAAGTTCAGCTACTGTTATATTTGTTTGTTTTGTGTGGTTTTGTGCGAGTACATCTGTGGAGTACATATTCAGTATTAGTAACAATGCCACGTCCTAGAAGATCTAATCTTTCCCAGCGAAGCCGTACTGCAATTAGGCAACGGAACATCGCGAGTCAATTATCTGATGAAGAACGAGACATTGCACGAGAAGAGCGCCGCGTTAGTATGGAGCGAAGAAGGGCTTTAATTCGTGCCTCTCAAACACAAGAGGAAAGAGAGGCAGCCCGTGAAACGGCTAGGTTAGAAACGAGAAATCGTCGAGCTTATCGTACAGATCAACAGAGGGATAATCTTCGACGTGCAAGAAGAAATGGTTCAAGCGTTGATTTGAATCGAGCAGCGTTTCTATATGATTGCACCATCGACTACAGCTTGCATCGTTTAGTTTGCATTGGTCCAATGGACGTTGTTTGCCAGCATTGTGGCGCATTGAAATTTGCTGGTGAAACGCCTGGTTTGTGCTGCCTTAGTGGTAAAGTGAAATTGCCATTATTGGTTCCGCCACTAGAGCCATTGTGTTCCTTGCTTAATGGCGAAACTCCAGAATCACGACATTTTCTAGCGAACACTCAAAAATACAATGTCTGTTTTCAAATGACTTCATTTGGGGCGGAAATTATCGAAGAACACGGATATAATCCGACATTTAAGGTAATTGCTGGAATGTAGTTTGTTAGATTTCTATATTTGACTTTAAAATAAAAATGGCATGTTATCATTTGGAAAAAAAAAAAAAATTGTAAATCTAACTATGCCTTCGACTTTACAGATTCAAGGCCAGATTTACCATCGCATTGGATCATTGCAACCTCATGAAGATGCACAGCATAAATTCTTGCAAATATACTTCATGGGCAATATGGAAGAACAACTTGACCGGCGTCAAGGGATCAACACAGCTACAAAAAGAGCAATTCTCCAAGATCTGCAGCAACTGCTTCATGAACATCATGCATTGGTCAGGCTGTTCAAGACTGCGTTAGAGCGCATGCCAAGTGATGATTATAAAGTTGTGATCAGAGCAGATAAACGACCAGCTGGAACACACGAACGCACATTTAATGCTCCAACAATTGATGAAGTGGCAATCCTGATTGTTGGTGAAAACTTAGAAACACGTGATATTGTACTTACACGACGCAATACTGGCCAACTACAAAAAATATATGAAACACACCGTTCATATGACGCATTACAATACCCGCTGATGTTTTAGCAAGGAAACGATGGATATCACTTCAATATTAAAATGATTAATCCATTGAATGGTAAGTGTCATAGTTTTCATTTTAACTTGATATACATTTTATTCTGTTTGCTCTTGGTAACTTTCCGACAACCACTACCAGTCATTCCAAGAGCTACTGCTGCCGACGAAATAAACGCTTGCCTCAAAGCATCAAATCTGTGGCAATATGTGAAGAAACTTCAACTGTCAGTAAATATGAGAGTTGCATTGTTGAACGATCTATCTGCTGATGATTTCTCTAAGCAATTGCTGACTATCGGTAATGGCCGTGTTCCTGTTGACGAATCGAGCGGATTGATGTCATTTCCTCCAAATTTTTGCAATTTCGTCTCATCGAAAGACGAGCTTATCAACAAAGTATTCCCGGATATCATTGCTAACCACAAACATACTAAATGGTTAAGTGAGCGTGCAATTTTGGCGGCTAAAAATAAAGATGTAGATGACCTAAATTTTATAATTCAGAATCAAATCGCAGGTACTCTGCATTCATTCAAATCTATCGACTGTGTAACAAACGAAGATGAAGCCACTAATTATCCAACTGAATTTTTAAACTTGGATGTGCCTGGTTTACCACCGCACAATTTACAACTGAAGGTTGGCTCGGTAGTAATTATGCTTAGAAATTTAAACCAACCAAAACTGTGCAATGGAACGCGTTTGGTGATAAGAAAACTGATGAGCAATGTGATTCACGTGTCGATACTCAAAGGAAAATTTAAAGATGAGGAAGTTCTCATTCCAAGGATTCCGATGATCCCAACGGATATGCCCTTTGAGTTTAAAAGAATTTAATTCCCGATTCGTCTTGCCTTCGCCATGACGATTAACAAATCACAGGGCCAATCCTTGACTATTTGTGGCCTCAATCTAGAAAATTCATGTTTTTCTCATGGTCAATTGTACGTGGCATGTTCACGTGTCGGCAAACCATCCGCTTTATTTGTTCTTGCGCCTGACAAAAAAACAAAGAATGTCGTTTACCACAAGGTGCTTGAATGAAAAGAGTTAATCGTTTAATTCAGTCATTTTTTGCTGACACGTGTTTGAAGTACTTAATTTTTTTTTTTTTAATTCTCTTTCTGTATGTATTATTTATCATAATAAAATACTTTTTTATATCTATCTGTATTTTTATTTTGTATCATTGTATTACGTTCATCAAAGCCTAAATTAGTTCAGCTAAAAGGTAACACGACATTCATTGACTGTTAGGCGGTACGAAGTTCGCCGGGTCAGCTAGTTAGTTATAAAACATGCATCGAGAAAGATCTGTAGTTCAAAAACACTTCATCACGAGTTCATTTCGCATGAAGTGTCAGTCACATTTATATTTGTTTAAATAAACCTTAACTTTTTTAACCTCTCAAGCCCGGGACGTGTCACGTTTCAGCATATGTCAGTCCCCGTTGACAGGCGGCCATCGTGTAACTACAGACTTGGTCAGGTTCCGTGTGTATGAACCTTGTTACAGGTCTAAAGACCTTGGCTAATAGTGATAATAGCGGTTTAAAACGCGTGAATCGGGTTTTTGGCAAGGCAAACTAGCGGAAAACTAGCGGCACACATGAGAGCCACCGGGTTTATATAGTACACATTTATTACCACGGAGGTTTAATTAAAGGATATTTATACAAAATTACTGAAATTTTTTTTTTTTTTTTTTTTTTTTATGTTTGATAGGCTCGCGTTTGACCACTATCTCACCTGATGTTAAGCGAAATTAGTACTATAAAAATAGTGGAATTCGTAAAACAATGCAAAATAAAACTCAAATCGTGTCAAATGTAGAGTTAGTCACATATGGCATTACCCTAACATATTTTTTGGAACAGTGGTGGCCCAGTGGTGACTGTCGCGACTTACAAGTTGTAGGTTGTGAGTTCAAACCCAGGCAGGCGCTTTACTTTATGTAAATTATTTCATCACTACTGCTCTCAAAACGGTGAAGGATAACATCGTGAGGAAACTGGCAAGTCCTAGTACCAAAAATTTGAAGACATGTGACATCCATCAATCTGCATTGGGCCCGCGTGGTGGATTACGGTCCACACCCTCTCACAGAGAGGAAGCCTGTGTTCTAGCAGTGGGGACATTAAAATGCTGATGATGATGATTTTTTAATTCTAATTATATTTGTACCACAGCTGTAATTCTAAAATACTACACTTAAGGCTAGCTTCACAGCTATCCGGGAGACCCGTACGGGCCGCCTGTAAGGGATCCCAGAACGGAGACTTACGTAGGCGCTAGAACATCGTTTCACAGCGACGCGGATTGGTCCGTATGCGACCCGCTCCGCGTCGCTGTGAAACAATGTTCTAGCGCCTCACGTATGTCTCCGTTCCGGGTGCCAGTACGGGCGGCCCGTTCGGGTCTCCCGGACAGCTGTGAAACCAGCCTAACCAAACCCTAACCATTTGTCAACTGTAGGATAACTGTCAATATTGTGTAAGAAGGCCGCACAATGCAAAACAACCAATGGAATAAAAATCTACAATGGCCCCCCCCAGGCCCAGTTGTTGGCCCCCCCCAGGCCCAGTTGTTGGCCCCCCCCAGGCCCAGTTGTTGGCCCCTTTTTGGCCATTTTTTGTGGGCCCTTTGATGTAGGCCCTACCTCTATTAGATGGCCAAATCTAACAGTTGGCCAACCCACGAAGTGCACGTGGCCCAACTGAATGCCCACAATAAATGCTATTAGGGGTGGTTCCCCATTAAACTGTGTTAACAATTCATAGACATACGATAGCAGCAATCGCGGTTGATTTGCTGTCAATTTTTGAAGAGTGCCGTTGTCTGACTCCGAAACCCATAATCAGATCTTTTTTAAATTTAAATGGGACCATTTCGGAATAAACCCCTTTCGAACAAAAAAAGAATTTTGCAAATCCGTCAATATATGACGGAGTTATGCCCGAACATACATTAAAAAAAAAAAAAAAAAAATTAAATACAAACATCCGAATTGATAACCTCCTCCTTTTTCGAAGTCGGTTAAAAAAGATTTCAGTGAGTAACAGCCAATGTATTATAACAAGTTTCAAAATAATTTAAAGAAAACTTTATCCATAACTGAGGAAAAATTTATGAAACAATTGAGTGATAGAAGTAATTAACATTTGTTTACAAGCTCAGACCTATGAACCAGTATAATTGTTTTTACCTTGTAAATACTCTATGTAACCTCCCTACAACTACGAACTATCAAGAATCTATTCTGGGTTTAGGTGGTCAACTGTAAGTAGAAAACGGAGTGGGTCCAAGAAAACAACCACGAAGAGAAAAAGATAATCTGCTCATCTCAATCTGCTATATTAGGGATGATTCCAGGGTAAAAAAAAAAAAAATAATTACTCACTTTCACACTTTTAATCACCATGGCCTATCCTGCAGTAGGAGCGCGGGTCGTATGGCACGGCACGCCAGCATTAACGACATCATCCGTCGGTCTCTTGTCACTGTGTGTCAGCCGTTTTAGAACCTCATGGCCTGGCACGTGACGATGGCAAGAGGCCTGACGGGATGACTATAATGCCTTGGAAGATGGGTAGGCCTTTGGTGTGGGATGCAACCTGTGTCGACACTCTTGCGCCATCTCATCTTCTTAGCACGGCGGGCTGTGCTGGGGCGGCTGCTACAGGTGCAGAAAACCTCAAACGGCGCAAATATAACAACCTTATTGGGAGTTATATGTTTGAGCCGTTTGGGGTTGAAACACTAGGGCCATGGGGTCCGAGTGCTCATCGAGTTTTCCGTGATATCAGCAAACATTTAGTCGACTCTTCACGTGAGCAGAGGGCTGGCCTTTTTATCGGCCAACGAATCAGCATTGCCATTCAACGTGGCAATGCTGCCAGCGTTCTGGGCACTTTTCCCATTGACAGCGATGTGGACGAATTTTTTGATGCCCAATGAGCTGTACTCCTACCGGATCTTTTATGCCTCTTGTACATATTTTATTTATTAACTCCTCAACGGCCGCGCCTCTTATCGCAGTTTGACATATTTACGACCGGGCTCATAAAAAACAACTTGCTGAGGTTTCTATTGGAGCGAGGCACTTAAAGTAAACTTTTTTGGGTTGTTGAATAAACAGACCTTAGAATAACATGTAAACAATACTTGTAATTCAAGAGTTGAATTTTATTCAAATTCTGTTATCAACGATTTGTCGGGATTAGTGTGTGTGTGTGTGTGTGGGTAGTTGTTAAAACCACTGTATCAATTTACATGAAATTTGGCATGTTGCACTATGAATAGACAAGTAATAGAGTTGTTGTGTTGGAGTTGTAGAGTCCGATATCATATTTTCCTATTATTCACACTCAAAACTTCAAATTACGAAATCAAAACAACATAACGGCTTTTTAAAATTGCGTTTCTGCGTTTGCGTTGCGTATTGTGTTGCGTTTTTTTTCTAACACTATGTAATAACTATCTAAGAATGCTTGTGCACCATGCCACAGGATATAAGATCTTTAGTTATTTAATAATAGAGGTTTAAGCCGCGTAATCTGGATCGGCATACTGGTATGCCGCTGGACGTTCAGGGGTTGTTATTTATTAGTTTAGTATAATAGATAGTTAAAGTTTTTAAAAATATGTAAAAAAAAAAAAAAAAAAAAAAAAAAAAAAAAAAAAAAAAAAAAAAAAAAAAAAAAAAAAAAAAGTGTGTGTTTTGTAATATGTATTGTAGTTATAGTCTGTTAAAAATAAATAACTATTATTATTACTCAGTAAGTTAGATTGTCAAAAAATATTGGACTAGTATTTTTTGCTCTATGAAATCAATGAAAAATGACAAAGATAAAACGCATCAAAGTTCAGGAGCGGAGGCTTGTTACGTCATCACTTTTAAATAAACAGTGGTACAATTTTAACTCAAGCGACGTCACACTTGAGTTAAAATTGTAAAACATGCGAAATTTCAACGCACTGTTTAGTCTTCCACCAATCCGCATTAGTCCCGCGTGGTGGAATACGGCCCACACCCTCTCACAGAGAGGAGGCCTGTGCCCCAGCAGTGGGGACATCAAACGGCTGATGATGATGTATAGTCTTCATTTTTAGGGTTACATACCCTAAGGGTAAAGCGGGACCATATTACTAAGACTCCGTTGTCCCTCGGTCTGTCCGTCAGTCACCAGGCTGTATCTCATGAACCGTGATATTAGACAGTTGAAATTTTCACAGATAATTGTTTATCTGTTGCCGCTATAACAACAAATACTAAAAAAGAGAATAAAAAAACATTTATATACGGAACCGTCCGTTCCACTTGGCCGGTTTTTTGTTTACGTGACTGAATAGGTAATTAGATTATTTTAGTCATCAACCTGTTTATAGAGATATTGTGCAAGATCGTTCGAGTAGTCATTCTACTTTTATGATATGCAACTCAAAAAACGACCTTACCAAGATCAACTAGACAATTTTAGAACAAGTAACTCAGAAAGTGGTTTTGGGACTATTAAAAGATCGATGATTATAATACTGTAAAGAGGAAAAAATATTTGTATGTTGGTAGAAGGTAATCTCTAGAAGTACTGTTCCCAATTCGAATTTTCTGTCATCAATAGAAAGCCACACATTTGCTGAGTACTATAGTACAACACAACACGGACAAAAAATAATCGAACAACGACAATCAATCAACGGATACAAAGAATAATCTATAGATTATTCTTTGTATCCTGGAAAATGCATGGATTTTGTGTAATAGTGATTAAGACTAATATTTTAGTTTATCTACTTTCCAGGCAAAGACTACTTAGAGAGATCGCTTATAGGTTGCAAAGGTTCCGTAGAGAAGGCAAAGAAGCAGGTAGACCGATTATGCACGTTGAAGACGCTCGTGCCAAAGTTTTTCACAAAGAGCAATGTTAAGATGGAGCTGCAAAGCATATTGGATATGGGGTAGGTCCTTCCAAT
Organism: Polia nebulosa; assembly: GCA_951329385.1. NCBI lineage: Eukaryota > Metazoa > Arthropoda > Insecta > Lepidoptera > Noctuidae > Polia > Polia nebulosa. The sequence continues at coordinate 10,908,176 of OX589606.1, forward strand.
GAAGTAGATTCTTCTAGAGACGAAGACGCAAACTTGAATACAAATATCGAAGATTTTTCGTAAAAATTGACTATTGTTAATTGAAAAAAGATTGGCCGTACTGCTTACTCAGATTTTGACGTTTTAAGTCGTAAGCGACGTTGTATGTTAACTCTCAGCACAACGATTACAATTATCTATAACCTCTATAAAAATAAACTGCTTCTAGCCAGGTCATAGATGTCAATATTGTTTGAATCAAGTAATAAGAGTAATTAAAAAGAACACGGATCTGAGCCTTAGGGTTCTATAAGTTGCCTTTTGGACATGGAACTCTATTACTAAGCTTCCACTATCCGTCCGTCCGTCTGGCTGTCAGCGGGCTGTATCACATGAACCGTAATAATAGTAGATAGTTGAAATTTTCCCAGAGTGCGTATTTATATTGCTGCTATAGCAACAATTTCCTTCGAATGCAAATAAAACTCGCATTTGTACGTTTTTTTTCGAGCCCTTAGACTAATGCCGGGTCGTACATATTTCTTACATAAAATTAATTAAAAAATTTCATTATTTTGGGTTGGCCCTCCTCGTCATTCTTTGCCATACGACGCAGCATACCTTGAGAATGTCCGTGGTCAAGTCCATGGTCGGAAGCGAGTGTGCGTGGGAGGCCGTCGTCTCCTTCTGTGATATAATGATGATTGTAAGGGAGGCGCTGGAAAGGGAGCGGGATAATACGACCTCTCTCTCTCTCTATTCGTAGGTCACGCGCCGGACGCCGGAGGGCTCGGAGCGATCTCCTGCTGCCTTTTTTTTGTGGGTTTGAAAATCATCCAATGACATCTCCCGCTCTAGGGTGGAGCCGGAGGGCGTGTCAGACTCTTACTGACTAAAACCCACCCCTGTTCCTTCCCTGCCCTGAGTGTCCAGGGGCGCAGATGCCATAGGGTGTGGCTTGCTAGTTACAGACTTGGAGAGTCTGTTGCCTGAACAGAGAAAGGCCAAACGTTAAAAAAAAAGAAGTGTCTGGGCTGGTGTTCCAACTTGACAAAGGCCCTCTAGACAAATTGACATTTAATAAGCAATAGCTTGGTTTGTTGATATGCCAAAATATTAGGGAATAACCATGGATTCGCCACTTGAAATTTCGATCTGAGCAATTCTCTAAAAGTAAAAAATATATTATACATACGAGTATATGTTTACTTTTAGAAAATTGCTCATTTGATAGAATGTCACTTTGTTTAGAGGTTCTTGTTGTGGTTTAAATTAAATTAAATAAATTCTGAAGGTGGTCTGTACACAGTTATTATAACATACTGCTCCAATTCAATATAGGCCATTCAACAGAGAGGCTCACCAATATTCTTGCGGTCCTTAAACTTGAATTGATTATTTATTAAAATTATTATTGAGCCACCATGCTTTTACTATTCTGAACGAACCCAACCTGGTGATTACTATAACTTAACATGAACTGATGGCTTCAGCAGAATAGTCGACTAAAATAAAATTGTACGGAAATTATTTCGTATTTTCCTTATTTAAGGCCCCACCATCGGCCAAGTGGCACCCTCATTGAATAAAAAATCGTAGCATAGAAAGTAAATATTAAAGAATCCAACGTCACGTTTGTTACAAAGAGGATAAAGTATTTTTACGTTGTTAAAACAGGACTCAACGGAACTCAACGTAGGATTCTTCAATTTTTTATTTTCTATGCTATGCTATGATTTTTTATTCATTGAGGGTGCCACTTGGCCGGTAGTAGACCCTTAACATTAGGAAGTATTATCACATAATTGCAAAAACACTATGTTAGTTCAATCGATAATTAGACCTACTTTCGCATAACAGAACCAATCCACACACATGCCAAAATCGAGATAAGGATACAGAAGCTTTCAAAAATGCACCTTCTATCGACCCTGTAAAGATCAAAACGATCTGACATTTTGGACAAAACAAAACATTTCGATGACAAGGTTATCAACCCACATAACAGCAGTTGTTCAATAAACTAACAAGATCCATGCCCCATGGTAACCCGACAATCTAAAAAAATCATTGTTATTATTTTTTTTTAATAAGACCCATTCCTCATGGTCCCTTGTGATTTTAAGTTTATAGTCATTAATGTAAAACCATGCGGGTTGGTTCTTGTTTGCATAATAAAAATTGCCTAATCCTAAATGTTTACAAAGACTCACGTTACTCGGTTCCATGTTGATACAACTCTATTTACAACTTCTAAGAAATCATGTCCTATGAATCTGTGTTGCATAATAAATTTCTTGATAAAATCATTTATCCAAGTCAGTAATACCTACGTAGATTATTTTAATTTACTAGTTGTTTTCTAAACTCAATTAATATTTGCCTACATTTTGTGCGATTTTTTTGTTTTGATATGAATATGGCATCTTTTCCTAAACTGAATAGAAAAAAACGAAAAAAAAAAAAAAAACAAAAAAAAAGAAAAGAAAGAAAAATGAAAAAAATAATGAAAAAAAAGAAAGAAAAAACTTTCTTTCTTTCTTTCTTTCAACACTGTGTCAAAAAACAGAAATATTCTGTTCCTTGTGTGATTTGTAAATTAATTTACTGTTTCCAACTATGAAGAGAGTGAATACCAGGGTACAAAATATGATTGCTAGCTGCCTCAACCATTCAGATGAGGATTCGGATTCAAGAGAAAGACAATCAATGAATTTACATAATTTTGAAGTGGTTTAACGCTTTTGTGGTTTCTTAAGTTTCTTTTAGTTTTTTTTAGTAGGTAGGTACTAAACTTCTAAACTTCTGATAAACGGAAAAATTTAGTGACTGAATAGGTATGTTTAAATTAGCTATTTGTGATTAACACCGGGTTATTATTCTAGATTTGCTGTGTAAGCGAAGATTTAGTACGGGCGTTGTAGTTAATAATTCGAATGAAAAAACGACTTGCAAAGGGGGTGATGAAGCTATACCTTATCCTAATGTATCTGCTAAATTACTTACCGTCTCTGCTGAAGGTTCGCAGTGTCTCCCCAGCTGTCTTTAGCTACTAATTTGGTGAAGGAAAATAAAGCCATACCAACTTCTATTGGTAATGATGGTATTGAGACTGCTGTTGAAAAAAGCATAGAACCACCTCAATACTCACCACTGACCACTCGCCCAGTCATTCCTAAAAATAACAAAACTTCTGCAGCTTTATGGGCAGATGTCAATTCCAATAATGTATTACTAACCTATAAACCGCTTACTGAGACTTCCGTTGAAAAAAGTGTTTCACCGCTTCCTCTTTATGTCTCCGGAGACGACATCGTTGTTTCTTATTTTAGCTGATTCAATAGATAATTATTATACACTGAAGGTGTATCTGATACGTCAATAATTGCAAGCTTGAGAAGTGGCGAAGAATCATTATTCATTGATAGCGGTGATTCGGTGAGAGATTCTAACTACTAAACTGATGCGAATTATGAATCCAGTGATGATAGCTCTAATGATTCAATTTTTTTGACACTTTGCGGTTCTGCGCATGCAGAAATCCACCAAATACCTATCCGAATAGACAAGATCGCTAGTGATCAAGCAGACCCAGTAAATTTAGGACCTCATAGAGCCCAACACGAAATTTCTGAAGTTGGTTTCTGTTTTAGAGACTGCTATAATATCTGACAATGCGAATAATGATAGGTCACGCATAGGAGCTGTTTCTGTTCACGAAACCGAATCATCACTGGCTGAAAGACCAAAAAAGGTAGAAAGCTAAACACTGGTGGGCTATCGCGAGAAGAAAGGAAGAAACAAAAGTACACAAATTTGTCTTACTCTAGAAAAAAGATTTTCAGTCGGAAAGAAATTTATAGATTTTCAATACAGTTGCCTAAAAAAATTCCATGAAACTGTCCCAGTAGAAAAAAGACTGGCTAAATTTAATAATATTCGCGAATAATGTTCGTGGAAGACCATATTTTGTAACAAAAGAGATAATGGAGCCACTTTGGCCAACAGGGACACCTGTCCCTGACGCTAAGTTAAGGGATTTAAAAAGCATGCTACGCCTGATTCCGCAAGACTGTCACGATTTTTATGTAAGGCTTGTCGGAAATGCTGGTACAGAAAACGATCTTGAAAGTTTTTCAGGTCAACCTGATTTTGAAGTAGAATTAGATTCAGATTAAGTTATTTTTGGATTTTATTTTTTTTTGTATCGCTACATGTCTGCGTCTGGGTTCTCCTTGCGGAGCTCCACATCGCTGCCAATGTGGTGAAGCAGTCGACCACCTCGGACACCATGGCCTATCCCACAGTAGGAGCGCGGGTCGTATGGCACGGCACGCCAGCATTAATGACATCATCCGTCGGGCTCTTATCACCGCCGGTGTCTCAGGCCTTTGATATGGGATGCAACATGTGTTGTATTCCCTTGCGCCATCTCATCTTCTTAGCACGGTGGGCTGTGCTGGGACGGCTGCTACAGGTGCCGAAAACCTCAAACGGCGCAAATATAACAACCTTATTGGGAGTTATATGTTTGATCTGTTTGGGGTTGAAACACTAGGGACATGGGGTCCAAGTGCTCATCGAGTTTTCCGTGACATTAGCAAACATTTAGTCGACTCTTCACGTGACATTTAGAGAGCTGGCCTTTTTTTCGGCCAAAGAATCAGCATTAGCATTCAACGTGGCAATGCTACCAGCGTTCTGTGCACTTTTCCCATTGACAGCGAAGTGTATGTATAACGAATTTTACGATGCCCAATGAGCTGTAGGTACTCCTCCCGGATTTTATGCCGCTTGTACATATTTTATTTATTAGTTTAGTTATGTATATTGTAATCAATTATTAATAAACATAATGCTAGACCTGTATTCAATAAACATTTTTGTAATTTTTAACATTTTATTCTAAGAATGTAAGTTTAGTTTTTATTTTTCGTTATAAAGTTTAAAACAAATATGACATTTTTTAATTGTACTATAAATTTATGGCATGGTAATAAATTAACAAAGAACCAACACACACACATATAGTTTTGCAGAAAGGAACCATTGAGTTTCTTTTTAATTACTATTAAAAATGTTAACGATTTTCAACAATATTACATTTGTAGACATAGAACAAATTATTTTGTATAATAATGTAAATCAACTTTATTCAAAATAGCAAAACCTGTATACAACGTTTTGACAAAAACGGCTTTTTCTCGAAACTGTCATTGTGTGGATTGGTTCTGTTATGCGAAAGTAGGTCCATTTGTCATAATCATTGTAAGCCCTAATTATCACATGTCCTAATTATCACATGCCCTAATTATCACATCCCATAATTATCATATGCCATAACATCATTTGCCATCGACATTGGTTATGTAAAAAATAAATAAAAATAGCTTTATTTTTCCTTCTACATTTTCTATGATTTAACTAATGAATAATGTTACTAATTTCTTATAATGTACCAAAATAATATTATGTTTCTTTATCTATGTATATTTGTACCGTTATTTACGATATTATGTACAAGGACCGCTAGCAGTAGCGGTAAAAGCCTCCTCCATCCGTTTCCATGCTATTCTGTCTCCAGCTACTCTACTCCAAATTTTACCTACTATTTTTACAATATCGTCGCTCCATCTCATTTGTGGTCGACCTTGTCTGCGCTCTTTGTTCAAAGGGTACCAGTTTGTGGTGATTTTCGTCCACCTTTCATCTGGTACTCTTTGGAAATGTTCAGCCCATTTCCTCAATCGAAGTACCTGTTTGGCCACGTCCTTTGCCTTGGTTTTACTTCTAATTATTTTGTTCTTTACTCTATCTTTAAGTCTGTGGTTCATGTAGCTCCTTTCTATTCCTCTTTAGCACACTTTGAGTTTTTCTAAATTTCGTTTTGTCAGGGGCCATGTTTGACAGGCATATGTAAGTGTGGGAAGTAAGCATGTTTCCATGGTTTTAGTTTTTATTTTGGTTGGCATCTTACTCTTGAATATTTCCTTTAGTGTCCAGTATTTATTCCAGGTGGATTTTATTCTTCTCTCTATTTCACTTTCTGTGCAATCTTTAAAAGTAATTAGGTGTCCCTGGTAGATGTACTCCTCAACGTATTCTAGTTTTGTAGATGAAATTATTATTGGTGTTTTGTGTCTGTTTGTCATCAGTTTTGTCTTTGTGTGGTTTACTTCTAAACCCACTTTTTTGCTCTCTTCAAATAGCGACTCTAACATAGACTGCATTTCGTTTGCGTCTTCTGACTCTGACATCAGCACTATATCGTCAGCAAATCTTAAGTGTGACAAGTATTTTCCATGTAGGTTTAGGCCTTTGTTTTCCCAGTTTATCTCTCTGAATATTTGCTCTAGCACCGCTATGAATATTTTGGGGGAAAGTGGGTCACCTTGTTTTACTCCTCTTTCGATTTTAAAACTAGTTCCTGGTTTCTCGAGCATAATCCTAGAGTTACTATTTTTGTAAATTACCTTTATCAGATCGATGTACTCTTTGTTAATTCCTTGCACTGATAGAGCTTGCCATATAGAGCTGTGAGAAATTGAGTCGAACGCTTTGCTGTAATCGATGAAGCACAGGTATAGAGCTTTGTCGTACTCGTTATATTTTTCCAAAACCATTTTCAGAGAGTGAATAGAAGGAAAGAAAGAAAAATTATTTATTTTGCACAGATTACAAAACGCACATTAATTTTCAAAAGCCCAGTATCCAAGCTAAAATAAAATATAACTAAACTAATTAACTAATGCCTAGTGATACCTATCGTTTCTGGTGCGGTGCACCACTACGCGCCATAGACGAAACGTAGGTCTATGACGCCCATTGACATATAAATTATATGGACTGGGCTACCTACAAGAAAAACGTGCCATACCTACACTTCACTGAGAGGATAAAATGGCGGATAATAGAGTAGCCCATATCGATATCTGTTTATTAAAAACATCGATAAAAGATTGTGAGAATGTTTTCATATTGTTACGGTACTATATCAACGGGTATTTTTACCAGTGGCATTGAGGTAATATGTTACTACGTAATAGAGAGGCTATCATAAAAGCAAAGGAAATGCTACATTTTGACAAGAGTAACTAATGTTCGCGCTGAAACAATAATTAGTCTTCTTAACAAAACAGTATAGACACGCAGCGCTAGAACGCTACTAAGGTTTAGTTTTCTCGCGACCAGAAGGTCAGAAGCGCCATGATTTTCCAGAACCCCGCAATACGTAGTTTCTTTTTTACCCGACTGCACGACGCAAGGGAGGGTAATGTGTTTATCAGCCTATGTATGTATTTATGATTAAATGTATGTATATTTGTTCCTTTGAGGTGTTTTAGAGACCGAAAGTGTGGGCCGATTTTGATAATTCTTACGTCAATCGATTTATTTCCATCTTGCGAGTGCTACTAATGACATGACAGTAATCAAAATAAAATATGGCGACCACCAGACGCCATAAAATGTGAAAAAGAAAAAAATGAAAGTCGACTAACTATATTAAGTGGGGTATCAAAATAAAGGGTTCGAGGAGGCTATCCCAAAAATCTAACTTACTGAAGTGTATAAAATAAAAATAAAAAACATTTTCAAAAACCCGACTTAAAAAATCAAATGAAAAGTTCCATACAAGTCACTTTTCAAGCAGTATGATGTAGTTGGTTGCATGAAATCAATAATTGAACTAAAATAACTCCCACCAACTTGTTTTTCAGCCAGGTTTTTAAAAAAATATATATATATTTGAAGTCAGTTTTGTTTTAGTGTCTTGGAATATACGCTTTTAGCAATTAACAAGAAACGAAGTGCAGTAGGTAAGTAGGTACATCGAATATTCTGCGTCAATTAAAATGAAATGTAAAAGTAACAGTGTTAGTGTTATTCTAGAGTCTTGCGTTAAGTAGACCTTCGAGACGGAAGCAACAAGTTCAAAGAAAACAAATGACGCTGAATCCGCAGTGGGCTCCCAGGCACGGACATCTCCAATATATATCTTTTCTAACATGCAGATGATTTTTGGGTTTTAATTAAAAGTCAACAATAATTATAATAGTCTTTATAATAAACAAATCAATCTCATTCGATTCTGAACAATACAATTTTGTTCTGGTAATTTCTGTGTGATATTCTTTCAGTAGAGTAGTAGTAGTTCTTCCCACAGTATTTGTATCTCAAATTCATGTATACGTCTATTACACTTTTAATTAATAAACAAAGCTTGGGGTTTTGAATTTAATAAATTTCTTTCCTTTTTAAATCTATCAAAGATTTAAAAGGGAAAGAAATTATTACTGAAGATTTTTTTATTCGTTTGTTTTCTAACTTTTTCATTAAGTCTCTTTTTGGACTTTTCTTCTTGGGCTGTTTTTGACATTTGTCCTTTAATTTCTTAATAATTTTTAATTTTTACCTGAAATCAAATAAAATAAAAGTAAGCTTTTATAGATATTGAAGACAAGCGAGAGATATATCCCACACAGTCTTAATTCAGTCGATTACATATTATCATTGAGATCAAATTCGCAAATAATGATGGCAAGAAAAACTGAAGCTAGTCATACCGATAAATCTGGCGCAGCAGAGGTGCTAGCGGCTAAACCTAGTGCAGTGGAGGTGCTAACAGCCAAATCTGGTGCAGCGGAGACGGTAGCGGCTAAACTTGGCGCAGCGGACGTGCTGGAGACTAAATACCATATTCAGAGCACCATATCGAGATGTTGAGAGTTCGTCTTGATTTTGATCACTTTCAATTAAAATGCCAGACATATTTGATGGAATTGCAGGCTGTAAACAAGCAATAAAATTATTAATATGTTTGATGTTTCTCAATTTTATTATTAAGATTGTTACTTATTATTTTAAATGGCCTCATTTAATTTGCAATTTGTAGGTTGAGAAGAGTTCTCGTTCGGTCGTTAAGTGCACTTCTCACTCACTCGCTCAATAGCTCACTAGTTCAGTAGCTCTCGAGTGGATAGTGAGCTAAATAATCGTACATAAGCTCACTTAATGTTCACCTCACCCAAGTTTTCACAGGGAGATTTTTACAGAATAACACTGCTAATATACTTAAAAGTCCATTGACACAAAAAGCAGACTACTGGTGACATTAAAAAACTCCTTTAAAAGGAGTATGTACGTATGTACTTAGTGCAACCAAATAAACAAGTTTGTCTTATTTTGGCAATTAATCTTAGGACTACACTCAAACACACTCTTTGTGCCCGTTAGGCAAGTGTTGCACTTGAAGTCATCACCATCATTTATCACCCACTACGCAATCATTTTATAACAAACAATGTTACTTACCATTATGGTTCGTGAACGTAAAGCATCGTCACGCAGTGTTACTTTATTCAGTGTCCGGTTGAAACATGATTCTCTTCAAAGGGAAGGGAACAGAATATTAAGAATTGTTTTTGTTGACAGCTTTTTTACAACACTGATTGTTTCCAGCAAAATTTTCTTTTTTCGTTTATTAGCAGGCAGCCTTGAAAGTAAAACGTAAAACCAATAAAGAACTCGACCCCAGGCAGGTGGGGGCAGGTTTGGGGGGTCCAAATCCAAACGCCTCCGGTAGTAGGCGTTTGGATTTGGACCCCCCAGATTGGGCAGAAACCGCTTCAAGGCAGCCCTGGCCCGCTCCAGTCTGGGAGCCAAACTTCGGAAGTGCTCCACGAAGTTCCGCCGGCTGTCGAGAACGGGTCCCAGGTACCTACTTCATCGTCTCCTCGACGCCGATGTGAACCGTTATCTGGGAACCCGACGGTGGCGTGTTTCTAGGACCATGAAAATGTGTTCATAAAACGTTTTGTGCGTGTGGATGGGACGTTCATCATTTACCGGTGGCACATCGCCGTGCGTCTTGTGGTCCCAGTTGCCGGATCCTCTCGATGACACGTTCATTGTGCGTACAGCTAGGGAGTGGAATTCCCTGCCGGAGTCTGTGTTTCCTGATAGCTACCACCTGGCAGTCTTTAAGTCAAGAGTGAATAGGTTACTTCTAGGCAAGCGTGCCCCATCTTCGAACACATCATCGCTTACCATCAGGTGAGATAGTGGTCAAACGCGTGCCTATCAAGAACAAAAAATAAACTGCCGCAACCCCGCGTGTCGTCAGATCGGCCGCCGCCTGGTGTCCTGTGCCATGACCAGCATGTCGTCAGCGTAGCAAACTTCGCTGACGCCACTAGGGAGGTCTGCGCGCAGCACCCAGTCGTATTCGATATTCCAAAGAGGCGGCCCCAGGACCAATCCCTGTTGGACTCCGCACGAAATCTCTCGCCGGTTCCACTCTCCCTGGTTACCGAGGTAAATGACGGTCCTGTCCGTCAAATAGGCCTTGACTACGTGACGGAGGTAGGCCGGCACCCTTTTTTTTTCGTGTTTCCGAACGTATACAACCTTAATTTCTTAAAAGTTGGAGTGAACAGGCTTCTTCTGGATAAGTTCCCTACATCGTCGACTCTGTCTCTTTTATCTCTGAACTAGACTAGAGTCAAGAGCAAACCCATCACAAACAAAAAAAAAATTAAATAATTGGATTCCGTCCCTAAGTTCACACAAAAGAAATAAAGTAAAACATGGCAATAACTACAAAAAGAATAATCCAGTGGTCGGAGTAGGTAGATTGATTTGGGGTCAATGAACTGGCACGTATATATTAATATGGATATGCCTCCGGGATTCCGGGATTTTGTAATAATTAAGATTTTTTAGGAATTTCAAATATTTTAATGTGTAAGATGAAGAATATATCAATATGAATAAGGAATGTTTACCCTTTTTGCTGTCTTTTTAATAGAATATGTGATCGGCCTTCTATAATAAAAAAAAACTATGACAAGGCTAAACTTGAGTAAAAACGTTGTAAACATAAAGTGGGATTCTACTAATAATAGTTACATGTGCGTGTGTCAGCAGAATGGAGGTAACTAAGAGTAGATATTTATATCTACCTACCTACCAAGCTTTGATGTACTAGTTATTTACTGTACCTATAGGTATGTAAGTTCCTATTAATGTGGCGTGTCGGGAAAAGGTTGATTAATTAAAATGCAGAGAGACAAGCCAAGGTATTTATTTCCAATAGGCTTGTCATGAATCGAAAATCTAATGGCCCGTTCGCAAAACTAGGTCTTCGTGGAGAAGAACGAACCAAGAAACTGCACGGTAGCTCTCTTGTGGTGTTATACCCACACATCATAAATAATAGTTTATCACAATAAATCCAATTCTATGATCTATCGCTTGTGCCAATTTACAACGTGAAATATCTTGCCATTTAGAAACAATAACAGTGACGAGGCAAAGAACATGAATAGGTATTCCATAATACCATTTAATATAATTAGAAACAAGGGCCTTAACATAGCACATACACAGAATCAACACAATCATTAGCAACAAACAAGATATAACATCAAATAACTTACGTGAGCCTTTGTAATCAATCTTTCACATCAAGTATATTAGCAGTTATTAGAACAGAGCTTCTTCTCCATGAGGTTGTATATATTACACTTTCAGCAACTTACTAGTGAATAAGAGTAACTAGTAACACATCTTTTATAGTAAGTTGTGAGTAGATACTTTTCTTAAACGTCACATATAATATGCCGCCATTTTCTACCAATCATAGATTGTCATGAATAAACTAATAATAGGTGTGATAATAATCAATTATTGTGTAGTCCAATTGTTTTAAAACATAATAAGATTGTATTAAGCAATTTAATAACACTGGATCTTTAATTCTTAGTTGATATTCGAAGAATATCAACACTATCTGACAGTATTGTCCCAATCGTTTCAAACAACTTATTACATTAAAGTAGCAATATAAAATCCAAGATACAACACCACGATCATTAAAAAATGCGTAATAATTTATAGGAGTGTCATCAATTCAGCTTTTCAGAAGTTAAGCGTTTTATATCTGTACACACAATAAGATTTACTTAGGTAGGTACGTCTACATTTGTTCCAAGATTCATAAATGTGACCAATGTTTAAAATGCAACGACCAATATTCTTGGCAAATCAAAATATATAATGAAATGATATCACATAATTCATTAAATCTAACACGTGCGTGCGACGAAAGATGGGACTTGCCTCTCCGCTATCCTACTGACAACGGTTGTCAACGACAACGGGTGGCGGAAAGAAGAAAACTGAATGCGAAAAAATATTAAGGAGTATAAAAAGTAATTTTTATTTATTTATTCAAGAACATAATATATAATAATTACAAGCAGCAGATAATAAAGTTGCAAGAAATAACTACTAAATTAGTCATTTGTAAGTTTCGAATGGACGCACAAAAGTAAGATTCACTTTATTACTTGATAAATAAGAAAAAAACAATTTTAAACGTTTAACTATCGCATTCTATAAATTTCAAATATAGTAGTTTAAAAATCTTTACATTCACATTATTTGATTCAATCCCGTGAGTACCAAAATGAAATCCCGGAAAAAGGCTTATCCATGTTATGATTTCTATGACTATTCATGATGCAAGTACGTAAAATCAATCTACCTACTCCGACCACTGAATAATAACATAGCGTGTGCAGGTTTAATCAACAGGTTCTGTTTCTCTCAACAGATTGACGGCGGTACTGGTCAATCAGAATCTAATGGATCCATGCTGAGAAGCAGCATACAATGCGCCACCAGGTTCAGGAACCTGGGACTGAAGACTGGTGACGTTATAGTTCTGATGGCGCCCCACCATCTGGATCAGGCTTTGCCGTTCTATGCTGCTCTGTACCTTGGAATGGCAACCTCAGCTATTGATAGGACTTTTGGAGTTAGTCAAATTTAATTTCAAAATATTTTATTTCACACAGGCCTACATGGGCACTTGTAAATTGTAAGTTAAAAGCTAGTGCACGGCTCGAATTATTCGTATCTTATAACATTTTTGTAAAGAGGCAATGAAGTGGTGACATTATCATCGTCCGAAAGACGTCTACAACTGAACATAAGCATTTCCCATACAATTGCCACCTCGACCAGTCCAATGCTTCTCTCTCCATCAAATTCCCGCAACCCACGCCTGGCAAAGATAATATATCGTATAGTATGATAAAATATTTGCCAGACAATGCTAAGGATGTTCTGTTATTTTTACTCAACCAATGCTTTATTCACGGGTTTGTCCCTAAACAATGGCGACAAATTAACATCGTACCCATTCCTAAACACAGCCAAAATACCGCGGAACCCACGAAACTCCGACCTATTTCTATGATGTCTTGTGTTTGTAAGACATTCCACTATATGATTCTTAACAGAATCGAATGGTATTTAGAACATAATAAAATATTCTCTGACTGTACGGTGGGTTTTAGAAAATGCCGTTCTAGTTTGGATAGTCTGTCTAATTTAGCTTCTAGAATACAGATGGGGTTTACGGAGGGACACTATACTATAGGTTGTTTTATTGACATTGAAAATGCTTATAATAACATTGAAATTGTTCCGTTACTGCAGTATATGAATGTTAAATTACATATTGGACCAAAATTATCTTCATATTTGTGGAACTTTCTCCAAAATAGGCAATTGCATATCTGTATAGACGATAAAGTATCAATTAGCAGAAACACAGGACGCGGACTTGCTCAAGGTGACCCCCTCTCACCTTTATTGTTTAACGTTGCTACTGTCCCTATTTGTAAAACTATAAATGACGTTCATGTAGCTCAATATGCTGATGATTTTGTTTTATATACTACATGCCAAAACTGCAGCTTGGGCTCCTTAAAGTTACAGATAGCTCTGGATAAATTTAGTAATATTATAACAGGTTTAGGCCTAGACATATCCCCGTCCAAAAGTAAGGTATGTGTGTTTAAAAGAGGATACAAAAGAGTAAATGTCAAACTGTATGTTAATGGTTCACCCTTACAAGTTGTTGATAACATTAAATATTTGGGACTATGGCTTGATTGTAGACTAATTTGGAGGAAGCATGTCAGTGAATTAAGAGAAAAACTCCTTAAGTTCGTAAATGTTTTTAGAATGTTAGCTGGTTCTGGTTGGGGAGTGCACCCTTCACATCTTAGACGTGTGTATATAGCCACAGTAAGAAGCCGAATAGATTATGGGAGTGTTCTTTACGGCAATGCCAGTCGTACACACTTATTAAAACTAGAGAGAATCCAAAATATATGTTTACGTACAATAGGTGGTTTCATAAGAAGTACGCCCATACATATTATGGAAAACGAACTATGTATCGCGCCTCTGCACATCCGTCGGCAATTTCTGGGTGGTAAGTTTTGGTTGAAATGCAAATCTGTTAAAAATAATGTCACTGTTGACGTACTCGAACGCCTGTCATCGCTAGTGTGTTCGCATCGCTACTGGAGAAGTAAACAAAAACCTGTTTTGGTCACGGTCCATGACTCACTTAAACACGAACTTATTTACTGCAGTGAGAACTTAGAAATGTTTAGTTTACCCACTTGGGTCAGTAACGTGGATCTAGACAACAATATAATTTCATCGATTGATGGGGTCGACCAAGCCAAGAAAGATTACACTTGTTTTCAATTAAAAATTCTCTGTGAGAGATATTTACAAACAAATTATACCGGCCAATATACAATTTATACTGATGCGTCAATTTTTGATTATGAAACAGGCATTGCATTTTTTGATTCATTTACAAATTCATCGATGAAATTTAAAGTTGATTCTGTGATTTCAATAATGCATGCTGAATTAATTGCCATTTTAGAGGCTTTGTCATATATTGAGTCAATTGCATGTTCTGAGTTTTTAATTGTAAGTGATTGTCGTAGTGCGTTACAGCTATTAAGTCGATGTACGTCGCCCAAAAGTGGGATTCCTATTGCCTATGTTATACTGAACTTGTTATATAAGCTCAAAAGGGACAATAAAAATGTTGTTTTACAATGGGTGCCCTCTCACATTGGCATTGTGGGTAATGAGACGGTCGACCAGTTAGCTAAACAGGCAATAACAGATGGTGAACAGTATTCCTGTCTACCGTATTATACTGAACTTTACTTTAAATTAAGACATCATTGCTATGACAGGTGGCAAGAATATTTTAATGAAAGGAGCCGCAGTAAAGGTATATGGTATGCCACTATACAGCCGAGCGTTTTTAAAAATACGTGGTTTGACAGTGCCAATATGGGAAGGCAAACGATCATAACAGCCCTTCGGCTTCGCTCTGGACACATACCCTTAAACAAATTCGCATTTTTGATGGGTAAAGTTGAATCACCAAACTGTTCAGAATGCAACTCAATAGAGGATGTATACCATATCATGATGGAGTGTGTTCGGAACGAGCCGGAGAGACGAGATTTGCTGATGTTATTTAATAATATCTACGAGACTGGGGAATGTAACATCGTCCTTGCTGCTCCGACTTCGGAAGCAGCCAGGATGATGTTTAGACTCGTGATTATAGGGGTTAAGCGCAGGGGGTAAGTTAAGATGTACTAAGTATAGTATTATTATTATTTTTTTTTTTTGTTATATTTAGCATGAAAACTGTAAAGTTGATTTGTAACGATGAGGGTGGCATAATCTGTCTTGATTATAAAATAAAATAAAAATAAAATAAAAAAGCCTTTAATTTCTTGCAAGAAATAACAAAATAGTTATACTTAATCCTAATTATTAAACTACTTTTCTTTTTTTTTTTTTTTTTTTTGATATTTGCATATGTTATGTTATAATTTAATTATATTTTTTTTTTTTTTTCTTTAATAATAACTTTATTGATCTGCAAGAACCCTTCCGCAGGTGAAGGCCTCCTCCAAAGAAGCCCAATTTTCCCTATCTTGAGCTGTTTGCATCCAGTCCGTGCCAGCCGTTTTAGTAATATCATCCGCCCATCTCGTAAGCCTCTATAGCGTTTCCCTCTTGGGCCTCTCCACAATAACACCCTTTTGGTCCATCGCTCATCTGTCAGCCTCGCTACATGCCCCGCCCATTTCCATTTTAGTTTTTGGCAGTAGTTTAGCGCATCGGTAGCTCTAGTTACACTTCTTATTTTTGTGTGTCGTATTTTGTGGATTTTCTTTATTTTCAGCATGCTTCGTTCTAGGCCTCGTTGACACGATGTTATTTTTTGCTTTATTTTTGCTGTGTACTTCCAGGTCTGACAAGCATACGTTAAGCACGGTAAAAGGCAACTCGACATGACCTTAGTTTTTATGTTCACTGGCATATTACTTTTAAAAACTTCCTTTAGGCTCCATTAGTCTGTCTTGATTAAACCCTCTTTAAATTATTACAGAATAAAAAAAAAAATTCCCGCAACCTTTACCAAGTCATCGGTTTGCCTCGAGGGAGGCCCACCAACTTGGTACACCTATCAATACTTTCGGCCATGAGCAGTGCATGGTGGCCCAGCGAGCAGTGGTGGCCCAGTGGTATTGGCAGCTTTACAAGTTGTAGGTCGTGAGTTCAAACCCAGGCAGGCGCTTTACTTTGTGTAAATTATTTCATCACCACTGCTCTCAAAACGGTGAAGGAAAACATCGTGAGGAAACCGGCATGTCCTAGAACCAAAAATTCGAAGACATGTGACATTCACCAATCCGCATTGGGCCCGCGTGGTGGATTACGGCACACACCCTCTCACGAAGAGAAGGCCTGTGCCCCAGCAGTGGGGACATTAAAAGGCTAAGATGATGCGTTTTGTGAGCAGTGTGTGTCCTATACCCACTGCCACTGAAGTTTGGCAACTCCTTATGTGAATGTCCCAAACCAAGGTTACTGACCTGTTTCTGGCTGATGATAATGGTCGTTAATTTTATATCTAGGAGACGAGTACAATGCAGGAGTGCAATAAACTTATACCTTATACCCAATCAAAGAAGTCACGGCAGGAAAGCATTTACTTGTTCTATTGCTGATGTGTTCCATCAGAGTCATGAATGCCATGTTTTAATTGATTTTAAAATTGACTTTTTTCTTCCAGATGAATTTAAGGACACTTTTAACATGTGCAAGCCCATACTACTCGTAATATTCTGCCAAAGCAAAAAACTTCAAGATGTTCAAAATGCTGCAGCTATCTTAGGTCTGGACTCTAAAATCATCAGTTTTGATACAAGCCGGGACACGATCAGCTTTTCCGAAATGATGCAGTTACATGGTGGTGAAATCAACGTTGAAAGTTTCAAGTAAGAAAGTCTGAATAATATTGTGTAGGATAAAATAGGCTTGATGGCAGGATACATAATAAGTTCATTGCTGAGAAGCTTGCCGAGAGTAGTGCTGGCCCAGTGGTAACGGCCGCGACTGACAAAAAAAAAATTTCGAGGTCGTGAGTTCAAACCCACCCTACATACATTAATAGCATCAATATAAAATCAGTCTTTTCAAAATTTAAGCACAATTTACACCAAAACAGAAATAGTAAAAATAATTAATAAATAATAATATATCAAAATCGCATCATGAGATCTCTGACCACGTCAGAGGACAATTAGCATGGCAGGAATAAGAGAATAAGGAATAAGAGTCTGACACTGCCCAGACAGGCTCGCTTGCGAGGCAGCCTGGACGTCCATGAGGATTTCCCACTCCTGCCAAACCAAAAAAATAAAAATAAAAAAATATGGGGTTTCGAAACACAGAATTTAATTAAGTTGACTATATTAGTCAATAAAAAAACTGTGCCTACTTTAGCCACAAACGGATACGTACGAGATGCTTCGTCAGGTGCAAGATTTCAAACATAGGTAGGTTGATATATCTAGGACCAGCCGCTGGCAGAAGCTAGTCTATTACACTTCTTAGAGCGCATCAAACTGTTCCTCAAGTATAGGAATGGATGGAATGTAATCAAGGCAAGAGAAAGCGTGGCCGTCCCCGTCAAACCTAGCGTTGTGTCGTGTAGACAGAATTGAAGAGGACAACGGTGAACGCCCTCTGCACCTTTTTTTATTTAATTTGTTTGGAGGGTGGGAAATCATCCAATGACTTCTCCCGCTCTGGGTGGAGCGGGAAAGAGTGTTAGACTTTTACTGACCCACCCTTGTTCCTTCAGTTGCCTGTGCCAAGGGCCGCGGTAACTCTCTATCGAATTTATCCGCGACCCCAGGCAGGCATCGGCTCTAACGGGCCCCGTCAGGTACTGCTGACATCTCTTTGAGGCGCGCGTGGAACACTTCACGCAGTCGACTCTCGGGCCTGGTCTTTGTCGGACGGCGAGCTACCTATTACTCTCCATCTGCAATCCAGCGCCTACGGTGGCTGGAGATCGGCTTGCGAACCTCGACGCCCAGAGCGTCTCCTGCGGCGGCTGCTACGGGCGTGAGGGCGTCTCCGTTGAGTTTCCCTCATGCGTTCCACCTCCTCCTTCGTGAGCATTACTGCTTTGCAGAAGGAGGTGATACCTTCCCATTCCCTCTCACTCCGTACCATGGCCTGGACCAGAGCCGGGCGCGAGAGGTCACTACCTCCGATCGCCTCCACGAGAACACGGCGGTGCTCCAATGGTGCTACGATTTTTTTTATTCAATGAGGGCGTCACTTGGCCGGTAGTAGGGCCTTATGCGGCCTCTGCTGATACAGCATTGATGGTAGAGTCGCGGGATGTTATGGCTAACGCCCGGCGACATGCTGCCGGTAGCGACAAGATCCTATTCCTTGGATTAAGAACACTGTTCACAGTTCAATGTAGTTTTAACTATTTTAGTCTGAATTAAAACGCCTTCGCGACAAGACTCATTTGTTTCTTTTAAAAAAACCTTCGGCAGTGCTCCCGGTAGTTAACTAGGTACCTACACGTAAGAAGTTGTCATTGCACTCTTAGCTCCATAACGTCTCGGCTGCAATAACTTACATCGCCCCAGTGCATCAAAATGTACTATTTCAATATCATTAATTTTAAGCTCCTACTGTATTTTTTTGGTGGTACAATGAAAACTATATCTATCTATCATTCTAGATATCACCAGTGGAACTAGAAGACGTGATCCATCAGCATCCCGGCGTCCTAGACGTAGCTGTGACGGATTTGCCTGATGCAGAGCGTGGGGAACTGCCCGTGGCTTGCGTCGTACCACGCCCGGGTTCTGACGTCACCGAGGGGGAGATCAAGGACTTGGTTAAAGGTAGCTATAGATGGCAAGTTGAGGCGTTCTCTAAAGGGGAAACCTAACCTAAGCCTGGGTGTTGATGAGTAGATTGCAAGATTTTATGATCATGTTATTAGAGAGATTTGGTAAATTTTCTTATTGTATTCGCATTAAAAGTAAGACTGCATTCAAATGTTTTGATATTCTGCACAAAACCGAAGAGTAAAATCGGTAGCCTTGAACATTTCACCTTGTATGAATTTCATGAAGTTCATCAGTTTCCTTGTATACATTTCATCATGGGCAATCGTTTCTTGGTTGTGACAACTTCGAGGTCGTTGAACGCGTATATTTATGTTGATAACCAAACTCAAGTGCTTGAGATCCTGTGTGCTTAACCTGGCGGCTTCTCGCTACATGTTACTCAAGCTTAAGAAAAAAAAAATGGAATGGCACTCCAGGAGTGCAGACAGAAGTGAAAACTTGAACAAAAATGCGAAAAAAAAATTAGTCCTGTTCAGTACATAAATATAAATAAGCGAATAACTCACCAAAATGTCCTGAACAGATGATTTATTTTTTTCACGATTTCGGGGTTGGTCCCGTTGTAAAAGTTGTTCGTAATTATGAGTACAATGACCCCAGTGAGGTTTAGTATAAAGTAAAACTAGGGTGGTATACCTGAACCCAACAGTATAGTTGCATTTTCAGAAAAACTGGCAGACAGCAAGCAACTGAGGGGCGGTGTAATCTTCCTGAAGGAACTACCACTGACACACACAACTAAGGTGCACCGACAGAAGCTGAAGGAGATCGCCCTGGCAAGGCTCAAATAACTGTATTTATTACATACTCATTGTGTTGTTTATAGGATAGCCGTGGTCGTATGCAACTTGCCCTAAAGCTTATGATCGCTTACCACTGTTAGAGTTATAAATATAGTTGTGATACTTGATGAAAATTTTGTTTTATTTCTGTTACGGTAACTTTCAGTACCTATTTTCAAATATTTTTATATAAGGCATTATGGCAGCTTACCTAGCTCGCCGTCCGATCAACACCAGGCCCGAGAGTCGACGGTGCGTAGTGATTCACGCGCGCCTCAAAGAGATGTCAAAAAAAAAAACCCACCAATGATGGGGCCCGTCATGCATGGCCGTTGCCTGCCTAGAGGTAGTGGTTAAATTCGAAACAGAGTTACCGCGGCCCTGGGCACTCAGGCAACTGAAGGAACAAGGATGGGTTTTAATCAGTAAAAGTCTGAGACGCCCTCCCGCTCCACCCAGAGCGGGAGAAGTCATTCACATCAACCCCACAAAAAAAAATGGCAGCTTACCTCTGCTCGTTCTTAACAAAAATGGTGCAAGCAAAATAAAATCTGAGCGCCATCCGCCGGTGACCCGTGTTGCTCTATGACTTACAAGACAAAATGTTATTTCACGGTGTTGCTGGGTCCTCAGTAGCACTGGCTAGGTTAATAATTTAGGCATTGTGCCATGTGATAACAACAAGGTCAATTTTGTCTATGTAAATAATAAGAAATAAATAGTTTTGTCATAATATCCTATATCATAATATGTACAATGCGCTTAGGGATTATAAATTGCTTGTCAATATTGTCGCCTAATTTTAAATAAACTCTAGCAAACATTCTTCAATTAGGTATCTATGCCGTTTTCCAATTTATGCATTTAAAATCAGTGTCACCTGGAAATAATCTCACAGAAGAATATTGTTCATGCAATCAGTGCATCCTGCAGTGATCTTGGCATAACTGCATAACTTAACATCGTTTAAAGTGCGTTCAACAAATAAACAGTAAGTCGGTTGAAATCTGAACTAAACGTTTTGCTAATGAGTATAATCTTTGAAATTATACTTAGCTAGCTAATTCTTTCACACAATTTGAGTTAGGTACGTAATATCGTTTTTAGGGTTCCGTACCCCAAGGGTCCAAACGGAGCCCTATTGCTGTCACTCACGTGTCCGTCTGTCTCTCTGTTCTTCGAGATTTTTTTAACTTTCCATTGACCTATGCACTTGAGTCTTCGTCATCCTGCCCTTAACCCATGTTACTTGGAGTCGGTGCAACACGTTTTTTTTTTCGATTCAGTCCTGTGAGCCATCACGCTATGCACTTGAATGAGAATATTTATTATTCCATAGAATTTAGTAACAACTATCAATATATTGAAAAATCAGATTCTTTCTTTGATAATTCCCTCATTTGGTACGGAACCCTAAATGTGCGAAGTCCGACACGCACTTGGCCGGTTTATATATAAATGAACACACATATAAATGAAGGAAATCTAGTTATTTAGGAGAAGAAGCAGCGCCACTATCCCATCCGCGTGTGGACTTATCGTGCGCGCACTCTTACACCAGTTTTACCAAGTACGTTTTTGCGTAGAACGGAATAGATTTCGAACCAAAAACAAAAAAAGTGACGTATTCGAGCTGTCAATGTCAATCAATCAAGTCAAGTCAACAACCAGTCAGTCAGTAACAGTTTGAAATTTCAAAACTTTTGTATTTGTAGCGGATATAATTTAATAAAAAATAGTAAATAGAATTATAGAAGAACACATTCCAAAAAGTCACAGACTCACAGTTAAAGGTAAATATGAATTGGGAATTGTTTGGAACGCTGTAAATTACGTTTAATTTTATTTCTAGGGATGAGTCATTGCACCGGTTATATTTTGAAAGCGTGTTTACCAAACCATCATTATAAAACTCAGTTTTCTCATTGTTATAAAAAGCATAATATTCATACAGTCTTGTATTGCTTTGAAAAAAACACAAGTTTGTCAGTGAAGTTGGTGTGAACCAAAAAGTATCTTCAAAAAGTTTGTGTGATCCTAAATTACAGGTTAAAGAATCCAATTCCAAGTTTACTATGTCACAAATTCTGTTTGTTTCATGTGCAAGAGTAGCATCTGCACAGGGTTATTCATATCAAATCATTTATCTGCTGGAATATGGGTAGATAGCCTTAGGCTTAATGCTTGATGCCTTAATGTGATCTAGATAACAACTGAAGAAAATGGTTGGCATAACAGAGTTACTGTGGCTCTGGCATAACAGAGTTACTGTGGCTCTGGCACAAACAACTGAAGGAACAGTGGTGGGTTTTAGTCAGTAAAATCTGACACACCCTCTGGCTCCACCCAGTGCGAGAGAAGTCATTGGATGATAACATTCTATTGAATTCTTGTTTCCTATTCAACAAATAAATTAGTATTTCCGTACCCGAAAGGTCCAAACGGAGCCCTATTGCTGTCACTCATATGTCCGTCTGTTCGTCTGTCACACAGGTTTTACAGCCAAATGGTTGGAGCTACAGTCTCCAAATTTTCACAGTATAAGCATCTTGCTGACCCAAAGTCATACAAATAGTAAAAAACACATTTGATGCGGAACTGTAAATGTGTGAAATCCGACACGCACTTGGCCAGTTTTTCCATATATGGCTGTTTTTAGTAGATCTTTGACAGTTGTTACGGTAGTTATAAGCCAGAAAATCTGACACCAGTCTGGCCAAGGGGTTTTGTGGTTGCTGGGCATGGTTTTGTTATTTTGTAATGTTTAACTGTTTATTGATTTTACTATGATGGCTCTAGTTTCTCACTTGTGGCTTCATGTCACAGTCTTATGGTTAGATTCCGCCATTGCGTGTGTGGGCACACCCTTGATGCCTTTTTTTTTGTCTGATGGGAAATCATCCAATGACTTCTCCCGCTCTGGGTGGAGCGGGAGGGTGTGTCAGACTTTTACTGACTAAAACCCAGCCCGTGGTTTAACTCTATTTCAAAGTTATCCGTGAACCACACCACTCTTCATGCCTGGAGGGTTACTTAGTTTGCTTTTTATAGTTTAGTTTTAATGGCATAATAGAGTCCACTAGATCAATGCATGTAAAAGACTGGTGCTTATTTGTATTTCCAATGTATTCTGTTGATGAGTTTTTCACTGACGTGTTTTAGCTAGACCATTATTATAATTGTGTGATAATAAAGGCATGTGTGAAGTTTAATGTGACACGTTTAGATTAATCTTGAATTGTAGATAAAATATTTTTATTATTGATGGGAATGTTAAGGAGTAAAACAGATTATTTATTTTCTTATTTAAATTTATGCCTAGTTATTGGACATTGTAAATTAATTTTATAATTATTATTATTGGACATTAAATTAAATTATTAGGTATGTAGGTTTTAGTGACATGGACTAACTTTCCTTTTCTCTTTGACATTGTTTTAAATTTTGAACTTTTATGCATGTAAACAATATTAATGTATGTAGGTAGGGAGATTGTGTTAATTTAATTTATGTGTTTATTAAAGTGTTATTATTTTAATTATTTGCGTAGGTATAGTTGTAAAACATTCAGACACAATGTACATTTTAATGAATAAATAAATGAAATGAAATGACTTATCTCTATATCTCTGTTGCAGATGCCATCAGTATACACATTCTCCCGCAGTGACAATGAGATCAAGCAGGCGTTGCTGCGCGTGTTTAGCTCAGGCTGTGGTACAGCTCGAGAACAGTGGAGTATGCAGGCAGAACTGCTGGTGGAACCAGTCGGCTGGGACGCACTGTGGAAATTGTCCAAGAATTTCTGTAAGAAGTTTGGTAAGTACAAAGTCTTTTTTTAAGTTACCATCTTATTGCTGGTTACTGACAGCCTGTGTTATCCCACTGCTAGAGTAATGTTCATAACTTGGGGGTAGCCCCATGGCTTCCATCTGTTCCGTTCGAGGCTGATACATATTACTGCTAGTACTATATATGAAATACAGTGATCCAAGAGCCAGACATTATTTTTTATTCTGATTAACATAATGTGTAGGATTAAGTAGCTTGTTAGTATGTACTTTATATAAAAAACCAGCCTGTCAGACTTCGCCCATTTAGGGTTCCATACCAAATGTATTTTTGACTATTTGTATAACAAGATGCTTATACTGTGACAATTTGAAGACTGTAGCTCCAACCATTTGGCTGTAAAACCTGTGTGACAGACGACGGACAGACAGACACGTGAGTGACAGCAATAGGGCTCCGTTTGTACCCTTCGGGTACAGACCCCTAAAAAAGTGTTAACTGAATGGCGAATTACAAAAAAAAACTAGATCAGATGCCTGTGATATAATATTTATGTATCATAATTTGTTTTGCTAATCAGTTGCCTAACAGATGCTAAATAGTTCAGAATTTTTCTATAAATAAGACTGTAGTTTAAAGACTACTAGCCAGCTTCACGGATACAAATTTTACACTTAGAGCCCCCGCAGACCACATACATGGTTTCGGCCAATAGTTTGGTTCTTTTCTTAATCAGCATAAAGATGTGTGGAAGTGCACACATTATAATGATTCGGTATCAACCGATAAAAAAGTTTGATGGGCTACACGATTGTCAAACTGAACTATCAGCAAATTATAGGCCAACTGCTAAATCAGTACGGCTATTATATTATCTGTGGTACGGCGCTCTTCCACGCGCAAACTTATCGACTATTTAGTCGGCCGACTCGACCGATAGTTCAATTTGCTCCAAGCTTTGGCACCGGTTGGTCATGCTTATTTATCATTGTGGCACTGTGTTCAGTTGGTTCTACTCCATCACTGCTTGTCGAAACATTGATCGTCAATTTGATAGAGAATTTGAAAAAAATTTAAATATCAAAAAACTCAACTGATAAAGAACAACTAATAAGTTCCAAACAAGTCACTTTTCAAACAGTCTGATGCTTTAACAATCACAGATTTTATGCCACCAACTACTTCAGACTGCTTGAAAAGTGACTTGTTTGGAACTTTTTTTTTTCAGTCAAGTTTTTTGATATTTTTAATTCCTCAATTTTAGTGAGTTATATTTTTGGGATCGTCTCCTCTAGCTCTTTATTTTGATACCTCATACGACCAGGGGGCTTAGACAAAGTAACAATTTAAAAACGATAACGAAGTTAGAAAAGACTAAAATGTATGAGGTTGACATAAACCGCGCTAAGTCACGTGGTCAGTCGACTGTCGACATCGTTATCGCAAGTTGGTAGACAATGTTATAATTCGTAACGAAACCATAAAGAAACGAATTGCTATCGTGTTTATCCCATACAAATGCGTAGACAAGCAGCGCTTTCAGAGTTCGCCTTCGCTTCGATCGTGATCGCCAAAAAAGATAACGAAGGAACGCTAACGCTAGGAAATGTTTATCGATATCTCAGAGACGATGACGAATTTAGATATCGTTTCGCTACGAAGCGATGTTACTTTGTCTAAAGGGCCAGGTCACAAAACAATACAACTACACTTACCTAATTGGCGGTCGCCATTTTGTTTTTTTTTTTCAAAATTCAAATAGCTTAAAGTCACTTCGGCGGTCAAGCAAGACAATTTAATAATACCTCATTTAGTAAAAACCTATCAAGCCGTTTAGACTACAGCACGTGCAAAAGAAATAAACATACACACATATAGTTACGTATTTACATACTCTTGAAAAACATTATCCTCCTTCTGAGTCAGTCAGCCATAATGGCTTAAAACAGTACTCACATGTAAATCGGAAGAAAAAACTATGGGGAACTACCTATTTGTGAAATAGTTATTCCTTATTGAAGTTAGTATCCTTAGGAATTACGCTATTGCTGCTCCAATTAATTTAACAACTTCATTGAAACAGGTTATGCTCATTCTTCAAAAGACGAAACATTTTTTCGGGTAATTTAGTAATTTGGAATGCATCCTGTAAAGTTTTTCATGTAATGATCTTCCACGGTAGATAGAATGCAATCAATACTCTCGATTTCTCTTCTGTCTACAGGGTGTAACAGAAAGGTGTGGTCATATTTTAAGAGGCGATTCTGCTCATGGAAATGAACAACTTTCTATAAGAAAAAATAGAAAATTCCACAAAAAAAAATTGGACTTTCCATACAAAGTCATCATCAGCTGATCAATATTTGTATGGGAGGTAAAAAAAAAATTTAGAATTTTCTCGGATTTTCTTGAAGAAAGTTGTTCATATCGATGGGCAGATGCAGTTCTTAAAATATAACTACACCTTTCCGTTACACCCTGTATATCTTATACTAATATTTTAAAGAGGTAAAGTTTGTGATGTTGTAGAGGGTAATCTCTGGATCTACTGAACCGACTTTGATAATTATTTTATCGATAGAAAGCCACGTTATTTGTGAATTAAACTATAAACTTTAACTTAACTTTTGAAATCCACGCGGACAAGGTCGCGGGCGAAGTGCTAGTACTTACATAACAAAAGCAAAAAAACTTTTTTACAATAAAACAACCGACTTCCAAAAAAGAAAATACACTACTACTAAAAATTGAAAAATAACTTTAATTTCGGAAGTCGGTGTTCGTATTTTATTTCTTCGTTATTTGACACCGACTTCCGAAATTAAAGTTATTTTTCAATTTTTAGTTTATTTTCTTTTTTTGGAAGTCAGTTGTTTTTTTTTTGTAAAAAAGTTTTTTATTTTTCACTTTTTAGTTGTTATACCCTAGAACTAAAAACCCCAATAACATGGAACGTGGAATTTAAACATACTCGTAATTGGAGAAAACAAAAACGTCATCTAAAATACGTATTTTTCGTTTTTGTTGTTTCTCAAAAAGCGCTGAAGCAATTTCGATGAAATTTATATGGGTGGTCCCTCGGGAGTATATTCTTTCGGATAAAAAAAGAATTTCGAAAATCGGTCCACAACTGATGGAGAAATCGGCGAACATACATGAACATAGAACCTCCTCCTTGTCTCGAAAGTCGGTTAAAAAATAGAACCGACTTCCAAAAAAAGTGCAAAATAACTTTATTTTGGGAGTCGGTGTTTCTGGTTTTGTGTCTTTGTTTTTTGACACCGACTTCCGAAATTTAAGTTATTTTGCACTTTTTTGGAAGTTGGTTCTATTTTTTTGTAAAAAAGTTTTTTATTTTTCACTTTTTAGTTGAAACTATCGGCCTATCGAAAGTCTGCAGTTTGCGGGGGCTAAACCTTCCTCAACATACTCAAGAATCAATTAATTAGTACTTCATGCTAAAACCTTTGACCTCGATTCGCCGGGGCGAAACTCCGCTGCCGCGTCACCTCGTGGCTCGGCGGACGGAGCTCCGGCAGGATCTCATGGCGACATGGAGACAGCGACTGTCGCAACCCAACGCTGGGCACGCCACTATTGCGGCGGTAGTGCCCCTCTTTGGGGAGTGGCTGGAGAGGAGTCACGGCGTCCTCACCTTCCGCCTGACGCAGGTCCTCACCGCACACGGTTTTTTCAGGAGGTTCCTGTGTCGAATAAGGCCGGGGGAAACGCCCGGGTGTCACCATTGTGAGGATCGCCCAGAGGACACGGTGGAGCATACGGTGGAGGTCTGCCTCGCTTGGGCGGAGCACCGCCGTGTCCTCGTGGTTGCGATAGGCAGTAATGCTCGCGAATGAGGAGGCGGAACGGGTGAGAGGACTCTATGGAGTGGCCCTCACGCCCCCAGCCGCAGCCGCTGCAGGAGACGCTTTGGGCGTCGGAGGTCTCAGGACGATCTCCGGCCACCGTAGACGCGGGCCAGCGGACGGCGAGTAATGGGTAGCTCGCCGTTCGATCAGCACCAGGCCCGACAGTCGACAGCGTGTAGTGTTCCACGCGCGCCTCAAAGAGATGTATGTCAGCCACCACTGACTAGGCCCATCATGGCCGGTGCCCACCATGGATAAATTCGTTTGATGGATATGAAGTATGTAGAATTGATTCGTGCTATTTACAGTGAATCTAGTACTTACGTCTAGTTGGCTGCTGGCAACACCGAAGAGTTCAGTGTAGCTGTATAGGCTTGCATCAAGTGTCGGCTTTAAGTCCTTACCTCTTCCTGTTGATTATGGACGCTCTCATACACTAAAATCGATTGTTCTTATCGGTGAAGGTGGACCTGAGATCCAGAGCAGATTGGGGAAATGGCAACAGAAGCTGGAGAAAGTTGGCTTGTAAATCAGCAGAACCAAAACTGAGTACATGTTCTGCGATTTCGGCGGTCTCTCCACTTCTGAAGCTATAGCGCTATAGATGGCGTGCTTCTCCCAGTCTGCTCCGATTTTCGGTATCTCGGTTCACTCGTGCAAAGCGATGGCGAAATAGATCGGACTGTTAAGCACAGAATTAACACCTGATGCATGAAATGGTCAAACGCGTGCCTATAAACAATAACAAAAAATAAAAAAATGGCGGCAGTCACTGGGACCATCTGCGACTCCTGCATTCTCCTTAAACTTAAAGGGAAGATTTATAAAACAATGGTCAGACCTGCTGTCTTGTATGGTTCAGAATGTAGGCCACAAAAGGGATGAGTAAAAAGCAATTGCACCCAGCTGAGATGAGAATGCTAAGAACGCCGCTGACTGAAAAGTTGTGTGGAAATCGGTTGTCGTGGTATGGGCATGTGATGCGGAGGAATGAAGAAAATGTCGTGAGGAAAGTCGTGTATGGATTTGAATGGCTATATGAGTAGGGAAAGGCCAATGAGACGATGAATGGACTGTGTGAAAGAGGATATGGGTAAAAAGGGGGTTACTACAGAGACGACTAATAGAGAAGTATGATGATGTTGCGCCGACCCCAAATAAATTGGGATAAGGGCAGGAGAATTAATGAATTAAGAGGTTATTGACTTTAAAGAATCCACCGTCACGTTTGTTACAAAGAGAATAAAGTATTTTGACGTTGTTAAAACAGGTCTCAGAAAGTTTCGTATCCAAAGCACATACTTATTACTCCAAAGTAGTAGGCAAAAGTGTCAGAAACGGCCGTTTTTGGTACTTTTGCCTACTACTTTGCTACGATTTTTTATTCAATAAGGGCGCCACTTTGCCGGTAGTAGGGCCTTAAATTATATATTTATTTTACTGTTTAACACAGTATAAATAAATACTTTTGTTTTACGTAATATAAACACAATAATTAACTTTCACAACTTACTTTCCCTGTTAGAACTTCATAGAAACTCTTGTCCTGACATTATCCGACATATTTTTCTAAGACATGTTTTTTTACTATAAACCAAGTTGAAGTCTTTCGTCTGCAGGGCCGTGGGGGTCACGTCTAATGCATATTAGCTTCATATATGGGCCCGACGGCTCAAAAAACGTTTAAAGTTGCCTCTGGCTCGCGGTCATACGGTGTCCCCCACATCTCCAACGGAACAATAGTATGTCGACTGAATCTTGTACCTCATGGTCCACTACCATGGCCCGAACAGAAAAACTAAAAATTCAAGTCGGCGTTTAACGTGAATTAACGCGTCAGGCCCCTAATATTTATTTTCTATGCTATGCTACGATTTTTATTCAATGAGGGCGCCACTTGACCGGTAGTAGGCCCTTAATGATTTCTTCTAACATAATTATAATAAGAGTGTATGTAATAAAAGGGACTGCCCACAGTTATTGGCTTTGCGGTCACAAGTAAAACTGCTGAGCCTTCGGAGGAGGTCCTTTTTTTGCGAGGGTGGGAAATCTTCAAATGACTTCTCCCGCTCTGGGTAGACCGGGAGAGCGTGGCAGACTCTTACTGACTAAAACCCACCCTTGTTCCTTCAGTTGCCTGTGCCAAGGGACCGCGGTAATTCTCTTTCGAATTTATCCGGAACTCCAGACTGACATCGGCCCTAGCGGACCCCGTCAGTTGCTGCTGACATCTCTTTGAGGCGCGCGTGGAACACTACGCGCCGTCGACATGGGCCTGGTCCTTATCGTACAGCGAGCTACTCATTACTCGCCGTCCGCAGGCCCGCCCCTACAGTGACCGGGAATCGGTTTGTCACTACCGACGCCCAGGGCGTCTCCTGTGGCGGCTGTTAGGGTTGTGAGGGCGTCTGCGTGGCGTCTCCCTCAGCGTTCCGCCTCCTCCGTCGCGAGCAATACTGCTTCGCAGAAGAAGACTGCTTCCCATTCCCTCTCGCTCCGTACCATGGCCTATACCAGGGCCGGACGCGAGAGGTCGCTACCGCCGATCAAGCATAAGGTTCTGATCTCGATTTCCAGGACAGGCATTATGTTTTAAGAGTTTCTCACTAGGAATTTCTCAGTAGCAATTGCACAACAAGCTCGTCCCCGTTTACATAAGATATTACTGGATAAATGTTTTGTATTAAATATTGCATGGGAAAAAAGGTATGGTTGAGTAGGTATAAAGTTATGTATTTCATATTTTACAGAAGTAAGATTCCCCTGCATCGTCTATGTATCAGTCACTTCTGTAGACTTTGAGAACTTGTCTGCGTGTGTGGACGTGCTCAGCGTACAACATGAGTCTGTGTCACTGCCGGAGAACATTGTTGATGTACCGCTGACAGAACTTTGGCCAACTATGAAACAAACGGAACAGTGCATCAATGTTGCTACTACTGCCGAGTTTATTGATTTATTAAGGTAGGTAATTCTTGTGCGTTTTTTTTTTTAACGAAAGTAGTTTGTAAGGTCTAAAGAGACCTCGGATTACACCCTGCGTCTCGCAATTTTCGGGCGTCGGCAGCCACATGCATAATTTTTTTTACGTGCGTTTTATAATTTAAGTAATTTAAAATCCCACAAAGTGAAACCTTTTTTGTTTTTTTTTTTTTAAACCATATGCTTCCTATAGGTTTTCCTGTAATGTGTAAGACAGTATAGAACTACCTTCTGTATTTTTTTAAAAATTTTATATTCGCTGGTTTCGGAGATTGGGGGAGAGGGGGGGGGCAAATGGTCATTTTTCTTCTAGTTTAATTAAATGTTTTAAAATTATGGAAAAAATATATTTGAGACCCTTACAATAAGCCCTTTCATTAGATATGTAGCATGGTACAAGCATGTTACAGTTTAGAAAACTTTTTTTTTTTAGTTCCGTGATTCATTCGGTCTTCTGGAACCCTTAAAAATCAAACAAATACCATATTTACTTACAGGTTCTACTACAACGACATTTGGATGCCCTGGGACGATGCTGACGACAAAGACCTCCTACCGGACACAATAGAAGAACGCATGCAGCTCTGGTCAGACATGCACAACGGTACCATACCGAACTGCGTGGCTCGGTCCATAACCTTGCTCAGGAATAGTGCCATTGATGCCCATGAGAGGCTGCGGCAGCTGGACTCCTCGCTGTGTGAGGGGGATTTGGCGAATGATGATGGTGAGTGTTATATCTTTGTTATTTTTCAAGCGTATAGTCGACCTCATTATTGGTTTATCACCCTAAGGTTTAATAGCGCTTGTATGTCAGAAAACGACTTGGTCTTGCCTAGGCAATGTATATGAATATGAGAAAGTTTCAACTATAGTAAGTTTGTATTTACTTTAAATAGGTAAATAAAGGGCAAAGCAGTTATTTTGTTCTGATTAAACATATCAGAATAAAATCCGTGTAAACTATTTTGAACAACACTGAGCTCGACTGGCGGCGTTTCATAAAGTGAACTCTGATCCGGGTGCTTGGGCATAGAGTTCTCGTTACGCAAGTAATCATCGCGCCAAAAGACTCGAATGTTGGGTTTTTATAGAATTGCCAAACAATTTATGGCGTAGGGCTTAAACACACGTCGTGACGTAGAATCTCACGGTGTACTCCTGCGGCTGTGCCGCATTTG
Organism: Polia nebulosa; assembly: GCA_951329385.1. Lineage (NCBI taxonomy): Eukaryota > Metazoa > Arthropoda > Insecta > Lepidoptera > Noctuidae > Polia > Polia nebulosa. Next base: position 10,939,897 of record OX589606.1, read on the forward strand.
TTATTCAATATTTAAAGATGACGGACGACATTTAAGTCGATCACACAATAACCCTAGTTAAACATCTAAAGACTTCAATAGTAAAATTCAAGAATAAAAATATGAAAACAACAGCATTTTTATTTTTTTGTGGGGTGGGAAATCATCCAATGACATCTCCCGCTCTAGGGTGGAGCGGGAGGGCGTGTCAGACTCTTACTGACTAAAACCCACACCTGTTCCTTTCCTGCTCTGAGTGCCCAGGGGCGCTGTAACTCTGTTTCGAATGTATCCACAACCCCTGGGCAGAAAACAACAGCATGAAAAGAGCACAGTGCCGTGCCGTGGCACGTTACGTCGTCGTAACGTATTTGTGTTTGAGCCATACGAGTAAAAATGTATTATTTAAAAGTGTTAAATAAATCTTAAAAGATGTTTATTACAGATTCCCTTCTGCCGCCGAACCACATATCGCTGTGTGCGGAAATGAACGCGCGTTTGGATGGACTCATGTCCAAGTGGACGTTGTATGAGAACTCGCTCATAAGGGAACAGTACCTCGCCAAGGAACGAGCTAAGTGGCAGAAGAATAAAAATAAGAAAAATGTAAGTACATATACTTACTCAAAAAAAAGAAATACCGGCCAAGTGCGTGTCGGAAATCAATATTTTGGTAATATTTGATACTAAAATAAATATACGTAATAATAAACATTATCACCAAATTTCAAGTTCATATGTCAATAGGAAGTTAAAAAAGTCTTCGGACCAAAATTTTGTGACAGACGAACACATGAGTGACAGCAATAGGGCTGCGTTTAGACCCTTCGGGTACGGAACCGTTAAAAGAAACTCAGTCGTCGGACTGCACGTCAGAAGTGAAAACTTCTCAGCTTTACGCGACGGCGCGACTTCGCGGGATGGTATCAATCATTGCATGTACACACACATCTGTATATATGTATCTGAGCGTGGCGGTCACGCGAGTTCAAATCAAACCTAATGGCGGCTCGGATCACTCGGCGAGTCGGTCCGCCAGTAGCAAATTCATGAGAGGTGGGCCATTGCGCAGCGAAAAGCGAACTTCACGGACGTCATTAAGTTTGTTTGACTTATATTTTAGAGTAGCCATAGATGGGGTTAAATGGCTTACGATTTGAAAGGCTTATGTCCTGCAGTGGACTAAGCTGATGATGGTAAGGCACGTGACAAAAGGCGCTATATGTGCCAAGCGCCTGCTGATTTCTTGAAAGCACATTAAAGGTTATTTGTTTAGGAAATCATTCAGGAATCAAAGTACTCGTATATGTAATGGCGTGGACTTCGTGATCTCATGTTACTACAAAGCTGTTTTTGTGGATTGACCAGAGTAACAGCGACTATTCATTATAACATCATAGGATTTGACAAAATTGTTTGCCAAATTGAAAAGACATTCATAAATCGTGGTTTACTGGTAGTTCGTTCAACTTTTGAAGTTGGCCTCATCACATCATATTTAGGGTTCCGTAGTCCTACCAAGGAACCTTTAAAGTTTCGCTCTGTCCTCATACATTACCCTTTTGGATTAAATGCTCTAAATAACGGTATAACGGTGTAAAGGTAGTTTAGATGAACAATGCAGTATCAGATAAAAAAGCGATTTGGTTTTAAACCATGTGTATGCTTTTTTTTATGCTAGCCTACTTGGTGTCCCACTGCTGGGCAAAGGTCTCCCTCCAAATATGATCAGTTTGCCCCGCAAATATGATCACATCGTTATACCATCTTCGCCGCGGTCGACATTACGGCAACGTCCTTCCCCCTGGCGTCCAATAAGTGATGATCTTTGCACACCTGTCTGGGTGCATTCTTGCAACTGCAACGTGGCCAGCCCACTCCCACTTCTGCATGAGTAGTATGTATGTAAAGATTTCTGTTTCTCGTTTCCAGGTAGTAGCCCTCTGGGAAGGCGGCTCAATATTCGAGTTTGGTGAGATAGCACAATTCCTGGCCTCGCACCTGACCAGCGAGTACCACCTCAGCATTATGACGTCAGCCGAGGATGCCCTGACGCTGGAGCCTGAGGAGCTGGTGGTCTGCGGTCATGACCATCAGGTGCCTGAGGTGCCTCTGTCTAATATCAACATCACAGGCTTTAATGGTATGTTATAAAAATCAGAGTTAAAAACTTATACAGATACAGTTCAGTTCAGTACAGAACTTATATAGTTTTTACCCGGCTGTCCAAAAAGGAGGGTACTGCTTTTCTTTTTAGGGTTCCGTACCCGAATTGTCCAAACGGAGTCCTATTGTTGTCATTCACGTGTCTGTCTGTCCGTCCGTCGTCTGTCACAAAATTTATTACGAAAAATATTTTAACTTCCGTAATGACCTTGAAACTTGAAATTTGGTGATAATGTTTATTATAACGTATACTTTAACACATACCAATATTTGGTACGAAATCCGATACGCACTTAGTCAGTTTTTTCAATCAGGCGAGAACGAAAATCAAATCGTTTTCACTTACAAATCAAAACAAAATCAAATCAAAAGTCATTTATTCAAACTAGGCTGTGAGCCAGCACTTTTTATACGTCAAAGTTCTACATAAAGACACTCCCCCAAAACGCCCGCCCGTCGCCACTTCCTAGTGGTTTAGCTGTGAAGAAGAAGTGGCCAACAAACTCCCCAGCAACACATCTGTCTGTTAAGTTTGAAGAACTTGAATCTATATAATTATATGCAACAATCTTTACATATGTGTATGCAATGTATGTAAAACAGAAATATAATATAAAAATAAAATCATAAAATTAAATAATCCGCCACTTGTTAGCTAGCACAATCAATTATGCTATTAAAAACGAACTCAAGCATAAACACTAAGCCAAATTAAATAAGCCTCCATACATAACTGGTGTGCCTGCTTACAAATACAAAGATAGAATCTATCAAAGGGCTGTGATTCGAAGCCACAAGTGATAAACTAGGTACAGTAAGTCACTCCTAAATGAACGCCTTAATAAAAGCATGCTGTTAGATTTTTGACGCTCATCTCAGCAGGCCAATTCCTGAGTTTAGAGTCCTGTATGACTCATACATCTAGTCATATACACACGCTGGTTGTGAGTACTTTGCAACTGGCCTTTCTATGCTTATTATGCATTTGTGTGACAGTTTGCTCTACGTTTCATTTCAGAAGCCACCCTCGAAGCTTCAGACATGCGTTCCTGCCTGCTAATGTTGTCAGAAGAGTGTCGTCTACGCAAACTGAGGCTGCTGTGCACCTCGGTAAACACTGTCATCGTCATGAGGTCTGGGAGACTACACGTTATTAGCTGCGTTATACAGGACCAATCCAGTAGTTCACAGGTAACTACTTAAATAGTGCTAATCTGAGCAGTGGTGGCCCAGTGGTATTGGCCGCGACTTACAAGTAGTGGGTCGTGCCCAGGCAGGCGCTTTACTTTGTGTAAATTATTTCATCACCACTGCTCTCAAAACGGTGAAGGAAAACATCGTGAGGAAACCGGCATGTCCTAGAACCAAAAATTCGAAGACATGTGACATTCACCAATCTGCATTGGGCCCGCGTGGTGGATTACGGCCCACACCCTCTCACGTAGAGGAGGCCTGTGCCCCAGCAGTGGGACATTAAAAGGCTGAGACGAAGTGCTAATCTTATCAGAAGAGTATATGCTGCGTATGCTGAGGCTACTGTACACATTGGTAGACACTCATCGTCATGCGGTCTGGCAGACTACACGTTATTAGCTGCGTTATACAGGGCCAGTCAAGTAGTACACTCATTCACTCACTATGCCAGCGGCCTCGCTCGTCCAACAATCGCAAATTATCCCACGGGAACGACTTGCTAGGATAAAAAATATCTTATGTCCTAATCTTAAAATATCTTAAATCTTCCATTCTGCCGCTGAGGTGTGATTGCTTAACACTTTAGCAACATACATACAAACTTCACATTTATAATATTACTAGCGACCCGCCCCAGCTTCGCTCGGGTACAAATTATACATATAAACCTTCCTCTTCAATCACTCTATCTATTAAAAAAAACCGCATCAAAATCCGTTGCGTAGTTTTAAAGATTTAAGCATACATAGGGATATAGGGACAGAGAAAGCGACTTTGTTTTATACTATGTAGTGATGTAGGATAAAGTAGGAAGGACACAGTGTTTTTCTGACTGTGTCATTTAAAATGCAGGTACAGAAGCTAAATTGGGTAGCTTACTTTCAACAGTCAAGTATTTCATTTGTTAACTGCTTGCATCGGTCGACGTCATCACGTCCTGTCGCTGAAAACCGGCGCTGGGGCTCTGTCTCGCATAGGGTCGCAGCATTATGCTGAGCGATGGCCGTTTTGTGTGGATGTGACGCATGTTTACCCCCACCTTTTTTTTTTAGTGTTTTTCTTTGCGTCATGTTTACCGCAAATGAACGTATTTTCTTTCTATGAGACGTTGAAGGATTAATTTTAAAACATTTTCCTAGATCGAAACGGACTCTTTAGCTCTCACATTATTTATTACTAGAGGTCGGAATTAGGTAGAGTTATTTATGTATTACACTGATTTCATACAGCGAAAGAATAAAGTGGATATGCCTCAAATCCCGAGATTAATTTTAAAGAGCAGAAAAATCCCGTGATTTATTAAATAAAAAAGCTATTTACTTTTACACAATTTAAACCACAGCGCGCGCGACACTTTGTGAAGTGGGATCACCATGATAGACAGACACCATAGATTTATCAATAGGTTATCATGATCATAGACATAGGCCTCCCCCAAATAATAATAACTTATAGTACTGGATACTAATGACCGCAGGGAAGTATGGCAGAGCAAGGAGCTTCACGGGCGCTTTTACCGGGTCTTACATGGGTCCGATGTAGATCTCTTAGCGTCCGTATCCTGGCTGCGCTTTGGTGACCTCTTCGGAGAAACCGAAGGTTTTGTCTGTGCGATTATTGACGAAGTTGTGATGACGAATAACTACCGGAAATATATTGTGAAGGACGGTACGGCTGACATCTGTCGGGCATGCCACCGGCCCGGGGAATATAATAATAATAATAATATTTTTTATTGCCATAGTCAAGTTACAGAAAAGTGTGAGATCCTGGCTCCAGAGCTAGGCAAAATTACCTGTATTTCAGGAGCCAGTGACTTCTTCCAATTTTAGGTTACACTAAGCAAGTCATATAAGCGAAACTTGTTAAAATTATATTACTTAAAACTAAGTTTAATAGTAAACATTTAATTTAAGTACTAAAAATGTTTTAGAAAATAAAATTAGATCAATTTAACTAATCTCATAAAATAAATAAACAAAATTAGGTTAAAATTAAGACGGCCCTCAGAAGGACAGAAGGCCCGGGGAATCAATCCGAAACATCATTTCTGGTGGTTCTCGTCTAGCTAACGGAGACTATTTGCATAGACACAACCTTGTAGCCAGGATTATCCACCAGCAACTTGCTCATAAATACAATCTTGTGGAATCGGAAGTACCATACTATAAGTATGTGCCCGATCCAATTCTCGAAAATGGCAATATCATGTTATACTGGGATCGATCTATCATCACTGACAGGACTATTGTTGCCAATAAGCCTGACATAGTGGTGATAGATCGATTAGCGCGTCGCACAATGATTGTTAATATAGCTGTCCCCCATGACGAGAACCTCGTGAAAGCTGAAAAAGATAAACAAACAAAGTATCTTGATCTGGCTCGCGAGGTTGTCGACATGTGGGAGGTAGATACAGCAGACGGCCAATGGTTTAATAGCCAAGACCCTCGACGGACACCTAAGGAGGCTCTCGTTGGGCAGCTGGATCAAGGGCTTGATCCAGAAGGCAGTACTCCTTGACACGGCGCGCATAGTTAGGATATTCCTCTCTCAGGAGCCCTGACCACCGGTAGCTTGGACCCTATCCTGATACCGGTGGGATACTATTTTTTATATTTTAATATTTAAAAATGTAAATTGTAAGATAAAACATAGAAATAAATGGAATAATAATAATAAAATTATGATTTACTCAAAACAAAGCATTGTAGTACATGTTAAAAATATAGTTTTATAAAATAAGTACTATTTCTACAAACTGTCTCCACAACGAACGGTCCTGTGCATCTCGCATCCATCGGCGACCCTCACCAGGTCACCGATCCACCTTTTATATACTTCAATAGGTATCATTTATTAATTTTACATACCAATATCATTTTATGTTTCAGAGCGACTTCGCACAAGGTATCGTTGCGATGTCAGGGGCGAAGATCCTCATAGAAGACTGCACGTTCGACAACTTTTACTCTGGAATCGTTGTTCACAAAGGCGCTCAGGTAAAACACTTATAATTGTAGAACTCAATGAGACGAAATTTAAATGTTGGTCCTACTCCACAACAACTAGGATACAAAAACTGATTGGTTAGCATTTATAATTATTGTTGAACCCAATGAAGATTGTAAGACCATTGTAATGTATAAACTCAATTTCTGTAGCATTATATGACTTCATGCATTAACAGCACATGTGTGACTACTATTTACTGGCTATGCCTTTGACTTGAATGAGCCCTGGCGGTTGAGAGAGTCATGTTCACTCAAGTCTCGTGATATGATGTCATGTCGCCCATATTTTCGTCGGTTTATAAATTGACTTTTGTCTTGCAGGTGGAACTAAGAAACTGTAAGATCCAGAACTGCGGCGTCGGCATACAAATGTACTCGGGGTCTCAAGTAGAACTGACGGAAACTACTATAGAGAACTGTCGCGAGCAGTGCATAAGATGTGAGATCGACATGACACTCGAGCCAGTCGCTGAAAAACATGCGGGTGCCAATGGGTAGGTTGAAAGTATTTAGTTTTTAGATACAGAATGCTGTCACTTTTTAACCGATTTCGAAAAAGAAAAAATCAATCAAAAAGAAAAAAAAAAGAAAAAGAAAAAAAAGGAAAAAAAAATCCAAAGAAAAAAAAAAAGAAAAAAAAAAAAAACAAAAGAAGGAGGTTCTATGTTCGACTGTATTCATGTTTTTTTTTTATGTGTGTCCACCGATTTCTCTGTCAGACCGATTTTCAAAATTCGTTTTTATCCGAAAGAATATATTCCCGACATGGTCCCATGTAAATTTGATCGAAATTGCTTCAGCGCTTTTTGAAAAAGTGAACTAAAACGAAAAATACGTAAACATAGATGACGTTTTGGTTTTCTTCAATTACGAGTAAGTATGTTTAAATTCCACGTTCCATGTTATTGGGGTTTTAAGTCAAAAAACAAAGAAATAAAATACAAACACCGACTTCCGAAATTAAGTTATTTTTTCATTTTTAGTGTATTTTCATTTTTGGGAGTCGGTTGTTTTTTTTTTTAAAAAAGTTTTTTTTTTTCATTAGAATGCAGATGTAACACATTCTAATGTTTTTGTAGTAGGTATTTGGCAGCAAATGTGCCGAGTATAAAATTACGCTTAGCGTGTCCATACTAGCTTCGGTGACCTATCAGCTGACGCCGTACTATCTCACTATATGTGTCTTTGGGAAAGTTGTTATCATGAGTACAATCACGTGTATAAGTATCGGTCACTAATTACCAGTCACCCTATATATTGCTTGATGGCTCTCATTAAGTCGGTAATATAATTTGATATAGGAAATTCTCCTGATGATATTTTGGAACAAATAGATTTTGGAATATCGACGACCCAATAAATTGGCGTATTATTCTAGTTAGGACAATATCTTTACTAAATATGTGACAGTCTTTTAAACATACTGCAGACATCTGGCATATCTTATTGCCATCTTCTGATGGGTATAATAATATCCTTAGCTATTATAAATGTATATAATTATTGATTTTTTTCTGTTACTAAATCACCAACGCAAATATTACTTTCTTTTTTTAATTACTTGTCTTGTGAGCTATTGTTTCCTTGCTAAAATCGGATAGATGTAGATCAATAATTTCGTGTAAGTCTTCATCATCTTCCTTGCTTAAGCGTCGTTCTGTACATACTAATTTATCGTAAAATATCGATACCGAACTACTTTATGGATGTGTCCCGTCCCTAATTGAGTAGCGTCGAAGTTACTAGAATTTATGTTATGATTTTCCAGCTGGCAATCAAGCAAATTTAGACTTTGATTTGATAATTATAAGGTTCTTTTTAGTTTGCATTGAATTAATAAAATATGGTATTTTCATTAAATTCAAATATATTGAAAATTAACCATGTTTAATATTTACCGGGGCTATGATACACCTCCACAAGATACATTTTTTTATGCTATCGTTTTTGCATTTCAAAACCGCACAACAAGACATAATTCCTAATATTTGACGTATTTCAGAGACGACATATCGCGGAAAGCGTCTGACAGCGAATGAACTAATGTTGAACATCTCCGCTTATTCGTGACACTTCCACTGTTTTTTTCTATTCCTTGGGTAGAATGGACTAGTTGACGTTGACCGCTCGATGGTTTATCTACCGAAATCCGTCGATCAGCCAAAGCTATTACACCAATCAATCAACGTCGATCGACGGCTTCAATCGACGATCGATAGATTGGTGTAATAACACCCTAACCTGCTTAATTTTGAAAGGATTTGAAAAATTCTTTTGATTTTCGATTTTGGGTGAAATACTTTTTGATAAAAATAATAAAAACAATTTTCATAATAATTTCATTGTACCTATCAACATGTGTTACAACTCTAAGATTTCAAACAGCGCCATCTATTTGTACAAAAAATTATATATTTTAAAGGCATCATTTTAATAATCTGCTAAATTGGAATACCATTGCAACCCATGCATCTTTTAGGGCTTTTGTAATGCAAATGGACACTTAAAAATCAACTCAACATACATAATGCTTAAGTCGATACTTGCGTTGGCGACATTCGGTTCAAATTATCTCTAAATATAAATTCAACTGACTACATTATTTTCTAATTATCTGTTCATCTCTTTCAGAGTGGAAGGCTTACTAGTTAATAACAACTGCAAGATCGGCACCGGCAACCTACAGAAAGAAGTGCTAGTGGTCCAGCAAGACATCACTATATGAAGTTATTACACACGCAGACAAGTAAACATATTATATCTGTCAGTCATAATAGTATAAAATAATTATATATTACGTTTTTTAGTGTTTTGGGAACAATTTTTTTTAACACCAATAAAGTAACTAGCTCTTTAAGCCGGTTTTTGGAATGAATGCTGATGCGATTGACTGTTGGAAATTGATTCAACCAATCACAGCTAACGTGCGTTTGAGGGTGTTAGTTATTACACCAATCGCTCGATCGTCGATCGATGGTAGAATTAATTAGTCGACGTCTATCGATAGTTTCTACTAGGTACACCAATCGATCGAGCGTCGATCGATGGTAGAATGGATTAGTCGACGTAGACCAGTATGTGTGTTTATCGACCGGTATCCGTCGATCAGCCAAAGCTGATCAATCAACGTTGATCGATGGCATTGATCGACGATCGATCGATTGGTGTAATAACACCCTAACGATTCATTTAATTCAGCCTTATTTATAAACCCGCTAACCGTACTCTTAGTTTATATATTGATTAGCGCATTCTAAATTCAAGATAGCATACGCCTCATCCAGCAAATTCAACTGTCTGTAGGACAAATGATTAGTCAGAGCTTTACCACCCACATATAGTGTTATAAAGAACTCGAGTCTTCGAGTCCTATACAGGGTGTAACGGAAAGGTTGTGGTCATATTTTAAGAACTGCATCTGCCCATCGATATGAAGAACTTTCTTCAAGAAAACCTGAGGAAATTCCCCAAAAAAAAAATGACTGATGAATGGGAGGTAATTTTTTTTTTGGCTGGCAGCTTATGATAACGTTGTATGGAAAGTCCATTTTATTTTGGGAATTTTCTATTTTTCCTTAGAGAAAGTAGTTCATTTCCATAGGTAGAAACGGTTCTTAAAAAATGAGACGCCCTGGGCGTCGGGGTTTGCGGGACGATCTCCGGCTACCGTAGGCGCGGGCCTGCGGACGGCGACTAGTGGGTAGCTCGCCGTCCAATCAGCACCAGGCCCGAGAGTCGACGGCCCGTAGTGTTCCACGCGCGCCTCAATGAGTTGTCAGCAACTAATGACGGGGCTTGTCATGGCCGATGCATGCATGCCAAGGGGTCGTGGATAAATTCGTAACAGAGTTAATTACCGCGCCCCTGGGCACTCGGGCAAGGAAGGAACAGGGGTGGGTTTTAGTCAGTAAAAGTCTGACACGCCCTCCTGCTTCACCCTGGAGAGGTCATAAGATGATTGCCCACCCCCACTTAAAAAAAAAAACGACTAGAGAACTAAATTTTCTACGAGCTCTTAAATGTTACATGAGAGCTCGAGTCTCTTTGTGCGCTCGAGTCCTTTATATGCGGCGAGTTGCACTCACATTGAGTGCAACTCGACTTATCAGTTTTTTTTTTAGGCATAGTTACACAACCACTAATTTAAACTTATCACCCATTCGTGTCTTTTCGAATGATAAGCTTCAAGTCTCATCTTCAAGCTCCGAGTTTTTCTAGAAGATTCGAGTCCTTTGTAAGACTTAAGTGGCTGTTAAACAACTCGGGCTCGGCTTGGGACTTCGAGCCTTTTTAGCACACTGAATCTTGCATAATTGAGACGAGTCTTTTAAATTACAGGTCCTTTGCAACACTGCCCACATCTACCCTTTTTTCGGGTAGAAAATATTGAAATAAGAACATGCTAATCAGTATTTAAGCTAATCACATGAATATTTTTTTTATAAATAATACCCATTATGTTTGATATAATTTGTCGTTCCACAAACTGGCCCTTTATCTGGTGTTTCTCTAGGGTTATTAACTTGACGTATTCCCGGCAGGACGTGATAGTGGGACCTGTTTGCAATAATTAAGCACCGGAGGTAGCCTAGACGGAAACTCAATGGTTTCGAGATAAATCCAAGTTTTCAATTGGCAGTTTTAAAGAAACATTATGTTTGGTAATGAATTCTGGGAATATTTAAAAAAAGCGGCCAAGTGCGAGTCGGACTTCGCAAATGTATTTTTGACTATTTGTATAGCTTTGGGTCAACAAGATGCTTAAACTGTGAAAATTTGAAGACTAGCTCCAACCATTTTGCTGTAAAACCTGTGCGACGGACGACAGACGAGCAGACGGTTACATGAGTGACAGCAATAGGGCTCCGCTTAATTTTTGCGAACAGGTCACATTATCACGTCCTGCCAGGAATACATCGAGTTACAAATAACCCTGTATAACCTTATTATTTATCATTGCCCTAAAATAAAAATAAACCTCTACGATTTTATTAAATATTGTACCTTAATTATTTACCAAAGGTTTATTATTTTACTTCCTTTCTGTCTCTGTTGAATTATCTGCCAAAAGGTCAGCTCCTTTGAATAATTGGTGCATATGCTAAATGACGGTAAACAGATAAATATCACAACTCAAAAACTAAGATCGACACGCCCCGACTCCTCATACACGGGTACAAATTATGTAAAAGGTGATAAAAAATTAACCCTCGAAACTTTAAGGAGTGCTTTAGACCGTTGAACTGAATAACTTTTACTATGAGACCAACTTTGAAATCGCGCAAAACTAATCAGCTATTGGTGCGGATTCTGTTGTGCACAAACTAAACTTAATTTAGGCTATTGTTATCTTTTTCTGTCTAATAAAACTAGAAAGAGACGGACGTAAATTAGGGCTGTCAAATTTAGTTGACCTCTTATTTCCATACAAATTAAGGGTACAAGTAAAAACCTGTCGACTAAAACACAGTAAAGCGCAAGGCGTAAATTAGTTTGCCATCTCTAACTTAGATCATAGCTATAGCCGTCCTTTTCTCGCACTGCCTTTTAGTAAAAATAGCGATTCTCTAATTTTAGTTTAGTTATTGAATAAGAGAATCGGCACCATTGACATTTGACATTTTGAGTTCGCATAACTCGTCAAAATGTACGGAACAGCTGATTTTTTTTCACAAAAAATGAACGGGAGTTTAACGCGACAAGTCCCTCTTTAGCAGACACAATTAATAACCTATTTTTGGTGGCGACGCAGGGGTCTGACGCGTTGAAGCACTCCTTCAAGTTTTTGAAAACCGTATCAAAAACGGATGCGTGGTGTAGAAGAAGTAAGCGGAGAAATTGTTGTATACCATTTAGAGATATAAATAAAACAGGCAATATTTTGGTGTTTGTTTGTAAAATATACGTAATAATAAACATTTTCACCAAATTTCAAGTTCATAAGTCAATGGGAAGTTAAAAAATTCTTCGGAACAAAATTTTGTGACAAACAACGGACAGACTGACACTTGAGTAACGGCAATAGGGTTCCGATTGGACCGTTCGGGTAAGGAAACCTACAAATGAAATGCTTTTCGTTTGGAAGGGCGAGTTGAGAACGGGTGGGTCAAATCGGCAGTTTTTTTTTTTTGTTTTAATTTTCTTGATAGTCGAAATATTGTTTTTAGGCAAAGAAATTACCCAAAAACTGGCAAGTGACGTCATTTTAATAAAAAAAATAACATTTTAATTTAATTTATTTCCATCGTATTTTAAGAAAATCTAATAATAGGAGCTGATCTTTTTAAACAAAATGTACCAAGAAATTGTACCTAAGCATTTCTTTTTGTTTTATATATATATTTGTATTTGTAAGTAACATTATATGTATTTTAAAACAGATTGTTATTTTGAAAACGAATCGGAAGATTGAAATGTTTTATATTATTTTTGATGATTTTAAACTTTAATTATTTAACCTTCATTTATAAGTATGTTTCATTAGCAGAGGTCGGAATTAGGTAGAGGTCGGAATTAGGTAGAGGTATTTATGTACATACACTGATTTCATACAGCGAAAGAATAAAGTGGATATGCTGCAAATCCCGAGATTAATTTTAAAGAGCATAAAAATCCCGTGATTTATTGAATAAAAAAGCTATTTAATTTTACACAATTTAAACAACTGCACGCGCGACGTTGCCAAATTTACATCAACGACATCGAATGTCTGAAGTTGCAAAATTCCAATGCGCACACGCGCAGTGTTGCCACATTAGTAGTTCACACAACATAGCTTGTGAGAACAAAAGAAAACAATACTGGTTTTTATTATTATTTATTTGTAATACCCCACACGGGATTGTCCATTAGAAATCCCGGGAAGATCCATATTAAGGTGAATGCTCCAGAGTAGCTCCCGAAATTCAAATTATCTTACGTTTTTTGCAATTTGCAGGTCAGTGTCAGGCTGTATGTTGGTCAAAATTTGATTCGCGGCCGTAGCAAGTACGTATTTACAGAACTGTAATCATTAAAACCATCAATACAACTCTCTCAGTTAGAATTAATGCCAAATGTCATGATTTCATGAAATACTTACATTTGGTACCAAATCTAACTGAGAGTTGTATTGACGATTTTATATACTATAATTCTATAAATACATACTTGCTACGGCCGCGAATCAAATTTTGACCAAGATACAACCTGACACTGGCCTGCAAATTGCAAACAACCTTATAAAATTTGAATTTCGCAGGCTACCGTGGCGCATCCACCTTAATATCAACATTTCGATGCAAGTACATAAATAACTCTACCTAATTCCGACCTCTGTTCATTAGTATGTTAGAATTTATGAGATGTACAAATATTCCATATAAACCTTAAAAGTGTAAAGCAATATGATATAAATTATTAAGAATATTGATGATTCTTGGGTACAAAAATAATAATTTTGTTTAGTCGTTAAGTTAGATTATTCAATAAATTTGTACACGTATTTTTTTGCTCTACCAAAACAACAAAAAATGACAAAGATAACACGCATCAAAGTTCAGAAGTGGCGGCTTGCTACGTCACTTCTGGGTGAATCTCCAGGCGTTAGGCTGATAATAACGACAGACTGTTGCCGACAATGGCAAACAAAAAACCTTCTACGTAAAAACTGGTACATTTTTGGCGTACGCGAAATTTCAACGCACTGTATCGTCCTCATTTTTAATGATGTGATAAAAGATAAAATACGTGTCTTATATTTTTTGGGAACTATTTTTAGTCATCTAGCGCTAGCCTATTGTGTATTTGATTGAGCAGCTTTAACAAACTCGGGTAAACTGTGCCTTTTATGTTAATTTAGAATGTATTGAGTTGGAATCTCTACCATTTTGTTTTAATGTTTCAATAAAATAGTTTAACATAATTTAAAGTTTTATTCATCTATTAGCTGAAACCACATCAAAAGGTTTTTTTTTTTGTGGGTTGGGAAATCATCCAATGACTTCTCCCGCTCTGGGTGGAGCGGGAGGGCGTGTCAGACTCTTACTGACTAAAACCCACCCCTGTTCCTTCCCTGCCTGTTGGTGCGGTAACTCATTTTCAAAATTTCCATGGCCTGGTCCAGGGTCAGACGTGAGAGGTCGCTACCGCCGATCAAGCATAAGATTCTGAATTCAGGAAGGAACAGGGGTGGGCCCCTGTTCCTTCCTGCCCTTAGTGCCCGGGGGCGAGGTAACTCTGTTTCGAATTTATCCTCAACCCCCGGGCAGGCATCGGCCATGACGGGCCCCGTCTCTATTGCCGACAACTCTTTTAGGCGCGCGTGGAACACTACGCGCCGTCGACTCTCGGGCCTGGTGCTGATCGGACGGCGAGCTACCCATTACTCGCCGTCCGCAGGCCCGGGACATCAAAAGGTTTTGGAGGGACAGGCGTATAAATAACCGTGTTTTTCTGTGGGGTTGAGTACTAGTTACAATCAAACACCTGGATTGCGTGCTGATTCAAATTGCCTCTATTTGTCTGTATAATTTTTAAATTGGGAGTGGCGGCAGACGGTCTTCACAATTAGAGGAAGTAGTACCTGATTTCTCCCTGTCCAGTCTCAAGGTTTTCACAGGCGGCCGCCTGACTGTCGTGCACTGATCACTTTTGCTAATTCTAAGCACAAATCACACAGACGCGGTAATATGGGATTATTATTAATTCTTGGCAAATCCCCAATGCTTACGGGACAATACTCAGGATTTTAATGTCTTTGCTGATGTCTTAGGGTTCAAAAACACGCGGTTGAGATGCGCGCTTCACGAAAGCACATCGACATCTAAAAAATCATGGCTGCTGGCTCACATGCAAAGCCAGACACACACACCGTCATATACGAACCAACTAACTTTGAAATTGAGTGGTGTCTCGCCACATCAGGTATTCTTCAATCAAATTGATTTTTAACCGACTTCAAAAAGAAGGAGGTTATCAATTCGGATGTTTGTATTTTTTTTTTGAAATGTATTTTCGGGCATAACTCCGACATATATTGACGGATTTGCAAAATTCTTTTGTTATTTCGAAATGGTCCTATTTAAATTTCATATAGATCTGCTGATGGGTTTCGGAGACAGACAACGGAACTCTTCAAAAATTAACAGCAAATCAACCGCGACTGCTGCTATCATATGTCTATGAATGGTTAACACAGTTTAATGGGGTACCACAACTAAAAAGTCAAAAATAAAAAAAACTTTTACAAAAAAAAAGAACCGACTTCCAAAAAACGTGCAAAATAACTTTAATTTCGGAAGTCGGTGTCAAAAAACGAAGACACAGACAAACAGGAACACCTACTTCCGAAATTAACCCGTCAGGGCCCTGCGTCGGCGAGGGGCGACAGTGATCAACACTGTCGCGCCTCACCGCCGGAGCACCGCCGGATCAGCACTGCCGGAGTAAAATCGTTCCTTATTAGTAATAATAGAGTTTTAAAGCGCGCGAAACTGCCGCCGCTTATGGCGAGGCGGGGCCCGACGACGGTGTTGATTGCTGTCGCCTCTCGTCGACGCAGGGCCTTGAGGTGTTAAAGTTATTTTACACTTTTTTTGGAAGTCGGTTCTTTCTTTTTGTAAAAAAGGTTTTTTAGGGTTCTAAATTTGTTAGGTCCATGTAGATTTTAGGGTGGTTTAGCGAGGTAAAAACCCTACACTCCGTGGTCTTTTCCCCAAAGATACAGGCGCTTTTTGAAAGTTTCCCACCTATAACAAAAAAAAGGTACTATGTAGATACAGTCAGGCGCGCATCAGTGGTAAGACTGGTACTACGAAAATCATTCTTACTGCTACAACATAAAGAAGCTGACAATGTCGATTCGCAGTCACTGACGTGCAGTTGGTTGTACTGCTTCGCAATCTTACTAAAACAAGTAAAATCCAAAAACAAAAGGAACAGGAGTTATGTGAATTTCTCAAGTTCTGTATTTTTTTGCAGTAATAAATAAGTCAAAGTACCCAAACAACCTTGGCGTTGTACTTTCCGTCATAAATCTTTCATGAAATAAATACAATAAAAAGGGATTCGAGTGTAGTGACACCAACGAAATACAAAATATTATGACCGCACCAATCTCAAATTAATTGGAAGTCGATTTATAAGGCGCTTACCCTGGTCCGTAAACAACAGCAACAATAGGCGCGGATCGCCCAGAGGAAGAGGTGGAGCATACGGTGGAGGAAAATTATAGTACCTAGTACATTTTGATTTGCAATTTTTTTTTATCAATGTAACATGTAATCTTACGTTTTTCCAGTAATTAAAGTGTAAATTTTAATAAATAGCTCAAAATTGTATCTATATAATACTTTAAAAAAAAAATCGAATTCGAGTTTTTTTCCATTTTTTGCATTTTCTGAGAAGATTTGCTATGGTAAAATATTTTTTTTTTCACCATCGGAAAGTAGAGATTTCAACGAACAGAAAGAATACCAACTTTTTGAAATAAGCTGATATTTTGACGGGTGAATTTTCGATTGAAAATTAGGGTGCTTTTTCGATATTAATTCAAAATAAGGTGAAAAAATAAATATTTCTAATCAAATAAATTACAGCGTATTTGGGACATAAAAAGTAAGTTTTCACCAAATTTCGTGAATTTTTTTTTTTTTTGTAAAAGAAAAATAAAAAACCAAAAACTTGGTTTTTTGAATTTTTCACATAAATTTTGAGGTTATCTGAAAAAAGTGTAAATACAAAATTTTTAGATCTTTTTATTACCTACAACTTTGCCATTTGACTTTTTTCCTTAAGACTTTTAGTTTTGCCGAAAATCCAGATAAACCGTTTTTTACCCTTAAAAACTCACCCTCTTCCCCTTCCCGACCTTAGACCGCCCGTAAATTATTTTTCCTTTCATTTTTATAATATTCTCCTCCTTTTCTAATGGGTTTCATCCTACTATTTTTTTTTTGGTTTTAAAAATTATCGACCCTGGTCTATCACGTTGATTTCTTTATTTCGCTGTTATCTTTTTCTTTATCTCAGTTTTGAACCTGTTTTATATGTCTAATATTGTCCAAGATAGTAAAAGAGCAAAGAACAGTACGTAGTCCAAAGTCCGTGTTTTGTATCTTTTTTAAACAACATGAGAACAATGACCAGACACTTGGAGTTTGGACTTTGACTAGAGTTTCGCATCGAGATTCCTCGGAACGAGAATCCTCGAGAAAGGCGTTATTCGAGACGAGAAAAACGTTTTCGAGAAATCGTTTCTTAATTGGCAAATGCTACTTTTCTTACACACTAGATATTTATCGTGGTATTGGAAACGAATTTTGATACTACACGAGACTATAATTATAACAAAGCAGTGTGATACAATTATCTACTTGATCAATAGCCTTAAAATATAACTTTGAAAGATGTCAAGACTCACTCTATATAAAATACTAGCGACTCGCCCCGGCTTCGCACATCTGAAATATTTTAATAATAGAGCCTAAGTCACTCGGGAATATCGTAGCTTTCTACTGGAGAAATAATGTTGAAATTCGGTTCAGCAGTTCCAGAGATTACTTCCTACAAACAAACTTACAAACTTTGCCTCTTTGCTCTCTTTGTCTCTTTCTTTAGTGTATTTAGCTGCATCTGTTAAGCTGAAAGCCGACCTCGACTTAGGCTAAATCTGTTAGGTACTATATATACGAGTATCAGGAAACTTTTTACCAAGAATCTTTAATTGATTAATCTAAATACAATAAAAATGAATCCCTATTTCCTTGGTCACGGCATCACACGTGAACGGTTGGACCGATTTCGCTAATTCTTTTTTTTGTTGTGTTTGTTATTGTCAGGAGAAGGTTCTTAAGAAAGAAAAAAATAAGAAAGTTGCGCGGAAAATTATAAAATTTGAGAAAACTTCACGACTATTTAATCTTCTCGCGTTTGACAGTTCATTGCTAAGACAGGTCAACGATTTTATTAAGAAATTTCAACTTAGTTAGAGGACAAAAATAGGTGTATATCGATGATACAAAGATTTTTTTTTAAATGAAATCAAACAGAAGACTGTTTCATTAATATGTAGGTATCGGTAATATGAGCTAAGCTACATAATTAAAACAATAATTAATATTTAGAATAATAAATAAAAACCTAAACAAAACTAAATCTATATCAATGTTGATGATTAATTTGGATTTTTCGACGACCCGGCACAGACACGTCAGAGTCGACCCCAAATACCTAAAGGGATAAAGCTAGGCAGACAGAGAGAGATCAGTTAAAAACTTTTTAACAAAAAATTCAACCGACGAAAAAGAACTAAAAAGCAAAAAATAAATAAACCTTTTAAGTCATAATAATAATAAGTATTGAGCTTATTTACCTACATAAAATATCAAATTTTATATAAACTAATTTTGAGTCGGCGCCAAACAACAATCTGATTATTCAATATTAAAATTTTATATGTACGTAGAAATGAAGAAGGCTATGATACTCGTAGGTAATTAATCATTTTATTATTTGGCGCCGACTCAAAATTAGTTTATATAAAATTTGATATTTTATGTAGGTAAATAAGCTCAATACTCAAGACTTAAAAGGTTTATTTATTTTTTGCTTTTTAGTTCTTTTTCGTCGGTTGAATTTTTTGTTAAAAAGTTTATTATTTTATAATTTTTTGTGACTCGCATCATCTTTTAATACTCTGAGGCTAAATTTCTAATTCTTCAATGGCACTCAGCTGATGATGTAACCATCCTTCCATGAGGTTCCCAGGATATTGACCAGTTGAGGTTACCTCCAATATTCTAAAGACGTCATTTCTTCGAAACATATTAAGGGGTATCTGTCACTAAAACCAGTTTGTTTAAATATCTAACTTCTATCGTTAAGGAAAGGTATGGTTTCTATCATCAGCTCAGTTTCATGATGTGATGATTCTTAAATGCAAATACCTGATTAAGTTATGAAAAGTAAACCGAAACAATATTCGTGCCCAATTTTCGAGGTTTTCTCTCAATTTTATCAGGATTACATGATCAGATCCTGATGTCCTTGACATGGGACCACCCTTGAGGTATACCCTATCTAAGAAAAAAAGACTCATCAAAATCGGTTAATAAACAACGGAGTGAGGGCCGAACATACGTACAGAAACGCTAAACGTGCCCACAATTTTCGAGGTTTTCTCTCAATTTTATCAGGATTCCATTATCAGATCCTGATTTCCTTGACATGGGACCACCTTAGAGGTATATCGACGAAAAAAAAAGGAGGCGGTTCTCAATTCGACCGTATATATATATTTTTTATAATTATTTTTCCGCCTCGTCATTGCTTATAATGGTATTAAAATTACGATAGACTTTGCCTTCTTCATCAGATTAATAAAAAATATCATCATAATGAGCTCGTCGCCTCACGCGGCACGGAATTTATCGTGACACGATTGCGCAGTGAGGGTGACGTGTTCTTCTTTGTGGGTACCTTCGCACGTTTGCTGAGCGTATGGAGGTTCGATTTCCAGCTCGGGTAGTGTTTCTTAGTGTTCACATTAAGAATGCCTCGGTAGCTGCCTGGAGGAGGGTTTTGTGCGCGGTTGATGGTAATAGACCCGCCCTTTCATGGAGCATAAATAAAATAAAATATAAAAGCCTTTATTCTACTACTTTCAATGTTTGTTATCCTTTTTTTTCTTTAAAAAAAAAAGAACGTTGGCCCACACTAGGAATTACTCCTGTATCGTGGGTGCGTTCACAAACATATATACTCACATACACAAGACACCCAGACCCGGAACAACTATCTGCAGCTCATACAAACATTTGTTCCGTGCGGGAATCGAACCCGCGACCCGCAGCGCAGCAGCCGAACGCTCAACCACTGCGCCAACCGTGTCGGCAATTCTTATATCTGGTTACTTACATAGATTTTACTTTTAAATGATTCTAAACTTAAACAGATTACTTAACTTACTATTTATGATATCACTTATGTTCTCTAGATAATATTTAATATTAATTACGATTCACGCTCTTAAGCAGTAGTCGCCTCTTTGGCGTAGGCCTCCCCCATTTCCTTCCACTGATTTCTGTCCGTAGCCTTAGTCATCCAACCAGGTCCACTTTTCTCCCGATAAATATCTCCCTACCTTTTCCTAGGCCGACCTCTACTTCTGCTTTGATCTCTTGGTATCCACTCGGTTACTTTCTTGGTCTATCGACTGTTTTCTGGTCTGCAGACATGGCCAGCCCAGTTCCAGTTAAGGTGAAAGCTCCAGGGTAGCCCGCGAAATTCAAATTTTCTTACGTTTTTTGCAATTTGCAGATCAGTATCAGGTCGTATGTTGGTCAAAATATGATTCGCGGCCGTAGCAAGTACGTATTTATAGAACTGTAATCATTAAAACCATCAATACAACTCTCTCAGTTAGATTTGATGCCAAATGTCATGATTTCATGAAATACTTACATTTGGTATCTCGTAGCAGCTTTCACCTTAATTTATTACTTTTTATCAGGTATTTGCAAAGCATAAGTGAGTGTGTAACTCTGCCACCATCTGTATGGTGTTCGCCGCCACCGCTTTCCCGTCAGCTTTCATAGCAAGAGTGAACAGGCTTCTAGGCTCGCCCATTTATTCTGGACCATCAGTCAAGATTAAAGTACATACCTAAACAACGGTCTCATCAGGAGTAAAAAAAATTAATAGGTACTGTAACGAGCTGTGTATGGGATACATTATTTTACACCGATTAACTAACTAAATAACCTTTATTAACTCACACTATTTATTTGCGGATCGCCCAGAGGACACGGTGGAGCACACGGTGGAGGTCTGCCCCGCTTGGGCACCGCCGTGTCCTCGTGGATGCGATAGGTGGCGGCGAACTCTCGCGCCCGGCTCTGAATCAGGCCATGGTACGGAGCGAGAGGGAATGGGAGGCAGTCTCCGCCTTCTGCGAAGAAGTAATGCTCGTGAAGGCGGAGGCGGGACGCGTGAGGGAAGCTCAACGGAGTGGCCCTCATGGCCCCGGCCGCTACCACCGCAGGAGAGGTACTGGGCGTACTGGGCGTAGGACGTCGCGAGACGATTTCCGGCCACCGTAGACCCGGACCTGCGGACGGCGAGCAGTGGGTAGCTCGCGGTCCGATCAGCACCAGGCCCGTGAGTCGACGGCGCGTAGTGTTCCACGCGCGCCTCAAAGAGATGTTGTCAGCCACCACTGACGGGCCCCATCGTGGCCGGTGCCTGCATGCCTAGGGGTAGCGGATAAATTCTGAAAATGAGTTACCGCACCCCTGAGCACTCAGGCAGGGAAGGAACAGGGGTGGGTTTTAGTCAGTAAGAGTCTGACACGCCCTCCCGCTCCACCCAGAGCGGGAGAAGTCATTGGAAGATTTCCCAACTCCCCAAAAAAAAAAAAAACAGTACTTATATGCACACATTAATTCTCTAAGGATCACCATTTTCTTCGTAATCGCTTGTATTCGCATCCGTGGTCGCTAACAGACTGACCACAGAGACTGACTCACTCGCCGCCCGCCCGGCCTATTATATTTATACAGTCAAAGAAGTTCCAGAATATTGTCGAACTAGCCTATACTGGAATAGGTGGTGTTCTAGAAACATCTTTAAATTTTTTCGCATTACGATAATCTATTGCTCTTGAACGTACCCAGTGGAATTGTCTGGAAACTTCGACCAAATTATCGAACTTTCTTGTAATACGGTCGATGTAACAACACGTAAGTGACTAATGGTATGTCCACTAGGTACTGTGGCGATTGTATACACTGCCTAAGTCCGCGTGTGGGCCTTCAGCTGGCAGTTGAGAATATTGAGGAGTGGTTCGAATATAGAAGGAGTACGTCATAACGTTTGCTTTATGAGTTAGTTCTGCTGGCCCGTTGGAAGAGGGCACATGGATTACTTAACTTAGTAACAATATAAAAGTCCTGTGTGGTATCCCTCTTTCTTACCTCACACTATATGTAAGCCAGTCACTCTTACACACCACAATCTTGCAAGCAGCGTGTAAGACAGCTCCCCAAGCTATAGAGCACTCCTGGAGCCCTGCGGGCTTCACAGTACCTACCTACTTAATGTCACTATTCTCACGTTTTTGCCTATGTAGCTAGCTAATTATACGTACCTATTAATTCGCACGTTCAAAAAGTACACAATACTTACCTATCTATTTTTTGGCAGACATACGAGTATAGGTAGGTACGTAAGTGGGCGATGATAACATCTGATAATACGGGCAAAGTCTATAATTATGAGACGAGACAATAAAGAGCACTGATAAGCCGAAATTAAATACCTTGGTACACACGGACCGATATAAAAAATATGCTACTTTACGGTGTACCTAGTGTAGATAATAGGTATCAACTTAGTTGTAGTTTCTGACTTTCCCCAGAAATAGGCTGAGTCTATGTGTATGTAAGGTAAGGTAACCTAAACAATGGTAATACATCATTATGAAAAACTTTCTAAGGAACCAAAACTGAAATCGCGAAAAAATTCAGTTAGTACATTTTGTCGAGTTACGCAAATAAATGTATTAGGTATGGGTTAGTTGATGTTTTTTTCGTGTTTCTGTGTAAGTGAGATGAGGGAACGAAGCCTGCAGAATATAATAAATTAATAATAATGGCACCGTTCAAGTATTACGTAAGCACTATAGGGGGGCGGAGGGGTCTATGCTTTGCTTATTTTTGATGACATGGGGGGTGGGGGGTCTAGATGGTGATTACGTCAGCAGTAGTTATTTACTTTTTTTACACATAGCACCCCACACATTGTCTAAACTTTTTTTTTTAAACTAATCGAATTTTCGGGGATTCCCATAAATAATGAATACGTTTAGGTACTTACGCTCATGAATAAATAAAATAAAACAGAATTAAAAGAAAAATGCATATACCAATGTTTACGTAAGCATGGGAGGTAAGAGCTTGGCTTACTTTTGCTGACAAGGGGGAGAGAGGGGTAATTAAATGTAATAAATACGCTTACGTAATACTTGACCGGCCGCAATGGGTTGGGTTGTCTATTTTTTTCCTGACGTAACTGTTGCTTGAGACAAGTTACTTTTCTGTTAGCGGTCACACTGAGAGCGGTTTCGCACTACGTCCAATCCGTAGATCGTGAAAATACAGATCTAGAAAACTCGGACGGACCTAATTCGGATATTGCTTTACGCACTACTTCCGATCCCAATCCGTAATTCAGACATCATTTTACGCAGAACCACAGTAGAGCGTTCACATCGTTGATCATGTGTCCTTTCAATCGACGTCAACTTCCCGTAATGCTATTGTACGTACGAAGACCTAGAAAGACCTAAAAATATTTACCCCTAATGTTAAAGTCACGACATTTATTTGGAAATCCCCAAAACAAAAACACTTAGGTTTTGTAATATTCTTAGTGGTGTGGCGAGTTGCCGCCACTCTGCAAGTTGGATGAGGGTGGTATCACGTCGTGTGTGTGTCTCGCTTTAATTTGTAAGACAGGTGTGTGTAGCCGGCTTTACGGGAACCATAGATAATTCAGTGTGCCTATCGCCGCGAGGCAGAGCGCATCTCACCGCAGACTAAATTAATGTCTTATTAATATCGTCCCCGCAAATACACTAAAATCCCAAGTAATATCCCGTAAACGTTGGGGATTCTCCGGGAATAATAAATAACCCATATTTACCGCGTCCGTGTAACCAGTGAACAGCCAGGAGTGTTGGTGTGAAGAGAATCGAGTGGCCACTAGTCAAGTCGACGGGATCCAGCGTGGCAGCCAAAGAAAGAAAGTCAGGTACCACTTGTCCTTGCTAACCTAGAGTAAGGCCACATGCGCCGTCTACTGCCAACCACTCCTAACTTGAAGTTATACAGACAAAATATAGGCAATTTTGGGCCAGCATTCAATCCAAGTGTTTGGCCGTAATACTGTCCTTCGCCCTGCAGAGTCCCACGGCTATTTACACGCTTGGGCATCACCATTAGATGGTCCTTTCGAGCCTGGATAGGCATCAGTAAAATTCAGTACAAATTAAGTACAAGTCATTACAGTAGGTAGGCACATAACTTTATTAGTGCCCCAAAATGGCGTCCCGCAAGCAAGAAGCTAAATTGGCTCAGCTTACCGCTAAAAAACAAATGATTTTCGAGCGAGTTAATCGCATATATAATGATTCCAGAAACATCTCGAACTTTGATTCACGTTCAAATGAGACATTCTTAGCGCAGTCAGAAACAATTACTGAGCAATACAACAAATTTGAGGAAATAGTAGAACAAATGAATGAATTGCAATTCGAGTTTGACCAAACCGCACCAGATTATTCGAGTCTATATTCTATTGAAGACTTATATTCTAATATTAAATATAAACGTAATCTCATACTTTCGAAAAACGAAACATCGGAACACAAAGTGGGTACTCGGATAAAATTACCGCCCATAGATTTGCCATCGTTTGATGGTAAAGCGGAAAATTGGCCCATATTTTATGAAATGTTTCGCAGCAATGTTCATTTAAATACCGATCTGGTTGACTCGCAGCGTGTCCAGTACTTGATCAGTAAATTGACTCATGATGCCTTAAAACTAACCGCAGGCATTGTTCCTACGGGTGATGCATACAACGTTATGTGGAACAGTCTCGTTAAAAGGTATCAAGATAAGCGTAGTTTAGGGATTCATTATCTCAATAATATACTGGACATTAAACAATGCGCCGGAAATGCCGCGAGCCTCAATACTTTTGTGGAACGATATTCAGCGTCCGTCGCAGCCTTGAAGCAGTTAGACATTCCAGACTTACTGGATTTTGTTTTATTACACTGTGGTTTAAGAAAGGTTGACGCGCAAACTGTCTTACAGTTTGAATCACGTGTGAGTGAAAAAGAATTACCTTCCTATGCGGAGTTTATAACATTCATGCAAGAATATGTTAAGGTACTACAACGCTCATACGGTAATAATTTACAGACGGAACCGCGCGCTAAGTCTAGTTCAGTTAATCATCAAACAAAAAATAACACCGCTAAGTCATTCGTGTCGCGTAATGAACCGGTTTCAAATAGCAAATGTATGCTATGCGATAAGGATGACGTACAACATCAGCTGTTCGATTGCCCGCAGTTTAAAAATATTAGTACACCGCTTGCACGTTTTGAATTTATTAAAGCTAAACGTGGCTGTATAAACTGTTTAAGTCTATCCCATTCTTTGGTTAAATATAAGTCACGTAACGTTTGTAAAATTTGTAAAAAGACCCACCATTCTCTCTTACATTTCCGAGAAAAACATGAGTCATTATCGCCCGAGCCACAAGTGCCTACTAAGGATACATCTGTTTCGCTCACTACAGCTGTTAAAACTGGGTCAACCATTTTGCTAGCGACCGCGCAGTTATATGCATACTATAGCGACATCAGAGATAAGGAGGTGGTTCGGTGCCTACTAGATAACGGATCGCAAAATAATTTAATTACTGTGGACTGTTGTAAACGTTTGAACTTACCCATAATTAAATTACGCAATTCATTCTTACAAGGTGTTGGAATGTCATCGAAACCAATACACGGTTTTATTCATCTCAACATAGAATCTCGGTTTGATCCTCATACGAAGTTTTCGATACAAGCGTTAGTTGTTGATTGTATTACAGATAGACTTCCCGCGAAATTAATTAGATTACATAACAATGATAACATGTCATACTTAAGTAACTTGTCGCTCGCTGATCCGCTGTGGAACGTGCCGGGCACGGTGGACGTCGTGCTTGGAGCACAATTGTTCCCCTTTATTTACCTGGGAGACAGGGTCGACTCAGGTACCCGCGCGCCCCCTGCTATACTGACTAGCTTCGGTTATGTGCTTATGGGTGATATTGATTGTTGTAGTAGTGATGTGACACACATTGCATCTTCGTTTACCGCGCAGGCCGACATTGAAGTCGAGTCAAATTTACATAAGTTTTTTGAGCTAGAGGAAATTCCATCTCAACGTTTTATTAGTCCGGACGAATTAGAGTGTGAAAATAATTTTAATTCTTCAGTCTTATTTGAAGACGGCAGATATTTTGTCGATCTACCTTTTGCGCGCTCACCCAGCGAGCTAGGTAGCTCGCGCGGTTACGCCCATCGGCGCTTACTTGCGCTCGAGCGTAAGTTTACGTTAATGCCGACCCTACGCGAGAATTATAATAAAACTATCGCGGATTATATAACTCAGGGGTATTTAGCGGAAGTGCCCGACTCTGAATTGACAGAGGAGGGTTATTATATACCGCATCATGCCGTCATTAGACCGGACAAGGACAGCATTCGAGTGGTTTTGGACGCTAGCGCCAAAACTCACTCAGGGTTGTCGCTCAATGACATTTTGCATGTTGGACCTAATTTGCAAGCAGACTTGTTTTTGTTATTACTTGATTTTCGTACATTCCCTGTCGCGATGACAGCGGATATAAAACAAATGTTCTTACGTATCGGTGTAAAAGAGCACCACCGCAAATATTTACGAATCTTGTATCGTTTTAGCAAATGTGAGCCTATTCACACCTTTCATTTTAACCGCGTTCCCTTCGGACTAAGGCCTAGTCCTTATTTAGCGATGCGCACACTGCGTAACTTGGCGTGTGAGCAAAGCGACCGCTTTCCTGAGGCTTCTAAATTGGTAGAAACTCAGTTTTACATGGACGACTACGTCTACTCTGTTTCGGACGAACAGACAGCTATGCGTCTATCCCGCGATTTAATTGATTTAATGAAGGTAGGTTCCTTTGACTTAGTCAAATGGGCTACCAATTCACCCGCTTTATTAGAGATTCTCCCAGATTCTCACCGCTTACCAGTTAATTTTTCTGACATGGATAATGATGTCCATAATTTCAAAATCCTTGGATTAACCTGGGAACCCGCTGATGATTATTTTTCTTTGACAACAATCACCGTGGATGATAAATGCACGAAGCGCGCGATTCTATCGCTAGTTGCCCGCTTGTTCGACGTACTGGGCCTTGTAGGACCCGTTGTGCTGTACGCGAAGGTATTAATTAAGGAACTTTGGTTAGCTAAAGTAGGATGGGATGAGGTTCCTCCGGAATCCATCACAAATCGGTTTGCCGCTTTTACGCGCGATTTTCCTTCATTCTCTTCTCTAAAGGTTCCTCGCCACATTGGCGTCTTTAGAGAAGCTGTAGTGAACATCGTAGCCTTTTGCGACGCCAGCTTTACTGGTTATGGCTGTTGTATTTATTTACACATTACCAACCCTACAGGTGATATCACTGTCCGACTCTTATGTGCAAAGTCCAAAGTCTCCCCCGCAAAAATAACAACGCTAGCTCGATTAGAACTTGTCGCCGCTTTACTTCTGTCTAAACTTGTTCGCGTAGTCAAGGAAAAACTTTCCGCTCGTGTACCTATTGCAGGTGTCCACGCTTTCTCGGACTCCACCATAGCTCTCTCGTGGATCCACTCATCTCCCCATAGATGGTCTATTTTTGTCAGCAACCGCATTGCTCAAATACAGGAAAACTTACCCGCCGCTTGTTTCCGTCACGTGTCCGGGAAAGAGAATCCTAGCGATTGTCTGTCTCGCGGCATGCTGCCGTCGGATTTAATAAGACACTCGTTGTGGTGGAACGGCCCCACATGGCTCCATCAGCCCATGAGCGAGTGGCCTTTAAAGTTCTCTCCTGCTCAATGTGAAACATTGCCGGAGTTTAAATCAAAGGTTTTTCTTGTAGAAACTTCGAATACTGAACCGCGTATTTTAGATACTATAGCTGACCGTGTTTGCTCATGGAATAAACTGTTACGTGTATTTATGTACATTCTTAAATTTACAAACAGACTACATAGTCATAGTTCTGTTGAAAACATTCAAACCGCCGAAAATTTCATTGTTCGAATAGTTCAAAGTTTACATTTTGCGAGCGATTTAAATTTAATTAAAGCAGGTGAACTTCCAGCTAAGAAGTTGCGCTGTTTATCTGTCTTCATTGATAGCTTCGGAATCTTACGTATTGGGGGCAGATTGTCTAAATCTGACTTACCGTATGAAGCCAAGCATCCCGCGCTTTTACCTAAACGCGACCGCGTAGTCGATCTAATTATCGATCACTATCACAATACGTACTGCCATACGGGCCCAGGGTTATTGATGTCCATTATAAGGCAGCGGTTTTGGATATTGGATGGCCGAACGGTTATACGTTCTCGTTGTCGGAAATGTAATACTTGTTTCCGTCTAAATCCTAAGCATCCAGTACCCAAAATGGCTGAACTTTAACTTTAACTGAAAGAAAGTGATGCTAAAGCCTTTGTACACACCGGTGTAGATTTCGCCGGGCCGCTTGCTTACATACCTATTCGACGTAGGGGTCAACGTTCGCAGAAACTTTACATAATTATGTTTGTTCGTATGCATGGTGACTAAAGCCATACATATCGAGCTTGTATCGGATCTCACATCTGAGGCTTTCCTATCCGCATTTAAGAGATTCATTTCCCGCCGCGGTCCAGTGTCTGTTATGTATTCAGGCAATGGTACCAATTTTGTTGGCGCTAAGGCGCAACTGGATGATATGTAAAAATCAATTCCTTTGTCAGCGAAGAGGAGTGTATCTGCTTTGGGGTGCCACAAGGAAGTATATTAGGACCTACAATGTTCTTAATATACATAAATGATTTGTGCAAAATGTCTATCCCCAACTGTGACATATTCACCTACGCTGACGACACAGCGCTTATTGTGCACGATGATAACTGGGACATGGCCAAGCAAAGAACGGAATACTCTCTCCGCCTTGTGATGGAGTGGCTTTCAGCAAATCTCTTAACACTGAACATTGAAAAGACCAAACTCCTACGTTTTTCCATGTCGAACTCTATTCCTTTACCTACCGAGAGTAGTATAGTGAAAGTTCACTCCTGTACAGGACAGGATTCGTGTCGAGTGCAAGACAGCTGCGGTTGTCTTGCACTCACATTAGTTTCATGTATCAAATACCTAGGGGTGTACATTGATGAAAAACTAACGTGGCGCTCCCACATTGAGGCATTATGTACACGTACAAGGAAGCTCATCTTCATATTTAAGGAACTGAGACATTCAGCAGACCCTGCAACTCTGTCATTGGTTTACCAGAGTCTATGTGCTTCAATAATCACCTATTGTATTACAGTATGGGGAGGCACATATAAAAACCTTCTGATTCAAATAGAACGTGCTCAAAGGGTGATTCTAAAGGTTATGCATTTTAAGCGTAGAGACTATCCAACCGCCCTGCTGTACTCTGAAACCCAAGTCCTCACCGTGCGACAACTATTCATTTTGCGTGTAGTCTTACGCCGTCACTCCATCCTACCTCTCGACCCAAATATCCTTCTAAGACGTCGTGGTCGTCCAGTCTGTGAAACCGTTCAATGTCGTTCCGCTCTTGCTAGTCGCCATTACTCAGTCCTAAGCGCTCGTCTTTATAATAAGGTACATCGGTTAATTGATATTTACACGCTGCCCAAGTTTGCGCTGAAAGCAAAGCTGACTAATTGGTTGCAGAATTTGTCTTACGATGATACAGAAGACGTTCTAACGATCACCATATAAATTCGTAGTCTACTGATATTCCGAAACAGTTGTTTGCCATGTCATTGTCTGTCATTGTCATGATTGTCATTGTTTGTCATGTCATTGTTGTGTCAATTACCGAATCACTTTAACCTGATTGCATTTAATTAGGACAACCTATGTATATGAGAAACTTTGGCTCCTGAGATACAAGTATCTTTTTACTTAGTTCAGGAGCCAGCTGTTCAACTTGTTTATTTTTACCACCGTTTGTACAATTTCGTTATGTGTATGACTAACTTGAGTGTGTGTTTCCATTTGTACAATAAAAGTATATTATTATTATTATTATTATTATTATTATATTTATTCTTTTTTATTAAATTCAAGCGTTCAAACGGATATTAAAAATGAGCTTCTTAAATCACGCATCGAGTGGACAAGAATACCGCCGCGAGCTCCACACTTCGGAGGTATTTGGGAGTCGAATATTAAGAGTGTTAAAACTCACTTGTTTAGAGTCGTAGGTAAACAACTTCTCACTTACGAGGAATTCTCGACCGTATTGGTGCAAATTGAGTGCCTTTTGAACTCTCGACCACTTAGTGTCATTTCGTCAGACCCACATCCGGAGGTACTCACGCCCGCGCATTTTTTAATGTCCAGTCCACTCACGTATTTGCCTTCTTCTGAATTGACAGAAGAAAACATAAACCTAAACAACCGCAAAAGGCTCTTGGATCAACTTGTGTTATCCTACTGGAATAAATGGCGAATTGAGTACTTGCACACGCTGCAGGTTCGCCAGAAGTGGTGCACTCCCGATCGCCCTATAGAGATAGGTACTGTCGTTCTCTTGGGTCAAGATAACGTACCTCCATTGACTTGGCCATTGGGTATCATAGAGGAAGTTTTTCCGGGATCGGATGGTGTAATTCGAGCCGCTTCAATAAAAACCGCGTCAGGCACGTATAAACGTCCTGTCACTAAGTTGTATCCTTTGCCAACTCAATAGATTATTATTACTACGTAATTTAGTTTAATTTAGTTTAGGGTTCATAGTATACGTTCCAATGGTACGCCATTACATAGTTGTAATTTGGTTTATTCGACTTACCATAGTCAAGTCGAACCGCAATTCATTCTCAGGACACTGTTATTTATTTTTCCCGAGCATTATATCAATGCGATGGTGTTTCGGACTGCTGCTTGGATTTCCCTCAAAGCTCTTCAACAAGTAAATGCTTACATATCATCACCGCTTCTTGAACCTCACTCGCTCCGCATAGATGCTTTTGAAAGCTCCTGGACCTTTCAAGGCGGGGAGCATGGTGTGGCGAGTTGCCGCCACTCTGCAAGTTGGATGGGGGTGGTATCACGTTGTGTGTGTGTCTCGCTTTAATTTGTAAGACAGGTGTGTGTAGCCGGCTTTACGGGAACCATAGATAATTCAGTGTGCCTATCGCCGCGAGGCAGAGCGCATCTCACCGCAGACTAAATTAATGTCTTATTAATATCGTCCCCGCAAATACACTAAAATCCCGAGTAATATCCCGTAAACGTTGGGGATTCTCCGGGAATAATAAATAACCCATATTTACCGCGTCCGTGTAACCAGTGAACAGCCAGGAGTGTTGGTGTGAAGAGAATCGAGTGGCCACTCGTCAAGTCGACGGGTTCCAGCGTGGCAGCCAAAGAAAGAAAGTCAGGTACCACTTGTCCTTGCTAACCTAGAGTAAGGCCACATGCGCCGTCTACTGCCAACCACTCCTAACTTGAAGTTATACAGACAAATATAGGCAATTTTGGGCCAGCATTCAATCCAAGTGTTTGGCCGTAATACTGTCCTTCGCCCTGCAGAGTCCCACGGCTATTTACACGCTTGGGCAACTCCACTTAGGTTATGGTTATTAACTACATAACCCCAACAGAGACAGTTTTTCGTAAAACCAAATTAATGAAGCTCGCACAATTATATAAATTTTATACTTGTCTCTTGGTAAGAAAAATACTGACAAAAGATATTCATTCACAAATAGTATTTACTAAGAAGTCGCAAGTGCAAACTCGGTTACTGAGAAGTGCTAACGATATAATATGCTTATATGTATAGTAGACCACGAACCAAGTATGGTACTAGAAATATTAAATATGAGGGTGCCAAAATGTATCACAATCTCTCCAAAGATATCAAAGAAATAAGGTCCTTTCCACTATTTAAAAGGAACCTTAAGTTCCATATTCTAAAAAGCTTCATTTTATTTTAGTTTCGGATGTTACTAGTAATTTATATTTACCTAGTCACAAATTTACTACAAACACATAAAAAACTTTTTAACAAAAAATTCAACCGACGAAAAAGAACTAAAAAGCAAAAAATAAATAAACCTTTTGAGTTTTGAGTATTGAGCTTATTTACCTACACAAAATATAAAATTTTATATAAACTAATTTGAGTCGGCGCCAACCAACAATCTGATTATTAAATATCTAAATTTTATGTGTACGTCGAAATTAAAGAAAAAGTTTTTTATTTTATGATTTTTTGTGACTCGCATCATCTTTTAATATTCTGAGGCTAATTTCTAATCCTTCATCATTCCTCTTGACACTGAGCTGATGATGTAACCATCCTTCCATGAGGTTCCCAGGATATTGACCAGTTGAGGTTACCTCCAGTATTCTAAAGATGTCTTTTCTTCAAAGCATATTACGTGGTTTCTGTCACTAAAACCAGTTTTTTATATCAAACTTCTATTGTTTAGGATAGGTATGGTTTCCATCATCAGCTTAGTTTCATGATGTGATGATTCCTAAATGCACATTCCTGATAAAGTAATGAAAAGTAAACCGAAACAATATTCGTGTCCAATTTTCGAGGTTTTCTCTCAATTTTATCAGGATTTCATGATCACATCCTGAATTCCTGATGTCCTTTACATGGGACCCCTTGAGGTATACCCTATCTAACAAAAAAATAATCATCAAGATCGGTTCATAAATGACAGAGTGAGGGCTGAACATAAACAAAAAATAAATAAATCATATATACAGTCGAATTGAGAACCTCCTCCTTTTTTGTCGTCGGTTAAAAAGATAAACACAAGAATAAAATAGAAGTAAAATAACAATTACCTTCAATAGCAATTTCTCAAAGAAATAATGTCTTAACACTTAATAGGAACTTGTCTAAGATAGTACTGTTGTCTCACTGTTATTATTTTGGTTTACCCACATGCGTGAAATCAATATGAGTTTTACTAACTTAAATTAAGCCAACAACTAACCCACATATTGTTTTTGGAACGAAGTTCCTTATCGCGCGTTGTGAAAGGGGGCTAGACGGAAAAAATTCTTACGAAAAAGTTGTCACGACACTTTTTTGCTATAGTAAAAATAATAAAATTTTATTACAATTACTTTTGTTATAGTTGTTGTTATTGCTAAAGAGTTGAGTTGAGTTGAGTTGAGCTGAGCTGAGCTGAGCTGAGCTGAGCTTAGCTGATCTGAGCTGAGCTGAGCTGCGATGAGATGAGATGAGATGATGAAGTATAACTTCTTACGTGCGTGCGTGTGTGCGTAGTTAATAATAAAAAAAATATTATAAATTAAAAAAAAAAAAATATATTACAATTCCTTCACTAATTAATCGAAAGGAACTTCGTTCCATCCAGGTGTCCCTTGACACCTCTCAAGTTTTTTTTTTCTGTAACTTTAAAATTGTACAAAATTGCATGCTGTTCCGCTACTCGTTCCCTACGAACGTTATCAATTTACAACTAGTGCTTCTCATCGTAAGCGAATATGTATATTCTTTTATGAGAAATAAATGTCTTATGCCATATACATAATTTGTAACCTAAAAGATGAATTGGGCTAAGTATATGAAAAGTGCGAAGAAATATTATGATTCATCTTTTTTTTTCGAGTGTGGTAAATCATCAGATGAATCTTCTCCTGTTCTGGGTGGAGCGGCAGGGCGTGTCAGACTCTTACTGACTAAAACCCACCTCTATTCCTTCAGTTGCCTGTGCCGGAGCCGCCGAGACTCTTTCGAATAATCCTATTAGATAATCAAAATAACAAACCACACAGCTTCGGAGAACTTCGCCTTCGCGTTGAAGGATAGATCCAAGATGGTTCAGCATCTCGATGTACCGATAGTCGATCTGTCACCATTGGGGAGACTGCAGTACAGCCCAAGTCTTGATCAAATCGAAGGCTTTCTCGTAGTCCACAAACGATAAGCAAAGAGACGGGTTATACTCTTCGGTCTTCTGTATAACCTGCCGCAGCGTACCTATGTATGTGATCTACGGTGCTGAAGCCTGATTCATCTAAAGCGGATTTTAAACCCAAAAAGCAAAAGCAAAGCAAAAGTAAAGTATGGTCTTTTAGGTTTCCGAAAATGGTGGCAAACTAAACATAGGTTATACCACCGTCGTTCGTCACAGAGCTGTGTATCAAGAATTAATATTAATGTGGCAAACTATGTACTTATTTAGAATTCTTTCATAAATATCTAATTTCGAAATTTAATCGATTTTAATCCGTCAGCCCCGCGCGTGATAGGCAGAAGAAGTATTTTTAACCGACTTCGAAAAAGGAGGAGGTTCTATGTTCAACTGTATGTATGTTTTTTTTATATATTTTTGGTATACTTCCCAGGTGGTCCCATATAAATTTTATCGAAATTGCTTCAGCGCTTTTTGAAAAGTGAACAAAAACGAAAAATACGTAAACACATATGAAGTTTTGGTTTTCTCCAATTACGAGTAAGTATGTTTAAATTCCACGTTCCATTTTTACAAAAAAAAAAAACAACCAACTCCCAAAAAAAAAACACTAAAAATTACTTTAATTTCGGATGTCGGTGTTTGCATTTTATTTCTTCATTATTTGACACCGACTTCAGAAATTAAAGTTATTTTTTAATTTTTAGTGTTTTTTCTTTTTTGGAAGTCGGTTGTTTTTTTTTGTAAAAAAGTTTTTTTTAAATATGACCACACCTTTCCGTTACACGCTGTACCGGAGTTTTTGGCGGGTTTTTCTCGTGTGTGCAGTTCAGTGACTGTTTTAATTATTCGTTATTGATTCCTAGTGGATATTGTGATGTAAAATTGTGTAGTTTTGTGTCTCAAGTGTCTACGCAACTGGACAATATGTGGAATCATTGAAACAGTCGCGATCTTGGTAAAATGGAGCTGAGAATTTTATTGTAGTATTGACTGCCTCAGCGAAGTTTGCCGACAAGGCTGACTCGACACATTTGTTGCCAAATACTGCAAAATACATTAGAATGTGTTGCATCTGCATTCTAATGGAAAAAGAAGTGTTTTTGCACCTAATTACTATGTATCCGACTGAGAGACTTCAATCTATGGTCATGAATAAAAATTAATAAAAAAAAACACGCTGTACCTATGTGTGTTCGTTCGGGTCAAATCTTCCAAGCTGAATTAGATCCACTTCCTCATAACTTACGGAATTCACTTCTATTCATTCAATTATTGTTTGTCACAGGTGAAAATACCGTTCTTACAATGAGCATTATTGTATCGCTGTAACATACCCATGGAGTGTACAATATTATAAACATGATATCTTTTGATGATATATATTTTTTTAATTTTTACATGCTTTTGATGACAATGCATTTTCAGCCGGTAAGCATGACTGGGATCGTCTTGTGTATGGATGTGGATGGCTTTAAGAGTAGGGGATGGCCAAAGAAACGATGGTTGGACTGTGTGAAAGAGGATATGGGTAAAAAGGGGGTGACTACAGAGATGACGACTAATAGAGGAGTATGGAAGGAAAAGACATGTTGCGCCGACCCCAAATACTCGTAAATTGGGATAAGGGCAGGAGAATGATGATGAAGCATGACTGGGATCGACATCCATCGATTAGCTCCAAATAAAGGAACTATTTAATGTACAACATCACAGACTCAGAAGCAGTTTTTAAATTATGACCAGCGCATGGATAGAATTGGGAATGAGTATATAAGAGGAAGTCTGAAAGTGGCACCGCTGACTGAAAAGTTGTGTGGAAATCGGTTGTCGTGGTATGGGCATGTGATACGGAGGAATGAAGAAAATGTCGTGAGGAAAGTCTTGTGTATGGATGTGGATGGCTATAAGAGTAGGGGAAAGGCCAAGGAAACGATGGTTGGACTGTGTGAAAGAGGCATGGAAGCTGAAAGAAAAAGACATGTTGAGGCTGGAAGAAAAAGACATGTTGCGCCGACCCCAAATAAATTGGGATAAGGGCAGGAGAGTGATGATGACCTTTCTACAGGCTGTAACGGAAAGATGTGGTCATATTTTGAGAACCGGTTCTGTCCATGTAACTGAACAACTTTATCTTAAAAAAAAAAAAAAAACAAAAAAAAAAATGGACTTTTCATACAAAGTTATCATCCGCTGATCAATATTTACACGGGAGGTATAATTTTTTTTTGTGAATTTCTGCTTGTTTTCTTGAATAAAGTTGTTCATATTGATGGGCTGATGCAGTTCTAAAAATATGACCACACCTTTCTGTTACACCCTGTATAAATAAAACTTTTTTACAAAAAAATAGCTAGTGTCAGATCAAGCTCTATTGACAGTAGAAGGTATTTCTAAGAGGAACCTAGAGTTTTTTTATTTGAACTCTCCTTAGATTCATTCATCAACAAAAAAATAAATAAAGTAATAATTAAAAAAAAAAACAGTATACGTACAGTTGAAACATAGTCTACACTACTCTATCTTAGTATAATCTATTATATTTAACAATTGGAATGATCAAACAATCAAGTTATAATTCACACTAGTCAGTTGTTCGATGATGGAATTCAATAATTTGAAGTAAAATAAAAAAAAAGCAAGATAGCCAATTATTTCTCAATATATATTGTAATATATTCATTGTAAATATGCCATGCCCCTAAACGAATTTTCATAGCAATATTTTTATATGTTAGACCGTAAGGATAGAGTTTGGAAATAAGCAATTTTTTTATACCCATTTTTATATTTTTTTAAAATATTTCTTTTTGCTGTAGGACGTGGGTGAATTTTAATGCTTCTTCTTTCAAGTAAGGTCATTGGGAAGTAAAAATTCTACAGAACTAACTTTTGTGACAGACGACGGACAGACGGACACGTCAATAGCAATAGGGCTCCGCTTGGACCCTTGGGGTACGGAACCATAAAAACTTTTGATGACAAACTGCAGCTTAATACCTACGGTACATATTACCCTACGGGGTCAACGCTCACTAGTGTACTTTACTCAAAATTCATTCGCCTATGAAGATTCGCTAGTTACAACTTAAATGGTGAAACCTTATGTAAAACTAATAAATAAATAAGAATGTAGCAACTCTTATCAAAACATATATTGCCAAAATCTCGTAAAAACAAACTCAACGGCCGAAGTCCAAAGTCCGAAGTCCGTACGGTGGACTTTGCGGTTACTACTTAAATTTCACACATAGAACCTGTATTTCACACAGATCTGTGAGAACAATGCCGTACATTTTGACCTGATAACACAAATAATCTTCAAGGAACCTATCTGTTAACTATACCTATTATAATGTCGTTAATAAAAGCTGTAGGTATAAAGAATCTATTATCTACGGATGTCAGGCCATTGAACATACTCGTATAAAAGTATCAGAAAAACTCGCAGATCGTTAAACGGTAACCGACTACCGCGAGATATAGACGTGCTCTTGAATCTTAAAAGTGTGTGAAAAAAGTGATAAAAATGAAGTTAGCACCGTTTGACTTGACCAATGAGAACTATAATTTGGGACATTTGTGTATGGATAGTCTTAGGACCCGTCCTGATGCTGTGTGCCAGGTTGGTGTGTTTTTTATTATTTATTATTCGACTACTAAAAAATACGTATAAGTATCGTTGCTTCAGCATTCCGGCTGAAATGCTGAAGCAATGGTTACTTATTTGTTTGTTGTTGTTGTTATTATTACGTCACTAACGTCAATAAATTACTATTATTATTGGTACCTACCGTACATAGTCGTATTTTTATGGGAAACCCTTTTTCCATAAAAATACGACTAAGTATGTATTTTTTTTTTTTGTGGGGTGGAAAATCATCCAATGATTTCTCCCGCTCTGGGTGGAGCGGGAGGGCGTGTCAGACTCTGACAAAAACCCACCCCTGTTCCTCCCTGCCCTGAATGCCCAGGGGCGAGGTAACTCTTTCGTATTTATCCTCAACCCCCGGGCAGGCATCGGCCATGACGGGCCCCGTCCTGTTTGCTGACAACTCTTTGAGGCGCGCGTGGAACACTACGTGCCGTCGACTCTCGGGCCTAGTGCTGATCGGACGGCGAGCTAACCATTACTCGCCGTCCGCAGACCCGGGACGACCGGTACCTATATCGTACCGTAATACGCAAAAGTATGAATTTTTGAAACTTTCGCGGACCATTATGTTAGCTCATATTGGCGTTCATTGGTTAGGAACCACTGCTTTAGATACCTACACTTCATTAAATCGGTAGTTCCGTTGGTATTATTTAATAAAAAAAACTTTTTTACAAAAAAAAACAACCGACTTCCAAAAAAAAATACACTAAAAATTAATAAATAACTTTAATTTCGGAAGTCGGTGTTTGTATTTTACTTCTTCGTTATTTGACACCGACTTCCGAAATTAAAGTTATTTATTAATTTTTAGTGTATTTTTTTTTTTGGAAGTCGGTTATTTTTTTTGTAAAAAAGTTTTTTATTTTTCACTTTTTAGTTGTTATACCCCAGAACTGAAAACCCCAATATAATGGAACGTGGAATTTAAACATTTGGAGAACACCAAAACGTCATCGAGGTACACGTATTTTCCGTTTTTGTTCAGTTTCTCAAAAAGCGCTGAAGCAATTTCGATAAAATTAATATGGGACCACCTCGGGAGTATATTCTTTCAGATAAAAAAAGAATTTTGAAAATTGAAACTTTGAAAAAAAAAAAAAAAAAACACAGACGAATTGAGAACCTCCTCTTTTTTGAAGTCGGTTAAAAAATAACATCTTTTGGTATTATTTTTTGTTGGATGTGTAATAGGTATGTTTTCGAATGAATGAAGGCAACAACAATTTTGTCTTAATGATTCTCTGCTGACTTAGGTTCAGAAAAAAAAAATTCTAGCCATGTTTATTATATCTACCAAAAATAACTCTAGCATGGTTATTATTTTAATAGCGAGCTTAAAATATATTCCATCTTTATCTAATTGACAAGTTAATTCAGTATTAATAGTTTTTGAAATCATTGCTTCATTTCTTTTAACATCATCCGACATACGTTGTCCTGTGAAATTGGAAAATATAAAATCCATAGACAGCGCTTTCATTTGTTCTCGAATTTCCTTTTTTCCGGGAAACTTTTTACAAAATATTATTTTACCTTAAAAATAATGTTTCTCAGAATTTACAAACATTTTATTTATACATGGCGAAACTAAGGGTTCGTTGTTAGTAAAACTGATAAGGGTTCCTGTCAGGAATATGGAACCCTAAAAAGAGTTTGTTGCGAGTCTTGCCAACTGCTTATCACCAAAACTTTCAGCCAGATTTGTAGGTTATGGTCATCAATAAATAATTAAGAAACATGTTGATTGACTTGGAATCGAAACTAGCTCGCACGCTCAACGGTCCCGCTGGCTACTCGTTGCGACTCCTTCACCAACAACCCCGTTGGTCAGAAAAAGTAACACACATTCCGATTTTATTATTGCAGAACCATTGTAAGTACATAAACCTTTCTAAATGCAGTTAACGATAATATAAAATTATCTTTGATAAATCCAGTTTTTATATACAAGATAATGATAAGAGATAAATGTTATGAGACATACCTAAATAAGTAGGTAGGTAACCTAAAAAAACAATGCATTTTGTGTCTTGATGCAGTTTGTTAAACACTGCCAAACAATAGTTGGTTAAAACGAAGTTTGTACCTTAGACTAGAAAAGATTAATAGGGACATAACATAGAATTTAAGTACCTAGATGTTACAGGATTGCATGGAAATAGTGCGTCCCGTCTAATTTATGGCCAGGTTGCCGTTTTGAAGTAGATGTTACGTTTCGAAGCGCCACAAGATTATTAGAATTTTTAACAGACTTCGAATAAGGAGGAGGTTCTATGTTCGACTGTATGTTTTTTTTTTTTTATGAATGTCCACCTATTTCTCCATCCGTTGTGGACCGATTTTCAAAATTCTTTTTTTATCCGAAAGAATATCTCCCGATGTGGTCCCATGTGGAATTTTTATTGGGGTTTTTAGTTCTGGGGTACTTATAACAACTAAAAAGTGAAAAATAAAAAAAAGAAGTCGGTGTTTGCATTTTATTTCTTCGTTTTATGACACCGACTTCCGAAATTAAAGTTGTTTTTTAATTTTTGGTGTAGGTATTTTCTTTTTTGGACGTCAGTTGTTTTTTTTTTGTAAAAAAGTTTTTCTAATTAGTTAATTTATAACTGAACAGTGTAGGTACAGCTTTTAGAGTTGAAGTATTATTCGATGCTAAGATGCTACTTCAGTGCAGACTGTATTTACAACTATTTTTGTCATTGAGAGACGTCCCGTCGGTCAGCGAACTTGTTCATTTTGTAATATCTAATAATAGATTGTCTATTTTTAGTAAGAACAACGTAAACACCATGCGTTTACAATGATGGCAGGTCGACAAAAACTTTCGCAGTTGTTTGGAATTTTTCACGCTTGTGTGTCACCAACCGACTGTAGATGCTGGTACTGACAACATTTTTATTCGGTCACTTAAATTCCCAAAGTCGGTCACAAAAGTGGGTTACACTTACAGAGCCTCAGCGTGCTTTGCTAAATTTAAACAGATTTATTTCATTTCTTTTACGAGTATGTTAGGTACATGATTTTTGTTGTTATTCTTTAATTACTTGCACCTAAAATTTTTATGAAGGAATTACACAACACAATCTTACAAACTAAAATTTTAACGGCACATCCCACTGTCTCTGGGAGGATAGGTTGTCGGGCAAATCCGTATTTGGACAAGGCATTTTCCAGGCGTTCAACGCGTCGGTCAAACACGGTACTTCAAAATCAACCAGTGAGGAAGATAAGATTCTCCTGGTGAACGTTTCAGTACTGTGGACCGAGGAGAGGAAGGCCGGTAAACTTATACCTACTTGAAATTTTGCGGACACCGAGGTCACCCGGGCGAATGGGAAGCGTGACTTACTGCCATTCTCGGTTGTCCAGGGCCACATTTAGGATTGAAGAAAGAGTATTCCTAATGATTTCGTTATGATACATGATTTTGAGACAATTCTTATAATTTTCCGATAAATTATTAAATCGGTTACTACTATTTTTAACCGACTTTCGAAAAAGGAGGAGGTTCTATGTTCGACTGGATGTATGTTTTTTTTTTATGTATGTCCGCCGATTTCTCCGTCAGTTGTGGACCGATTTTCAAAATTCTTTTTTTAAATTAATTATTTCAAGTCTTTAACTCTGCACATGTCAATTGCACACCGGGTGTGCAGATAACAATTAAAATCTATTGTGTCTGCTAATTGGGCGTGCGACGGGTTAA
Organism: Polia nebulosa; assembly: GCA_951329385.1. NCBI lineage: Eukaryota > Metazoa > Arthropoda > Insecta > Lepidoptera > Noctuidae > Polia > Polia nebulosa. Next base: position 10,981,410 of record OX589606.1, read on the forward strand.
TGAGTTTGTTATTAACAGCATCTTGCTAGACAAAATGGGGTGTCTTTGTTGGAGGGTAGGAAATCATCCAATGACTTCTTCCACTCTGGGTGGAGCGGGAGGGCGTGTCAGACTTTTACTGACTAAAACCCTACTCATGTTCCTTCAGTTGCCTGTGTGCCAAGGGCCGCGGTAACTCAATAGTATCATTGTAATGGATTTTGTCTCAAATGTTGGTGCTGCTTATACAGGATGTAATGGAAAGGTGTGGTCATATTTTAAGAACTGCAGCTGCGATTCGATATGATCAACTTTATTGAGTGCACAACAAAACTTAAAATCTATTATTGTTGCTTAATGGCTGATCTGTCAGACAACAGACACAAAAGAAAATCTATTGTTCGTGGTCACATATGACCTACGTGACAGATGAGGTTTTAAATAAACTAAACAAATATGTGATACATAAACATAATATATATGTACCTATAATATAAACAAATAAATTATATAAAAACATTTTGCTAAGGGTCTCTCTCCTGAACACCTCCAACGAAGCGCTTTTTTTTTTGAGCGGTGGGAAATCATCCAATGACAACTCCCACTCTGGGTGGAGCGGGAGGGCGTATCAGACTCTTACTGACTAAAACCCACACCTGTTCCATCCCTGCCCTGAGTGCCCAAGGGCGCGGTTACTCTGTTTCGAATTTATCCACAGCCCCTGGGCAGGCATCGGCCATGACGGGCCCTGTCATGATTGCTGACAACTCTTTGAGGCGCGCGTGGAACACTACGCGCCATCGACTTTCGGGCCTGGTGCTGATCGGACGGCAAGCTACGCACTACTCGCCGTCCGCAGGCCTGGGTCTACGGTGGCCGGAGATCGTCTCGCGACGTCTTATGCCCAGGGCGTCTCCTGCGGCGGCTGCTGCTGAGGGCGTGAGGGCGACTCTGTTGTTGAGCCTCCTTCACCCATTCCGCCTCCTCCTTCGCGAGCATTACTGCTTCGCAGATGGAGGAAACTGCTTCCCTCCAACGAAGGGCTATCCCTTAGAAGTGTAGAAGAGAGTTCCAAAGGCGTCCAGCACGAACAGTAAAGGATCCACCGTAACGACTAGAAGAGTGGGAAGGAAACCGAAGGAGAAGAGAGGAAGATGAGCAGCAAGGTTTTCCTCTTGGAACAAAATACTCAAAGCGTGCCCGGCGATACAAGGGGGAGTTGGGATTGTGAAGAACTGAACAGAGTAAAGAAAGAATGTGGGTATCCCGACGCTGCCGAATAAGCAGCCACCTCAACCGCTTCCGAAATTCCGAGACATGGTCGTACTTACGAAGGCCAAAGATGAAGTGTATGCACAAATTCTGCAGACGTTCGAGCTTATCAAGGAGTTCCTCAGTCGCTTCAAGGAAGCAGATATCAGCATAGTCTAGAAGATACTGAGCAAGACTTAGGTCGAAAAAGGCAGGAACTTCTGGAGACGCTTCAGAGACCGAAACGAACAAAACACCCTCCTGCTTACTTCTGCAATGTGAGCATTCCAAGATAGGTTGCAATCCAGGAAAACAATTAAGCTTTTGACCTTTTTGGAATAGGCTATAGCGACGACATCTTACAAAACTGGTGGAAGAGATTGGCTACTCAACAGTTTTACGAAGTATCTGCCACCAATAATGAGAGTTTGTAATTTTGCTGGATTTACTAAAAGTCCAAAGATTTTAGCCACTGACTGATATTTTTAAGATCATTATTGATGGCATTGATCGCTCCAGTTAACTCTTCAGGCTTAAAGTGGCGATAAAGCTGCAAGTCATGCATAGAGATGGTAGTGTGAAGATAAGATCTTAGTGATAGGGTTAATAAATATAGAGAAAAAAAGAGGAGAAAAGACGCCACCCTGATGGACACCCGCAGCGGGGTCGCACCAGTCAGAGAAAGCCTCCTCCGAGCGAACCGACTGCGAGTGACCCCGAAGATAAGAATTAAATCACCCAATCACAGGAGGAGATATATTAAGCGAGAATAGGATTCCTAAGAGGATGTCAAAACCAACTGAATTAAAAGCACTGCTAAAGTCCAGTAGAATCAACACTGTAAGAAACCTTTTTTCCATGGCCAGTCGGATGTCGTCAGTTATTTTAACGAGTGCCGATACAGTGCTATGGCCAGGCCCTGCAGTCTCGACATTGATAGCGATCGCTTTGTCCTAACGATCGGTAAATCGGTCGGAAAAATAATTGATTTTCTTGAAATATGTACAGAGACCAGCAGATCAGTTGATCAGTTTTCATGAAAAATAGTGCTTGCAAGTTACAAATTACGCCGTCTCTGTACATATTTCAAGAAAATCAATTATTTTTCCGACCGATTTACCGATCGTTAGGACAAAGCGATCGCTATCAATGTCGAGACTGCAGGGCCAGGGCGGAAACCAGATTGATAAGGACTTAGCAGGCTATTAGAGGAAAGCAAATGAAACCGTTGATTATTAACAACACTCTCAAGGACTTTGGATAGGATTGGAAAACCACCAGTAAAAAGGGAGTAGTTGATAGTGTGGAGGATGACAGGAGCGAGTACATTCAGGATAAGAAGAAGGGAAAAGCATCTGGAGTTGAAGACTATCATCGCTCACCGCTTTCGTGATATGGATGTAATGGCCCGCTTAATATCCCCTTCTATAACTGGTTGAAAAGAGAATTAAGTACAAAGTGGCAGTGGAAGTTTAAAGAGACTGTTAAGAGTAGAAGCTTTAACGTTGTTGTCCAGAACAACAGGATCCATGTGATTTTTATGATTTTAGCCAAATTGTAGGAGTAGATTTTCCTACTCACCGGATACTCAACGGCTCAACCAGCATGAGACTAAATGGGCTTTTCGCATGAGGATTGAGTGAAATAAATAATAGTCCCAACAGTTTGGTCTTCTCACTTCACATTTATTGGTAGCAACATATAGGTTTCTTAGGAATGATGATCTTAACAGTATAAAGTTCAAAACTTACATATGACGGGGAATAAATTTCCCATTCGTTCGGAGCTCAACGATCCAGAGAAAAGATCCCACAATCAACATCATCGCTGTGGTCATAATTATATTCCTTAACATCACTGGACACGTGGACGCCTGTATTCAGAACCAATTGCTGCTACCACTTTGTACTGCCCATTATTTAATAATGGTGAATGCGATTATTAGGAAACATCCAATCCTGGCCATATTTTGCCCATCAATGTGGTAAAAATTCAAAAAAAATACCCATTTAGTAACTCCGGAATTAAAAGCTAATTTAATCAAGACACTCAAACGTTTACTGCCTTAACTAACACTTCAGGTTATTAGTCAATCCTGTCATTCAATAGAGTAGTCACCTTTTACTGAAAAAAAATGTAAGTATACACCGCACCGGTTACCAAAAATCGATTTATGGAAAATCTTTTTTTTATTATGTAGTTGTTTCGCTTTTCTTATTTTCTTATAGACAAACTATTTATAATCTTATGCGATCCATTGAATTCAAAACTTTTTTGAAGGGAACAAAAAATGGGGTGTTTCTGGTTTTGTCTTCTTTTTTTTTGACACCGACTTCCGAAATTAAATTAATTTTGCACTTTTTTGGAAGTCGGTTCTATTTTTTGTAAAAAAGTTTTTATTTTTCATTTTTGAGTTGTGGTTCACCACGCGACAGGCCCCTCGCGTTACCATAAGGTAACGCAACTATAGGTTTTTAATTGTGTCTGCTAATGAGGGGCTTGACGCGTTAAATTGTGTTAACACTACATAGACATACGATCGCAACAAACGCAGTGGATTTGCTGTCATTTCTTGAAGAGTTCCGTTGTCTGTCTCCGAAACTCATTATCAGAGATCTGATGATGAGTTTCGGAGACAGACAACGGAACTCCCCCATCCCATTAAAATTAAATCCCATTCCCATCCCCATTTCCATTCATTTCATTTCATATATGAAATTTAAATGGGACCATTTCGTAATAAAGCCCTTTCAAATAAAATAAAAAAAATTGCAAATCCGTCTATACAGGGCGTAACGGAAAGGTATGGTCATATTTTAGGAGCCGGTTCTGCCCATGGAAATGAACAACTTTTTCTAAGAAAAAATAGAAAATTCCAAAAAAAAATTTGGAATTTCAATACAAAGTTATCATCAGCTAATCAAAATTTGTATGGGACGTAAAAAATTTTTTTAGAATTTCCTCGGATTTTCTTGAAGAAAGTTGTTTATATCTATGGGCAGATGCAGTTCTTAAAATATGACCACACCTTTCCGTTACACCCTGTATACATATGACGGAGTTAATTATGACCGAATAAATACAAACATCCGAGTTGATAACCTCCTTCTTTTTGAAGTCGGTTAATAATGATCCAACACACACGCCACCACCAACGAGACATTTGAGTGAGCATGACATACTCTCTGTCGCCAGGGCATATTCAAGTCAATAAGAGACGTACCAAGTAAATGGTAGCTCTATTGTAGGTACATAGTGGTAACATTATGTTTTACTAGCTTCCGCCCGCGGCTTCGCCCGCGTAAAAAGTGTAATTGTAATAAGTCTGAGTGGTATTTTCAGAGAGGAGCACGTAAAATAAATCCTGTAGAAATCAAAATCAAAAGTTATTTAAATTAGGCTGAAAGCCAGATTTTTTTGAATGTCAAAGTTCTACATAAAGACTGTAGGGGCCACACACTCGCTCAGTGTGTCGGGGTACCTATCTTGTTACTCTTACGTGTTAAATATAATAGTTTACCATATCGAAACTGTTTCATTTATTGGGTCCCGAACATATCCTAAATTGGTGCTTAGCTTCTTGTCCGTGGCTCCGTCCGCGTAGACATTTATATGAAAATAACTTTTTTACCACCTTTTACTTCCAATTTACCTTTGGCTTCATCCGCGTGCAGGTCTGAAATTTCTCTTCTTCATGATTCTGTTTTCCTGGTAGTTTAAGGATCTATACCGCTCAGGATTCCAGTCCCGAAAATACTTATTCAAGATGCTTTTTTTTTACCTCTTTTGATCCCACCCTTTTTTTTTGGTTTTTTTTTTTTGTGATTCTGATCTCCTGGTAGTGAGTGAATCTATACCGCTTAGGATTTAAGCCCCAAAAATACTGGTTCATGACTATGGTCTCCTGGTAGTTTTGGAATCTACACCTATCATGATTCCAGTTCCGGAACTACTTTTTCGTGAATCCTGATCTTTTCGTAGTTTTGTGAAGTCTTTATCGCTCATAATTTCAGTCCTTGAAATACTTTTCATGTTTCTGGTCTCCTGGTAATTTGTGAATCTCTACATCTCATAATACCTGCCTCGGAATATATGTGTGATTCTGATTTCCTGGAAGCTTGTGAATCTATACCGCTCAGGATTCAAGCCCCGGCAATACTTCTTCTTGATTCTGGTCTCCTGGTGGTTTGCGAAGCTATACCGCTACGGTTGTAGCCCCGAAAACACCTCTTCATGATTCTGGTCCCCTGGTACTTTGCGAGACTTTACCGCTCATGATTCCAACCCCGGAAATACTTTTCATGTTTCTGGTCTCCTGGTACTTTGTGAGCGTAAACCGCTCGTTAAGCCTGACTTTGGATTTCTACTTCCATCTCAGCCTTCGCTAAGTCTTGTCAAAAAAAAAAAAAAAAAAAAAAAAAAAAAAAAAAAAAAAAAAAAAAAAAAAAAAAAAAAAGTAGCCTATGTGTTGATCCAGGCTATGACCTACCTGTGTGCGAAATTTCATTCAAATCCCTTCTGCCGTTTTTGCGATACCTTCAGCCAAACATACAAACATACAAACAAACAAACATACAAACAAACAAACATACAAACAAACAAACATACAAACTTTCGCATTTATAATATTAGTAGGATGCATTTTGACAAACAAAAATTTTTTTTTTTTTTAATAAATAAATAATAATAGTTTTTACAATCTTCAGCAGCCCCAGCAACAAAAACAAACTAAAACCGACCGACCTGCCCCCTTAGCGAAAATACATTTCTGTTAACGTTAACGCTAACGCTTCGTGCAAAATGTATGGCGACGACATTACTGGGCGTGAGTCACGTGACAGTTCTCTCCGCAGGTAATGTCCTTGCCATACATTTTGCACGAAGCGTTAGCGTTAACGTTAACAGAAATGTATTTTGTCTAAAGGCTCTGGGCGCTCAGGCAGGGAAGGAACAGGGGTGGGTTTTGGTCAGTAAGAGTCTGACTCGCCCTCCCGCTCCACCCAGAGCGGGAGAAGTCATTGTATGATTTCCCACCCCACCAAAAAAAAAAAAAAAGCCCAGTTCCTAGATGACGTGCTTGTATATTTATATTTAAATGAGAACGAATAAAAATCAGAAAACTGTAAATAGATTTTTAATTAACCTCCAATTTTTATATGTGATACCTAAAAAAGTGCCCGAAAAAGTGTGTTGTGTGTAAGTGGTGTGTGTGTGGTGCGTGCGTGTGGTGTGTGTGTGAGTGTACCTAAATGGTCAAGGGTCACCAACGGGTCCTTCGAACTTCGGGTACGGAACCCTAAAAATTTACAACAATGGCTTTGTTTCTATTTTTCTTTATTTCCTTCAAGTGTTCGTAGTTACCCGACTTGCCCCTACATGATAACTGTAATCCTCAAGGTCAAACGGAAAATTCGCAAACAAGCATTATACAAAGCAAGTAAATAAAATCGAAACCAACATGACTGATTACATGTTTTTATCATATTATAGTATCAGTTCTCTTGTATTGTTCATTTCAAATGTTTTTAAACAATTCATAATGTTTTATTTAATAATTGCTATAAGTATACAATACTAGCGATCCGCCCGGCTTCGCACGGGAGCAAAATGCTTTGAAAGGCACGTAGCGCCATCTGGCGTCTTAAATCACAATCAAATACAGCCTATGTCACATAGGAATAAAGTAGCTTTCTACTGGTGAAAGAATTCTCGAAACCGGTTCAGTAGTTCCAGAGATTACTTCTTAGACCACTTTATAATATTACCGTATATTTTAAGCAATATTTACATACTTATGAAAAAAACTTATGTAACTATAACAAAAAAAAAATTTACAAAAAAAAAACCGACTATTACCCACCGACCCACCGACCGAGTTATTACTACTTAAATAGTCGGTGTTTGTATTTTATTTCTTTGTTGACACCGACTTCCGAAATTAAAGTTATTTTTAACCGACGAAAAAAAAGGAGGAGGTTCTCAATTCGACCGTATTTAAGTTTTTTTTTTTTTTTTTGTGTATGTTCAGCCCTCACTCCGTCATTTATGAACCGATTTTGATTATTCTTTTTTGTTAAATAGGGTACACCTCAAGGGTGGTCCCATGTCAAGGAAGTCAGGATCTGATAGTGGAATCCTGATAAAATTGAGAGAAAACCTCGAAAATTGTGGGCACGTTTAGCGTTTCTGTATGTATGCTCAGCCCTCACTCCGTCATTTATGAACCGATTTTAATTATTCTTTTTTTGTTAGATAGGGTACACCTCAAGGGTGGTCCCATGTCAAGGAAGTCAGGATCTGACAGTGGAATCCTGATAAAATTGAGAGAAAACCTCGAAAATTGTGGGCACGTTTAGCGTTTCTGTATGTATGCTCAGCCCTCACTCCGTCATTTATGAACCGATTTTAATTATTCTTTTTTTTTTAGATAGGGTACACCTCAAGGGTGGTCCCATGTCAAGGAAGTCAGGATCTGACAATGGAATCCTGATAAAATTGAGAGGAAACCTCGAAAATTGTGGGCTCGTTTAGCATTTCTGTATGTATGTTCGGCCCTCACTCCGTTATTTATGAACCGATTTTGATGATTCTTTTTTTCTTAGATAGAGTATACCGCAAGGATAGTCCCATGTTAAGGACATCAGGATTTGATTATAGGATCCTGAAAAAATTGAGAGAGAACCTCGAAAATTGGGCACGAATATTGTTTCTGTTTACTTTTCATAACTGAATCAGGTATTTGCATTTAGGAACCATCACATCATGAAACTAAGCTGATGATGGAAACCATACCTTTCCTAAACAATAGAAGTCAGATATAAAAACTGGTTTTAGTGACAAATACCACTTAATATGCTTTGACGAAAAGACGTCTTTACAATATTGGTGGTAACCTCAACTGGTCACTATCCTGGGAACTTCATGGAAGGATTGTTATATCATCAACTCAGTGGCAAAAGGAATGATGAAGAATTAGAAATTAGCCTCAGAGTGTTAAAAGATGATGCGAGCCACAAAAAATCATAAAATAAAAAACTTTTTAACAAAAAAATTAACCGACGAAAAAGAACTAGAAAGCAAAAAATAAATAAATCTTTTAAGTCTTGTGTAATGAGCTTATTTACCTACATAAAATATCAAATGGACCTACTTTCGCATAACAGAACCAATCCACACAATGACAGTTTCGAGAAAAAGCCGTTTTTGTCAAAACGTTGTATACAGTAAAATGGTTTGTTATTTTGAATAAACTTTATTTGCAATATTATACATAATAATTTGTTCTATGTATACAAATATAATATTGATGAAAATCATTAATATTTTTAATAGTAATTAAAAAGAAACTCAATGGATCCTTTCTGCAAAACTATAAGTGTGTGTGTTGGTTCTTTGTTAATTTATTACCATCCTATAAATATAATTTATAGTAACACTGAAAAATCTCCTAATTATATAAAATAAAAACAAAACTTACATTCTTAGAACAATGTAATATAAAAATGTTAAAAATTACAAAAATGTTTATGGAATAACAAAAATTACTTAATCTAAGTCTACTTCAAAATCAGGTTGAACTGAAAAACCTTCAAGATCGTCTTCTGTACCAGCATTGCCGACAAGCTTTACATAAAAATCGTGTGATTCTTGCGAATTCAGGTGTAGCATGCTTTTTAAATTCCTTAACTTAGCGTCAGGGACAGGTTTTCCTGTTAGCCAAAGTGGCACCATTATGTCTTTTGTTACAAAATATTTTCTACCGTGAACATTATTCGCGAATTAAATTAAATTAAATTAAATTAAATTGAACCAATCTCTATTCTGGGACTGGGACATTGTCGTGGCACTGTTTAGGCACCTGCATTGAAAATCTATAAATTTCTTAGGACTGACAATCTTTTTCCTAGAGTTGACGTAAGACAAATTCGTGTACTTTCGTTTCTTCCTTTCTTCTCGCGATAGCCCACCATATTTTGGCTTTTTACCTTTTTTTGGTCTTCCAGTCAGTGATGATTCGGTTTTGTGAACAGAAACAGCTGCTATGCGTGACCTATCATTATTCGCAGTCAGATATTATAGCAGTCACTAAAACAGAAACCATCTCATCACCAACTTCAGCAATTTCCTGTTGGACTCTATTGGAATTGACATCTGCCCATAAAACTGCAGAAGTTTCAGTGAGAGTCAGTGGTGAGTATGGAGGTGGTTCAAGGCTTTTTTCAACAGTAGTCTCAATACCATCATTACCAATAGAAGTTGGTTTAGCTTTATTTTCCTTTACCAAATAAGTAGCTAAAGACAGCGTGAGAGATTGAGAACACTGGGAACCTTCAGCAGAGACGGTAAGTAATTTAGCAGATACATTAGGATAAGGTAAAGCTTCATCATCCCCTTTGCAAGTTGTTTCTTCATGTGAATTATTAACCACAACGCCCGTAAAGAAAAGATGCCATACTTATTCTTATAAAAATAAAATTATCACTGTAGGAAGAATTTAGAAAAACTAATGAATTATAATAATGTATGTAGGTATCACTGACTTAGATAAATAATTTTTATCAAGAAGTTTATTATGCAACACAGATTCAAAGCACATGACTTCATAGAAGTTGTAAATAGGGTTGTATCAACATGGAAACGTTTCTTTGTAAACATTTAGGACTATGCAATTTTTATTATGCAAACAAGAACCAACCCGCATGGTTCTACATAAATGATTAAAAACAAAAAATTACGAGGGACCATGTGGTATGGGTCTTATTAAAAAAAATAGTTTTAATAATTTTTCTAGATTGCCGGGTTACTATGGGGCATGGATCTTGTTAGTTTATTGAACAACTGCTGTTATGTGGGTTGATAACCTTGCTATAGAAATGTTTTGTTCTGTCAAAATTGTCAGATCGTTTTGATCTTTACAGGGTCGATAGAAGGTGCATTTTTGATACCTTCTGTATCCTTATCTCAATTTTGGCATGTGTGTGGATTGGTTCTGTTATGCGAAAGTAGGTCCAAATATATAAACTAATTTTGAGTCGGCAAAACGCTTGAACGCACGGAAATTCATCCTAGTTTCCACAAGGTCCGTGTAATAGACAACTCCAGACGTAGCGTAGGCTGAATACTATCCAACATAATATTGCGTTCAGTTTGGCAAAGAGTACACTCCCGTAGGATATGATATGCAGATTGCTCGTATTCCCTTTGCTCACCTCTGGCCACCTTGCAAAGGTGAGCAAGGCTGGGAAGGATGATCAAGGGTGGGAAGATGATCAAGGGTGGGAAGGGTTACATAGGTTGGGAATAGTGACATAGGGTAGGAAGAGTGACATAGGATGGTTGGGTGGCCAAAGGTGAGCGAAGATGATCCCACCCCTCCTTCACCTCACCTTTGTCCACCTTTGCTCACTTTGACATGTACCCACCTATGGCTGAGAAAAGGTGGTCATAGGTGGAAAAATGTCAATCCTTCCCACCCTATATCGCTCTTCCCCCACCCTATATCGCTCTTCCCCCACCCTATATCGCTCTTCATGTTTCTCTTCCCACCCTATGTCACTCTTCCCACCCTATGTCGCTCTTCCCACCCTGTATGTCACACTTCCCACCCTGTATGTCACTCTTCCCACCCTGTATGTCACTCTTCCCACCCTGTATGTCACTCTTCCCACCCTGTATGTCACTCTTCCCACCCTGTATGTCACTCTTCCCACCCAGTATGTCACTCTTCTCACCCTGTATGTCACTCTTCCCACCCTGTATGTCACTCTTCCCACCCTGTATGTCACTCTTCCCACCCTGTATGTCACTCTTCCCACCTCTATGTCACTCTTCCCACCCTCTATGTCACTCTTCCCACCCTATGTCACTCTTCCCACCCCATGTCACTCTTCCCACCCCATGTCACTCTTCCCACTCTATGTCAATCTTCCCACCCTATGTCACTCTTCCCACTCTATGTCAATCTTCCCACCCTGTCACTCTTCCCACCCTATGTCACTCTTCCCACCCTATGTAACCCTTCCCACCCTATGTAACCCTTCCCGCTCTTGATCATCCTTCCCACCCTGATCATCCTTCCCACCATTGATCATCCTTCCCACCATTGATCATCCTTCCCACCATTGATCATCCTTCCCACCATTGATCATCCTTCCCACCCTTGATCACCCTTCCCACCTGTGCTTATTCTTCCCACCTGTGCTTATCCTTCCCAGCCTTGCTCACCTTTGCAAGGTGGCCAGAGGTGAGCAAAGGTGAAATTCGCAATCAGGTGTAGAACATTGACATAAAGGCGAGGCATTATGCTTGAAGGAGGAACCAGCAGCAGTTTGAACCAAAACTCAAATAATTGTAGTTACCTTGACAGGTTCCCCAGCCTCATCCATAACGACTCCAGTGACGCCTATATGCGCCTGTTCAATGAAGGAGATGAGGGCATCTTTGTTCAGGTGCCAGTACTTCGGCATCTCTGCCGCGGGAGGATACTTGCAGCAGGACAGCTCGAAGGTGACCTCGAAACAGTTTGAGTGGACGTAGTTGAAGTCTTGCATGCCACCTGGAATACAACCAAGACTGTAAATTAAAACTTAAGCGATGCAATACTGCCGACAACCCTCGCTTATTTTGATAATACATACACTTCTGGACACATCTATTGGCCCACCTTGTATTTTCAGTTTCGTTTGGTCCTAGCCAAAATTTTATATTAGGTCGAGCAAAAAGTTTTTATGCAGTTTTGAACCTGGCACATTCACAATTTCATTCAATAGTCTTTTTTTGAATTTCGAACACAGAATTTAAAGAAACAAAAGACAATTTGGAGCCTGTTTGTTGATATCAAACAATCGAATACTAAGAAAACTTGGTTTTATTGGTTTACTTGGATTTAATTCTTGAAAAAGTGATTGATATCTTTGGTTTTGCAACAAACATTACTTATTCTTAACATTAAGGTGAGGTTCTATCAATAATCTATGGATACTTCACTTCACCTGAAGTCGCCGCCCAAGCTGTGGCACTTATTCAGGCCGGACACAGCCAAAGAAACGTGAGTGCTCAACTTAATTTAAGTCGATCTGCGGTCCGAAATGTTTATCGGAGGTACCTAGAGACTGGCGGCTTTGTTCGTCGCCAAGGAAGGCCACGATCTCGGGTCACAACTGAAAGGCAGGATCGATTCATCGTGACGACCAGCTTAAGAAATCGTCACCTTACCGCCATTGAGATACAAAACCAACTTCGCGACTTCCACGGAGTATCTGTGAGCGCTCGAACTGTTTGGAGAAGGTTAAAAGAACGCGATATTATTATGGTACCACACAAGCCAGCTAATGGGCCCAAACTAACGCGAGCCCACCGAACAGCGCGCCTTCATTTCGCACACAGTCATTTAAATTGGACACAGCAAGATTGGAGCCGTGTACTCTTTTCTGATGAGTCTAAAATTGTGTTACATGGCAATGATGGAAGGAAGAAGCTCTACCGACGTAAGGGAGAGCGTTTCGCACAATGCTGCTTTGAAGAGAGGGTTGCTTATGGCGGTGGACTGTCTGGGGCGGTATATCCGCGAGCGGCAAAACTCAACTTGAGGTTGTTACAGGACCACGGCTGCCAACATTAAATGCTGAAAGGTACATTCGTGAGTGCTTAGAACCTCACGTGATACCATACGCGGACTATGTGGGCCCAAATTTCCTTTTTATGCATGATAATGCAAGAGCCCATGCGGCCGGCGTCGTCAGGGAATATCTTCGGGATGTGAACATCACAGTTATGGACTGGCCAGCCAGAAGCCCAGACATGAACCCCATTGAGCACATGTGGGACGAGCTAAAAAGACGTGTTAGGGCTCGTCAGCCAGTTGCCCAGACGATGCAGGAGTTGAAAACTGCCATAGAAGAGGAATTGATAAAACATGTTTTTTATTCAAAAATCAATTGCCTTTAACAAGGCGCATATCCGACTTGTTAGGCGTAGCTCCATGTCGTATGGTATTCTGAATTCAAATTTAAAACAATACGATCGAAAAAGATGGTAAAATGTATCAGGTTTAAAACTGCATCAACAGTTTTTGTTCAATCTAGCAATCATATTTCGGTAGGGGCCATCGAAACCTAAACTCTAAGGTGGGCCAATAGATGTGTCCAGAACTGTATTTAACTTAGTTTGTTGTAATGATAGAATGCGAAACACTAACACTGCGATATCTACAGTGTCAGTAAACTTTTAAACGCATCTCAACTCGCTCACAAGGTCACTTGTGATTGCTAAACACCGGCCGAGGTACCTACGGAATACGGAACGGATACGGAATTGGAGGTAATTAAATCATAATATTTAGGGAGTGCCTCCGCAGCCAGCGCCGGGACCAAAATAACGCCATTTGAAAGCGGCAGTACTTTTTTCTTTTTTTTTTCATTGTTTTTTTTTAGTATTTAGTATTTCTATACGTACTTGTGATTGCAAGTTCAAACCCAGCTTGCAAGTGTGTACTTTTTGGATATTTTGGGACTTCTTTTTGAACATATTTATGCAAAGAACAGTATTTTTATTGGTTGTAGCTTTTTGGAACATTTTATCTGCATATAACATTTTTTTTTGCAAACCCCACTATCCGCTTTTTTTTTCAAAGTCAGCGCCGCGCCGGCTACAATTCCGGTTCACGGCACTGTGTGTGGAGGCACTCCCTAATATTTAAGTAGTTATCGCACTGATTCTAGTCCATGCTTATTTCCTAAAGGAAAACGAAACTTGTACAGAATATCAGTGTGCTCCATTAGTGAGTCCTCCATCAAAGTTCTCTGAAGGACAGGTATCACCCGTATCTCTTCGTTATAACGCGTAAACATTGGCCAAAACTCTGCAGACAAAATAATTACCTATAGTAAAGTATTCTAAAACTATCTACCTTGTACAGAATACCAGTGCGCTCCATTGGTAAGTCCTCCATCAAATCTCTCAGGTGGGCATGTGTCCCTTGCCCGCATTACTTCGTTACGAGACGCGTAGACATTGGCTAAGTGTTTGAACAGCGCGTCATCCGGGGAACGACTCTCTTCGCAACATTCCTTGCCGGTACTGAAAGGATTTAGAATTATTTTAAAAAATCGGTTCTGGAACTGGAAATCTCGCAATTATTAGGTATCATGATCATTTGTCTTTAGGGTTACTGCTCGGGTAGGCCATTTTACGCCACTTAGTTCCTTTGTCGACCACCTTCTCAACATATTTTTCATTGTCTCAATCATTTTTAGCCCCACCTATTCAATTTATAATAATAGGCTAGCCGTCGGGCAACCTACAACAAAAATCGAATAAACCGCAAAATATGACTATGATTTTTTTTTCTTCGTAAGTGAGTTGAAAAACGTCGTTTGATATGGATATTTGGCCAATTGGATCAAAATGTATTATTTTATACTTCGGACCTTTACTTTTAAAAAGGACGATCAAATTCGTAAACACGAGTTGCACTCCATATTATGCTATGTTTTCGATACACAATAACACACAAACCTAGAATCATCATACGGATAGCTAGCAACCACAGCGCCTCCATGCAGGTTGCCGGACAGCACAAACTGCTTGCTGGTGACCCATCGCATGAGCGCCACGGTCTCCGGCTGCCGTCCTCCGTACAAGTACTCGTCCTCATTCGACCTGTGCTTGTCGAACTGGTCAGGGAAGTCCCTGTTTAGGTCCACACCTTTAGCGTTGTTTCTTCCCCGGTATTCTTTTAGGGACTCGCAGTTGTCCTCCTGAAAAGATTTAACCTGTGAAGCCCCATGGCAAAATCCGGGTTGTCAAATTAAACCCCGAGGACAACCCGGGTTGACAGCCGATTTTTTTATTTTTTTTATTCTCTTTAATTTTTTTTTTTTTTGGTCTGACTCACCGGTGAGTTTCGGGGCTTCACAGGATGGTTTAACTTAGTAACATGTTTAAATGAATCCACAAAAGAATTGTTACGGTTCAGTTTCAGTTGCGTTTTAACATGGCATTCATATAGAACATTCATTCAAAATCTTATGTATTTCAAAACGGAACTGAATAGGGGAGACCGGGTACTAAAGTAACGGCGGGTCGAAAGAAACAAATTCTCTGTAGGTATATTGAATAGCCGAAACGCTGCTCCGCTAGCGTTAGGAGATAGCCCATGACGCTTAGCCCCCTTGTAATCGGTCGGCGCGTGCGCAAACTGTACTAACCAAAAGTAACTTTTTTTGCCATTTCTTTATTTAGTGTTTACATAATATTAAGATGATGATATTGATGTGACTATTTGCGTAGTAATTCTTGACTAGATTGATTATACAGTGCTTTTATTGATTTATATGTAGCATAATTCCACTTTTAGGTAGGCACTCATGTATAGACAAAAATATGGTTGGGTACAAAAGTAACATACCACTAAGTAGGTAACTAGCAACATTAGGTAAAACGAGCAGTTTATTTAATGTATCGAATATAAAAATTGGACTCATGCTGAATGTGTCCATGAATGATGATGATGAGGCACGATACGTGAGCCAGAATTGCGAGTCTGAATAGAAAACTGACTAGAATTCAATTATAGTTTTGTGAAGAAGTTGTGTTGTGAAGTTGTGTTTCAACGTTAAAAGAACAAATATTTGTTTACGGTTCCTAAAACATAGTTTTTCTAATAAAAATTGGTTGAATTGATATTGCATTTCATATTTATTACAAACACCCTGTCGTGTTACTTTCGCCTTGCCCTCTGGGTCGAAAGTAACAGTCGACAACTTTTTTTTTAAGTCTCTGTAATTCATGTTATGAAGCAGAATAATTAATATGCAAAATTGGAGAGTATTATCGAAATTTAGATATGGTTATATTAATTCTATCAAAAATATGATAACTAGCCAGAAACCTGCGTGAAAGTAAAAAATGTTACTTTTGTATCCGGTATGTCGGGACATACGAAAAACCATCCTGAGTGCTGAATTAAGTTCTTACGTTATTGGCCTGATATCTCTTTATTAGAGAAATTGCAATTACTCCTATTACCATGCACAAAACTAAATAAAAAATCGGACCTTCATAACTATAGACCTAAGACCTCACTCATCTGCCCAGGGGTTGAGGATAAATTCGAAACAGAGTTACCTCGCCCCTGGGCACTCAGGGCTGGGAAGGAACAGGGGTGGGTTTTAGTCAGTAAGAGTCTGACACCCCCTCCCGCTCCACCCTAGAGCGGGAGATATCATTGGAGATTTCCCACCCCACAAAAAAAAAAATCTCACTCATACCTATATAAGATTGTGACAACAATACAACAAAAAAACTTTTTTAGAAAAAAAATAGAACCGACTTCCAAAAAAAGTGCAAAATAATTTTAATTTTGGAAGTCGGTATTCCTGGTTTTGTGTCTTCGTTTTTTGACACCGACTTCCGAAATTATAGTTATTTTGCACTTTTTTTGGAAGTCGGTTCTATTTTTTTGTAAAAAAGTTTTTTTTAATTTTTAGTGTACCTAGGTATTATTTTTTTTTTTGGTTTCGGTTGTTTTTTTTTTGTGAAATAGTTTTTTTGTATACAAGGTATAGTTATAGTTAAGTACATAAGTTTTTTTCATAAGTATGTAAATATTGTTTAAAATATACGGTAATATTATAAAGTGGTATAGGAAGTAATCTCTGGAACTACTGAACCGGTTTTTAAAATTCTTTCTCCACGCGTAGCATGACCAATTCTATCTCTACTCTGCCAAGAGTAGACAAAGTTATTTCTATGACACTCTACATCTCTACTGCCCGAGCACGGCGCGACCCGTAGACTCGCGTTTCTACGAAGACAAAGACATATTCATTCTTTCCATAGCAACGGGTAGGTAGTTAGTGATGTAGACAAGCTAAGAATTCTACGATAATATATTACGTTTCCTTATCGAAATAAATGTGTCTAACGCCAAGTTCTAAAACATTTTGAACGTAACTCAAAGCAACAACGAAACGTATTAATTTTATTCTGTCATTTCTGTCATCTGTGTTGACTGTTTTTTTTTAAATTATTTTATTATCCCCGAAGGGAAGGCGAAAGTCTTTTGACCATATTGCCTAGTCTTACGTAGTTATTTATACTTTTTTTCCATTAGAATGCAGATGTAACACATTCTAATGTTTTTTGCAGTATTTGGCAACAAATGTGTCGAGTCAGCCTTCTCGGCAAACTTCGCTGAGGTAGTCAATACTACAATAAAATTCTAAGCTCCATTTTCCCGAGATCGCGCCTGTTTCAATGATTCCACATATTGTCCATTTGCGTTGACACTTGAGACACAAAACTACACCAATTTTACATCACAGTATCCACTAGGAATCAATAAACGAATAATTAAAACAGCCACTGAACTTCACTCGACAAAATTCCGCCAATTTGTTTGTTGTTTGTACAACAATATTTAATTTTGTGTTTGTGGAGACTGATCGTGTTGGATTTGTGTAAATAACAACAAACAAAGTAAATAAATAATGAAACATAGGAAAAATGTAGTTTGTTATGTTAATTTTCGCATTTTGTTACACAATACAAAACTTTAAAACACATTTTTCAAATGTTTGGTTTTTGGAAAAGTTATTTTTTTTTTTTTTTTCGGGAAGATCGAGAGCCTCCGTTAATGCTCGTACTTCGTTTCTTTCTGCCTTCCTTCCATTCTTCTCGGTATAAAACTGAGACGATGGCGACAGTAGCCCCCAGACATGTTTTTAAAATCAAACTTCAAACACACACACTCACTTCATTTCTTTTATTGGCTTTTGTGGAAGATTCACCACAATTTTGAAATGAAACAGACGCCTAATTGAGTTTTTAAAATCAATAAAGATCTTGTCTAGGTCTAATGAGATGTAGACTATTTGACACTTCTTGAGTAGAAATGTTTCTACCTTCATGTGTCAAAAGTAGAGAAAAATTGGTCGTCATGCTTTACATTGTAGACTTTTGTCGACTGAAGAATAGAAACATTTCTTCTCGTCAGTTTTAACATCGCCATGCTTGACACGGTAGAAATCTTTCTACAATCTGTCATTTTGTCTATTCTTCCGTCGACAAAACCCGTTTCTAGGGTGGTCATGCTACGCGTGCTGTAGAAAGCTACTTTGCTAAGCTAGTTAAGCTAGTCTATGCTAGTTGTTATACCCCAGAACTAAAAACCCCAGTGACATGGAACGTGGAATTTAAACATACTTGCTCGTAATTGGAGAATACCAATACGTCATCTATCTATACGTATTTTTTGTTTTTGTTCAGTTTTTCAAAAAGCACTGAAGCAATTTCGATAAAATTTATATGGGACCACCTCGGGAGTATATGCTTTCGGATATAACAAGAATTTTGGAAATCGGTCCACAACTGACGGAGAAATCGGCGAAAATACATTAAAAAAAAATAAAATAAACACACATACAGTCGAACATAGAACCTCCTCCTTTTTTCGAAAGTCGGTTAAAAAAAACACTTAAGGCGATTAACACACTGCCACGCACCACGCAGCGTAGCGCGTCAATACGTACTCTAACTGATTGTAAGAATCTCCGTTTGTATAGAAAACACTCCCGAAAGTACGCGCGTAGGTGCGTTGACACGCAACATGCAGCGTGATGCGTGGCAGTGTGATAACCGCCTTACCTAACTTCACACACGACAAAAACAAAATAAAGATTCAAAAACACATCAACACCCTTAGGTAGGTTACGTAAACTAATAGGTAATAATGTCTTCAAGACCCAGACATGCGGCAGACCAGAAGCCGAGGAAATCGCGGTTTACTTTGCAGTTTGCACTCGTCCGAAAATAAATCAATCAATTCAAATAAAGCAAACTACCGGCACGGACTAGAATTCATTGGAGCGTGCAAGCCCCATCACGACGTCAACGTAGAGATAAAGTCTTTTTTTTTTTTAAATGGTCTTATTGGCTTTGGTTGGTAACAGTTAACAGTACGTCACGGGTTGTGGATCGCCCGGAGGACACGGTGGACCATACGGTGGAGGTCTGTGCCGCTTGGGCGGAGAACCCACCGTGTCCTCGTGGAGACGATCGGCGGTGGCGATTCGCCTCTCAACGTTCGGCCTTGGTCCATTCAGGCCATGGTACGGAGCGAGAGGGCTTGGGAAGCTGCCAGCTTCGTCTGCGAAGTAGTAATGCTTGGCAGGAGGAGGTGGGACGCGCTCTCACGCCTCTAGCCACCGCAGGAGACGTCCTGGGCGTCGGGAGTCGCAAGCTGATTCCCGGCCACTAAAGGCGCGGGCTTGCGGACGGCGAGCAATGGGTAGCTCGACGTCCAATAAGTACCAGGCCCGGGTCCACTGCGCGTTGTGTTCCACGCGCGCCTCAAAGAGATGTCAGCAGTAACTGACGGGGTCCGCTAGGGCTGATGCCCGCCAGGGTCGCAGGTGTGTTTGAAACAGTCACCGCAGCCCCTGGCACAGACAACTGAAGGATCACGGGTGGGTTTTAGTCAGTAAGAGTCAGACATGCCCTCAGAGAAGTTATTTGTTGAGCTCCCATTAAAAAAAAAGGTGTTACAGGTAGACCTTGAAATCGTTTTTATTTCAGAGAGGCAGCTTTATTAATTAAAGTTAATATTTCTTCTGACATGAGGTGTATTCCACTGCCCCTCTCGTTTCGCAATCACGACTTCCGAAATTAAATTAATATATTTTTAAATTTTTAGTGTATTTTCTTTTTTGGAAGTCGGTTGTTTTTTTTTGTAAAAAAGTTTTTTATTTTTCACTTTTTAGTAGTTCTGGGGGTATTGATATACCCCAGAACTAAAAACCCAATAACATGGAACGTGGAATTTAAACAAACTCGTAATGAGGAAACCAAAACGTCATCTATGTTTAATCTATATCTAAATGTCAAATCTATAAACTCTCACTCTACAATTGTAAAAAAACTGTACGGACACTCCTTTTGGACCTCAATTATAATGACACTGAATTATTCCTCTCAAATTAATCACGTAAACACACACATATACACACGCACACACCCACATATACACATATACACACTTAACACATAAATGCACCTACACACACATACCCACATACTATTTTTTTTTTTTGTGTAAATAATAATAAAAATAACTATTGTATAGTAACTACACTTATGTCCAGATACTGTTTCAAATTTCAAACCTCTAATTTTATATTAAGTACCTACACACTACTTTTATAACAATCCGCCAATCAGGGGACCGGCACTGTCTCTCCTTAACACAGGCTAAATTTTAGCCTATCTAGGAGAACAGTACTTCACCTGTTTCTATTGTATAAATTGAACTTAAAAATGTATAAATGCAACATTTTGTAAACTCTGCAATCCCATTATGAAATAAACTATATTATTATTATCTATGTATATTTATTTTTCGTTTTTGTTCAGTTTTTCAAAAAGCGCTGAAGCAATTTCATATGAACATACAAAAAAAAATAAAAAAAGTGTTACGACGAATTGAGAACCTCCTCCTTTTTGAAGACGGTTAATAAGGCTGGGAATGTTTCTTCTGACTTGAGGACTGGAAGAAATCCTTACCAACTACTCGTTTAACGATAGTCATCGGAAATTTTACCTCCAAAGACCATTGTAACAGATTAACCGTTGTAATTTATTTTCTAAATCACACGTTGGCCTAGTCCCAATCTAAACAATGATAACACAGTGATTCATTTGTGTTCGACACTGACCTGTGGGTAAAACGAAATAATCTTTATCAACTACCGACTAATCAGTATATCCACCTGCCGGAAATCGTAAAGTCATGAATGAATTCATTCATGTAGCTACTAGTAAATAATAGTAAGTGTGAGTAAAAAGTATGTAGGTAGGTTGTTCGCACGTTGAGAAAATGGTGAATGGAAACGGTTTTGTCCCGCGGCAAATCTAATCGTCCTTTTAAAAATTTTATTTTCTCCTGTTTTTGACACACATTTAATATCTTCACTTGTAACTAACAAGTTAAATTAGACCCACTTTCCGGTTTCTGATGAAACTGAAATTTGGCGAACCGTACATGTTTAGTTTGGATGACAAGTCATGGTATGCTAAGTGACGTCATACTAAATCCAATATGGCGGATTCCCAAAGATGGCGGACTAGTTATGCTCTTAGGCATCACAAACTCACCTGTGAGTTTGAAAAAAAAAGTAAATCGGTAAAAAAAAAGCGTGAATCGGCTGACAACCCGGGTTGTCGTCGGGCTTTTGACGTATTTTCAATTCGACAACCCGGGTTGTCCGCGGATCTTAAGAGGAAAATTATTCGTAACAAAATTTATTTCAAAATCAATACTGTCGATTTCGATATCCTGCTTGGCATACTTCGCTCGCTTAACATATCTCCAACAGCGATTGACTGGTTTCGCGGTTAGGTACCTGTATGGCCGCCGGCAACGTATATGCATAGAAGAATCTAACTCTTCCTGGTGTTATACAACTGCCGGTGTACCTCAGGGTGGCGTGTTATCTCCTCTACTCTTCGCAATATTTATAAACGCTATTTCCAAAAAACTTCTATCTTCCTACCACCTATATGCAGACGATTTACAAATCTACAAACAAGCTGCCCCTGTAGATCTGGCTGATGCAATTATTGCAATAAACAAGGTTTTACTACGGTCTGTGAGTGGAGTGAGGCAAATGGGCTTCAGGTAAATCCGTCGAAGACTCAGGTCATTGTTGTTGGCAGCTCTAGGATGATTCCAAAAGTAAATTGGTCACAGCTTCCCCAGGTACAATTTAACGGAACTACTATTCCAATATTTGAGAAAGTAAAGAACCTTGGGGTTTGGATTGACAAATATCTGTCCTGGAGTCCGCAGCTACAGGACGTAAGCCGCAAAATTTTTGCATCTGCCAGGTCCCTTAGACGATTGAGGAACTTTCTTCCCACTGCCACTAAAACTGCGCTTGCACAGTCCCTTCTGCTTCCCATCCTTGACTATGCTGATGTCAGTTATCTCGATCTCACCCAGGCACAACTAGATAAACTTGAGCGTCTTCAAAACCTTTGCATAAGATTTATATTTGGCCTACGCAAATATGATCACATTTCTGAATTTCGCACCAAGCTCAAGTGGCTTCCCATACGTCTTCGCCGGGATTCTCATATTTTATTTCTGCTCTACAGTATTCTGTTCAATCCTACAACCCCCTCTTATCTTAAAGAACGTTTCTAGTTCCTTCATGACACACATAATAGATATCTGAGGTCATCGGAAAACTTGAGACAAGTGATGCCGATGCATTCCACCAGCTTTTACGACAAATCTTTTACGGTTTAGGCGGTGCGGTTATGGAATGCCTTGCCCGTGTCGGTAAGGCGTGCTCAATCCTTGTCCACTTTCAAAACAATGGTCAAAAGTCACTACCTCTCTCTTTAATCGTTTTTACTAGGGTTCTATGCGTTTTGTTTCATAATTATTAATGTATATATTTATCTATAATGTATTTATTGTATATATTATTATAAATAGTACACCTAAGACTACCTACAGTACTGTATTTCCTTTTTTCTTTAAAATCCATCCAAAGGTTGTCTTTAAAAGATCGCTTTTAGCGATAAGGCCGCCCATTGTGTCACCCTATGTAATGTTTTCCTCATATTTTTATTGTAATTTATATGGTGTACATAATAAAGAGTATTCTATTCTATTTTGTGACCGACCACGGACGGACAGACAGACAGAAGGACAGACGGACATGTGAGTGACAGCAATAGGGCTCCGTTTGTACCTTCGGGTAAGGAACCCTAAAATAAGTGTTTTTAGTTTTTTTTTAAACTACATAAAATTATTTTACAAATTTTTATTTAATTTGTAATGTTCGTAGTAAGTTGTCCGCTTCAACATTTGGTAACCATATAATTCTGATAGAGCTGAAAGGCATACTTATGTAAGTCCGGTGACAAGGGAATATTATGATACTCGTACCATCGAGCTGATTTGATTATGGCGCCTGGATGTAGGGACTGGAACTCCCTGATGGCAAATGGTAGGACAGTGGAATATGGTATTTTACTAAAAAAGACTAAATAGTACGTCAAAATAACCAAAAAATATTGGACACGTATTTTATATTTTGTCACGTAAACAAAAAATGAGGGCGATACAGTGCGTTGTCGCGTCAAGTCGCGTGACGCCACGCGGCGCGACACTTTTTACCACCAAAGCGACGTAACGAGCCCCCACTCCTGAACTTTGATGCGTTTTATGTAGGGTTTGGTTTACCAAACCCTTAAGGCACTACTCACAGTCCAGTGGCGCCCTCATTGAATAAAAAATCGTAGCATAGCATAGAAAATAAATATTAAAAAATCCAACTTCACGTTTGTTACAAAGAGGATAAAGAATTTTTACGTTGTTAAAACAGGTCTCAAAATGTTTCGTATCCAAAGTAGTAGGCAAAAGTGTCAGAAACGGCCGTTTTTGGTACTTTATTATTATTACTTTATTATTATCATTACTTTAGTACTTTACTTTTTATACTTTTTTTTGAGGCTTTTGAAAATTAATGTGCGTTTTGTAATCTGTGCAAAATAAATATTTTTTCTTTCTTTCTTCTTTCTCTTTTTTACCTTAACAAATCATGTCTCTTTCCCACAGATAGACGCAGCCACAGGGGAGAGCGAGACAAACGCCTCTGTCCTCGCACGTTCCATCCAGCTAGCCAGATGTTTCAGAAAGTTTGGTGCGAAGCCTGGAGATGTCCTGGCTTTGGGTGGAAAGAACCACCTGGATCTGCACATACCGTACTACGCAGCTCTCATGAGCGGCATGCCTATTGCTGGAGTAGACCCGCTGTTTAAACACGGTGAGTTACAGGGAGACCTTAAATTATCTACGTTGAGCATCGGCATTTAGTAGGCCATATAATAACCAGTAATTACTTACAAATAATGAAAATTTTCAAAAATTCTTACTGACAAAAAACAACTAAAAAGACAAGTCACTTTTCAAGCAGTCTGATGCAGTTAGTGGAATTTATTTCAGTTCAATCACAGATTGGATGCTATCAACTTTCAATTTTTATATTTCTTACATTTTATTGAGTTATTCCGATACTTAGCTCCTTATTTTGATACCCCACATGACCACGGCCAAAAAAATACGACTATCAAATATACCATTTTGTTTTAGTTTTTCAAATTTTTCAATACATTTATGCTCACTTCGGGGGTCTTGCAAGACCAATCTTATGATAAGAGTACCTCATTTGTTAAAATCCATCCAGCCGTCTAGGCTATACGGCGTGCTAAAGAAATAGACATACATAAATAAACCTACATATATACAAAGTCCCGAAAAACATTATCCTTTATATAGTTTTAGTTGTGTTTTAGTATTATATTATCTATGCCCATACTTACCCATTGGGACTGCGGAGTAGGTTGACCCTGTGTAATGATGTCGAATAATTATTCTATAAAAAAACCCTGAAAGCAAAATCACTACATAATATAAAACAAAGTCTTGTCGCGTCTGTCTGTCCACGATAAACTCAAAAACTACTGAACAGTTTTTCATGCGGTTTTCACTTATAGACAGAGTGATTCATGTGGAAAGTTTAGGTGTATAATTTATACATGCGTGGAGTACCGGGGTGGGTCGCTATTTATACTTAAACTAGCACTTCGGCCGCGACTTCGTCCGCGTGGTTTTCGAAAATATTTATAGCCTATAGCACCCACAAATAATGTAGTTTTCTACTGCTGCATAATTTTCACAATCGGTTCTGTAGTTCCAGAGATTACCTCCTACAAACAAACTTCACGCAAAACGGTCTACGTACAGTAATAAACAAAACGTTTGGATGCGGATTCCTCAAAGAAAGAAGGATTTGCAAAATGCAACATTTTGCAGAATAATTAACAAAATAACAATATGGTTTAGCCGGAACAAAACAAGTAGGTAGATAGGTAGGTACTGTAGGACCCCAAGGCACCTGTACGGCCTGCAGGGATCCTGAGACGTACTTCACAGCTCGGGTTATGTACTTATGATGCGTAGCTTGGGGACTCGCTTGCTTGGCGCGAGAGGACTACACAAAGAGATCTGGCTACGGGCAAATAAGGGAAACGAGCTGAGGGCGTTATATACTCTATATTGATTCATCAGAATATTACAACATGTGAGCCCACTTCCAAGGGCTAAACTTCTATCTATCTGACACAAACAATCTGTCTATACCTTCTAAATTCAAACGGCTCTCCAATCTCTCTCGAACATTCTAATCAACCAGTTAAAGCCAGTACACACCCGCTAATATTAGGCTGTGTCTACAAGCGTCACAGTACTTAGAAAAATATATAATTATGTAATACTACATCGTGACAGACTTACACTACATACATAGTATAATATGAACAAGTAAACAAATGTTTTCGGCCTTGAGTCCGTCCGTCCGGACTTTGAACATTTTTTGCTAACTATTTCGTAGCTAGTAAGTACCTACCTATATCGCTGCGAAAAAACAAAAGTTGGCTGTGACAAACGGACAGACGGACTTTTGGAACCCCAAATCAAATCATGGATATTTTATACAGGGTGTAACGGAAAGGTGTGGTCATATTTTAGAACTGCATCTGCCCATCGATATGAACAACTTTCTTCAAGAAACCTGAGGAAATACTAAATTTTTTTTTTAACCTCCATACAAATATTTATCAGCTGATGATAACTTTCTATGGAAAGTCAAATTTTTTTGGGACTTTTTTTATTTTTTCTTAGAGAAAGTTGTTCATTTCCAGTGGCAGAACCGATTCCTAAAATATGACCACACCTTTCCGTTACAACCTGTATACAATTACATTCAATAAGGGTTTTCAAGGGAAAATTGACAACACCAGTTGGCGCCACTTAGGTGAGAGGTCTTCTGCTTTGAAAACGTAACATAATTAAGTAAATATGACGTAGAGGGTCTACTACCGGCCAAGCGACCTCATTGAACAAAAATCGTAGCATAGGAAATAGTTCCAAAGAAGAGAATCCAACGTCACTTTTGTTACAAAGAGGATAAAGTATTTTTACGTTGTTAAAACAGGTCTCAGAATGTTTCGTATCCAAAGTAGTAGGCAAAAGTGTCAGACACGGCCGTTTTTGGTACTTTTGCCTACTATTTTAATATTTATTTTCTATTCTATGCTACGATTTTTTATTCAATGAGGGCGCTACTTGGCCGGTAGTAGGGCCTTAAGGCGCAGATTTTCAATTGAACATCAATTCTAAACGAGTAGTCTTACCCTAGTTACTTTGAAAAAAATATATGTTACTCTAGACATTTTTTTTCCTAATTTGTTATGTGAATATTTGAAATTATATTTTTTTATCATAGCGTAATTAATTTGTAAAGTGCGCGTTAGACGTACTAACGCGAATAAAAAATTGAGAATCACGCAAAAACTATTAAGCGTATTTTTATGAAACCTTAACCTTTTAAAGATAATTTAATTATTTATCTTTTAGTACCTATACGTGTTTTAGTATAATACGTTTTATGTAGGTATAATAAATTAATAATGCGTCCAATTTGGGACAGCGCTCCTTGAGACCTTGATGGGCGAGTCCTATTACTGGGTGGACGTACGACGCGTTAGGCTCAGCGCAGACGGAACGGAGCGCAGCAGAGAGGATTTTATTAACGCACTTGAAAATAAACTAGTGCATAAATGCTTGAACCTGACAAAAAATGCTCGCGCGTCCTCGAAGTCTCGAAGATATGCGGGAGCATACGCGATCCGTAAAGAAAATGCCCGAGACCGCGCTTATGCCTCTCTGTCTGCGCTGACCCTTACGTGAGCTCAGCACAAAACACGCAAGCTAACCACTCAAGGCCGTTGGCATTAGATTTTGACACAAGTTAAAGCGTTTTGACAGGTGTAGCTCAGTGCTGCCACCTGGTGTAACTGGTGTAAGTAATTCTGAAAAATAAACAGTAGTTATTACATAACCCCGTCCTATCGGGAAGTTGTCTCACCCCCTTTTCATTTTGCCCCATCTACAGCCTTATGAAACTAGTCCGCGTCTGTTCCCAGACGCTCTCAACAACAAAAACTCAAGAATTTCTCATTTTTTAACATTTTTTAGACACGTCTCTTTATTTTGAGCCTGTGCAATTAATATAATTATGTTAATCTTGAATATATTTCCGAGAACTTTTTTATTTCCGAAACACGTTTAAAAACAAAATTCTCGATAGAAGTTATCGAAAATTTGGTTTCAAACAAACTGCTGACGTTGACCTTTAAAAAAGCCACATTGAGTACTAGCCAAAGTACGTCCTTAAAATTAATGACAAATAATGAATTTAACTAATGCAAAACTTGCTATTTTATATTTTTAATAACTCGACTCGATTTTTGAGCAAATCCATGTAGTCACGCATCTGTGTCTTGTTGTCTATGCAGTTCGACAGTGACCGCGTTTTAGGTCATGTCATAACGGTCCAGTGGCGCCCTCATTGAATAAAACATCGTAGCATAGCACAGAAAATAAATATTAAAAAATCCAACTTCACATTTGTTACAAAGAGGATAAAGCATTTTTACGTTGTTAAAACAGGTCTCAAAATGTTTTTTATCCAAAGTAGTAGGCAAAAGTGTCAGAAACGGCCGTTTTTGGTACTTTTACCTGCTATGCTACGATTTTTTATTTAATGAGGGCGCCACTGGACCGTTAGTAGGGCCTTAATACCCAATCCATTCTAGTCCATTATTTGTTCTTGTCTTACCCTGAGTCACAATCAAATATTTTTTATTGTTCACAGCTGAAATACAGAAACTGTTCAAGATATGCTCGCCAAGAATAGCCTTTTGCCAGAAAGAACTCCTGGATACATACAATGCCGTTAAGGAAGAACTGGGTTTGAACACAGAAGTCATCTGCTTTGATGAGGGAAAGAACTCCCTGGCCAGCTTTATCGAGAAGTATGATGATAAAGAGAACCAGGAGGAATTTTTGTAAGCATGTTATTGTTTTTAGGGTTCCGTAACGGAACCCTATTAATAAGACTCCGCTGTCCGTCTGTCTGTCAGGATCATGAGATACAGCCCAAAAAAAACCCCACAAAAAAAAACACGTTTCTACAGGATGTAACGGAAAGGTGTGGTCATATTTTAAGAACTGCATCTGCCCATCGATATGAACAACTTTCTTCAAGAAAATCTGAGGAAATTAAAAAAAAAATATCTCCCATACAAATACTGATCAGCTGATGATAACTTTGTATGGAAAGTCCAATTTTTTTTTGGGAATTTTCAATTTTTTTAACCGACTTTTCTTAGACAAAGTTGTTCATTTCCATGGGCAGAACTGGTTCTTAAAATATGACCACACCTTTCCGTTACACTCTGTAGAAACGTGCTTTTTGGGGTTTTTTTTTCAGTTTATGGTACGGAACCCTTCGTGTGCGAGTTTTTTATAAAACCTGGATTCTTGTCAACTGTTCTGTTAAGATTATGTTGTGGAAACAAAAAAAATAACCAAAAAGGCAGTAAGTATTTTTGTTCATCTTTCTAGTTTTCCATAATAAAATGGAGCTATGTATAGTTTACCGAAGTAATGTGAAATTAGGTATTTCTCTAAGTAACATTGGCCAAATCCTTTTTTGGTCCTCAGATGCCTACGTATTGCTCTTTGGCAGGAACGAACACTGCTAATCTTTAGACCCAAACAAATAGATTGTGATGAAACTAAGGTAGGATATTCTGAGGACGCCCGCGAGGGTT
Organism: Polia nebulosa; assembly: GCA_951329385.1. Classification (NCBI taxonomy): domain Eukaryota; kingdom Metazoa; phylum Arthropoda; class Insecta; order Lepidoptera; family Noctuidae; genus Polia; species Polia nebulosa. The sequence continues at coordinate 11,010,387 of OX589606.1, forward strand.
TCAGGTCCCAAAAATTTATGAAATTAAAAATAAAAACCTTATTTTACTTTACGTGTCATTACAGCGCAGCTTAATAAAAATAAAATTTTGACAATTAAATTCCAGGCCAGTGATAATCGACCAGAACAAGCACTACGTTTGGCTGATCAGCACAGGAGGCACTACTGGCGTCGTCAAACTTGCTGCGTTCACTCACAGGTCGTTCATGAAAAAACTGGAGTTGTTAAAAATCATATTTTCGTCTGACTCGCAGCTGTAAGTAAAACTTTGTCATTGCACTTTTACCCGACTGCCCAAGAAGGATAGTAATAATTTTGGAGAGTATATATGATATACATATACTATGATAGTAAGTGAAGTTGTATTTTTTCTTGACATAGCCAAGTGGGGTGTCAAAATATAGGGCTCGAGAAGACGATCCCAGATTCAGATTCATTTCTTTGCAAAATCATGATCTGTGTATGTATAATATACATGGTATGATGCTTATTATAGTTGTTGCAAGGTATTCTTTGGCTCAACATGTTTGACTATGGCTGGTGTACAAATAAGGTTGAAAGACAATAAGATTTCTAAAAGTAAAAAAATAAATACAGAGATCAATAATCACTACATAGTATAAAACAAAGTCGCTTTCTCTGTCCCTATATCCCTATGTATGCTTAAATCTTTAAAACTCCGCAACGGATTTTGATGCGGTTTTTTTTAATAGATAGAGTGATTGAAGAGGAAGGTTTATATGTATAATTTGTACCCGAGCGAAGCTGGGGCGGGTCGCTAGTAATAAATATAACTCACTAAAATGTAAATGTACATAACCTACTCCATAGAAATGGAAATTCTCACCATACTTAAGAAAAATAAATTACTTAAACCTTTAAAATTTGTATAGTGAAACATTTTGAAACAGTAAAACTGTTATGAAGTGCCAAAAATACTATAATAGTAATTCCTTAATGTGTGAGAAAATATTGGAAAGACTTTATTCATTCAAACTTGCAAGCTGTCGCTGCTAACACCATTGTCAACTAATGATGACCCTAATCAACATTATAATATTTTTTTCAAAATGTATTGCACGCAATTTGATACTACTTTTATTCCTAAGACGATTTCGGTAAATAGCAATACTTCCTTCAGTGACTGGGCCACCATTGGTATTAATAAAAGTAGAAAACGGCTGTATGAGCTGTATGAAGAACGGACTTATATTAACACTGTAGAATTTAATTTATATGTTAAGAATTATTCTAAATTATTTAAAAAAGTATGTTATTTAGCGAAATCTCGCTACTTAAGTTCAAAAATTAAAAATAGTAGTAATGTAATTAAAATGACTTGGGATATTATTAATAGCGAAACGGGAAGGTCTTGCAACCGAAGTAGTGATTACAGCCTTGCTATTGATGACAGTATCATTAAATCAGATTCGCAAGTCGCGGCGGCATTTGAAAATTTCTTTACAGAGATTCCCGTATCGACTACAAAATCTCTAAATTCATCGCCAACTGCTGCAGAAATTTTACTTAAAGAAAACGTTCCAGTTTGTGAATGCCAATTTAATTTCCAATATGTCACTTTCAATATGTAATGATGTAATTAAAACTTTTAATACTTTAAATGTTAAAAAGACTGCAGATCTATGGGGTAATTCTGTTGACGTTGCTAGGTCTATTATAAACATTGTAGCACCTACTTTAGCAGTAATTTTTAATAATTGTATAGATTGTGGTGAGTTTCCTGATCTAATGAAATATAGTTAAAATATACCATTGTTTAAATCGGGCAGTACATCAGACCCTACTAATTATAAACCTATATCAGTGCAACCTACTTTTAGTAAAATTTTTGAGAAAATTATTTTAGATCAAATTCAAAGATATTTTAATAAACACAAATTATTACATAACAAACAGTTTGGTTTCACAAAGGGTCGTTCAACAACTGATGCTGGTGTTGAACTTTTGGGACACATTTATAATGCATGGGAAGATAAATGCGATGCGTTGGGCATTTTTTGTGATTTGTCTAAGGCTTTCGATTGCGTTCTCCATGATACATTGATCAGGAAGCTGCACTACTACGGAGTCCGGGGCGCCTCTCTGGATCTTCTTACTTCATACTTGAGTAATAGGATTCAGAGAGTTGATGTGAACGGCAAAAGGTCTCCCGGGTCTGTAGTCAGAATGGGGGTTCCTCAAGGCTCAATTCTGGGTCCTTTTTTGTTTCTAATATATATCAACGACTTGCCTTATCTCATAAAGGATAAAGGAGTGCTGTTTGCAGATGACACTTCACTTTTATTTAAACTCAAACGTCAGCAGGTGGTTGTTGTTGATGTAAATAATGCTCTTTCAACAGTAGTTAACTGGTTCAACATCAATAATCTTCTCCTTAACGAGAAAAAAACAAAATGCATAAAGTTCACATTACCCAATGTAATACAAGTGAACACTAGTGTGTCAATAAAGGGTGAAGAGTTGAAACCCGAGGATTCCACAGTGTTCTTAGGTTTAACTTTGGATGCGCAGCTTCAGTGGAGCCCCCATATAGATAAACTGTCCAAAAAACTTAGCTCTGCAGCATACGCCGTAAGGAAAATTCGTGGTTTAACTGATTTAGAGACAGCTAGCTCGTTTAGTATACTTTAGTTATTTTCATAGTGTGATGTCGTACGACATTCTGTTGTGGGGAAATGCCGCCGATATTCAGACAATTTTTGTTTTACAGAAAAGGGCTATTCGTGCAATTTATAAATTAAGTCCCAGACACTCCCTCAGAGACAAATTTAAAGAGATTAATATTATGACTGTTCCCTCTCAATATATTTATGAGAATCTCATGTATGCACATAAAAATATTAATCTGTTTAAAAGATACAGTGATATCCATAGCATAAATACTAGGAACAAACACAAATTTATTGTACCTAAAACCAGGCTCAAGAAAAAAATAGGTGGTTCGTTTAGATGCCAATGTATACGTTACTATAATAAACTTCCTAGCCAAATTCAAGAACTAAGCATAAATAAATTTAAATCATTTATTAAACGTAAGCTATGCCAGAAAGCTTTTTACACAATTAATGACTTTCTTGAGGACAAAAAGCCGTGGGATTGAGCTGCTTCAATGATATACATGAGCCATTGTTTTCATATGTAACTACTTACTGATGAAATTTTTTTAAATATTTTTTTTTAATATTCGTTTTTGACATGAATACTTGTTTAGTATTATATTATATTTTATTTTTTTATTGACATTTTATTTTTTATTTTTTTTTTTAACTTGAATACTTTGTTAAGTATTATATTTATTTTTATTTTTTGATTGACATATTATTATTACTATTTTGTTTGACACGAATATTTACTTTGTAAAGTATTATATTTTAATTTTTTATTGATATCACATTTACAATAATTAAGTAAATTATTGTAAATGTGAGGTCTATGTGGGTTATTATTATTATTTTCTCCTCCTTTTTACAGTAATTTTTAACGTTGTCTGACAGTCTGAGTACTTTTGCGGCCTACCCAAATGTCTTTTCTTTGGTATTGTTCGTCAAGTCATTGAGCTCCTTAGTGGTTTTTAAGTTGAGCTATTCGACTATTGACAAATGCTTGCACTGACTGGACAGGTCCACTCAAATATGTTTGGTTCTTTCTTCAAAAGACCACTACAGACACTAAGCTGCATGGTCCTCATATAGAATAATGTGAATGCGAGAACTATGTATGTCGTTTATTCATGTAGTTTTTATGATTGTCTGGCAGTTTGAGTATTTTTGCGGCCTACTCAAATGTCCTTACTTTGGTATTGTTCGTCGGTTCGTTGAGCTCCTCAAAGTCCTGAGTTGAGCTTCGCGATGACTGACAAATGCTTGCACTGTCTGGACAGGTCCACTCGAATTCGTGTGTTGCTTTCTTCAAAAAGCTCATCCCAGACTTAAACGTACATGGTTCTCATATGATTTAACCAGTACACATTGTATGGATTTCAACACTTTAAAAGAGACTTAGACCTCTGAGTTTGTTTCGGTGTTTCTTCTCAGGGTAGTCAGCTAGGAAACACCGGCCTCATCTAGCTTAAACTGACAAAAAACATTGACGTGTAAAAGTGTTCCTTGTAACCTATTTACTGAATAAACATCATTTATCATCTAGCGAGGTGTAGAGGACGGGCCCGAACGAAGAACAAAAGTTGCTTCTGCAAGTCGAAAACCCGTAGTTACGGAGGTACCGTTTCTTTGTATGGGATGAGACACCTGTACTCTAGTATTATATTATCATGCATAAACCAAAAAAAACCGACCACAAATAACAACAAAAAGTTCCAAACAAGTCACTTTTCAAGCAGCCTGATGCAACTGGTGGCGTCAAATCAGTGATTGGACTAAAATACCACAAACTGCATCAGATTTTTTTTCCTTTGTATGGTGAGAATTTCAATATCTTTGCAGTAGGTAATGTGAGAGCAGTGGTGGCCCAGTGGTAACGTACGCGACTTAAACAAGTCACTTTTCCAGCAGCCTGATGCAATTGGTGGCGTCAAATCTGTGATTGAACTAAAATAAATACCACCAAGTGCATCAAATTGTTTTTCCTATGTATGGTCAGAATTTCATTTTCTTTGGAGTAGGTAATGTGAGAGCAATGGTGGCCCAGTGGTAACGTACGCGACTTAAAAATTTGTAGGTCGTGAGTTCAAACCCAGGCAGGCGCTTTACTTTGTGTAAATTATTTCATCACCACTGCTCTCAAAAACGGTGAAGGTAAACATCGTGAGGAAACCGGCATGTCCTAAAACCAAAATTTCGAAGACATGTGACATCCACCAACCCGCATTGAATTACGGCCCACACCCTCTTACAGAGAGGAGGCCTGTGCGCCAGCAGTGGGGACATTAAAAGGCTGATGATTATGAATGAATGATGAGGTAATGTGAGGCAGGTGTGCCTCTCAGGGACCGAACTAGTATGCCATCAACTTCCTCCTTCACAGAACGGATATATAAAGAATAAGATCATTACAAAACAATTACAAAATATTTTATTGCTTCATAACTTTACATAAAAGTTTAGTGTTTGGAGCTTCCCTGTAAGCAAGTAATGCCTGTATTGGGAAACCCCGCTATTCCATAACAAAGCAACACAAATTTAGCAAACTAGGTATTTACACAAAACAATAGGTACAGAAGTATGATGAAGTGATATACATTAGGTACATTAGGTTATTCTAAAATATAAGAAAATCTTGCTTGCAGGTGTGTATTCAGTGTCATGTAAGACAGTGTGTATTTTATGATGGATATTAGTGTTATGTTGCATGTGTGTGAGTGTGATGATAGTAAATTAGTGATGGATGTTGTAAGGTCCTGTGTTCTGTGAGTTATTAGTATTTTTTGTTTAGTATTATTTTACTTACATAAATCCGTGTGATCTATGATATGTGTGCGTATTGAGCATTTGGTAGTTAGTTAAGATATATGTATGTGTGGGTGTGGTGTGGTGTATTATGACTACTTATTTAGTATATTTTACTTACTTATTGTGTTCCAAGAGCTCCTCCGTGTCATCATAGGTTAGTGATTTTATCCAATTTATTAACGTTGTTTTTTCAATCGTGGTATTGTTTTGGGTATATGTATATTATCCTGTTGATTTTATATTATAAAGTATAGCTGATCGCTTAGAGCGGATGCGCACTACGGCCGACACTTATCCCATACAAGTTAGCCGTGAAAATACGGTCCGGCGCTCCGAGTTTTCTTTTTTTTATTTTATTCTTAATGTGTTTTATACAATTTGTATTTTGGTTTTAATTTGTAATGTGTATGATCAGTGTAATTGGCATTTTGTCGTTCTGGTTAAATAAACAAATAATAAATAATAATATAGATCTGTATTCTGACGGATAAGTATCGGGCGTAGTGCGCAACCGCTCTTATTGTATTGTCTTCCGGCAAATACAGTTTTTGTATGGGGAATTTGTGCAATTAGGTATTTTCTTCTTTGAGCTGTTATGCCTGAGTCATATTTTAGAGATTTATGTATTTTTAGAAGAGATAACGTATAATTTACGAACTGAGAGTAAATCACTAATCTGATACAGGTTTTCAGTAGGGTGTCTGTATCAGATTAGTCATTAACTCTCAGTTCGTAAATTATACGTAATCCAAACTCTTCTGGTTGAATGCAATGCAAATTTTTCGGCAAAGGCGAGATGCTGGTCTTATCAATCTACATTTTGAGATGAGCTGGCTGAGATGAGCTTATTTGAAGCTATCTCAAATCGTAGTCAGTTGAGTTCGCCCAGAAAATGAAACCGTAACGCAATTGAGATTCAACTATACTGTGGTATGCCGTAAGAAGTGTTTTGGTATCTACTATGGAAGACAGTCTATATAAAACAGATGCAGATGAACTTAATTTTTAACACAAAATATCTATATGCGCTTTCCAATTCAGCAGTAGAGGTTTTTCGGCTGAAATTATGAAATGCCATTTAGCTGATATGATAGTGACAGCGGCTTACCATCCTCATGGTTACAGTGGCATATGTTATGGTACGGTAAAAGGTAAGGTACGGAACCCTAATAAATGGTTGGGCTATTTTCTCTTTTTTTTATTTAGGACAAGACCGCCACACTATTCCCAAACCAGTGTAGCTTCTGTAAGCCAGAATCAACAGTGGCGACCGCCGATGCAATGAAAGCTCGACGAGTCCCAGAGAAACGATTAAACTGTCTTGCTATTTTCTCTTTGCTTGTCAAATCTGCGTTGGTTTGAATATTTCATATTTTTTCTCTCTCAGACCAAACGGCGAAAACAAGATGGGTCTAAACATATCCCCAGTGCAGTGGGTGTCGGCTTTCTTCAGCGCAATATCCTCACCCCTGCTGCGACAGACGAAGCTGCAGACATCAAACCCGTTGACCACAGAACACATTATCGATATTATCAATAAATATAGGGTGAGTTAACCATACTAATTGGGTTGACGACTAAAGTAATCGAATTACTCCGTCGCGTCAATTAGATTACCAAAATGGACACGTATTTTTTCGTTTGTCAAGTCAACAAAAAATGAAGACGATACAGTGCGTTGAAACGCATGACGTCACACTTTTTACTCAAAAGTGACGTAACAAGCCCCCACTCCTGAACTTTGATGCGTTTTATCTTTGTAATTTTTCATTGATTTGATAAATCAAAAAATTGAAGTTATACTTCTTTTGGCGTGTTAGGGAAAAATTATGAGAGTAAAATCTTACGATGCGCGCGCACACCGTCACAAAAAACCGACACCCTGAAGTTAGCTAGAACCGACACCCTGAAGTTAGCTATAGTTTGTGGTTCATGAAGAATGATGGTTTTTCTTTTGTAAACTTTGTGATAGTAACCCGGGCCTGCGGACGGCGAGTAGTGGGTAACTCGCCGTCCGATCAGCACCAGGCCCGAGAGTCGACGGCGCGTAGTGTTCCACGCGCGCCTCAAAGAGTTGTCAGCAAAAGGACGGGGCCTGCCACGGCCGATGCCTGCCCGGGGGTGGAGGATAAATTCGAAAGGCATAAAATTAAAGCGGCAGTTCAATATTTGAGTTATGGTAGGTAAAAAAATAAAAAACGCATGTTTGCAAACTAGTTTAGCAGTAAAAACTGAGCAGTGAACTAAATAAAAATGAGTCATAAAATAATTTAAACGGGCAGTTCAATAAATACTGAGCAGTGGAATAGTTGAACTGGGCGGTTAGGCGCGTACAGTTAACAAATCGTAATTGGTTAGTAATTAATTTTATTTTAAGCAGTTCTATAAACGATGAGGCGGTAAAATGTATTCCTTGTGTATTTCAGCATTTAATGTCAAGAAGGAAAAAAATATGAAGCATAACCATATTAACCATGCATCATGTTTTTTTCCTTCTTCACATTAAATGCTGAACATGAACACATTACCTTATGTTTTACATGGTCGGAGATTAAAAATAAAGAACATTACGACAATCTGTAAGTATTTATAATTTGCCATTATGATACATGTTAAAATTAGGATACAAAAACTAAGATACATGTTAATAGTCAAATGAATCAGTGACAGAAACTTATTGTATAATAAGAGCAGGCTTGGCTTTCGAAGGCCTGCCCCTCTTCCTCTTTTGTCCAAGAGGAATGTTTTTGGCTTCAACAGCAGGAACAGCGTATTTCAGTCCTATGGCCAGGCCAATTATATGTTTACACATATACATTTTATGAAATGTTGGGCAAGTGCATGTTCCTTGAGTCCATTCTTCTCTATTAATGGGTAATATTATTTCCCATTTACTGAAAAGCTGCTCTATAAACTCATCGAATTTTTCGGGTGGGTTCTCAAATACTGCGCACTCCTTAGCTTCTGTAGCTGATGAAATACCTAAAATAGAATTAAACGCCGCCCCTTTTAACGAAAGTTTACCTCTCTTTTCAATCAAAGTGACGTTCGGATGCTACCGCTCAATGTGAATTGGCAAACTTATTTTCGAACTGCCCATTCCAACCGTTTTACTGCTCATTAATTTATTAAAACTACTTGAGTAATTTTTGCACTGACATTGAATGATGAAATAACAGACCAATATTTTTATTACTTACTGCTTATGTTTTACTGACTCACTAATTTACTAACCGCCGAAAAATTAAATGACTGCCCATTAAATTTTTCAACTGATCATGATAACTTCTGTATTGTTTAAATAACAGTTGTAAAAATTAATTCCCAATTCGAAAGAGTTACCTCGCCCCTGGGCACTCGAGGCAGGGAGGAACAGGGGTGGGTTTTAGTCAGTAAGAGTCTGACACGCCCTTCCGCTCCACCCTAGAGCGGAAGAAGTCATAGGATGATTTCCCAACCCCCAAAAAAAAAAAAAACTTTGTGATAGTAACTTTTTACGTGCGTACATAAGTACACACACACTATTTTTTTTTTTTTGATAATCTAACTTACGGACTAAATAGAATTATTATTTTTAACCCTGGAATCATCCCTATTCATACTTAATATAAAAGGCGTTCGCGGATAAATTCGAAAGAAAGTCACCGCGACCCTTGACACAGGCAACTGAAGGAACAGGGGTGGGTTTTAGTCAGTAAGAGTCTGACACGCCCTCTCGCTCCACCCAGAGCGGGAGAAGTCATTGAATAGGAACGCCGGGTGAATAGAAACAAAACTTTGAAGGGGCTTTTCACGTTATTTAGAAATTGTTTTTAACCGACTTCCATAAAGAGGAGGTTCTCAATTCGTCTATGTTTTTTTTTTGTATTCATGTTACCCGATTTCTCCGTCAGTTGTGAACCAATTTTCATATCGAAATTGCTTCAGCGCTTTTTGAGAAACTGAACAAAAACGGAAAATACGTGTACCTCTATTCCACGTTCCATTATATTGGAGTTTTTAGTTCTGGGGTATAACAACTAAAAAGTGACAAATAAAAAACTTTTTACAAAAAAAACAACCGACTTCCAAAAAAAAAAAATACACTAAAAATTTATAAATAACTTTAATATCGGAAGTCGGTGTCAAATAACGAAGAAGTAAAAATACAAACACCGACTTCCGAAATTAAAGTTATTTATAAATTTTTAGTGTATTTTTTTTTTGGAAGTCGGTTGTTTTTTTTGTAAAAAGTTTTTATAGCATTTAAGTACGCCGATTTATTTATGAATTGTTATAAAAACTAAATCGATGATTTACTAGAAACCAATATTAGGGTATCATAGTGAAAATCATAATGAAAGTTTTGTTTCTATTCACCCCTTCGTTCATATTCACGCCGTTCGTAGGTACTTACTGCTTGAACAACTTTCTTCAAGGAAGTTGTATCAATTCCCAAAAGAAAAATGGCCTTTCCGTACATAGATCAGCTGATCATCAAGACTGATATGGGTGGTCCAATTTTTTATTTTTTATTATGTCGTAGAATGATTTAGTAATTCGATTTTTTGCGAAATCCCTAGGGATATTGCTTAAACTTTTTATCCATAAGGTAACGCAACAATAGGTTTTTAATTATTGTGTCTGCTAATGACGCTTGACGCGTTAAGCCTAACCTAACCAAATTGACAAATGTTTTCACCATTCTTTAATTATCAGTGTTTTCGAAATATTCCTAGGGTTTCCTTAGGGTTTTCGTGAAAATTCGAATCATCAAATAATATATAAGATCGCCTTTAGCGATAAGGCCACCCACTGTGTGAACTGTGTCAGCCTTATTTTTTCTTAAGTATTTTCTGTAACTTATATGAAGTACCTACTCACATAATAAAAAACTATTATTATTATTTTTACTATCTCTTTTAGCCAATAAATGCTTTCCTGAGTCCTCCCATAGCAACTGCCTTGATTAAGCATGAGAAGAAATGCGACTTCACCTGTTTCGAAACCATCATGCTGTCAGGAGGGAAAATACACAAGGATATTCATCTGGCGTTAAGAGTAAGTATTTCTTTCTTATTTATTGATGACGTAACTCTAAGTCATCAATAAATCAGCTAGAATCTGCAGTCTCCACTGACAGTAGTGACCCAGGCCGCGACTTACAAATCATATTGTTGTATGTCGTTAATTTGCGGCAAATAAATACTTTTTTTTCTTTTTTTCTTTCTTTTTACTGCCGAAATCAAAGTTATTTAGCACTTTTTGGTTTTTTTTTTGGAAGTCGGTTCTATTTTTTTGTAAAAAAACTTTTTAGTTGTGATTTCCCATTAAATTGTGTTAACAATGTATATCTATAAAATCCGTGAGTAAGCAGATGTTCTAGAACCAAAAACTTCGAAGACATATTAAGACATCCACCAACCTGCATTAGGCCCACGTGGTGGATTACGGCCCACAGCCTCACACACAGAGAGGAGGCCTGTGTCCTAGCATTGGGAACAATAAAAAGTTGACTATGCTAGGGAGACTGAAGGTTGTGGGAATCGGTTGCTTGAAGGCAATCTTGCGGGGAAGCTTATGTTCAGTAGCGGATTTATTTCATACATTTTCATTATTTGCCGGCTTGACCTCAGTCTCTCCTGATGGAAAGTGATGGACAGTGTCAACGACTAAAACAAACGAGACCAGAAGATGCCTGAATTTTCTTTGAATACTGACGGCTTATACATTATGTCAAAGGAAATGCGTGGTCATATATTAAAAACTGGTTTTGACAACTTTATTCCAGAAAGTTATATTATGCAAAAAAAAAAATTGGACCTCTGCTAATTATTCATCTGATGATAATTTTGTACGGAAAGTCTTTTTTAATTTGCTTCAAAAGGAGGAGGTTATCAATTCGGATGTTTATATATGTATATATATTATGTATTATATATAGCCTAGCTTCGTCATATAAAGACTATTTGCAAATTTTTTTTTTGTTCGAAAGTAGTTTATTCCGAAATGGTCTCATTTCATATAGACAGATGATGAGTTTCGGAGACAGACAACGGAACTCTACAAAAAATACGTCGGAAATTGTCTAGAGTAACATATATTTTTTTCAAAGAAATAAGACTAGTCGTTTAGACGTGATGTTCAATTTAAAACCATTAAAAGTCGTATAACTGCGCCTTAACACAATTTAATGGGCAATCACAACTAAAAAGTCCAAAATAAAAACTTTAATACAACAAAATAGAACCGACTTCCAAAAAAAAAAACAAATTAGGTGCAAAATAACTTTAATTCTATTTAATTAATTTCATTTCATTTAAGTCGGTTTTATTTTTTTGTAAAAAAGTTTTTATTTTGGGAATAGAAGCAGTCTTTAAAATATGACCACACAATTTCGGTACAGCCTGTAGGTGGTAGGGAGTACAGTCGCTGACAGAGAGTTTCACACTTTGACTGTGTGCATAATAAATGCATTCGCTAAGATGAAACCGAAACAATTGTTTAATTAACTTTTTTTTTTCTTTTTGCAGAAAAGAGTGCGGCCAGAAGTCCCCGTGGTGGAGATGTACGGACAGACAGAGAATTTGGGGCCAATCTTCATTGGGGCTCCAGACGGACCCGTTGGTAATTGTGGCAAAACCGCACCTGGACTACCAGCGGTCAAGGTTGGTTAAGGAGAAAAATATAAATCTATACAGGGAAATAATTGGCGAAACCCGGTCAACGTGACGGGTATCAATAAATATCTACTGACTATAAAAAATAAAATAATCTTCAACTTTCAATTATGGCGACGACGCTGGTAGTGTAATTATAAGAATAGATTTTTAGGGTTCCGCTTCTGTAGTCCTAACAAGAAACTCTTATAGTTTCGCTCCGTCCGTCTGTCGGTCTGTTTGTCAGTCTGTGCCGCGGCTTAGCTAAGAGACTTAGTACTAGAACGCTGTAATTTTTCATGGGTAAAGTATTAAGGGCCTACCTCCGCATAAGTGGCGCCCTCATTGAATAAAAAATCGTATCTTAGTTGAGAAAATAAAGATGAAAGAATCCTATGTTGCGTTTGTTACAAAGAGGATAAGGTATTTTTACGTTGTTGAAACAGGACTCAAAGTGTTTCGTATACAAAGTAGTAAGCAAAAGTACCAGAAACAGCAATTTTTGACACTTTTGCTTACTACTTTGGGTACGAAACACTTTGAGTCCGTTTTATCTAATATCTTATCCTATTTGTAACAAACGCAACATAGGATTCTTTATTCTTTATTTTCTACGCTTTGCTACGATTTTTTTTTCAATGAGGGCGCCACTTGTCGGATATACATTTACGCCTTAAAAAGTTTTTTTTCTTTATCGTCTATCCCAGCGTGTAGGGTATCGTTGGATTTGTCTTTTAAAAATATTGGGGGGTTGTGAAGACTGCAATACCTACTAAGTAGTTATCGTTATTTATTAGTCATCGATACCAATCACGTCTGCGAGGTTTTCTAATATTATTCAGTGGGGACCGAGTGTTGATAAACTATTTAAAGATTTATCTAAACACCAAGTTGACACTTCACGTGACCCAAGGGCTGGCTTTTACCTCGGCCAGAGGTCAAGCATTGCATACAACGAGGCAATGCCGCCAGTCTTTTGGGCACACTTCTAGTCGACAGCGATGACGAGGAATTTTTGTCGCCATTTTTACAGCTTTATTTATTTACACCGCTTACTGAAAAGTTGTGTGGAATTCGGTTGTCGTGGTATGGGCATGTGATGCGGAGGAATGAAGAAAATGTTGTGAGGAAAGTCCTGTGCATGGATGTGGATGGCTATAAGAGTAGGGGAAGGCCAAAGAAACGATGGTTGGACTGTGTGAAAGAGGATATGGGTAAAAAGGGGGTGACTACAGAGATGACGACTAATAGAGGAGTATGGAAGAAAAATACATTTTAAGTCGACCCCAAATAAATTTGGATAAGGGCAGAAGAATCATGATGACGATGATTTAAAGCTTATTTATTTATTTATTGCATTCATGTTGTATAAAAGATATTACATGATTAATGTTACAAACATGAACCCTGCTAGGGCACAGCAAAATATTTGTAGGTAGGTACAACTATATTTATAACTATTGCATGCATAAAAACAACATTTAAACTAACTTACATTATTTAGTTTTGAGTTTTTGTTATAAATAAAGTTTGGTAAATGTAAAAAAACGAGTGTTCTTTAGACCACACGACTGAAGTAAAACTTCTTTAACTCCATCTCTTCCGTTCGCCTCGCCCGATCACACTTTTCGTAACGCTCTCGTCACTCATTCAACAGCTTACTCTCCAAGTCAAGCGTGCGTAAAGAAGTTTTACTTCAATAATCTATATTATGTTACTTAATTTAATTTAACTCTGTTTACTAATAGGTATTGAGACACACACACACACCCTCTCACAGAGAGGAGGCCTGTGCTCCAGCAGTGGGGACAATAAAAGGCTGATGATGATGATGATGACTATTTGAGTGAAGAACATCCTAGTGCTTTTGAAATAAAGGACCAAATAAAGCATCTCATTATTTATTTATATACGTTTGTTTTTCAGATTGTCGAACCAGAGACGGGCAAAGAAATAACAGAACCAAACGTGACAGGAGAAGTATGGTCAAAAGGAGCTTGCTTCAGTGTAAGTTTTCTGTATTTTTAATAACCCGAAGGATGAGGAAGAGGTGTGCCTATAATTCTTCATTTTGCCAGTTATATGTGGGTGTCCAAGCAAAAAGTGTCCAGTTCTCGGCATTTAGTTTCAGAGTTATACGCAGTTTTGTAGAGTTGGGTGAAAAAATTGCGTTTCGCGATTTTAATTGATTATTAAAGTTCGGATATAGTAAATGACTTTAAAATATGATGTTTCTAAGTACCAGAAATTTATATATATTGCTGTCACTCACGTGTCCGTCTGTCTGTCCGTCGTCTGTCACAAAATTTTGTTCCCTAGTTTTTTTTAACTTCCCATAAACCCCCCACCACCCCCCACTTCCCTTAATATCTTCAGGATGATGTTGGGGCTGCCACGATTCTGTAGTGCATCGGGGATGTTCGCGCTATATCGCACTGACGGTTTTCACGCCGTTATTCGCAAAAAGACGGTATCCCTGATCTGCAGATTGCGTGGCAGCCGGAGCAAAATCCTGGAGACTGTAGCGGACAGGATCTCGTCCCCACTCTGGAGATCATTTGTGAGGAGAGTAATTTAGTCGTTTAAATATTTAATAATTTGATAATTAATCTAAGTATTTTTGACATGGTATTATTGACTATTATTTTATTTTCGATTAATTATTATTTTATCTTAATCTAATTGTAATTGTATTTTAATTTAATTGTAATTTTAATTTTATTTTATATAATTATTATTTTGTTTCTTGTGTCTGATTTTATGATATGGGTTATTTTATGCCTGAAATAAATTATATTTTAATTAATTGACCTATGAACTTGAAATTTGGTGATAGGTTTATTATTACGTATATTTTACTAACAAATACCAATACATTGATAAATCAGATTTTTTCTTTGACAATTCCCTCATTTGGTACGGAACCCTAAATGTGCGAGGTCCGACACACACTTGGCCGGTTTTTTGTTTTATTTTATTTTTATTTTATTTGGGAAACAAACAGATACATATGAAGTTAGTACAAAAAAAAACTTAATACAACTACTACATACTACTCACTCACTACTTACTTTTTTCAATACCTCACTACTGGAGCCTTTTTGCTTGGAGGCCCACATATTTTTAAGTCCCATGTATTAGTGGGTGAGCTAACCTAACCTAGCCAGAAGCCTTCTGTGACTGGACAGAGGCAGTCTGCGCCTGATGGCGGGGACTAGCTCTGGGATCTTGGACTACTACATAAGGGCATCCTTTACCACGCTTGTCCATTCACTGTGATTTCTTTATCATCGTCATTTCAACCAAAATACGAGTACGTCTACTGCCAGTCATAGGACACCTCGGAGCGTCGCCACATCCATGGATCCTGTGCTTCTTGCATCCAGCGAACAAACAGTATTGGACGACACGGTTGGCGCAGTGGTTGAGCGTTCGGCTGCCGCGCTGCGTGTCGCGGGTTCGATTTCCGCACGGAACATATATTTGTATGACCTACAGATAGTTGTTCCGGGTCTAGGTGTCTTGTGCATGAGAGTTTACATGTTTGTGAACGCACCCACGATACAGGAGCAATTTCTAGTGTGAGGCAATGTTTTTCTTTAAAAAAAAAAGTGTGTGTGTACTTATGTACGCACGTAAGAAGATAAACTTCTTAGCGTAACAAGATAAAAAACCAAACTGTCACAAAGTTTACAAAAGGAAAACAATCATTCTTCATAAACCACAGACTATAGTTAACTTCAGGGTGCCGGTTCTAGCTAACTTCAGGGTGTCGGTTTTTTGTGACGGTGTGCGCGCGCATCGTAAAAATTGACTCTCATAGTTTTTACCCAACCCGCCAAAAGAAGTATAGCTTTGAAAGCCAATCTGTCACAAAGTTTACAAAAGGAAAACAATCATTCTTCATGAACCACAGACACTAGCTAACTACAGGGTGTCGGTTCTAGCTAGCTTCAGGGTGTCAGTTTTTTGTGAAGGTGTGCGCGCGCATTGTAAAAATTTACTCTCATCATTTTTCCCTAACGCGCCAAAAGAAGTATAACTTCAAAAGAGTGTTATTTCTATACAACACAATATTTTCAGGAATACTACAACAACCCTGAAGAAACCGCGGCTTGTTTCACTGAGGACGGCTGGTTCAAGACTGGAGACATTATGTACAGAGATGAGGAGGGGCATTTCTTCTTCGTCGAGAGGCTCAAGATGCTGATCAAATATAGGATGTACCATGTGAGTGAAGATGTACCTACTAGTTATTCTTGAATACACTCGTAGATTCACTGTAACAACAAACTAAAAATCAATCTGCCTAGCCTTTTCCCAACTATCTTGGGGTCGGCTTCCAGTCTAACCAGATGCAGCTGAATACCAGTATTTTACATGGAGCGACTGCCTATCTGACCTCCACAACCCAGTTATGGGTAATACAATACCTCTTGGTAAGACTGGTTTTCAGACTTTCAGGCTTCTGACGACCCGTAACGACTGTCAAAGATAAAGGGACCAACGGCTCAACGTGCTTTCCGAGGCACGGAGGAGTCTCGGTATGTAAAGATGGTCACCCATCCACGGATCAACCCCGGCAAGCGTAGCTTAACTTAAATGCTTAAATGGATCGACCCGTGCGGGTTTATTACTTTAGCCACGAGCTCCTCTACACTACTGTTACAACAAACTACGTCAATAGAAAACCAAATTTGGTTGGAGATACTCAAGTAAATACAACTTAGAAGGGTTGGTTACTATTTTTCAACCGACTTTAACAAATAGGAGAAGGTTCTCAATTTGACTGTATTTTGTGCAGAAGTCGCTAGCAAAAGCTGGTAACTCATAATCATAAAGTCATAACGCTGCCAAAGTGCCAATAGGTAACATGAATGCACCAGTTCACGTTATTGCTATAGGTACCTACTTTTGTCATTTTTAGGGTTCCGAAAGTCCGAACGAAAAAAAAGGACCCTTATAGGATCACTCGTGTGTCTGTCTGTCTGTCTGTCCATTTGTCACAGCCAATTTTCTCCGAATCTGCTGGACCGATAGAGTTGAAATTTGGTACACACATGTGTATCTGTGACCCAAACACAGGCGTGTACCCTAAATAATAATATATATAAAAATAAGAAAATAGATGAAAAATGACTGTTCCGTATCACAAAACCACTGGGCCAACGATTTTGAAAAAAATTCAGAAAGTAGTTCTTTATTTATAGATTACAGGAAAACATATAAAGTGGAGGCAGTTTAAAAAAAACCTGAATAAAAAATTATTTGTTCGGATCCTTTGCGCGCGAGTCGTCTCGCTCTTGGCCGGATTCTTTTACTATTGTTAGGCACTCGTTTGGTCACTATCTCACCCGATGGCAAGCGATGATGTGGTCAAAGATGGAGCACACTCCTGCACTGTACACTGATTACATTTAGAGTTAAAGGATTTTCTATCATCATAATTATTCTGTAATTTTTTTTAGACATGCCAGAGACACAAAGTTTTATTCAGATTAGCGTCATGGTTAAAACCGTTACTCAGTTACTGATTTGTGGTGCAAATATCGATCACGACAATACTGAACCAAGTCACACCAATTTAATCGTTCGTCCTCCTTATAACTGTATTTCATTTCTTCAGATTATTCCCCCGGAGATCGAGGCAGTGATCCGCGAGCACCCTGGCGTGCTGGACGTCAGCGTCACCAGCGTGCCCCATGACGATGATGGAGAGCATCCCGTCGCCTGCGTCATGAGGAGTCCAGGCTCCAACGTTACCGCAGACGAGATTAAAGAGATGGTTGCTAGTACGTATAAAGTATATGTATTTGCCCATCCTTTTGGCTTGCGACTTTGACACCAATGATTAACGTTTTTTTTTTTTTTTTTGTTGCTGATGGAGATCGGACCTGGATAGGATTTTCAGGTTCGGCAGTGCTACTGAGTTTTTCCGATAGGAAATTCCCAGTCGCAGCCCGGAGTTTGCAAGTTAGAACTGTGATATCCCCTCGGTGACCATGTTTATCTTCCTTGACGCAAGGGAGGGTAATGTGTTTATCAGCCTATGTATTATGTATATGTGTATGTAAGTATGTAGGAATGTATGTATGTATGTTTGTTCCTTTGTAGCACTATAGAGACCAACCTTGCGAGTACTACTAAAGACATGACAATAATCAAAATACTATATGGCAATCAGGGACTCAAACTGTAACCGCCAAAAGTGTTTTTAACACTGTTTTTTTCAAACTGTTTTAAAAAGAAACCTTTATAAATGTAACAGAAACAATAATGTTACCGAATCAAAGTGTAACCTTTTATACCTGTTAATAAGTGTTAATATGTGTAACAGAAATAAGTAGCTTTAGCATGGTTTTAGATATAATTGCACGGTATGGCAACAACGCGCGCGACGGCGCGGCGTTGAGGCCGACTAAGACGATCATAATATTGCAGTTGCAGTTCCTACTTCCTATCGTTCGCGCGCCATTTTTAGGGTTCCGAACATCCGAATGTAAAAACGGAACCCTTATACTCGTGCGTCTGTCTGTCTGTCCGTCTGTCACAGCCAATTTCCTCCGAATATACTGGCCCGATTAAGTTAAAATTTGCTACACAGGTGTATTTCTATGACCCTAACACGGACAAGTAACGTAAATAAATTAATTTGGAATATGGGGGTAAGTTTTGGGGGGAAAATCGCCAAATTTAAAAATAAAGTTTTTCAAACTGTACCTGCGACATATCAAATTAAAGGGCTGATTGTGATGGTCTCAAATATTTTTTTTTTTCATAATTTTAAAATAAACTGTTTTAAAGTTATTAAAGAAAATAAACGAAAATACACCACGTAAACTGAAAATTTTATATATGTAACTCTAACATTTCTTTAAAGCTTGAGGCTTGAACGTCTTTTACACTGTTTTAAGAGGACGGATACGAAATTTTGCTGATTTCGCTGATTTGCGTGATTTTACAGTTAAAATAATGTATTTGTAAAGGTTTTAATGCACAACATGAAAGATTATTTCAATAATGATCTAATGTATGAGCTAGTTTATTTTTATTATAATTACGATTAATCAACCACAAACCGACGACGGTTGTATGAATTATTGCTGTAAGGGGTTTAGAATATCATCATTTTGACGTATAAAAGGTATGAAAAAATTTGAATTTATTGTTGCAAAAGTCGTTTAAATAATGTATGAATCACTTTTTACAACTTTTATAAAAAAAATTGAGTAAAAAAATATTTAATTTAGTCAAATTTTAGAGAAAATGGGCAAAGAATTGCTTTTGATTTTGGCTATTTAGAACTCTCGTTCATAAAATTTAAACAGCAAAAAATAAACTCCAGTTACGCTAGTATTATATTATCTGTGCTCCAGTTTACCATCAATCCATTTCTCAAAAAAGAATTACAAAAAATTGGCAATAAAAAATCTATTAAAACAACCCAAATCTCGACTTGTAACACGCAACGCAAGCTTCAAATCTAGCTCATTCATTAGATCATAATTCAAATTATCCTTCATGTTGTGCATTAAAACTGATAGAAATGCAAAATTTTAACTGTAAAATCACGTAAATCAGTGAAATCGGCCAAAATTTCGTGTACGGCCTCTTAAGGATAAGCCTAAATATTATAGTAGTAGGTACGCATAAGTGTCCAGAGGACACGGTGGAGCATACGGTGGAGGTCTGGTCCGCTTGAGCAGAGCACCGCCGTGTCCTCGTGGATGCGATAGGTGGCAGCGGCTTCTCGCGTTCGGCCCTGGTCCAGGCCATGGTACGGAGCGAGAGGGAATGGGAAGCAGTCTCCTCCTTCTGCGAATCAGTAATGCTTGCGAAGGAGGAGGCTTAACGGGTGAAGGAGACTCAACGGAATGGCCTCACGCCCCCAGCCGCAGCCGCCGCAGGAGACGCCTTGGGCGTCGGGGGTCACAGGACGATCTCCGGCCACCATAGACGCGGGCCTGCGGACGGCGAGTAATGGGTAGCTCGCCGTCCGATCAGCACCAGGCCAGAGAATCGACGGCGCATAGTTTCCACGCGTGCCTCAAAGAGATGTATGTCAGCCACCACTGACGGGGCTCATCGTGGCCGATGCCTGCATGCCAAGGGGTCGCGGATAAATTCACTCAGGCAAGAAAGTAACAGAGGTGGGTTTTAGTCAGTAAGAGTCTGACACGCCCTCCTGTTCCAACTAGAGCGGAAGAAGTCTTAGGAATTCCGACCAAAAAAAAAAAAATTAGATTGTTGCTGCCCTGACCCTGAAAATATAATACAAATACTACTTAAAACGTAAATACTTATGAATCTAAGTTTTAATTAGTATTTTTAAGTTCGTGTAAAAGTTAGTCTTAAAAAAGATTTTTACTTTTTTATAACCCATTTAAAAAATATGTGATACGTTCGGAACCCTTTGCGCGCGAGTCCGACTCGCACTTGGCCGGTTTTTTAAACAAAGGATTGATTGATCCATTGCAGCGAATATTTTAAATACTTCGAGTACGTGTTTTGCACGGATATAACAGACGGCGCGCGGCGACTGGGTTGCGACTGTCTAATAGTAAATTTGGCAACGTCGCCTTTACCTGTTACACTTATTAACACTGTTAACACTTTTATATCTGTTACAGATATATTACGGTTACACTTTTGTAAGTGTTTTGGGTTAACACATTAAAAAACACATATAAAAGTGTTACATTTTTGATTCTGTTATCCATTCAATATGTAACACTTATAATTCTGTAACCTTTATGAAGGTGTTTTTAAGTCCCTGATGGCAATAACCAGACGCCATATTGTGAAAAAGAAAAAAATTAAAGTCGACGAACTGTATTAAATTTTTGTTGAAAGTAATTGTGGTTCTCAGCAGGCAATGATAGTTTGTAAGCAATGAAATACCTACCTACATATTGTTGAAATGAAAATTTCCATTCCAATAATTATGCTAAGGCTCAATTTACATTGCCGCAAAATGGAATGGAAGCGAATTTTTGCAACGAACTGTACATAGCATAATGAACTTTATGTCAATTGTGTAACGTACAAACTAAATATGAGCCAAAAAAGACGTCGCGCATCTTCCGGGGAATCCTCGAAAATTCTCGAAAATTCCCGTAGCTACTGTTGGTGCTGTCTGTGGAATCCGCGGGAAGTGGTGCGAAGGGGGAGTCGAGTCGGCGCATAGTAGACTACTGAACTAAACGTCCCTAAAGGCGAACGCGAGATTTCTCGAGCATTCTCGCGAATTCGCGCGCCTTCTATGAAGCGAAATTGACGCTTCCGTTCGGCAATGTAAATGATATTTAACTCCCGATTCAGCAGGAACGTAGATATTCAAGAACGATTTAAACAAATAAGATCCAAAGATCAAATCCTTTTTCAGCGAGACCATTATTTATATATTTAATAAAACTTTATGCAACAAAAGTACAAAGTCGGACTGCCTTAGGCATTCTCTACCAGTCACCCAAGGGTGATGGAGAGATAAATAGGTTCCACTTTACTTTTTTTATGGGACAAGCCACTGCGAATCCTGAAAGCCAGAATCAATGGTTGCGATCACCAGAAAAATGCCAAGCAATGAAGCTCGACGAGTCCCGTAGAAAGTATTAAACTGCCATGGGTCCAGCAAACGAAATTAATCAGAAAAGAACAGCGGAGGAGTATGACCACTTCCACTTTACTTACATAACATGTTCTATTTCTCTTCCAGATAAACTATCAGACTCTCAAAGAATACGAGGTGGTGTGATCTTCATGGATCAGCTTCCGATGACGTCTACAGGCAAAATCGCACGCGGAGAACTACGAAAAATGGTCTTGACACTCCCTAAAGAATAGATGACACTCGAAAAGGTGTCTAAAAGCAGTATTTAGTGAAAACTGCAGTTTTTAGTATGAGAACAGGTTATTCATGAACTTAAAACTGCAGGTGCTTCTAGCAAATTATTTGTACGCAACAGGGCTCTTGTCTTAAAAAAATCGAATTAATCCGTCTGTTAGATTACCATAAAATATTGGACACGTGTTTTTTTTTTGGTCACTTAACCAAAAATGAGGACGATACAGTGCGTTGAAATTTCGCATGAAGTCACATCTCGTATCGTGTTCGATACACTTTGTAAGGTTTAGTGACGTAACAAGAGAACTCCTGAACTTTGATGCGTTTTATCTTTGTCATTTTTTATTGGTTCGGTAAAGCAAATAATACGTTTCCAATATTTTTTGACAATCTAACTTATAAACTAAATAGAATTATTTTTTTATACCCAGGACAAGACCCTATTGTTTTCACGTCTCTGTTATATTAATTAATGTTATGGGACAATGTATTTATTAGAAATTTAAGTGATTGTCTGTGTGTGTGTTTGGAAGTCAGAAATATGTACAGCATGTAACAAAAACCCTGTTTAATCCAATAAAGGCGTATTCCTGGTTTAACATATATGTACTAGAAAAAATTGTAAAAAAATGTAACTCATAAAAATCAAAGTTACAGATTTTTTTTATTTTTATAAAATATGCGAAATTTAACACTAAATATGGCAAATTTTCATAAGTTGACAACATTCCACCGGCCGGCGAAATCTTTTCGTTTTTACCTATATTATTTCAAACGATACCACCCTGCACTAGCCGCGCTGTAGGCACACTGTCTCGCTCAAGCGGCATCTTTGAAACGAAACAGTAGGTGAACTTTGTCGAACGCTCAGTCTTGCCTTTGATAAGTTTTTCTTTTTTTTAAATTAATCATTTCTCGTATCCGTTAAATGATTAAGTATAAGTGTACGCAGTACGATACTAAGTAATAAGTACCTGCCTTTCAGGATAGGACAGGGTTTTTGTTACATGATGTATAGAAGAAAAACATAATGGTCACCTAATACTTACTTACTTATTAATTTTACTTTATCAGGGAGGACCTAATTTTCCGAAAAAGGATATTTGCATTTCTCTTGTCGGGAAATTTGGTCCTTTTGGTGATAGAAAATGGTAAGTAGTTATAATGTTATACAATTAACAGTTTTATTTACGATTAACCAATATTTTTGTATGAATTTGATGAAGAATGTATTCTGTATGGGATCAATTGTTGCCATTTTTATTTTAGCTTAAATTGTAAGTACTGTTTCTGTATTGATCTTATCGTTGTACAATAATTTAATAAATACCTAATTGTGTTATTTAGTTATTAAATGAACTATTTTTTTAATTTTGCTTTTTTTTTTCTATTGCTCATTTTTCCAAGCAAACGGTGTTGCATAATAGTAGTCAAAATGGTCATTTGCTATTAAGTTGCTGCTAGGGGCTAGTCAGACACAGGGAAACTAATAAAGCAAAAGAAAATGTATCTGAAAGTGAAGGAACTTGTACTTGTCTACTTGTGTGTTAATGTTTCCAATAAAATAGTTGAAACTGAAGAAATAAAGCTCCAATGTGATCATGAGAAGGAAGTTGTGTCAAGAATTATATTTTGTGCGTGTGAACTGAGGGACCACACTGGTATTTCGCAAAATAAAAATTGTAGGATTTAGTAGTAGACTTAAAACAATTGTAGAACTAATCTGGGAATTTGTAAACAAATATATTGAAAACTACAGCCCTTAAAGTGCGGTCCCTCAGTCGTCGCAGACCATCAGCCAGATCTCGCAAAAATTATAAATTAACCGTACAACCTTGTTTACGTTTCGTCTAACGCTATATCGGGTGTAAAAAGACAGTTTCCGAAGCCGAAAGCCGAACAACAATTCCAACGATTATTTGGATCATTTTTTTTTCCACTAGACCATACCTGGGAATCCATTGGTTCTGGAGATATTGAAGGTAAAAAAAGTGTTACTTATTACTAATTTTTTTTTTCAAACGAACATTACTTACCTGAATTTTCGATTTTTTTTTCGAAATTACGCATTTGCAGTTACAAAAACGCAATGAATATCAAACGTATCCGACAAGTACCTACGTGGCTTAAAGCGAAGGGGCGGGGTTTAACTCCACTTGCCTGGGTTCGCGTTATATTGCGCGTGCTAGATACTAATATATGTAGATATTTATATATAGGTCAAGCTTTAAAGTCAAGATGATCACTAACTATTTACTGTAGTATATGAAAACTATGAATGTGGTGTTTAAGGAAGGGGTTTATCAAGAAAAGCACAGAAAGACAAGACTAGGTATTTCACCTACTATTTCGTTTCAAAGATGCCGCCTGAGCGAGACAGAGTGTCTACATAACAGTGCGGCTAGTGCAGGGCGGTATCGTTTGAAATAAAAATTGGTAAAAATGAAAAGATTTCGCCGGCCAGTGGAGTGTTGTCAACTTATGAAAATTTGCTATATTTAATAGTAAATTTCGCATATTTTATTAAAATAAAAAATCTATAATTTTTGGTTTTTATGAATTACATTTTTTTACAACTTTTTCTAGATCAGGAATACCTTTATTGGATCGGACAGGGTTTTTGTTACTTGCTGTATAAATAATGTATAATAACTTTATCCAATTTTTTGGCGAACTACATTTAGTAGCTTTTATTTACTGTTGCTCTAAGTTTGCTGCGTGTAGTAAGGTAACATGCCTTTTGACCAAAAAAATGTTTTATAATTATACAACGTTGTTTTTCCATAATATACCTAAACTACAAACATAGAAACTCACGCTTTTTCCCAGGAGGTAGGTAGAAACTAACAACGTTAGCTGCTACGATCCTTACATACTCCTTCTGTTTCGTTGACCTTCACACAATCATCATAATACACAGACATATAATATTTACCGAACGTTACTGGCTGGCCTTTAACCGTTTCATGTGAAAGTAAAATAAATGAATGGGAAGCTTTCTGAATGAATGGCATGCACAGAATTATTATATAGTTTTTAACTGACTTCAAAAAGGAGGCGGTTATTAATTCGGATGTTGGACGAAGACTCTGCCACCTGGTGGCGGAAATCAGAATCATCTAAGGCAACAATTAGAAAATAATCACATTAGGAAAGTGAAAAATAAAATTTAACTTTGTGAAAACGTATTGTTGCATTTCGGGATGATCGAACACTTCAAATAAAACTAAAAATAAGTCAAATGGTGCAAAATTCTATTACTTTTCTGCGAATAGTACCTACTCATTTTCCATGGTTATGTGATGTAGGTACAACAAAAGTGGATAAATGCATTATAAAACATGTAGGTAAGCATGAGTTTCAAAAACATTTAGGAATTAGGTACCTACTAATAAAGTTGTTTGTAAAAATAGCAAAGTTTTATAAGTAGTGGTAGGTAGGTACCTATTCAATACAAATAAATCTGTAAGTAAACATAACCACAGATAATATAATACTAGCGTACAGATGCCTCATCCCATACAAAGAAACGGTACCGCCGTAACTACGGGTTTTCGGCTTGCACAAGCAAGTTTTGTTCTTCGTTCGGGCCCGTCCTCGACACCTCGCTAGATGGTATTAGCAGCGACGGCTTGCAAGTTGAATGAATTTACATAAAGTCTTACTAATATTTTCTCACACACTGAGGAATTACTTTATAGTATTTTTGGCACTTTATAAGAGTTTGACTGTTTCAAAGTGTGTTAATATACAAATTTTAAAGTGGCGAATGGTTTAACTTTAAAACTTCAAACCGCGCCATCTATTGGCACTAGAAATATAAATGCCTAAGGATTTGTTTCAATAAACATCTAAATTTGAATAAGGAGCTTAGGGTAGTTTATTAAATAAGAAAATACAGTTTTTACCATATTTTTTTTTCAAAATATTAATGTTACTTAAACTTCAATAGGAAATCGATGCTTATTACGCCATCTATTGACATTTATTTGAACTAAATTTTCTTTGTTCGAGATGAGACCCCGTCTTCTACTTTGACATGCCCGGATGGATTCGAACACTTTTTGGCCTTTTGACATATTCTGACCACGCTGACATATACTGATGTAAACATTATATTATAATGATCGTCCATCATTATAATATAATGTTTACATCAGTAAACTAATAGACCGCAACACGTTATCAGCTCTGAAGAGTTCATTTTCTTAAGTACCACACTGTGGCGCTCGTATCGATTTGTGCTGCCACCTATAGTTCGTGCACGTTCCCTATATATATATGTATATTTTTATGTACTTATGTTCGGGTATAGCTCCGTCACATACGGATTTGCAAAATTCTTTTTTTTTCGAAATGGTCCCATTTAAATTTCATACAGATCTTATGATGAGTTTAGGAGACAGATAACGGAACTCTTCACAAAATTGCAGCAAATCAACCGTGGGAGTCAAAAAAACGAAGACACAAAACTAGAAACACCGATTTCCGAATGATTTACGACGAAAACGAGCGCGCAAAATTTTATAAACAGACCTTTGGTAGTATGGATGTCATGAAAAATCTATTGAATGTATCTGTTCAAAATAAAATTATTCGCATTTTTGAACAACTAATCTATCCCTGTATGTTAACTATTTTGCAAGTTTTTTTCGTCTTATGGTATTTATTTCCACCCAAAGATGCGTTAAAATTAGTGTAAAAATATGGAATTTTCGACGCTCATAACTTTCAAATGTATATTTTTTTTACTATTTTGTTTCCCTATAGGGCTAGATAATGATGAGATGAATTAATATCATTTTTTATTTTGTACGTACACCATCATACAGTGGAGTAATCGCCATACTACGTTTGTATGGAAGAATGACCGACTAGGGCACCCTTAAAGTTATTTTGCACTTTTGTTGGAAGTCGGTTCAATTATTTTGTAAAAAGTTTTTTTATTTGTGCAGTTTTATGAGCTTGGCGCGGACGAAGTCGCGAGCAAAACCTAGTTAATTTATATTTCACATCGAGCGCTACTAAACGACTGCCACATGAGTACATGACCTCCACTCTACAATTACCTACCAATTTCCTAAAATTAGATGACCGACCTTCCATCCAAAGTATGACCCTATGAGGCGTAGGCGTAACGTGGGATGGCACATAACCTTGCAAATGTCGTATAGATCTACATCTACGTCATAATTTCCGCTATAAAGTACCTACCATCTCCGAATAGGTACCTACCCAGATAATATAATACTAGCGTACAGATGCCTCATCCCGTACAAAGAAACGGTACCGCCGTAACTACGGGTTTTCGACTTGCACAAGCAACTTTTGTTGTCTGACAGACAACGCGTGTTTTGACTTGTCGTCCGCTTTGCCCGTCCGTAACCGTCCCTTGTACCTACCCCCGCCCCCCACCTCCCCACGCATGGTTCGTGAGATATTAGCTCTATTTTAACCGTCAGTTGTTTCAACCGTAGCCAGTCTCCCCGATACAACCACATCAGTAAAATTATAAAACTTAGGGCACGTTAGTCGCAGAGGGTTAATATCTAAGTTTGTCAGATTTTGCGGCTAAAGCATAGTTTGACAACATTCAACTTCAAATTCTTAATCCAGAAATCGGGTTAAAGTAACATTCTATCAGCGAAATGACCGTCAAAATTCAAAATATTTAATAGCATACGACACTACGGGCACAGATAATAATTATATTACTAGATGGGTATGTTTTTAACGACTTCAAAAAAGGAGGTTCTGTATTCGACCCGTACGTACGTATGTATGTTTGTTTGTTCGCGATTTCCTCGAAAACTACTGATCCGATTTGGATGGGATTTTCGTTATACAAATGCATATTTTTCAAGTTAGGTTTTAGTATTATAATACATTAGGATCTGATGAAGATCTTTGGAGTTAGACAATACTCTTCAATAGCTAACAGCAAAATTAAATGACTCGCGATTACTGCGACCGTTTTGTCTATGTATTGTTAACACAATTTAATGGGAAACCACAACTAAGAAATGCAAAATAAAACACTTTTTTACAAAAAATAGAACCGACTTAAAAAAGAAAAGATACCTACATGTATGTATGTATGTGTGTATGTACCTATGTGTGTATGTATGTTTTCTACGGGTCGAATACAGAACCTTCTTTTTTGAAGTCGGTTAACAAGTGCAAAAAACGAAGAAACAAAACCAGAAACATCGACTTCCGAATTATTATTTTGCACTTTTTTTGTTTTTTGTTTGGAAGTCGGTTCTATTTTTACTTAAAAATATTTTTTTACCAAAATAATATATGTAATAGTACATTTTGACGAAGCATTCTTATTTTTGAAAATTGTTATCGTTGAAAGAATGTCACTTTCTCTAGGCCCTTTTATCTACCTACTTTGGAGACGTAGTTTGTCTCCACAATACACCGTAAAATGACAGAGATAACCACATTCTTAAATGCCACTTAAAAGTTGATTAGAGTTTGCGCATTTGTGGTCGTCGGCTTAAAAAGTTAATTAGTACTACCTCCTACATAGTGACTAAAACAGATAGAATAATTACCGAAATCCTAATTCTCCTAAAAAAACATTCAAGGTCTGTGAAACACAACATTCTTCGCTCTATTAAGGAAAAAAAAGACAACACCAGTACACTATTTTAAACCCGATAGACTAGTTCGAGATTGCATTAATATTGGAGATAAACCGGATTCGTAGATTATGATTTTAGCAGTTTATTAACGTACTATAGAATTTATTTTAATACTTATCAGTGCTTCGTTTGTTGTAGTCAAAATATTGTGGAATTGTGAAGCAAATTTTTTCGTGATGGCTGTGAATAGTGATGGTGCAAACAGACATCTTGGACACTTGTTTTTTGAACACATGCTCAAACGGCCAGATGCTCTATGTCAGGTAAGTGTCTGCTTTAGGCAAATACTTACAATCTAGCTTGCTACACCAAGCGGCCAGGTTGTTTCCTCCCTCTGTAGGAATACACATACATGAGCGCATGATGTTGTCACTGATGGGTTGAGTTTGGGACCCTATCAGAAGTCAGTGGGCCTTGAGGTCCAGCCAATGGTTTTATAGCCACGAGAGGCTCTCGTTAGGCGGCTGGATCAAGGGCTTGATTCAAAAAGCTGTACGTTCCTACTGCTGGACACAGCTCGCATTGTTAGTAGGTTCCTTTCTCTGGAGACCTTGACCGCCGGCGCGCGGTGCCGGTAGCTTTGGCCCTGTTCCCGGTACCGCCACTATTTTAAATATTTATTAATGTTTTTTTTTTTAATGTGAGATACATTTAAAAGTGTATAAAACACGTTTAAAGATGATGAATAAACGGAATCAAAAAGTATTCAACAAAATATATCGGATCTATCGCAAACATTGGTCCTAGTGTCGTATCTGCCGGTGCCAAATGTGACTGGGTGTTATTATGATGCAAGTGTACCAACCTTCTTTGAGGAGTGGCTGGAGAGGCGCCACGGCGTCCTCACCTTCCGCCTGACGCAGGTCCTCACCGGACACGGAAGTTTCGGGAGGTTCCTGTGTAGGATAAGGCGGAGGGAAACGTTCGGATGTCCTCACTGTGAGGATCGCCCAGAGGACACGATGGAGCACACGGTGGAGATCTGCCCCGTTTGGGCGGAGCCCCGCCGTGTCCTCGTGCAGGTGATCGGCGGCAGCGACCTCCCGCGCCCGGCCCTGGTCCAGGCCATGGTACGGAGCGAGAGGGAATGGGAAGCAGTCTCCTCCTTCTGCGAAGCAGTAATGCTCGCGAAGGAGGAGGCGGAACGGGTGAGGGAGAGGCTGCAGCGACAGCCTCACCCTCACGCCCTCAGCAGCAGCCACCACAAGAGACGCCAGGGGCTTCCGGCACCGCTAGACGATCTCCGGCCACCATAGACCCGGGCCTGCGGACGGCGAGTAATGGGTAGCTCGCCGTCCGATCAGCACCAGGCCCGAGAGTCGACGGCGCGTAGTGTTCCACGCGCGCCTCAAAGAGTGGTCAGCATACATGACGGGGCCCGTCATGGCCGATGCCTGCCCCCCGGGGGTTGAGGATAAATTCGAAAGAGTTGCCTCGCCCCTGGGCATTCAGGGCAGGAAGGAACAGGGGTGGGTTTTAGTCAGTAAGAGTCTGACACGCCCTCCCGCTCCACTCTAGAGCGGGAGAAGTCATTGGATGATTTCCCAACCGCCAAAAAAAAAAAAGTGTACCAACCTGTTTTTTTTTTGGTATAGGTTCACATTTAAACCTTACGAGTCTATTTTGTGTAACTAGCGGTTTGTCACCCAGCAGCGACCGTCTTTTGCGTGCCGAGTGATAGTCTTTTGTCGGGCAGACAAGTTCTGCAATCTACCTCCCCTCCTCGCATCGTTTTCCTCATTACTGAGAGTCATGATCCCCTGAACGTGGAGTTGTATTGTACTTGATGATATTGCGCCATCATGCGGTATTAATTATTAAAAGGCGTTTTAATAGCAGCAAAAAATGTTTTTTTTCCGCAAAATTTCAAGTTTAAGTTTACCGACCTTCTTCGCCTCGGTCCACAGTACCTACTGATACTTAACCAGGAACATTTTGGCTTCCTCATTGATTGATGTTGCGGTACCGTGTTTGACCGATGCGTTGAACACTTGGAAAATGGCTTGTCCCAATACGGATTTGTCCGACTGTCCTCCCAGAGACGGTGGGGAGGTGCCGCTTTGTAGTAACGTCTTCGAATACTGTTAAACATGCGCGTCTGCTGGCTGTAGGAGAATGCGAGTCGTGTTTGTGGCTTCAGGCAGATCATCCACCATAAGCACTACACACAGTAGATGACGCATCGTTTCGACACGAGATCTGTCTACATTGCCACTGCGATGAAGCCGTCGATCGCCTCGGGCACCATCGCCGGTCATGCTGCAAGAGTACTGGCCGCATATCACAGCACACCAGCATCAACAATAGAATAGAATACTCTTTATTATGTACACCATTTAGATGACGAGCTCCTGTCACACATACCTGCCGTATAAGAACCTATTGGCTTGGTACGTGACGACTCAAAATTAGTTTATATAAAATTTGATATTTTATGTAGGTAAATAAGCTCTATACTCAAGACTTAAAAGGTTTATTTATTTTTTGCTTTTTAGTTCTTTTTCGTCGGTTGAATTTTTTGTTAAAAAGTTTTTTATTTTCTGATTTTTTGTGACTCGCATCAACTTTTAATACTCTGAGGCTAATTTCTAATCCTTCATCATTCCTCTTGGCACTGAGGTTCCCAGGATATTTTTTTTATTTTATTTTTTTTTTTTTTCTTATAAAAACGTTGCCCCACACTAGGAATTACTCCTGTATCGTGGGTGCGTTCACAAACATGTAAACTCACATACACAAGACACCCAGACCCGGAACAACTATCTGTAGGCCATACAAATATTTGTTCCGTGCGGGGATCGAACCCGCGACACGCAGCGCAGCAGCCGAACGCTCAACCACTACGCCAACCGTGTCGTCGACCAATATTGACCAGTTGAGGTCCAATATTCTAAAGACGTCTTTTCTCAAAGCATATTAAGTGGTATCTGTCACTAAAACCAGTTTTTTTATATCTAACTTCTATTTATT
Source organism: Polia nebulosa (assembly GCA_951329385.1). Classification (NCBI taxonomy): domain Eukaryota; kingdom Metazoa; phylum Arthropoda; class Insecta; order Lepidoptera; family Noctuidae; genus Polia; species Polia nebulosa. The sequence continues at coordinate 11,041,920 of OX589606.1, forward strand.
TAGGAAAGGTATGGTTTCCATCATCAGCTCAGTGTCACTGCAGGGATTCAGCAGAATATCAGCGTCAGGTATATTTGCCTGACACGTGCTGAGCTGGACTCCCATTTGGTGCAACCTTGAGACGCACACCGCACTGTGTACATTCGTTATTATTTGAAATGTTCCAAGTGTCACTTTTATTTCTATATGTATGTTTTCCTTTTTTGTTTATTGGCACTTTGTTTTTATATACGTAAGTTTAAATAATTTTATTGTGATTTTGTGTGTCTTTTGTGTGCACTGAATAAATGTTTTATCTATCTATCTATCTATCTATCTATCATAATGTGATGATTCCTAAATGCAAATACCTGATTAAGTTATGAAAAGTAAACAGAAACAATATTTGTGCCCAATTTTTGAGGTTTTTTCTCAATTTTATCAGGTTTCCATGATCAGATCCTGATGTCCTTGACATGGGACCACCCTTTAGTTATACCCTATCTAAGAAAAAAAGAATCATCAAAATCGGTGCATAAACATCGGAGTGAGGGCCGAACATACGTACAGAAACGCTAAATGTGCACACAATTTTCGAGGTTTTCTCTCAATTTTATCAGGATTCCATTATCAGATCCTGATTTCCTTGACATGGGTGGTCCCATGTCAAGGAAACCAGGATCTGATGATCCTTGAGGTATACCCTATCTAACAAAAAAATAATAATTAAGATCGGTTCATAAATGACGGCGTGAGGGCTGAACATACACAAAAAAAAAAATATATATATATATATATTACGGTCGAATTGAGAACCTCCTCCTTTTTTTTTCGTCGGTTAAAAATAGGCTGATCAGTTACGTTTTTCTCGTTCTCTCGTGTGCGTAGTACCTACTACGCTAGTATTTATATTATCCGTGGTAGTATACAACCGATGTGCGTGTTTGACCAGAATGAGCAGATGCATGAACGTTAACGAAGCAAAAGGAGTATGAAACGATCGTAGCAGGATGCGTGCCGTAGTTTTCACCAACCCCATGAGAAAAGGGCTTGAGTTTATGTATGTATGTTCTCGTTACAGATAGATGCATCAACAGGGAAATCCGAGAGAAATTCTTCGGTCTTAGCCCGCTCCATTCGCCTGGCGAGGTGCCTCCGTCGGTTCGGAGCCCAGCCAGGAGATGTGTTGGCCTTACACGGGAAGAATCACTTGGATCTGCACATACCGTACTACGCAGCGCTACTGAATGGCATGCCTATTGTCGGAGTGGACCCTATGTTTAAGTTTGGTAAGCAGAATAACCTTGTGAAACCTAAAGATATGTACCTTCCGCTTATCGCCCAGAATTGGTCTTGAAAGTTAGTCCCTCTTTGGTTGTGCCAGGCTAATTAAACAATAAAGTACTCAGAACCTTCTCTAGGTTGACTGAATATTAAAGGTACCTATGTTCTCAAAACCCTTAAGAATGTGACGGTACCCCCTTAATCCTATAGGCAGCAAACAAAGTTCTCATTTCTTTCTAACTATTTCTTCTCATTATCTAGACTATTTTGTATTAATCTTTCGATTTTCAGAGGAAATAAAGAAATTGTTCAAGCTAACGACCCCAAAGATCGCATTTTGTCAGTGCGAGCACTTTACGGATGCCGTTGAAGAACTGGGACTGGACACCAGGATCGTAACCTTCACTGATGGCAGGTATTCCATGCAGAACTTCATGCGGGAGTTCGATGAAGAAGACTGGAAGGAATTTCGGTAAGGGACAATTCGCACCTCTTTTTATAAGCACTTAAACATATTGTAGGTAGTGTATCTATCTGTATAGGTAGTGTGATGCCATCTATCCGTCTTCTATTCGTCTAACTTCGATTCTCGAAAAGTTAAAAATGTATGGGATTGAAAAACACCATCGAAATATCAAGATTCAATCCCTAACATTTTGCCAATCGTTATCTCTGATAGAATGGAACCTTGTCTAGTTAGTGTCCCCAGTTGATGCTCTTTTTACAGACTTCGAAAAAGGAGGAGGTTCTATATTCGACTGTAAGTATTTTTTTTTATCTATGTCCACCGATTTTTCTGTCAATTGTGGACCAATTTTCAAAATTATTTTTTATCCGAAAGAATATACTCCCGAGGTGGACCCATATAAATGTTATCGAAATTGCTTCAGCGCTTTTTGAAAAACTGAATAAAAACGAAAAACATGTATACATAGACGACGTTTTGGATTGCTCTAATTTCGAGTATGTTTAAATGCCACGTTCCATGATAGTGGGGAGTTCTGGGGTATAACAACTAAAAAGTGAAAAATAAAATACTTTTTGACAAAAAAAACAACCGACTTCCACCTTTCTCCTTCCGACTTGTGTTTGTAAAAACGGCATCCTAAAGAAGTCAAGCCTTTTTTTTTTTGAGGGTGGGAAGTCATTAGTTACTTCTCACGCTCTGGGTGGAGCGAGAGGACGTCAGACTCCTACTGACTAAAACCCACCCATGTTCTTTCTGTAACCCTTGCATTCCAGGGCTGCGTTGACTTTTTCATACATTCTCCCGCGACCCTAGCAGGCATTGGCCCAAGCGAGCCCCGTCAATCTTCGCTGACATCAACACGCCGTCAATCGGCTTCTCGCCGTCAGCACCGCACAGCGACAGCCATACCGCACAGCGAGACGTATCGGACAGCGAGATGCCCATTGCTCAGTGGCTGGGAATCGCTCTACAACTCCCAACGCCCAGGGCGTCACCTGGGACGGTTTGGGGCGTCAAGATATTCAAAAGTAAAAATTGTACTATTCACGAGTATTGCTGAAATGGCGAATGCTGAGACAACAATGGTCTCAAAATATTCTGTAGACCAACCATTTCAGTATTCCTTCGCCATAGCCCAGTTACGGAATGAAAATGGGCAACTTAGCACTAAAACGTGACATTTCATCTTTACAGGCCAGCAGAATTCGACACAGACAAGATCTACCTCTGGCTGATCAGCACAGGCGGAACAACAGGTGTGCTGAAGGTAGCTGCTTTCAAACACAAGCCCTGGATTGACAGGATACACCAGCAGAGGGAGTTGTTCCAAACTAACGAGTGAGTTTGGTTTCATACAATTTAACTTTAGTTAAGGCGTGTAACGAAATTTACCTTAAAGCTAAAATTTTCAGGCTCGTTGGTAAGCTGTTGCTAAGCGGGGTTTTATCCCCTGGTCAATAATACAAAGGAAATACTAGGTATCAGGTAAGATCTAGGTAGGTGGTGGGAATGGTTCTAAGACATGTGACATCCACCAACCGGCATTGGGCCCGCCTGGTGGATTACGGCCCACACCCTCTCACAGTGAGAAGGCATGTGCCCCAGCAGTGGGGACATTAAAAGGCTGATGATGATAACTAGGTAATCGTTGGGTTGGCACTGTGGTCACGTGCTGCCGTGCGCAGCGAGCCTCAGGGGAGATCCCGTTACAGTCTCCTCAGATATGTGTCTTTACGGGCGTTGCACATGCGGTTCCCACACTCCATAGTGTTTCTCCCAAAAGTCCAGGCGCCTTTTGAAGGGTTCCGTCTAACGACAAAAAATAAAGGTAATCGTTGGGTTTTATCGCTGCCTGGGGTCTGTACTGCTTTGGTTAATGGCAATTAAGGCTCGCCTCTTATTACATGAGAGCTCAATCAATATCTGTTTATACCCAATCAAAGAAAACAGGACAGAATCTAGCCATAGCTTTTTTGATTTTTTTGTACGTGTCTTCATCTGTTAATTTTCTTCACAGAAATGCAAGAAACCTTCCATCATTACACCTATCGCCTGTGCAGTGGATAGCAGGCTTCTACAACGCGATAGCCATGCCTCTTTTCAATCTGTGCAAGGTTCAGACATCCCTGCCGCCCACGGCAGATCACGTCATCGATATAATCAAGGAGTATAGGGTAAGATTGATAGTTTATATTTATACCTAAATACCAAGGTCAAGGTTGGGTCAAGTTGAGAGTATGAATGAAAGGTAACTGACAAAAGATAAAATTCAGAAGTGAGTTGAAACTGCGGAAGGGGATCCGCTTTAGAAGGACAAGGAAATCTCATTGATAATGTTCTCCAGAAATCCTGTTATGTACTCACAACTGGCTTGCACGTAAGACCAGATTTATGCACGTAAATAAAGCAGAAGGGGTATGTAAGGATCGTGGCAGTTCTACAGTTTCTGCCCATGGAAAAAAGACGTGAGTTTATCTCACTTTTTGCTAGAGATTGCATTGCGCCGCTTCTCCCTACGTTGGACACTATAGTGGGAAGCAAAAGCCCACAACAGTATTCCCAGCCACTGAAACTTCGGTTAGTAAGCGAAAATCTATAGAGGCAAGAAACCAGAAGTAAACAGTAAGTGGATGAACGTTTGCTGATAGTGTTTGCTAACGGAATAGCCAAGTCTGCCCCCCCATGCTACATAAAGCTTTTTTGTTCATCATCATTCACAGTCAGAATTCGCCATTTGCTGGGCATTGGCCTCTCTTTCCTTGGGCTGATTCCCACGAAATTTTGCCAAGCTTATCCGATGCCTATTTGAATTTACCCATACTTAGCAGGGTCCCTCTATCAGATTCGTAAGCATCCAGTTATCATAACAATTATATTTCCTTGCAGCCAGTCAACACACTACTAGGTCCGTGTATGCTGGATTCCTTATTGAAACACGAGAAAGAGTGCGACTTCACTTCTTTTGATCTTGTTATGGTAACGGGAGGAAATGTGCATAAGGACCTCATTTGTGAGTTAAGGGTACGTCTTCTCTATCTTTATCACTCTTATATCTGTCACTAAAAAAGAAAGGATAAAATTTATTTAATCACAGTTCATGAAACACTCGCGTACAGAGAAATAACAGTAATATAAGTACCTAAGTGCAATCGGACATCGGGAAGTGGGTCTAACTTTACTTGCAAGATTTGATTACAGAGCGACAACAGGACAGATGACACCGTAGATATATGTCGGTGAAACAAAGTAAAAGTTTGTAAAAAAATGTTAAGTTGAGATGCCTGAAGGCTACGTTTAAAGCGATGTGCCAGACAGACTGATGCGGTCTCTGACATTGGTTTTCTAATAAACATTTCAAAAGACAAGTGACAGTTTATGTTGCCGCCCAAATTTACCAGAAATAAAACGTGCGTCAGGTCAGGATAATCCTGCATCATAACTGTACCAGTTCTGTGTGCCCCAAACCCTTATCATACAGTACCAGTCTTCTGTGCTCCAAAACAAACCAACCAACCAACCAATATGACTTCTACGCTGTCACATATGATTCCGACCATGTGGTGAAGTTAAGGGCCAAACGTGCCATTGACGAACATAAAGGAGACTGTACCGGCAAAATACAAGTAATCCATACTCTTTGGTATATCTAATTGATCTTAATTACAACTATATTTCTCAGAAAAGATTACGCGAAGACGCAGTAGCAGCTGAGATATATGGACAGACGGAAACTCTAGGCCAAGTGTTCTCGCTACAAACTGATGGACCCCTGGGCAGTTGCGGAAAGCCCACAGATGTGCATCAGGTCATGGTAAAAGCACTGAGTGCACTCTTTTCTCTCGTGGATATAGGTCATTGGTTGCTTTCCTATTCGGAGAAGATTACTGTGTCTATGAACATACATACTCTTAAAGGGCCATCCATAAATTAAGTCACACGAATTTCATGATTAACCCCTCGTGGTCCTCCTTTGTCCTTGTCACAGCTCCCTATTACCCCCACCTCCCTAGTGTAACGTACGTCACGTATTTTACAATTTTACAACTTGAAATTATATATTTCCTAGCTTCTACCAGCGGCTTCGACCGCGTGGTATTAGTACTTCCCCCCATTAAAAAATATAGCCTATGTGTTATTCTGATGTCTATGCAAAACTGTAAAGTTTTATCAAAATCCATTCAGTAGTTTTTGCATGAAAGAGCAACAAAAATTTCTTCTCACAAACTTTCACATTTATAATATAAAAACTAGGATTAAACTTTCAAATTCTGAAATGAAAAACAAAGAAACAAAGCAATCACGACAGTGCGGTGTCATTTATCAAAGGGCTCATAGGCGGCCGGCGCGTGAGACTGCTGTAGAGCGAGGATTAACTTTTTTTTTTAAATTATTAATAGGCTAGGCAACTTAATGACTCCTGCTTCCCCTTGTCACACAATGTCACACTTCGTCGACCCTCCTCTTAACGTGTGACGTAATTTATGGATGGTCCCAATTTTCTTCAAATTTTTATTCCTTGGTTCGGTGCTATTTATTGTAGTTTATGATTTATGTTTACAGCTAATGGATCCAGATACGGAGACAGAAATAACAAAGCCAAAAATACCAGGAGAATTGTGGGTGAAAGGGCCCATGTTTACAGTAAGTATCTTTTCACATTCATCAACATTTCTGAGTAACCACTACTGATCATCATGAGGTTCCTCGAATAGAGTAATGTCGTTAAGCCTTCGACAATTGCATGTCTTGAAAGCTGTAAGTAAAAGAACAGGAGACTCCTACTATCCATTGGCGTATCAAGGGTTATTTTCCAGGGGGGGCCCGGCCCATGAGATGCGATGACTGATGAAGCTCAGTCAACGCCCTACTGTAGTCGGTGAACACGATTAGCATCATAATTCATAAATAGTTTGACACTTCTACTAGGAGGTTACAGCTTCCCATGCCCTCTCGCTCCGTACCATGGCCTGGACCAGGGCCGGACGCGAGAGGTCGCCGGTCACCTCTACGAGGACAAAGCGGTGGTCCGCCCAAGCGGAGCAGACCTCCACCGTATGCTCAGTTATGGGAGGCGCGCAGCACCTTGTCGTACCCGATGTCCCACAGAAGCAGCCCCAGAATCGCACCACACGGTGCTGGGGTAGATGACGGCCCTATCCATCAGATAAGCCTCGACCACGCGACAGAGGTAGGTCGGCAACTGGTGATACCGAGTGCCTCTCTGATGCAACTCCAGGACAAGGCATTGAAGGCATTTGCGATGTCGATAGACACCGCCAAAACGACCCCACCTCGTGCCACTGCATCCCCGTCGTGAGGGCTGGCACACGCAGGCCCTCCGGAAACCAAATTGCCCCTTCGCTAGATCCGACCCCAGCCGCACCAGATGCTCGACGAGGCGGTCTGCAATTACTTTTAAAAAGCTTGCCCACCTCGTCGAGCGGCACGATGGGCTGATAAGCGGACGGAGAGTCCGCAGGCCACCCCGCTTCCTAATGTGGACCAGTTTCCCCGTCTTCCAACGAAGCGGGCTGGCCCCTCCCAAAGCGTGCACTTAGGAAACCCCCTTAGTCGAGCCTCCAAGGCCAAGACTTTTTCAGGTCTTTTCAGGTCTTAAGCCGACGGATTTTGGGGCGGTATTCTTGCCATTCAGCCTACATACCGCTACGCTCAGGGTGTTTTACATGTTTGAACAATGAACTGTGAACTGCCACATGAATTTCCACATTTCTCTTAAGTGTCCAGCCTTGAATTTCGAATCGGTAAGCCAACGTCCTGGGGTGGGGACGAGACCATTCTGGGCTGGGCACGGTCCAACCGGCTCTCCCCCCCTCCCCCTCCTAAAATACGCCAATGCTACTATCTCATTCTCTTTTCTGGTCCACTAGGGAACAGGATCGTTTCTTTGCATATTGCTCATTATATGATAGAATATTAATGTTACAGGAATACTACAACAACCCAGAACAGACAGCAGCAGTGTTCACAGAAGACGGCTGGTTCAAAACGGGAGACCTGCTGTACAGAGACAAAGATGACAATTTCTTCTTCGTCGAGCGTCTCGGCATGCTCATCAAGTATAGGAATTATCATGTATGAATTACAATCCTCTTGTTACTGTGGCTTAGTACCTAACTGTTAAATGGATCGAAATTCGAATCCATGCCTAGGGGTAGCGGATTCTGCCCGGGGGCTGAGGATAAATTCGAAACAGAGTTGCCTCGCCCCTGGGCAGTCGGGCAGGGAAGGAATAGGGGTGGGTTTTAGTCAATAAGAGTCTGACACGCCCTCCCACTCCACCCAGAGCGGGAGAAGTCATTGGATGATATCCCACCCCACCAAAAAAAATGCCTTACAATTATATAACAGATACAAGTCGTCATTCCAGACCGTTAAATTAGGCCACTCTGCTGTAATTGCTCGATGATAGACAGATTTTCACCATTCCGCAGTTCCAATTCGATGCCTTTATTTTGTTAAGTATTTGAGGGAACAGTTGTTAGGGCTCAACACTACTGTCAGTACTCGGTACATGGATTTTTAACATGACCATCTACTGGATGACCAGTTTCCACATGTCAAGCCTCGGGTCCCACTTTCCATTCCAATTAAAGACCTTGGTACCTAAACGTAGTAAAATTCTCATTCTTGCCCTTACAGATAGCCCCGTTAGAGTTAGTGGAGGTGATCCGCCAGCATCCAGGCGTGCTGGATGTCAGTGTAACCAGTGTCTCCAACGTCTTTGATGGAGAGCATCCCGTCGCATGTGTTGTGCGGCGACCTGGCTCAAAGGTTACAGCGCACGAGATCAAGGAGCTTGTTGCTAGTGAGTAGAAATTGATGAGGTTTATGACGTCCTTAGTAGTAAAAAAAAATATTTAAAAAAAACCCGACTGTAAAAAACAACTAAAAAGTTCCAAACAAGTCACTTTTCAAGCAGTCTGGTGCAGTTGGTGGTAGTTATTTTAGTTAAATTATTGATTTGATGCCACCAACTGCATCAGACTGCTTGAAAAGTGACTTGTTTGGAACTTTTTAGTTGCTATTTATAGTCGAGTTTTTTGAAATTATTAATTTTTTTATTTTCTTTATTTTAGTGAGCTATATTTTTTGGAATCACCTCCTCGAACACTTTTATATTGACCCCACTTAAAATGTAGTTCGTCAAATTTCATTTTTTACTTTGTCGCAATAAGGTGCCTGGTTGTCGCCATGTTGTAGTGTCATGTCTTTAGTAGCACTCGCAAGATTAAGACGAATCAATTGACGTAAGAATTATCAAAATTGGCCCACGCGTTTGGTGTCTAAAGCGCCATAAAGGAACAAAAATACATACATTACATATAGGCTGATAAACACATTACCCTTCCTTGCGTCGCGTAGTCGAGTAAAAAGGAAATTTGTTGGTGTAAAGATCAACAGGGTCCGTAACTCGTCTTTTTTGTGGATTTTTCTGTTAGGAATTGCTCAGTAGCAGCCCAGTGCCGCAACGGCAGAGGATAGATAGTACAGAAAGATAGATAGGTAAGTAGGTAGGTACATTAGAAAACCCACAGCCTGGATCTTTGCTAGTCATTGTTGGTAGGTGTCATGTTGATGGACATATATGTTAAACTGACTAAAAATAATAAGGTAAGTACACATTTCTGTTTCATTTTCACAGACAAACTGACCTACAGTAAGCGGTTGCGAGGTGGAGTCATCTTCATGGAAAGGCTGCCCCGAACATCCACAGGCAAAGTGGCTCGCGCAAAATTGAAACAAATTGCTGCTGTCGCATACAGAGAATAAATAAAACCCTAAGAAACATATTACTTATTTTATTTTACCCGACTGCCCCAAATAGAAGGCAATGCTTTTAGTGGTTTGGTACTCATGCAGGTGTATTCATTAACTCAGTTGACATCAATTTGATAGGCAATATGCAGTACCTACATTGCTGCTTTGACGTATAAGAAAACAAAAATGTACTAAGTAGTGCTATTATAATCGATGTCCACCGAGCAATGTACTGCAAAGTGCCTATCAAATTGATGTCCACTGAGTTAGCGAATACACCTGCGGATTTGGAATATCTTAAACTTTATTTCGATATCCAAGTTTTTCCAAAGCTGTACATACCTACTCGTTACAAATTCTAAAAACCGGCCAAGTGCGTGTCGAACTTCGCCCACGGGTTCACCATTTGAGGGAATTTTCAAAGAAAAAATCTGATATAACAATGTATTGGTATTTGTTAGTAAAATATATCACCAAACAAGTTCTTATAACAACGGGAAGTTAAAAAGTTCTTCTGAACAAAATTTTGTAACAGACGACGCACAGACGGACACGTGAGTTACAGCAATAGGGCTCCGTTAGGATCCTTCGGGTACGGAACCCTGAAACGGTTAAGCCTAAAAGTCGCAGAATGCATCACATTCTCCTTTTTTATGTTGGCTAAAAATACGCGAGTAGATTGGAACGTTTGCAGAACCGTTTCATTCTACACTACAATAGGGCTCCGTTAGGATCCTTCGGGTACGGAACCCTGAAACGGTAAGTCGCAGAATGCATCACATTCTCCTTTTTTATGTTGGCTAAAAATACGCGAGTAGATTGGAACGTTTGCTGAACCGTTTCATTCTACACTATTAGAAACCAACAAAAAAGTAGCGTGATTGTAATAATGAAATAAAATTATTTTTTATTTTGTAAAACATTAACTACAAATATTCACAATACAGTTATATTATCTCATAAAATTATGTAATTTTTAAGAATACCAACAGCGATGTAATTCAAATTACATCACTCTAATAATTGAAAACGAACAGTGGAACCGAACGTAGTCTTGTCTTGACATATTGATATTGACAAACTGTCAAATTACGTACGATCGGCTGATATCGTCGATCGTAACAGTGTAATATTATTAAAATGTTTTTAATCGAATAATATAAACAAAGCCATGGATGAAAACGAATTCTTTAGACAGACCGTGCAACATCTGGCTCGATGTCTGTCGAGCATAAACCCAACGCCATGGGAAAAGGTAAAATTACGACATGTATTTTGCAATCCTTAAAATTTTCTGGTGTTGTTTTCCTGAATAATCCCACAGAGCCAAAATCTGCATTAATGTCCTTGTTTTCACAGTGTATTTGAGCGTTTTCTTCACTTTTCAGCTTCTTTTTTAATTGTTTTTTTTTTTACGAAAATAAATGCATGACCTCACCCAAACAGCCTGCTCGTTATCATAGGTGCAAAGCAGAAAGTGCTGTGTGAATCATCGATATATTGTTACTATATCGAAGTCTAATAAAATGTTGAACAATTGTGACTGAACAACCGCACTGTGTTCACGCACTGCCTACCTTGAAAGTTATGTCCTATTCTTTTTCTTTAAAATCTCTTGGGTTGGCAATGACATTGGATTTTAGAGCCAGATTTTTCATAAATGTATTAGTTTAAATGCAGTTATTATCTTTACAAAAAATTATATTCACCAGATGCATTTGAAATTATTTGAGATCTAAATAAAATTAACTTGAATGGAGATAAACCTCTTTTTTATTATTGAGATAGCAAGAGCTAAATAAACAATAACTGTGCCAAGGCATAAACTATAATTTTATAAACAGACCAGAAAATTAAACTTGCTTAAAAAATATTTATTTTCTAACTAGGATTTATTACTGTGTGGCTTTGCAGTAGAGCCATGCCTTTCTGGGGATAGAAAGTAGCTTTTTGAACTCAGTAGTGTAGCTTTCTAGAAGTACTGAAATATTTTTGTAATTGGGTCAGTAGGTACTTATGTCCTACAATCAATTTAAACTAATAATACAGTTGTCCTGCAGTTATCTGACAAATGTTTTGCTAGGTGATGTCGGACGATTGATTTTATCAGGCTATAGAGTACTGCCCCCCTTTTGGTCTGAAACTTTTTTGAAAAGTACCTTGTAATCTGATAATTTACATACACACTAATAAAAGAGGTGAGATCAAATCTATATGTACTACATAGTATACTGTATGGGACTTAGTGAATTAAACAACATAATAGATTGCATAGAAAGAATTATAAAATTAACTTCATTAACATTATAGCACTTGCATAAAATAACTATCTGAACATATTGATGTCCAAAACATACATATACTGTAACAGGCATGTTGGGTTATAGGGGGTGCCGGATTAGACAGGAGCCGAATTATCGCCGGTCAACATTTATATAGTGGTTTAGATAATTCAGCATTTCAATTTATAACTTCCTCATACTTAACAAGGAATTATCATTTTGTGTCTGATAACATTAATTAATAATTAATGACAAATCAATGTTGTTATGTGAAATATTTAAATAACAATTAGATGTATGTGAAAATGCAATGCTTCAATAATTTCTCAAATAATGTAATTACTATTAATCAAAACTTATAATTATAATAAACTAGCTGACCTGGCGAACTTCGTACCGCCTTTTTTTTTTGAGAATCAATAAATGAATCTGATTTCGAAACAACGTTAAAAAAGTCATTCCGTACAAAATGTGTGTTTTTTGATATTTTCAATTTTTTTATTTCCTACATTTTTGTGAGCTACATTTTGGAATCGTCTCCTCGTGTTCTTTAATTTGACACCCCACATGACCAGGTCTAAAAATACGACTACACTTACGTATCTACCTAATGGCGGTCATCATTATGTTTTTATTTTCAAAATTCATATAGCCTATGTCACTTCGGCGGTCAAGACCAATCTAATAATAAACCATTTGTTAAAATCTATCCAGCCGTTTAGGCTATAGCGCGTGCTAAAGCACATACATACATACTCTTGAAAAACATTACACTCCTTCTTGGGAAGTCGGGTAAAAAAGAAGAAATATATAAAATAAATATATATAATATATATTAAATATTTAAATTACAGGTGAACACCTTATTCATGCTTTGCCCGCAAGCCAGCTCCGCATTGGTTGTGACTCCTCGGAGCCAAGAGGCTTCCATAGCGCTTGGGCTGTACTTCCTCCAAAGCAATTTGCAACACCAAGACAAGCTCTTGTCATACTTCCTGAAGGTCCTGAAGTGCCTAACAACTGCACAATTTGAGGAGCCACTGTGCCGAGTCAAAAATGGAGACCGTAAGTAGATTTATTATTTTTAGGGTTCTGGATATCTTTTGAGATTGTCGCAGACCCTCCTGTTTGCTGACGGGAGGTCAATTCTCGTATCACAGCGTATGTTTCGTATTCAAATATTTCGCTCCAAAAAATATCTATAATTTACCAAAGTTTTTGACATTGATTGTCACCCAGATGAGTTTGCGACTTTGGACGATGTTTTGATTAGGTACGGGAATCGACTTGGTGAAAGGAAAATTGATCAACAAATATTTAAAAATGCCTAAAAATTTAGTATACTGTAAAACAGAATTGTATTGCAGATCATCATCAATGAGATATAAAAAAATCTGATAAATAATTAAATCATTTAAACAAACTATTTAATTTTTGTTTCTTTGTGTAATGGAGTAATGTTTCCTCTGCTGTTCTGCGTTCTGTAAAAAACAAAAATATTACATTAAAGTCTTGGTTGGAATTGGTAAGAAGATATACCTTTGCACACTAGATTTTTTTCCTTCTATTTTGTGTCATTCAACACAAGATAAAAGGAATAAAAAATCACATCTATCTTACAGTTGAATATGATATGGTGATTTTATTTCATGGTATATCTATTAGAGATACAGGGAAACTGTCTTCGTTACTTGAGGCGGCGACCAGCTCGCCGGTTGAACGCGTCCCAAAGGGTCATGGCGATCCGAATGATCCGAGGATACCGCACGGTCTCCTGTGAGGCGGCGAGCCTCCTTGCCGGACTGTTGCCATGGGATCTAGAGGCAAAAGTCCTCGCGCACCTCTATGAGTGGCGCGAGGAGGCGAAACACCGGGGCATAACTCCGCTGCCGCGACTCCTCGCGGCTCGGCGGACAGAGCTCCGGCAGGAACTCATGGCGACATGGAGAGAGCGAATGTCGCAACCCAGCACTGGGCACGTCACCATTACGACGGTAGTGCCCATCTTTGAGGAGTGGCTAGAGAGGCGCCACGGCGTCTTCACTTTCCGCCTGACGCAGGTCCTCACCGGACACGGAAGTTTCGGGCGGTTCCTGTGTAGGATAAGGCGGAGGGAAACGCCCGGGTGTCAGCACTGTGAGGATCGCCCAGAGGACACGGTGGAGATCTGCCCCGCTTGGGCGGAGCCCCGCCGTGTCCTCGTGGAGGCTATCGGCGGCATGGACCTCTCGCACCCGGCCCTGGTCCAGGCCATGGTACGGAACGAGAGGGAATGGGAAGCAGTCTCCTCCTTCTGCGAAGCAGTAATGCTCGCGAAGGAGGAGGCGGAACGGGTGAGGGAGGCTCAACAACAGACTCGCCCTCACGCCCTCAGCAGCAGCCGCCGCAGGAGACGCTCTGGGTGGAGGACGTCGCGAGACGATCTCCGGCCACCTTAGACCCGGGCCTGCGGACGGCGAGTAGTGGGTAGCTCGCCGTCCGATCAGCAGCAGGCCCGAGAGTCGACGGCGCGTAGTGTTCCACGCGCGCCTCAGAGAGTTGTCAGCAAATCCTGACGGGGCCTGTCATGGCCGATGCCTGCCCAGGGGTTGTGGATAAATTCGAAACAGAGTTACCGCGCACCTGGGCACTCAGGGCAGGGAAGGAACAGGGGTGGGTTTTAGTCAGTAAGAGTCTGACACGCCCTCTCACTCCACCCAGAGCGGCAGATGTCAATGGATGATTAGCCAACACCAAAAAAAAAAGGGAAACTGTCTTAAGAACCTTAAGCTGCCAAATCAATTTTTTGGTCAAGTGTGACCTGTCCACAAAAGAAAATTAACCAAATTTATTTATGCACATCGACTATGTTTCATGCAACATTCATCACATTGATTGTGATGAAAAACTGAAAAGCTGATTTTGACAAATTTATAGGAAATTTTGCCAGGAATTTAGCTCTTACTGACTTTAACTGTATGCAGAAAGGGTGAAGGGGCTAGTTCTTTGATAGAAAGGTCAAATTACTTTTATAAGTAAAGGTAATCTCACTTTTTTTCGTTTCTTGCACCAGCAGCGGCTGCGTATTCTGGGCTAAAACCGCCTGCCAATCCTAGGTTAGTGGTGCCTACGTTTGATGGACTAGCAGCGGCTTTTGTAATAGCAGTGGCTGTTGTAATAGCAGGGGCTGCTTTACTAGCAGCGGCTGCGTTTTCTAGAGAATAGAACATACGAAAAATACAGTCGAACATAGAACCCCCTTCCTTTTTTGAAGTCTGTGAACATCATCAACGTTTCAATGTCCCCACTGCTGGGGCACAGGCCTCCTCTCTGTGAGAGGGTGTGGGCCGTAATCCACCACGCGGGCCCAATGCGGGTTGGTGGATGTCACATGACTTCGAATTTTTGGTTCTAGGACATGCCGGTTTCCTCACCATGGTTTCCTTCACCAACACAAAGTAAAGCGCCTGCCTGGGTTTGAACTCACGACCTACAACTTGTAAGTCGCGGCCGTTCCACTGGGCCACCACTGCTCAAGTCTGTTAACAAATAAACTTTATTTAAATTCTGAACAGCCTTATTTATAAAACTCACTAACCATATGCTTAGTTTAATTAAATACTGATTAGCGGATTCTAAATTTAAGTTAGGGTGGTATTACATGTATCCTATATTATCTTTGTCCAATAACTATGTCCTATGCTTGATCATACTTTGACGGATGCCCATTACACTTGTCCAATATCTTTGTCCAAGATTTTACGTAATCTGAGAAAATGGAGGAACGTGGAGCAACTTTATGTGCTGCTAATATCATTAGAATATTATTAAAAAAGAAAAATAAAACAAGAAAAATCTTTGGGTGAAGCCATGGATCGTAAGGCAAACAGAAAAAAGCATTCAAGATAAATTAAATAATTACAAGTCGAGGACAAACATTCATATACTTAAGCGTTTTTTACGTATAAATGACTCAACATTCAAATACATTGTTATGAAAGTATCACCGTATAATAAAGAAAGATAAAATCTAAGATGCAGCCATTTTGATTTAAATGTCAATATTGTTTGATTAAATATCTGTGTTGGTGACACATTTGACGAAGTCGTCCTACTTCTTTGATCAAACTCACATTGGACAAAGATCTAGGATAAATCTAATACCAACTTTAGCAACGTCTTATTCATCAAATTCGACTGGATAAAGGACAGAACGTCATTTAAACGATTAATCAGCACTTTACCACCCACATCTACCGTTCTTTTGGAGGAATTAGTACATGTTGAAAGAAGAACCAACTAATCAGTGTTTAAACTAACAAATCACATGGTTATCACTACATAATATCACGGGCGTAGTGCGAGGTACGGGCAACGGGGGCCAGCTTCCGATCAGCACCAGGCCCGTGAGTCGACGGCGCGTAGTGTTCCACGCGCGCCTCAAAGAGATGTTGTCAGCCACCACTGACCGAGCCCATCGTGGCCGGTGCCTGCATGCCTAGGGGTAGCGGATAAATTCTGAAAATGGGTTACCGCACCCCTGGGCACTCAGGCAGTGAAGTAACAGGGGTGGGTTTTAGTCAGTAAGAGTCTGACTAGCCCTCCAGCTCCACCCAGAGCGGGAGAAGTCAATGGATGATTAGCCAACACCTAAAAAAAAACAAAAAGGGAAACTGTCTTAAGAACCTTAAGCTGCCAACTCAATTTTTTGGTCTTCTCTTTCGTCTTCTGATTTCCCACCCGCCCAAAAAAAAATAAAATAAAGGGGGTCATTTTTAACGTAACCTGTCCCATTGCTCATGCAGCATTTACCTTAGATATATTCTTGGTTTGTCTACGCCTGCCCCCCTCCCCTCCCCCACCCCCTAACAAAATCCTAGCTACGCCCTTGCGGAATATAAATCAAAGTCCTCCCACCGTGTCTGTACGCGATAAATTCAAAAACTACTAAACGGATTTTCATGCGGTTTTCACCGATAGATAGAGTGATTTATTAGGAAGGTTTATGTGTATAATTTGTACCCGTGCGAAGCTGTGTGGGTTGCTAGTTTTTTTTTTAATAAGGCGCTAAAGAAATAGTGCCTGAATTTTGTGAAAGATTATATGGATAGAAATATGACTACTAAGTTGACGGAAAATAGAGAGATGTGCGGAAGAAGAAGACATCCAAATATAAATAAAACAATTTCGTTACCAGTTAAGTTATTTATTAATTATTGTGTAGATTTGGTTATTATGTAATATTATAAGTTATTTGATTTGTTTCTCGTGCTATTTGTTGATTTCGCCATCTGAAACAATACAAAATATGTGCTGAAATAATGTCTGTTACTAAAATTACTATTTTTAATTTATAGAAAGTTCTAAACTAATGTTCTAAGAAGGTAAAATTGTTTGTTAGTTTTTTAGGGTTCCGTACCCGAAGGGTAACCAACGGGACCCTATAACTAAGCCTCCGCTGTCCGTCTGTGCGTCTGTCTGTCAGTGGGCTGTATCACATGATCCGTAATAGGTAGACAGATTAAATTTTCACAGAATGTGTATTTCTGTTGCCGCTATAACAACAAATAATAAAAATAAATTAAAAATTAAAGGGAGCTTCCCTAGTAGAAAGAAACGTGTTATTTTTTTTTGGTTTTTTTCTCGATCTTAATAATGGCAACAAGTAGACGCGTATAATCTTCTACGATAGTACGGAACCCATCATGCGCGAGTCCGACTCGAACTTGGCCGGTTTTTGGTAGTATCCGGGTACTACTTAAAAAAAAAAGAAAAATAATGCATTCTAACGAAAAATAAAAAATCGAAAAAATAAAAAAAAACGAAAAATAAGTATAGGTACGTCGAAGAAATAGAAAGGTGAAAGCTGTCTCTTTTACCCTGTAACCTCTATTTTCCACCACCACCGCCGCCGGCGTTGCCACCTGCGCCCGCGCCGGCCTTAAAATCAGCACCAAACCCTGCCCCGCCGCCGGCGCCAGCGTCGCCATTGCCTGAAAGAAATTCATCAGCATATTTTTTTATTACGTATGTAGGCGCATAGCTTTTTCAATTTACAAGACATGATATTAAAATTGGGATATTCTGATTAGTTTTCTGATCGTTGTAATAATTATTTTTGGTTACATTACCAGCCTCCAGAGAGGCCCCATGCGGTTTGGTGGATGTCACATATCTTGAATTGAAATTTTAGTTCTTGGTGCCTTATATTTTTTTTAAGAGTAGTGCTTATGAAATAATTGACACCAAGTAAAGTGCTTGCTTGAGTTCGAACCCAAGCCGGACTCCGACTTACGACCATTTACGACGCGCGAGCATGTTTTGTCAGGTTCAAGCATTTATGCACTTTATTGTAATAATTTTAAAGTTTATTTTCAAGTGCGTTAATAGAATCCTCTCCACTGCGCTCCGTTCCGTCTGCGCTGAGCCTAAGTCGGAGCCGCTACCACTGGGCCACCAAGTCACTACACTAGATCATCATCATCATCATCATTTCAACCGTTTTACGTCCACTTCTGGACCTAGGCCTCCCCCAAGTATCGCTACAACGACCGGTCCTCTACGTCTACACTAATTATTCTAGCATTTTTTATTGTATTTTTTTTGGGTTTCATTTATAGAATAGAATAGAAAACGTTTATTCGACACAGACACAACACAACAGCAACAAACAAAAGATAAAGAAATGAATAGTAGGTACAGAAAGATACAATAAAATTGTGCTGAGCGTGCCCATACCGAAAGGGTTACCATCTCAGCATTTGCTGGGCGTTGGACACCCAGCGCTGGTTTTCAGTTGGCACCTCATTAACTTCTATTTCTCAAATAACTTTTCCAGGTCTGGGTAGAGCGGGAGGGCTTGTCAGACTCTTACTGACTAAAACCCACCCTTGTTCCTTCAGTGGCCTGTGCCAGGACCGCGAAGACTCTTTCAAACGCGCCCGCGACCCTAGCTGATTTTCGCGAATATTTTTTAATTTTTTAAATTAATTCAAGTATGTCAAAATTACCACCACCTCCGCCTCCTGCTCCAGCGCCGCCGCCAACACTAAAACCAGCACCTGCACCTCCTGGAAATATAATAATACACATTGTATAAGAATGAAAAATTTATTAGAGCAACCTTTCAGGAGACAAGGGTCATCATTATCATGATCTTGCTCCCCTTCAGCGGCATCAGCGCAACACATTCTCTTCTTCTATTCTCTCCTGTCAACCATCACGTTATTTTTAGGGTTCCGAAAGTCTGAATGAAAAAACGAAACCTTATAGGATCACTCGTGTGTCTGTCTGTGTACCCTAAATAAATTAATTTGGAATATGGGGGTCACTTTTGGGGGAGAAAAAAGGAAAATTAAAAATCAAAGTTTTTCAAACTGTATCGTGCGACATATCAAATGAAAGAGCACATTGTAAGGGTCTCGAATATTTTTTTTTCATAATTTTAGAATATATAATTTTGAAGTTATTTAAGAAAATAGATGAAAAATGACCATCCCACCCCCTTATCTCCGAAACCACTGGGCTTAAATTAAAAAAAAAATACAGAAATTAGTTCTTAATTTATAGATAACAGGATAATCTATAAGGAGGCAATTTAAAAAAAACCTGAAAATAAAATATGATTTGTTCGGAACCCATGACTCGCTCTTGGCCGGTTTTAATGGTTGGTAAATCATCAAATAACTTCTCCTGCTCTAGATGGAGCGGGAGGGCGTGTCAGACTTTTACTGACTAAAACCGTAGACTAAACTCCACCCGTGTTCCTTCAGTTGCCTGGTGCCAGGGCCGCGGTGACTGTTTCAAATACACCCGCAACCCTGGCTGGAACCATCACGATGACATTCACTTCCTTGTCTTTCATATTACATATCATATATACACTTTGCTCACACAATCAATCCATTTTTTCCTGATAAGAAAACACTCATCATTGAATGTTAATTAAAATGCACTTACCGTCAGCTCCACCGCCGCCACCGCCTTGTTGCATGCTCTGAAAAATTAAAATTTTAATCATACGAAAAACTTCTTCTTTTCGACTTATTTATAAGTGGCCACCCAATCACGCCAACAGAGGCGTTTTTAGATCGTCAGTAGTGCAGTTGGCAGGTGTATGGGGCTATGAGCACTTTATGAGACTAACATAAACAGTTGGTCCTTTTTTTGTGGGGTGGGAAATCATATAATGAGTTCTCCCGCTCTGGGTGGAGCGGCAGGGTGTGTCAGACTTTTACTGACTAAAACCCACCCCTCTTCCTTCCTTGCCTGAGTGCCCACGGGCGCGGTAACTCTGTTTCGAATTTATCCACGACCAACAGTTGGTCCCTGGAATATAAAGGTGAAGTCTTGGGATCAAGTACCTACACCAATAGATTATAGTATGGATTACCAATGTATTAAAAGTCAAAAGAAAAATATTTTTTCTAAACATTCTTGGGTTAGTTAGCGAGTCCTGGCTACAATGATGTAACAGTATTAGTTTAAATAAAAAAAGAAACTTAAAAGGACGCTTTTGAGAAACGTCATTTTTTTTTCATAATTCGTCTCAGCAGACACTTCATTTAGTACCCTTAACATGGGAATGCATAAAAAATTAGTCCGCCATCTTGGGGAGACCGCCATATTAGAAACCATGTGTCACTTAGCTAACCATGCATTGTCATCCTAATTAACCATGTGTGCAAAATTTCAGCTCAATTGAAAACCTAGAAGTGAGTCAAATTTAACTTCAAAGATTTTTAAACAATTCCAGGTGAAGCTATTAATAATAGCGTTTTAAAAATTGAAATTGACAGTGGCCGTTAAAAGTTACATAGTCCATGGACAACTAAAATGGTGCTATGCGCTACGAGATACAAAATCACCAAAACAGTGCTTACGTTCCCAAACACTTAAAATTGAAAAATAACTTTAATTTCGGAAGTCGGTGTTTGTATTTTATTTCTTCGTTAATTAACACCGACTTCCGATTTTCAATTTTAACTGTATTTTCTTTTGTGGAAGTCGGGTAAAAAACTTTTTTGCTGTTATACCCCAGAAGTAAAACTAAAAACTTACGTCCGAATTGATAACCCCAATAAAATGGAACATGAAATTTGAACATAGGGGCCGTTAAAGTATTACGTAAGCAGATTTATTACAATTATTAACCCCCCCCCCCTCCCCCTTGTCAGCAAAAGCTTAGTATTCATTATTTGTGGGAATCCCCGAATATGCGTTTCGTTTTCAAGCATAGACAATGTGTGGATTGCCTTATGTGTAAAAAAGTAAATAATTACTGCTGACGTAATCACCATCTATTAGACCCTCCCACCCCCCATGTCATCAAAAATAAGCAAAGCATAGACCCCTAGTAGGGCTTTCAATCCGGAGTTCCGGCGTTTCGGAGCGATTTTAAGCATTTTGCAAATCCGGAGTTGAAATAGAACACCGGAGTTGAAACCGGTTTTCAAAAACCATGTAAACATTATTTACAAAACGACGAAAAACGCATCTTAATTCTTGAGCGTAACCCGTTGTTTGATTCCTTCTTAGATCCTTAGCACAACACTTCGGTATTATTCGGTAGTGCTCGGCTTGCGTCGGCTTTAGATGATACTTTTAGAAAACCAAATAATGAACAGACAATATATTTATATGTATCTGAGACAATTGTTGACGTTTTGAAAAGACTAAAATACCGCGTAAACTTGCCATCTACATCATCAACAGAATCACCAACGGAAACGTATGAACCAGAGTTGCACCTAAATGTTGCAGAGCAACTGGAGCAGGAGTTATGCAAATAAAAATATAAAAAACAAAGCACCCCATCTGCTAATTTGGATCTGGATGGATTCGTAAGAGTAGAAAAAGCAATTTATGACAATGGCGGATGCAGAGGAAAATACCTTTCAGAAGCGTACCACTATCTGCTGTGTGTCTTGCCGACGAGCGTGGAGTCAGAACGAGCATTCTCGGCAGCAGGCTTTTTCTGCACGAAGCTTAGAAGTTCTCTTTCTGACTCATCTTTAAATGCCTTATCGTTTCTCAAAACATATTACCAAGACCTTCGATCTCAAAAAAAGTAGATTTTATAGGTACCTATAAGTTCGTGATTATTATTTTATTGCAACTTGCCAAACAAATGTTTATTTTTTAAGATTGTTGATTGTTTTAATTGTTTTTATAATGAGTATTAGTTGTCTATTATTATAACGTCTGTCTGTCAGACAGTAAATTTTTAAACTAAAAGACTGATTCTTGCCAAACAAATGTTTATTTTTTATGATTGTTGTTTTAATATTTTATAATGCGTATTAGTTGTCTGTTATAACTTCCGCTTGTCAGACAGTATTTTTTAAACAAAAGGTAGATTATTAAAAAGTAGATTTTTTAGGTACCTATAAGTTCATGATTATTATTTTATTGTAACTTGCCAAAAAAAATGTTTATTTTTAATGATTATTGATTTTTTAATACCTACTTTATAATGCATATTAGTTGTCTATTATAACTTCTGTCTGTCAGACAGTAATTTAAAAAAAAAAAAAAACACTGATTCCTTAACAAATAAAACTTCTATTGATTAAAATAAAGGGCCTTTTTATTAATTTCTAAAAAAGCTGTCAACTCCGGAGCCAACTCCGGAGTTCCGGATTTGATTGCTCAACATCGTAACTAGCTCCGGAGTTGATAACTATCCGAGTTTGAATGCCCTACCCCCGCCTCCCCTATAGTGCTTACGTAATACTTGAACGGTCCCATACTCGTAATTGGAGGAGACCAAAACGTCATCTACGTAAACATATTTTTTGTTTTTGATGATTTTTTCAAAAAGCGCTAAAGCAATTTCTATAAAATTTATATGGAACCACCTCTGGAGTATACTCTTTCGGATAAAAAAATTTTTGAAAATCGGAGCACAATTGAGAGAAATCGTTGGACATAAATATAAAAAAAAACGAACATAGAACCTCCTCCTTTTTGCGAAGTCGGTTAAAAATCACCAAAATAGTAGGTACTTACGTTCCCAAACATCACCACAACAAGGCAAAGTACAAATAAATTCTTGAACATTTCGATTGAGTTTCTCTTAGTTTTTGATACTGAGTGAATACCATCTGTCGACGGTTGTATTTATATCTCGTTATAAAAACAGAGAGTGTTTGTGATTTTATCTCTGAAATAATGATGGAATAATAATTGTTTTATTAAAAATAGATATGGCAGTTTATTTTTAACATGAGTGTTTTACGTGGATTACAATGTTATGCTGGGCGACATGGCTCCGATTTTTGGCATAATCACAAATGGTTCGGTTCGGAAGGTCGGAATTAGGTAGAGTTATTTATGTACTTACACTGATTTCATACAGCGAAACAATAAAGTGGATATGCCTCAAATCCCGAGATTAATTTTAAAAAGCAGAAAAATCCCGTGATTTATTAAATAAAAAAGCTGTTTACTTTTCCACAATGTAAACTACTGCACGCGCGACGTTGCGAAATTTACATCAACGACATCGGACGTCCGAAGTTGCAAAATTCCAATGCGCACACGCGCGATGTTGCCACATGTAGTTCACACAACATAGCTTGTGAGAACAAAAGAAAACAATAGAGGTTTTTATTATTATTTAATTGTAATATTGTTGGCCACACGGTATTGTCCATTAGAAATCCCGGGAAGATCCATATTAATATCAACATTTCGATGTAAGTACATAAATAACTCTACCTAATTCCAACCTCTGGTTATAACTTATCAGTACGACTAATTAGTTGCACTCATTTAATTGCTTCTGAGAGAAATTTCGTTAGGAAAGTTTTGAGTATGAATGTGGAATAGGGTTTTCTCCTGTGTTTATTTTTGAACAATGTTTTATTGCAACAAATAATTATTTTTTTTCTGAAAACAGCATCAAAATTGGTTATTAGATAAATTAAGCACCAATTAGCCTTTCAAATATTGCCATAAGAAAGAGTAGAGGAGTGGGGGTACATCTCGCTATCTCTTTTGTACGCGCATACCTAATGGCGGTGACGTCATACGTCAGTGTGTGCATCCTTTTTCTCTTACTTGACAGTTTCCCCTTTCACCAGATTTGAAAGGTTTAGCTTACTTAATTTAAATGGATTACAAAAAAAACTATTTTCACATTTGGATAAAGTTACCTTCTGAAACAAATAAAAAAAAAATTGATTGATTGATTGTTGATATGGCTAGGAGTGGGTGTGACTACTGTCTCAGTAATCACCCACTACCTATTAATAAGTCGACTATTAGAGAAGTATGGTAGAAGTCACGTTACATCATCCCAGAATAAAAAGCAACGATGATGGCAAGAGAATGATGATGAGCTTTATTCGCTCACTAATTCACTGCGCAAGAAGAAAATATCGACCTATCCTGAACATGTATAAAAAAAATCGTACATCGTTGGTTTATTGGTTAATGTACTCGTAATTTAAGTTATGATTGTACATCACAAGTTGTCACGCACCATATTTAAACCATTGTTAGCAGTAGTGCAAACATATTTACTATGTATAGTTGAGTTTTCTATTATTTGTTTTTAATTGCGATGACAGTTTATTTTTAAATGACGTAGAATTCATTTACACGAGGGGCAAGCTGTAATTACAACTTCAAGGTGTGTCCTACAAACGAGCGTCATTTTAGCGCTCCGGCTAAGTAATTAAAAAAGAACCGGCCAGGTGCGAGTCGGACTCGTGCACGAAGGGTTCCGTACCATTATATATAAAAACGGTAAAAAAATCACGTTTGTTTTATGGGAGCCCCCTTAAATAATTATTTTATTCTGTTTTTTAGTATTTGTTGTTATAGCGGCAACAGAAATACATCATCTGTGAAAATTTCAACTGTCTAACTATCACGGTTCATGAGATACAGCCTGGTGGCAGACGGACGGATAGCGGAGTCTTAGTAATAGGGTCCCGTTTTACCCTTTGGGTACGGAACCCTAAAAACTAGAGGTTTTGCGTGAAGAACATTATTACGCTAAAAGTATTTTGCTATATAGAATAAACAGGCTGTAACGAAAATACGTGGCCATATTTTAGATAGGTACCTACTGCTTTTTTCCATGGAAATAAACAACATACTTCATGGAAGTCATACTCAATTAGCAAAAAAAAAATCGATCTTTCCGTACAAAGTTATCATCATCATCATCTTCCTGCCCTCATCCCATGTTATTTGGAGTCGGTGCAACACGTTTTTTTTTTTCATTCTGTCCTGTCAGCCGTCACGCTATCACTAACTCCCTTTTCTTTCATATCACTCCTCACACAATCCATCCATCTTTTATTTGGCCTCCCTCTCCCTCTCCATCCATCCACATTAATATTCATAACTCTTTTAGTTACATGTGTTTCATCCCTCCTCTTCACATGACTATACCAAGATAACGTTCCCTTTTAACTTTTCTGTACAAAGTTATCATCAGCTGATCAAAAATAGTATGGGAGGTTTCATCAAAATTGGTTCAACGGTTTAGGCGTGAAAGCGTAACAAACAAACAAAAAAAAAAAACTCACATTCGTAGTTATATTTAGTAGTTAGAATTTGTTGAAACTGAACAATTAATCAAGTTATAATTTTACGGTTTTAGCAAAACTTGAAACGGTTCTTCAAAATGCAATGTAATTAGCGTTAATTGCACGATTGGTATATTAAAATGCCATTCTATTGTTCCAGGTATACCAATGTCGGAGAAGTTCAGCTTCTGCCTCAACACGCTCCTCTCAGACATCGCCCAAAAGCAGCCGTCACTGCGAGAGGAAATCATCACAGCCCAAATTGAACTTATGTCCAACTTGACAAAGCTCATAATGACTTGCCAAGAAAGCAAGGACTACACCAGCACGATCTCTAAGCTACAACTTTGCAAGAGCACAATTCCTATTTTGATAGGTCTGGCTCGCTCTATGGGTCGGTATGCCACAGTAGACCCGCCTCTCCTGTGTCGCCTCTTTCCCCAGCCACCAAGCCCGGTCAAAACTAAAGAACCGGAACCAAACTTCGAGTACTCTACCTTAGACAAAAAGAGGAAGTTCAACCAATTCCGACCGATCATTCCGAGGTCTTTATCAGGGAATCTGAACCCTAATAACGAGAATCATTTGGAGCATGGGAACGATACTGTCGACAGTACTGGAGGGACTCTGAAAAGGGGATCCCTTCATAGTTACAACTCAGTACCTTATGACCCTACAACGTACTTTTTTCATAAGTTCGGGTCTAGTTTCAACCAGTTCCCATACATGAGGTTCTCGGAGTCGCCAGAAAAGAGGACCAGCGTGCAGTTTTACGTGACGTATCTGCAATCAATCCTTTCGCTGGCGAAGAAACTGCTTACCAAAGATTTGCTGTCGTTTTTGGATGAAGAAGCAGAACATATTTACGCGTCGGGACAGATTCAGGTAAGTCTTTGAATAGTGCAAAAATGTAAAAACAATTTCGACAATTTTTTGGAACGAAGTTCCGTTGCGAAAGGAGGCTAGACGGAAAAAATTAGTACCAAAAGTTGTAACGACACTTTTTGATTAAGACCAAAAGTTGTAACGACACTTTTTGCTATAGTTGTTGTTATTTTTTTTTTGGAACGAAGTTCCTTATCGCGCCTTCGCGAGATGATGGGGTTGAGATGAGATGAGATGATGAAGTATAACTTCTTACGTGCGTACATAAGTACACACACACTTTTTTTTTGAGTCTGTGCGTAGTAGCATTTTTAAATAAGACTGAGTCGGCAGTGCGGTTAATATTACAATATATTTGTTAATAATAAAAAAAAAAATTATAACTTTAAAAAAATAAAATTATATTACAATTCCTTCACTAATTAACCGAAAGGAACTTCGTTCCATCCGGGTGTCCCTTGACACCTCTCAAGTTTTTTTTTTTTTTAAAAAACTTGAGAGGTGTCAAGGGACACCCTCCCTTGACACCTCTCAAGTTTTTTTTTTTTTCGTTAAATAGTGATTTTAATATTTCTTTGTGACCCGAAATCCCTCAAGGCTAGTCTTTAAACATAATGGGCTTTATTAAAAAAAAATAAACATGTGATCAGTTTAAACACTGATCCGCAGGTTTTTTGTACAAAAATTGCTACCCGAAAGAAGTAAAGATGTGGATGGTTAAGGGGGAAGCTCCAGGGTAACCCGCGAAATTCAGATTTTATAAAGGTTTTTGCAATTTGCAGGTATGTGTATTTACAAAACTGTAATTAAAATCATCTATACGGTCAATAGTAATATAGTCAATATCTATACTAATATTATAAAGAGTAAAGTTAAAGGAGGGGAGGGGGAGGGGCTGGGGGTAAGAGGTAAAGTTTGTGAGGTTGTAGGGGGTAATCTCTGGATCTGCTGAACCGATTTTTAAAATTCTTTTACCAATAGAAAGCCACGTTATTTGTGAGTGTCATAGGTTATTTTGATATACACGCGGACGAAGTCGCGGGTGAAGTGCTAGTATTTAAAAAGTGCGATACCTTCTAAGTTCATATTGATGTATGGAATGACTATTTCATGAAATCATGACATTTGACATCCATTCTAACTGAGAGAGTTGTATTGATGATTTTAATGATTATAATTCTATAAATACAATCTTGCTACGGTCGCGAATCATATTTTGACCGACGTACAACCTGACACTGACATGCAAATTGCAAAAAACGTGAGAAAATTTGAATTTCGCGGGCTATCCTGTAGATTTTACATTTCACCTTAAGCACTGATAATTTTGAGAATTTTGTGTGATCAGTGCTTAAGGTGAAATGTTTGAAGATTTTGTCCCATAGACAGCTGAATTTGAAGGTTTTGTCACATAGACAGCTGAATTTGAAGGTTTTGTCCCATAGACAGCTGAATTTGAAGGTTTTGTCCCATAGACAGCTGAGTTTGAACGTTTTGTTCCAAAGACAGCTGAATTTGATGAATGAGACGTATGCTATCTTGAATTTAGAATACGCTAATCAGTATTTAAACTAAGCATATGGTTAACGGGTTTATAAATAATGGCTGTTAATCATTCCTGTAGGCAGAAGTGGGTGAGGCACCCAGACTTCGCCAGTTTTAAGTAGCTAATTTCAGCTGCTCATGGGAATTTTCTAAGGAAAGTAACACCGCTAGGCACCAGGATCAAAACTTTCATGCTTTATCCTTAAAAATTTATTGGATAACCAAGGTAACCGACATAGCCCGAAGAATCTCCAAACTTAGTGGCAGTGGGTCGCAGATTAGATGGTCGATGGGGCCGAAAAGTTCTAGAGTGGTGACCGTGTACCAGGAGACGCAACATTGGAAGGCCTTCCACAAGGTGGACCTGGTGAAGAGACCGGTCGTTGTGGCGACACTTAGGGGAGACTTATATCCAGCTGTGAACGTCTTTCGGCTGAAATAGATAACAAGGGCATTTTCTTTTACAGGTGTTTCCGTACAAATCTTTTTCGGAAACCTTGAACCTAGTGATGGTGACTCTCCTAAGAGAACTGTTGCAGCATCAGAAAGATTTACCCGGACCTTTCACCAAAGATGTTCAGGTGAGTTAACCGCTAATTTTCACAGTACTTCTTAGTTCAGGTGTTTGACACAAACACTCGTCAATCATTCCATTTAATAACTTATTACAATTACATAAGAGTCACCTAATGCGAGATCTTAAATGATAAATGATATTTATTTTGCAAACAGGTTACAATTAATAACACTTTTACACGTCAATGTTTTTTGTCAGTTTAAGCTAGATGAGGCTGATTTTTCCTAGCTGGCTACCCTGAGAAGAAACACCAAAACCAACTCAGAGGTCAAAGTCTCTTTTAAATTGTTCTAATTCATACAATATATATTGGTCAAGTCATATGAGAACCATGCGTTAATATCCGAGATGAGCTTTTGAGGAAAGCACCACGCAGATTTGAGTGGACCTGTCCAGACAGTGCAAGCATTTGTCAGTTATTGTGTAACTCAACTCAGAACTTTAAGGAGTTCTTGAATGATATTCTTGCAGAATTGGATGGGTTTTTTTTTTTAATTGTATGGGTGGTGAATTTTGCGGGACTGTTCGAAAGAGCTACCGTCGTCCTGGAACGTAAAGGATAATAGAAGGAACACGGTTGCGTTTTAGTCGGTAAGAGCCTGACACGCCCTCCCGCTCCACCCAGAGTGGTAAAGTAAAAAAAAAAGGTGGTGCTTATTGATTCTGCAATTTAATTAGCAACTAGCTTCTGCTGGCGTTTAGTACAATTAGTATTTCCCCCGTTATAAACTTTCTACCCCTTTTTCACCCCCATTTTTTTTTTTCTATGGGATGGGAAATCATCCAATGACATCTCCCGCTCTAGGGTGGAGCGGGAGGGCGTCTCAGACTCTTACTGACTAAATCCCGGCTCTGTTCCCTTAAGGGTTGAATTTCGAAAAACCCACTCTTAGTAGATACCTACTCTTCACAAAGAATACACCCTCCAAATTTCATGTCTCTAGGACCAGCGGTTTAGGCTGTGCGTTGATATATCAGTCAGTTAGTCTTTTTTTTTTTAATCCTTTATTCATAAACTGAAATACAAATTGTTAAAAATTTATGTCTTCTGCCAAACTGCAGTACAGTTTGTCGGCAGTATTCTCGTGGACACATACTCGTACATACTTCATCATAATACTAACATGATTGCTACAAAAACATAAAAAAAAAAATATAAGAATCTAAGTGCGCGGCCGCTGGCCCGCCAGGCCAGCATGAGCAGCGCATGCACACAATCTAATCGTCCCGACGACCGCCACCGCATCTCGCTGGAGGGAGACAACCCAGCGCAAGCGAGACACCGCGCCGGCCGCCCGACACCGACTCACAAACTCAACACTACAATACGCCGCGCGCGCATGCTAGACTGGCCCGTGGCTGGCCCGCGCCTGCATAACATAACTATTTATTTAAGGCGCAGCTATATCTTAACGACCTTGAGTAGCCAGGTTGCGCGCTCCACGCCGAGCCCATGCAACGCGTCTCACGTCGACCAAGCAATAGGACTCGCCTATCAAGGAGCGCTTTCCCAAATCAGAAGCACTAACTCATCCATTACACAAAAAACAACAGGTATCATACTAAAACACGTAGGTACACTAAAAGATAAACAATCAAACTACCCTTAAAATGGTGAAGGTTCCATAAAAACACGCTCAACATATTCTGCGCGACTCCCAACCCCTCATCCGCGTCAGTCAGGGCTTTAAATTTTATATATAATTGTCGCGTAAATTGGACGCCTAGGCCGTTCATTAAACGCCGGCATTCAATTAAAAGGCTGAAGGACAACCAGCCAAGTCGTTGAACGCAACGTTTAACCAGATGGCTGGATGTAAAGAAATAAAGAAAAATTATTTATTCTGCACGGATTAAAAACGCACATTAATTTACAAAAGCCTAGTATCCAAGCAAAAATACAAAAAATAAAATAAAACTAAACTAAATTTCCTAGTGATTTCATTTTTATGGTCACACCAAAGACAACCATTGACAATACATGTCTAGGGTGTAGTGCACCACTACACGCCATGATATCGTCTAGTCATTTAGTTAAATTAGATATTGATGAGTTTGTGATACCACTGATCATGATTATGTGTGTACAAAAGGCAATGTTAGGATGTAACAGCGAGCGTAGCAAGCTCGGGACATGAGGCACCCCGACTCGAATAGGTTAGGTTCGAAGGGGATGGCGGGCCTTCCTCTTCGTGGTATTTTTTTTTTAAATACCACGAAGACGGCTCAGACTACGCCTTTTAAATAAATTGAATCACTAATAAATAACAATTTGAATATTTTTTTATTTAACTTGATGTAAATTTGAATCATTTGGCTGAGCCTTGGTCAGTCATCTACAAAAAAAAATGGCTGACTTTCAATACGCCAAGTTGTTAAACGTTGAGTGATTCTAGTTGAATTAACTATCAGCCTAGCCATTTAATCAAATGCCGGCGTTTAATGAACGGCCTAGGCGTCCAATTGAATGGATAATTCAACCAGATGAAATGCGACATAAACAGATAAATTAACCGGCCCAAAACTCTATGGTTTTATTAATTACACACTAAAACCGATTTTATGTCATCACTTCATCAAAGACAGGCGAACTGAAACTTTTTTACTAGTAACTTTTAGTGGTAACTTACGAGTTGTTACGTCGTGGGTTCAAACCCAGGCAAGCGCAGTACTTATTGCAATCCAATTTATATTTCATCATCACTGCGGTGAAGGAAAACATCGTGAGAAAAACCGCCATGTCCTAGAACCAAAAATTCGAAGACATGTGACATCCACCAACCCTGGCCCGCACTGGGTCCGCGTGGTGGATTACGGCCCATTCCATCTCCTAGAGAGGAGTGAGAGTCCTAGTAGTGGGAACATGATAAGGCTGTTTATGCTATTCCCATTTCTTTGACTTACTTCCATGTTACCATAATAGGGAATATGCATGAAAAAAATATTTGTTATCTAACTGGTTTATCGATGAATATACTAAAATAGAGTACGAACAGTGAAAGCAGAATCAAAATTGATCGAAAATTAAACGAGATATAACAATTTTTAACAAATATATCTGTCCCTCTCTCGAAAACGCTGTTTTTTATGGCAGTTGTATGGGCGTCATGTCCTTTGACGTCAAAGAACATGTCGGACTTCTCTTTCTAATTATCAACTTTAAAGCTTTATAACTTCGTCGCTGATGATGATATTCTGAAAATTCCTTCATATTTGTTCACTATAGTTAATAAGTCTTCAATTGAACAAATAAAAAAATATCATGCATATTCCCTATTTGATGATTGCAGGGTAAAAAAAAATAATATTGATTTAGTTCGTAAGTTAGATTGGTTATCAAAAAATAATGCTTTAAAAAATGAAAAATTACAAAGTTAAAAAAAAAGTAGTGCAATTTTAACTCGTGTGACGTCGTGCGAAATTTCAACGCACTGTATCGTGTTCATTTTTAGTTTACTAAACAAATGAAAAAATACGTGTCCAATATTTTTGGTAATTTGGTAACTGACGGACTAATTTGATTTTTTTAATCATCAACCGAATTCAGCTTTTTTTTAAAAAAAAAAAAAACAAAACCGAATTCAGCTGGTTCGCGATCTTCTTCTGTCACCAATCGTAACGCTATAGTTCATGGTTTTGGAACCATTTGATCTAAGCACAGAGAGACAGGTTAAGCAACTTTGTTTTACCTTTTAACTACACAAGCTCATGGAAACGAAGACAGGGCTTTTTTACCCTTTGCTTATTTTTTGGGTTTCGAAAGTTCCAATGAAAAAACGGAACCCTTATAGGATCACTCGTGTGTGTCTGTTTGTCACCGCCAATTTGCTCCGAATCTGCTGGACCGATTGATTTAAAATTTGGTGCACTCATGAATATCTGTGATCTAAACACGACATTTTATTTGCGTAGGTATAGTTGTAAAACATTCAGACACGATGTACATTGTTAATGAATAAATAAATTAAATGAAATGAACGTTGAAAAAAAATTTGGAATATGGGGGTAAAAATTGGAAAAATAAAAAACAGTTTTTCAAACTGTGTCGTGACCCGACATCGTGCGACATATCAAATAAAAGGGCACATTGTGAGGATCTTGAATGTTTTTTTTTTTAAATATATAGTTTTAAAGTTATTGATGAAAATAGATGAAAATGACCATGATTATTCTAAAATTTTGAAAAAAGAAATACAGAGAGTAGTTCTTTACTTCTAGATTACAGGAAAACTTATAAAGAGGAGGTAGAATAAAAATATGATTTGTTCGGAACTCTGCGCGCGAATCCGACTCGCTCTCGGCTAGTTCAGGCCCTTCAAACCCGCAAGTGACTTTGGTATCGGCCGGCCATGCCCAAGCAGGGTCCCATCACCTAGTGCGCCCGATCGCATGACAGTCAAATCTAACGTTTTATAGTGTAGTTCATTTAATTTGTACTATACATAATTACGTATATTATTAATATAATAAAGCTGAAGAGTTTGTTTGCTTAAACGTGATAATCTTTGGAACTACCAGTCGGATTTGAAAATTCTTTTTTTATATGATAGTCACATTCATGAGTAGGCTATCAAGCATTACGATGCGAACCACGGAGCAGAACAGAGAACAGTAACCAAACACGCGGGTAAAACCGCGGGGGACAGCTAGTATATAATATGTCAATAATATAACAATAATAATCTAATTTTTCATTACAGGAATTCGTAAAATGTCTCTTCCTAAGTGGTCAAACGGAACTGCAGAGTCGTCACCACGACGCCTCAGAGAGAGAAGACCGAGAGAGTAACTTTGCAACTGTCAACAAATTCAAAGTCAATGTGATGGCGAACTCAGCCTGCGTCGATCTGCTAGTCTGGGCTATTGGCGATGAGACAGGTGATTTTGGACCTTCTTAACTTTAAAATAAGGTTGAAATTGCGTTGAAAGTAATGGGAAAAAAATTGGTCAAGTAACTAGAGTAATTGGTGTTGAGACAGGTCATTCTAGACCATCTTTGTTTTAGATTAAGGTTGAAATTTGATTAAAGGAAGTGGGGAAATATTTGATCAAGTAACTGGGACTATCAGCGTAATGACAGAGGATTCTGGACCTTCTTTGTTCAAAGATAAGTTTGATATTAGAATGAATCAAATGAGGAAATTATTGGTCAATAACTGAGGCGTTTAGACAGGGAATTTTCAACCTTCTGTTCCTTTAAATAAGGTTGAAATTAGAATACAGGAAGTGCAGAACTTGAAAGGATTACTTTCGTAATTTTAACTGTTGTGTCGTTTTTCAATGTTGTAATTTTGTCTCTTGTTTATTTATTTAAGTATGTATTATTTATTTATTTCTTATTCCTCTTTTTACCTATCTATTTAAATCTAAATATTTGCTTATCTCTATATATTAATTTTATATTTAGCCAAGTTTCTAAAGAAAATGAAATCCTTCTATTTGAAATATTATTACTTATTCTTATTTACGTTTCGACGGTATTTTTTTTTCAAGCATACTGTTTTGGCCCAGTAGCTGGCCACGTTTATTGGACATTTTAGGCACACATCCTAGATTTATTTTTTCTTAAAAAAACTCTTTTTTTTTCTTGAGAAACTTGACGCATTCTTATAATTTATGTACTTGTTGTATTATTGCAGTGGACGGGGACTATCACGTACCAGCTCTTATAAACGCTCTAACAATATTAATAGGTACCGGAGTGCGTGTTGAGTTACCCCCTGTGCTAACTAACCTCGAGCATACTAATATAAATTAAAATCATGCTGATTATATTATTTTTTCGTACCAAACACTCGGATATAGAGAAAACGCACATGCTTTCGCGGCCATGTAAGCTTAAGGCAGTTGTCTCACCGCCGGCGAGAAAACGACTAACTATCGGCTATGTTGACGCTTAAGAAACATACAATAGATCACGAGGTCTCATCTCAAACAAAGAAAACTTAGTTCAAATAAATGTCAATAGATGGCATAATATGCATCGATTTCATATTGAAGTCTACGTAATATTAATATTTTGAATATAAATATGGTAAAAACTGTATTTTCTTATTTAATAAATTGTCCTAAGCATAAAATTGTGGAATAATGGGCTTGTAATTCAAATTTAGACGACTATTGGAACGAATCCTTAGACATCTGTATTTCTTGTCCCAATAGACGGTGCTGTTTGAAGTTTTAAAGTTTATCCATTCGCCTCTTTAAAATTTGAATAGTGACACATTTTGATACAGTTAAACTGCTATGAAGTGCCAAAAATACTATAAAATAATTCCTCAATGCTTGAGAAAATATTGGTAAAACTTTAAGTAAATTCATTCAGCTTGCAAGCTGTCGCTGCTAACGCCATCTAGCGAGGTGTAGAGGACGGGCCCGAACGAAGAACAAAAGTTACTTGTGCCAGACGAAAACCTGTAGTTACGGCGGTACCGTTTCTTTGTATGAGATGAGGCATCTGTACGCTAGTATTATATTATCTGTGAATAGATATAAATTCCGTGTAAACAAAAGAGGTGCACACTGCCGGCGTGGACTCGCTCCACAAGTTGGTCGCTGAGCGACAAGATCTATCAAAGTTTACTCGCTCAGCGACACTCGCTCAACGATGCTCGCTTGGCGGTCAGAACTCACGCCGAGAGACCAACCAGCGGTCATTTCTACCTAGCGCGTGCTGTGTTGCGCAGGACTAGCCGCGCCAAACGAGTGAGGCGAGTAATCGTCCGTCGTACTCGAACACTCGCTTAAGGCGGAGGTTCCCAAAAATGGTCAAAAAGGTGATTTTTTAAAGCAGTGTATCTCTTAAACCGTAAATAGTTTTGAGAAATAAAAAAAATATGATATTTTCAAGTCCTACTTGCATACAGTGATGGAGCTAGAAATATAATTTAACATACTTTAATGCATCAAAAAATCTTCTAACATACCTCTAAATTATCTTTAAAAGCAGTTTATCCCTTCATTAACAATTATAATCATAATAAAAAATATACCATAAAATTTCAAATGCTAAGTTGCATCCAGTGATGGATTATTTTTTATAAATTTATTAGTAAATCCTAAGTAAATCGATAAAATACTTCATATTTTGCAATAAATTGCGACCATTTGTCGTAGCCCATCTCTTTCTTTTCTATGCAATCCGAGAGTGACCGCGCTTTATAGACATCTGGGCCTTAAAACCCAGCGACAAAACTATCGGAACTACACACTCGCTATTCGCTGCTCGCCAACTCGTTTTTAGTTTGAAGCTCTTCTCGGTACTCTCAACGTTGGCGGTGGGACAAGTGCTTAAGGGTGCGTTTCACTTAGGCAAGCAAGACGAGCGAGGCAAGCTCGGAGACGTTTAAGAATCGACCAATAACATTGGTTGAAAAAAGGCCAATATTTAAAAAAAAAAAAAACTGGCCAAGTGCTTATCGGATTTCGCATATTAAGGGTTCCGTACCAAATATTGGTATTTGTTAGTAAAGTATACATTATAATAAACATTAAGTAACATAAGGTCAATGGGAAGTTAAAAAATTCTTCGTAACAAAATTTTGTGACAGACGACGGCGACCGACGGGCAGACAGACAGACGGACACGTGAGTGACAACAATAGGGTTCCGGTTGGACCCTTCGGGTACGGAACCCTAAAAAACCTACAGCAAATAACAACTAAAAAGTGCCTAAAACAAGCCACTTTTCAAGCAGTCTGATTAATGCAGTTAGTGGCAGTTATTTTAGTTGAATCAAAGATTTTATTTTCTTCATTTTAGTGAGTAATAGTTTTGGAATCGCCACCTCGAACCCTTTATTTTGATACCCCTATATATATATATATAACTTAATGGCAGCCTAATTCTTATACCCTATGTCACTTAAGTCGAACCCTAGCTAATGATAGGTACTTACCTCATTTATTGAAATCCATCCAGCCGTTTAGGCTACATGGCGTGCCAAACAAATAAACATACATAATTATGTATATACAAATACGAAGAACATTACCTTATTTCTGGGGCAGTCGGGTTATGAAAACCACATCGCGTCTCTCATCTCGTCTGTGTTTTGTGATTTCCGGGTCGTCACCTCCTTAAATGAAACGCATCCTTAAAAAAAAGCCTTAAAAGACTCAAATTCGAACCTTCTCCTAACTATTTATTAATTAACTCATCATCAATTCAGCCGAAAAACACGACAGAAAAAAACACTGCTTGACATAGGCCTCCCCCCAGGGGTTGTAGAGTTACCGCGCCCCTGGGCAATCGGGGCAGGGAAGGAACAGGGGTGGGTTTTAGTCAGTAAGAGTGACACGCCCTCGAGCCCAGAGCGGGAGATTTCATTGGATGATTTACCACCACATACAAAATAAAATGTGTAGCTACAATGACCGGTCCTGTGCGTCTCGCATCCATCTGATTCCCGCGACCCAGGGGGCTTAGACAAAGTAACAATTTAAAAACGATAACGAAGTTAGAAAAGACTAAAATGTATGAGATTGACATAAACCGCGCTAAGTCACGTGGTCAGTCGACATCGTTATCGCAAGTTGGTAGACAATGTTATAATTCGTAACGAAACCATAAAGAAACGAATTGCTATCGTGTTTATCCCATACAAATGCGTAGACAAGCAGCGCTTTCAGAGTTCGCCTTCGCCTCGATCGTGATCGCCAAAAAAGATAACGAAGGAAGGTTAACGCTAGGAAATGTTTATCGATATCTCAGAGACGATGACGAATTTAGATATCGTTTCGCTACGAAGCGATGTTACTTTGTCTACAGGCCCTGGTCATCGGTCCACCTTGAGAGAGGCCTTCCAACGCTTTATTAATTAAGGTGCAAGTGACCCTGGGGTAGCCTGCGAAATTCACTTTTTTTTACGTTTTTTGCAATTTACAGGTCAGTATCAGAATGTATGTTGGTCAAAATAATTATGATTCGCGGCCGTAGCAAGTACGTACTTACAGAACTATAATCATTAAAATCATCAATACAATTCTCTCAATTAGAATTGATGCCAAATGTCATGATTTCATGAAATGACTACAGTTGTCATCAATTCTAACTGAAAGAGTTGTATTGACGATTTTAATTATTATAATTCTATAAAGACATACTTGCTACAGCCGCGAATCAAATTTTGACCAAGATACAACCCGACACTGACCTGCAAATTGCAAAAAACGTTAGAAAATTTTAATTTTGCAGACTACCCTGGCGCTTCCACCTTAATCACTTCCCACTTTAAATATGGTTAACTGGACCTATATTAATTTATTTATTCCATACTAATTTACATAATGATCTTTGTTATTAATATTTATTTTATTGTTTTGTATTTTTCACACAGAGCCATGACCTATACTATGTTTCAGATAAATTTGCAATAAAGTACATTGACCTTTCCCTAATAACTCTTCGTAGGTACCTGAACAATTAAATATAAATCGTTTTTCATTATTAGACAATGTTAAGGATCACGAGAGATGTTGATTCGGGACAGCGTTGAGTCATTAATTCCGATTTTCAAATAAAAAATGTCAATAAATGTAGGTGGGTCAATGACCGTTATTGCACGTTTATTTGGAGCAACCTATAGGTGTTTCGAATATTTTGAGATTTTATTTTACTGCTGTTTTACGAAGCTTACAGAAGAACCACGTTTTGATCAAACAAAAGAACTTTTATCAGACCCTAGATTTTCTGATTTTTTTTTTGTTGTTATACCTAGTTATATTATATTTTATATTACCTATAGTTAATATTGTGTTATTAACTCGTAGGTGCAGACTCATTATGTGGACGTTTGACTGAAAAGATAAATTCCAATCACAACCACAAGCTGATACTCGCACACATGCCGCTGCTTATGGTCTGTCTTGAAGTAAGTAGAACGATGTATAAGCCTACTGTTTAACTAAGACGGTGCCTAAGGTAGCTGCGTGGTGCGGGAAGGGGAGGGGGGGACGCCCGTCTCTGGGCGATTGACAGTTCTGGCATCACGTCACCGCACCTTTCTGCTCACCGTTACTAGGTAACTCGGGCACCGTCTTAGTTAAGCGGTAGACATATAATCCTGCCGACCGAATTTCAATCACAGTGACCAATCTCAACAGAGATTAGCGAAGTACGCAGGAGATATTATAGTGCACATTTCGTGTGCACAAACACAGGAGCACTCTCTGCTCATGTACTCTCATGCTCCGATGGGACGGCAATTAGACAGAGATCAGAGAGATCAAGTGCAGGACCAACGACTTTCCGAGGCCTCCGTGCCTCACCACCAACTTTCAAAGTCTAAGCTGCTACAGAGTAATTCTTAATAGAAAAACCCAGTAGCATTTGTTGCCCAACCCGAAATTAACCCAGGACCTCACGCTCAGTAGTCGAACTTGCGACCACGAGACAAACGAGTCAGCAAAGACACAGTAGTACATACATAAATATAAATTCATGGTCTTCTCTCCTTGGTATTAGGTATAAATTTACCATAAAGTTAGTCGTAGCGCGCTCTCTTAGTCTAGGTGGAGCGACAATCTTCGCAGAATGGCCTTAAGCAGCAGGATGAAACTGACCGAGGATCTATAAAATGCCGTATGATAGGAGAGGCTTATGTCTGTCAGTGGCCATAAAGTCTGAACAGACATGTGTAGGATTTTGTAATGAGTTTAATGTGAAGATGGTTGCACTAGCAAAATACAGAATGTGTGTGGGAAAATCATCTTACCCACATATGTATAGCTGGTCATCGTCGTAGAACCACATCTCACTATCTCTATGCAGTCGAATTTAAGCAGTAATCTTGTCACAATAAC
Source organism: Polia nebulosa (assembly GCA_951329385.1). Taxonomy (NCBI): domain Eukaryota; kingdom Metazoa; phylum Arthropoda; class Insecta; order Lepidoptera; family Noctuidae; genus Polia; species Polia nebulosa. The sequence goes on from OX589606.1 coordinate 11,081,045, forward strand.
ATACATTTCCCCAGGGTCTCGGCAAACTAGCGACGAAGTTCCCAACGATAGCGAACACATCGATCTACTGCCTGCGCGACTTCCTCGTGACTCCTTCGCCGATACTCTTCAAACTGCACAAGCTGGAACTCGAGAAGACCGGTAAAGAGCACATGAAAGTTACGCGTGAGTCTATGATCATTTTCATTTCGCCTGAGGCTATAGACAAAGTGACATTCTATTCGATGATAAAGGTAATTGTAGGGTAGGATGCCCCTCGGGAGACGCAAGGCGTATCCCGGCCACCGTAAGCGCGGGCTTGCGGACGGCGAGTAACGGGTAGCTCGCCGTCCGATGTCCCGTCCAGGTCCGAGTCGAGCGCGTAGTGTTCCGCGTGCGCCTCAAAGAGATGTCAGAAGTAACTGACGGGACCAGCCAGGTCCAATGCCTACCTAAGGGTCGTGGACACATTCGAAAGAGAGTCACCACGCCCCTTGGCACAGGTAACTGAAGGAATAGGGGTGGGTTTTAGTCAGTAAATGTCTGACGCGCCCTTCCGCTCCACCCAGAGTGGGAGAAGTCATTGGATGATTTCCCACCCTCCAAAAAAAGGGGTAGGATGCTCTCAGGTTAGGTGGAGCAACGATCTGAGCAGCTGCAAGGGCTGATCTGAGTAGCAGTTGGATGGGAGTTGCCGAGAATCGAAAGAAATGGCATGCGATTGGAGAGGCCTAGGTCTCAGAGCGAGAGGCCCGGTAGCTCAAGTCGGGGTCCATTTCTCTTGGTTTGATATACGAAGACGAGTGATAAAACGCAGTTGACTAAAAGCATTATAAATATAAATGTGGATGTGGAGAAGAAGGCGAAAATAAAAAACGAATGGATTGTGTAAGGAATGAAATGATCTAAATTCGGTGAGAACGTGATAGTTGACTGAACGGAATGGAAGAAAATAACGTGTTGCGCCGACTCCAAGTAACATGGGACAAGGGCAGTGAGATGATCCCTTGAGGAATGCTCTCTAGCGTCCGGTCGTGATCCAGTCCATGGTCGGAGGCGAGAGCGCGTGGGGTGACGTAGCCTCTTTCTGCGAAGAAGTGATGGTCGCAAAGGAGGCGGCCGATAATATACCGGCGAATACTACCTCCCTCCCTATCAGTAGCACACGCACTGGGATTGCGGAGGGTGCTGAACGATCTCCAGCCGCCAGTGTGTGGTGTGGCCTACAGGTTACAGACTTAGAAAGAAAGAAAGAAAAACTTTTTAATTATTTTTTATTCGTGCTTAAGCGCCGCATATACACAAATACGTTGCTTTACAGAAGCCTAAAAACTAAACAAGTGGGTAGGTATGTAATACAATTCTAAAGATGATATCAGACGGAAATATTTGTCTTTACCACGCGAAACGGCTAACGCTCAGCTTAAATTGCCGTGGCCCGTGCACGTAGGCACGAATCGACGGCGCTGGTTTTCAGCGTAAGCCGGCGTGTCGCTGTCTCAATAAATAAAACATCAGTAATTACTTATTCTTCTGAGGCACAGAACAATTATTTTTATACTCTCACGAGTTCTGAGGTCGCTTTGGACACAAAAAGACGCTGTTTCGGTTCGGCTCGTACAATAAATATTAAATTACATAATACTAAAATAAATAGAAATAAAAAAGAGCATAATAGTCTGTTGCCTCTTCAGTCAAAGGGCCGAGACGGAGGCGCGTCATGTCCCGCGCCTCTCTGTAGAGGAATTGCGGCCGTATGCGGCTACTAAGGATGACGGGGCCCGCATGACTTCATGCTGGCAAATACCTAGTTAAGGTAGCGTGACATTCCATCACACTGGGGTCACGGGGCGCTCAAGCGATCCTGCCAAAAGTATCTGCAGAGCACCGTGTGGTTTGAATTAGTAATAGTCTGACAGAGCCCTCCACCCGCCCCAGAGAAGAGGAAATCCGTGAGAGCTTCCACACGACAAAAAAAGGTAGTAAGCTGATCAAGTCAAGTGAAAATGTTTTTTTTTTTAGAAAAATACCTAAAATTAACTCTCTGTACAAGTCTGTATTAAAATTATTTCAATATTCTAAATAATTACAAAAATATGTCACGTAGATAAAGACATCTACACTCAGCTTCGAAAAAACGTCGCAGTAGAAACGGACTTTTGAATTTGGTCGTCTTTACTTCGGAATATTGACAGATGATTGAAACGTTAAAAAGTCATCTGTCACCTGTCAATCGTGAATTTTTATTTTCTCCTAATAATAATCCTTTTATTTTTATTTAAGTTATATATTTCGCGTGGTTTGAGAACTAACTAAATGATTTAACTGACCTAAATAGATGAAATTTGGTGGTAGTCTCATTTAGTGAAATGTGTAAATTGATATCTTTAAAGTAAATAAAGACATCTACAAAGTTTGGTTTAAAAAAGCGAAATATTGATTGCATGTTGCTTAGATTTTCTTTAAATATCCAGATATGTATTACTGGAGATTAGTGGAGATTGTTATCTTAGTTATTCGATATTTTAGATAACGTAGAAACGGATATCAGGCATATGTCTGCTTCTACGTAGAAGACTTTCAAGAGTAAAAAAGTACATTTACATTATTTCAGTAAAACAACGATATAGTGATTAATTCTTTTATAAAATCAATAAAGAAGGTTATTTAATAATGCATCATAGAAAATTTCATGTTAATCAGTCCACAACTCTCAAAATAGTCACAATTTTTTACTAAATATGCTCTCCTGTAAAATTGCGATTTTGTAGATGTCTTCTTCTACTTTGCTGCCATCGATATGTATTTAGGACTTTTCGACAGTCGTTAACGCTCTGATAGAACGTCACTTTGTCAAGAGCCTCTGTTTCTGCCGCACCCTCCCTCTAACCAGGTGGGCAGACGACCTATCCTATATTATTCCTATCCTTGCTTCTCATTGGCATTATTTTCATTTAAACAAAATTCAACTTTACGCTTTTTTAATTAAGTTTATTTCAGATTGGCTAATACTAGTTTAAAAATTGAATTAAATTGTTTTTTTTTTTCCACCTAAGCAGATATTACCATGATTTATCATGGTTTTGGGTTCATGGTTTGGTTGTTATCAAGGTTTTTGATTTACATGTTTGGAAACTAAATTACGAACGCACGATAGTAATGGTCCTGCCCAGGGGTCGTGGATAAATTCGAAACAGAGTTACCGCGCTCCCTGGGTTCCAGACAGGGAACGAACAGAGGTGGGTTTTAGTCAGTAAAAGTCTGACACGCCCTCCCGCTCCACCCAGAGGGGGAGAGGTCATTGGATGATTTCCCAGCCCCACAAAAAAAAGAATAGTAATGGTAGGGAGTTCAATGGATGCGAGCAGCCCACAACGGATGGCCAATTCTCGAAATAAAAAACGTTGAATTTCAAGTCACAATAACATCTCGGCGACTATCAATGCCAAAAAGCATCTATATTCTAAGACTTTTTTAAAGAAACTTCATCAACTCCACCCGACTCAGTAGCCATGACAAGAGAAATATCCTCGACATGTCAATAAATAACAAGGGTTGAGTCGTGTGGAGGATATAACTAAAGGGGCGAGATTAGAATGTCAACATTCCTTGAAAATACGAGAACTATCCTTCAAATCGTTGTGGAAAATAGGAGAGGCTTCTGTCCAGCAGTGGGGGTCTTAAGGCTGAAATGCCATATTATTCACCGCATTTAACGCAGTCGTTGTTCCAGTCCAAGGCAAAGAGCTTCAAGGGCTCACAGAGACTGGTGTGCCTGTGAAATCGACGCCCTTTGAGAAGCTTCGAGATGCCGCCATAGAGAACTTATGTGTGGCACTTGAAGCGGCTTTGACGTTAGACCAGTACTGCGTGCCTGCGCTTGTGGGGTCTGTAAGCAACCGGCTGTTCACCGCTGAGACTAGTGACAGGTGAGAATGGATGTTATTTCTTTTGGCTTAGGGTTGATGAAGGCCTGGCAAGAAAACGCGGTATTAACTAGTAAGAAATTATCAACTTTGTGCACCTTGAAATTAAGTCGAAAATAAATGAACACCACGTGCGTCTGTCCGTTTTAATGTTTTTGCAATACGGTCGGTAGCGATGCAATGTCCGAGTTACCGAAATCAATAGCTCTTGTTTGTACAGATCAGGATCCTGAAAAAACACAACAGTTGCATCTAAGTGTAAATATAAGGTGTTTTTTAATTTGCAGTGTTTGTATTTGGAGGGATAGGCGTATAAATAGCCGTGTATACCTGCGGGTTCGAGGACTAGTTACAAACACTTGGATTGCGTGCTGATCCAAATTGCCTGTATTTGTCTGTATAATTATCCAAGTGGGAGCGGTGGCAGCAGACAGCTATGGTGGTCTAACCTTAGCAGTAAAGAAAGCGATACCTGATTCTTCCTTGTCCAGTCTAGAAGACTTTTCAGTCTTCACAAGTGGCCACCTGCCTCTTGGAAGCCGATCACCTCCGTTTGTTCTTGATCACAAATTACACGGACGCGGTAATATGGGATTATTATTAATTCCTGGTAAATCCCCAATGCGTACGGGATAGTACTCAGGATTTTAATGTCTTGCGGGAGAGTGATGTCTTCGGGGTTAAGACACACGCGGTAAGATGCATGCGCACGTCGCGGGCACACTATGACATCTGACATCCGCGTTCGGGCTGTCAATGGCCGCTGACTTCTCCCAAATGGCGGTCCCACACGCTATATCGATACATGCCTAAAGCCGTTCATACACATACTCCGTGTTGCCACACACTAGCTAACTTGAAAGGGCAGTACTCGCCACACCAGTATTAGTCTTGTATAGTTCGCGAACGAACTACATATAGGTCGTTAGAGCGCTCCCTCAGGCAAATTACACGAACTAGCACACTCTTTCACTCTTCATTCGATAACTGTATATATAAAATTCAAAGTCCTGACTGACTGACTGACTGATATATCAATGCACAGCCTAAACCGCTGGTCCTAGAGACATGAAATTTGAAGAGTGTGTTTTTTGTGAAGAATCCAATAAGAAAAGGTTTTTCGAAATTTAACCCTTAAGGGGTTGAAATTTTATAACGTGGGAAGTACTAATTCCATGCGGGCGAAGCCGCTGGCAAAAGCTATAAATTAGAACCACTTCCTCTTATCCTACGAAGTTGAAATTTTACATGTCAGTTCAGTTCCGATGACTGTATTTTTTATGGCAATTACTTCCTGAATAAGGGCACACACGACAGCACACGTTTAACGATTTACAGCACGGATACGAATTTTTTTGTACGCATTTTATTATAAAAGCTACTAAAAAAATACTAACCTATTAAAAAATTAATTAACAGCAAAAGAAAAACATTTATCTGTTTTGATAAATGTTTTTTTTTTGCTGTTAATTAAAATTTTAATAGGTTTATATTTTTAGATAAGTTATTTTTCAGCAAAACTTATAATAGCGAAAACAGTTACCAATGTTTAGATCGCACAAATTTGTCAATGTGGACAGTAAGCCAAGCCTGATTTATACTTTACTTATTTATTGTTCCAGTGAATCGTCCCTCATAAGTACAAATATAGTGATTATGCTGGGTCATGTCGCCGTCGCTCTGAAGGACACGCCGAAGACTACCGACACTATCCTACAGTTCTTTCAACAAAGGTGAGATTTTCAATATGTGCTTTTCAATATATGTAATAAATCCTTTGTTAAACTTAGTACTAGCGACCCGCCCCGGCTCCGCCCGGATGAATATTATACCTATTTAAAATTTTAAATAAACCTTCCTCGGTTATCGCTTTTTTTATTAATGAAACACTTTACAAAAAAAACAACCGACTTCCAAAAAAGAAAATACACTAAAAATTAAAAAAATAACTTTAATTTCGTAAGTTTTTTTTGTAAAAAAGTTTTTATTTTTCACTTTTTAGTTGTTATACCCCAGAACTAAAATCCCAATAAAATGGAACGTGGAATTTAAACATACTAGTAATTGGAGAAAACTAATACGTCATCTATGTATATGTATTTTTCGTTTTTGTTCAGTTTTTCAAAAAGCGCTGAAGCAATTTCGATAAAATTTATATGGGACCACCTCGGGAGTATATTCTTTCGGATAAAAAAAGAATTTTTAAATCGGTCCACAACTGACAGAAAAATCGGTGAGCATACATAAAAAAAAAACATACATACACTCGAACATAGAACCTCCTCCTTTTTCGAAGTCGGTTAAAAATGAAAACCTCGTAAAAATCCGTTGCGTAGTTTAGGAGAACTTAGCGGATAAGCAGAAAGACACGTGGAAAGCGACTTTTTTATACTGTGTAAAGATGATGATGAACAAAATACAAAATTTTATTATGATATAAGTACCTATTTATAATCCATGTAATTTTAACTCCCTTAAAATACTAAACAAACTGGCATTTTTCCATAAACAGTACTTGGTGTGCCAAGTCCGGTTAATGTCTCAATTTTCATAATTTACTGAGCCGATATATTTAAATTGGGCTTCCACTGAAACGACAAACGAAGTGTTTGACTTTAGTTCTGCTAATCCAGCGTTTACTAATAAGTTTACCCAACGGCAGAGAGAAGCTTGTATATCTGCATATAAGCGCATTTCTGACAACAAGAACAATTTCGTCTGCGTAGAGGAGATTACTGGGAGGTGGAGCCTGGATTTCTTTGGTTTTAAGTTCCATCACGAGTTCAAATAAAAACATACTCAAAGCATTGCCTTGACGGACTCCCAACACCACGGTGATTTCTCGGTTCCGACCAGCCGCGCTCCTAACTTTCGTATATACATCACAGTACATAATATCTTGTATGCTACATATATAGCATTCGGGAAGCTGTTGTGCTTTCCAAACTTACGAGTGTGGCAAGCGCGTGGCACTCGGTCAAAAGCCCTTTTAAGATCTAATAAAATTAGATTTATGTCAATCTAGTTTATACTATGTTTTTCCACAAAAGTTACTCCAAAACAGGGTTATTCGAAACCAATTCAAGGCAATAACTTGTAGTTATTGGGACGTATTACTTTTTGTTGAGGGTCAGAAAATCGTCAATGACTTCGAGAGTAGTGTTAGACTCTTACTGACTAAAACCCACCCTTTTTTCGTCATTTGCCCTTAGCGTTCCAACGTTGCGGTAACTCTTTCCGCGACCCTGGCGGAACTTATTACTTGTAAATATTCGAGACTATCAGAGAATACAGGCTTATTGTTTGTTATTTCTCAGGTTATGCCGTGCCCCCTCATCCTTAGACACTTTGATAGTAGATCAGCTGGGCTGCATGGCACTAGCCAGCCCCGAAGGTCCTGCACACGACGAGATCATGAGGATGTTCACCGTCATCACTGTGGAGGCCGCCAGCGCTGCCTATCACGCAACAACTGATGACAAGAAGCAGTACAGGTAGGTAGATAGTAGACCAGCTGGGCTGCATGACACTAGCCAGCCCCGAAGGTCATACGATCACGGATCATGAGGACGTTCACCGTCATCACTGTGGATACCGCCGGCGCTGCCTATCACGATACCACTGATGATAAGAAGCAGTACAGGTAGGTAGATAGTAGACCAGCTGGGCTGAATGGCACTGGTCCCGAGGGTGAGCGCACATAGAGATCATGAGGATGTTCATCTTCATCACTGTGAAGACGTCCAGCACCGCCTATCGTGCCACTGATGATAAGAAGCAGTATAAGTCTGTTGTTTAAGATGTTGGCTATGGCTATGTAAAGTTGCAAAATATTTGTATTATCTAAGACATATATGACAGGAATGATGACATCTGCAAGAGAACCAAGGTAACCGACATAGGCCGAAGAATCGCCAAACTAAAGTGGCAGTGGGCAGGGCACATTGCTTGCAGAACAGATGGTCAAAGGTGCCGAAAATTTCTGGAGTGGCGACCGCGTACCGGAAGACACTGCGTTGGACGGCCTCCCACAAGGTGAACCGATGACCTGTGAGAGTCGCGGGTGGACGATGGATGCGAGACGCACAGGATCGAACATTATGACGACACTTGGGGAGGCCTATGTCCAGCAGTGGACGTCTTTCGGCTGAAATGATAATGATGATGATATAAAGTTGCTAAATATGTCTATGGTATTTTTTTGTCCATATTCCAGGCACGTATCAGGCGCAGTACTGAACGCGCTCGCCAACATCGCCGCTAACGTGCGCGGTACGACAGCTCGCCTCGAGCTACTGACTCGATTGCTCGAGCTGTTCGTGCAGCTGGGGCTGGGCGGAGAGCGGGCCACGGATCGGTCGCCTGCACCCGTGTTAAAGGCTTCCGGCAGTGCGGGCAATTTGGGTGTGCTCATACCTGTGATAGCGGTGAGTAGTGTTGAAGTATTTTCTAAAATTTTGTGTAGAAATGTCATATCATGTCGACAGGAAAAGGAATTTGTCAAGCAAGCAAATCATTAGAGGCCAGGGCCATTAGACATTTCGGAAGGGAAAACCGTAAAAGACTATAGGCATATGAATGAGAAAATTTTGTTTCTATAAAGGTATTTTAAAAACCGTTAAAGAGTATAGGGATATTAATGAGAAAGTTTTGTTTCTATATAAGTATTTTATAAACCGTAAAATAGTATAGGCATATTAATGAGAAAGTTTTGTTTTTATAAATGTATTTGAAAACCGTAAAAGAGTATAGGCATATGAATGAGAAAATTTTGTTTCTATAAAAGTATTTTAAAAACCGTAAAAGAATATAGGCATATGAATGAGAAAGTTTTGTTTCTATAAAGATATTTTAAAAACCGTAAAAAAAGTATAGGCATATTAATGAGAAAGTTTTGTTTCTATAGATGTATTTTAAAACCGTAAAAGAGTATAGGCATATGAATGAGAAAATTTTGTTTCTATAAAAGTATTTTAAAAACCGTAAAAGAGTATAGGCATATGAATGAGAAAGTTTTGTTTCTAAGTATTTTAAAAAGTATGTAGTGGCCTTGCAAAATACTTTTTTAGTTCCATTTTACTTAATTCAGACTGTCGTTTATTCTGTTTGACGACAGTTACCGAGTAAGTTAGTGTGACTATACTCGAACCTTTTTAAATTGACTGATAACCAGAGGTCGGAATTAGGTAAAGTTATTTATGTGCTTGCATCGTAATGTTGATATTAATATGGATCTGCCTGGGATTTCTAATGGACAATCCCGTGTGGCCAACAATATTACAAATAAATAATGATAAAAACCTCTATTGTTTTCTTTTGTTCTCACAAGCTATGTTGTGTGAACTACAAATGTGGCAGCATCGCGCGTATGCGCTTTGAAATTTTGCAACTTCGGGCATCCGATGCCTTTGATGTAAATTTAGCAACATCGCGCGTGCAGTAGTCTTAATTGTGTAAAAGTAAATAGCTTTTTTATTTAATAAATCACGGGATTTTTCTACTTTTTAAAATTAATCTCTTGGTTTGAGGCATATCCACTTTATTCTTTCGCTGTATGAAATCAGTGTAAGTAATAAAATAAATCTACCTAATTCCGACCTCTGCAGATAACTTATTCAGGACAAAAGGGAGAAGGAGGCCTTTGCCTGGAAGTAGAACATTCCAGGCTAGATAAATGTGTAGTCTAATATACGTATCGAACTTCATCCACCAAAACTTATTTTTCGAATATTGCCATTAAAAATATCTTTCCACCACAGGTTCTTGTAAAACGACTTCCACCAATCAGAAACCCGAAGCCTCGTCTCCACAAGCTGTTCAAAGACTTCTGGCTATATTGCGTTGTCATGGGGTTCACTGCGGCAGAATCAGGTACTTATTCGTCTACTTACTTAACGCTTTCACTATACTTTACTCTAATTCGAACTTCTTTGACTTACCCACGAATTAAATTTATGCTAAGTAAAAAGTTACTGATGATTGGGGTGCGCGGGCGCGGATGTTTAAAGGAATAATTTGCATATATTTACCTTTTTTATAATTTAAAAAGTAGAGAATTATTAATTAAATAGATTTTATTATTTATTAATAAAATCTACAATTTCTCAAGTCAGAGGGCTCACGTAATTCTTCGTAAATAAAAAAAAAACAGCACAGCAATCCACAACATCCCAAAACGAATGGTGTGGCTCTGTAAGGTTCGTTTACGAATAATACTGCAAAATATAATTAATAAGTATCTCGCAACATAAGTTAAGTGCAGCAGTCTCCCTAAACGAACCTTATAAAATTTCAAAACCGTATGTTTCGGAATGGAATCCAACGTTTGTGTATAGCTATGTCAAATTTAGATGATTATTGGAACGAATCCTTAGACATCTATATTTCTTGTACCAATAGATGGCGCTCTTTGAAGTTTTAGAGTTTATCCATTCACCTCTTTAAAATTTGTATAGTGACACATTTTTATACAGTAAAACTGTTATGAAGTGCCAAGAATTCTATAAAATAATTCCTTTAAGTGTGAGAAATTATTGGTAAGACTTCGCTTCTTCGCTGCTAACACCATCTAGCGAGGTGTAGAGGACGGGCCCAAACGAAGAATAAAAGTTGCTTGTGCCAGTCGAAAACCCGTAGTTACGGCGGTACCGTTTCTTTGTATGGGATGAGGCATCCGTACGCTAGTATTAGGTATATTATCTATGCCAAGGCATACAAAACTGCCCAGTTGATTTTAGCAAGGGTCTTATACCATCGCAAGTTCTCTCGAAAGTTATCCGCATCCGCGCACCCAATCCAACATAAAATTTAAACTAAAAGCAACTTCAAAACATAGCACTATTCTATCTCTATCAAACTGTATATACTGTTATACCATGTGATGTTACATAGATGTACTTAAACGTCTTGTCTCTTCCTCTTGGCGACGCGTTTAGCCATGCGAAAGCGTGAGTAACCATGCTTTTAGAAGTATTTTAGATGTATGTTGTATGGTTTTATAAAAGTACTTGATTTTTGGGTGGTGCTGTATTTACTGATATGTGTAATATTTGGATCAAATTAAAATAACTACTCTCAAATACTATAATACAGCCGACCGATGTGATGGTGATTTTATGAGATTGGAATTGGTGAATATACCTACTTTATTCGCCCAGGGATTGCTGTCTCGACATTGATAGCGATCGCTATGTCCTAACGATCGGTCCCTAAAAAAATTATGTTGCAAGGAGACAAACTTTTATGTCCTTTTATATTTTGACATGCTAATTTAATTATTACAAGCGGTAAATATATTCATTAAAATTAAAAGTTTTCATGTAAAATAGTGCTTGCAAGATAGAATTTACGCCGTCTCTGTACATATTTCAAACAAATCAATTATTTTTTTCAGGCTATCTAAAATTTTTCCTCAAAATGAGGGAGTTTTTTAACGGCTGCTTATTTAGCTATCGGTAGCTAACGTAGCGATCGCTATCAATGTCGAGATTGCTGTGCCGGTCCAGTTTCAGATAAACGCAAATAAAAATCAGGAATTAAATATATATCAATCAACATCTCAATGTTCGTAGCAAAACTGCCCTTTTATAGCTCCATAGCGAAGCTAGCAAGCAACCAAGTAATAGACCAATAGATTTGCTAATTACCGCCAAACCTGTCAAGAAATGCATATTTACATGTTAAAAAATCAAGTTGGTGTAAAATATTTATCTTTGAATTGCAAGAACACTTCAGTAAAGGATTAGAAGTAAATATGTACCGTTTATATATGAAAATATATAACAAAATGGCATGGTAAGTAGTCCACTTTAAAAGTAGTCTCAAGTAGATATAGCACCACCAACATTAGCAGTGTAACAAAACATCAAAGTTCGATCAAACATTTGATCAAGATTTGTACAAAAGTTTGTAGTGTGTGTATTCATTTATTTTTGTGTTAAACGAGTGAGCTTCTAGGTTTTTTAGAAGGCGTTGTTAGACGTAATTTAATTTTGTAGGTAATTAATAGATAACGCTTTGAGTGAGGAGTGATTTTTGTTTCGGCATTTTTATTATTATAACGATCTATGTGGAAAACTTATCATTATAAATATTCTTTTGAATCATTGACTTGGCAAAATGGACTGATTCATTCAAATCCGTGTGATAACTCACTTTCATTTGACGTCATATTTGTACAGTAAATTCAACATTTCACTTTGTATCAGTTTCAAAACATATTATGCAAATAACATCATTGTTTCAAGCCAAATTAACTTGTACCCAGAAATCTATTTTCCCATATTTAAAAAAAACAGTAATAAAACATCCCTAACTTCCACAGGCTTATGGCCCCAAGAATGGTACGCCGGCGTAAAAGAGATAGCAGTAAAATCTCCTTTCCTTGTCTCTCAAACGTCCCTGCGTTCTGAAATGCGCGAGCTACAATATACGTCCGCTGTTCGCAACGATTCAGTATCGATTAACGAACTTCAAGAGTTGAAGACTCAAATATCGAACTTGTTGGACCATCCGCCGGAAGTGACGGTGTTTGTCAATAAGTTGACGTTTGCGCCGTGTATGTATCTGTTGAGTGTGTATTGGTTGGAGACATTGAGGTTAGTGTTATTCATTTTATTTAGTTTGGTACAAGTTTTGGGAGTCTGGAGTGTCTAGTCGGGGCCTCACGATAATCTATTTGTATGTGTGTTTTATGAAATCAGTGTTTTTGGATATTATTTTCGTAGAAGTTGTTATGATTTATGTTTTGAGCTTTATGCTGTGGTCTAAAGTTTTTTTACTTTGCCTGTTACTGTCCCACTGTTTGGCAAAGGCCTCTCCCAAATCCTTCCAGGTATTCTTGTCACGAGCCACGTCGAACCAGCTCATGCGGTAGGCATCTAGGTCGTCTCGCCACCTCTTCCTAGCGGGGCCGCGGCGACCATTTTAGCCTTTTTTTTAACGTGGGGAAATTCTCATGGAGTTCCTCCGCCCCGGGGTGGGCGCAGAGATCTGTCAGACTCTTTCTGACTAAAACCACACGGTGTTCTGCAGCTACCTTTGGCCGGGGCGTTGGAGTGCTTGCGCATTTCGTCACGATCCCTCGGCCAGGTATTGGTCCGCATAAATTCATGCGGACTCCGTTACCCTATGCAGCCGCGCACAGCCGCCATTCCTCTAAAGAGGCCGCCGTTTCGAGCCTTTCACCGTTCGGGCAACAGACTCCCCAAGTCTGTTGCCCGCAGGCCACACGCTATGGCGGTCGGAGGTCGTTCTGCGCCCTCCGACGCCCGGTGCGTCTACTACGGATAGAGAGGGAGGTTGCTTTCTCCCTCTCCCTTTCCGCCGCCTCTTTTGCGACCATTATTTCCTCACAGAAGGAGGCAACGGCGTTTCACACGCTCTCGCTTAATCCCATCCCATAAAAAAACCCATTTTAGCCTGGCAGCCTTTTTACCTAAGACAATGAACCCCGTTTTTGAGCGCAGCGTGGCGTTTCTTATTCTGTCAGCTCTTTTTACACCCAGAATGCTGCGCTCCATTGATCTTCGACAAAACCCATTTGAGATTCATATTAAGACAAAAATATTTTACAGTATTTCTACAGTCTCCATCTTAACTGTCATTGATGTACTATTATTAATCAAACCATGGTTCAATATTAATAACTATTTTCACATTTTAGAGTAAGTAATTCACCAGAACCAAGCTTACAACCAATCATAGAGTATTTGAGCGACTCCGCATTACAAAAAGACAAGACTGGTATGTGGCTATGCGTCGCCAGGTATGTACAACCACTTTAAATTAATGTTATTCGTTAATCCTATATTCTTTTGATTCTAAAATTAAAAATAAGTCGAATATTTTGCATGTATTTATAGGAAAACATATTGCATGTATGTAAAAACGCGACATTGTTTCGATTTCGTAAGGAAAATATGATTGATGTATTTATTTCCCACTTTCTGGTTCGATTTTACACTAAGAGAAATAATAGTTTTAAAAACTTGTTTTACAAAAAAATAGAACAGACTTCCAAAAAAATAAGTGCAAAATAACTAATTTCGGCAGTCGGTGTCAAAAAACGAAGAAACAACCAGAAACACCGACTTCCGAAATTAAAGTTATTTTTAACTTTTTTTTTTCTAGTAGTAGTAAGTCTGTTCTAAGTTTTTGTAAAAAAGTTTTTATTTTTCACTTTTTAGTTGTGATTCCCCATTAAATTGTGTTAACAACGCATATTTATGCGATAGCAGCAATCGCGGTTGATTTGCTGTCATTTTTTGAAGAGTTCCGTTATCTGTCTCCTAAACTCATCATCTCAAATTTAAATGGGACCATTTCAGAATAAACCCCTTTCAAACAAAAAAAAAGAATTTTCAAATCCGCTTTATATGACGAAGTTATGCCCAAATATTAATAACTTACATAAAATATTATATATATAAACATCTGAATTAATAACCTCCTCCTTTTTGAAGTCGATTAAAAACCATCAAAATAGGCCGCAAAAAATGATCTTTCATACGCTTAAAACGCGTCCAATCCGTAATAGTTCTGTAGCGACATCTATGACGCCACATACAAACTAAACACAGAAATCCTGCATCGCGCGAGCAGAATCCTGCGCGTGATTTGAACATAATACTACCGTTCGAAATCAACCATCGGGCAGTAGTTACCCAGACCAGACACAACACCGGTCTGGTCGGAGGAACAGGGACTTTGCACCATGTTCCGCATACCGCTAAACTGGATCGCGTCGGGGTCACCAGTATGGAGGTTTGCCTGACTTTACACCTGTTGCCGCAAGCCTCTATAGTTCATTACCGTTCACACACCACAGTCTGCTATTCTCCATCAACGAAACGAGACACTGGTGCCGATTCTGGTTTGCACAAACTAAACTTAAATTAGGTTATTGCTATCTTTTACTCTTTAATAAAACCGAAAAGTTGAAAGGGGACCGCTTATCTTGGTATGGTCATGTGAAGAGGAGGGATGAAACACATGTAACTAAAAGAGTTATGAATATAAATGTGGATGGACGGAGAGGGAGAGGGAGGCCAAAGAAAGTATGGATGGATTGTGTGAGGAGTGATATGAAAGAAAAGGGAGTTAGTGATAGCGTGACGGCTGACAGTACAGAATGTAAGAAAAAAATGTGTTGCGCCGACCCCAAGTAACATGGGATAAAGGTAGGAAGATGATGACTCTCTAATGAAACAAGAAATAGACGAACGTAAATTAGAGCTGTCTAATTTAATTGAACTAATATTTACATACAAATTAAGGGTACACGTAAAAACATGTCGACGAAATACACGATAAAGCGCAGGGCGTAAACTAGTTTGACATCTCTAAATTAGTTCATAGCTATAGCCGTCCTTTTCTCGCACTGTCTTTTAGTAAAAGATAGTGATTCTCTTATTTTAGTTTAGTTATTGAACAAGAGAATTGGCACTATTTTCTGATAAACTAAAACCATTTGAATTTCCAGTGTCGGTGACAAAGTATTCCAGAAATTCCTAGACGTGATGTCCGACAAAGTCAAAGACGAATCTCGTGAGAGAGAACTGGAAGGCCACGCTCAGTTCCTATTGGTGAATTTCAACCATATACATAAGCAGATCCGGAGGGTGGCTGACAAGTGGCTCGCGGGATTGGTCGATAGATTCCCCCATCTTCTGTGGAACTGTCGGGTAAGTTGTTTTAGAATGTTCTAGGTTTGATAGTAGCTCCGAAATGTATAATTACGTGTAAACAGGATAATTAATGAAAACCGGAATGAAATCAAATTATATTTTCGGATTCGAAATGGTGGCTTGTCTACTAGCAACGGCTAAGGTGAACTATACATGTAGTGATTACGTCATAAACCTTAATTTATTGCTCATGTATACGTATTTTAGGCATTGGGTTTAGTTCAATAAATTGATAAAAAAATTCTCAAAATACCGAAACTTATCGAGAACCACCCTGCAGTTATAATCCATGCTTGATGACGGGTACCACTTTAGAAAATAATTTTTCTCTGTTATTATGTCTCCTTGAAGAAGATCATCATCATCATCATCATTTTAGTGAAATGACGTTCATTGCTAGACATAGGCCTTCCACAAACGCAGCCAAATCGACCGGACTCGTGCGTCTGGTATCCAGCTGATGTCATCACTAAACTGAATCTCACCTTCCAGGTCCTCTGGTCCATGTTAGACATCCTACAAGTCCTAAGCTTCAGCTTAGAACTAGATGCCAATCAAGAAACCCCATTACTCAAAGTACCTGGTACAGACTTCACGTTACAACTGCAAGACACTTTAGAAGGCAGAGAGGTAAGCGAAAATCGACCTTATTTCTTAGAAATAAACTTTCTTATAAGATATATATGATTGAATGATAATATTGATAAACTTGAGACTACTGAGCGCTACTGCTGAGCATTTGAGGTTCGATTCCTGGGCTGGGCAAAGTGTTATTGTGTGGGGTGGGAAATCATCCAATGACTTCGACTTTTACAGTTGCCTGTGCCAAGGGGCTTCGTGACTCTCTTTCAAATTTATCCACGGCCCCTAGGCAGGCATCGGCCCTGAGGGGCCCGTCAGTTGTTGCTGACATATCTTTGAGGCGCGCTTGGAACGCCCCTTGGGGCTTGCAACCTCCGACGCCCAGGGCGTCTCCTGCGGCGGCTGCTAGGGGCATGAGGGAGTTTCCGTTGAGTCGTGTAGTGTCCGACCTAAGGTTCGGTTTCGGCTAGTTTCAACCAAAATATATGGTTTTGGCTGAAGTTTCGGTATCGGCCAAAAAGTAGCCGAATATTCGTCTGCAGCGAAATTTTCTCTCTCTCTTTGAGTTGAAATTTGTGATAGAGACCTAAATACTGACTGTCTTATTCGTCTGTGTTATCATCGTTTCACTAATTTATTTATCGATTTATGAAAGTTAGAGCTGATTTTTCAATGGTCTGATAACTTTCTAAGACAATATTTTTAATTTTATTTTCTGTTTCGACCGAAATTGGAAGGTATCGCTTAAAAATCGTGTTTTGGTTGGACACTAGTTATTGGGTTTTAGTCTCTGGGATTTCCCAGTAGCAGCGAGTAGTCTGGATTTGTGCTCGGTTTATGGCAATAGGCTCACCCCTATTACATTAGACAAACCTAATTGGCGAAATTTAGACATTTTTTAACAGATTTCAAAAAAGGAGGTACTGCATTCGACCCGTATATATCTTGTCTGTCCTCGATTTTCTCGAAAACTACTGATCCGATTTGGTTGGGGTTTCAAGGAAGATTTTAATATAAATAATACATTACGATCTGATAAAGATTTTCGGAGATAGACAGTGGAATTCTTCAATATCTAACAGCAAATGACTCGCGATTGCTGCGATAGTACGTCTATGTATAACACAATTTAATGGGAAACCAGAAATAAAAAGTAAATAACAAAAACGAAGATACAAAACCAGAAACACAGACTTCCGAAATTAAAGTTATTTTACACTTGTTGTTTTTTTTTAAGTCCGTTCTATTTTTTGTAAAAAAAAAAAATTACCTATCTATTTTTCATTATCATTTATCAATGTTAGTGTACTCTGCCTAACCCTTTATGCAATAAAGGCGTGATATAATGTAATGTGTAAAAGAACTTCAAGCTTATTTTCTTCAAATTAAGGTTTCTTACGGACAGCTATACACGCCATTACGATGTCTACAGCTCCGCCGCTAAGTAATTTGTGCCTCATTGGTGTAGTTTCTGCAAGTCGTTCCGATGCGAGGATAAACGAATAAATTAATAGTTTGGATTTTTTTTTTCAGTGCATCGTAAAAGATTTTGCCGATCGCTGCCACGGAATAGTGCAAGAGGCAATGAAATGGGCGCCTCAGTCCACGCGGTCGCATTTGCAGGAATATTTAAATCAGGTTAGCTATGCTTTTAATTTTTATTAAAATTATATTACATTTAAAAAAAGTGCAACTTGTAATCCACATAATTCTAATACAAACTTAAACACGGTTTCTTACAGGGCAAATTTTATGCTTATAAATATTTTGCGTCCACTTATTTCTGAATTGAATTAAATGATAGCTATTTTAGCCTTATTTAAGTGAAATCTCAGTGAATAATAATTATAATTAATTAAATAAACGATTACAATTCCATAACGGGCGATAACATTTAAACAAATATTGTTTATCTTCCTTCACAGCTTTGTTCCTACATATTGGTGAGATTATAATTATATATAAAAAAAAATGATTCTTTACAAGTTTGTCCTGCACAAGGACTAGAATACTTTGTCAAGACACAATAGTTTGCATGTTGCGCAGAAACGAATACTGACTAGATTACTACGCTTACGAACGAATATATTAGATTTTAATTAAATCGGACTTACATCCATCAATTTAATAGTAGTTCACAAAACTGCAACTGTTTGCATGTGCAGTTTCATACACTACTTTATCTAAAGTGAATATTTTCTTAAATATGGCACCCTGCGCCCCGCAGCTTCCACCACAGATAACACCAAAATATTAGAAAACTTTTTAATAGATACAAAACATTTTTGAAAGTATTGTTTTATTAGGGAAAGTGTTTTAATAAAACCTTTATTTCACGTAGATTTATCCGTCATTAAGTAATATTTCTGATTTCGAAATAAGAACTTGTTATAAATATTTTAGTAAGACCTTTTCTCATTACACAGGTCCCGAATTCAACCCTGTGGCATCACTGTGGCCTAGCCCTCGCAACTGGGGCCTTACTAGGAGCAGCCGGACTAAACAGGATGTCCGCTCCGTTACCGCGGAGTGCGCTGGACAAGCGACCGCCTTGCGTCACACAAGACTCAGCCGCACTGCTCGCTGTAGTGTCACAACGCAGCAGATATGCCGGCGAGGTACATCATCACAAGCTATTTTGATAAATCGACCTTTGCAGGTTTTAAGTAAGTCACGAGCTCTTCTTATACATTTTCTCCCTTGGCATTTTTACAGATTGCCGGTGCCGTAAGCGCAGAAGGCGGTGGTGAAGCAGCGCTGTGGCGAGTGGGGGCCCGTTTACATACCGCGCTAAGGGATGCCTGCAGCAGTGGCAGTGAGACCTCCCACAGGGCCGCACTATGGCGTGCCACGGCGCTACTCGTGCACGCCAGACACCACTCCCCGCATGCGGCGCACTCGCACACCGCGCCCACTGCGCGGGGCCTGCTGCACTCTGTCGGTAAGTGTACAGCGAGACCTCCCACAGGGCCGCACTATGGCGTGCCACGGCGCTACTCGTGCACGCCAGACACCACTCCCCGCATGCGGCGCACTCGCACACCGCGCCCACTGCGCGGGGCCTGCTGCACTCTGTCGGTAAGTGTACAGCGAGACCTCCCACAGGGCCGCACTATGGCGTGCCACGGCGCTACTCGTGCACGCCAGACACCACTCCCCGCATGCGGCGCACTCGCACACCGCGCCCACTGCGCGGGGCCTGCTGCACTCTGTCGGTAAGTGTACAGCGAGACCTCCCACAGGGCCGCACTATGGCGTGCCACGGCGCTACTCGTGCACGCCAGACACCACTCCCCGCATGCGGCGCACTCGCACACCGCGCCCACTGCGCGGGGCCTGCTGCACTCTGTCGGTAAGTGTACAGCGAGACCTCCCACAGGGCCGCACTATGGCGTGCCACGGCGCTACTCGTGCACGCCAGACACCACTCCCCGCATGCGGCGCACTCGCACACCGCGCCCACTGCGCGGGGCCTGCTGCACTCTGTCGGTAAGTGTACAGCGAGACCTCCCACAGGGCCGCACTATGGCGTGCCACGGCGCTACTCGTGCACGCCAGACACCACTCCCCGCATGCGGCGCACTCGCACACCGCGCCCACTGCGCGGGGCCTGCTGCACTCTGTCGGTAAGTGTACAGCGAGACCTCCCACAGGGTCATACTAAGACAGAAGTAGGCTAGTATTGGAAAAATGCCTCATAAATATTTCAATAATGCTACACGTATGTGTTTCTTTCTTTCTACAGCATGGTCTCAAGTAGAGATCTTCACGGAGGACGCAGTAACAACAGCAGTAGAATGCTGGCAATGGCTAACCACCTCCCGCCCGGACCTGGAGATCAGACTCATGCAGGAGATCTTCTCCGCGTGGCAGAGTACTGTTGATCGGAAGATGGGCTTGTTCTCTAAGCAACACGATGAGATCAGTCCCTTGGCTGCCCATGAAGGTTAGTAGGTACTGTGTGTAAAAAAAATTGAGGACATGTTAAGACGCTGTTGGTGAATTATGTTCTTACACAGGGTTCCAGAGGTATCTTGGCCAGAATTTATCTAACCTTAAATAAAATAGTTGTCCTAACTGAACTTGTGTTGTGAAAACTGTTATCTTTGTCGAATGTATAATAGCGTTTACCTAGGATCTCTAAAACCAAAGATCAAACAAGGATTTCTACCCTCGATTCTATACATATAATAAAACAGTAAAAATGTGGAGCGATGTTTTCACTTGGCGCAAAAACTACAGAACCGATTCTGTTCAAATGTTGCGTATACAATCCTTATCGATCTGGTCAACATTTAGGCTATAAATTATGTCGCTAATCATCATTCTCATTCTCCTGCCCTTATCCCAATTATTTGGGGTCGGCGCAACATGTCTTTTTCTTCCATACTCCTCTATTAGTCGTCATCTCTGTAGTCACTCCCTTTTTACCCATATCCTCTTTCACACAGTCCAACCATCGTTTCTTTGGTCTTCCCCTACTCTTATAGCCATCCACATCCATACACAAGACTTTCCTCACGACATTTTATTCATTCCTCCGCATCACATACCACGACCACACAACTTTTCAGTCAGCGGTGCCACTTTCAGACTTCCTCTTATATACTCATACAAATTATCGCGCTAATATAAGTGTTATTTTAACATACATTGATCAACGCTTATTACTAGTGCAAATTTATTTATTTTCGTAATTTTCCTTCCAATTATATTTACAGTCAGATTCAATAAAAAAAATAAAAAATTAACCTTTTGCACTATATTTTATCGTCATGTCAAAGATTTCTATTACAAAACCAGCGATGTCTCATGACAGGCTGTCACTCCTAGTTCTTTTAGCAGCCCGCCACAGAGGTCCGCAACGACTGAGGAGTTTCTATGCCATACCGCTATATATTTCTTTTATTATATTCACCAGGTGCTAAACTGGAACCAAGACCACCCTTCGTAGCGCCCCACGCGGTATGGGTAAGATACCTGTGCGAGGTAGCTGAGACTGCCAAATACAACAGCCTGGAAAAAGTGGAGATGCTGGCCAGTCTGCTGCATAGGTACGTAGACTCAGCGTATTGGAAATTGGACTCTATGTTCAAGGTGTCAAAGTTTGATTTTGTTAATTATAATGTTATGTTAATATCAGGTCACTGCCGATAACTGTGGGAGATATACGAGACCACATCAATAGGCATGTTGAAGCCGTTGGAGTAAGGTTTAGGTAAGTTCCTTTAAACATCTTCGAACCCAGGCAGGAACTTTACTTTGTGTAAATTATTTCATCATCACTGCTGTCAAAACGGTGAACGAAATCATCGTGAGGTAACCGGCGTGTCCTAGAACCAAAAATTTGAAGACCAGAATAGAATTTAAGTTTAGTGGTAGGAACTTGAAACTTATGGTCTTTAATTATAAAGACCATAAGTTTCAAGTTCCTCCGAACGTCTGATTATGCTATAGTGCAAGTGCTGACTTAATAGTCAGCACTTGCACTATAGCATAATCAGACGTTTAACGTGGCCAGTGTTGGGACATAGTTCTCTGTGAGAGGCAAACCCTCTCACAGAGGGAAGGCCTAATCCACCACGCGGGCCCAGTTCGGGTTGGTTAGTTAAAAGTTTTTGTTTTTGGTTTATTTGTGTACCTAGTTAAAGTTAGTCAATTATTTTTGTGTCAAGAATATTTTTGTTTCATATACTTTGATAAATAAATTTCAAAACTAGTCTTTTATTCACAGACTGTTATCCTGCGGCCTATCCCTCCTGCAAGGCGACATCCTCCCCCGCTCCATAGCGCGCAACATCCTCCGCGAGCGAGTGTACGCGGCCTGCCTGGACTACTTCTGCCGCGGCCTCACGTGCCCCGCCAAGATCTCCGGCGCGCTGCGGGAGGACATCATCTCGCTCATCAAGTTCTGGCAGCTCATGCACTCCGATAAGAAGTATTTGAAGAGCAGTGATATTGGAGGTAAGGCATCATCAACATCTTTCAGCTCCCGTTCCATCATCGAACCACTAGACGTACGGCGATGCGCCACGGGAAAAAGGTGAACATTCCAACCACACGCACGAAGTGTTTTGGGAGCTCATTCATAGTGCGTACAGCTAAGGAGTGGAATTCCCTGCCGGAGTTTGTGTTACCTGATAGCTACAACCTGGGAGTCAAGTCAAGAGTGAATAGTTTACTTCTAGTGTAAACTTACCCCTAAATCCCAAAGTAACAAACCTCCTAAATCCCTCACTTGTGTTAAGTAGAAATATCGAGTTACTTAAAGGATCGGTTTCCCTTATAGGGAAAGGGTGACGCCCCTTATCACCTACGTGACCCGATAACACACGTCGCCAGATTCCTGTGCTTCTCCCGACTAGCTGTCACAATCCTATTCAATCTACCACAATATTGAAGTTATTCTTAAATAACAATTATTTTTAAATATGAACCGGGTAACTACCGTTAGTACGACCCGTAGCTCGCCCTAAAACCAAGTGAACGAATCGATTGCCGAAACGTGCCTTCTTTTCCCCCTTGACAACTGTCATCGCTTGGTGTTGCCACCTAAAATAATTAATCTCAATAATAGACTTGTCAATTTAGTCGATTTCATACCACAGATAAATTAACCTAACACTAGGCAACCGTGCTCTATTGTCTAGCACATCATCGCTTACCATCAGGTGGGATTGTGGTCAAACACGTGCCTATCAACGAATAAAAAAATGTTGGAAGACGTCCACAGCTGGACATAGGCCTCACCTAAACGTCACCACATCGACCGGTATGGCTTGCGCTTCGGAAATTAATCTTCGTGTTTCCGAATAAGCACGTTCGTTGAGTCACAGAATGACCTGTCAGAGGCAAAGCTTCTTAAGCGGCCCCGAAACGTTTAATTGCGATTGTCAATTTTACGTCATTGTTAATTGCGATTGATCGTTTACGAGTACAATTGAAGAAATTGTCAATCGCAATTACGTGATTGAAAGCAATGGATGAAAAAATTTGATTGATGCTCATCGACGAGCCATTGAAGCTGCTAATGGATGGTTTAACTGAGTCATTGACAATCGTTTCCGTCATTTGCGCGTCTGACAGCAGTGAAAACAAACATGGCGGATACCCTACGTAATATCGAGGTTAAAAACCATACGTAATACGAAATAGTCGCGATCACCATGCGATCACACTATGAAAATGCACATTTTAGTTAACTGATTGCTCCATAGAGGCAGCACTATCGCTAGTTTGCTATGGTGTGGCTATCGCTGTTACATAGTACGGATTTGCGATTATTGCGCAAATTTTGCTATTGCTAGGCTTTTGCAAGATACGTAATAAGCCTGCGGGAATTTATATCACGATCGTCCAGAGTTAGCGCAAACAATTGACAATTGCAATTGAAGTGCATCAATGGCACCTTCAATTGCAATTGTCAATAACGTAGCACATTGGCAATCGCGATTGATCGTTTCGGGGCCGCTTTAGTTTTGCACCTACCTATACCTACCCATTATAGTTCTGCGCATCTATGTGAAGTCTTCTCTCGGTCCCGGTTGCGTTAATACCTACCTACACAAATCGTCATTTCTCATTCAAACATTTGGAATTGCATTGAGTTTTAATGGGTTTATAACCACCCGTCGTCGTAACAGCTCTAAATATCTCTTCATCGCGTTTCGTATTTCCGAAGTTAGCCGATGATTACCGAAGCGTTTCGTGCGATGTCTGTATGTATGTAAGCCTGTCTGGACTACTTCTGTCGCGGCCTCACGATATCAACTCGCTCATCAAGTTCTGGCAACTCTAAATTTAAATATCAATGCCTTCGTAAACTGTACTGTAACAACCTTTTGAGTACTGGCTACTCGAATAAAGATAAATTCTATGGTTTTCACTAGGTGAATTCGAGCTCATGGGTCGCAGCAGTAACCACAGCATCTACACGTCCAACTCGCCGATCGACAACCGATCATCTGTCAACAGCGAGATCGGCAGTCGACAGACTACCGGATGGATAAATACGGTAAGTTAAACACAACCGTATGGCCCTTTCCTGGGCATGGAGAATCTTTCACGCACTCATTTCTGACCTGGCAAAATTCAGATTGCAATCCTCACAACTAAGAAGAAGTATGCCTACATCGGGGAAAGGTCTCCTCTTCTTGTTTCCAGACATGCTTCTTTCACGTTTCATTTTGCCTATTCAAGCTTGGCATGAGCAACCTCAAACGGCCCAAGTAGGTGTAACAACCTTATTGGGAGCTACATTTATATGGTTGTAAGATTTTCTAGTCACTGCCTTACCACCACTGTAAAACTGGTTCATAGCCATTCACGTTTATGCACCTTTTGTTAATGTTATAGTGTATGCAATGTTGACGATCTTATCAATAAATTAATAAACTGTTTTGGCTACAGGTGCCAATGTCAACAACGACACTGAGCAGTGGGGCGGGCAGTATCGCGGGCAAGCGATCCAACCGCAGCGTGAAGCCGCCCGCCAAGCCACAGGACACCTTCGTCAAGGATTACGTGAGGAAGAGGAACCTTATATTGGAACTTATGGTGAGTACTGTGACAGGGTAAAAAAAAAATTCTAACTTGTTCGTAAGTTAGATTATCAAAAAATATTGTATACGTATTTTTTGCTTTATCAATTAATGAAAAATTGCAGAGATATAACGCATCAAAGTTCAGGGGGCTTGTTACGTCACTTTTAAGTAAAAAATGGTACAATTTTAACCTAAGTGTGACGTCATCTGAAATTTCAACCCACTGTATCGTCTTCATTTTTTTTAAAGTGACAAAATATATGTGCAATATTTTTTTGGTAATCTAACTGACGGATTAATTAGATTTTTTTAGTCGTCAACCCTATAATTTCATAGTGTAACATGCAAAATTTCGCGTAAATTGATACAGTAGTTAATTCAGAAATCAACCTAGCACGAGAACAGACACTATTTCCACCAAATCGTTAATAAAATCATTTGTTTAGAATTCAACTCTAGTTATTGTTTACATTTTATATTAGGGTCTGTTTATTAAAAAACCCAAAAAAAAAACTTTAAATGCCTCCTGCCAATAGTTACGTCAGCAAACCATTTTTTATGAACACGGTCTTAAACATGTCAAATGCGGCGACCGCCCGCGGTGCTTCAGGGTTTTGACGTTTTTTTGCGCCCCGTGCCTTAGAGGTTAAACACTTAACATGTTTAACCGCACCACTAAAAAATAATGAGTACAGCGCAGAGACAAGACGTTAAATAATAAAATAGTTTTTCTCCCGCAGGCAGTAGAAATAGAATTCCTAGTAAC
This sequence comes from Polia nebulosa, assembly GCA_951329385.1. Taxonomy (NCBI): domain Eukaryota; kingdom Metazoa; phylum Arthropoda; class Insecta; order Lepidoptera; family Noctuidae; genus Polia; species Polia nebulosa. The sequence continues at coordinate 11,106,528 of OX589606.1, forward strand.
CTGGCACAACCCGCACGGTCGTCCAGAACAGGCTGTCCCGGGGGAAGATAACATCAACACGTGGCGCTCCAAGCCCAACCTCGAGCGCACCTGGCGAGACTACGCCAAGCTGGCCTGGGACATCAGCCCCACACTCGCCGCCTTCTTACCTGAAAGGTACAATAATAATCATAACCACTAGTCCAAATTTCGCTCATAAGCATAGCATAAGGTGTCGCGGGATTGTTTCAGAGAGTTACTGCGACTGGAATACAAAGGGCAACTGAAGGTACACGGGTTTTTTTTTTGTGGGGTGGGAAATCATCCAATGACATCTCCCGCTCTGGGTGGAGCGGGAGGGCGTGTCAGACTCTTACTGGCTAAAACCCACCCCTGTTCCTTGCCTGCCTGAGTGTCCAGGGGTGCGGTAACTCATGTTGAGAATTTATCCGCTACCCCTAGGCATGAAAGCTCAGGCCACGATGGGCCCCGTCAGTGGTGGCTGACAACCATCTCTTTGAGGCGCGCGTGAAACACTACGCGCCGTCGACTCACGGGCCTGGTGCTGATCGGACGGCAAGCTACCCACTGCTCGCCGTCCGCAGGCCCGGGGAAGGATCACGGGTGGGCTTTAATCAATAAAGGTGGTTTTACACCGGCGAGGCGAGGCGAGGATGGGATGGGCGAGAATTGAAATCACGCTTACACCGAAAGATGTCTCGCGATGGCCAGCGGAGACCGTGTAGGTCCTCGATGGCCGGTGCGAGATTTGTATATCCGTTTAACAAAGTAAATAAATACTCTATTCTTAGTGTAATTAGGTTCAATATTGTACTAACAAATATTTTAATTCTCGCACATCCTCGCGTATCTAAACCTTTTACACCAAAGATGGGCAAGGCGTGGAGAGAAATTACAAATTTCAGCCTATAATGTTCCCACTGCTGGGACACAGGCCTCCTCTCTGTGAGAGGGCGTGGGCTGTCCACCACACGGGCCCGCCGAGCAGTGGTGATGAAATAAGTTTCACAAAGTATAACGCCTACCGAGGTTCGAAACTACGCAGGCGCACATACATTTTGCTTACTGCGGTTAATCTCGACAGAGACTAGCAAACTATTATAGTTTACAAGTGTGGGTGCATTCACAGCTGAATTCCCTTCCCTCATTTCAATTTGATACGACCAGCGAGAGATCAGGCCCAAAGCCTACAGTTTTTCGTACTCTCCAAGGCACGGGAGAGCTCTCACCCAGACCCTATTACTTTTCCTAAATAAATCCAGGTCAAGAGTGAATAGGTTACTTCTAGGCAAGCGTCCTCCAACGTAGTGTCCATAGCATCGCTTGCCATCAGGTGAGAGGCTGGTCAAGTGGGATTGGAATGGTGAAAACAGTCTACGAACAGATGTAACCCATTCTCCCATCGTCGCAAAGCCTAATTTTTACGTATTAAGTCTCATTAGACAGCTCCTTCAATTTAGTTTTTGTTCCTAAAATTTTATTGTAAGGAAGGAATTCCCTGCCGGTGTCTTGTTTCCTGATGGTTACAACCTGGGGATGTTTAAGTCAAGCCCCCATGTTGTTGTTTTTAAAATCAACTTCAACCTATGATGCTCTGTGACTTTAACTCTTGATTGATGGCTTTTGTTCAAATTCACCACAATTTTGAAATATTGAATGAGTCACAGAATTGTCGGTCGTCGTGCTATGGGCATGTGATGCGGAGGAATGAAGAAAATGTCGTGAGGAAAGTCTTGTGTATGGATGTGGATGGCTATAAGAGTAGGGGAAGGCCTAAGATACGATGGTTGGACTGTGTGAAAGAGGATATGGGTAAAAAGGGGCTACACACTACTACAGGTGACTACAGAGATGACGACTAATAGAGGAGTATGGAAGAAAAAGACATGTTGCGCCGACCCCAAATAAATTGGGATAAGGGCAGGAGAATGATTATGAATGAGTCACAGAATTGAGTTTTTAAAATCAATATAGATGTTGTTTAAGTCCAATGTGATGTAGACTATTTGAAACATGTTGAGAAGAAATGTTTCTATCCTCAAGTGTCAAAAGTAGAGAAAAATTGGTCGTCATGCTTTACATTGTAGACTTTTGTCGACGGAAGAATAGAATTTTAAATTTCTTCTCTTCAGTTTTAACATCGTCATGCATAGGACACAATCTGTCATTTGGTCTATTCTTGGATGAATCTCCTGACGTTTTGCAGAAAATAATGACGGAGTGTTGCCGACAATGACGAATCGTGGGAAATTCAACTATAATACACTAATATTAAAGTAGACTAGTAGTATTTATTGTTGTTTTTATTGTTTTGTTTTTTGTGTACTTTAATACTAGTGTGTTAAAGTAGAATTTCCCAACGCCAGGAGATTCACCCTCTTCCGTCGACAAAACCTGTTTCTATGGTAGTCATGCTACGCATGCAGGTGATATAGTGGTCAAGGCGAACCTATCAAAGATAAAAAAAGTATTGTTAAAGGCATAATACCTAAATTGATTTGTTTACAGGTTAAAACACGAAGCCATAGTACTTGAGATTCGTCGCAAAGTCCAAGCGCAGCCAACTGCAGTGTGTCATGTTCCTCAAGCGTTGAAATATCTAGTAACTACTGAGACACTGCTCAACGATGCTCATGAGGTAAGTGATACAATAATATTCACTCTCAGTGTATACGGGGTGATATTTTAGGGTTCCGTATTCAAAGGGTAAAACAGGACCCTATTACTAAGACTCCGCTGTCCGTCCGTCTGTTACCAGGCTGTATCTCATGAACCGTGATAGTTAGACAGTTGAAATTTTCGCAGATTATGTATTTCTGTTGCCGCTATAACAACAAATACCAAATACCAGAATAAAATAAATATTTAAGGGCTCCCATACCACAAACGAGATTTTTTTGCCGTTTTTATAGAAACCCTTCGGAACCCTTCGAGCGCGAGTCCGACTCGCCCTTGGCCGGTTTTTTATCTTTGCTAGGATAGCCAAATCTGGGAAGCTAAAAGAAATACTGGAAAATACTCAAAGCAAATTACCCAAACTATGGGTCACGAACCATTGGTGAGTCGCAAGTTAATATTGAATGGGTCCTGAGAAACCGATGCTAAAGCTACATAATTATAATAAAAAAAGAAACAAATATATCTTTTTCAATTATTTATTTCTATTTCAGCTTGTCCACATGATAACCTGGGCCCGAGTAAGTCCAGTAGAAGCACTGTCATACTTCAGTCGTCAGTACCCGCCGCACCCGCTGTCTGCGCAGGCGGCCGTCAGCACTCTGACGTCATACCCGTCCTCCGCCGTGCTGCTGTACATACCGCAGCTGGTGCAGGCGCTGCGGCACGACACTGTGAGTTGTTAGCAAGCCACTTTGTGTCTTAGCTCCATTTCTACGTAAGATGAGATTTTTTGTCTTAAAATGATTGTAATAAGGTTTATTCGAGTTCGACATGACTATTCTAATTTCTCATATCAAAAATATCTTTTCTCAGATGGGCTACGTAGCTGAACTTATAAAGTCGTTATCGAAGAAATCTCAAGTGGTGGCACATCAGCTGATATGGAACATGCATACCAATATGTATACAGACGAAGAAATGCAAAACAAGGATCGTAAGTAAAGCTGCTATATTTTTTATTAATATGCTCTGTTCTCATAGTTATAAGTTTCATAATGAGATGTCTCTAGTAGTACCTTTATTAATCACAAACAAGTTATCTGTTTCCTAGAGAATACAATTATTAGAAGGCTAGTCTAGTTTTTCTTTTTTTTGGGACAAGCCCACCACACTGTTCCCAACCACTGCAGCTCCTGAACACTTGAATCAACCGTGGCGACCACCAGAAAGACGCCGAGGCAATGAAGCTCGGCGAGTCCCGGAGAAACGATTAAGGGCTGATTTCACCAAATCTAAACGCCCAGTTTTCGACGTTTAAGCTCGCTTAAACGCGTTTAGCCGCTGTCGTAAAGTTAAAAAGTTTGTTTGTTTGGTTGCACGCGCTAATCCTGGATCGAATTGAAAAATTATTTTTGTGTTGAATATCCATTTATCGAGAAAGCCTATAGGCAATATAACATCACGCTGCGACCAGCAGGAGCGAAGCATCAATGAAAAATATGGCAATCCTTTTGAGAGCTTCAGTTGTGTGCGCTGCGTAAACGGTTAAAGTTACGCAAAAATTATGTATGAGGGAATTGTTCTCCTTTTCAAGTTCTAAAAAAAAGTCCGCGACAGCATATGTCTATCTTTTATGGTTAACTCACTATAATCTTTTTTATGGTTTTTATTTTTTACGCTGAGCTTAGTTCAGGAAAACTTAGTTTATAGAGCGAATGGTAAAATCGGCCCTAAATCGTCTTGGGTTCTGCAACAAAATTAATCAGAAAAGAACAGCGGCGCAAGAAGAAACATAATTTGCACTTCCCTCTGAATGAAGATATGACGAATATCACAATATTTTTCTCCGAAGAGTTGAATACGCATCATACTAATATTATGAATGTGAATGTAAGTTTGTTTGTTAGGCTTTCACGCGAAAACTACTTAACCCGATCATCATGAAACTATGTACACATATTCTTGGAGGTATTAGAAGTAACATAGGATAAATAAATAATATTATTATTATTTATTATTATTTAACAATTTATGTACACAGAACAGACAGAAATGAAACACAAAAAAAAAACAATTAAAAAAAATAAAAATAATAATTAAATATATAATTTCATATATATTTTTTACGAAAGAAAATATACATAAACGCGGGTAAAACCGCGGGCACAGCTAATAATATATATATAATTATGTATAAAAACATAATGTCCACTTCCCTCCTTATCTACCCAAGTTGTAAATGTTTACAACTTGGGTAAGCCCAGTTGCCAAGCACCACAGACTAAAACACTAATATTAATGGGTCCTAAATCGTTAGCTGTTACATCGCTGCGTCAGCGAATGTAATTGCCGTCGCTGAATACTGGGCCAAACATAATATTTAATTAAATTTGCCATCGACACGCTAAGAAGAAGAAGCTGTTACATTTGATTCCAATAATAGGTATGGCGGAAACGTTTGAACACACGAAAATTGGTTCTAGTTTCTACAAGGTCCAATTTTTTTTGTTTATTGGGTGGGGTAAAACATCAAATAACTTCTCCCGCTCTAGGTGGAGGGGAGAGCGTGGCAGACTCTTACTGACTAAAACCCACCCCTGTTGCTTCAGTTGCCTGTGTAGCACAGCCCGCGACCCTGGCAGGACTCCCGCAGTTTCCTAACAGTATTTTCTTTTCTTCTAGCTGCACTATACGACATACTAGAAAGCCTAATAAAGAACATAGTGGACCACCTGTCGGGTCCCGCTAAAGCCTTCTACGAGAGGGAGTTCGACTTCTTCAGCCAGATCACGAACATCAGCGGAACCATCCGACCTTTCCCGAAGGGCGCCGAGAGGAAACGAGCGTGCTTGGAGGCGCTGAAAACTGTTAAGGTGAGACTTGATGAAGGGAGGTCTGGGTTCACGATTTCAGTTCTTATAGAGGTGATGTACTGATCGAGGCATGTTGTATTTAGTACCTATTATTCGATACTTAAATTTGAGAATTACAAAAAATGTCATTGTAAACTTTAAACTTCTTTAGTCTCGCGCTTCATCACTGTCTCAGCTGATGGTAAGCACGATGGAGCACGCTTGCCTATAAGTAACCTATTTAACCTTGTCTTAAGGCGCTATTAGCTGCCAATGATGACCTTGAGTGGTTAGCTTGCGTGTTCTGTGCTGAGCTCACGTAACGCGTCGCACGTCCACCCAGTAATAGGACTCGCCCATCAAGGAGCGCTGTCCGAAATTAGACGCATTATTAATTTATTACACATGAAACAACAGGTATTGAACTAAAACACTTAGACTAAATTATAAATAATTAAATGATCTTTAAAATGGTGAAGGTTTCATAAAAATACTATTTATAGTTTTTGCGTGATTCTTAATTTTTTATCCGCGTTAGACATAACTTTTCAAATTAATTACACTGTTATAAAAATATACTCAGATCAAATTACGACGGAAATTGTCTATATATGTTTTTCAAAGAAATAAGACAAGTCGTTTAGACGTGATGTTCAATTAAAAACCATTAAAAGTCGTATAAATGCGCCTTAAAGACCTAGGTTGTAGCTATCAGGAAACACAGGCAATTTCAATCCATCGCCACCAAGTATTGTGTTTTATTTTAGGTTGATTTTTAAGTCCTAAAAAGTATGGGTTGCAAAGGAATTTGAACTTTGTTGAACGTTGTCATGATATGAGCTTGTTGTTCCAAAATTTTATAATGATCTCGAATTATAAATTTAAATATAAGTTCTTGTTGTTAAGTGGTAAAAAAAAAACATTTTTTCTGTCGCTACAGGTTCAACCCGGTTGCTACTTACCCTCAAACCCAGACTCAATGGTCGTTGACATTGACTACAAGAGCGGTAAGTGGAAACAAGATAATTTTTTCTTGAATAATGACCAAACCCGCATTGGGCCCGCATGTGGATTACGGCCCACACCCTCTCACAGAGAGGTGGCCTATGTCCCAGCAGTGGGCACATTACATGCTGAATTATGTTATGTATGTAATTTATAATTGTGTGTAGACTTTTTTTGTTCTAGTCAGTTTTTTTCAAGACATGAGTTGAAGGAAAACTGTAGAGCTAGATAGGATTTTTGTCATTTTTCTATCCATGCAACTTTGAGCCAGTCAGCTTTGATACAATTCTGTCTATAAATATCAATGACTCACTTTCTCGCCAGCTTTGTCTAAAGCAACTTTTTTTTTTCTTTGGCACAGTTTGTGCATTTAGCCAGTTTTAAGTTTAGAAATAATCTAGTTTTAAGATACAGAATACAGTCATCATCATCAGCCTTTTAATGTCCCCACTGCTGGGGCACAGGCCTCCTCTCTATGAGAGGGTGTGGGCCGTAATCCACCACGCCGGCCCAATGCGGATTGGTGGATGTCACATGTCTTTGAATTTTTGGTTCTAGGACATGCCGGTTTCCTCGCGATGTTTTCCTTCACCGTTTTGAGAGCAGTGGTGATGAAATAATTTACACAAAGTAAAGCGCCTGCCTGGGTTTGAACTCACGAACTACAAGGTGTAAGTCGCGGCCAATACAGTGGTATTGGCCGCGACTTACAAGTTGTAGGTCGTGGCCCAGTGGGGCCACCACTGCTCCAGAATACAGTCACTTGGTATTATATTAGAATGCGGATGTAACACATTCTAATGTTAGTGCAGTATTTGGCAGCAAATGTGTTGAGACAGCCTCCTCGGCAAGCTTCGCTGAGGTAGTCTATTACTTAAAATTCTCAATTTCATTTTTACTGAGAGCGCGCCTTTTTCAATGATTCCACATATTTTCTAGTTGCGTAGACACTTGAGACACAAAACTACACCAATATAACATCACAATATCCACTAGGAATCAATATGCGACTAATTAAAACAGCCACTAAACTTCACTCAAAAAAATCCCGTCATTTAAGACAAATAATATTTGTTCCCCATCAGGTACTCCCATGCAGAGTGCAGCGAAGGCACCTTACTTGGCGCGGTTCAGGGTGCGCAAGTACGGCATCGATGAGATGGAAGCCATCGCCATGGCCATCTCTGCAGGAGAGGATCCTCCTTCGGTCAGTATTTAAACTTTTTATTTTTGCCTGTATTAGTTTATAGCAAGCTCAATACAAAATGTTACCTGGGGGTCTACTCCGAAGTGTTTTTACGAAGTATCCGCCGAATGTTCGGACATATATTTGTGCGAAGTGTTAAAGTGAATGTGTCATACCTAAAATTGTAGCTCTTCTCTGAGAGCTTCTTCCACCAAAAATATACGTAATGCCATTTCACTACAATAGGGGATTACACTCGTTTTGAAAAGTGTCTCAATTCGATTCTATAGTGTTAATAAACCAATAAAAAAATACATAAAATTTTTATTAAACCAATAAGTGCCCTATAAATGCATTTAAATTTTACATTTTCAAATTTCGCGCGTAATTTAACCAAAGCGCTGGACGCAGTGGACGGCATATTTCTCTATGGTCATGGCGTCAGTTGTCTATGTAAATAAAAGTACAAAGCATAAAAACGCTGATCAGTTGACAGTTGACACTTTATAGTTTACATAACCGTATGTCATATAACATGGCGGCTACTATTCCATGGTATTAAATAAAAACTTGAGAGGTGTCAAGGGACACCCGGATTGAACGAAGTTCCTTTCGATTAATTAGTGAAGGAATTGTAATATAATTTTATTTTTTTTAATTTATAATATTTTTTTATTATTAACTACGCACACACGCACGCACGTAAGAAGTTATACTTCATCATCTCATCTCATCTCATCGCAGCTCAGCTCAGCTCAGCTCAGCTCAGATCAGCTAAGCTCAGCTCAGCTAAGCTCAGCTCAGCTCAGCTCAACTCTTTAGCAATAACGACAACTATAACAAAAGTAATTGTAATAAAATTTTATTTTTTTTACTATAGCAAAAAGTGTCGTGACAACTTTTTTCGTAAGAATTTTTTCCGTCTAGCCCCCTTTCACAACGCGCGATAAGGAACTTCGTTCCAAAAAACAGATTAAAAAACTGAAAACTTTGAATTGAATTTTAAAATTTATTTTGTTATTTTATGAACTAAAACTAACATTTTCAACAATATATTTTTAGTTTTTTTTCTCATACTTATAGAGTACCCTATTTTAGGTATGGCACATTCTATTAACATTTCACACAAATATTATGTCGGAACATTCGGCCGATACTTCGTAAAAACACTTCGGAGTAGACACCCACATTTTATAAGAACCCCGCAGTCAAATAGATTTGATGGTATACAACCTTATCGTTACCATAGGTAGGTAGGTACTGTAAAGTTAGTTTAAATTGACCCTTTTTTTGTGGGGTTGGGAAATTATCCTATGACTTCTCCCGATCTGGGTGGATTATTTTCGACTGTGTTGAAAAACGTCGTTTGATACACGTGGGCAATTGGGTTCATGACTAAAAAAATCTAATTAATCCGTCAGTTAAAATACCAAAAAATATTGAATACGTATTTTTTCTTTTGTCACGTAAACAAAAAATGAAGACGATACAGTGCGTTGAAATGTTACATGAAATTGTACAGTGACGTAACAAGCTCCCACTCCTGAACTTTGATGCGTTGTATCTTTGTAATTTTTCATTGATTTGATAAAGCTAAAAATACGTGTCCAATATTTTTAGATAATCTAACTTACGGACTAAATAGAATTATTATTTTTTTACCCAGGAAACATCTCTATTGTCATTGTAGTTTCTGGGCTCTAAAATGAACTCGCTTTCGGCTCGAGCACGTTTTCCGTCTCGGTTGTAATCACAAAACAGAAAAAACAGTAGAAGTAGCAAGTCGGCGGGGCCCGCGTACCCCGAGTTTTGCGGAGTTCCGCATATAACTGCTCCGCGCACACGCTACGCGCATCAGTCTTGTTACAACCGTCATGTTGACGAAAACTTGAAATAAAAATACAAAAATGCCCTATTGTGCTGTTTTAGAATGTAAACACTATAATATAGCAGAACCAAAAATTTATCAAGTGGTGGAATATCATACCGTCGATTAGTCCTAATTTATTTTATTTCGACTAAAATTTGAAAAACAATATTTTATTAAACAAGACAAGTAAAAGTTGACTTTATGTTTTACAAGTTAAGGTCTACTTTCTCTATATACACACACGTATTATGCACACATGCAGCACGCGTAACGTAGACTGCCATCTAGCGAGTGAAATCTGCAACTTGTACTGTATAAATACTAGACATTGACATTTATGTGGCGCCATCTATAGTTCCTGCACGCTCCCTATAACTGTGGTTTATTTTTAAATAAGCGACGACTGATATATTTCCTTCTTTCTTTCAATAATAAATTACCAATCACACAAAGGATTTCTTAGTGTTACGAAATACAATTAACCTGTATATGTATGGGTTTGGGTACGCTGGTTCCGATACTAATGAAGCGCTATGCGATTTCTACTGTTTTTTTTCTGTTCCGTGGTTGCAATGACAAAGTTTGCCCACTTGCATCAAAATATACAATTTACAATGTCGTTTAAAACAGAGTCTTCTCAAATACTTTAACGTCGGTCATCGGCGTTCTGCTGCTGATCTTGTACTCGTAAGTCAATGAGTGAGAAATGCAACCTCCTTTTATAATGAATTTGGCAACACACGACATACCTATTCCTCCCCTAATGACAAACTTCCTTACATAAAGAATTTCTAATGCATTAGTAAATAAAAAATATTACATGTCATAGTTCCAAAGTCGTCGCTTAAGTGACGACACGGTTGGCGCAGTAGTTGAGCGTTCGGCTGCTGCGCTGTGTGTCGCGGGTTCGATCCCCGCACGGAACAAATATTTGTATGGCCTACAGATAGTTGTTCCGGGTCTGGGTGTCTTGTGTATATGAGAGTAAATGTTTGTGAACGCACCCACGGTACAGGAGTAATTCCTAGTGTGGGACAACGTTTTTTTTTTTTTAAAAAAGTAAATCAAGGAACTTGAAAGTGTGATTTCATTATACTCATTTCAATATTAACAGCAAAGATCTATCATCTCTCTCTGAAACAGAAAGTTCTGTGTTCCATTTGTGCTTTACAGAATTATCGAATGAATCCTAGTGTGTGGAAATGTTTTTTCGTGCATAGAACAAATTGTCAATAATTCTCTACTAATATAACCAACCTCTTTTTTTGGGGTGGGAAATTATCAAATAAATTCTCTCGCTGTCGTGTCAGACTCTTGCTGACGAAAACCCACCCGTGAGCCTTCAGTGGCCTGTGCCAGGGTCGCGGTGACTATTTCAAACACTCCCGCAACCCTGGCAGGAATAACCATCCTTTGCACTACCACAGATAATATAATACTAGCGTACAGATGCCTCATCCCATACAAAGTAAACGGTACCGCCGCAACTACCGGTTTTCGACTTGCACAAGCAACTTTTGTTCTTCGTTCGAGCCCGTCCTCCATATCTCGCTAGATGGTGGTAGCAGCGACGGCTTACAAGTTGAATTAATTTACATAAAGTCTCATCAATATTTTCGCACACATTTTACATTAATTTATAGTATTTTTGACACTTCATAACAGTTTTACTTTATCAAAATGTGTCACTATACAAATTTTAAAAAGGCGAATGGATAAACTCTAAAACTTAAAACAGTGCCATCTATTGGTTCAAGAAATATAAATGTCTATGGATTCGTTCAAATGAACATCTAAATTTCAATTAAGAGCCAATTATTCCACAATTTTATTCAGGTACTTTAATAAATAAGATAATACAGTTTTTACCATATTTTTTTTTCAAAATATTAATGTTACTTCTTCAATAAGAAATCAATGCATATTACGCCATCTATTGATATTGATTTGAACTAAATTTTCTAACTAATAAAACAAACATTTAAACAATTATTTTTCACACAAACAGGAGGAAGGCAAAGACAGGTACACCGGCATAGCAGAAGTGTGGCAGGCGGCCATCTTTAAAGTAGGCGACGACGTACGACAGGACATGCTGGCGCTGCAAGTGATATCCTTGTTCAAGAACATCTTCCAACAAGTCGGCCTGGATCTGTACTTGTTCCCGTATAAAGTCGTCGCTACTGCTCCTGGGGTGAGTGTTGGGTCCTCGAGTGAAGATTTTTATGTCTTTCTAAAAGGCATGCTGTAACTGTCTCGTTGATCTCGTGGTTGTCCCAGGATCCCACGCTTATGCCTAGGGGTAGCGTACCCCTGGGCACTCAGGCAGGGAAGGAACAGGGGTGGGTTTTAGTCAGTAAGAGTCTGACACGCCCTCCCGCTCCACCCAGAGTGGGAAAAGTCATTGGATGACGTCTCACTCCACTAAAAAAAAATGGGTCCCACGCTCAAGTCTCACTTTGGAACTGCTGAGCGTGGAATCCTGGGTTCGATTCCCAGGTCGGGCAAAAAATGATATTGGGTTTTTCCATTAGGAATGACTCAGTAGCAGCCTGCAGTTTAGAAGTTGGTGGTGTGAACCAGTCGTGCCTCGGCAAGCACGTAAAGCCCTCCTCCTGATGGTCCTGCGCCTGATCTCTAAAGTAAAGGAGCAGAATGCACCTGTGTTTGCGCACACGCTTGTGTACTATTATATCTTCTACGTACTTGGCTAATCTCCGAGAGATTGGACACCGAATTGATAACCACCTCCTTTTTGAAGTCGGTTAATCACACTAATATTATAAAGGCGAAAGTTTGTGAGTGTGTATGTTTGTTACTTCTTCACGCTCAAATGGCTGGACTGATTTGGATGAATTTTATTTTTTATTATAATTTTTTTTTTTTTTTTAAACATTGCCCCACATTAGGAATTACTCCTGTATCGTGGGTGCGTTCACAAACATTTCAACTCACATACACAAGACACCCAGACCCGGAACAACTATCTGTAGGCCTTACAAATATTTGTTCCGTGCGGGAATCGAACCCGCGACACGCAGCGCAGCAGCCGAACGCTCAACCACTACGCCAACCGTGCCGTCTAATTATTACGTGTCTAATTATACGTCTATTTTTTTTTTATATGTAGATAGCTTATACTCTGGATTAACACATAGGCTTTTTATCCTGGTCTACGCGGGTGAAACCGCGGGGCGCAGCTAGTAAATAATAAATTGCACAGTGGTTGAGCGTTCGGCTGCTCCGACGATCGTGCTATACAAATATTTGTATGGCCTGCAGATAGTTGTTCCGGGTCTGGGTGTTTTGTGTATGTGAGTTTATATGTTTGTGAACGACCCACGATACAGGAAGTAATTCTTAGTGTGGGGCAATGATTATATATTTAAAAAAAAAGTCGGTTAGGAGGATTATTTTTTACTGTTGCAGCTATAATACATTGCACGTTAAGCCGTTGGTCCCGGCTGTCAATCGTTGATCTTTGACAGTCGTTACGGGTCGTCAGAAGCCCGAAAGTCTGACAGCCTGTCTTACTAAGAGGTGTCGTATTACCCAGTAACTGGGTTGTGGAGGTTAGATAAGCAGTCGCTCCATATAAAATACTGGTATTCAGCTGCATCCGGTTCGACTAGAAGCCGACCGGTAAGATAGTTGGGAAAAGGCTAGGCAGATTGATTTGCGTTCAAACAGGTAGCAATGGCGTTGCTACCTGTTTGAACGAAAATGTCACAGCAAAAAGACCCATAAAACCATGTAAATTAAAGGTTATAATCCTCTGTACACAATTCCAGTGTGGCGTAATAGAATGCGTGCCAAACGCCAAGTCTCGCGACCAGCTCGGCAGACAGACCGACATCGGCATGTACGAATACTTCATCAAGAAGTACGGAGATGAGACGACTAGAGAGTTTCAGGTAAGCACAAACGGCAATGTTCGACTTGAATTATTTGTATAATATACCTTATTACTAACGGCGAATAAGGTTGAGTTTTGACACGTGCTGCATTAGTGAGGAATAGTGTAATATGTCGGTTCTCAGGCTGCACAGGTGCTGTTAAAATATCACTGTTCAAAGCATTCTGTCAGGTGTTTTACACATGTAACCTCTGGACTAACTACACTCAAAATGCCGTTAATACTCTTCGCGTCCAGTACAACAATGCATTCAGGATGCTGTTGGGGCTGCCACGCTTCTGTAGTGCCTCAGGGATGTTCGCGGACGCCCAGATTGACAGCTTCGCTGCAATCATTTTTTTTTTATTTACCCCGAAGGGAAGGCTATAGTCTTTTGACCATATTGCCTAGTCTTACGTAGTGTATTTTTACTTTTTTTTTCCATTAGAACGCAGATGTAACACATTCTAATGTTTTTTGCAGTATTTGGCAATAAATGTGTCGAGTCAGCCTTTTCGGAAAACTTCGCTGAGGTAGTCAATACTACAATAAAATTCTCAGCTTCATTTTACCGAGATCGCGCCTGCAATGATTCCACATATTGTCCATTTGCGTTGACACTTGAAGACACCAAACTACACCAATTTTACATCACAATATACTAGGAATCAATAAGCGAATAATTAAAACAGCCACTGAACTTCACTCGAGAAAATCCCGCCAAAAACCTCGCTGCAATCAGGCGCAAGCGAGCAGCATCCTTGTTGCGCAGGGTGCGTGTCAGTACCAACAGTCACCTGAGTGTCATTGCCAACAAGCAGGATTGTTCTTTTATCATGTATTGTGTGTATTGTACATGTGTAACTGTTAATGTTTACTAACTTATTTGTCAAGTTTTTATGTTACTAACATCTTTGTATTTGTATTTGTGTACTAACATAGTTGGTAAGTTGTTGTGATACTAACAATTTTGTAAAGATATGGAATTTATTTCTGAAATAAATAGATTATTATTATTGTTAGTGCGGCATGTGACTTACTCAGCTCACTGATATACAGAATGTAACGGAAAGGTGTGGTCATATTTGAAGAGCCGGTTCTGAAATAAACAACTTTGTCTAAGAAAAAATAGAAAATTCCCAAAAAAAAAAATGGACTCCATACAAAGTCATCATCAGCTGATCAATATTGGTATGGGAGGAAAAAATTTTTTTTAGAATTGCCTCGGATTTTCTTGAAGAAAGTTGTTCATATTGATGGACAGATGGAGTTCTTAAAATATGACCACACCTTTCCGTTACACCCTGTATATTGAACACACACATCTCACACGCGCAAGTAAATGTATTTCTTATATGGTAAGACTGAACGGTTGGCGGCGGTCACATCTAGCTAATTTATGTTGTTTCTTCGGCAATGAGGTATAATTTTGACGTGTGAGTAATGTAAGTTACTTATTATCAAACCAAAGTCATGGATGTTACGCAAAAAGCTGCTAAGCCTAAGTGGGATTGGGCCTGACATGTCTGTCGCATTTCGAACGAGAAATGGACAAAAATAACCACCGAATGGGTCACATTCAATGCCAGACGACATCGCGCCAGATCAAGGCGAAGACGTCTCCTACCGAAGGGACTGACCCGGACTAGCAAAGGACAAAGTTATGTGGAAGAGTGAGAGGGAGGCCTTTGCCCAGCAGTGGGGCAATATAGGCTATTTAGATAGTTATTGTAGGTATGATGCAAGAATGTTATGTAGAAAATGTGCAGTTAATAGTTATAGCTTACGAGCTCGTAAGTAGCCTTTGACATACCCGGGCCTGCGGACGGCGAGTAGTGAGTAACTCGCCGTCCGATCAACACCAGGCCCGAGAGCCGACGGCCCTGCCTGGGCACTCAGGCAGGGAAGGAACAGGGGTGGGTTTTAGTCAGTAAGAGTCTGACACGCCCTCCCGCTCCACCCAGAGCGGGGGAATTCATTGGATGATTACCAAACCCCCCAAAAAAAAAAAAGTAGCCTTTGACGTAATTATATAAGGTGACTGGTAATTAGTGACCGATACTTAAACACGTGATTGTACTCATGATTACAAACAACTTTCCCAAAAAAACTTTTTTTATACTTATTCACTAGTTGTAACACAATAACAACAGTTTGAAATTCGCGCGCGGCGAAGTCAGTGACCGCTGTCAGCTGTTAGACGCCGGCTCCGTAAGCGGCGCGGCGGTCGAGTCGGATCGGTGTAGGTACTGTGACGATTGTAGACAGCCTGAACTCAGCGGATCTGTACCGGCCTTTAGCTGTCTGTTAAGATTATTGAAGAGCCGTTTGAATATTGGATGTGTAGGCATCACATTCAGAGAAGACAAAGACAGAACTGTAAAGGGTTAAGTTAGTTATTAAACCCCTTTTGGGCTGTTGTGTGCTGACACATCATATTATTTGTGTAGCTATGCTTGGCATTTTTTTCGTCAGTTTTGGTGCCAGGAGTTTCAAACATGACGACATTAGTTTGTTAATGCACATTAGCACTAAAACTAATATTAAAGTTGAAGACACATGCTGTAGTGTCAAGACAAGTCGTTCGTCCTGTGTTGAGGCGTCTTTTGCAAGGGACATACCCTTAATGTTAAGTTATTTCTGACGTTAGGTAAATGTTCGTATTAGGGTTAGGTAGGCTTCGATTGACTCTCCAAAAGTGTAATTAATAGAAGACTTTCTAGCGTTTGCGCTTCTATTCGTAGGGGCGTAGCTCATGTGACAATTGTAGACACAGCTTAAACCCAGCGGGTCTGTACCGGCCTTCAGATGGGTGTTAAGATTATTGAAGAGCCGTTTGAATATTGGATGTGTAGGCATCACATTTGTTTTAGGGTTCAGTTCTGCGGGCCTGACCGAACTGGGCACATGTATAATTTTTCTTCTACAATATAAGAGTTCTGAGTGCTTCATCCTCTTTATTTTATAACACTGCACAAGTAAACCAGTCACTCTCATACACCACACTCTCGCGTTGCCAGCGAGTGAGACCTCTACCCTGAACTTATTAGAACGTCCCAGGATCCCTGCAGGCCGTACTGGTGCCTTGGGGTCCTACAGTACCTACCTACATGTTTCGGTTGTTTCTAAATTAAAAAATAATATCCAAAGACAGTAGTTAAACTAACTAGGAACCGTGAGCCTTTAAATGACTAAATGACAACAAATCTGAGCCACGGAGCGTATGCCTACACTGCAGACGTGACGCCCTGGTCGGCCGTCGCGTGCCCATTTAGATACAATGTTATACCTCCATAAAGCTTCTTTGTTTATGACACGGCGAGGAGACTAAATAAATAATAAATTATCTAATATTTTGGTACTTTACGTGCGCGCGCTACAATAAATAAATCCATAATCTTTCTTGCTTGATTGCGACATGGTCTTCCTGCATTCACATTTGGCGAGATGAGCATTCTCCAGTCTCTTATTCGCTGTGCAATGCGTAAAAATGTTGTTGGAGTTGGGAGAGTGGGAGAATTATTCTTGGATACAACAGATGCTACAATCGCCTTGCTGCTTCGTCATTACCCCCTTCCGAGTAGTAGCACATCACCATATCACTGTACTAACTCGCTGTGTAATTGCACGGCATAGTGCGCGTGAGCGTCAAAAAAAAACAAAAACAAGTGTATGCGATGCGCTTTCCGGGCTGACTGTTATTATTACGTCACTACTGCACTGAGGCAAAGGGGGCGGTGCGGGCGGCGGGGGAGCGTGAGACGATACTACTACTAGTACATTTACCGGGCGCTGCGTCGTGCCGCTTACGGAGCGGGCGTCTAACAGCTGATAGCGGTCACTGATCTTGCGCGCGCGCGAGTTTCAAACTGTTGTTATGGTGATAAAAGTCAAGAAGTATATAAAAAAAAGTTTCTTTGGGAAAGTTGTTTGCAATCATGAGTACAATCACGTGTTTAAGTATCGGTCTCTAATTACCAGTCACTCTATATATGCAGTTACTGGTGCCGATTCTCTTGTTCAATAACTAAACTAAGATTAGAGAATCGTTTTTTTTTTACTAAATGGCAGTGCGAGAAAAGGACGGCTATAGCTATGAACTAAGTTATAGATGTCAAACTAGTTTACGCCTTGCGCTTTACCGTGTTTTTAGTCGACATGTTTTTACGTGCACCCTTAATTTGTACGGAAATAATAGTTCAACTAAATTTGACAGCTCTAATTTACGTCCGTCTCTTTCTTGTTTTATTACAGAGAAAAAGATAGCAACAGCCTAAATTAAGTTTAGTTTGTGCACAACAGAATCGGCACCACAGTCGAGTTTTTGGCTGCTATCGGATATACGTACCTCAATAACTGAGTTCGATTTTACTTAAGCATCATTTAAATTGGGTCTATTGGTCGGGCTGCAACGTAGCAAGAATAACAAATGCTACGGGCCCCACGCATAGGGAGGGAGGAGGGGGGGGAGGGTTACTGTTAGACGTACAAAAAGTCAACTGCCTAAGGGCCCCGCGAACGAGAAAAAGAACTCAAAGAAGTTTTAATTTCTTATCATTTTGCAAAGATAGGGGCCCTTGGTAGAATTTGCTACAGGCCCCATGCTGGCTGGCGCTCGGGGACGCGACAATAGTGTCTATTATTCCGGGGTCTGACGGATTAATCCGGCACTGATTATATCCATGTATTCCAGGCCGCTCGCCGTTGCTTCGTGACGTCAATGGCCGCATACAGCGTGATCGGGTTCCTGCTGCAGATCAAGGACAGACACAACGGCAACATCATGCTGGACACAGACGGACATATCATACATATAGGTGTGTATATTCTGCTTTAATACCTGTAGTTGTTTTAGTTTCTTTATTTGTTACTCCTTTCTTGAAGATTTTGCCAAAAAGTACAAAAAACAACTGTGAATTAAACTTCTGTCCAGCAGTAGGAAATAATAGTTTATAAGCTACCCAGAAAACGCGGTGGTTACCAACTTTATAAAACACATTAATGCTGGCTCTCCCTGGACGAGCCTTTCTACGACCCGCTCCGGCTCGGCACGGGTACATATTATACATAAAAACCTACCTCGTTTATCGCTCTTTCTATTAGGGAGGTTTTACATTTATCCTATATTTATCCTATATCTTTGTCCAATGGGGATCGTGCAGGAACTATAGATGGCGCCACATAAATGTCTAGTATTTATAGACATTGAAATTTATGTGGCGTGACTGCCATCTAGTGAGTGAAATTCGCAACTTGTATTGAAGTTGCGGATTTCACTCACTAGATGGCAGTCTACGTTACGCGTGCTGCATGTGTGCATGATGCTTGTGTAAACATATTGGCACGGAAATGTCAATGATAAGTTTTTAAAGGGTAAAAGTTTCGAATTTACTCCACTAGATGGCACAGACTACGTCGTGCACGTTCCCTATATCTATGTCCTATATTTGATCAAATCTTTGACGGATGCCCATTACACTTGAGTCTGAGAAAATGGAGGAACGTGGAGCAACTTTGTGTGCTGCTATTATCAGATTATTATTAAAAAATAAAACAAGAAAAATCTTTGGGTGAAATTATGTATCGAAAGACGAAGAGAAAAGCATTCAAGATAATTTAAATAATTACAAGTCGAGGACAAACATTCCTAGAAGCGTTTTTTTATGTATACATGACTCAACATTCAATTACATTGTTAAGAAAGTATCACCGTTTCATAAAGAAAGACAAAATCTAAGTTGCAGCCATTTTGATTTTTTGTCAATATTCTTTGATCAAATATCAGTGTTGATGACACATTTGGACGAAGTCGTCCTACTTCTTTGATCAAACGCACATTGGACAAAGATCTAGGATAAATGTAATACCACCCTTAGTGGAAACCGCATTATAAATAAAATAAAATAAATAATTATAATCCGGTGCGTGATTTAGGAAGAGTTTGCAGAGAAACAGACAGACACGGAAAGCGACTTTGATTAATACTATGTAGAGATAAGAAAATATAGATTTAACACTCTAGATATATTGTTTTGACCATTCTTCACAGAATTAAGAGGGAACAGGGGCTGCGATTCTCCATACAAATGTATTCCCCTTTTTTCTTCCTGAATAATGCCTCTAGAGCAATAGTTTTTATAAAGTCAAGATCTGCTGTAGACACGTCTCTGTCATTTCCTTTTTTCCAGAAACTAATAAGTAAAGAAAATATGACCCTCCAAAAATTACAAAAAATGGCCCATGGCGGCAGTAAATGCCGTGATAAGAGGACTACCAGACAAATATGAAGAGTTTTTAACATAAAACATTTAATAGGAACCTAGACATAAACTTTCTTAAAAATTTTGTGCCAAAAAAAATTGAATCGGCTCAGTTTTCGAGAAGAAAAAAGGGGAATACGAAAAATCGATCGTGTCAAAAAAAATGTAATAAATTTGGTCTGAGCTGCAGCTGTCTCAATTGCACTTTACGGGGGCAGGCTTGAGGAAGCACGACGGCAATAGTTTCTTCAAATACCTATTTTTCAAATTCCTCGCAGGCCCTGTTCCCTCTTAAGGACTAAAATCAAATAAATCAATGTCATATAACTCTTCCAGATTTCGGCTTCATGTTCGAGTCATCGCCTGGCGGTAACTTAGGATTCGAGCCTGACATCAAGCTGACTGACGAGATGGTGATGGTGATGGGAGGCAAGATGGAAGCCCCACCGTTTAGATGGTTCTGTGAACTTTGTGTGCAAGCCTTCCTCGCTGTTAGGTGAATATCCTAAAACTAAGTTTATTCAATGAAAATACTACCTATAGGGTTGCTGTTTGTGAAATTAAAGCCCCGTTGAACTTGATGATAATTTATTGGCAAATTACAAGTAGCGGCACGAAACTTTAGCGCTGACCGTTATTGCGCAGAAGTAAAAATTGAAGGGGCTAGCAGGATGAAGGGCGAGCGTGCGTAGCGCCGATTGGCTCTCCAGTCGCATTCTGTTCCCAACGCGCCACTCGCGCCACCCACCCATGCGCAGCAATTATCGTTCAGCACTAGAGTTACGTGCCGCTACTTGTAACTTATGTTACAAGTTACAATAATTAAATATCATGTGACAACCCTAAGTGGAGGGATGAACGGGACTACGTGGCTATCGCCTTTCAGACCTCCCCTAGCTGGCTAGTTCCTGAAGACTGCTAGGCTATCGAAGCAGGAACTAGTCGTACTAAGGATCAGAGCTGGTTGCGTGGCTATTTGTTGGATGACAACTCTGCTTATAAAGGCGGATGGTTTACATGTGTGCACAATATTTACGTGTAGTCGTCTGTAGTTGTAGTGCTAATAAGTTACGTATGTACATATGTTTGTTACATACCTAGATTTATTTATCTCAGCGTCATCATCATCCAGCCTATCCTAACTTTGGGTCGGCTTCTAGTCCAACCGCATGCATGAATACCAATCACTCGTGCAGCATTATCGTTCAACTTAGACTTGCAAGGTCCTTGTTATGTGTACACGGTCCTATGAGTCGATGGGCACGTTTTGCTATTACACAGATAATATAATACTAGCGTTCACTGCCCGGGGGTTGAGGATAGGTCTGCCCGGGGGTTGAGGATAAATTCGAAACAGAGTTACCTCGCCCCTGGGCACTCAAAGGCAGGAAGGAACAGGGGTGGGTTTTAGTCAGTAAGAGTCTGACACGCCCTCCCGCTCTACCCAGAGCGGGAGAAGTCATAGGATGATTTCCCACCCCACAAAAAAAAAAAAAAAAAGCGTTCAGATGCCTCATCCCATACAAAGAAACGGTGCCGCCGTAACTACAGGTTTTCGTCTGGCACAAGTAACTTTTGTTCTTTGTTCGAGCCCGTCTACACCTCGCTAGATGGTGTTAACAGCGACAGCTTGCAAGCTGAATGAATTTACTTAAAATCTTACCAATATTTTCTCACACATTGAGGAATTATTTAAAAGTATTTTTGGCACTTCATAGCAGTTTTACTGTATCAAAATGTGTCACTATTCAAATTTTAAAGAGGCGAATGGATAAACTCTGAGCGCCATCTATTGGTACAAGAAATATAGGTGTCTAAGGATTTGTTCCATTAATCGTCTAAATTTGAATTACAAGCCAATTATTCCACAATTTTATGCTTAGGGCAGTATAATAAATAAGAAAATACAGTTTTTACCATATTTATTTTCAAAATATTAATATTACTAAACTTCAATAAGAAATCTATTGACATTTATTTGAACTAAATTTTCTTTGTTCGAGATGAGACCCCGTCGCTATTATAAATATTATGCAAATAAATCATTAGATCTTTCAGCTACCTTTGTAATAATGTAAAAAATTTACGATACATTTCCTAAATTATGGTTTTAAATCACCAATATCGGAGTAGCCAGAGATATGCCTACTTCCTACTAATATTATAAATGCGAAAATATATATAGGTTTTTTTTTGTGGGGTGGGTGGGAAATCATCCAATGACATCTCCCGCTCTAGGGTGGAGGCGGGGAGGGCGTGTCAGATTCTTACTGACTAAAACCCACCCCTGTTCCTTCCCTGCCTGAGTGCCCAGGGGCGAGGTAACTCTGTTTCGAATTTGTCCTCAACCCCTGGCCAGGCATCGGCCATGGCGAGCCCCGTCATTATTGCTGACATCTCTGAGGCGCGCGTGGAACACTACGCGCCGTCGACTCTCGTGCCTGGTGCTGATCGGACGGCGAGCTATCCATTAATCACCGTCCGCAGGCCGGGAAAATATGGATAGGTGGATGGATGTTTAATTGTTACTCCATCATGCCAGCACGGCTGAACGGATCTGGATGAAATTTGGCAAAGAGATAGATTATAGTCTGGAATAACACATAGGCTATAGTACGTAGTAGCCACTGGCAGAAGTAAACGAACAGTATTAGGATGTAAAGGGCTGACCAATTCTTCTACACTTAGTAAACTAAATTTTCTAACTCCTACATTCACTTTTTTAGGCCATACCAAGAAGCAATAATATCGATGGTATCTCTCATGCTGGACACAGGCCTGCCTTGCTTCCGAGGGCAGACGATCCGCCTGCTCCGTTCCCGTTTCGCGCCGAACTCCACCGAAAAGGAGGCAGCCGCGTACATGCTCTCCGTTATAAGGAACTCCTTCCTCAACTTTAGAACTAGGACTTACGATATGATACAGTATTATCAGAATCAAATTCCTTACTAGGTTTTGTTGTTAGGAAATTAATCTATGAGGTTTTGTTTTATGCCTCTGGAATTGTAAATGTCTACAGAGCACGGAGAAACCTCGGTGGTTACTACTAGAAACGGTATTGTTAAAACCAAGCATGTGAGTGAGTGACATCGTTTACTCATAAAAAGATAATTCCTGGGTAAAACAAATAATAATTCTATTAAGTCCGTCAAATAATAATTCTATTAAGTCCGTCAAAAAATATTGGACACGTATTTTTTGCTTTATCAAATCTATAAAAATTAACAAAGATAAAACGTATCAAAGTTCAAGAGTGGGAGCTTGTTTCGTCACTGTTAGGTAAATAGAGGAACAGTTATTTACGTAGGTAAGACATCACACGAAATTTCAACGCACAGTTCATTGAAGTTTCGCGTGACGTCATCGTCTCCAATTCTTGTTTACGTCACAAAAGAAAAGATATGTGTCCAATATTTTTTTTGGTAATAATCTACCCTATTGTGAATGTGTATATGATAACCGAATCTGCTTTGTGTACTAATCGCGTGAGCGAGCGAAATTTATAATTCGAGATACTTTTAGTCCATCCATCGCCACAAAGTTATTGCACATATGCACGGTGCATATTGCACTGTGTATTTTAATTAAAAAAAAAGAAGTATCAACAACAACAAGTTCAACTTTACCAATTGAAGATTTTTAATCTTCAAATCCACTGTGACGTCCCAGCAACCTAGCTGGTGCAAAAAATTGTTATCTAGCACGCCACGGCCAACACGTTGGCTCGCGCGGTTTGTTCGCTTAAATATTTATTTTTTCTGTGGTTGGCAACTTTTAACAATGTGTTGGAATATGCATGAAAAAATATTTGTTATCTAACCGGTTTGTCAATGATTACTAAAATAGAGTACGAACAGTGAAAGCAGAATCAAAATTGATCGAAAATTAAACGAGATATAACAATTTTAAATAAATATATCTGTCCCTCTCTCGAAAACGCTGTTTTCTATGACAGTTGTAAGGGCGTCATGTCCTTTGACGTCAAAGAACTCGTCGAACTTCTCTTTCTAATTAACATCTTTAAAGCTTTATAACTTTGTCGTTGATGATGATATTTTGAAAATTCCTTCATATTTGTTCACTATAGTTAATAAGTCTTCAATTGAACAAATAAATAAATATCATGCATATTCCCTATTGTATGCACATTTTCTTTTCCAATTTACTTTAGATTTTGACAGAATAGTCGACATCGGCTATGCTTGCCATTAATAAAAAAAATAGAATAGACGAAGAATGCCTTATTTAAAAAAAAATAAGCTTAAAATCTGATTAGCGACTGAGTGATAAGTTTCCTAATTCAAAATTTTCGATGGTGATTTTGAATTTAGAATCCGCTAATCAGTATTTAAACTAAGCATATGGTTAGCCAGTTTTATAAATAAGCCTGAGGGTTTGTTGTTCCAACATTTTTTGACAGGTATCTCTATAAGGCAATGTCTCTAGTAGTGGCCGGTGCTCTAATTCCATGCTCATTGGAACTGGCCATAGGTAACGGTGACCACTTTCCAGTAGGCGGGCCGTCGAGAAGTAAGTCACTTCATAACATAAAATCTAGAAATTCAAAATTCAATTCGAAAATGACCATAGACAACGGTGACCACTTTCCAGCAGGTGGTGCGTCGAGACATAAGTCACTTTATGACAAGTGGACTAGACAAGTGTTTTGGTGGTTTTACCTACGCATCGGTGATTGGGTAAGAGCTTTATTTCATATTCACAACTGTGGGCAAAATAAAAATAAGTGGTCATTACTTTGCTGACTTAACTGTGAAAGTTTTCTTTCCTACAGATTTTCGGTAACTTAGGTTGGTTTCGATTCTTTCCCAGAACTTTTTGTTGTTATTTATTAAGGTTGTTAAAGGAGAAGGTTATTATTTTGTATCATACATATTTCTTTTACAGTACCCTGCCGTAAATATGATATTTAGATTTTGTTTCCAATGTGGCTTTTGTAGAGCGGCTTCTTTATCACTCATATGCAGAGTATTTTTAAACGAGATACGGGGATATTTCCTCTTACAGAAACCTTTTACTCTTTTCAAATATTTTTTTTTTATCGTTGATAGGCTCGTGTTTGTCCACTATCTCACCGATGGTTAGCGATGATGTGGTCGAAGCTGGAGCACGCTTGCCTAGAGATAACCTATTCACTCTTGTCCCTAGTTTAAAATTACTCTGTAGTTTTGACAGTTTAATTCGTAGGGTGCGTCGGAGACGTGCAGGAATCGTCCAATGACAGACGAGACGAGTGACGCGATGAGGATTTCAACCATTGTGATTGGTCGATTCCTGCAAGTTTTCGCTCCGCTCCGCCCAGGTCCGTTTAGGTGGGTACTGACCGGTGTTACGGGGCGTAATGTAACATGTTACAAAGCGATCATTCGTGCGTATCTATGACATACAGAGGCCATAGATCCATTAGGCGAACTGGCTTCATGTTTAAAAATCGCCTAATGATATCTATGGCCCTCTATAGGCCATATATCCGCACGAATTCTCGCTTTGTAACATGTTACATTACGCGCCGTAACGCCGGTCAGTACCCACCTTTTCAGTGGAAACGCACCTTAAATCTCATGCTTTTTACGATTAGGTACTGTACTTTGGTTATTTAACAAGGGATTTTGAAAATAAAACTATCTTACGACATCAATATTTTATTAAGCACACCTCTTTACCTTGCTGCGAATTGAAAACATGTAGATATTTAATATTAAAAATGCAATTGCGAAATACAATTTCTTAACTACTATCGTTGTAAAAAAAAGTTTAAAATATTTTTTTCTAAAATATTTAAGTACTCAAAACAAAAGTTACAGTAGGCCAAAATATTATATCGCCAGATTTTACAAAAACGTGCAACATATGGTGCGATTATAATTTCGAGCGAGAAATCCTAAAATACTTTAAAATTCCTGTATTAATTAAACATTCATATCACATCGAATTACATTCTTTTAAGAATTCTTGTTTCACAAAAGCCTTAAAAACTATGATTATATAATTTACTGCAAATATAATTGCAGAATACACAAAAGTATGAAAAGTGTCTTAAAATATCTATGGTAGACAACGCTCTGGGCAGACATTTGGTATTAATTCTAATATAT
Source organism: Polia nebulosa (assembly GCA_951329385.1). Lineage (NCBI taxonomy): Eukaryota > Metazoa > Arthropoda > Insecta > Lepidoptera > Noctuidae > Polia > Polia nebulosa. Next base: position 11,132,328 of record OX589606.1, read on the forward strand.
GGACAACATCACTAAAAAAATATGCGAATGTCCATTTCACTTCAAAAGCTTGGAGTGTTCCACTAACAATGTGCTAAATTAATGTGATTTTTTAAATTTGCGTTTACATATTTTCATACTTACATCATTCACTCCACGAGAGTTTTTTTTATAAATAAATTTTCAATGTGTTAATGTTTTGTCCCATTGACTGACTGGGGCACTGATTCCCAATCGATAAACCCACCCAAACATTTTACCCTGGTTTCCGAATCTTATCATTCTATCCCTGGACTTTAAGTTTTTACCCTGGTCTCTTGCCCATACTATTAACCCATAATTCAACTATCATACATTACCATCGTTGTGAAAAGCTGTTAGCTCACTGGCGGTCAAATCTTCTGTCATACAGATAAGACATATGTGCGAATTGCGTCTACCTGGCGCGTTATGTTATATACTATTTTCGTTTTAGCCTGACAATATTGGCCTAGCGGATTTATTGGCATCATTCATTTCAAAAACGGAAATAATGAAAACGCCGGCTGACTTGTGATTTTTGTCACTACTATCACCCACGATGCGCTCACTTGAAAAGTCACTGGGCAACAAAATGCGCTCATTCTTTAAATGGATTTCGTACAGACTGCTGTAATAAGTGCTCTTGAAATAAGAAAAAAAAAATGAAACAAAAAAAACGCTACTAGGTGAATCCCTTAAACACTGAAAGATTGTTTCAAGGAAAATTTTACACTCTATATTCTAAACTACGTCAGTATCCTTCAAAATTCAGTCACCTAGGAACTATTTGTCACCGTATTCTCACGACACCATGATCAGCGCACTGCCATGTATCTTCATAGCACTCTACTGGGTAACAAAAAGTCACGGTGTCAAAAATCACAAGTCAGCGGCTAGCCTTAGAGGTGTGACTAATATATTCGTAACAGGTACAGGTATTATAATACAAACCACGTATATTCCAACAACCAGTCTTACCAAGGGGTATCGTATTACCCAGTTAGTGGGTTGTGGAGGTCAGGTAGGCAGTCGCTCCATTTAAAATACTGGTATTCAGCTGCATCCGGTTAGACTGGAAGCCGACCCCAAGATAGTTGGGAAAAGGCTAGGCAGATTGGCAGATTTAGATGATAACTTTGCATGGTAAGTCCATTTTTTTTTAAATTGTCTTTGGCTTCCTTTAAAACGGTTTTTCATGGGCAGAGGCGGTATCTAAAATATGACTACGAATTTGCGTTACAGCCTTTAAATGAAAACTATAATTTTCAGAGGAAAAAATTAACAGCTTGTTGATCGGTTTTGATATATCGTAGTTAAAGACATTAGGGCGAGGCTACTTCCATTGTCACGCTAAAACGAAACAACTATAAATCCAATAAATGGTTGACACATACAATTTTTTTAAACTACTAGACTGTTAGATCAGTATATTATCTAACAGAGATTCTATCTTTCAAGATTCGTATACATGAGACACAGAGATTTTAATATTTAAAAAGTTTTCTTAATACTATTATAAAATAGACATATATGATAATATCATTTAGGAACGTGAGTTAGACCACCGTTTTCTATGATTGAAAAGCCACCTGAAGAACTATTTAACAGTCAAAAGTTAAAAATACTTTTACAGTATACACAAATCATTTTTTTTTTATTGGCATAAACAACTCAAAATATCATTTTTACAATTTCAATTGCAATGGACAATTTACTATGTGTGACTATGATAGAGTCAACAAAAATTGGTTCTTAAACTTAAGAAAGAGGATTTAAAATCTAGGAATGCATATCGTTATTTTGGTATGAGAATAATGGCGATAGGGCATTTTATTTTGGTATGGAGGGAAGAAGTACATTTAATTTATATAATTGGGTTGAAGACTAAAAAGATCAAATTAGTCCGTCAGTAAGATTACCAAAAAATATAGGACACGTATTTTTTCTTTTGTCATGAAAATAAAAAATGAAGACGATACAGTGTGTTCAAATTTCGCATGACATCACACTTTTTTTCTTTTTTTTTGGGGGTTGGGAAATCATCCTATGACTTCTTCCGCTCTAGGGTGGAGCGGAAGGGCGTGTCAGACTCTTACTGGCTAAAACCCACCCCTGTTCCTCCCTGCCCTGAATGCCCAGGGGCGAGGTAACTCTTTCGAATTTATCCTCAACCCCCGGGCAGGCATCGGCCGTGGCAGGCCCCGTCCTTTTGCTGACAACTCTTTGAGGCGCGCCTGGAACACTACGCGCCGTCGACTCTCGGGCCTGGTGCTGATCGGGCGGCGAGTTACCCACTACTCGCCGTCCGCAGGCCCGGGTCTACGGTGGCCGGAGATCGTCTCGCGGCGCCCGAATTCCCTGGCGTCTCCTGCGGCGGCTGCTGCTGAGGGCGTTAGGGCGACTCTGCTGTTGTTGAGTCTCCCTAACGTATGCCGCCTCCCTCTTCGCGAGCATTACTGCTTCGCAGAAGGAGGAGACGGCTTCCCATTCCCTCTCGCTCCGTACCATGGCCTGAACCAGGACACGGCGCGAGAGGTCGCTGCCGCCTATCGCATCCACGAGGACACGGCGGTGCTCTGCCCAAACCTCCACCGTATGCTCCACCGTGTCCTCTGGGCGATCCTCGCAGTGGAAACACCCGGGGGTCACCTCCGCCTTGATCCGAAACAGGAACCTCCCGAAACAGCCATGTCCGGTGAGGACCTGCAGGCGGAAGGTGAGGGCGCCGTGACGCCTCTTCAGCCACTCCTCAAAGAGGGGCACTACCGCCGCGATGGTGGCGTGCCCAGCGCTGGGTTGCGACAGTCGCTCTCTCCATGTCACCATGAGATCCTGCCGGAGATCTGTCCGCCGAGCCGCGAGGTGTCGCGGCAGCGGAGTTTCGCCCCGGCGTTTGGCCTCCTCGCGCCACTCATACAGGTGCGCGAGGATTTTTGCCTCCAGTTCCCACGGATGACATCACACTTGAGTTAAAATTGTACCACTTTTTACTTATAGTGACGTAACAAGCCCCCACTCCTGAAGTTTGATCCGTTTTATCTTTGTCATTTTTCATTGTTTTGATAAAGCAAAATGCGTGTCCAATATTTTTTGATATTCAAACCTCTGGACTAAATAGATTTATTATTTATTTACCCTCGAATCAATCCCTATTTCAGTGTTATTTGTTCCGGTGTAGTTCAATATTGTAATTTGCGGTGGAAGTGTTAACTTTCAATTTTAAATGTACTTATTTTAGCTGATTTTTAATTATATTTTGGTTACAGAAATGTGATAGGGACGGATTTGGAAAGAAACTAATAGAGATGGTTTTTTTTTTCTAAAATATAATTTAACTAATGGCTTTTAGAAACCGCAAGAAGGTCTTTCTAAAAACAACTAACCAGAGATTTGATAATATTGGTTCCAAAAATGAGGTCATTAAGTCCCAAGTTACAAAAATAAACTACGTGTATTCTGAGTTAGACGTAATAATAAATTAAGTTTTAAAATTCGATAGTTTGGTGGTATCTTTTTCCTAGTGATACTTTTTGGGAAAAGATTTTGCCATCATCATCATCTTGCTGTCCCATATTCTTATTCTTAATTAATTCCCTTATTCTTATCATGAAAAGATTTTGCCATGATATACATAAAAACTTATATTCTTATATCCTAACATCAATAAATATGGTTGCATCTTACTTGCTTCATAGCTGCTCTAGTATATTAAAGAATTTTATTTTTAAAACATCTGCATACAAATATTAATAAATGCGTTATTAAACAATTTTCGAGTTTGAGTTAATTTTAACTTGAAATAGGTACCACAACTTTTTTTATTTAGCTTTTTTATTTATTTTTGTATTTAAAACAATATATAATACAATATACTAGTTCCCTCTGCAACCAAATTGTAACAGCATTTCATGTTACCATAGCTATAAAAAATAATATATCAAAAAATTATATTATAATATTTATATCAAATAAATAATAATTATATATTAGGTAACCTGTTTTGAATGTTTATATATCTAAGTGAATAAAAAACCTATTTATTGTACGAAATAGTACTTAGAAGAGTTTTAGGCCAATTTTAGTTTAGCTGTCCATGTTATTCATATGTTACAGGTCTCAATGTAAGCAAGGCTTAGTACCTACCTATTATGCATTAGATTAATTTTTCATAATTTGTGGTTCATTAATATGATACTTAATCTTTCAAGACATACAAAGTAGCCATGAAAATCAAAACTCTATTTTTTGAGTGCTGAAAATCGATAAATATTTTTAACTGCACAATTCGTTTTAAAGATTAAAAGGGTTTTCAGGACGGGTTAATTAAGCATAACACACTTTGTGCAGTTTCTAATTTGCCTCATTTCGCTATTACAATAAATAGAAAGTTTTTGTGTTCCCTATAAAATTTATACCATTAATCCTTGCTTATGCCCTGTAATCTTACTACTATATTTGTGAATAAAGCCTCTGAAGTGTATTTTTATTTATATGTCCTAAATGGTAAACAAACATGGAGTAAGATTTCGATATGTTCATTACTATTAAAGCAGTTTTGATATTTTGAAACAGTAAGTGTTTCTTAAATAGGTCAAGACGAATATAACCAACTTTAAACAGAAAAAAAAATATACAAAAACATTTGTTTGTCGTTTTCGTCGAGCGTTTGTTTACCAATTAAGTCGCGTTAGAGAAAACTCACTGTATGTTAAGTGTTCTGTTATAAAATTGTGTATATAAACATTGTTGATGGTATCTGACATTCCTTTGGATTATTCATGTTTGAGCGAATATATCTGGTTAAGGTGTTTGATGTGTTTTATTTCAAACTTTTTTTCAGCATTTTTAATGTTGTGACTAGAACTTGAATGACGTCTTTTAGGCTGTTACCTGCATAGAGTTTGATGTAGTTCCTTTTAGGCTGAAACTATGCCTTTATATAAAGACTTTTTGCGCTACCGCTTACCAGACCGTGTTTTAACCGACTTCAAAAAAGAAGGTTCTGTATTCGAACCGTATGTATGTAGGTATGTATCTTGTTTGTCCGCGATTTTCTCGAAAACTACTGATCCGATTCGGATGAGATTTCTTTATTCAAATGCACATTTTTCAAGGAAGGTTTTAGTCTTAATATCTGATGAAGATCTTCCAAGATAGACAGTGGAACTCTTCAATAACTAAGAGCAATGACTCGCGATTGCTGCGATCGTATTTCTATGTATTGTTAACACAATTTAATGGGGAACCACAACTAAAAACTGAAAAATACAACCTTTTTTTACAAAAAAAAAGGAACTGACTTCCACAAAAAAAAAAAATTAAGTGTAAAATAACTTTAATTTCGGCAGTCAGTGTGAAATAAAGAAGGCACAAAACCAGAAACACCGACTTCCGTAATTAAAGTTATTTTGCACTTTTTTTGTTTTTTTTTTGGTTATTATAATTCTTATAAACGAAAGTAAACATTATTTTCTGTAATATTTGAGACTAATGATGAACGGGTACAAACATTTTGATAACAATGTCATTTTGAAAAACATACCCTACTTTTGGGGGTGACTACAGAGATGACGACTAATAGAGGAGTATGGAAGAAAAAGACATGTTGCGCCGACCCCAAATAAATTGGGATAAGGGCAGGACAATGATGATACCCTACTTTTGGGCTTTGCCGCAGTCGGGTAAAAATAGCACACAGACAGTCTTAAATGTAACAATCACATGAATAGGATATGAATAAGCTTTCTTTCTTCACAGGAATAGAATAAGCTTTCTTTTGGCCAGTTATCTAATATAATTGATGATATACTGATATAAAGGTACAAACTACAGACGGACAAAGTGTACAACACCTAGATTTTACTCATAAATACTTATTTAAAATGTTAATGATAATTTTTAAAACAGTAAGGTACGACTAGATAAATAGGTAAACTGTACCTTCGAATGTTAATCGTAGTGATGTTCACAACACCGTGGATAAATGCAATGCCCCCTTCTTAGTACAGCCTGCGGCTTGATCGCTCATAGAATACGGGCTGTTCTCGTCCTCCACGAACAGTCCAGGTTCCTTCCCTACGGAAATCAAACATAAAACCGGCTTGCTTTAAAAATCTATGCCAAACACGCTCTTATTAGCACCCGGCAAGCCGATTAATACCGTTGAAATCGGAATTCCAGCGACGATTACTTCCACGTTTGCGACACGGAACACCTGACGTATGGGCATACCCTTTATCGGCATTATCAACACGTTGAAGACGAACTTTTGCCCATACGCAATCAAGTGGTCAATTCATTTCGAGGAAGCATACGAATAGCTGGATTCTGTGTCCACCGCGAAGTTAAAGTCTACGTCATAGATCGCGACGGATATCAGTGGACATCCTGAACGATTCAGAGTCAATTCGACTCTGAATCGTTAGGCTTAGTTCCTCGAACAGAACGATGTCTAGAAATGATGTCCGCTCGAAAATCTAGCCGTATATCTTGCAGTGATCGCAAGAAGATTTAAAAGATTCGGCTAAATTGGAGAAGGGCATAGAAGCCAAAGAAGGAAATTGACGGCACGGTTGGCGTAGTGGTTGAGTGTTCGGCTGCTGCTCTGTGTGTCGCGGGTTCGATCCCCGCACGGAACTAATATTTCTATGGCCTACAGATAGTTGTTCCGAGTCTGGGTGTCTTGTGTATGTGAGTTTAAATGTTTGTGAACGCACCCACGATACAGGAGTAATTCCTAGTGTGGGGCAACGTTTTTTAAAAAGAAAAAAAAAGAAGGAGAAGATGGGGCTGGTGTAACCCGTGCGTCAGGCTCTGAAGGTGCAGATGGTTCAAGGTGCAGGAACTGAAGCAGCTCTAGGTCTTCTTTAAGAATCTATTCTTCAACCGGCGCTGATGTCTCAGCTGACGCAGGCTCTTGATGCGGTGCAGTTGCTCGCGCGGCAATTGATTCCTCAACCTGCCGAGCTCGCTCCATCAGATCAGATATTGTATCACAATCGTCACGGTTCACTTTGTCCTTTATACGGTGGTGTAACAACGCGAAGATAAAATCCAGCTGCGTTTCTTGGGTTAAAGTATTCTCTGGTATTTTTCTTAATAGATTTTTTGTTCTCTGGACAAATGCAGCCGTAGTCTCTTCGTTTTGAGGCGAGTTGAACAAGCGTCGATAAATCCTGTGCTGCTTTGTGGTAGGGCGGTAACTGTCGCGCAACAGTTTAATAGCGCTATGCCAATCAGTAACCCATGCTTTGTTGGCCTGCCACCAATTCGCTGCCTGATCCGTCAACAGCAACGAAAAGCTTCGGAGAGCAGACTCATCATTCATCTCGCTACAGTACTTAAAATCGATTACAGCATTGATGAAAGTCCTGACATCACCGATCCCGTTAAAACGTTCTTTGCAAAAAGCAAAGTTCACTGGAATGCCGACCGCCGGCATTTTGTTACGATGCTCTTCAAAATCAGTTTCAAATGTGTTTTCGAAATCAGTTTCTTGTGGATTATGAGGACTAGGAGGAACTAGGTCCGAAGGCAGGGGTGGCAAAAACGGTTGGCCATCGTCAGCAAGACCAGGAGGACCGGCTGGTCCAGGTACAGGCACCATGACCATCACACGCCCAGTCACCCCAGACATGAATACTTGTTCTTGGAATAGTCGCTCTCCACTCGGTTCTTCTTCGAATATTCGCTGTCCACCCACCGGCAAAATCGAAATAGCGTGTTGTGGGTGAAGACCATGGTGAGGTCCCATCTCCGCCATCCCAGGCGGTAGCGGCGGTGGCGGCGGCGGCGGCAGGAGCCTTGGAGGGCCCGGTTCAGGATTCCCGTTATTGTTGTTATAGTTATAGCTGGCATTCATCATATTGTACGGTAGAAATTCTGGAGGAGGAGGCCACATCATGGAGTTATCGACTAAATCTATTAAGTACTTGGGAAATCTATCAGTGATGATGTTTCCAGGGTAAGATGGTGACTGCTTAGGTGTGATGATTAGGGCTTGCAACGGCAATCTTTGCGGTTTATTAATAATAATAATCTTTATTTAATCAGACTACAATGTGGTCTATTAAGACTGCGGGGATCTCCTGCACTGAGCTGGTAGCTTGTAGCTGATGAATGGCACTAAACTCGTTGCAAGAACGCTTTCGCAGTATTATTGTCAATGTACACTAAAACACCCATTTTTCAATTAGTTCGATAGTACTTTTTTCCGACTGTCCCATCACTATTTTAACAAAGGAACATGTTCACAACTTCACACTAATTCGTCGGATCAAAGAATATTATTGATCAACGATCGAAGAATTTTAGAATCGGTAAGTATGCAGGTGTAGATTTTGAACCAACAAAATGGCTTAAATTTTCAATGTCTTAGCATTACCTATATATGACTGCCAGCACACAAATATTACACTACACAACGCTTGGACGTTTGGCACTTCTCGAAATCCGCGGGCCAGCCTTGTAGCTGGCCTTTGCAAATCAAAGTCTACCGACAACTCAAACTAAATTAGATTTTGATGAATAATTCACGAGCTCAATGTAATGTCGACCGATATGACGGAAGGGCATAGGCTATTGATTGATTCGTGAAAATTGCACTGCGAGGCCCGGGCAAAGGGGAGGGAGCCGATAGCCAATAAGAGCCCACCAGAAACTAAATTTTGGCGGGAATAAACGAATCTTATTTGCATAAATGATCCAACGGATTCATCTTTCGAACAATTCACTTAATATTTTCAACCTTGTTATAAACACCAATGTAGTTTTAGGTCTGGTTAAGCACCCTTTTTGAGTTACAATACCTTATGTAGGTTATTTGTAAAGAATAATTGAATACAGTGCAGGACAAGGGTTTTGACCGCTCAAGGTCATTTGCGCACTAGGGATGAATTTCAGATCTGTTTGGTGGGCCGAAGGGGGGTGCGAGAAGGGGACCATCAGAATGATTGGCTGTTCAATCATGTCTTTGCTGTGTAAACACTTAGGTGCAATAAAAATGACTTGCTAACAAAATATCGGAGCGTAAAATGTTGGTAGGTACAATTCAGTAGCGATAGCATTTTAGGCCGAGTAACAGATAATCCAGTAAGTAACTATAGCTAGGTACTTTTCTCTTAAAATCCAGAGTAGTTAAAATTTATATCGTCGTCATGTGGGATGTATTGTGAACTTGGGAAGTTGTAGGTACCTATTGCAGTCATGTCGCAGTCAATGGTCGCATTACCAAAAACCTAGCTCTCTAAGACTATGCAGATCACTTAGTTTCTGAAGATGAAGAGGTGCTTGTTATGCAAATCACAGCAGATGAAGCAAGAACTGAAAGCAGAATGCTGTTGGTAAACAGATGCTGCTGGACATTGAACACATTGTTAGATGTTGCAATCAACCCTGTCCACCAGTAGCTGTGGCCTGTGGGCCTAGTTTCCATATTCAAGTCAAATTCTGCTTTAATGTATTTTTAGTTGGGAAGGGAAAATAAGGAGTTAGTGTACCACAGGCCAGTTTCCTTGCTTGTCAGTTTCACTAATTCACCAGTTTACTTATTAGACAGTTTCTGAATTCGCCAATTTCCTTATTTGCCAGTTTCACTAAGTGGTCAATTTCCCTATTAAGTTGGTTTCCTGGTTCGCAAGTTTCCTTGTTCGTCAGTTAGTTTAGATTGTCAGTTTTGCTATTTCGTCATGTTCCTAACCCGTTACTTTCCTTGTTCGCAAGTTTTTTTGTTTGTCAGTTACTTTATATTGTATTTTACTACTCCGTCGTGTCGTGTCATGTCATTCCTTGTTAAGTTATTACCCGATTACATAAGTACCTGCAGAAAACTATTTTCTAAGAGGAAAGGAGGAGAAGTATCTTTTCTGGTGACTTGAAACTTCGTACAAAAACACTTTGTTAGTTTATTCGCGTTATAATTTCGTTTGACGGAAAAATATTTATTTATTTAACATTTAACATTATACAGGGTGTAACGGAAAGGTGTGGTCATATTTTAAGAGCCAGTTTTGCCCATGGAATTAAACAACATTCTCTATGAAAAATTGTAAATTCCGAAAAAAAAATTGGACTTTCCGTACAAAGTTATCATCAGCTGATAAATATTTGTATGGGAAGTAAAATGTTTTTATTTTAAATTTCTTCGGATTTTCTTGAAGAAAGTTGTTCATACCGATGGGCAGATGTCTTTCTTAAAATATGACCACACCTTTCCGTTACACCCTGTATATGTCATAGTCAACTCACCTGATGGTAAGCGACGATGTGGAGAAGGCTTGAAAAAAAAATTTAAAAATATAATATTATATATAACATTTGATTTATTGCTTTACGTTGTACATGTGGTCCTAAGAAAACAGTAGGTATCTTGTGTGTCATCGTGCTGAAATGAATGAAAAAAAATATCTGCACACCACCCAAGCTGTCATTTCATATACCTACTTGTGGAAAGTTGACTTATTCCCTATCTGATATGATAACTGTTTGAGAATAATCTCAGTTGAACACCTAATTTTTAACCATAATACGTTTGATATTATAACTACTTTGGCCGTTCTAATTGTTTCTGTCACTGACTGTACCAATAACACTAAATATTATATTTATATACGAGTATATATGTATATGGCAAAATTGTCTACCTAGCGTGATTGACAAATAGGTAAACCGTTCGATTAGCGAAATTGACAAATAACGAAAGTGGCAGATTGCAATACTGGCAATTTCATGAAACTGACATCCTAACAAAACTAGCAAAGGAGGAAACTGAAGAATCAGGAAAATACCTAAGTAGTGAAATTGTCAACCTACCGAAACTGTCTAATAAGTAAACTGGTGAATTAGTGAAACTGACGGGCAAGGAAACTGGCCTGTGGTACACTAACTCAAAATAAGTTATTTATTCTGTAAATAAGCAATCAAAATCAGAGTCGATATTTCCTATCAAAGTTTTTTATTACCTATTCTATCTCTTAAAGATATTTAAAATATTCAAGTGACTTCTCCTGCTGTGGGTAGAGTGGGGTGGAAGGGCGTGTCTGACTCTTACTGACTAAAACCCACTCGTGTCAGTTGCATGTGACACGGGTCATGAAGCAAAATGCATAATGAGATCTAATAGGACCAGAATGGGAAATTTGAACTTTTGAATAGATGAATGTGTTACCGAGATAGTTGACGATGATAGAATCAAACTGATCTAAGTTCTGATTTCGTCTTTTTCAATAAAACTAAGGGAGCTCATGGACTTGATATTTATGAAAACAATATCTAAATAAATGCTCAAGTAAGTAGGTAAGTAAGTAAGTACTCAAGACGTCGATTTAACAAGGCGTCACAGTGCCCCTACTGCGACGCCTTGTTAAATCTACGAGACCGGAGCTGGTGCTAACGGGGGTAAGAATTAAATTGAATAATCCCGCTAAACGTTACAATCATGATACTCGGTTTCCTAGCACTATTTAAGAATAGAATAGAATAAATTTATTCAGCAAAAGTACACGAAACACGCACGGTACACGGAAATAACAATGAAGAAAATAATACATTAAAACAAACTGTGTGCCTCACGACTGCGTTAAAAAGGTTCATTTCAGCAATAATGTCAGACGGGCTGGAGCCGCCTGACGCTGGTTTTCAAATGAACCTTTCAAAGGACTGTGACGGATCATTTGAAGGTAACAACTACGAAGTCGTAGTAAGTGTAACGCCGCCAAACCGCCAAACGTGTCAAGATTCGTCAGTCCTTGGCCAATCGCCTATTGCGGAGGCTGTGCGTAGCGAGCCCGGATTGACAGGTAAACGAACTTTTCGAGTTTTGCAATAATTTGACTCAAGACGCAGTTATTCACTCAATCGAATGTGAAATTTTCCAGAATGAAGCTTAGTTTTATTGATAACTAGCTGCGCCCCGCGGTTTTACCCGCCTAGACCGGAATAATAGGTAGCCTATATGTTAATCCAGGCTAAAAGCTATCTACATACCAAATTTTATCCAAATCGGTCCAGCCGTTTGAGCGTGAAGAAGTAACAAACATACACACTCACAAACTTTCACATTTATAATATTAGTAGGATATTACTGTGCTATGCGTTTATCATTATTCCTATTTTATGATTATATGTGATTTATTTTGTAATAAAATTGACCCTGGGGCTAAAAACAAATTGACCGGGGTAAAAATTAACATGTTAATACATACCCCGTATGATGGGAAAGTATTAACAGGTCATTGACGAGCATATTAAGCACCTAAAGTCGTGTCTTTATTATAGAATGAGGAACCACAAAAGGAAAAGCACGAGGGGTTCAAAGTCAAGAAGAGTACCAAGAAGTAGGTAAATGACATGCCTGAAATTCACCTAAGTGTTTCGGAGGTTATTGAGCAAATGTGCAAGAACCACGCCTAGATGAGGCAGGAGCAGAACCATCAAAACCAAACCCTAAAAGAAATTCTGGAAAACAGCTTCCAAAAGCACTACCGCGTGTTGAATCCAAACGAAAACGTCTAAGAAAGTCCACTATTCTTACTGATACACCTGAGAAAATGGCCTGGTGAAAACAAAAAGATAATATTTATATTGTAATCAAGTATTATAAATAAAGATATTCTTTTTATCATGAATATTGCAAATAACAACTTTACGGTAGTTAAATATTGAAAATATAAATATTAGCTGTAACCGACCCGATCGAGAGTCGAAAATTATCCCACGATGACGTAGGTACCTACTGCCGGGATACAAAGTATCCTGTCTATACCTAAAGCAGGGCCTGCAGTCTCGACATTGATAGCGATCGCTATGTACTAACGATCTGTCGCTACGTCGGAAAAATAATTGATTTTCTTGAAATATGTACAGAGACGGCGTAATTTTTAACTTGCAAGCACTATTTTTCATGAAAACTGATCAACTGATCTGCTGGTCTCTGTACATATTTCAAGAAAATCAATTATTTTGCCGACGTAGCGATCGATCGTTAGGATATAGCGATCGCTATCAATGTCGAGACTGCAGGGCCAGGTGTATTTTCGCTATCTGAGTTGACATCAATTTGAAAGACACTTTGCAGTACATTGCTCGGTGGACATCGATTATAATAGGCACTACGGTTTTCCTATACGTCAAAGCAGCAATGAACGGCAAAGTGCCTATCAAATTGATGTCAATTGAGTTAGCGAATACGCCTGCAAGTCATATTCCATTCGTGCACCATAACCACTTGTGACCTGATTCCTTCCACATTTTGAGTAGGATTTTTTCGACGCTGCAATAATCGTGGCCAAGCACTGGGCCCATACAGCATTATTATTATTATGTACCTACCGTCAACTAGGGTTGCCAACCGTACTCTAAAATAGAGTATCCTACTCTATTTCATGTAGGTGTAGCTACTCTATAATCTGTAATAGTACTAAAGAGTACTCTAAAATAATCTATTTTCACAATGTTTAATAAACTAATAGGCACCAGTCACGTATACCCAATGTCATAACCCAAAAATGTAACGTTTACTGTTAAAATGTCTATTAAAATTAATAAAATATAAGCTAAAAATTGGAGTCATACAATTCTTAAAAAAATTATGGAAAATTGTAGTGCCGCAAAAGGCACAAAAAAATATCTTTTCAAAAATTAAAAAAAATGTACTTTTTTTAAGGTCTGTATAATTGCCCTGTCTGAAATCAGATAAACCTACTCTATTTCTTTTAAAAAAAGTTGGCAACCCTAACGTCGACACGAAAAGAAGTAGGATTTTAAAAAGTGGTCAACTAATTTTGCTCGGATGTTTACGAGTTTACGACACAGAGTACATTATACATACGGACAGTTTACGAGACGAGCGTCAGACGTGCAGCGCCACCATACCACATTGCGCGTCTCAGGTACTAGCAAACACCTGTCTGCTCTAATATCGACCGTAGCGCTCTTTGGGTAGGTACCTACGTAGAGTTTTATCCGAAGGTCAGAGGGCCTAGTGTGAGTTTTTTAACGCACTCGAACGCGTTTGCGTAAACGTCAATTTGTACTAAAACTGTATAAGCGCCGCGTGGTGGCAATAGCGGGTAACCTCTTTTTTTCTATACGATTTGACATAAGCGAACGTTTACGCAAACGCGTTCGAGCGCGTTAAAAAACTCACACTAGGCCCACTGATGTATGTAGGTACACATTGTTGCTATGCGTGTAAGTTCGAGGACGCTTGGTAGAAGGAGCGTGCAGGAACTAAGTTTACGTGGCTATAGGACAGAAGCATCAAGCGTCGTATTTATAAGGTTCCAAATTTGGAACACTAGATGGCACAGTATTCGCCGTGCGTGTTCCCCATTGGTCGAGCTAGAACCACGCACACTAAAGAGTAGAGCCACGTAGAGCTATAATGAAACTATTGATTTGGGTTTACCTACGAGTTATAGATATACATATCTAGGTAACTAGTTCGACTGATTTCGCGTTGGACAGTAGAAAAGTGGGAACAGAAGGAAAGTAGGTAACTAACAAAAGAAAGTCTGGAACTAAGTTATGTAGTTCTTTAATTACTATGTCGAGGAAAAGAGTTCTCTTTCCTCGACATAGTAAATAATTCGGCACTATTGTTATTTTTCTCCTCTACTAGAACAAAAATTAAAAAATCAGATAATGTGTAGGTTGTCTTTTATATGCATTTTAGCTGGAGTTAAAATACCACTTCGTAATGAGTAAATACCTATGCAAGTCCCGAATGAAGTTGAGAATGGAAAAAAAGTGATAAATCAGTTGAAATTTGTTTTCTCACGATAGGTAGATTATACAGCAAGGGGATTAAAGCGGTGTCTTATGTCACGGGCATGAATCCTTCATTGGCGTCATAATGAATAAATAAAATAATAAAAAAATTTATTCATGTTGTCTGGTAAAACAGTAAATACTTACATTTTTGCTTAAATCTATGTCAAGTTCACAAGTGTTATGTGCCTGAACTAGGACATCCTGTGTTTCAGGCGATATGAGGTAAAAATATTATGAAATAATCACGGGAATTATATAAAATAAAGTAAAATAGTCATTTTAGAGGTATGTAAAAAGGAGTAGCTAGTATAAAAAAACCTTAGTAAGTATACTAACTTAGCTAACTAATTAAAAACAAAATGAATAGAACACTACCTACATTCTTTATTTCATTACAGCTAGCAACTTCTCTGTATGTTCATAAGACAAACTTTGAAGAGCTACCTTGAGAGTTTTCTTACAATTTCTATAATTTAGGGAATAAATATTTGCTTTTGCATTTAGTCTGTTATAGAGTAGTGGTCCAAGGAAAACATAAAATTTGGCTGTGAAAGCATGTTTTGTACTTTTTGTGGGGCAAACTATGTCTTTTCGTCTCTTGTTAGTAAATTCAGTGCTGTAGCGAAGAGCTGCGTGTTGTTTTAGTAAAATGCTCATTATGAATAATTGTCGAACTGTTAGTACTTTTTTTTTTTTTTTTTTGGGGGGTGGGAAATCATCCTATGACTTCTTCCGCTCTAGGGTGGAGCGGAAGGGCGTGTCAGACTCTTACTGACTAAAACCCACCCCTGTTCCTCCCTGCCTTGAGTGCCCAGGGGCGAGGTAACTCTTTCGAATTTATCCTCTACCCCCGGGCAGTTTATCCTCCACCCCCGGGCAGAACTGCCGGTCGATTCTGTTAACAGCTCACTGTGAAAACTTAGGTGGAGTGAGCGTGAAGTGAGCTGTCATTCCACCTTGATTGTATGGATTGACAGTGCACTTCACGTTCGCTTCACCTAAGTTTTCACGGTGAGATTTTACAGAATAGCACTACAGTTAGTACTTCACAAGATTTATAGAGTAGGTTAGTAGGAAAGAGAAAAGGGCGGCAAGTAGACACCTTGAGAATCGCTCTTTGAGCTCTTTCGATGGGCAGTAATAAAGTTTTACATGCTCCACCCCACGAGGTAATGCAGTACGTCAATATTGACTGACATAGAGCAAAGTAAACTTGCCTAATTATTATTGGGTTTGCAATATATCGTAGCTTTTTGAATACGAATATCAGCTTACGAATTCTACTATTTAATGCTTCCATATGCTGTTTGAAGGTTAGAGTTTCATCAATTAAAACACCCAAATATTTTATTTTATTGGTCTTACTAATACCTATTGGTACACACAAACGGGCAATCTGCAGGGACTGTACAACAATGAGCAAACAACGTTAAAGGAATATGAGAAGCTTGTTTGTGCATCGAAAATTAATAATAATAATTTGTCTTATCCGCATTTAGAATTAGTGAGTTTTGCTGAAGCCATTTATTTACACTATTGAAGCAGTCTTGCGCGAGCTTGTAGACTTCATGTTCCGATACAGCCGAAAAAAGAAAAACAGTGTCATCAGCGTAAGATATTATTGTGCCATGCTTTAGCTTTACATTACAAAGGTCATTTATGTATATTAGAAATAAAGTGGGCCCTAAAATACTTCCTTGGGGAACACCAAAAGACGTGGTTTTTTGGTCTGCGCTGAAAACACTGCCAATCTTCACGCACTGGGTACGGTTTTCTAAGTAGCTTTTAAAGAGTTTCAGCTGAATGCCTCTTATGCCTAATGTCTCAAGCTTGCGCAACAGAATAGGAATTGAAACTGTGTCAAAAGCTTTGGCGAGGTCCAGAAAAATTCCTACTGTATGGTTACCCTTGTCAAGTTCTTGAGCCAGATAGTCAGTAAGAAGGTGAACGGCATTGGCAGTTGAAAGTTTAGGTCTAAATCCAAATTGTCGATCCGACAAAATTGATTTGTCCTCCAGATATTTGAACAACCTTTTGTTTATAATTTTTTCTAATATATTATAGATAGAAGGCAGTAGAGAAATAGGTCTATAATTTGGTAATTGCTCTTTATTGCCTGATTTATATATAGGGACAACAACTGCTTTTTTGAGGCACTCTGGAAAAATACCCAGAGATAAACACATGCGAAAAATATAAACCAGTGGTGGTATTAAAATATTCCTGAACTGTTTAATAATTTTATTTGATATGTTATCCCAACCAACTGCACAGTCGTCTTTCAAAGTCATGATGATACTTTCTACCTCAGTCTCGTCAGTATCTAGCAGTGCAAAGGATGTTAAGGTGGAGCTGCCCGTAATAGGACTGCTCGTTAGATAAGGCGATTGACCCCGATTTTTTTCTGCAAGACACTTTCCAACATTAACAAAGAAATTATTTGCTATGTTAGCAGATGCCAGCTGTGACGAGTGCACTTGTAATAAACCTGAAGATGACTCATTTTGTTTCGAGGAATATGTTATATTTTTAATACATTTCCAGATCATTTTACTATTTGTTCCAGCCTTTTCTAATGCAGTTTTATCGTAGTTGCTCTTAACTTTTTTGAGTAGATCATTACAAAAATTACGATATCTTTTGTATGACAATTTCAACATAGCATTATCTGGGTGAGATTTAGCTTTCATGTGCAGTTTATCTCTATGTTTCATACAGCGGATAAGACCTGTCGTGATCCAGGGTTTTATGTTGCAATTTTTGTTGGTCAATTGCGATATAACCGTATTTTTCTGAATTGCATGTCGTAAATTTTCTATTACATACAACAAACAAAACTGCGGGTCAGCGGAATTATAGACTGGATCAAACTTGATGACGCGCAAATCTTCTTCAAGTTTATTTATATTCAATTTCGAAATTGTGCGAGTGTTTTGCTTAGGTAAGTTACAATCTAGAGTTAGTAGGGCAGCATTATGATCGGTTATTGTCGAGTTAACAACGAGTGCAAGTGAGGGGTAATTTGTTTTAAGTATGACATGGTCCAAGCAGGAGCCACTATGATGTGTAGGTAAAGTGTGTGCGGGGAGCAGGCCGTGATATGCGCATAGGTTGAGGTAGTCCTGAGCAGATGCATCAGTAGTTCCTGGTAGACTATTGATATTAATATCTCCAATTACAATCGTGTTTTTGATGGATGACAGGTTCTGCAAGCTATCATTCAGCGAGTCAGTAAAATTGCTAATATTGCAAAGTTTGATCCAATCTTAACCACCAAACTGTTGCAGTCGTGCATATTAGGTTCCTCAACAGAGACCTTCAAATGATTCCTTACATAAACTATCACCCCATCATTTTGATTGTAATTTCTATTACCTACTTTTGTACATATTATAACCCGGTATTAGTGGAATGTTATATTGCTTGGCAAGCCAGCATTCGGTTAAAACAATAACGTCACTATTTATGTTTAACCGTTGTTGAAAGGTGCAAAAGCTATCAAAATTCTTAAAAATACTGCGAATATTTTGTGTTAGTACAGTAAATGGAGTTTTGTAGCCGGAAAGATACAATAGAATACAATAGAATAGATACAATAGATGCAATTTTCAGCTTCACAAACTTTTGACTCAGATACAGAGAAATTATCTAATTCGTTAATTAAGTATATTGTTTATCATCATAATATGGTGATAAATACAAAAATAAAAACAAAAACTTAAAAGGTCTAAATAAATAACTTATTAACGGCGCTCTTAGGCGCCTGCATAATCAATGGAATTTATGTATCTTTTTTCGGCCATTATTTTCGCCGACCTTGACTCCTTTTTTTCGCCAGTGGCCGTGACTTCATTTGCAATTACGCACGTGTCAAGGTAATTCTTTCACAAATAAAACAATTATTTGCCAATCGAGTGTTCAAACATGTGTGAAGAAAAGTTAAAAATATTCTTGGCGAAGCAGTGTACCTACAGAATTCACGATACAAAAAAATACTTTTTTTTTTTAAAGTTTTTTTAACAGCCTGTATAGTTGTTACAGTTCAAAATAATTTTTAGTCATACTTACAACGGGATTTCTTTAGTTAAAACTTAAATTAATTCACAATAGGTATGTTTTTAAGAAAAGTTGTTCAGCTTCACGAATAGGCATAGCAGCATATCAAAAAAAAAATACGGGAAATTATGAAACACGTTTTAAAGTTAGTTACAGATATTGGCGTGTCACAGTTTGCTTTACATACAAGCGAGCAAAACGCATACATTCTCAAATTGCTCTGAGCTCGTATGCACTTTGCTCCAATTTATTTGTGATTTTAATGAGCACGATGTAGTTCAGTACATACTACGGGTGTCTGGGTCAGCATACAGTTTGGCAATACGCCATCGGTCCACCTTGTTAGAGGCCTTCCAACGCTACGTCTTCCGGTACGCGGTCGCCACTCCAGAACCTTTCAGCCTCACCGACCGTCCGTTCTGCGGGCAATGTGCCCAGCCCACTGCCACTTCAGTTTGGCAATTCTTCGGGCTATGTCGGTAACCTTGGTTCTCTTGCGGATATCATCATTCCTGATTCGATCACGCAAGGAAACTCCGAGCATAGCCCTCTCCATTGCCCTTTGGGTGACTTTAAGCCTTCTGATGAGACCCATTGTTGGCGACCACGTTTCGGCTCCATATGTCATCACTGGCAACACGCACTGGTCATAGACTTTCGTCTTGAGACACTACGGTATGTGGGACGAGAAGATACCGCGCAGCCTCCTGAATGCCACCCAGCCGAGTCGGATTCGACGATTCACCTCTTTTTCGAAGTTAGTAACTTCGAGTGCAGAGTTTCCGATCTTGATAGGAGTGGGTGCTACATGGGTAGGTATTTACCATGATCTTGGTTTTGTCCATGTTCATTTTAAGACTCACCTCTTCGGAAGCTCTATCGAGCATTGTACTGAGGTCCTCCATAGTCCCGGCCATGACCACTATATCGTCGGCAAATCGAAGGTGATGTACTCGCCATTGATGTTAATGCCTAGCTCTCTCCAGTCCAGAACCTTGAAGACATCCTCCATTGCGGCCGTGAACAATTTCGAAGAAATAACGTCTCCCTGCCTCACACCCCGCTGCAGGAGGACAGGTTTTGTTCGAGTTTCAATCGAACACTCAGCGAAAATGCATAATTGCATCGAACGCAAGTATGCACATTCGCTCGTTGACCAAAATGTGGGGCAGTTCGCGTTTAGATCTCATCAGAGACACCACGTTCTCAACACCATTTTTACCATTACCATTTTACCAATAAGTTAGTGATATAGTTAACCATTTTTACCATTTCTTGTAACTAAGTGTTATAGTAATTCAATACAGCTATTTCCCTTAAAATACGAGACTTTACTTTAACTTTTACCACATACCATAATTACCCTATCAATACGAGAAAGGAGTGTTAGGTCACCATAGTACCGAGCACTACTTTCTACAGGTTTCGAGGTCTGGTCCTGAAGTCGAACTAACGTGGTAGCGTTCTCGTACAAACACTTCAACACCTCGATGTACTGATAGTCGATCTGGCACCGTTGGAGAGACTGCAGTACAGCCCAAGTCTCGATCTAATCGAAGGCTTTCTCGTAGTCCACAAACGCTAAACAAAGAGGCAGGTTATACTCTTCAGTCTTCTGTATAACCTGCCGCAGCCTATGTATGTGATCTACGGTGCTGAAGCCTTTTCAAAATCCGGCTTGCTGGGAAGGCTGGCAGTCGTCAAACCTGCGCGCGAGACGGTTCGTGATGACTCTGGAAAACAGCTTGTAGACATGGCTCAGAAGTGAAATGGGCCTGTAATTCTTAAGCAGGGCATTGTCGCCCTTTTTAAAGAAGAGAACACCTCTGCTCCATGCCTGAACCTATTTACATATTTGTGCACTGACAACGGATGGGATTTTATTCCCCATTTTCCACCAACAAATGGGATTTTATTCCCCATTTGTCACCAGTGGTGACAAAATCGGTGGTAACGACTGGGAATTGACGTCATATTTTAATAACCTTTGATACCTAACAGTAGGTATCACAAATAAATTACTGTTGTGGTACCTATTTACCAAATAATAAAGTGTAGTTTTGGTTTAAAAAATTGGTTGTCTGTAAAGTTGGTTTACGGACGATAGTTTAACGTGATAACGTCATAACAAAACATGGATGAAATATAGATGCGGCGCATGCGTACAATGAGCGTAACGGAACACTTTTTCGTGCATGCAGCCGGCGTTCATCGTTTAATTAGACGTTGTCACGTCAAAAATTAATGTCTTTTGTTTTTACGTTTCATGACATAAGTTGAATAATCTTTGGTTATTATATTGACAGAGGTTGAGAGCTAACAAAATTACCTTTCAAATGTTTAACCACAATTCCATTGCATAGAAATTGTAAAAAACTTGTTTTTAGCAACGCGCTATGAAGTGATTCCAGTTCATTGCTCGCGAGTGTAGTTCTTAATAAAAAAAATCTACTTAAAAAAACACTTCATTTTTTATTAGGTGTGTTCTTTTCAGCAAACATTTGATACCCATATTATGGGAATGCATACAAAACAACTAGACCGCCATATTGGATTTAGAATGACTTCACCTATCTATCCATGCATTGTCATCAAAACCACAGATAATATAATACTAGCGTACAGATGCCTCATCTCATACAAACAAACGGTACCGCCGTATCTACAGGTTTTCGACTTGCACAAACAATTTTCTTCGTTCGGGCCCGTCCTCTACACCTCGCTAGATGGTGTTAGCAGCGACGGCTTGCAAGTTGAATGAATTTACCTATAGTCTGACCAATATTTTCTCACACATTGAGGAATTACTTTATAGTATTTTTGGCTTTGGCACTTCATAACAGTTTTACTGTTTCAAAATGTGTCATTATACAAATTTTAAAGAGACGAATGGACAAACTCCAAAACTTCAAACAGCGCCATCTATTGGTTTAAGAAATATAAATGGAGGATTCCTTCCAATAAATATCTAAATTTGAATTAGGAGCCAGTTATTCCACAATTTTATGCTTAGGGTAGTTTATTAAATAAGAGAATGCAGTTTACCACGGAATAGAAAAAACAGTGGAAGTGCCCCTACATTGTCTTAGCATGGGAACCAGTGTCGCCAAACTCACACATTTACAAATTTAATTGCACATTACACACAAAAAACCGTGATACAATCGGCTACAAATTACAAATGCAACTTTGAAAAATCATCTATATAAATATCAATAATGATATCGAAAAATAAGTCTTATTACAACTACTGAAAGTTGTTATTACCTATTAAATATGTCACAATCAATAAAGACTTTTATCACCTAACAAACAAAGTTCGAGTAATTTACGAGTTTAGCTACTGAACGCTAGAGGGCGCTGAAACCAAATTATTATATTTAGAACGCTAACCCCTTTGAAATAGATGTCATAATCGCATGCACATGTTATATCTTTTGCCAGATGTAGACAGATATCGATATTTCAATATCGATGTATGTTTTATGCAATGTGTGCAATTTAATTATTTTTAACATCATACAAATCTTTTAAGTAATGAAAAAGTTGTTTGTCTTTATAGGGTCTAAATGTTAAATAAAATGTACTTGAAATATTTATTGACCTTGAAATTACCGTTTTTTTGTAATAATAGCTGTTTTGATAGTTTCATGTTTTATTTAACAAGTGATGAAACCGTATATTAATATAATTATTTGGCTTGATGGCTCTCATTAAGTCGGTAATATAATTTTATGTAGGAAATTGTCCTGATGATATTTTGGAATATCGACGACCCAATAAATTAGCGTATTATTTTAGTTAGGACAATATTTTTACTAAATATGTGATGTAGTGTATATGTGTGTGTAGTCTTTTAAAAATACTTCAGTCATGTGGCATATCTTAATGTTATCTTCTGATGGGTATAATAATCCCCCTTAATCCTTAGCTATTATAAATCTATATAAGTATTGATTTTTTTCTGTTACTAAATCACCAACGCAAATATCACACTTATTTTTTTTTAATTACTTGTATTGTTATGCCAGCTATGTGAGCTATTGTTACCTTGCTAAAATCGGATAGATGCAGATCAATAATTTCGTGTAAGTCTTCATCATCTTCCTTGCTTAAGCGTCGTTCTGTACATACTAATTTATTGTAAAACATCGATACCGAACTACTTTATGGATGTGTCCCATCCCTAATTGAGTAGCGTCGAAGTTACTAGAATTTATGTTATGATTTTCCAGCTGGCAACCAAGCAGATTTAGACTTTGCATTGATAAATTATAAGGTTCTTTTTAGTTTACATTGAAGTAACAAAATATGGTATTTTCATTAAATTCAAATATATTGAAAATTAACCATATATTTACCGGTGATATGATACACTTCCACGAGATAGATTTTTTTATGCTATCGTTTTTGCATGACTGTCAAAACCGCACAACAAGACCTAATTCCTAATATTTGACGTATATCAGATAAAGTGTATCATCTAGGGAATGAACTAATGTTGACCATCTCCGCTTATTCGTGACTCGCGCGCGATACCAGAGGGGCACCTTACTAACTTCAACAAGAAATCGATGCATATTGCGCCATCTAGAACTAAATTTTCTTTGTTCGAGGTGAAACCCCGTGTCCAAACTACCTGTAAAGCCTGGAAACTCATCTCAATTAATCGAAACCACGTTGAGCACTGAAACTCACCAGTGAGTTTTGCGATTCACTCGTTTATTACCTCTATTATTACCAAAACGCAATGTATTTTATGCTGTGGCAACATTTACACGCTTGGCCATAGACATTATTGGTCGTCTCAGGTGCCCTCCGACAAAAAATATATGCTGTCATAACTGAGAAAAAATGTCAAACTGACATTTGAATCCGGTTTGTCGTATGCGGGCGAAATTATATTCTCTTTGATGCGGGCGGGGCTTGAAGGATGGTACGTTTGACGAATGGCGGCTTTCAGAG
Organism: Polia nebulosa; assembly: GCA_951329385.1. NCBI lineage: Eukaryota > Metazoa > Arthropoda > Insecta > Lepidoptera > Noctuidae > Polia > Polia nebulosa. The sequence goes on from OX589606.1 coordinate 11,156,118, forward strand.
GTTAACATTTACGCGAAATTTCTGCTTAATCGGAAACCGGGAATTGGGTCAAATTAAACTTCTACAATTTTTTTTTATGGTTAGATAGAGGCGTAGCTTATAAAAGTGTGTTAAAAAACAAATGACCTTACGTTCAGTATAATGTTTATTCGAAGTCCATGTTATAGCTACGAATATACGATATGTAGAATTCTACTTTCTTCAAACACTTTTTAATTTTGTTTACATCTAAACTAGGTAAATGTTCCATTTCATGTTCAGGGAATTTTCTGGAAAAATCTGTTATTTCTTTTGCAATCTTTTTTTCAATTTTTTCCTGTTTTCCTATAGATTTAGCCTTGGAAAGTATGTCGTGTAAATGTGACAAAGCAGCTTCGCAGTAATACTTTTCGTTTTCTTCACTGGGTCCCCTGATGATAAGGAATGTGTCTTTTTTCATGACTGTGAGACTAGCTTCGTCAGTTTGTATGAGTGCACTCTGGAATGGCAAAAAAAACACAATTGAGAAAGGCCATAGCTACTTTGTAGAAGACATCAGCATAAGAAATAGCTTTCGAGTTTCTAGATTACTGGTTTATTTTTTTGACCGGGAACCACTTTAATTTCTCAGTTGTTATCAGGGACCAAAAGTCCAGAAAAGGGTTTCTATTTTAATATAAAAAAAAACCTATTCTTTAAAATCAAAAGTAATGACCATTGTCATAGATACTTAAATTAGTTCATATTAATGATGCTTTTCAGTTAGAAAGTTTGAAATTTTAAGACCTTTCGTGGACTATATTGTAGCCCTTGCAGACCACCAGTGGTCTGCGGACTACAGGTTGGGAACCACTGACTTAGTTATTCTTTATTTAGTGATCAAAGACATTTCTTTTGACATTAAAAATATATTTTTCCTCTTTTCCGTAACTTTTTACTAAAATTTTATCTAACCAGGTAGCCAACTGGATAGCTTTGCCATTGGCTTCATTTAGATCATTCCAGGTGCAGGCGCTTATGCATACTGCGCAGGTCTCATAACCACCTGCACAAAGAGCATGAAGGGGCTCCACACTGACACTGAGTTTGGGATGGGTCAAAGATACCCCATCGATTCAGATTATTTCTACAGCAATCAACCTGGTGGAGGTGTATAAAAGGAGCGTTAACAATATCGTTTTGCGATTTCAAACGCCCAGCACTCCCCAAACAGGGCAACACAGAGCCTAGCTGACTAATCCTTTTCCCGACTCAAGCTCCAAACAAAGTTTTTTTTATCAATTTCAACAAGTCTCACCTAATGGTAAGCGATCATGTGGTCGACGATGGAGCACACTTGCCTAGGAGTAACCTATTCACTGTTGTCTTAAAGACCCCCAGATTGTAGCTATCACTAAACACAGACTCCAGCAGGGAATTCCACTCTGTAGCTGTATGCATAATGAATGTGTACACATTACATTACCTGCAGACATTTCTGTGCAACAGATTCCAAAGCAATGGCCGGATCGTCAAAGTTGGCATTGCTGTCTAAAGTGTCACATATAGTGAGGAGACCTATCACTGCCTCTGCCGGTTTTATTTCACCATTGAAGTACCGCATTATGAAGGCGTAGGATGCCAGCACATTTGTGATGTTGTTCTTGATTGCTGGTGATGGTTTAATGCCCTGAAATTTATAAATTACAAAGGATATTAGTGTCATTACAGTCAGACACATTTAGTTAAGTTAGTGCATGTGTATGACAGGATTTAAGGAGCAATCACTACATATTATAAAACAAAGTCCCCTGCCACGTCTGTCTGTCTGTTTGTTTGCGATAAAATCGAAAACTATTGAATGGATTGCTAGTGAAAAATAAAAAGACTGGCACTGGGAGTACCGACAGAAGTGAAAACTTGAATAAAATCCAGTTTTCACTTCAAATGAAAACAATCCGTTGCAAGTGCTACAACAGTCGGTGTCGGTGACGGTGATGCGCGAGTTCAATAGTTTTTTCCCATTTCAAAAAAGAAGTTTTTACTTCAAAAATGTTAGTAATGCATTGCTTTGTGGGTTTTGGCCACCCTTCCAAGAACATTGCTTGGGTCTTTGTAGTTTTGTTTAACAAAATATTATGTCATGTAGGAATAGTAATAAGAAATTTGGGAATAAATTTATTAATTAACTCTTTCGTAAGTTATACAGCAGAAACTACAAGTCCCATTTTTTGAATTTGGTAGCTTGTAAACTTACAGTCAAAGTTTCAAACTTAGGAACAGCTTTTAACTCTGGACAGTTCATCAATGCTTCACTATCATCAATGCCAACATCTTCCACTAACTTCTTATCCCTCCTGTAAGTCCACCACGGTTTCCACTGCGGCACAATAGACCCTACATCCCCTTGATTTAACAACGCTTCAAATTCATTCCTCTCATCTTCAGTCAACACATTCCACACTGCGTCCGCATTATCAAGGTTCAAATCTTTAATGCGATCCTTAAGGTCCATTTCCTCTTCATCATCAGAATCGGTTGGTTCCTCATCATATTCTATCAAATTATCGATATCAAGGTTGTCTGTATCTTGATTCTGTATCCGTTTTAAAATCTCAAACATTTTATCCCTGGATTCGATATCTGCATGTTGTTCCATCAGTTCGCCATTCACACAGTCTTTGTAGAAGCTCTCGGAGCATTGCTGGTGTTTCTCTGATTTGTAGCAGTCTAAGGAACAGTAGAATGTTTCACAACGGGGACAGCAGTATTTGCTCTGTTTGTCTTCGCAACTGAAAGATTAGATGATGATTTTATTTACGTATAGCGCATTTGTTTTAATTGTAATGTGTTATAATCCGACACGGTAATTAAATAATAATCCTACTAATATAAAGTTTGTGAGGACCTAAGGAAGTTCGATACTCTTTCACGCAAAAATTACTAAACGGATCTTGATGAAACTTTACAGTAGAAACATCAGCTCAGAGTAACACAGGCTATAATTTTCAGTGGGCGGAGGAAGGTACTAATACCACACAGGCGAAGCCGCTGGTAAAAGCTAGTGATAAATAAGCCAAACAAAACCATATGAGAGTTTACAATAAGTTTATACTCACATTCCACAAAGATTTTGGTTTATCTTGGAAGTTGTACTATCAGCCATCGTTACGTCCATCGTACGTATGGACACCAATGAATTCAGTCAAATCATATGCAAAATCTTCTGTCCAAAACGTAAATCTACTGTGATTCTTGCCACAATAACCAACACTCAATATCAAAGCGAATATAATTTCCTCAATAGCAGAACAGGATCAGAAAACGGAGAAAACAGACAACCAAAGTTAATTTGAAGATTTTGGGAGGGTGGGAGACACTGGGAGGCAGTGGGAGGGATCAATTGGAAGAGTGAGCAGTGTTGCCCTTGCCAGGGCCCTTGAGTCGTAATCGTAATGGCACAATTACACCTTCCGATTTCAAGGGACCCAATTTAGGAAACAGGAAGGTGTAATAGCAATTAGAGCAGTTAGTGTCCGATTTAGTGAGATTGAAAGGTCCCGATTTGACTTCCTAAATTGTGTACGATTTAGGATAGTGTAATCGCATCACCCCGATTTAGAGCTAAGTGTTGCCAATTAAGAGACTTTGTCGCTACAAATGGGCTAGTAGTATTTTTGTTTGTGTTTAAAATTAAATTAAATTTCACAAAGTCCCTTTCCCAGAAAAAAAATCTGAGTCCGCTCTTTTTATTTTTAAGTCCGCTCCTGTCCGTCCCTTGAAATCGGAAGGTGTAATTGAGCCTTAAGGCTCAATTACACCTAAATTGAACTCCTAAGTCGGCAGTGTTGCCAACTCTTACAAATTCGAGTCCCTAAACAGAATATCAAAAGTCGCTCTAAAGTCTGTTTAGGGACTCGAATTTGTAAGAGTTGGCAACACTGCCGACTTAGGAGTTCAATTTAGGTGTGATTGAGCCTTAAGGCTCAATTACACCTTCCGATTTCAAGGGACCCAATTTAGGAACAAACTAACTAGGAAGCAGGAAGCGAGCGATTACACTATCCTAAATTGAACTCCTAACTCGGGCTCCTAAGTCGGCAGTGTTGCCAACTCTTACAAATTCGAGTCCCTAAACAGAATATCAAAAGTCGCTCTAAAGTCTCTTAAAAACTGATTCTACCAGGAGCGGACTTAAAAATAAAAAGAGCGGACTCAGATTTTTTTTCTGGGAAAGGGACTTTGTGACATTTAATTTAATTTTAAACACAAACAAAAATACTACTAGCCCATTTGTAGCGACAAAGTCTCTAAATTGGCAACACTTAGCTCTAAATCGGGGTGATGCGATTACACTATCCTAAATCGTACACAATTTAGGAAGTCAAATCGGGACCTTTCAATCTCACTAAATCGGACACTAACTGCTCTAACTGCTATTACACCTTCCTGTTTCCTAAATTGGGTACCTTGAAATCGGAAGGTGTAATTGAGCCATTAACATAAGTTTCATTCCTTGAAATGTTAGATTGTTGCTGCAAAAGTTACATTATTGTTTTTTTTTTATTTTAGGTGTTTTTGGGGTTGGAGGTAAATTGATGTCAGCAAATTGATGCCAGAATTTTTTTTACGTTTTGTGATAGCTAGGCTCAAGTGTCAAAAGATTCGTCTTTGCACGGGCTAACGGAATGTACTAAATTAAAAATTTACGCTAATCAAAATATTTCGCAGTGTGCAAAAGCAATATTTTAAGGAAAAAAATGTTATAAAACCAAATTTTTTGTCGAGAAGTTTTTTGAAGAAAAAATATTGAAGTTTAAAAAATATAAAAAATCAAAGTGAAATATTCGAAAAATAAATATTCGAAATGGTCAGTTTTTATTGTCTCACGCACTTTTCTCATAGTTTTACGACAAAAAACAAGAACAAAACAAATCATAATCAGCCATGTTTATTTTCTTTTTCTTGCTCGGTAGCTACGAAACCGCGAACGGCGCGAACTCGCGAAGTAGGAAACGTGCGCGCAGAGTACTAAAATATAATATAAGGTATTTATTATGTGCGTGCGCGCTTACAAAATTAAGTTCTAATCCATCCAGAATACGCTTCATTTTGTCATGGTGCCTTCCATTCAGAGGCTCATTCAGAGCCATCTCTGAGTGTGTTATGGTGTGAAATACTTTTTAGACGCTCCAGTTTTAGGTATACGTTCAATTTGGATGCGTTCGTAAACTGTTTACAATAAAAATATAGTATTACAAATCTCGATGTTCTCAAAAGTTACGAAAATCGCCCTAAATATAAATGTTACATACATGTTACGCGAGGAGGCAAAAGTTACGAAAAATGTAAAAAATATAACCGTCTGGCAACACTGTGAGTGAGACTTGCGCCGCGTTCCGAATTACTTCTAACGTAAACGAAATCGATAATGGCACGTCAAAAGAACTACTTATTTAGGTTAGGTTAGTGATCTGTGGTCAAAAGTCTCAAAAGCCCAACAAAATCCGTGAACATGAACATTATCGATTTCTTGATGACGCGGGACGCGCAAATAACGATGTTTGACGTGATTCGGAACGCAGCGTGACATTTTTTTTGTCTCTTTTGGAACAGGCTAAGGTCACAGACCATGCTGCCTAGTCATCAATAGTGTATTTTTTTCCATTAGTATGCAGATGTAACAAACACATTCTAATGTTTTTTGCAGTTGTCGGCAACAAATGTGTCGAGTTAGCCTTCCCATAAACTAAAATTCGCAGCTCTATTTTACCGAGATCGCGCCTGTTTCAATGATTCCACATATTGTCCAGTTACGTAGACACTTGAGACACAAAATTACACCAATTTTACATGACAATATCCACTAGGAATCAATAAACGAATAATTAAAACAGTCACTGAACTGAACTGCACTCGAGAAAAGCCCGCCAAAACTCCAGATAACTAAAATAGTAGCAAGCTGTGACTGACTGATTGCGTTTAGTTTCCTGTCACGATTTCATTTATTTGTTTTTTTTCATTTAACTCCGATTAAAATTCAAATTTAGAAGTGAAGAATTATATAAGCAATAGGTATCACAAGTTCACGTTGCATGAATAACTCTGAATTTATGAAAACTTGCTCATGCTATAAAGAACTAAATGTGACGTAATTTCAAAACGTAACTGTCAATGTCAAAGTTAAAAACTTGTTTTCGTAGGAATTTCGAAAAGCAGCTACAAACAAACTAACCGATGTAAACAATAAAAACTGAGTGATGTTGTAATTGATCTGATAAGTTGATACATACCTCCTATAATAACATGTCGGAAGCAGAATTAGTGGAGGACTTCTTCGGTGTTTACCTATTGTACTGTATTAATCCTAAATACAAAGGCATCACTTATATTGGTTATACTCGGGATCCAAACAGGAGAATAATGCAGCATAATCGAGGAACATGGGCTGGAGGCGCTTACCGAACCAATAATAAGGGACCCTGGTACGTACTGAATAGGGTAACTTGAATATTTACTTTAAATTGTTTGCCCATAAGACGAACCACTGACCTTTCTTCCATAGGTTCCCCCAGTAAATTCTCTCTAATAGCTTAAAACCTAAAAACGACTGAACCCTAAAATCTTGTTTCAGTTTGTAGATCAGATATTTTACTAACAAAAAGTTTTATTTTTAATTTACTGTCATATTGATATGCACGCGGTTGACCTTCATCTTATTCTTTTAAAAGTAAGTTACCAAAAGTAGGTCAAAAATGAAAATAGGTGAACTATTATTTTTTTTTAAATTAAAATAAACATTTTTAGGAAAATGGTGATGATAGTGCATGGATTCCCAAATAATATTTCTGCTCTGAGAGTAAGTACCTACCTATTCATTTAGTTTCTTTCGAACTGGGTAATAAACCTACATTTTTCATTAGATAGAGTTTGAATTAGATAGAGTTGTAGTACTTAATTTCTACAAATAAACCAAAATTGATCTTTTCCAGTTTGAATGGGCCTGGCAGAACCCATCAAAGACAACAAGACTGCAACACTTAAACTTGAAGAAGATCCCAAGAAAGGAGTCTGAATTCAAGTTCAAATTGAGAGTTCTGAGTGAGATGCTCCGTGTGGGACCGTGGTGCCGCTTACCTCTGATCATACGGTGGTTGGAGACAGAGTATTGTGAAGAGTTACCTGTAAGATTCCATTTATTTGATGTCTTGAACATCTAAAAAAAATATAAATATATTCTCAATAGCAAAGAAAAATTCAGCAGTAAAGTGGCCATAATATAATGATAAACCTACTAGTAAAATGGGAATATTTCTTAGGTTCTTTTTCCTCATCTGTTATGATAAGTGATTTTTATTTTGTAACTGGTTTTTAATTAACACTTTTACACATCAATATTTTTTTTGAAAGTTTAAGCTAGATGAGGCTGGCGTTTCCTTACCGACTACTCTGAGAAGAAACACTGAAATAAACTCAGAGGTCAAAGTTTCTTTTAATGTCCATACAATCTGTACTGGTTAAATCATATGAGAACTATGTACGTTCATGTCTGAGATAAGCTTTTGAGGAAAGCGCCACACAGATTTGAGTGGACCTATCCAGACAGTGCAAGCATTTGTCATTTATTGTGTAGCTTTACACTCAGAACTTTAAAACGACGATATTGAAAAAAATAAATTTTGGTTAATGTTTATCATTGAAGCAGCTCAATCCCAAGCCTTTTTTTATAATAATATTAATTATTTATTCAGGCAGCAAGATCCAATTTTAAATTATACAATTACATTTGACAACTTGACAAATTAATACAGTGAAACTCACTAAAGGAATAAAACATTAAAATACAATATCAATCCAAAAAAAAAATTTAATTCAATCTCAATTTAACAACACACTAAAATTCATTAAGAACATACATTAAAAATGAATAATTGAAATCTAAAAAAATTATTTACCATTAAACATAATAAATCTTTCAATTTAATAAAATGAATTCATTTAAATATTCAATCAAAATAATTAAAAACTCCGCTCCGCATGTAATTGAATACAATGCCACAATATTGGGCGTTCCATTCGGCCAGCCACAACGCCCAGAATAAAAAAATTTGTCCTCAAGGTAGTCTTTTACTGAGTAAAAAGCTTTTTGGCATAGTTTAGGTTTAATAAATGATTTAAATTAATTAATGCTCAGTTCTTGTATTGTTAAATGTGTTGTTAAATCAAGTCAAGCCATATTGCGATATATAAAGAATGTTTAAGCACATTGAAGGGTATATCCTTCTTCTTTTTTTTTAATGTTTCCCCAAATTAGGAATTACTTCTGTATCATGGGTGCGTTCACAAACAGCTAAACTCACATACACAAGACATCCCAACTCAGAATAACTATGCTATTAGCCATACAAATATTACAAACTTTACAACCCCTATCTCCAATATTATTTAAAAAAAACCTCTTAACTTTTTGATTTCAGCCTGATAGAATGCAACCAGAACATATGACAATCTGCCAAGGGCCAGTCAGAAGTAGGAACTTGAAACACAAAACTTCCAGCACCATACCACCTGATGAAGAATGTCTACTATGTTCAAACAACATAAGCCATGGTCAAGCAAAGATAACCTGTTTGAATCCCAGCTGTGAACTTATCACCCATATTACATGTTTGGCTGACCTATTCTTGGTACCAGGAGAGTATGTGCCCATAGAAGGTAGCTGCCCTTTCTGCAGTGTTAAGTTAAAATGGGGAGATTTGATCAGGAAAATGAAGGGATGTTCTCGAATGTGTGAGGGAGAGGAATGCAGTGATGAAGAAGATACGCAAGATAAGGGTTTTGCTGAAGATCCTTCTTGGATGCTTGATTGTAATGAGGATTTATGACGAATTTTTTAATACAGTAATAATGAAGAAAAAATTGTTTTTACTTTTACTTGAACTCCATCCTTTGCGGCAAAGGCAGGTAAAACCGTGTCCAAGCAAGTTCTACAGACCTAATTTTCCGCATTGGACCTCTTTTTAATTTTTTTTTAATTTTGGGGTGTGCGAAATCATCCAATGACTTCTCCCGCTCTAGGGTGGAGCGGAAGGGCGTGTCAGACTTTTACTGACTAAAACCCACCCCTGTTCCTCCCTGCCCTGAATGCCCAGGGGCGAGGTAACTCTTTCGAATTTATCCTCAACCCCCGGGCAGGCATCGGCCATGACGGACCCCGTCCTGTTTGCTGACAACTCTTTGAGGCGCGCGTGGAACACTACGCGCCGTCGACTCTCGGGCCTGGTGCTGATCGGACGGCGAGTTACCCACTACTCGCCGTCCGCAGGCCCGGGTGCATTGGACCCCTTATTATCTACATTTTATGTACCTACTTTACTATCTTTTCCTGGGGTTTCACTATGGGGTATAATTTCATCCAGAGTTTAGACTATAAAAGGTTATATACGGAACGTCATTGGACATAAATGAAGCAGGATCGTTAAAATGTGTGAGTGACCTTGACGAACGTAACGATGACGTATCGGCTTCTCTCTCTTTTTCTATGTGAGCTTATTTCGCGTGTATAGATACAAGCCGGCTGCTCATTCTGGTACTTCAGATTGCTGGAACCTTTCATAGTCTAAGATCCCGAGGATTGTCTTTTTAAGCGACTGCAAGGAAAGGGTTATATTTTTCGCGCGTGTACGTATGTAATATTTTTATTACATATCTTCCAAACCGCAGGACGGATTGACATAATTAAGATAGAGTTAGATGCGTCTTTACAGCTCAAGTGTTCTTGGATAGGCAACGTTAAAAAAAACAAATATGGCGACTGTGAGATGCCATTCTTTGGAGGGGAAAAAAAAATAACGAGCTCGAGGAGACGATTCCAAAAATAAAAAAAAATCAAATTTTCAATTATTTAAACCCGACTGAAAAAAACTCATTATAACAAAAAAATACAACTGACTTCCTTAAAAAACAGTAAAAAGTTTTTTATTTTTCCCTTTGTAATTGTTGTACCTACCCCATAACTAAAACTAAATAGTAAAGTTATGCCCGAATTGATAGCCCCAAATATATGGAATTTGAACATAATCGGTGAAATTAGGGTGTATCAGGGTGAACTGTACAAATCTGTGTACCTACCACAGAGTACATTATAATATATAGAAAGTACCTACCTTCAGAGCAGTATCAGCGAGATGTTATGTTATAAAGTGGTGTAAACAATAAACAGACATGCGATTGCAACAATTCCGAAAGGTTTGCTATCAATTATTGAAGAGTTCGATTGTGTATCTCCAAGGTTCTTCATCAGATCTTCACCAAAATTAAATGGGACCACATGAGAAGCATCAGCTTTCAAACAAAAAAAAAAAGAATCATCAAAATCGGTTCACCTAGGAAAAGTTCTGAGGTACCTAACACACTTAAAAAAAAAAAAAAACATTCGAATGAAGAACCTCCTCCGTTTTTTGAAGTCTGTTAAAAAACAACTAAAAAGCAACACAACTGCATCAGACTTCTTGAAAAGTGAATTGTTTGGAACTTTTTTGTTGTTATAAGTCAGTCGGGTTTTATGAAAGTTTTAATTTTTTTTTATTCTGTCTAGTTCTTGCTGTCTCACTGCTGGGCAAAAGTTCTCGCAAGTCCATCCAGATACCTTCCCTTGCGCCGGCTCAATCAGCCCTCATGGTACCTCCTCCAGTCATCTCGCTAACTCTTTCTGGGCCGGTCTCAACGGCGTCTTCGACCTCCAGGAACCTATAGCGTAGTCTGAGCCCAGAGGTCATAATGCATGCGGCTGACATGACCCGCCCAATCCACTTAACCTTTTTTTTGGAGTGTTGGAAATCATCAAATGACTTCTCCCACTCTGGGTGTAGCGGGAGGGCGTGTCAGACTCTTACTGACTAAAACCCACCCTTGTTCCTTCAGTTGCCTGTGATGTGACTCAGGATGACTGGACAAATCTTCAAAATAGCTCGCATTTTATTAGGTCAATAGGGCACTTTATGTGACGGCTAGACACCCTTATTTCAGAATTTGTGACGCTACAGAATCTTAGATAATCGATCGAAAACGTGTCCAGCCAACTTGAAAAACCACTTTTCGCTGGTCTCTCAATCACGGTAACGGAAGTGATTTTGACGTCTTTTTGCATATCAACGGGCGTCACATAAATTTGTGGCAGGCATCGAGCTAAAGTCTTCTATCGATTTAAATACTATTAGTATCACCAATACACGGATTTTCGTTCATTAAAGAAAACATCTTAAAATATACTTAGTCCTACATAAAACCTACTATATTGGTAACTCTACTGCATGCTGTGTTTGTATGGGAAAATTTAAATGATCAATATCTTTGAAACTACTCAAAGTTTCTTCGTCACAAATTCAGGTTACCATTATCGTCCCCGTCACAAAATGTTGAACCCATTTCGAAGGCCGTATATCATCAGGCAGCGGAGACACATGTGTCCAGCCATCCTGAACTCAGGCTGGACATTAAGTATTTATTGATTGCTCGAAAACCGTTACATGTGACGCCAAAAATCAAACGTTTATTACTGTCACAAATTGCGTCACTAAATATTAGTAAAGGAACCGTATTCGAAAACGCTCCCATTATTGAGATTCGGAAGTGCCAGCCAAAAGTTTTACACGTAAATTCAAGAAGGCTGGAAACAGATTTTTGCATTTTTCTTCTAAACCGCTGTACGTATCACAAAACTTTCAGCTCGATGCCTGTCACAAATTTATGTGACGCCCGTTGATATGCAAAAAGTTGTCAAAATCACTTCCGTTCCCGAGATTGAGAGACCAGCGAAAAGTGGTTTTTCTAGATGGCTGGACACGTTTTCGATCGTTTATCTAAGATTCTGTAGCGTCACATATTCTGAAATAAGGGTGTTTAGCCGTCACATAAAGTGCCCTATTGACCTACATAAATGCGAGCTATTTTGAAGATTTGTCCAGCCATCCTGAGTCAAATTGCCTGTGCCAAGGGCCGCGGTAACTGTCTTTCGAATTTATCCGCGACCCCAGGCAGATCCACTTGACCCTGAGATTACCTTTTGCGAACAAATGTAACGGGAATAGGTGGTCATATTTTAAATACCTACTGCTTCTACCCTAAGGTACTATTATTTATTCTGTGCTTAAAGGATATAACTTTTTTCAAGAACGTTATAGTGAAATCCAAAAGAAATTGGACCTCCCGTACTAATATAAACAGTTGATGATAACTTTGTACGGAAAGTAAATTTCATTTTTCGGGAATTTAGTTTTCTTTAAAATCCTTGAAGTGATTTTTACTTTGACTTCCTTGAAGTAATTTTTACTTTGAGTTCCTTGAAGTAATTTTTACTTTGACTTCTTTAAAGTAATTTGACTTTCTTGAAGTAATTTTTACTTTGACTTCCTTGAAGTAATTTTTACTTTGACTTCCTTGAAGTAATTTTTACTTTGACTCCTTGAAGTAATTTTTACTTTTACTTCCTTGAAGTAATTTTTACTTTGACTTCTTTAAAGTAATTTGACTTTCTTGAAGTAATTTTTACTTTGACTTCCTTGAAGTAATTTTTACTTTGACTTCCTTGAAGTAATTTTTACTTTGACTCCTTGAAGTAATTTTTGCTTTTACTTCCTTGAAGTAATTTTTACTTTGACTTTCTTGAAGTAATTTTTACTTTGACTTTCTTGAAGTAATTTTTACTTTGACTTTCTTGAAGTAATTTTTACTTTTACTTCCTTGAAGTAATTTTTACTTTGACTTCCTTGAAGTAATTTTTACTTTGACTTCCTTGAAGTAATTTTTACTTTTACTTGAAGTAATTTTTACTTTGACTGCCTTGAAGTAATTTTTACTTTGACTTCCTTAAAGTAATTTTTACTTTGACTTCCTTGAAGTAGTTTTTACTTTGACATCCTTGAAGTAATTTTTACTTTGACTCCTTGAAGTAATTTTTGCTTTTACTTCCTTGAACTAATTTTTACTTTGACTTTCTTGAAGTAATTTTTACTTTGACTCCTTGAAGTAATTTTTACTTTGACTTCCTTGAAGTAATTTTTACTTTGACTTCCTTAAAGTAATTTTTACTTTGACTTCCTTGAAGTAATTTTTACTTTGACTTCCTTGAAGTAATTTTTACTTTGACTTCCTTAAAGTAATTTTTACTTTGACTTCCTTGAAGTAATTTTTACTTTTACTTGAAGTAATTTTTACTTTGACTGCCTTGAAGTAATTTTTACTTTGACTTCATTGACGCAATTTTTCATTTCCATGAGCAAAAGCAGTATCTTAAATATGACCACGCATTTCCGATACAAAAATTATTTTACATATTTCGTCTTCCTCCCCTTTTCACTCGCGCACCGGTTTCCGCCTCGACAGCTGTAATTGCTATAATTAGCACGATATTACCCGAGTTGAAATAACTGATGTTTATTTACGGAACTTGTTTCAATTTAAAAGAGTACGGAAACCACGTTCGTGATTGATGGTGTGTGAAACATGGACTCCTCAGCGTTACTTATTTGAACTTGACTGACAGAAGACGCAAACACGCTAGGTAGGTACAGTGAGCAAGAAAAGTGTTACCTAGGTACGCGTAAATGTTTCAAAATTAAAATGGGTTTTGCGAGTATGATTGAAAATATCTAGCTCGGTAAGACAAATGTCCGTTTCCTCTAACACTATTTTTAATTTCCTTTACTTTTCATGTCTTACAAATTTAACGTACCTACCTACAACTCTCCAATTCTTAGTTGGTAAAGCCAATGAAATTAATTAAGAACAAGGTTAAAACTATGTTACCAGCACTGATTTTATGATGTCCAAATCACATTAAACCAAAGTGATTAATATTTATTCGACTGTAGGTACTTTACTTCATAATTGTGGCAGGAAAAAACACTAATGAATTGATTACCCAAATGCTTTTGCATTATGCATTTCAATTGCGTGTCTGTCACTACAAAACGGAAATTAACCAGGAAAAGTTCGACCGATGACATTTAAATTGCATGCCTTTTTTCGCAAATCGATAAAACATTTTAAGGCACAGTTAAACGACTTTTAATGGTATTTAGTTGAACATCACGTCTAAACGACTTGTCTTATTTCTTTGAAAAAAATATATGTTCAGAATATTTGAAATAATATTTTTATAACATAGTGTAATTAATTTGTAAAGTTATGTCTAACTCGGATAAAAAATTGAGAATCACGCAAAAACTATAAAGCGTATTTTTATGAAACCTTCACCATTTTAAAGATCATTTAATTATTTACAATTTAGTCTCAGTGTTTTAGTTTAATATTTGTTGTTTTATGTGTAATAAATTAATAATGCGTCTAAATTCGGACAGCGCTCCTTTATGGGCGAGTCCTATTACTGGGTGGACGTACGACGCGTTACGTGAGCTCAGCGCAGAACACGCAAGCTATCCACTCAAGGTCGTTGGCAGCTAATAGTGCTTTAATACAGTTGCCAGTATTGTCTGTCAGAGTATCAACGAACGTAGTATTCTGATAAATTCTGCTAAATCGTTTTGCCAGAATTTTCTAATTAGTTAATTGTTCAACAGATTCAGAACAGGTAGGAAATATTTTTATAAACCTTCAACCAACCAATTACGAGTTTATCAAATTTCATATTCCATGTTATTGGGGTTATCTATCAATTCGGGGATAACTTTAATATTTAGTTTCAGTTCTGGGGTCAATCTGCCTAGCCTTTTCCCAACTATCTTGGGATCGGCTTCCAGTCTAACCGGATGTAGCTGAATACCAGTATTTTACATGGAGCGATTCCTATAATAGGTAAATAGGTAGGTACACTATAAATTGAAAAATAACTTTAATTTCGGAAGTCGGTGTCAAATAACGAAGAAATAAATACAAACATCGACTTCCAAAATAAAGTTATTGCGAAATTAAGTTAACTTTTCATGCCTAAACCACTCATCATGAAATGTTTCATACCCATATACGTTGCCAATAAGAGTACAGAAAAAGCCATTAGGCCTTTTATCCAGAAAAAAAATACTCTTCCCGAGGGATAAAATAATGCGAAAAAAATGCCAATGTGTGTTTGTTGGTTACGCTTTCACGCCTTGACGGCTGAACGGATTTAGATAAAACTTGGGACACGGGTAGACCATAATTATCTTAGATTAGGCTAAAGGATACTTTTTATCCCAGGAGTATGTTTCCTTGGTATCTAGCTAAGCTAAGTTGAATTTATGTATTTGATATCTACTTACTTAAGTCTAACTAAAAAAATTTAGTAAGAAATAAAGTAAAACTAAATTCAAAAATGCATACATAACATACAAACAATTAAAGTGGCGATGGACAGGACATATGACAAGAGAGAAAAAGGAAAAATGGACAAGACTTATAACAGAATGGTACCCGCTAGACTGCAAAAGGAACACAGGAAGACAAACTAAGAGATGGGAAGATGATATCAGGAAAATAGCGGGTCCAACATGGACTAGAACGGCAAGGGATAGAATTGAATGGCGATCTTTAGAGGAGGCCTTTGTCGGAAGACAAGTTGAGGAGTAAATACCGTTTGCCGAAGTATAGATAGTATTATAATTAGTAAATTTTGTTATTAGTAACGTAGTAGTAAAGATCTTAGGCATATTTACAAAACTTTTGTTATAACCAAGATCAACAATAAAGGCTTTTTATTTATTTACTTAAGTCTTACAGGGAACAGTGAAACAGGTGCTAATAGATTTATCGATCTTTTTTAGGGTTCCGTACCCGACGGGTCCAAACGGAGCCCTAGTGTTGTCATTCACGTAATCACGTGTCTGCCGGTCCGTCGTCTGTCACACAGGTTTTTACAGCCAAACGGTTGGAGCTACATGGCATCTTGATGACCCAAAAGCCATACAAATTGTCAAAAAAATATTTTTAAATGTTTTTAAGGGGGGCTCCCATACAGCTAAAGGGAGGTATCGTTGTTAAGATCTCGTTAGGTAGAAAAATACTGTATTTTGTGTTTTAAAAAAATATTGGAACACGAATGAGAAGCCACCAAATTCAGCTTTTTTTTACAAAATTTTGTTCCGAAGAATTTTTAATTTCCCATTGACCTAAGAACTTGAAATTTGGTGATAATGTTTATTATTTACGTATAATTTACAAACAAATACCAATATTGTTAGAACAATCAAATTCCCTCATTTGGACCACATAGATTCTATATTTGGTACGGAACCCTAAATGTGCCAAGTCCGACACGTACTTGGCCGGTGTTTTAATAAAACCTCCTACGAACTCCATTTATAAGATGGAAACACATAAAAATAAATAAATAATGAAACAACAATGTGATAATAAATTAAGTACTATAATTATTTACAATTTTTAAACTTAAACGTACGTTTAAAATTGAGCAGAAATAAATAAGCTAGTAACTACCAGGTACATCGTTAATAGGATTAAACTAGAAATTAATACAAGGAAATGAAAGAAGCAAAAATATACGTAAACTTAAACAAAAACATAAGTAAACACTTTAAAGATTTCATAAAGAAAACAAAAATACAACTGCATTGAGATCTCCTCCTATTTCTGAAGTCACATTTACTTGGGGTAAGTACAAAATATTCCTTTGAAAAATTATACGATAACAATGGTGCCGATTCTGGTTTGCACAAACTTAACTTTATTTAGGCTATTGCTATCTTTTACTTTCTAATAAAACAAGAAAGAGACGGACGTAAATTAGAGTTGTCAAATTTAGTTGAACTAATATATCCATACAAATTAAGGGTACACTTAAAAATATGTCGACTAAAACACGGTAAAGCGCAAGGCGTAAACTAGTTTGACATCTCTAAATTAGTTCATAGCTATAGCCGTCCTTTTCTCGCACTGCCTTTTAGTAAAAGATAACGATTCTCTAATTTTAGTTTAGTTATTGAATAAGAGAATTGGCACCATTGTTAATGTCTTAATAAACCAATATTTCTAACTTTCTTCGATAATATGTAGGTACAGTCACAAGTAATTAGATACACACACTTTCGATTAATCCTGTATGTAAAACCCTCCCCGGTTTTACGTACAGGATTAATCAATATCTAATGAAGAAAAAACAAAAAAAGGCCGATGGTCGACCTGAAATCAAGTTTAATATCTTTAAAAATAAAACACTTAAGTAGTTGATCTAAAATTAATTGAATTTTAGATCAACTAACCTTTTTTCGACAGTTATCCCGTTTGCGGAGTTTCACTTAATAATTTAATTTGTCAATGTCAATTAATTTAATCAGCTACTCATGGTGATACATGATTTTGTGGTCGTGACTGTACACAATAATATCCAACATAAAATAAAAACTTTTTGCCTAATATAAACAACAAATTAAGAGGAAATATGAAACTATAAAATCGTCTTATAATATTTAGGCAATTTACCAAAAACTAACATTCTGTATTAAATATTAAAAGACTCAAATAAATTACTTTTTAACAAATAGGAATTTAAATAGTTTTACAACAAGACATAACTGAGTAAATGCAATTTATTTGGTATCGAAGATATGCACGTATAGAAACTCAAAATTAATAATCGTCAAAGAAATCATCACCATCGTCATCATCAAAATCATCATCATCGTCCGCTCCAGGCGGGACAAATGCACCGTTCATCACTTCACCGATTGGCTCCTCAAAACCAAGAACTTTTGCGAACCCATACACCATTCTCATCACCACTAGTCTTGTAAAATCCACAGGCGTAGTTTCTTTCCTCTGCAAAGTCAGCTGCTTCTCCGTAGGATAATCCTTAATCTTCCTCCTCCTCATCTCACACGGAGACAGCACCAAAATAAGCGCGAAAATCACGAAAAATATGCGCGCCATTTTGTTTTAATTTCCCGCCAAAACAAACGTCAAATTAGGATGCGTTCACTTATATTAGTCTGATTTAAAATTTTATTAAAAACTTTTTTGCATTATAGAATTGTTTTTGACCGAGTTGAAAAGTGAAGAGGCAGCTAGCTGCTAACGGAATGTTGGCGCACGGGCGAATGACGACGGCCGCGTACTGCGGGCCCGATACTATTGTGTGTCATGCCAATGAGTATATGGATAACTGTCTTAAAACCCGCGGCGACCGATCGCAAAGAAATATTTTACAGTTAGTTAAGCATATTGGGCCGCCCGGTGAAAAGGAATCTGATTTCGTGTTAATTTTCCTGCATTTTATGCGCGATGACGTGATAAGCACAGGTTTACTTGCTACAGTGTCAGTAATGAAAGCGGGACAGGTACTTCAAGTAAGGCGTTGTTAATGTTTCGCCTTTTACAAAGATGAAAGTGAGACTCCTATTCTGATGTCTAGTTTGTATAATTTATTACTTCTGCATGTGTGAGTTCATTTGACAAATCCTTTTTTGTAGAAACTTTCGCTTGTCTGGTATTTTTAAATGAAAAATCTTCTTCCTGTACAGTAGGTATGTCAATTTATTTGGGGTCGCCCCTAGAATGCATTTTATTCATACGTCTACATCGTCACATGTCTGTTCACCCCTTTTCTAGCCGAAGCTATCCGTGGTTACCTTAATCTTCTTGACTCGTCTTGAGAAAAGTTCTGTTTATACTTACGACGTTATTCCAAATACCCAATGACCGCAATGCCGACTCTCAACTTGACACCAAAAGTTTCTTTCTTCTAAAATTCGCAAGATGTAAGTCAAAAAGTCGTTGTCTCCCCACATATCACACTTCGTAAACACCATACCAAATATATACCCACATAGTCTGCGTATGTAGGTCTGTTGGTGGCAAAGATCATGACTCGACTCAAAGTTCTCACCGCCTAGATTAGATATCTACAAGCCTTGCACGCATTCTAGACGCTGAGGAAGCCCGTTTACACGTTGCAACGACCTTCTACGGTTGTTGCGTCTGGGAGACGATTATTCCAAGTTGTGTCGGATACGCGCCACATAAGATTAGAAAAAGATAATTCTTTATCGGCTGACTTCTGCGCCTCGTTAGAAACAATTGTGTTACAGAAATCAGCCTGTTATCTATCCTACCCAGGGGTTGAGGATAAATCCGAAACAGAGTTACAGTCTAGTCTTAGTCAGTAAAAGTCTGACACGCCCTCCCGCTCCACCCTAGAGCGGGAGATGTCATTGGATGATTCCCCACCCACAAAAAAAAAGTCTGTTATCTATAGGTTTACCTAATCAATAGCTTCTGCATTTTAATACCATAGATTGAGTTTTTCTACTTTTTACAATAATAATTAAAATAGCAAACTATAGCTATGAAATTAATGATTGATTAAAAATTAATTCAACAAAGGATTTAAAATAAAAAACCGGCAAAGTGTGTGTCGGACTTCGCACATGTAGGGTTCCGTACCAAATGTATATTTGACTATTTGTATGACTTTGGGTCAACAATATGCTTATACAGGGTGTAACGGAAAGGTGTGGTCATATTTTAGGAGCCGGTTCTGCCCATGGAAATGAACAACTTTTTCTAAGAATAAAATAGAAAATTCCAAAAAAAAAAAAATTGGATTTCCATACAAAGTTATCATCAGCTGATCAATATTTGTATGGGAGGTAAAATGTTTTTTTTAGAATTTCCTCGGATTTTCTTGAATGAAGTTGTTTATATCGATGAGCAGATGCAGTTCTTAAAATATGACCACACCTTTCCGTTACACCCTGTATACTGTGAAAATTAGAAGACTAAAGCTCCAACCGTTTGACAGACGACGGACATACAGACAGACGGGCACGTGAGTGACAGCAATAGGGTTCCGTTTGGACCCTTCGGGTACGGAACCCTAAAAAGACTTTTTTATCATTGATAGCCTCGTTCTTGACCACTATGTCACCTGACGGTAAGCGATGATGTTGTTGAAAATGGAGCATGCTTTCCTAGAAGTAATCTATTCATTCTTGACTTAAAGACCCAGGCTGTAGCTATCAGGAAACAGACTCTGGCAGGGACACTCCTAACCTAAGCTGTACAAAAAAACAATAGATTTATCATTTTATTACATGAATAAGGGCCGATTTCACCAATTCGAAACGCCCAGTTAACACACACACACATGACAGTGGCTAAACGCGTTTAAGCTCGCTTAAACGCGTTTAGCCACTGTCATAAAGCTGAAGAGTTTTTTGTTTGTTTGCTAATCTCAGGAACTACTGAATCGAATTGAAAAAATATTTTTGAGTTGAATAGTCCATTTATCGAGGAAGGCTATAGGCTATATAATATCCCGCTGCGACCAACAGGAGCTGAGCATCAATGAAAAACGTGTCAAAAACGGGGAAAAAATCCTTTTGAGAGCTTCAGTGGCGTGCGCTGCGTCAACGGTTAAAGTTACGCAAAAATTGTGTAAGACGGAATTGTTCTCTTTTTATAATTAAAAAAAAAGCTGCGACAGCATATGTCTATCTTTTATGGTTAACTCACTATAATCTTTTTATGGTTTTTATTTTTTACGCTAAGCTTTGTTCAGTAAAACTTAGTTTATAGAGCGAATGGTGAAATCGGCGCTAAAACTTGTCGTCAACTGGTAGGTATGTTAACTGCATATTCTGTACATAACCCTACTTATTATAATACTCCGAGAAACTCAGATCTAGCATGAACGCTCGTTTCAGTAAAATTGCAATGGCCACAAGAATCATAAAATATCCAAATGACCACTAAATGATTTTTTATTTTTTTTATTTACAAGTCGTGCAGCAGCTTTCACGTCTCAAAAATTCTTCATTTTAATGGCAACGGCAACTTATTTAAACGACTCACTAAACGACATGTTTGTGACATTAAAGGCTTTGAGAAACTTCAGATAATAGATGCAGTTTTTAACCGACTTCGAAAAAGGAGGAGGTTCTATGTTCGACTGTATGTATTGTCCGATTTCTCCGTCAGTTGTGGACCGATTTTCAAAATTCTTTTTTTATCCAAAAGAATGTATTCTCGGGGTGGTCCCATATAAATTTTAGCGAAACTGAACAAAAACGAAAAATACGTATACCTCAATGACGTTTTGGTTTTCTCCAATTACGAGTATGCTTAAATTTCACGTTCCATTTTATTGGGGTTTTTAGTTCTAGGGTATAACAACTTATCATCAGCCTTTTAATGTCCCCACTGCTGGGGCACAGGCCTTCTTTCTGTGAGAGGGTGTGGGCCGTAATCCTCCACGCGGGTCCAATGCGGATTGGTGGATGTCACATATCTTAAAATTTTTGATTCTAGAACATGCCGGTTTACTCACGATGTTTTCCTTCACCGTTTTGAGAGCAGTGGTGATGAAATAATTTACACAAAGTAAAGGCCCAGCTGTATTGGCCCGACTTACAAGTTGTAGGCCGTGAGTTCAAACCCAGCCCAGGCAGGCGCTTTACATTGTGTAAATTATTTCATCACCACTGCTCTCAAAACGGTGAAGGAAAACATCGTGAGGAAACCGGCATGTCCTAGAACCAAAAATTTGAAGATATGTGACATCCACCAATCCGCATTGGGCCCGCGTGGAGGATTACGGCCCACACCCTCTCACAGAGAGGAGGCCTGTGCCCCAGCAGTGGGGACATTAAAAGGCTGATGATGATGATGATGAATCGAAAGCCACGTTATTTGTGAGTATCATAGGCTGTAAATTTTTGAAATCCACGCGAATTAAGTCGCGGGCGAAGTGCTAGTAGCTTATAATTATAAATGTTGTATATAACTCAAATATGACTGAGTAAATAGCTATACTATTTAACATATTCCTAGTGCATCTGCATTAGTGGGAACGATATGCATGGAACAAAAAATCGTATCGTGTAAACGGGCCATTAGGCAATAAAAAGGAACCTTTTTGCTTGATTTTAAAGTTGAAACGTACACATGTCACATAACCGTTAAGCCATATCAATCAAATCAAAGCATTTGTTTCAAATAAACCGTTTACAGGCACTTTTGACATTGACATTGTCAATAAGTCGGTCAGTCAGAAAGATGAAGCTAATTGCACATTCCAAAGCGTAGATCTCTATGGAGATGAACGTGCAAGAAACTCTTTTTAGTTAGTCTCAGTAGTTTGGTCTAATTGCAGCAATAGTCCGCAACTTTAATAGGGGCACTTATGAAATTACGGTTGCCTTTTTAGCTGTGTATTTAGACTTTACCAGAAATGGATCAAATGGCGGTTCTAGTTTTTCTAAATTGTCGCTTATATAGGGTTATTGGTAACTTGACGTATTCCCGGCAGGACGTGATAGTGTGACCAATTTGCAACAGTTAAAGTCCCGAGGAAGCCTAGAAGGAAACCCATTGATTTCGAGAAAATACAAGTTTTCAACTAGCAGTTTCAAAGAAAAAAAAATCTGGGAAAATTAAAAAAAAAAAACTGATGTTTAATTGTTGCAAATAGGTCACACTATAACGTCCTGCCGGGAATACGTCGAGTTACCTCTAGCTCTGTATGTATTTTTGGAACGAAGTTCCTTATCGCGCGTTGTGAAAGGGGGCTAGACGGAAAAAATTCTTACGAAAAGTTGTCACGACACTAATGAGGCTGTCCATCCAAAAAGATTAGTTGGAAAAACAATCTAATAAAAACTTCTTGTATTTTTGGTGGGTAGGTACAAAGTTTGCAAGCAGATCAAGCATTATCTAACCAATTTCGTGTGTTAAATCCAAGCTTCGTTCCATCCGGGTGTCCCTTGACACCTCTCAAGTTTTTTTTTTAAATTTTCCCAGAATTTTAGTTGAAACAGCAGGGGTGAGGGGTGGGCGCCACGTAAAAAAAATCCTCCACAGTATTTTCAACTTATTTTGCTGTCGTTACAGTATGGAAATGAATAAAAACAATGAAAACGACAAACCTATCAGAAGCTAATAATTTATTTCCTAACAGCCTATTTACCGTGTTTTATCAACCATTTAAAGTAAAGTTAACCATTCCACAAAAATGTACCTTTTTATGTCTTCCGTATTTCCACACGAAGGAATTTATTGACAATCTACCTAAATGGCGAAACGGTGTTTTCGGTGAAGAAAGAGACAAAAAAATTGTCAAGTGCAAATTTACTTGCGCTAAATGTTCGTGTGTTAAATCCGCCCGTGCTTTCTGGTAAAAACCGCAGAAGCAGAAAGCTGTCAAAATACCGGAATCCCGTTAATGTTCGCTCAGTCTATACCTAGGTACCTACACTTTATTCCTTTCAGTTTTCGGATTTCTATGAAACAAATCGTTGCGTGATTAATTATTTTAGCTTCTGTCAGCGACTTCGCCCGCGTGGAATGTAATACTTCCCTCACTATAAATTCTAGCCTATGTGCTATTCCACTGGGCACGCCACTGGAGGGAGTGTCTGGAGAGGCGTCACGGCGTCCTCACCTTCCGCCTGACGCAGGTCCTCACCGGACACGGTTGTTTCGGGTGGTTCCTGCATCAGATCTGGCGGGAGGAAACGTCCGGGTGTTACCACTGCGCGGATCGCCCAGAGGACACGGTGGAGCATACGGTGGAGGTCTGCCACGCTTGGGCGGAGCACCGCCGTGTCCTCGTGGATGCGATAGGCGGCGGTGACCTCTCGCGCCCGGCCCTGGTTCAGGCCATGGTACGGAGCGAAAGGGAATGGGAAGCAGTCTTCGCCTTCTGCGAAGCAGTAATGCTCGCGAAGGCGGAGGCGGGACGCGTGAGGGAAGCTCAACGGAGTGTCCCTCAGGGCCCCGGCAGCTACCACCGCAGGAGAGGTACTGGGCGTAGGACGTCGCGAGACGATCTCCGGCCACCGTAGACCCGGGCCTGCGGATGGCGAGCAGTAGGTAGCTCGCCGTCCGATCAGCACCAGGCCCGTGAGTCGACGGCGCGTAGTGTTCCACGCGCGCCTCAAAGAGATGAGTGTCAGCCACCACTGACGGGGCCCATCGTGGCCGGTGGCTGCATGCCTAGGTGTAGCGGATAAATTCTGAAAATGAGTTACCGCACCCCTGGGCACTCAGGCAGGGAAGGAACAGGGGTGGGTTTTAGTCAGTAAGAGTCTGACACGCCCTCCCGCTCCACCCAGAGCGAGAGAAGTCATTGGATGATTTCCCGACCCACAAAAAAAAAAGTGTTGTTCCAGACTATAATCTATCTCTGTGCCGAATTTCACACAGATCTGTTCTGCCGTTCTGGCGTGATTGAGTAACAAACATTCATCCATACGTCCAAATTTATACTCTAACTCGAATTTATAATATTAGTAGGATTTCTTAAACATGAGGAAAGTTTAAGAAAGAAAGAGCCGTGGGGTCTAAGTGTTCATTTACAAAGATCTATGTAAACGCCTTGTTGACACATTGCGTGGCCCAAGGGCTGACTTTTACCTCAGCCAGAGGTTAAGCATTGCCATACGTGTCATTGCCGCCAGTCTTTTGGGCACACTTCCAGTCGACAGCGATGCGGAGGAATTTTTTGACCCCGTATTTTAAAGTTTTATTTAGTTAGGAGTTGTTGTTTTAATTATAGTTAGTCAAGTATTTTATAAGTTTGTAAATAGTGTAAGTTAATTGTACAAATAAAATTATTTCAACTAATTAAAGTAAAGAATCAATTATTATTATTTCACTGTCAAACAATGGTTTGACATTGAAATAATAATAATTGATTAAGACACACACAAAATGAATCATGGACTCAAGATTTATTTTTTCTAAAAATTTTTAGAAAAAAAATTTTGAGTCCATGATTCATTTTGTGTGTCGACTGTCTTAAATGTAAATTTAATACTAATTGCACGAAAAGGCAAAGTAGTGTCATTCAGAGTTAATTACAGATAAGAGGGAAAAACATTAAGGACGCGTTTGCAAATCTGACTAAAATTTAAAAAAATAAGTAGTTTTTCGGTTGCTGTTGCGGCAAAATGAAACAAAACCAAATGCAACCAATAATTACCACATATAGATTACTTCTTCATCTTCAAATGGTATTAGTTTTTTTTTCGAAAATGTTGGTTTATGATACTGTAAAAAAATATTTCCGGTGCCTCTCCACACAAAATTAACGATATCGTGTTGAGTTTAGGATCAGTTTTCTTCTATTTAATAACATAAATGTATATATTTAAAAATATTTTATGTAAGAATATATGTTCAACTCGAAATGGTATTTAAAAAAAATATCAAAATGTTACAATCCAACTCAGAAAAAAAATAAAATCGCATCTATATTTTCTACAAATTTTGCTTAATCGCGTGAATCTTATAGGCTTGAGTTACGGGTTATTTTACTTGTCACTGTCTTGATTTATTACACAAAAATTTTGTAATTTAATATTAGTCTGCGCTCGGCCGCCGTCGTGAGTGGACACTGTGTCGCTTGTAACCAGGAGCTCGTATTGAAAAAGATCGCTGTACGAATACAAAATATTTGACATATCAAACTTGATACTTTACGTATTTTGTACGGGCTACGGACAACCAAGGTAAGATTTTATTCAGTTTCATAATTGTTTTTGCTTGAAGTATAAAAAGGATTATAACATTCACATTTTGTTTCGGACTTGATGGAGTGACCTGAAGGTGTACTTGGAAGGCTGTTACAGGAACTAATAAACGAGTAGCGCTGGTTGTACCGAGTTTGGGCTTGTTTTGTTAGTTATGTTGAGACCTCACCTTTGGACTTAGTGGAGTGACCTGAAGGTGTACTTCGAAGACTGCTACAGGAACTAATAAACGAGAAGCGCTAGATGTGCCGAGTTTGGGCTTGTTTTGTTTGTTATGTTGAGACCTTACCTCTGGACTTGGTGGAGTGATCTGAAGGTGTACTTCGAAGACTGCTACAGGAACTAATAAACGAGAAGCGCTAGGTGTGCCGAGTTTGGGCTTGTTTTGTTTGTTATGTTGAGACCTTACCTCTGGACTTGGTGGAGTGACCTGAAGGTGTACTTCGAAGACTGCTACAGGAACTAATAAACGAGAAGCGCTAGGTGTGCCGAGTTTGGGCTTGTTTTGTTTGTTATGTGGAGACCTTACCTCTGGACTTGGTGGAGTGACCTGAAGGTTTACTTCGAAGACTGCTACAGGAACTAATAAACGAGAAGCGCTAGATGTGCCGTGTTTGGGCTTGTTTTGTTTGTTATGTTGAGACCTTACCTCTGGACTTGGTGGAGTGACCTGAAGGTGTACTTCGAAGACTGCTACAGGAACTAATAAACGAGAAGCGCTAGGTGTGCCGAGTTTGGGCTTGTTTTGTTAGTTACGCTGAGATCTTACCTCCGGACTTGATGTACCTTGAAGACTGCTATAGGAACTAATAAACGTAAAGAATGTGTAAAGTTTATACCTCTTATAACTCAATTGTTGTTTTAGATGCCAAAGCCAAAGACGTTTGGGAAATGTTCCCGTAAGAAACTTCAGACCAGTAGACGTAACTTAGAAAAGGCAAGACGGTTAGTACTTATATGATTATCAAAAATACATGTATAATTAATTGTGATTATTTATAACCACTGGATCCTTTTTTCACAGGCAAAAGGATGGAGGTCGTGGTGATACGAGTATTGCGACTGATACACCCGAAGTGTGTCCGGAAAGATATGACCAAGCGAGTTGTAGTACTCCTGATGACATTAATTTGGAAGTGTCTTACGTAAGTTATATTGCATTTTTAATTACTGTAATGATTTGTTTATTAATTACTACTTTGCACTGAAAAAAAAAGAAATTTTTTTCTGTATTGGTTTTAGAACATGAACATTGAGGAAACAGAACCGTTCCAGGTATCAGGAAGAAGGGTCGTAGAAATAGGTTATTTTATGAAACAGCTTCAAGATATTGGAAACCATAGTTCCATGTTTAAATGTAATTTAGGTACTGTTGAAATCTTAAGTGAAAAAAGGACTGGACTTAATTCAACTTTTCATATGAAGTGCCAAATGTGTGGAACAAATTTTATATTAAAATCTTCCAAAGATTCGATAAATAAAATGGATGTGAATGAGGAAGTCGTGGCCGGTATTATGAGTATTGGTGCTGGAGTTACTCAGCTAAATACGGTTCTTAGTCACATAAATACGCCACCTATGTCAGTACGATTGTATCAATCGAAACACGATTTAATTTGTCGATGGTGGAACAAAACTGCAAAGCACTGTATAGCAGAGGCTGGTAAGGAAGAGAAAAGTCATGCTCTATCTATTGGCAGTGTAAATGATAAGGGCATACCAATGATACCTGTATCGGGTGACGCATGTTGGTCCAAACGTTCGTATGGAACAAATTACTGTGCGTCTTCTGGAGTTGGTGCTATTGTAGGACTTTTTTCTAAAAAAGTTCTACACTACGGAGTTAAAAATAAGACGTGTATCATCTGTACACGAGCACACTCAA
This sequence comes from Polia nebulosa, assembly GCA_951329385.1. NCBI lineage: Eukaryota > Metazoa > Arthropoda > Insecta > Lepidoptera > Noctuidae > Polia > Polia nebulosa. The sequence goes on from OX589606.1 coordinate 11,183,442, forward strand.
AAGGAGTACAACCAGCAAAACACAGTTGCTTCAAGAATTTTCAAGGGCCTTCTACTGCGATGGAAGCAGTTATTATAACAGAGGGATTCAAAGAATCTATAGAAAGTCATGGACTCATTTATAATCAATATGTCGCTGACGGTGATTCAAGCACTTATGCTAGTATCCGAAATGCCAGGCCATATGAGAACGTGACTGTGGGTAAAGTCGAGTGCAAAAATCATTTGCTCAGAAATTACTGCAAAGGACTTTTAGTAATATCGAGCAACACCACGTATCCTATTAGAGCCCGAAAAATATTAAAAGACAATTATTTGCGGATACGGTGGGGAGTAGATAGTAGTGTAAAACATTGGGTGCAGCAAAATATTCCACTTTCAGAAAAAATTGAAAATATTAAAAATGATATTACGAATGGTCCTTACCACATTTTTGGAGATCATTCAAAATGTGCATCATATTTCTGTAACGAGATCAAGAAACGTACTACCGAAAATATGGTGCCAGAACTGACACTAAATGGAGTGTTCCAAAAAGTTGAAGATTTGGCTCATCGGTTATCGTTTCACGCCTATAGTTTCGTACATAACCAAACGAACAACTTGGTGGAGAGCTTTAACGCCAGAGTAGCGAAGTTTGTTGGCGGAAAAAGAGTCAATTTTTCGCAACGGTGATCATATGCCGGCCGCTGTGCTGCAGCCGTGATATCATATAATTCGGGTATGTTACAGTCAACTGTTCATAAATATATTTTTGGCACTGAAGCCAACCATGAAATAGTTCAGTTAGAAAGCTTTCGTAAAAAATTAAGTGTGAAAAGAAGAGAAAAAGGTGTCAAAAAGAAGAAAGTAACCAAACCTACCTCAAATAAGGACGTTCATTATGGCGAAGAATGCCAAAAAGTGGACATGGACGATAAACAATATGAAGTAGCAAAAAAAGACTTTTTGTTAAGGTTAGAAATAACCTCAGAAGAAAAAGAGAAGATCGAAAAAGACACCATTTTACAGAGTAATAGTCCATTATGGTTGGAAACCAGAAGGAAATTACTTACAGCTTCATGGTTTGCCACAGTCTGTAAACGGCGCCCAAGCTCCAATTGTGCACCATTAGTTAAACAAATTTTGTATGGAAAAGATTTAAGTAATGTTCCATCCATCAAACATGGTAAAAACAATGAGTACACCGCACTACGCGATCTTGAAAAGTTGTTAAACACGACAATTCTGCAATGTGGGTTATCGATAGATAAAGAAATTTCTTTTCTCGGTGCAAGTCCTGATGGAAAATGTGAACATGGTATAGTAGAAATCAAATGCCCGTCGTCGGCATATGAAATGGTACCAGAAGAAGCGATAAAACAAAAAAAAATTGACTTTTGGAAATACGATTCGAATTCGAACCAATTCATTGTAAACAAAAAACATAAATGGTATTTCCAAATTCAAGGACAGCTAAGAATTACAGGGGAAAAGACTTGTGTTTTTGCTATTTGGACGGGCCCTGGAAAAATGAAATATGAATTTATAGACAAAGACGATCAATTCTGGAAGGAGAATATGGAAACACATTTAATTCGATTTTACAAGAACTGCCTCCTTCCAGAATTGATCGATCCAAGATTCAAAAGGAATATGGAACTACGAGAACATTCTTCACATTCGCATAGTAATATAATGAAAACTAAGAATTGATTAAACTTTTTTGTTAGTGTTTTTCGTTAGTTTATAATCATTTTATCATTTACTAGCTCTTATTGCATTTAATGTGAATCGTAATTTATGCCGTATGAATGTGAAATGTTTTTCTTCTATTTATATTGATATTTGTATGGTGTACATCTATCTATTGTTACTGTGTGCCTAAACTTGTATGTGCCAAATAAACTTATTTTCTTAAATTTTTCTTTTCTTTCTAATAGAAGACCGGACAAAATAATCTAATTATTCCGTCAGATAGATTTCCAAAAAATATTGGACACGTATTTTTTCTTTTTTCTCGTAAACATAAAATGAAGACGATACAGTGCGTCGAAAAATCGTGTGACGTCACATGTAGGTAGACTTTTTAAACACAAGTGACGTCACAATCCCTCACTCATGACCTTTGATGCCTTATAACTTCGTCAATTTTGACGGACTGAATAGAATCATATTTTTTTAGTGCTTACCAAATAATCACTGTCCAATGGTATCTTACGTACTTGACCATTTCACGTTACAAAGTTTTTGAAATCAAAATACGAGTATTTAGTTGGGTACCGTAAGTTTAAAAAATATTCACGGCAATAAATAAAAAAAGTAAAAAATAAAAGTAGGCTCAAGAATCAAATCGTGTCAGTTCACTCATAATTTCGCCGCTTCGCGCAATTCGCTGTGTGTGTGAGCCGTGTACGTGTAGTAGTAAGATGCAATACCTAAAATCGAAGCGCGTCAATTCGTAAATGCGTCCTTAACGCTTTTAATTATTTAAATTTACATGATTAAGGCGCTATTAGCTGCCAATGACCTTGAGTGGTTAGCTTGCGTGTTCTGCGCTGAGCTCACGTAACACGTCGTATGTTCACCCAGTAATAGGAGTCGCCCATCAAGGAGCGCTGTCCGAAATGAGACGCATTACTACACACAGACAACACACACAGGTATTAAACTAAAAAACTGAGACTAAATTATAAGTAATTAAATGATCTTTAGAATGTTTAAGGTTTCATAAAAATACGCTTTATAGTTTTTGCGTGATCCTCAATTTTTTATCCGCGTTAGACATAACTTTACAAATTAATTACACTATGTTATAAAAATATAATTTCAAATATTCTGAGATCAAATTACGACGGAAATTGTCCAGAGAAACATATATTTTTTTCAAAGAAATAAGACTAGTCGTTTAGACGTGATATTCAATTAAAAACCATTAAAAGTCGTATAATTGCGCCTTAAGGGCGAGACACACGTTAACGGTGCAAATAAATTGACATTAGTTTTACTTGTCAAACCTCTCGTTAAAGTTAAATTGGCAAAGTGTTTTTGACATTTGTAAGATGTGTTGCTATTTACGCTAGGTACTGGCCTTAATTGAAACATAAGCGATGGGGGATTTAATTGCAATTAAAATTTCCAAAGAGGCTCATGTCAAAATTGTAAAGAAGGATGGCCAAATCGTACCCGACAACGAAACGATGGCCTCCCAATACGCCATATTTATGAAAAATACCCTTATTTTTTAAGGTCATAGAAAACACAAGAAATATCTCAATAAGTAGCCACAAAAAAAAGTTATCCAATTTTTTTCTTTTTGTAACTTTTTCTAAATTATTTAGAATAATAGTTTCAGAACGCACCTCTTGACGATCCATTTCGCGTTTGAAATGACTTGGTATTCAAAGACTGTAATTATTCACGTTTTTCTGAAAAGTTTTAGCTGTAATTCTATTCAATTAGTTTAAAGGCATCAAATCAACGAATATGCTGATATTATGTATTGGATTCTTGTCATAAAAAATAATTATGTTGGTGTATAGTAAGTAGTTTTGTTCAAATGCGTACAACGGAACGTCATTAGTCATCGACGAGTTACTTAATCTGTCTGTGGTCATGGTTCATCGACCCGCGCCATTGTTGAAATTATATTCTCTTTGCCGGCAATCATTCGAATTCGCATCCTATTCGATTTACTTGTTGTGAATTGTGATAAGCATTTGTGCTATTTTGGATTTTTGACCTTGGCATTGTTTTACGGACTGATAACTACCACTTGTGACGATTATTCTGTGCTTTTGATTTCTGGACACCGATTTTGTTTCTTGGATATTTGTGAGAGAAATCATGCAGACGCCACAACTAGCCCTGCGATTGCTATGTGTTAATTGTAACATACGCATTGATACACTTCGCCGCCATCTCGTTTTTGATCTTGATACGAGAGTAATTTGTAAGATCTGCGAGCGGAATTCTTCAATAATAGTACGTATATAAACCTACTCATTTTAGTACATATACCAATATAAACCATCATACATCATATTATATGATGTATGATTGTGTGATGTGATATGATTCATAAAACAACTCTAATTTTTATTTTAGACCACTGGAGAAGACTACATATTATGTGATGCCTGTAAACAATTGGCAATGCAGCATGTCAACTCCGAATTAAGTAATGAACCTGGTGCCTCATCTTCCTGTGGCCACATGCATGTTTGCATACTTTGTGGAAGTTCTCTGCGGAACCGTAAACGTGACCTTATTGTGAGAGAGAATCCATCTCAGTTGCTACAAGCAATACACATTGAACTTGAAAATAGAATTACCCCACGGCAGGTAATTATGATCTTTTTTACTGTTGTCCTATGTTATAGTGAATTCATCACTGCAATCTTATATTGTTTTGTAACAATGTTTTATTTCCTTATGTTTAATAAATAATGAGCCCAAAGATTTATAATAAGACAATGCTGTATGGTTGTTTCAGGCAACTTCATCAGACCATTTTTGTCATCCCTGTTGGCTGAGACTCAGAGATTTGCAATGCATAATATGTAGCAAAATATTGAGCAGCAGGCAGAGCCGGAGCCAGAGCCTGAGCCGGAGCCAGAGCCAGAGCCGGAACCAGAGCTGAAGCTAGAGCCTCAACCCCAAGGGTCGGTGTTTGGAGACACCGACCAGCAAGCTGACGAAGTACCCAGGGTGATTAGTTTATCGCAGTATGGACGAGCGGCTAATACCTACTGCACCACATTGTGTTTTTCTGGTTGCCAAAACAGAGATTTGCATAGAATTTCTGACCCTCTAAGAGCAACAACTCTAAGCAAACACAAATATTACTTGCCTATAAATGTTCGTATTTGTGAAGAACATACATTTAGTACTGATTGGGATATGTTGTTCAATTCAAAAAATAGTTTAAGAACATTTACGGCTGAAAAAGTGGAATATGCGCTTTCCTTTATTAACGCTTTTAATACATTTCTGGATTTCTCAAGAATGGACAATATACTACGACAATATCAGAGCCAGCAGCATTCCTCGATGGTGTAGTGATAAGAGAGGATGATGAATAAAAAGTATTTTTGTCAAGCCTATTTCTTTCATTTAAGTACTCTACCAATTATACTTCATTTACTCCTGTTAACAACCATTACTCAATTTGTCAATATCTATGCAACTTGAGCATTGAAGACTGAAAGGCAGTAGGTAGGTATCTAGTGACTAACTCTTCAGCCAGAATTGAAGTGGTCAAACCACAAAAAAGGCTTGGAAGTCTTTCAAGAACTACTTCACGTGTGATGTTACACCAGCTTTGTTGTCTACACTATACGTTGTGCAAGTTAGAGCAATATAGGTGTAGTTTTCATTGAATGATCGATGGACAAACAAAGAGTTGGTGCGCTTTGCTGCAAGTCCTATTTTTTGGGTAATTCTCTGAGAGAAATCGAAATAAATAGAAACGAGATCGCTAATTACCCTTCTCGCTTATCGCTAACTAGACTCATAAGCTACGCCGCAGTCGGGTAGAAGGTAGTTGAAGATTCTAACCTCAAAAGTATTGTTGACGTTATTATAAAAAATCGTGGTTATTTAGAAACAATTTTCAAACGGGATAGTGTTTACGACATAAAAACAAACCAATCTAGCTATAGTTTATTTTGGGACATGAAAAATAATAGTCGAGTCCAGCTCCTATAGAAATTTGGCCATTCTTCTTTTATTGCCAATGTTGGACATTTAAGTAGACAATTATTAGTATCCACTTTTACCCGTTCATAAGTAGGATACCTAGACGTTATGACTGTGAACTGTCCCACTTCCTTTTTTAGTCTTTAATAATAACAATAATAATATTCCACAACTATCACACAACGCCATCTAGTCCTCAGCTAAGCAGAGCTTGTATTATGGGTACTAGACAACTGATAAACATACTTATATATTTCTAAATACATACATATTACGCATAGATACGGTGTGCGTCAAATTCAATGGCAGCTGTGAAATGCGTTTCTCACATGCGCTCTTCACCCCTTAACGGAGGCTGTAGGCGCAACGATTCACCCCGTTATCCGAGCCGCCATTTGGTTTGAATCCCACTATATCAATCTTAGAGTCTTGATCATGATCTATGTGAGTAAGAAGATAGAGTCATCGTAAATATAAATTTTATCAATTTTGAAGACCTATTTTCATTGAATGATTACCTAATTATCCAAAAAAAACCACACCTCTCCATATAGTTTTTGTACACCACAAGCTATTAAAAACAATGGCGTGATTTCACAACACACATTCTGTTTGATTTAGGGCGTCTATCTATTAACTGCTTCCTTCTGCATCCTTCGCCCTTTTGTACATACTTCTGTCCTCTGCCATTACTGGCCAGTCTTTTCACTAGGAATCAAGTTCGTCCCTTTATCTTCCTCATGGTCTACCATCATGGCGCCTTTTTACCCGACTGCGCGACGAAAGAGAGGGTATGTATGTATGTATATGTGTATGTTTGTTCCTTTGTGGCACTATAGAGACCAAACGCGTGGGCCGATTTTAATCATTCTTACGTCAATTGATTCGTCTTAAGGATGATTCACGTTACACCGTGCGGCCACCGAGCCTCGGCCGTGCCCCGGCCGGGGCACGGCCGGGGCTCGTCCACCGGGCTAGTCATTCATGCTACACCGGGCTGTCACCGTGCCGCCACCGGGCCCCGGCCGGGGCACGGCCGAGGCACGGCCGGGGCACGTCCGGGGCACGGCCGAGCATGGATCATTTCATACAAAAAGTTTACTATAGATATTTGACCGTGCAATTGTTTGGCCGGCAATTGTTTCCCGGCCGGGGCACGGCCGCGGCACGTCCGGGTCCAGTGCACACGTTCATGTTACACCGTGTCGCCACCGTGCCGAGCCCCGGCCGGGGCCCGGTCTAGCATGAATCACTTCATACAAAATGTATGCAACAATCTTTGACCGTGCCCCGGACGGGGCACGGCCGGGGCACGGCTCGGTGGCGACACGGTGTAACGTGAATCATCCTTTAACCTTGCGAGTGCTACTAAAGTCATACAGTAATCAAAATAAAATATGGCGACAACCAGACGCCATATTGTGAAAAAGAAAAAAATTAAAGACCAGACTGGTTGAAAAGTGACTTGTTTGGAACTTTTTAGGTGTTTTTACAGTCGGATTTTTTGAAAATATTCAATTATTATTTAATGGTTGCAATACTGGGTCGCTCAATTTTAGGTATGACATATTCACTTAACACTTCACCCAAATATGTCCGAACATTCGATCGATACGTCATAAAAACACTTCGGAGTAGACCCCTGGTTCTTCAAGCACACTGTGCATCTGACATACGGTATTTCGGCCGTAATAGATATAATTATTTCTGAATGCTTACGGAATGGTCTTTCGGTCACGTAGAATATTTCTACCAAATAGCTATCAATTGGAATCCTGGTCTCACGTACGATAGTTTTGCGGTACACCATTAAATAAATTAATAAAATGCTGTGAAGGTGGTATTACGTTTTTACGCATTCTTTTTTTGTTATTTCTTCATCAAATTTCTGCTCCGGCCCTATTTAGGTGGTTGGCTTACTTACATTGTTTTCTTCCATACATAGACAGGATATACGGAAAAAGAGCGTTTATATTTTAGATGTTGCACCCTGTAGAGTCTTCTCGTGCGTGTGAACAGTGATCCAGATTAATCTGTATTTAAATATACATATCTTAATCAGGAATCCTTTCAGTGATCATTTCTTGGGTCTAATTTTTGCTTATTGGCTTCTTCTTCTTTAATCTGTGGTTCTTCCTATCTATTAATTCAATTTAGCTCTTTAATTTGCTGGTGTTTAGCGTTCCGTACCCGAAAGGTCCAAACGGAGTCCTATTGCAGTCATTAACGTGTCTATCCGTCGTCTGTCACAAAATTTTGTTCCGATGAATTTTTTAACTTCCCATTGACCTATGTATGTATAACTTGTTTGGTGATAATGTTTATTATTGCCTACGTATATTTTACTAAAAAATACCAATATAATGATAAATCAGTTTTTTTTTTATGTTCCCTCATTTGATACGGAACCCTAAGGGTGCATTTCTACTGAAACGGAGCTGGGCGGAGCGGAGCGGAGAGGTTCACAGGAATCGACCAATCATAATGGTTGAATTCCTCATCGTGTCACTCGTCTCGTCTGTGATTGGACGATTCCTGCACTGCCGCTCCGCTCCGCATAGCTCCGCTTCAGTGGAAACGCCCCTTAATGTACGAAGTCCGGCTCGCACTTGGCCGGTTTTTTTATCAGCTAAATTGCTTATTAAATGTCATCAATTCATCATAGATTGGTATGATTAATCAAATACATTGTTAATCAGCTGTCATCTATCTATCTCTCTTCACTCTAACAATTTTCGAATAAATCTGCGAATATTTAACGCCTTAAGGACCTACCTCCCCGTAAGTGGCGCCCTCATTGAATAAAAATTCGTATCTTAGCATAGAAAATAAAGATTAAAGAATCGTATGTTGCGTTTGTTACAAATATGATAAGGTATTTTTAAATTGTTAAAACATGACTCAAAGTGTTTTGTATCCAAAGTAGTAAGCAAAAGTGTTAAAAACGGCCGTTTTCTACGCTTTGCTACGATTTTTTATTCAATGAGGGCGCCACTTGGCGGCTGTATACGCCTTAATAAATAATCGGAGATATGTGAATTGACTCTAAGCGTAAACACTTTCGTCCGTCACGCACATATTCCTAGTTAGCGTGTTTCAACTAAAACTCTGTGTCACGATCGTTAGAACAGTGATGTTCGCTGGCTATAACACTTTGTGACACCGTGTCGATTAGCGAGTGACTTGTTAAGTAATCGAAAGTGTTGAAGATGCGTTGAAAACGCGTGGTAACAAAAAATAAATGTTTAACGAACGGTATCTTCTGCATCTTAGCTTTTTCCCGACAGTTTTATCTTGTAGTATGTAAATGTTATAAATGCCGATGTTAAAAGATTTTAAGAAAAGACTTAGGGCATACTGAAAGTTTCTGGATTCTGATGTTTTTTTTTTTTTTTTTAAGTTTTTTATTTATCACTTTTTAGTTGTTATACTCGAGAACTAAAAACTCCAATAACATGGAACGTGGAATTTAAACATACTCGTAATTGGAGAAAACCAAAACGTCATCGAGGTATACGTATTTTTCGTTTTTGTTCAATTTTTCAAAAAGCGCTGAAGCAATTTCGATAAAACTTATATGGGACCACCTCGGAAGTATATTCTTTCAGATCAAAAAAGAATTTTGAAAATCGGTCCTCAAATGACAGATAAATCGGTGGACATACATAAAAAAAAATTAACAAAAAAGATACGTACAGTCGAACATAGAACCTCCTCCTTTTTCGAAGTCGGTTAAAAATTAAAAAAAAAGGTTCCGATGAATTGAGAACCTTCTCCTTTTTGAAGTCGGTAAAAATTGCACCTATATAGGAGACGAAATAAAACGCCTGCTTTTTTATATATTTTCCGGTTTTTTATATATAAATAATCTGATTAGAGACATAGAAATATGGTGTGAAATGAGGTTTTCCTCTAAAACGACTACTTACAGAGTAAGAAAAAGATATGAGGTATTGGTTTCAGTATAATAACATTATGGAAAATTTAAGGATCGGAGGTATTATTACTAGTAAAATAATATCAAAATATTAATTTTATTTATTACCAGTTACCTGAGTCTTGTCTGTGTAAGTACTAAGAAGAAACATCTTAATTGATGTCACTTTCTTCAATCAATCGCTCATGCCAGACAGATTGACCTCGCTCAAGGGTCAGCATGTTTTTAAAATAGATAGGAGATATCCACAGCAATTTTTTTTAGAAAATTTCAACACAATAACATAGTGATTATTTTTACTTAAAGGTAGGAGGTATTCGCAGCAAAATTAGCGTCACATAATTTAGAAGTTATTTCTATTAGTGTTTAATGGGGGAAAAAGTCAAAAATATCGTGTTAGGAGGTTTTGTCTGTACACGCGAAATAACATTCCAATTCGATTGGCATTAAAAACTAAAAATAGACATTTATTGTTTTTCAAAGTATATTCCTTTGCAATTAATGCATTTTACCATTCAATGAAACCATTGTACAAAGCAGTTGGACCAGTCTTCCTTAAGGCTCAATTACACCTTCCGATTTCAAGGGACCCAATTTAGGAACGAGCTAACTAGGAAGTAGGAAGCTAGCGATTACACTATCCTAAATTGGAGTCCTAAATCGGCAGTGTTGCCAACTCTTACAAATTCAAGCTCCTAGACAGAATATCAAAAGTCGCTACAAAGTCTCTTAAAACTGATTCTACCAGGAGCGGACCAAAAAAGAAACAGAGCGAACTCAGTTTTTTTTTCTGGGAAAGGGTCCTTGCGAAATTTAATTAAATTTTAAACACATATAAAAATACTAAAAGCCCGTTTGTAGCGACAAACTCACTACATTGGCAACACTTAGCTCTAAATCGTGGTGATGCAATTACACTATCCTAAATTGTACACAATTTAAGAAGTCAAATCGGGACCTCCCAATCTCACTAAATCGGACACTAACTGCTCTAACAGCTATTACACCTTCCTGTTTCCTAAATTGGGTCCCTTGAAATCGGAAGGTGTAATTGAGCCATTAGGGACTTCTTCAATGGCTTCATGGAACGCATTCACCGCCGATTCAGGGCTCGTAAACCGTGTGCCTCTAAGTTTGTCTTTAATTTTTGGAAACCAAAAGAAGTCACAGGGTGCCAGATCCGGGCTGTAAGGCGGATGCGTCGTCAGTTCCACATTTGAAGCCTTCATACGCTTCTGTTATCTTAGCAGAACGTGAGGATGCGTTATCGTGGTAAAGGAGGGCATTGCTTCGAGGACGCTTTTCGCGCACTTTTTCTTAGAGTCTGGGCAAGCAAGTGTTGGCCTATCAATCTTCAGTCACTGTCCTTTTGATCTTCAAGCGATACTGTAGTGTAATGTCCTGATTTGCCGAAGAAAGTAGCAAACATTTTCTACTAATGCTTCAACTTTTCTTAACTTTCGTCGGCAAATCTTCAAAAGGAAAGACCCACTCTACAGTCTGGCTTTTTCTTTCGAGTTCAAAACTGCACTATAAAAGCAAGAACAATCTTGCCGAGAGCACCGACCCCTGAAGAACCCCGGCATTAATATCGACGAGCAGCCATCTATGACCATTCGGACAGACCGATCCCTCAGGCACCTCAGGAAAACTGCAATCCAATCATAAAATCCAGCGGGTAAATCGAAGAAATGAAGCTTACCAATAAGATACATTCATAAGTTTTAAACCGAGGGCCGCAGAAGCGATGAGGGCATCATGTACAAACTCGTACTCGGCCTGTCTCGTTGTGTCTCGACAAGCGTGTACATCCGGCATTAAATTTAGCTGCCAACGACCTTGAGTGGTTAGCTTGCGTGTTCTGCGCTGAGCTCACGTAACGCGTCGTATGTCCACCCAGTAATAGGACTCGCTCATCAAGGAGCGCTGTCCGAAATTAGACGCATTATTAGTTTATTACACATAAAACAACAAGCATTAAACTAAAACACTGAGACTAAATTATAAATAATCTTTAAAATGGTGAAGGTTTCATAAAAATACGCTTTATAGTTTTTGCGTGATTCTCAATTTTTATCTGCGTTAGACATAACTTTACAAATTAATTACACAATGTTATAAAAATATAATTTCAAATATCCTTAGATCAAATTACGATGGAAATAGTCTAAAGTAACATATTTTTTTTTTAGAAATAAAACTAGTCGTTTAGACGTGATGTTCAATTAAAAACCATTAAAAGTCTTAACTGCGCCATACTTTGTGTAAACACAGCAAAAAGGGGAATTCCTGGCTATGTACTACAACGTGTTTGAAAAAACTATTTTTTAAGCTGTGGTTTTCACGTCTACAATTTCAAAGCGAATGCAAAAACTGCTCAAATATTGCTAGCAGGTTTTTCCTATGACGATAATCTATGATGTGTTAATATTGATGTAGGTATGCTAATTTAAAACAGATTTCCAGAGAATGCCTACCTAAATCCAAGTACAAAATTAATTTTGATAAGCCATGAAAACAATAAAATTCTGAAGTTTCATAGCTATGTTCTTTTTTTAGATTTTTCCGTTTCTTATGACCTGTTAAGTACCTCTTTATTTTTCGGGGGGGAAGCCTTCAAAAGGCCGCGTCTGCTTGGTAACCGACTTCTCAGAAAGGAGGAGGTTCTATATTCGACTGTATGTATGTTTTTTTTTATGTATGTCCATCGATTTCTCTGTCAGTTGTGGACCGATTTTCATTTTTTTATCCGGAAGATTAAACTCCAGAGGTGGTCCCATATAAATTTTATCGAAATTGCTTTAGCGTTTTTTGAAAAAATCAACAAAAACAAAATGTGTATACGTAGATAACGTTTTGGTCTCCTCCAATTACAAGTATGTTCAAATTCCATGTTCCATGTTATTAGGGGGTTATCAATTGGGATAGTTCTGTGGTATATTAACTAAAAAGTGTTTTTTTTTTACAAAAAATACAACCGACTTCAACGGTTACCTACCTCTTAAATACCATTCCGGAATCCCTTCTGTGCAAGGCCTGTTAGGGCATATCCCTGAGTAGCCTGTGAAGGGGTCTCCCCTGAACCTACTAACTACCTAGTAACCACAAACACACAAGTATTTAATGTAGGAAGTATAATAATTAATAAGAAACAAAAAAATATAGTTCGAAAAGGTATAAAAATAAACAACAAAAAAAAGTAGGTCAAAAATTATAAAAAGGAAACTGTCACCTTTCCCATTCAGATGGTGTGGTCAACCGCAGCTAGCTAAGCTTGTGCTGCTTGACTAGGCAACACTCTCCATTGGGATTTGACCGTTAGTCACCGGAGGTCTTAGACCCTCTGAATAACTTTAAATTCCTGCAAGTATATTCGCTAACTCAGGTGACATTAATTTGATAGGCACTATGCAGTACTATATAGTGTGCAGACTGTGCAGTCTACCTGGGACAAACGGTCCAGTTAAGTAGGGCTAACTTCGAGAAAGAGGTCAACCGTCGAATCCGACTCGTCTGGGCCGGTTCGGGAAGTTGCGTGGTATCTTCTCGTCTCACATACTACAGTGTCTCAAGATGAAAGTCTATGACCAGTGCGTGTTGCCAGTGATGACTTATGGAACCGAAACGTGGTCGCTCACAATGGGCCTCATCAGAAGGCTTACAGTCACCCAAAGGGCAATGGAGAGGGCAATGCTCGGAGTTTCCTTGCGTGATAGAATCAGAAATGATGATATCTGCAAGAGAACTAAGGTTACCGACATAGCCCGAAGAATCGCCAAACTGGAGTCGCGGTGGGCAGGGCACATTGCTCGCAGAACAGATGGTCGATGGGGCCGAAAAGTTCTGGAATGGCGACCGCGTACTGGAAGACGCAGCGTTGGAAGGCCTCCCACAAGGAGGACCGATGACCTGGTGAGGGTCGCGGGTAGCCGATGGATGCGAGACGCACAGGACCGATCATTGTGGCGACACTTGGGGGAGGCCTATGTCCAGCAGTGGACGTCTTTCGGCTGAAATGATGATGATGATGCAGTACATTGCTCGGTGGACATCGATTATAATAGGCACTACGGTTTTCCTATACGTCAAAGCAGCAATGTACTACAGAGTGCCTATCAAATTGTTATCAACTGAGTTAGCGAATACGCCTGCAGTACTATCTTTCCTAAATGGTCATGGCATACATGGCATGGCCTGGCATTTGAGGGACTGATCGCCTATGTCAACTAATCGGCTTGCGGTATGAATACGTAATGCATATTATTCATACCGCAAGCTATACTTTGTTGTCTAGGACACGGTGGAGCATACGGTGGAGGTCTGCCCCGCTTGGGCGGAGCACCGCCGTGTTCTCGTGGATGCGATAGGTGGCGGCAACCTCTCGCGCCCGGCCCTGGTTCAGGCCATGGTACTGAGCGAGAGGGAATGGGAAGCAGTCTCCGCCTCCTGCGAAGCAGTAATGCTCGCGAAGGCGGAGGCGGGACGCGTGAGGGAAGCTCAACGGAGTGGCCCTCACGGCCCCGGCCGCTACCACCGCAGGAGAGGTACTGGGCGTACTGGGCGTAGGATGTCGCGAGATGATCTTCGGCCACCGTAGACCTGGGCCTGCGGACGGCGAGCAGTGGGTAGCTCGCTGTCCGATCAGCACCAGGCCCGTCAGTCGACGACGCGTAGTGTTCCACGCGCGCCTCAAAGAGATTAGTGTCAGCCACCACTGACGGGGCCCATCGTGGCCGGTGCCTGCATGCCTAGGGGTAGCGGATAAATTCTGAAAATGAGTTACCGAACCCCTGGGCACTCAGGCAGGGAAGGAACAGGGGTAGGTTTTAGTCAGTAAGAGTCTGACATGCCCTCCCGCTCCACCCAGAGCGGGAGAAGTCATTGGATGATTTCCCCCCCCCCCCCTCCCCCCCCAAAAAAAAAAAACTATACTTTGTTGTCTGATGTCTTTAATCCTACTTTTAGATGGTATATCCCTTTATTGGTTTAGTGGTTCCCAACCATCATAATCTTCCTGTCCTTATCCCATATTACTTGGGGTCGGTGCAACACGTTTTTTTTCTTCCTTTCTGTCCTGTCAGCCATCACGCTATCACTAACTCCTTTTTCTTCATATCACTCCTCACACAATCCATCCATCCTTTCTTTGGCCTCCATCTCCTTCTCCATCCATTCATCTAGGCACAATACGCGCCTCCCCAACTTTCGTCTGAAATTACTACGCCCGCACCGCAACCACATGAAGCTGCCGGTCAACCTGAAAGTGGGAATGTAATGCGGCTTGAGACAAAATACTTTTCGCGCTAACGCTAACGCTTAGTACAAAATGTATGGCAATGACATTACCTGGACGTGAGTCACGTGACAATTCTCTCTGCAGGTAATGTCATTGCCCATAAATGTACTAAGGCGTTAAGTGTGTCATTAAAGTGGCCGAATTTAAATAACGCCTCATTTCTTCTTAAAAAAAGTTAATGACAAAAATAAGGTTTACATCAATAAGGCTCTGTTCACACCGAGGCGCGACGCGACGATACTTGAAGAGACCAGGCGGAGGGCTTGGCATAGTGGTAGTACTACACACGTCTTAAAACCATCGTGAAGTGACAGCATCATAGCGGGCTCGCAAATATGGGGGACTAATTATTTTGAGATCCTTAGAGTAAGCCCTTTCATTTGATATTGCAATATATCATTATTGGTGTTAACTTTTTTTTAAATAAATTTCTAGTTTTTTTTCCAGAAAGAGACAGATAGACAGACGCACGAATGATCCTATAAGGGTCCCGTTTTTGCATTCGCATGTTCGGAACCCTAATAAACACCCGACTGTAAAAAACTACTAAACAGTTACAATCAAGTCACTTATCAAGCAGTCTGATGCAGTTGGTGGCAGTTAATTTAGTTCACTGCTTGAAAAGTGACTTGTTTCAAAATTTTTAGTAGTTTTTAACAGTCGGGTTTTTTTGAAAATATTCATTTTTTTATTTTCTACATTTTAGTGAGTTTTCTATTTCTGGAATCGCCTCTTTATTTTGATACCCCACTTAATATAGTTCGCCGACTTTCATTTTTTTCTTTTTCACAATATGGCGTGTGGTTGTCGCCATATTGTATTTTGATTACTGTCATGTCTTTAGTAGCACTCGCAAAATTAAGACGAATCAAGTGACGTAAGAATGATCAAAATCGGCGCACGCGTTTGGTCTCTAAAGCGCCACAAAGGAACAAACATACATAAATAGGCTGATAAACACAGGGTAATATTACTCTCCCTCATAGGGGTAGCGGATAAATTCTGAAAATGAGTTACCGCACCCCTGGGCATTCAGGCAGGGAAGGAACAGGGGTGGGTTTTAGTTAGTAAGAGTCTGACTCTCCCGCTCCACCCAGAGCGGGAGAAGTCATTGGATGATTTCTCACCCCCCCCAAAAAAAAACCCTCCCTTGCGTCGCGCAGTCGGCTAAAAAGTCGCGTCGCGTCTCTGTGTGAGTTAACCCTAAGCAGGTACTAGGTACGGTCCACGTACGAAAATGTCGATCGGAACCAGGCTGCGGTCTGGTCCACTTAACTTTCACCAAATGACACGTCGGTCCTAATCGGTGGGTATAATAATAGGAGTCGGGTGCATCGATTAGAAATTGTTTATAATCCTTATTGATTGATGATTGTTATTAATATGCTATTTGTATGCATCTCTTGGTGGACTTTATTTTTGGGTAGTTTTATTGGGATGTTTAAAATTTTGGTACATTTCTCTATGTCCTTGAACACGATATCGATATCCTACTAATATTATAAATGTAAAAGTTTGTGAGGATGTATGGATGTTTGTTACTCTTTCACGCAAAAACTAGTGAGCGGATTTGGATGTAACTTTACAATAATATTGCTTATACTTACATCAGAATAACATAAAGACTATAATTTAGTGGCTGGAGAGGCGTCACGGCGCCCTCACCTTCCGCCTGACGCAGGTGCTCACCGGACACGGCTGTTTCGGGAGGTACCTGTGTCGTGTCAAGGCGGAGGTGACCCCTGAGTGTTTCCACTGCGAGGATCGCCCAGAGGACACGGTGGAGCATACGGTGGAGGTTTGCCCCGCTTGGGCAGAACACCGCCGTGTCCTCGTGGATGCGATAGGCGACAGCGACCTCTCGCGCCGTGCCCTGGTTCAGGCCATGGTACGGAGCGAGAGGGAATGGGAGGCCGTCTCCTCCTTCTGCGAAGCAGTAATGCTCGCGAAGAGGGAGGCGGCATACGTTAGGGAGGCTCAGCAACAGCCGAGTCGCCCTAGCGCCCCCAGCCGCGACCGCCGCAGGAGACGCTAGGGGCCGCGAGACGATCTCCGGCTACCGTAGACCCGGGCCTGCGGACGGCGAGTAGTGGGTAACTCGCCGCCCGATCAGCACCAGGCCCGAGAGTCGACGGCGCGTAGTGTTCCACGCGCGCCTCAAAGAATTGTCAGCAAAGTGTAGGGGCCTGCCAAGGCCGGTGCCTGCCCGGGGGTGGAGGATAAATTCGAAAGAGTTACCTCACCCCCGGGCACTCGAGGCAGGGAGGAACAGGGATGGGTTTTAGTCAGTAAGAGTCTGACACTCCCTTCCGCTCCACCCTAGAGCGGAAGAAGTCATAGGATGATTTCCCACCCCCCAAAAAAAAAAAAAAAAGACTATAATTTATAATAGGTGAAATACTAATTGCACGCGGGCGAAGCCGCTGGCAGAACCTAGTTTTTTTTAATAATTTTCTTATAACTTTAGGGCTCTTCTGGAAAGGATCTTTGAAAATCTTGTGTGGTATGGGCAATTGGACACGCAAAAGCTCTTATTGTCAATTGAGTCTCAAATTAGAATCGTACATTGGACGTATGAAAAAAAATACCGGCGAAGTGCGAGTCAAACTCGCGCACGAAGGGTTCCGTACCGTTATCTATTAAAACGCCAAAAAAATCACGTTTGTTGTATGGCAACCCCCAAAAAAAAATTTAAACAAAAGATTCAACCGACGAAAAACTACTAAAAAGCAAAAAATAAATAAACCTTTTAAGTCTTGAGTATTGAGCTTATTTACCTACATAAAATATCAAATATTATGTAAACTAATTTTGAGTCGGCGCTATAATAAAATTAATTATTACCTACATCTAGCCTTCTTCATTTCTACGTACATATAATATAAAATTTAGATATTTAATAATCAGATTGTTGTTTGGCGCCGACTCAAAATTAGTTTACATAAAATTTGATATTTTATGTAGGTAAATAAGCTCAATACTCAAGACTTAAAAGGTTTATTTATTTTTTCCTTTTTAGTAGTTTTTCGTCGGTTGAATTATGTTTTTTAGTATTTGTTGTTATAGCGGCAACAGAAATACATCATCTGTGAAAATTTCAACTATCTGACTATCACGGTTCATGAGATACAGCCTGATGACAGACGGACAGACAGACACAGACGGACGGACAGCGGAGTCTTATTAATAGTGTCCCGTTTTACCCTTTAGGTACTAATGAAGACAGAACTGCATGGAGAATTCCAAACCAAAATTGTTTGTACAGGGTTTCATCGCCTTAATAATACGTCTTGAACGACATAGATGGCGCTAGTATAGTAGTTGGATTGGAAAATATACATCTCTCGTTAAAGAACATTATCTTGTTTTTTGCTAGTTACAATATTACTTAATTTTAACACAAATTCTCCTACGACATTACAAACCTTATAAAGCAAAGCTCGTAATAACTAGGATTCGAACTCAGTGGCATAAAATTTACCGATACCATAGCCACTGGACTATTGCGTCATTACGCAATGAGTTGAAATTATCCTACTCTTTATTATATCGAAGTTGTTTAGCTACTTTAACCTGTATCATAAATCTCAAAAGAATTGAGGGTAGTTTAATATTGACTGTATAAAAATTAAATCTTTTTGTTCAATCAACGTTCTTTACTATCTTTGAGTGAGTTCAGTTACGATTGCATTTAACAATTTTTTAATATTTATCTTTACCATGAGTTCGCGTTCTAATATTGATATGGCTACGAGGGCTCAAATAATAGCATTGCATAATCAAGGCCTAAATTATTCTGAAATTTCGAGAGAAACTGGCTTAAACGTAAGTAATGTTTTAAAATCACTGTTCGTTATTTATTTTATTATCCATGGTTATCGATACACGAAAATAATAAATAATATATTTCCCTTATAGGTAAAGACTGTTACTTTATGGATAAAGCGGTTTCAAGAAGAGGGTTCGTTGGAACACCGCAGTAGATCTGGCAGAAGACGCCATATTGACTCAGACCAGCGTCAACTTATGGTGCAAGGTTATGAGGAAAATGGCTTTACACCAACAAGATATTACGCAGAGTTGTTTGATACATCTTTGCGGGCCCAGGGAAAAAAAGACGTGAAATTTAATACAGTGCCATTTTTTTTTTACTTCTCAAAGCTCAATCAACGCAACCACAGCAAAAAAATCATTTAAAGTGAACAAACCAAGCTGGCAACCGCGTTTGCCATAACGCTCAAGAGCATTGTTTTTCTGGCAAATAGGGTTGCCGGGAAACATAATTATGCAAAACGTAAAATTTTTATAATTTATGAGTAGGTAAAATATTTACAGAACTAAGGTTGCATATATAGTGAAAGTTATTATAACATAATGTAAATAAAACTAAATAATAGAAGAATAGCACAACACAGTTTTGATTTAGAATACTTATAATATCTATTATACAGTTTTACTTTGTTAAGGTCTTCTATTTTGTAATAGAGTTATTCAGTTATAAATTTTACTTGTATTTCTCCTTAACAAGTGAATTAAATCATTGTTAATTGGATGTAAAACTGCTAGGTTAGGTTATACATTCTATAAGAAAGAAAGACATAAATTGTATTCTTCTTTGAGAATTAAATGTCTTAAACTATAATCAATAAAATAGTTTCATTTCTTATCCTTTACGAGAATTAAACTTAGTAAATCTTAAGCTGTAAGAAAAATATATCTAAATCTTCTTACATAAATGTTTTTTACTAATAATACTAATACTTACCACCAATTATGAAAGTAATTTATATAATATATATTTATATAATGTTATATATAGTAGTATATGTATACTTGTATATTATCCCTATACATATTCATTTATACATCTTATACCTCATATTTTTTATATTATTTATAACAAAAAATAAAATAAAAACGTTTAAAAATACAAAAAATAGAATATAAATTATATATTATAATAATTAAATTTAAAAAAAGTCGACAGAGAGCTGGGTTGCGAACCGGTGCCCTGTTGAACGATCTATGTTATTCTGCCATGCTTATCCACCTGAGCTACTGACTATTTTTTCTGTAACGTGAAAATAAGAGCTACTTTGTGAATGTAGGGATTTTTATTATTTGTGATCGACGCCATCTGTAGTCGAATTAACCGATATAGTACCAATTGGCTTATTTAGTTTGGTTTAGATGGCGCTGTATTAAGTACTCGGAAATAAGAAAATATAGTAATTTTTGTTTATTTGAATGTAAATATATTATTATTACTTAGTAATTATTTTAGGTATTAAAAACCTTATTATCTGCCTCTGCATAATAAGGTTTATAAGCTTTGCAGTGTTATTTTCATGATTGAACAGCGCCATCTAGTCGTCTCATGAAAGTCATGATACGTAATGCAAAACCTCACAGTCAAAAGTTGACCTTAGGCTCTCCATGCACCTTTGTCATCAATAGTACGGAACCCTAAAAAACAAAGATCCTTATCTAAGCAAGCATAAGCCACGTGTAGATATTTTGGCCCTTGAATTGACGAAGACATTAATTTAATTAGGATCACTAGAAATAAACTAGATTGTCAGAGAAATTACAGTGAACTCATCAGTGGAACATATCAAGAAAAAACGCAATTTCGTACTTATCATTCACGATCAAAGTGAAAAAAATATTAATTTCCGCTTTTCGAGTGGCAGAAAATAGCAATTTTTATGTCTTTAAGGCCAGCGGGATGCGAAACGTTTTATAATGGACTGTATTTCGGTGTGGTAACGTCTAAAATGCATGTAAAACAGTGAGACAAATTGTAATTTTCTTAGAACGAAAGCGTACCACTTCTACAGGTAGTGTAAACAATGCAATGACTGTTTTTGCTAAGCTTACTCATCATGGGAGATTAATGAAAGGGTGCTCACAGATGCAACAACATTAAAATCTGGCGAAAAAAGTGTGGAACTGCTAGTAAATGTGTTTGACATCGATTTAAATGGGGCATTGTGTAGTTGGCTACTAGGTGACTTCCTCGTTGATCACAAGCTTTACTGCTAAGCATGAGGCCCAGGGTTCGATTCGGGACAGTGTTATTATCAATGGTCGGAATCGAACCCTGGGCCTCATGCTTAGCAGTAAAGGCTAGGTACATGATTTTCGATAAAAAAAATGGTAGCCGGGTCTTTTTCAAAAAAATTTTTCGTTGCGTAGTGGAATTCCACCGAGAAAAATAAATAAGTTAATAATAGTTATGATTCTAATCTAATAACCATCATATTTAAGTTTTTTATAAAAAATAAAAAAAAAACCTGTGTGAGAAGTCCGAGAAATTTATGTTTTAATGGGGTACGTCAGTTGCAAAGTTCCATTACATCACAAAGTTTGGATAATTATTAAAACTTATTGGTCTTTCAAGAATAAATAATTTTTATCAAAATATTTTTAAACCTAAACAGTCTTCAAAATCACAAACTTATATATTAGTAATTTAAATAAAACAACGTTTTGCCTAAGAAAACTACTCCTCTACGCTACGAATGGTACATTTTATCGCACATTTTTGTCTTTACTTTGGAATTATTCTTTTTAATATACGCTATTTAAATGAATATTAAAAGAAGGTTTAGTATATATATTTCTTTTTAGTTTAACTTGAGGCAATGTTTTACCAAAAAATATTAAATTAAATATTTATAGCACAACAACAATATGACAAGTGACGTTAATGGAAAATAATGGAAAATTGCGTCTCGTTTAGGAACGATAGCCCATACATTACAAGAATTCCACTACGTCACAATAGGTGTTCCGCTTATAATTTTACTTAAATATTACTGTCAATTCAGATTCCACTTTTTCTAATTAGCCTTTAAAATTTCTAATTTAAAAAGTCGTTACTTATCTCAAGTAGTCAAGTTCGTAGTGGAAAATTAAGGGCCTGCCTCCCCATAAGTGGCGCCCTCATTGAATAAAAAATCGTATCTTAGCATAGAAAATAAAGATTAAAGAATCCTATGTTGCGTTTGTTACAAATAGGATAAGGTATTTTTACATTATTAAAACAGGACTTAAAGTGTTTCGTATCCAAAGTAGTAAGCAAAAGTGTCAAAAACGGCCGTTATTGGTACTTTTGCCTACTACTTTGGATACGAAACATTTTGAGTATTGTTTTAATCACCTAACTGCCGAAATGTCGGTGTGTATTGGCTCTGATTTACCCTTCGGGAAATACACGAGTGATTAGTGTAGATGTGTTATGTTATTATTGTGTAGGCACCCAATTTTTTTTTACCTTCTAGCACAAAAAATGTTAATGTTAATACCAATGTAATAACCCGTACTTATTTATATTCATACACAAAAAAAAATCGATTGCGCGGTTTCTCAAGCAAACACATTATCTTATTATTTAACCAGAGCACGTGCACGTACATAAAGTTCATTTATCTTTGAAGCCAATGACCGCAACGGCCATATATCTATGCCTACGGCTATCTATTGACAACTCGTTATTGCAAAACTGACTCGTATTGGAAAGTTGGGTTCCGTACTCGAAGGGAGAGGGACAGTTAAGGAAGTCTAGGCGGAAACTCATGGGTTTCGTGAAAATCCAAGTTTTTAATTAGCAGTTGAAAATAAGAGATTTTTTAAAATTTAAATCTTCATAATTTACGAAGATTAAAAAAAATCGGATGCATTGTTGCAACTTTTTTTAAAAGAAATAGAGTATAATCTGATTTTAGACAGGGTAAATAAAGAGTACCACCTTAAAAAAAAGAGTACATTTCTTTTAATTTTTGAGAAGACATTTTTTTTTGTGCCCTTTGCGGCACAAAACACTTTTTCATCATTTTAAAAAGAATTTTATGTCTCCAAACATTCTTAATCTCTTTTTTAGCTTATTTTTATTAATTTCAATTATCATAACAGTAAACGTTACATTTTTGGGTCCAGTCCACTAGCGCCGCCAATCGAAAAAATGTCATAACTCGTAAATAGAATCAAAAATACAAAATGTGGTCTATTTTATTAGTGTAGAAAAGGCAATAACGTAATTTTATAACACATTGTCAACACTTGAAATATAGCTGTTTAGCTAAATCGTGCATTTGTAACATCGATTGGCGGCGCTAGTGGACTGTAAGAGGTCTCTTAATCTAATATTTTGAAGGCTTCAACAAGACTCCTTTGCTAAATGTGCAGGCTTTGTTAATGGCTCGTTGTGCAGGTTGTGCTACCCTGCTGTTATTTTGTGTATCGAACCGTAGCAATGTTTAGCAATCAAAAAGTTTGACTCTTCTTTCTCATGATTCTTTTGCGTCCCAATTTATTTCGGGTGCTTAATACGCAACATGATTTCTTCTTCCATTCTTTTCTATTAGTCATCTTAGTCGACACTCCCTTCCTAGACATATTGGACCTTATTTATAAAAAAAATACCATGTGTTTTTTTTTTAAATTTTGGCTTTGCACGGATTGTGCATTTAGACAGTGGTGTTGATTCCGTTGTGCACAAACTAAACTTAATTTAGGCTATTGCTATCTTTTTCTCTCTAATAAAACAAGAAAGAGACGGACGTAAATTAGAGCTGTCAAATTTAGTTTGAACTAATATTTCCATACAAATTAAGGGTTAAAACATGTCGTCTAAAAACACGGCGAACCGCAAGGCGTAAACTAGTTTGACATCTCTAACTTAGTGCATAGATATAGCCGTCCTTTTCTCGCACTGCCTTTTAGTAAAAGATAGCAATACTCTAATTTTAGTTTAGTTATTGAACAAGAGAATCCGCACCAGTGTCAAGTTAAAAATGTATTTAGTTTTAGATACAGAATACTGTCACTTTTTTCCCATTAGAATGCAGATGTAACACATTCTAATGTTTTTGCAATATTTGGCAGCAAATGAGTCGAGTCAGCCTTCTCGTTAAGCTTCGCTGAGGTAGTCAATACTAAGATAAAATTCTCAGCTTTATTTTACCGAGATAGCGCCAATTTCAATGATTCCACATTGTCCAGTTGCTTAGACACTTGAGACACAAAACTACACCAATTTTACATTACAATATTCACTAGGAATCAATTTGCGAATATTAAAACAGCCACTGAACTTCACTCGAAAAAATCCCGCCAGAAAACTACCATGTGATTGATAAACACTGAATCGCAGGTTCTTAATTTAAAAATATCTTTGGTATGGCTAGCGAGTTTTATAAATAAGGCTGATCGTCTTTCACAGTCCGTCCATCGTTTCATTGGTCTTCTCCTATTCTTTTAGTAACCATTCACATTCATACTAACATAAAACTTTCCTAACGACATTTTCCTCATTTCTCCAACTTCTGACACTAATTGTTTCCGGGAAACTTTGAAAGTGATTCATGCAACATCTTAATATCATGACGCTTAAAACTATAACCAAAGATTGTAACTAAAAAAACCGGCCAAGTGCGAGTCGGACTCGCACACGAAGGGTTCCGTACCATCAAAGACATTAAATGTATACTTTTAAATCTCTTTGCGTACCATAAACTGAAAAAACTCCAAACAAAACACGTTTCTAGAAACGTGTTTTTTTTCGGTTTTTTTTTGGCTGTATGATCCTTATCACCATGATCCTTAGGTAGACAGTTGAAATTTTCACACAGCGTGTATTTTCTATAGCCGCTATAACGAAAAATAATAAAAATAAACCGCGGCAACAGAAATACACATTCTGTGAAAATTTCAACTGTGCTGTGTAGCTATTACGGATCGTGAGATACAGCCCGCTGACAGACGGACGGACAGCGGAGGCATAGTAATAGGGTCCCGTTGGTTACCCTTCGTGTACGGAACCCTAAAAAACACAGAATAAATTTTACATAACATAATATAATCAGCTTTATAATGTTCCCACTACTGGGACTCAGGCCTCCACTTTGAGAGGGAATGATGGACCGTAATCCACCTCGCAGGCCCAGTGCGAGTTACCCGGGCCTGCGGACGGCGAGCAGTGGGTAGCTCGCTGTCCGATCAGCACCAGGCCCGTGAGTCGACGGCGCGTAGTGTTCCACGCGCGCCTCAAAGAGATTAGTGTCAGCCACCACTGACGG
The DNA here is from genome assembly GCA_951329385.1 of Polia nebulosa. Lineage (NCBI taxonomy): Eukaryota > Metazoa > Arthropoda > Insecta > Lepidoptera > Noctuidae > Polia > Polia nebulosa. Next base: position 11,208,435 of record OX589606.1, read on the forward strand.
GGCCCATCGTGGCCGGTGCCTGCATGCCTAGGGGTAGCGGATAAATTCTGAAAATGAGTTACCGCGCCCCAAAAAAAAAAAGGTGCAGTGCGAGTTAGTGTCATGTTAAATATCTTCGATTTTTTTTTCTAGGACATGCTGGTTTCCTCACGATGTTAAAATAAATTATAATGATGTTGTATTACATTTTATTTCTTTTTGATTTTAATAGATGTTGCCAGTTATATACCCAAAACGGGGACCGTACTAAAGACACTGATTCTATAAGAAAGGTGTGACCTTAATGGAAGCTAGACAGATGACCACAGAAACTAGAATTAAACGGAACCCTGAGAACCGGTTATACCAACATTAACCGGTTAGTACCGGTTCTCTTCTCGCTAAGGCTAAGGCCACTGGACTGACACCAGAATACGAAATAAGTCAAAAAACGCTCCGTTATTATGTAAAAATGCAAATAACTAAGATTAATGTTTCCTTATTAGTTTGTTTTGGTTTGAATTTAGTAATTAAATTAAGCCGATTTCATTACATCATGGCTTCTTCTATAACTCAGGCTATAGCAATTTAGACAGAATTCATAAAAAAAACCATAATCTCAATAATTTATTCAGCATCACTTGTTTAATGTGTTAAGATGAAGTCTTCCATGCCTTGCTGCAATTTTTTGGCCTACCAACTTGAAAGTTTGGATATTGGTTCTATTTCAACGACGAGTAGATTTATTTGATACAGTATACTTAGATTCTCACTAATACGGCCACCTTAGTGAATTTTTTGATTTTTTTTCACAGTGATACATGGAACCTCCTTCGTACAGTTTGTTTTATTTATAGCGTTTGTGAAACGGTTAATTAGGCTCACCACCTGATCATTTGTACCTATTTATAACCGTTGTGGTTTTAATAAACCAGGACTTCGACATACTACTTATGTCTGAGTTAATAGCCTTGCTATTGTGTGTCTAAAACTAATTGCAGATACGCGGAATCCCTAGTTGATTTTTATTGATCTATAAAAATGTTAGTGTCATAAAATATATCTAAACATGTCACTATAAAGTGCATATGCTTATTAAGCATATGAATATAACAGTACTTCGACAAATCTATTGCCACCCAATCTATTGGCACTCTCCGCCTGGACCTACTCCACCGCTTCCTTTATGGATATGGAGGCCATTCTAAAAAGCTTTATTTAAATTATTTATTTATTACATTAGGGAAAACAAACAACACAAGCATAAACAGTGATGTCTTAACACTGCGTTTTCCACAGATTAGATACTACAATGATTTTTAAAAAAACAAACTCTTAGAAAACGTTAAAGTGGTTTCTTAAATTTTTTTGCAATTTGCAGGTCAGTGTCAGGTTGTATGGTGGTCAAAATTGAATGTTGCAAGGCCAAAATAATGAAAAAAAGAAAACATGTAGGTGCTTAACTTAAAAATACCAAATTAATTACACTTCAAATTCCTGTGTTATTAATATTCGGATTACTGGATTGTATTTTAATATACAATCCAGTAATCCGAATATTCCAATATCCGGTCCCTTTTCGTCTCCCGCTCTGAGTGGAGCAGGAGGGCGCGTCAGACTTTTACTGACTAAAACCCACCCCTGTTCCTTCAAATACCTGAGTGCCAAGGGAACTCTATTTCGAATTTATCCGTGACATCCGGCACTCCCTTTTTATTGGTTTCTAATACTGCCAGAATAATGAGACTCTACTGTACCTATTACCTGATGCTGCAGCCAGAGTATTAACTGTTTACATCAATATTTTTTAGGGTTCGGCCGTTGGCGCTGCATAACATCTTCTCTCGTACATCTTTTCTCTTCTCTTTTAGTCGTCGCCTCAGCAGTCAGTTTCCATACATTTTTCACAATCAATGCGTTGCTTCATTCATCATGTGAAATAGGGATGATTCGTGGGTCCATAAATAATTACTCTGCTTGGTCCGTAAGATTATCAACAACGTTTTTTATTTTTCACTTTTTAGTTGTTGTACCCTGTTGTGATAGCGTGACGGCTGACAGGACAGAATGGAAGAAAAACACGTGTTGCGCCGACCCCAAGTAACATGGGATAAGGGCAGGAAGATGATGAGTTGTTGTACCCTAGAATTAGAACTAAATATTAAAGTTATGCCCGAAGACCCCAATAACATGGAATTTGAACATAATTGGAGGAAACAAAAACTTCATCTGTGTACACCTATGCCTGGGGGTAGCGAATAAATTCTGAAAATGAGTTACCGCACTTCTGGGCACTCAGGCAGGGAAGGAACAGGGGTGGGTTTTAGTCAGTAAGAGTCTGACACGCCCTCCCGCTCTACTCAGAGCGGGAGAAGTCATTGGATGATTTCCCTCCCCGCAAAAAAAAAAAACTGTGTACACCTTCACATATTTTTTGTTTTTATTGATTTTTTCAAAAAGCGCTGAAGCAATTTAGATAAAATTTATATGGGACCACCACAGGAGTATACTCTTTCGAATAAAGCAAATTTTGAAAATCCGTCCACACTTGACAGAGAAATCGGTGAACATACCTACAAAAAAAAATACATACTGTCGACAATAGAACCTCCTCCTTTTTCCGAAGTCTGTTAAAAATATTGGTCACGTATATTTTGCTTTAACAAATCAATAAAAAAAAAAACCGGCTAAGTGCGAGTCGGACTCGCGCACGAAGGGTTCCGTACCATTATCTATAAAAACGGAAAAAAATCACGTTTGTTGTATGGAAGCCCCCTTACATATTTATTTTATTCTGTTTTTTAGTAATTGTTGTTATAGCGGCAACAGAAATACATCATCTGTGAAAATTTCAACTGTCTAACTACCACGGTTCATGAGATACAACCTGGTGACAGACGGGCACATAGACGGACGGACAGCGGAGTCTTAGTATCCCGTTTTACTCTCTGGGTACGGAACCCTAAAAGTGACGAAGATAAAACGCATGAAAGTTTAGGAGTGGGGGCTTGTTACGTTACTTATAGGTAAAAAGTGGTACATTTTTAACGAGGGTGTGAAGTCACGCGAAATTTTAACGCACTGTTTCGTCCTCATTTCTTGTTTACGTGGCAAAAGAAAAATATGTGAAGATTCGTTTTTTGGTAATCTTACTGACGGACCAAGCCTAATAGATTTTTTTAGTCATGTAGGTACCCTATTGTGGTTTCGCTTTGAACGACCGACGCTGGGATTGGCTAGCAAAAACTGTTAATAATGAATAAATTGCTTTTAAAGTTTGGATAAACTAGTTTACGATCCCTATGTTTCAAGGAAGTTTCCCCACAACAATCTCACAAATTGAACTCGAGCGCTCGACCTCTTCACCTCACGATCCGAACTCGAAAGCTGTGAGAACCTGACGACTTATGCGATCCTAGTACTTCGTTCTATTGATCAGTTGAGTTATATGTTATGTAACATGGTATATGAACATAAACCTCTTACCGAAGGGGTCAGTGTGTTCGTAGCTTTACGTCAGGAAACATGATTCTTGTGCTCTGCTTATTTTATTTTGGATTTAATGTGAGTAGTAGTTTGTAAATAAATAGAATATAAACTTAAGACAGCAAAATTTTTCTTCTCTGATCTCTTCAAAGATCTGTTGCCTTGGTAGTTTGTAATGAAATTGTGCTCCATGATTTGTTAAAAAAATTACGTACGTTGTTGAAAGCTCGCAAGAAACTGCTCTAGTTTATTTTAAGTGACAGTTATAATATGATCTCTTGAGCCGATGAATTAAAACTTGTACTTCTATAGAAAATGTCGCGAAATATATGATTTATTTCAGTTTTAGTTACATTTTTGATAACACTTGATCGTAAGATTCTGAGCTCAAATCCTATAATTATTAAGATCGTAGGTACTGTCCTAAACTTGGGGCAATATTTATAAAAAAATAACCATGATATTTGGGTATGGAGTTTAAACACTGATTAGTAGCATTTCTTTTTTGGTTCAACATTTTCTAACCCTCAAAAGAGTATATGTGGGTGGTAAAGTACTGAATAATCATTTAAAAAAGGTTTTGTCCTATATACAGTTGAATTTGATGGATAAAACGTACGTTATCTTGAGTATATAATCCGTTGATCAATGTTTAAATGAAACATATGGTCAGTTTTAACATAATTTTCGCCTTCTGCTGACAAAGTTTAAAATTTCTTATGTGCCAACCAACTGACCTTTTAAAATCTTCAGTCTTCTTTAAAACATTAATGTGGTTTGTTATAATAGTGAGAGGGCCTCCCCTCTGAGAGGAGGCCTGTGCCCCAGCAGTAGGGACATTAAAAGGCTGATAATGATGATGATGTTAAGATACTGGTTATCATAAAATATATGTATATATCAGAGTAGTACGTATCATTAATAGTAATTACATATTTCTAGTTTTCCTGTTGATTACAAGCAGATTAAGACCTGTATCTTTTTAGGGTTCCGTACCCGAAGAGTCCAAATGAAGCCCTATTACTGTCACTCACGTGTCGGTCCAGTCTGTCTATCTATCGTCTGTCACACAGATTTTACAGCGAAACGGTTGGAGCGTCTTAAATTTTTTACAAATAGTCAAAAATACATTCGGTACGGAACCCAAAATGTGCGAAGTCCGACACGCACTTAGCCAGTTTTTTTTTTAAAGATTAGTCTTCCTTAATTAAGATTTTGACTTTTAAGTTTTTAATGCTAATCCAAATTTGTGATTGATGGGTTTTTTTTGTTCGTCTTTGTTTATCCGCATTGATAATCTAATTCTTAATGATATTAACTGACTGCCCCAGAAGAAGTGTAATGTTTTTCGAGAGTAAGTACGTACTTACGTATGTATGCAAGTTGGTAGTATGCAATCTATGATTGAACTAAAGTAACTGGCACCATATGCATCAGACTACTTGAAAAGTGACTTGCTTGGAACTTTTTAAGTGATTTTTGCACTCGGGTTTTTCGAAAATAATTACTTATATTTTTTTTTATTGGTCACAAATTTTCCTGAGCTTTTTTTGTTGTTTTGCGAAATGAAACAGAACTGCAGGTAAGTACTGGTAACTAGAGAGGAAGTGGACATTATGATTATTCTTTCTTCTCCGCTGTGCTTTTCTGATTAATTTCGCTGCGTGGTCCAAGATACTGATTCACACTGTTGATTCTGGTTTTCAGGAGTTGTAGTAGATGGTACTCGTAACAGAGCGGCTGGCAAAATAAAAAACTTTTTAACAAAAAAAATTACCGACGAATAATAATGAAAAAGCAAAAAAAAAAAACCTTTAGTCTTGAGTATTGAGCTTATTTACATAAAATGTCAAATTTTATATAAGCTAATTTTGAGTCGGCACCAACTAATAAAATGATTTAAAAGTTTTTTATTTTATGTTTTTTTGTGGCTCGCGTCATCTAAAACTCTGAATACTCTGAGGCTAATTTCTTATCCTTCATCATTCCTCTTGCCACTGAGCTGATGATGTAACCATCCTTCCTTGAGGTTCCCAGGATATTGACCAATTGAGGTTACCTCCAATATTGTGAAAACGTCTTTTCTTCAAAGCAGTGGTTTCTGTCACTAAAACCACAGTTTTTATATCTAACTTCTAATTGTTTAGGAAAGGTACGGTTTCCATCATCAGCTCAGCTTTATGATGTGATGATTCCTAAACGCAAATACCTGATTAAGAACGTTTTTCGGTACCCGAAATGAGATAGATGTAGCCAATGATTCGTTCGACATGCGGCAAACGATCCGAGGCCGGTCTATCCATTTATTCGCTTGACAGTTTAAGAGCCTCGCCCGGAGATTGCCAACTCGCACACTTTTGAATCTAGTCCCTTAGCCTCCGGGCTATCGAATATACTTTAAAAAAAATAGAAAGTAGCACAGATTCACAGACGTCATTGATTGTGTAATTAGATTAGCAAATGGTAAGGTTAAACAATGCAGCTGGTGACGTTTGACAAATGTTTAATTAATGGTAGAAGGACTTATCTGAGATGGAATTATAACCAATTTATATCTAAAGAATCTTTCTAGAAAAACTCTGTAGCATGCTCTTGAATCTTATGAACTGGACGACTGTTATTTCCTTGTTTATCTCATACAAACAAACATTTAAATAAATTGCAACAAATATGTGAATACATTACATACTTACCTACAATATTTTTTAAAATCAATATGCTCGTCCTTTTTAACTGATTTCAAAAAGGAGGAGGTTATCAATACCACAGATAATATAATACTAGCGTATCAATACGGATGTTTGTTTTTTTTTTGTATGTTCGGGTTACACCGTCAAATATACCTAGACGGATTTGCAATTTGTAACGGAAAGGTGTGGTCATATTTTAGAGCCGGTTCTGCCCATGGAAATAAACAACTTTCTCTAAGAAAAAATAGAAAATTCCCAAATAAAAAAAAATTGGACTTTCCGTACAAAGTCAGCATCAGCTGATCAATATTTGTATGGGAGGTAAATTTTTTTTTTAGAATTTCTTCGGATTTTCTTAAAGAAAGTTGTTCATATCGATGGGCAGATGCAGTTCCTAAAATATGACCACACTTTTCCGTTACACCCTGTAGATCTGATGATGAGTTTCGGAGACAGACAACGGAACTCTTCAAAAAATGACATCAAATCAATTGCGATTGCTGTGATCGTATGTCTATGTAGTGTTAACACAATTTAATGGGGAACCACAACTAAAAAGTGAAAAATTAAAACTTTTTTACAAAAAACTAGAACTGACTTCCAAAAAAAGCACAAAATAACTTTAATTTCGGACGTCGGTGTCTGTATTTTGTTTCTTCGTTATTCTGTGTTTAATAATAATGATAAACACAGACATCTTTTACAAATACTAACCTAACTACTACACATAGGTAGGTATTTCGGTCTAAACCTATTTATTTGCGGAGGAATGGAAGACGATAATATCAATGTTTGAATCACCGAGAAGAGTGAATTCTTATTTATCTTTAAACAAACATGGAACCCAAATTTAGGTTAGTAAGTAGTAGGTACCTATCGTAAGCCACTGCAGCTGTGTAGGCCTTTTCAAACTCGGGCGAGCTGCCTGCAGTAGCGAGGGGTACCCGACGGAGACAGAAAATATATGTGAGACCAGGATAGTCCAAAAGGAGGCCGCCGTGCGAAATCGTGAGAGGGCCAATCCCGCTCGGAGAAAGTTTTTCTGACTGTGCCGTGCGACATTTGAAATGAAAGGGCACATTGTGAGGGTCTCGAATGTATATTTTTCATAATTTTAAAATAAGTTTCGAAGTAATTTAAGAAAATATATTCTCCCCTCTTTATCTCCGAAACCACTAGGCCTAAAATAAAAAACAGAAAGTAGTTCTTTACTTATAGATTTCAGGAAAACCTATAAGGACGAGGTAGTGTAAAAAAAACCTGAAAAAATATAATTTGATCGAAACCCTTTGCGCGCGAGTCGACTCACTCTTGGCCAGTTTTTAAACACCATTAAATACCTCATAATATTTATTATTTTTACTTACTTTTCAGGTAGCGTTAGCTGCGCAGGCGCCCTGCATAGAACTGAATGATGGAAATAAAATCCCTATGCTTGCTTTGGGGACCGGCAGAGGCACTGCTAAAGAGGTAAGTTATTATTAAGTACTTTTGTTTTTTTTACTGGCCTATAGTGTCCCACTGCTGGGCAAGGGTCTCCCTATATCTTTCCAGACACTGTTATTGCGCTACCTCGAACCAGGATTCGTAGTGCGCGTACAGGTCATCTCGCCACCACTGTCTGGGCTGCCCTCGGCGACGCCATCCATCCTTTGGCTGCCTAGGGGTAGCGGATAAATTCTGAACATGAGTTACCGCACCCCTGGGCACTCAGCCAGGGAAGGAACAGGGGTGGGTTTTAGTCAGTAAGAGTCTGACACGCCCTCCCGTTCCACCCATAGCGGGAGAAGTCATTGGATGATTTCCAACACAAAAAAAAAAAAAACCATTCTCTGGCACCCATTGCGTTAAGACTTTTGCCCAGTGGTCATCATGCATGCGGCCGTAATTAAGACTTCAAAAGCACACAATCCCTTTTACTTTTAGAAATTAATGAACTTCTGAACTTCGTCAAAATCAAAAGTCATTTATTTAAATTAGGCTGAGAGCCAGCACTTTTTGAACGTCAAGGTTAGGTACGTAAAGACAGTCCCCCAAAAACCACTTCCTAGGGTTTTAGCAGTGAAAAAGAAGTGGCGCAAGAAATTCCCCAGCAATTCATGATTTGATTTCTATCTAGGCATGGTCCAAAAGGCTTGAAGCTAATGAGTCGTGTTTCTAACTGGGATGTGGAGGTTAGATAAACAGTTGCTCCATGTAAAGTACGGGTAGTTTTCAGCAACTGGACTGGAAACTGATCCAACATTGTTGGGAAACGACTAGGCTAGGCATAAACTTTTTTTTTTTTTTTGTGGCGTAAGAAATCATCCAATGACATCTGCCGTTCTAGGGTGGAGCGGGAGGGCGTGTCAGACTCTTACTGAACCCACTCCTGTTCCTTCCCTGCCCTGAATGCCCAGGGGCGAGGGAACTCTTTCGAATTTATCCTCAATCCCTGGGCAAAAAGTGCTTGGTCGGCTTGCTAATTCGAACTTCAGACCTGAGGCGCACTTATAAAACCCGGACCTCTTATCCGATGCGCCAAGCGATCAGTTTAGGCAAAAACCTAAGGGCATAAAACCAAAACTGGGCTTACGTGATGGAGTAGAATCTATTTAGTGTTTAGTGTCCGACTGAAACACAATTTGTAAGACACTTCGAAAAAAGGAGGAGGTTCTGTGTTCGACTGTGTTTTTTTTTTATGTAGGTAAGTATGTCCACCGATTTCTCTGTCAGTTGTGGATCGATTTTCAAAATTCTTTCGGATGTATATGAAGCAATTTCGATAAAATTTACGTGAGACCACCACATAAATTTTATCGAAATTGCTTCAGCGCTTTTTGAAAAAATTAACAAAAACAAAAAATGTGTATACGTAGATGACGTTTTTGTTGCCACGAATCACATTAATTATTTCATGTTATTGGGGTTATCAATTTGGGCGGTTTAGTTCTGGGGTATAACAACTAAAAAGTGAAAAATTAAAAACTTTTTTACAAAAAATACAACCGACTTCCAAAAAAGAAGACACTAAAAATTTAAAAATAATTTTATTTTCGGAAGTCGGTGTCAAATAACGAAGAAATAAAATACAAACACCGACTTCCGAAATTAAAATTATTTTGAAGTTTTTAGTGTCTTCTTTTTTGGAAGTCGGTTGTATTTTTTTTTTAACCAAAATCTTTCCAGTTTCGGCCGAACGCAAAACTCACGTGGTGACAGAAAAATTATCAAAAATTAAAAATTTTGACTTGAAAAACTTATCAGAGTATTGAAAATCTAGCCCTAACTTTATTAAAATACTAAGTAAGTTACTACAACGAAGATTTCACACAAACGATTACACACATAGATGAACAAGATAGTCAGATTATAGGTCATCACAACCTTCACTCAAAGACGCTAGTGTCGGTCAAGCTATTCCGCCACTTTTTGGCCAAAATCGAAACTCCAGCTGAAACCAGTTTTTTTGGCCAAAACTGGCTGAGTTGGACACTTCTAGTGTTTCTGTAGTCAAGCACTCGTATTTTTAATAATTTCTTTGAACAAAACCCTCAAGTCCACTGCTCATTTCTCAAAGAATAATACAATCAAATGTCATCCTCCAAAAATTACTTGACATTTTCTCTTTGAATAACATTATGAAGAGTCAAGGAAGCTTAAAGGTTCATGCTAAAGTTAATTCAGAAATCGTATCGTGACCTCAAGATATTCTTAATTCAGTTGTATTGTACCTATAGGTCACCGGATGATTGTAAACACCGTAAGAATCGAATGTAATAAACCATTTCAATGCAATAAATCTCATCTAAATTCGATAATGTAGGGGAGAGTGGGGTAAGTGTGAACGGCGGGTAATTAGGAACAGTGAATTTTTAAGGGTTTATGTCGCGAAATTATTTCAAAAAACCTTTTGATTGTCATTGACTTTGCTTCAAAACATAAATTTCAGTTAGGATACTTAAACGGAACCCAATTTTAGGCTAATTTGCTAAAAACAATCTAATTAGTCCGTCAGTTAGATTACCAAAAACTTTTTACAAAAAAAATACAACCAACTTCCATAAATAATACTAAAAAATGCAAAATAACTTTAATTTCGGAAGTCGGTGTCAAACTTTTTATGTATCTAATTTGTTAAGGTTTCTTGACTCAAGGTCAAAGTTTATTTTTGATTAAAAATTGACAATAATTAACATGGCTTTGCTCCTATTATTCTTCATGTCCTTTAGGTGTTACGAATTACCCCACAATATATTAGTCTTTTTGAAAATTAAAAGTTTACAATTTTACGTAATTTTTCATAAACTATCGATGTTTGCAATTATACGATTATTATTATTCTTTATTGTACACGTAAAACATATACAGAAAAACACAATGGGAAAGTTAATTACAAAGGCGAGCTTAACGACGATTTATAATTCACAATATACATAGAGTCTGTTCACGTTTGTTGTAATTATCTGTAGTTAGTGGTTCACCACAACGCTAAGACTAGCTCCATTTATGTAGATATGTGGTTGTGCCTTGTTTGTGTGAGTTTCGACCCTAGTCTTGGCAAATGTTACGAATAGCACATTCTTGTGGTCATAGATAGCTGTACCCTCCATGTAAACCTTTTTAGGGTTCTAAAAGTTCGAATGTCTGTCTGTCTGTCTGTGTCTGTCTATCTGTCTGTGTATGTCTAGACAGACACACACAGACAGACGGACAGACAGACAGAACACGTCTTTCTGTCTGTCCGTCTGTCACAGTCCATTTGCTCCGAATCTACTGGACTGATTAAGCTGAAGGTACACACAAGTATATTGATGACCCAAATACGGATGTGTAACGTAAATGAATTAATTGGGAATATGGGGGTCACTTTTGGAGTGCAAATCGGAAAAAAAAAAGTTTTTTCAAACTATACCGTGCTACATATATCAAATGAAAGGGCTTACTGTAAGGGTCTCAAATATATAATTTTCATAATTTTTAAGTTATTTCAGATAATAAATTACCATTTCGCCCCCTTATCTTCAAAACTGGGTCAAAAATTTTGAAATAAGTATCGTACTGCGTACATGTACGTAATCTTTTAATGGATACGAGATTATTATTTTTCAACAATGAAAATAATTAATTTAAAAGGCAACACTGAGCGCTCGACAAAGTTCACCTACAGTTTTGTGTCAAAGAAGCCGCCTGAGCGAGACGGTATTTTTGATCCTTTGTTAAAGAGTGTCTACAGTGCGGCTAGTGCAGGGCGGTATCGTTTGAAATAAAAATAGGTAAAAATGAAAAGATATTTGCCGGCTGGTGGAGTGTTGTCAACTTATAAAAATTTGCAATATTTAGTGTTAAATTTCGCATATTTTATAAAAATAAAAAATCTATAACTTTTGATTTACAAGAGTTTCATTTCTTTACTATTTTTTCTAGTACGTATGTTAAACCAGGAATACGCCTTTATTGGATCGGAGAGGGTTTTTGTTACATGCTCTATATCCCCTTTACCTATATGGCAGATAAAAGGGATACCTAGGATAACGTATTTATGGTTTTTAAAATTATTGAATTTCAGACGGATTCCCTAGAAGACGTCCGCAATGCAGTCCTATGGGCTTTAGAGGCAGGATATAGACACATCGACACAGCAGCGGTGTACGGCGATGAGGAGCAGGTCGGCCAGGGCATAGCCGACGCTATCGCCAAGGGAATAGTGACCAGAGAACATGTGTTTGTTACTACTAAGGTAAGATACTTCTTCTTTGACGATGGTACATTTACATAGTTTGGGTTTGGGCCCAATAATTGGCCACGTTTATTTATAGCGGCGTCAAAGGCATTATTCAGATCATCGAGGGAACGGGTGAAGGAACATGTAGGACTAAACTTAAATTGGCCAGAGCACATTGCGCGCAGAATGGATGGTCGATGGGTTCGAAGAGTTATATTGATGATCTAATAGGGACATGTAACGTAAATTTTCATTTGGAATATGGGAGTCACTTTTGGAGTGCAAATCGGTTCGAAGGGTAATGTAACGTAGGAAGGCCTCCTACAAGGTATTCCGAAGACCGGACCGCGAAATCCGCTGGGTGCAAGAAGTACAGGACCTGTCGATGTGGCGACAATTAGGAAGGTCTGGTCCAGCAGTGGACCTTTTTAGACTGAAATGATGAGATTAGTACCAGGAAGTCAGGACAGGCTTGTAGTAGACACAGCAACAGTAGGTCAGTTTCACATCAGCGGTGTACGGCAATGAAGAGCAAGTCGGCCAGGGAGTAGCTGACGCCATAGCCAAGGGAATAGCATCCAAAGAAGGATGGGCAGATTACGATGATGATGACAGCTGCTCACGCGCAGCCGTCAACGGCCTCTGATTATCCAAAAATGCTAAACTTGAAAACATTTTTTATGCTTCATTTTAACGCCACTACTCTCCTCACTGAAGTTAGCTTCACCTCTGTGAAGTTAGCTTGCTAATTTAATGTAACCCTATAAAACCAAATCTCCTGTCTTCTTGCAGCTGTGGAACGACAGGCATGCCCGTGACCAAGTGGTGCCTGCTCTCAAGGAGTCCCTGACAAGGCTGGGACTTGAATACGTCGACCTGTACCTTATTCACTTCCCTCTTGCTACTAAGGTAAGAACTAGCCTATTCCTTTTTAGCGTTCAGGACCACCTAGCGAAACGTTGAAAAAATGACTTCATACACTGCTGGTACGATTATTACCTTAGGGGTTAAACTGTTTAGGTACACATAAAGGACTCAAACACGTTGCCTAGATTATTTTGAGACGGGTTAAATGATGAATGACTAACCCTCGTTTTCTGAAGTTTCCTAACCTGATTTTCATCTGCTCACGAGAGCAATTTTTCTGAGCAATTATTAAAATCAAGAAGTAAATTTGCTTAAATTAATAATTTGCTTAACCTCATTATAAAAACATACTTTGATCATATCGGGACTTGCCTACTACATAGATCAGATACGGAATATCTTTTAATTAAAATTGTTATGTTATTATCATTATGCGCCTTAACGTGTGAATAAAATTACAAGTTTTCTAGGGTTTTACAACTTTGTCACATTGTAATGGCATAATAAATAGCGTGATAAATAAACGAATTTATGCTTCACTAGCGACCCACCCTGGCTCCGCACGGGTACAAATTATATACACAATCGTACCCCGCTCACACCTCGTTTATCGCTCTTTCTATGAGTGAAAACCTTTTTACAAAAAAAATAGAACAGACTTCCAAAAAAAGTGAAAAATAACCTTAATTTCGGAAGTCGGTGTTTCTGATTTTGTGTCTTCGTTTTTTGACACGAGGTCGAAGGGCGAGGCGAGGGCGGGTCGAGGAAGAGGGCGTACGATATGCTTAAACTAGCTTATATAATAAGTTTTCTTTTCCTGTGGGTACAAGTCAAACACATGATAGCCAATGATATTATAGGGAACATACGCTACGTTCATACAAAGCGGCGTTCAGATATCGTTGAGTTGTTATTACAAATGTCCTTACTTGTGTAAGTAATTATTGTGTGGAATTCCTTCACTCTTATTTATCTTAGCCATTTCACACTTTGACGCAAACTTCTAAGATTTAGGCCGCCTAATTTACCATCTTAGGTAATACTCTAAAATTATTAAATACATGTAAAAATAGACCAGTTTTTGATCTTGCATGGTAATGTATCACATTTTTAAAAAACAACTTGGTAGCTTTGTGGTGATCTTTCTCCCACAACTAGTTTACTAATAATTCATCGCAGAGTCAATTACAGATTCCAATATCTATCATTAATATTCACAATTTTGGCTGAAAAAAAATACGTAAGCATCAGACATATATTTTAATTGACGCATAATGTACTAGATTCTCGATTATTGATGACATTAGTTAGAAAAAAAGTAAAGACTCAACTCAATTTTTACGTTTTATATCCCAATTTTGTCGCGATTTTTTGCATTAAATAAAGCGTAATCTCAACAAAAAATAAATGTCAAAATAAAATATGTTCTTTAAAGAATCAGATTCTATAGTTTAATTTAAAATTCCTTAGTTTAATTAGACACAACAATAATTTTAATATGACTCTGAATTATAATAAATTACGATGCACCAGCGGGCATCGATTAGTACGGCGCGAGCACCCGTCGAGGTAGGACTTATGCCATTTTTTCCCGCGCCCCGATTATCGAGCGCTCGTACTGTGAACGTAATATTGTACTACGACCACAACGTTTTGATTCCCAGTGTATTAATTTACATAAGATGAGTTTTGTTATTATCAAGTAAAGTATTATTTTAGTAGTTTGTAGAATAATAACGTAATTTCGTTTTATTAGTTTTAGCAATGGGATGCAAGACAAAGACATGTGTATGTCGCAGTCATCTGGTTGAATTCGCCATTCAATTAAATGGCTAGGCCGATAGTAAATTTAACTAGGATCACTCAACGTTTAACAACCTGGCGTGTTGAAAGTCAGCCCTTTGAAGATGACTGACCAAGACTCAGCCAAGTGATTCAAAACTTCAAGTTAAATGAAAAATGATGAAAGATGGGGGTTAGAGGGGTATTAAGACATAAAATCATAAATATCTCGAAAACGGTAAATCTAATCGCTAAAAGAACCAAAATTTGGGCTCCCTTTATAAAAGCCCGTAGAAAGATCCATAACATCTAAATTCATAAAAAAAACCGCTACGAGTGCTACGACAGTCGGTTTTTTTTTTGTGGGGTGGGCAATCATCCAATGACTTCTCCCGCTCTAGGGTGGAGCGGGAGGGCGTGTCAGACTCTTACTGATTAAAACCCACCCCAGTTCCTGCCCTGCCCTAAGTGCCCAGGGGCAAGGTAACTCTGTTTCGAATTTATCCTCAACCTCTGGGCAGTACGACGGTCGGTGACGGTGACGTGCGAGTTCAATAGTTTCCGTAGAAAAATCCATAAGATTTAAATTCATAAAAAAAAACATTCCGCTACGAGTACTACGATGGTTTCACTGTGGTAGTGGTACGGGTTTCACTTCAAAAAATATTATTTATTAGTGGTTCAATTTTTTTTTAAAGCGTAGTCGGAGCCTCGCTTCGCGGGGCTCAATGGTTTGTAAAAGAAATAACCACGGATGGCGGGGTCTGAGTTCGCTCACTCACTAGACCCCGCCATTCGCTTCGAACCTAACCTAACCTGTGCGGTCCATGGCCCTCTACGGGGCATCGGTGTGGGCGCGTTCATTGAGGCAGCGATCAGCTCGCCAGATGAACGCGTCCCAGAGGGTCATGGCGATCCGCATCATCCGAGGATACCGCACGATCTCCCGTGAGGCTGCGAGCCTCCTTGCCGGACTGTCACCGTGGGATCTGGAGGCAAAAATCCTCGCGCACCTGTATGAGTGGCGCGAGGAGGCCAAACGCCGGGGCGAAACTCCGCTGCCGCGACAACTCGCGGCTCGGCGGACCGAGCTCCGGCAGGATCTCATGGTGACATGGAGAGAGTGACTGTCGCAACCCAGCGCTGGGCACGCCACCATCAAGGCGGTAGTGCCCCTCTTTGAGGAGTGGCTGGAGAGGCGTCACGGCGCCCTCACCTTCCGCCTGACGCAGGTGCTCACCGGACATGGCTGTTTCGGTAGGTACCTATGTCGGATCAAGGTGGAGGTGACCCCCGGGTGTTTCCACTGCGAGGATCGCCCAGAGGACACGGTGGAGCATACGTTGGAGGTTTGCCCCGCTTGGGCAGAGCACCGCCGTGTCCTCGTGGATGCGATAGGCGGCAGCGACCTCTCGCGCCGTGCCCTGGTTCAGGCCATGATACGGAGCGAGAGGGAATGGGAAGCCGTCTCCTCCTTCTGCGAAGCAGTAATGCTCGCGAAGAGGGAGGCGGCATACGTTAGGGAGACTCGACCGCAGCCGCCGCATCAGACGCCAGGGGGTTCGGGCGCCGCGAGACGATCTCCGGCCAACGTAGACCCAGGCCTGCGGACGGCGAGTAATGGGTAGCTCGCCGTCCGATCAGCAACAGGCCCGAGAGTCGACGGCGCGTAGTGTTCCACGCGCGCCTCAAAGAGTTGTCAGCAAGAGACGTGGCCCGTCATGGTCGATGCCTGCCCGGGGGTTGAGGATAAATTCGAAACAGAGTTACCTCGCCCCTGGGCACTCAAAGGCAGGAAGGAACAGGGGTGGGTTTTAGTCAGTAAGAGTCTGACACGCCCTCCCGCTCCACCCAGAGCGCGAGAAATCATTGGATGATTTCCCACCCCAAAAAAAAAAGAAAAAAGCAAACCTCTTTATGTATGGAACAGCTGATATTGTTTTCGATTTCGGTGTTGGTCTCATATGAAAAGTGGTTCATAATGATGAGTACAATTAACCCAGCGCTGGGCACGCCACCATTGCTGCGGTAGTGTCCCTCTTTCCCGGGCCTGCGAACGGCAAGTAGTGGGTAACTCGCCGTCCGATCATGCGTTCAGCGCTAGACTTACGTGCCGCTACTTGTATTAGTTGTAATATTAATGACAAACGGATTTAGGACATATTGTATTTAGGAATTTAAATTTTATTGCATGTGATATTATGTGACATTAAGTTCGGGCAAGTTATCATTCGGACAAATGATGATTAGGACAAAAAAAGTTATGGCACTTTAGATTATGGATAAAAAAGTTAGGTAACACAATAGAGAACCAGATTGAATAACAGAGGAGAGGTTATCCCTCCTGCCGCACGCCACTCTCCATGCTATATGCGTCAGATAGCGTACCAGGCCATCTCACATGCTTCTTCTGACATAAGTACCAAAGGCGCAACACGGAGCCGTACAAGGAAAAAAACTTAACCTCTCAACGCCGAGACGCGTCACGTTTCAGCATCTGTCAGTCCCCGTTGACAGGTGGCCATCGTGTAACTACAGACTTTGTCAGGTTCCGGGTGTATGAACCTTGTCACAGGTCTAAAGACCTTGGCTAATAGTGATAATAGCGGTTTAAAACGCGTGAATCGGGTTTTTGGCAATTTTTTTGGCAAGGCAAACCAGCGGAAAGCTAGCGTCACACATGAGAGCTGCTCGGGTCGCGCGGGCACGCGTCAAGCCCCTCATTAGCAGACACAATTAAAAACCTATTGTTGCGTTGAATATTTGACGTAAAGGCATCTTGCTTTTCTAGGGTCTATAATTTCGGGCACGCATTTTTGGTAAAATTGAGGCAATTTCGGAAACATTTTTTCCTCCCAAAAAACCGTCATCTTTTTCAACCCTTACGACTTACAATGGAAAATCAGGACGGGTCCACAGAGCAAATAAACACGTGTTTTTTTTTTGTAATGTGCAACTGGCCTTGTAGTCATGATTTTGATTCATCACGACTTGAGACTGACTGTCCAATTTAAAACATTCCTTTAAACTTTTTTTTTATTATACGCTATAGACAACAAATATTTCCCTTCACCTTCGCTCTCCGTCAATTGTGCGAGAAGTACAGACGTGTGCACAAGAACTTGCACATGGTGTTCATTGATCTTGAGAAAGCGTATGATAGGGTACCTCGGGATGTGTTGTGGTGGGCCTTGAAAGAGAAAGGTTTGCCTGGGAAGTATGTTGAGTTGATTCGTGCTATGTACAGACAATCTAGTACCTACGTCCGGTCGGCTGCTGGCAACACCGATAAGTTCAGTGTGGCTGTAGGCTTGCATCAAGGGTCGGCTTTAAGTCCTTACCTCTTCCTGTTGATTGTGGACGCTCTTACGTCGGAAATACAGGAAGAGGCACCCTGGTGCATGCTGTTTGCCGACGACATTGTTCTGGTCGGTGAAGATGGACCTGAGATCCAGAGCAGATTGGAGAAATGGCAACAGAAGCTGGAGAAAGTTGGC
Source organism: Polia nebulosa (assembly GCA_951329385.1). Classification (NCBI taxonomy): domain Eukaryota; kingdom Metazoa; phylum Arthropoda; class Insecta; order Lepidoptera; family Noctuidae; genus Polia; species Polia nebulosa. Next base: position 11,226,440 of record OX589606.1, read on the forward strand.
TTGAAAATCAGCAGAACCAAAACTGAATACATGTTCTGCGATTTCGGCGGTCTCTCCAGTTCTGAAGCTGTAGTGCTAGATGGCGCGCTTCTCCCAGTCTGCTCCGATTTTCGGTATCTCGGTTCACTCGTGCAAAGCGATGGCGAAATAGATCGGACTGTTAAGCACAGAATTAAAACTGGATGGATGAAATGGCGGCAGGTCACCGGGACTATCTGTGATTCCCGCATTCCCCTAAAACTTAAGGGGAAGATTTATAAAACAATGGTCAGACCTGCTGTCTTGTATGGTTCAGAATGTTGGGCCACAAAAGGGATGAATGAAAAGCAATTGCATGTAACTGAGATGAGAATGCTAAGAGCGATGTGTGGTGTTACGCGCATGGATAGAATTAGGAATGAGTATATAAGAGGAAGTCTGAAAGTGGCACCGGTGACTGAAAAGTTGTGTGGAAATCGGTTGTCGTGGTATGGGCATGTGATGCGGAGGAATGAAGAAAATGTCGTGAGGAAAGTCTTGTGTATGGATGTGGATGGCTATAAGAGTAGGGGAAGGCCAAAGAAACGATGGTTGGACTGTGTGAAAGAGGATATGGGTAAAAAAGGGGTGACTACAGAGATGACGACTAATAGAGGAGTATGGAAGAAAAAGACATGTTGCGCCGACCCCAAATAAATTGGGATAAGGGCAGGAGAATGATGATGAGACAACAAATATTTGTGTATTTTTATTAGTCTAAAAACCTTAATTCTACTGAACAAATGAAGTCACTTTTGTCATAAAGGTGCATTACGAATATAACGGCTCAAGATTTTTTAGTCCGACTCGACACTCGTGCTACACTGTTTGCATTTTGTATGTGTAGATAGCTACGCACACAAACGTCTTTTACCTAAACTCGAGCGCTTAAATTTTGTGAAACGGCTCTTAACACACAACTTGGCATCATAGATATATTATTGTCACGCCACGGGACACGCTTTTCTTCGCTCGCTGCTGTTAGTCGACTAAATCAAATTGCAACAATTGTCTGAATTTGTCTGCAACAATTTACGCGCGCTAGGGCGATATCTACTTCTTTTTAGGGTTCCGAACATCCGAATGTAAAAACGGAACCCTTATAGGAGCACTCGTGTGTCTGTCACAGCCAATTTACTCCGAATCTACTCGACCGATTGAGTTGAAATTTGGTACACACATGAATATCTGTGATCCGAACACGAAAATGTAACATAAATAAATGAATTTGGAATATGAGGGTCACTTAGGGGGTGCAAATCAGAAAAAAAAAGTTTTTAAACTGTAATGTCTTACATATCAAATGAAAGGGTTTATTGTAAGAATTACAAATATATTTTTTTTCATAATTCCAAAATGTATAGTTTTTTAAGTTATTTGACAAAATAGAAGAAAAATCACCATTCTCCCCCTTATCTCCGAAACCACTAGGCTCAAAATTTTGAAAAAAAAAATACAGAATGTACGAGTAGTTCTTTACTTATAAAACTTACAGGAAAACCTATAAGAAGTACCTATGTAGTTTAAACCAGAAAAAATATGATTTGTTCGGAACCCTTTACGCGCGAGTCCGACTCGCTTTTGGCCGCTTTTTTTTATATATAATATAATTGATGATAGCACTAAACAAGTGACACTATTCGGCCAAACGTCTTTAAGTTTGAAACATTTGATCACAACAGCCTTAAGTCGCGATGGGCTGTCATAATAAATCTAATTGATTAAAAGTCGCTAAATAAAATAAAGAAAAACAAAACATTAAATTTAAAAATAAAATAAGTTTACTAACAGACTACGCCATAACTGCTGGGTGTACATGTACAAGCATGAGATATTGCACAACAAAGTTGAGCACTTGGGCAGTTTTCTTGAAGGGATAGATTGATAAGGGACAGTTTGTATTTAATAGTCATGAGAAAGCATATCGCGCACACAGCTTGTAATTTTATAACTTGCTATACATTATATGCATTGTTGGGTAGTTTGTTTGACCACTTATTTTTACCAGCTAAAACACTAGGAAGTGGTGACAGGCGGGAGTATTGGTGGACAGTCTGTATATGAAATTGACGTTCAAAAAGATCTGGTTTTCAGCCTAATTTAATAAATGACTTTTGTTATTGCAGAGTGACGGTTCTTACGATGACATCGACTACTTGGACACCTGGAAAGGCATGGAGGAGGCGAAGCACCTGGGCCTGGCCAGGTCCATAGGAGTGTCCAACTTCAACGCCAGTCAGATTGACAGGATCGTGGCCAACAGCCCTGTGAGACCTGCTGTCAATGAGATTGAGGTAAGTTGGATACATAGTGAGTTTATACTCTGTGGGTCGATACACCTTGTTGCGACAACTACCGGCTGATTTTGAGCTCATTGAAACCTTCGAAGTGGTGAAATTAGGATTATGAAAAGTCTGTGGTGTCTGGGTGTCTCAGTGAATAAGAAAAAAATAGTAGTTATCTTTCATACATGTTTGTTGAGTGGGTAACTATTACATTTGAGAAATAGATTTTACTTCTTATTACTTAAATCTGAGTGGCTCTCCTGGTAGAAGTTTTTACAAAGTAGCGTAAATTCGTCTTACCTATACATCATGCACAAAAAATACTACTACGATTTTCAAAAAAACTTGTTTTAGTCTTTACATTATTCCAATAACACCTTTTTGGAAAAGCTCTGTTGTTTTCTATTCAAAATATAACGAAAGTTTGTTTCCCCAGGTAAACCCAACGCTAACCCAAGAACCCCTAGTCTACCACTGCCTATCATTAGGCATAGCAGTGATGTCATACAGTCCCTTCGGCTTCCTGGTATCCCGGGACCGCACTGACGCGCCCCCTCCGCATTACGACGACCCCACGCTGGGAGCCTTGGCTGCTAAGTACGGGAAGACTCCTGGACAGATTGTGCTTAGATATCTGGTGAGTATACTTAGATTCATAATTCGTGATAATTTCAATCCAACGCCACCAATTCTAGTATACTTTTGATTTGAGTATTCTATGGGCCATTAAAATTTGTATTGAAAAGGCCCTAAAAGAATAGGTTGTAATGGAATTGGAACATTGTCATGTATGAAAAAGAAATCGTTGTTTCGAAAATTATCTCGAATTCTGAATTCAAACATCAGTGAAACCACACTTACACACATACACAGTATTTTATTTATCTGCATCTCTATCACTTAGAAAGGCTCATGGCTAAATAATAACGGTCGCAAGGGTCTATCTTTAAGGTAAAGCAACGCTAGCCAAGGTCGGTCCGTTGATGGGTGACCCTCCATGACATACCGAGATCCTTGTTTGCCTCGGAAAGCACGTTAAGCTGTTGATCCTGGCTGTTACTTGTAGAAATCTGACGACAGTCTTAAGCGAGTTGTATCGTGTTACGTGTTACCCAATGATAGGGTTGTGGAGGTCAGATAGGCATTCACTTCATAAAAAATACTGGTATTCAGAAACACCCGACATATATGTATTATTTTATTCTGGACTGTCTCACTCCTGGGCAAAGGAGTGGAGTCAGATAATGACAACATGATACTGGGCTGGGTCCAACAAAAATGCACTCAAGGCGGAACACCGGCAAGATGGACAGACGCAGTTAAGAAGGCTGTTGGAGGCAGGTGCCGAGCGCTCCATATTGCAGAGGGCCGCTAAACTTGGAGACGCGTCATATGTGGTCACGATCCTCAGCAGTGAGGGAACGAAGAAGAAGAAGAGAATCACTACACAGTGCCCACCGCGTATGTCTGTCTGTTTGCGATAAACTCAAAAACTACTGAACGGATTTTCATGCGATTTTCACCAATAGACAGAGTGATTCATGAGGAACGTTTTGGCATATAATTAGTACCCGTGTGAAACTGTCAGGTCGCTAGTATACTACAATATAAATATAGTTGCTTAAGAGTAGATCTTTGCAGATTTTTTTCTCGAGCAATATCAGCCACACGTTTGAGACGATTTTAGTAAAAAAAATGTCAACTCTTGGTAACCTTCTTCTTTTGTCCCCAGCTCGAACGAGGCCTCATTCCGATTCCGAAGTCGACAAACCAGAAGCGTCTAGCCGAGAACATCAACGTATTCGACTTCGAGCTGACGGGAGAAGAAATCGCCACAATCAGCAGGTTTAACAAGAACACAAGGGTCATCGACATCAGTGACTGGAAGGATCATCCTTACTATCCTCACCAAAATTAATGTAACATAGGCTTTACTATGAACAACTCTATTTTATAAAATACAAAGTTCAAATTTCATTGCAATCAATATTTTTCTTGGGGCCTTTTGTAACAAATGGTCACTTGAAAACTAACTTAGAATACACAAAACTAAAGTCTAAAGTTCAGTTAGTGGCGGTGGATTTTAATAGTCCTCTATAATGAATTTAAGTAGGTAGCTATACTTGCAGAATGGCATAACGCACTTAGAATGACAATTACTTTAAGTCCGTCAATACGACAATATCAATTGGCAATTGGCACAAAAAAGATTTTTACTAACATGTACGAGTATGTAAATTAAAATAAATTCGAGTTTCGTTTGCATCACAGCAAAAATAACTCGATGATATAAAATGTTGACAAGAATAAATAAAAACTCAAAAAAAAAACATTTTTACAAAAAAAAAACGACCGACTTACAAAAAAAAAAATTACACTAAAAATTTAAAAATAACTTTAATTTCGGAAGTCGGTGTCAAATAACGAAGAAATACAACACAAATACCGACTTCCGAAATTAAAGTTATTTTTAAATTTTTAGTGTATTTTTTTATTTTTAAAATGTTTTTTATTTTTCACTTTAAAGTTGTTATACCCCAGAATTCAAAACCCCAATAACATGAAATGTGGAATTTAAACATACTCGTAATTGGAGAAAACCACAACGTCATCTAGGTATACATATTTTTCGTGTTTGTTCAGTTTTTCAAAAATCACTGAAGCAATTTTTATAACATTTATATGGGACCACCTCGGGAGTATATTCTTTCGGATAAAAAAAGAATTTTGAAAATCGGTCCACAAATGACTGAGAAATCGGTGGATATAAATAAAAAAAAAAACATGCATACAGCCGAACATAGAACCTCCTCCTTTTTCGAAATCGGTTAAAAATCTATTCATTCGTGCAAACTAATGCTTCGTGCTCGTGCCTTGCGCATTCTAGTGCCTACTTGAGCATACTCGTGCACCATGTCTACTCATGCCAAAATGAAAACGATTGTCATTACGAGTGACGTACCTAAGTAGGGTGTCGGTTTTTGAAAGGCTAATCATGTTCAGATTTTAGATAGTAAAATGTAATATCAATTTTATTTACTGTGATTGGTTGGTGACAATAATACCTAACACCTAATCAAATCGTCCACAACCACTTAATTTAACCTTTCTTAAAGTGAGCAAGAGTAGATGATTTATATTAAGCCTATTTTTGTAAATTAACAGGTAGTTAGTACCTACCTTATTCATAAATAAAACTTTAAAACATCATCAACATTTTATTTCTCCTTAACTTTTTTTTTGCTTTCGGGGGAATACCTTCACGGGTCGATCCATCAGGTTAAGCTACGCTTGCCGGGGTTGGTCCATGGATGGGTCACCATCTTTACATACCGAGACTCCTCCGTGCCTCGGAAAGCACGTTAAGCTGTTGGTCCCATGCCTAGGGGTAGAGGATACATTCTTAACAGAGTTACCGCATCCCTGGGCACTCAGGCAGGGAAGGAACAGGGGTGGGTTTTAGTTAGTAAGAGTCTGACACACCCTCCCGCTCCACCCAGAGCGGGAGATGTCATTGGATGATTTACCAACCCGCCAAAAAAAAAAATGTTTGCCATAGGTCCCGGCTTTCAATCGTGCATCTTTGACAGTCGTTACGGGTCGACAGCCAGTCTTACCAAGGGGTATCGTATTACCCAGTTACTGGGTTGTGGAGGTCAGGTAGGCAGTCGCTCCATGTAAATACTGGTATTCAACTGCATCTTTTAGACTGGAAGTCGATCCCAAGATAGGAAAAGGCTAGTCAGATTGATCGGGGGAAAACCTTCAAGAGGCGCCTGAACTTTTTGGGGAAATGACCCCCGTTACCCTCTTAGCAGACCACTCCGGAACCCCTTCTGTACAACCCCTAAAGCTCAGTAGATATAGTTTATACGTAAACCTTTCATGAAAAATCTAACTGACACTTTAAAATCCGTTGCATGATTTAGAAAGAATTAGCGGATAAACAGACAGACAGACGCGGAAGCGACTTTGTTTTATACTATGTAGAGAAGAGATACCGACGACGCAAATCGGTCACATCGCATTGCGTCCATGTGAACGGACTCGCAAATGCATCGACATGGAAGCCCGCTTCGGGTAAGGCTAGCCGCTGACTTGTGATTTTTGTCACTGTCACCCACGATGCGCTCACTTGAAAAGTCACTGGGCAACAAAACGTGCTCATTCTTGAAATGGATTTCGTACAGAATGCTGTAATTAAGTGCTCTTGAAATAAGAAGAAGGAAAACTCAACGAGAAAAAGGTTCTGCGTGCATCCCATTGTACACTGAAAGATTGTTTCAAGGAAAATTTTACACTCTATATTCTAAACTACGTCAGTATCCTTCAAAATTTAGTCAACTATTAACTATTTCTCACCGTATTGTCACGTCACCATGATCAGCGCACTCCCATGTATCTTCTTAGCACTCGACTGGGTAACAAAAAGTCACGGTGACAAAAATCACAAGTCAGCGGCTAGCCTAACTTGCATTGACAAGCTCGGGGGAGTGTTCGAAAAAGTCACGGCTCTGCAGCCCTACCATGACGTCTTAAAACCATTATCTTTTCGGTGAGAGAAAGGGATAGTGCTATTCGTCCTGTATAACGACGTCTCTCTCTTTCACCGAAAAGAGTATGGTTTTAAGACGTCATGGTAGGGCTGCTGATAAATAAACGATAAATGATGTTTATTATGCAAATTGGTTACAAATACCACTTTTACACGTCAATGCTTTGTGTCAGTTTAAGCTAGATGAGGCCGATGTTTCCTATCATTACCCTGAGAAGAAACACCGAACTAAACTTAGAGGTCAAAGTCTCTTTTAAAGTGTTCTAATCCATACAATATGTACTGATCAAACCCTAAGAGAACCATGTACGTTAATGTCTGAGATGAGGTTTAGAGGAAAGCACCACGCAGGTTTGAGTGGACCTATCCAGACAGTGCAAGCATTTGTCAGTTATCGTGTAGCTCAACTCAGAACTTAAAGGAGCTCAACGAACCGACGAACAATACCAAAGTAAGGACATTTGGGTAGGCAGCAAAAGTACTCAAACTGCCAGACAACGTCTGGAACGCAAAGGGCAAGTAATAATAATAATAATAATATTCCACAACTATCACACAACGCCATCTAGTCCCAAGCTAAGCAGAGCTTGTGTTATGGGTACTAGACAACTGTCTGAGCGGGAAGCGCAATCATAGCGCGATCTATTCAATAATATTTTTATGACAATTAGTACCGCGTTGATCGATAGATGGCGTTGGCGTCGAAATAGATCGCGCTATGGTTTCGTTACGCGAGTTTGGTTAGGTCCGATGGATGTTTTTTGTTTTGTGACCAGAGCAACGCACCTATCGGAGTTACGTATAAACTAAAATAAGTGAATCTAAATATACGGGTAGTTGACGTAATCCAGTGGTGTTATTTACAAATCCCTCCAAGTCGACCCTCGGTTGTACAACAACTGATAAACATACTTATATATTTCTAAATACATAAATATTATATATAAATTACACCCAGACACAGAACAAATGATCGTGCTCATTACACAAACATTTGTCCTGGGTGGGAATCGAACCCACGACCTCCGGCATAGCAGTCAGGGTCACTAACCACTAGACCAACAGGCCAGTCAAGGAACACGGAAGGGTATTCGTCAATAAGAGACTGACACGCCCTCTCGCTCCACCCAGAGCGGGAAAAGTCATCTGATGATTGCCCACACAGAAAAAAGCGGAGTAACTTGCATCATAATAGTAGAAAGCGGAGTAACTTGCATCATAATAGTAAAAAGCGGAGTAACTTGCATCATAATAGTAAAAGCGGAGTAACTTGCATCATAATAGTAAAAGTACCTATTTAAAATATAATTCTGACCCTTTCATCATCAGTCGTTTTTGGTTCAAGCCCGTCACGCTATTATCAACAACTGCAACTCCTACAATTGATTTACAGAAATATAAAGAACGATGATTTAAAATTCGTCATGCGAGTGGGCCTTCTTCCTCCCTCCTGTTCCCGTTGAAAGGACTCATGTCAAGTACACATTAGTGTTGATAGGATAATGGATCCATGATGGGATACTAGGATATATAGAAACTACAGAGAATGTGGTGCCACGTTTTGTGTTAGTTCACGGCCATATTCACACCAAACGTATTGTCAGCTGCCGACTATAAGCCAGCGTTACTCATTTAAGTAAGTTTTCAAAAAAAATATCTTTAGGTTCACTGAGCCCCACACAATCGACGGCTGACAATACGTTTGTTACAACCACAGCTTCCAGTAGGCCTGTATTCGCTAGCTCAATTGACATCAATTTGATAGACACTTTGCAGTACATTGCTGCTTTGACGTATAGGAAAACAAAAATGTACCACTTATTGCCTATTATAATCGATGTCCACCGAGCAATGTACTGCAAAGTGCTTATCAAGTTGATGTCAACTGAGTTAGCGAATACACTTGCAGGACATTATACGTACTAAATCACAAAAAGTAGGAGGTAGGTTTGGATGGGAAAAAGCGGTTGCATAACACTGGGATACACATATCTATACTAATATTATAAAGAGGTAAAGTTTCTGAGGTTGTAGGGAGTTTTTTTTTCTTTTGGGGAGTTGGCAAATCACCCAATTACTTCTCCCGCTCTGGGTGGACCGACGGGCGTGTCAGACTCTGACTGACTAAAACGGGGTGGGTTTTACTTACTGACTAAAACCCACCCCTGTTCCTTCCCTGCCTGAGTGCCCAGGGGTGCGGTAACACATTATCGGAATTTATCCGCTACCCCTAGGCATGCAGGCACCGGCCACGATGGGCCCCGTCAGTGATGGCTGACACTAATCTCTTTGAGGCGCGCGTGGAACACTACGTGCCGTCGACGGGGCCTGGTGCTGATCGGACGGCGAGCTGTGATCTGATAAACGAGGAAAAATAAAGTTATCTCTAAAATGAAGAATGATCAGTGAGCTATCAGCAGTATAAAATAAATCTGTCTTTTAATAGGCACATATAAAAAGAAAAGTTCTGCGAGACTCATCAACACCCAGGCTAAACCCTTGGACCAAGAAAGCTGTACACAGAGATCCTTTTTATATTGCATACAAGGAATTAGGAGGGCTTGAAATTCAACCCCTAAATGGGTAAAAAAAGGGGTGGCAAATTTTGTATGGAACTTTTTTACTTGTGATCAAATTTGACTACTTATATCTTTTTCATTTACTTTATCATACACCTATCTCAGCACATTCTAAAATTCAACTCTTCGAAGCAGGAGGAGGTTTTATGTTCGACTGTATGTATGTATTTCTTTTTTTATGTATGTACACCGATTTGTCTGCCAGTTGTGGACAGAGGTGGTCCCATATAAATTTTATCGAAATTGCTTCAGCGTAATTTGAAAAAACTGATAGATGACGTTTTGGTTTCCTCCAATTACAAGTATGTTTAAATGGCACGTTCCATTTTATTAGGGTTTTTAGTTCTGGGGGGTTCTAACAACTAAAAAGTGAAAAATAAAAAACTTTTTTACAAAAAAAAACAAGCGACTTCCAGAAAAGAAAATAGTTACATTAAAAATTAAAAATAACTTTAATTTCGGAAGTCGGTGTCAAATAACGAAGAAATAAAATACAAACACCGGCTTTCCTAAATTACAGTTATTTTAATTTTTTTCGGAAGTCGGTTGTTTTTTTTTTTCATGCACGCATGAAACTTGGCGTGGGGAAAGACAGAGACGAGCATGGGTTAAATTATGGTATGATGTTCTCTTGATTTTATAAAAGGGAACACTTTTCGTACGGATGAAACCGCGGCCAGAAGCTAGTGTTCAAAATAGTAATAGTAGTTTTAAATGCCTGAGTAAAGTAAGTCCGAGTAGAAGAGTGTAAAGAAAGCATTGTCATTCCATGCTAGTAGCGTAGTCCATCTGCAGGTGTCTGAGAACCCTGACCCATGTGTAGGTATTCCCGGAAAGAACTTATTCGGTAGTACTCACCGATCCAAAGGCACCAGAAATACCAAGAAAAAGGAATGTCATAATTTTTGAAGGTAAACTTTTTTTGGCGCGTTAAGGAAAAATTATGAGCGTAAATTTCTAGACTGCGCGCGCACACCGTCACAAAAAGCCGACACCCTGAAGTTAGCAGTCTGTGGTTCATGAAGAATGATTGTTTTCCTTTTGTAAACTTTGTGATAGTTTGGTTTTTTATCTTGTTAGGCCAAAGAATTATAACTTCTTACGTGCGTACGTAAGTACACACACTTTTTTTTTATTGTCTGTCCGATCCAATAAAGGCGTATTTCTTGTTTAACATACGTACTTACTAGAAAAAATATTTAAAAAAACGTAATTCTTAAAAGATGATTTTTTTTATGTTTATAAAATATGCGAAATTTAACACGTCGTTTTGGTTGTCTCCAATTATGTTCAAATTCCATCTTATTGGGGTTATCCATTCGGGCATAACTTTATTATTTAGTTTTAGTTCTGACACAGGGTTTTTGTAGTGGCGGAGAAATCGCGTAACAAACATACAAAAAAAAAACATACAAATAAATTAAGAACCTCCTCCTTTTGGAAGTCGGTTAAAAAAACGTACTCAACAGCTGATTGTTTTTTGGGGTTCCAGAATCTAGACTTACTATGGGACCAACCCTGGGACCACCTACACAGGCACTTTTTACCAGGCAACAAACCCACAATCCAGGATGAAATACTTTCCAGGGTCACGGGAGTGTTTAAAAGAGTTACCGCGGCCCTGGAACGCACAGGAAATTGAAGGAATACGGGTGGGTTTTAGTCAGTAAGAGTCTGACACGCCCTCCGGCACCACCCCAGAGCGGGAGAAATTATTTGATGACTTCAATCTGCCTAGCCTTTTCCCACCTATCTTGGGGTCGGCTTCCAGTCTAACCGGATTTTACAAGGAGCGATTGCCTATCTGACCTCCACAACTCGGTTAGGTACTGGGTAATACGGTACCCCAAGGGGTATACCAAGGTAAGACTGGTTGTCAGACTTTCGGGTTTCTGACGACCCGTAACGACTATCAAAGATCCACAATTGACAGCCGGGACCAACGGCTTAACGAGCTTTCCGAGGCACGAAGGAATCTCGGTATGTAAAGATGGTCACTCATCCATAGAACAACCCCGGCAAGCGTAGCTTAACCTGATGGATAGACCCGTGCGGCTGTTATTACTTTAGCCACGAGCTCCTTGGCTTCCCACCCTGACTTGGCCATGATTTCCTTCCATAAAAAAAAAGTCTGAAATATTTGGTTCTAATTAAATTATTATTATAATTATGCCAACTGTTGCGCTGTTTTCAATGTAAATTGCTATAAATATATTATGGCAATTTACATTAAAAACAGCAAACAGCGCAACAGTCGGCATAATTAGCTTCATCTTACAAACGACAGAACTAGACCGACGGAGAACACAATAAACATAACACTTAAAAAGAAAAGATTATGATTTGTGATGAAAGATATAATAATAATACACAGCTTACTAACGAAAACCACCCTAGGAGGAAAAATAATAACTTTAATTTTTAAGAAGAAACCGGATTCACATCGGGACACCTGCTCATCTACATCAAGCGCAAGTTCGATGGTGTATGGAGTAGGTAGGTACTGCTCTCACCTCTAGGACGGAACTGCCACTTATCAGCTTGATGCGCTTGGGAATTCTAAAGCTTCAATTGATGATGTGCTGGTCATAATTACAGTCGTTTTAGGAGATGCACTGATGTTGCTAAAGTCTCGTGGAACCAGTATCAAAATAAGAAGCTGGGTAGGTTTTACCTTTAAGGCGCAGTTATACGACTTTAATGGTTTTTAATTGAACATCACGTCTAAACGACTAGTCTTATTTCTTTGATAAAATATATGTTACTCTTGACTATTTCCGTCGTAATTTGATCTCAGAATATTTGAAATTATATTTTTATAACATTGTGTAATTAATTTGTAAAGTTATGTCTAACGTGGATAAAAAATTGAGAATCACGCAAAAATTATAAAGTGTATTTTTATGAAACCTTCACCATTCTAAAGATCATTTATTTATTTATAATTTAGTCTTAGTGTTTTAGTTTGATACTTAGTTGTTTTATGTGTAATAAATTAATAATGCGTTTAATTTCGGACAGCGCTCCTTGATGAGCGAGTCCTATTACTGGGTGGACATACGACGCGTTACGTGAGCTCAGCGTAGAACACGCAAGCTAACCACTCAGTCATTGGCAGCTAATAGCGCCTTAAGTAAGTTGTGTTATTTGTTTTCCGTTTTCCTTGTCTTTTTTTTTGTAATTAAGGAAACCAGTTATTAAGGAAAACACGGCTATGCTAAACACCGTCTTTATTATAGAACTATTAGTTAATTAAGTATGTTGCCTATCTTGTAATAATACACCCGCCGCATCTCTTCTCTACGTTAATAACGTGGTGGGGCTTGCGCGCTTCAATGTACCCTAGGTCTGTATCGGTAAATTTTGTTTTGCTGAAACTGACTAAAAGAGATACAATCCGCAGGACAGCTCGAGCGTAGTGTTCCACGCGCGCCTCAAGAGTTGTCAGCCACCACTGACGGGGCCCATCATGGGCGGTGCCTGCATGTCTAGGGGTAGCCGATAAATTCGTCGAGTAAAGCCGGGTATTCATTAGGCAACATTTGTTTATAAACACTGTTTATAAACAGTTTATAAACAGTGTTTCACAATGTTTCATCATCTCTGTAAACAGTTTATATACAAAGGTGATGCAACATTGTTTATTAAACATGTTGCCATGCTCCCCACTTCGAGTGGAGAGCAAGACGAAACGTCTAGTTTATAAGCAAAAGTCAATAGGTGTGGACGTGTGTTGCGCGAGTTTATAAACATGGAAGTAGTGTGGTCCAACAACCAGGTTTCGATGCTCATAGAGCTTTACCAACAGCGTAATATACTTTGGGATGCTTCAAATAAAGATTATAAAGATAAATTAAAAAAAAATGATGCTTGGGCCGACATTGCTGCAGAATTGAATATGTCGCAAAAGGAAGTGGAAACAAAGATGCATATTCTACGCTCACAATTTTCTCGTGAAAAGAAAAAACTTAAGTCATCAAAAAGAACTGGAAGCGGTGCCGAGGAAGTGATTAAAAGCAGATGGCAGTGGTATGATCCGCTACAATTTTTATTACGTGGTGCAACGACATCTGGAACATCGGATACAATGGGAACGGTGAGTACCTACATTTTTATATTATTTGCTAAGTTGATAATATTAATGTAATTTTTTCATCTTTTCAAGGTAACGGGTTAGTAAATTTTAAATCAAACACAAAACTCTAAATTATAATCAGAACTTTATTTGGAAAAAAACAGGTAGGTACATAGGTACCTACTATTTTAAGTATTATGCATGAGAATTTTGCCACGGCACACTACCTTCTGGACTAATGAAATATTCAGCAAATTGATCTCTTACAACCGTAGCAGCTAGTGGGGGATGTCTTGCAATAGGTTGTAAATCCAACATGCTGTTGTGAGGGCCGATTTCTCTTCGCCAAAAACCTTCTATAATGTTATATTCTGAGTCTTCATAATCGAATGTTCCTGGTGGAGTATATATAGCCCGAGACTGTTTATTGCGCCTCAAAAAGTTATGCAAATATACACATGTCATTGTTACAATTTCACAAGTAGCAGGCTTAAGAGGTATGGCTTTTCTGAAAACGCGAAAGACAGCACATAATATGCCAAACACATTTTCTACTATCCTTCTTGATCTGGAAAGACGGTAGTTGTAAATGCGCTTTATAGTTCCACGATTGTGAATACCAGGATAAGGCTTCATAATATTTTCGGATAAGGCAAATGCGCTGTCCCCTACTATTACATAAGGTAGATTCGGACCATTTGGTAAAATTGGTTGTGGCTGTGGAATATTCAAATTGTTTTGAGTAATTGCATCGTAAAATGGAGTTTCTTGAAATACTCCACTGTCGGAAGATACCACAATTCGCATATATAAAGTTGTAATCTGCATCAACTATTGCCAGTAGTACAATGCTGAATTGTTCTTTATAGTTGAAAAAATCACTGCCAGAGTTAAATGGTGCTTCAATAACAATATGTTTTCCATCAATGGAGCCGATACAATGAGGGAAATTCCATAATAATTCGAACTGGCGAGCCTTGTTTTTCCATTCTTGTTCAGTACTTGGAACCTGTAACCAATTTAAAACAATGATTTACAGGATGGCAGTGCCTCAACGCAGCCGTCAAATACACCGCCAACTGTGCCGCCGCCACCGCCAACATCACAACTGCCACTGCCACCGCCACTTCCACAGTCAAACAACTCCAAAAAGAGGAAGTGTGACGAGAATCTCAATGAAATGTATGAAATTATGAAAAGTGCCAAAAAGAAGATGGAGGAACCTAAAGACGAATTTGAAATTTATGGCCAGTATGTGGCATCTGAATTGAAAAATGTGAAAAACCAAAGAACACTGTTACAGGCCAAGTATTACATAAATAATATATTGCTACAAGCGAGAATGGGCAATTTCGATAGTAATTATTTTGGTGGATATCAAGGCTATGGAGATGGATGGCTCGGCTATGGCGACGGATACCGCACCACATCATCAACGTCGACATATGCTGATGCATCTACACCAACGCAGACACCAGAACCCCAAGTCCATACTGCTACTGGTGACGAGTTGCGCTTTAGTAATCTTGACGAAATAGTTTCCCAGTTGGAAGATGACACAATAAATAAATTGATGTGATTTGATTTAAATATTTGATAAATACCTACTTGAGTGATTTGAATTTATTTTATTTTACTCACCTTTACATAGTCCTTTAAAACTTTTGTCAATTCCTGACAAACTTCTCGTATAATCTTGCTGATTAATTGTTTTGATACTTTAAAAGTATATGACAGTGAGCCATATGAGTCACCTGTTGCAAGAAACCTTAAAGTTATAGCTAGTCTTCTCTGGGGCTCAATAGGATGCCGAAATTTCGTTTCCTGTTTTGTTATGGCTGGTCCAATCAATCTCAGTAAAATTTCAAAATCTGATGTTGACATTCTCGTGAAATTTTGAAAAGACCCATCAAATCCACGAAGGTCATGAAATACATAACTTCTATTTAAAAGATAATTTCGAATCCACCACCTTTTCTTCTTTTTTTTTCTAGTAGCACTCTTATGTAATATTATATAAGCAGCACAGAGCATCACTACCTCCTCGGGCGACATCCTGGCAACAACTGAGAAGTGTGGACTGCCAAGTTTCAGAAACAGTGTTTACGGTAAACTTGTTAATAAACCCGTCATAAACAGTTTATTAACAAATGTTGCCTAATGAATACCCGGCTTAACAGAGTTACCGCTCCCCTGAGCACTCAGACAAGGAAGGAACAGAAGTGGGTTTTTGTCAGTAAGAGTCTGACACGCTCCCGCTCCACCCAGACCAGGAGATGTCATTGGATGATTTCCCACCCACAAAATAAAAAAAGGACAGCTTGAGCTCTGCCGTGGTAATCGAGATAGTAGTAAAACAGAAAAGGCAAAAATAACTTGCAAAATTGTGTTCTTAATTTTGGTGATAATACGAGTATGCTAAATTCTCATGTTGCATATAGAATCGAGGATATAGCTTTTTACCACGGCAGAGCTGTTAGGCAGTAGTATCTAGACAGCTGATTGGTAACAAAATCGCAAGAAGTAGGGAGGGGAATGGGAACAGGCAAACCATTACAAAGCACTGGGACGGATTTAAAAACAATACCCTCTAACTTAACAATTTATTAAAAATCACACTAAAGCCTAATCGTTTTAATTGAGAATATTTTCTCTAATCCAGGGCAAGGATTGAGCGATATCGGCAAATATGACGTAGTATTGAGTGTCACAGGCAAACTCTTCGTCTTTTACCGCTAAGGAACATACTCCTCGAAGGTACCAGCTGCCATCTATCTCGAAGACCATTCCATCTCCGCCTACGCCGCACCAAGCTAAAAAAAATATTAAGTTGTAGGTTGCAGCTGATCTGAATGGATAAAGTGAGAAATGAGTACATTAGAGGTAGTTTAAAAGCGGCGCCAGTCACAGAAAAGTTGAAAGGGAACCGCTTATCTTGGTATGGTCATGTGAAGAGGAGGGATGAAACACATGTAACTAAAAGAGTTATGAATATAAATTTGGATGGATGGAGAAGGAGAGGGAGGCCAAAGAAAGGATGGATGGATTGTGTGAGGAGTGATATGACAGAAAAGGGAGTTAGTGATAGCGTGACGGCTGAAAGGACAGAATGGAAGAAAAAAACGTGTTGCGCCGACCCCAAGTAACATGGGATAAGGGCAGGAAGATGCTGATGAGGTTGCAGCTGATCATCTTATTGACCATGGCATGGCAACGCTTATTATTAAGCATGAATAAACCAACTAACTTACTATCTCTAGGTTTAGCACAATACGTCGAGTCAGAAGTGAACCGTCCATAGAATTCCGGCAACGATCTAATGCACGTCAATTGGGATACCACAGGCATCTTCAGTAGAGCTTGTTCTTCATTTACCATTCTTGTGCCATCGAAACTCCAGCTTGCCACCTATGGAATAAACATAAACCGTTTTGAGCCAATTTTTTATTATGCCTGAAATTAAGATATTAATAACGTAGTAAGTGCGTTACGTGTCTGTTCCCAAATGGAAATTTTGTCCTCCCGTTGCCTTTCTGCTGCCTCCTTTGTGAACATCACTTGTGCAAAATGTTCTCGCTTCCGACCATAGACTAGATCACAAAGAAATGAAATGCAGTACTGACCGCCGCGATGAGGTCACAACGCCACACTGCCCTGTCTGGGCACTTGTCCATATTGTGCTACGCTGTGTCGTTGAGGCTGTTACCATAGTGATGATATAGCCTGGCCAGCAAACTGTGGTCAACTTGGGTGTAGAGCACGTCGACTGTTTCACCACTTGATAATCATGCTCCTTAATAAATAAAGATCGAGAACTTTACTTACAGAACCCGTTAGCCCAACAATATTCTTGAGATCAATGTCAGACTCAGACCAGAGACAGGCTGGTTGGACCCAATCGGAGAATATGACGGGATCCTCGAGCTCCAAGATTGCCAGGTCCCTATCAAAGGTATCCATGTTGAAGTATGGATGGAGTTGTATTCCTTTTACCTGGAGAAAAGAGGACACTCATAAACACCTAGTGAACTGTTGCATAAACAAAATTTGTTTTCGACTCTTTGATAGTGGATTACCTTCAAAACTACGACTTGATAAATGGAAAGCATTTATCATAATTGAAACAATTTATTAAAATAGGTTTTTGCGTTTAGTACAATACAAATACCTTGGCTGTGCAAAAGTAGGTCCACAAAAACCTTTTGTATGTCGTTCTCGTTTCAAAATAGTAAAGCACTTACGGCGCTAACTTGAACTTTATCTCCGGAGTCGTTAATGTTATACTTCCCCAAGTAGACCGTCAGGGTGTCCTTGTCGATGAACCCATAGAGTTTCTTAGAGACGCAGTGCCCTGCCGTGATGACGTGGCGCGTAGAGAGCAGGGTACCTCCACACTTGTATTTGGGGTCTTCTTCAGAGTTCCACTAAAACAGAAAAACTATGTTGGCAATGACAGTGGGCCCGTAAGATAGTAAATTGAAACCGTAAGTAGGGTTTTGATCAAATATCCATTTTATCATCTTAATAAATGCGACAGTACCTGTACGAGAGTTCGCAGGAATTTTGTGGCACTTAGCAAACAAGAAATGTTAAGAACGAGGAAAAGTTCCATAAAGTGTGCCGCCGGCTGGCTATAATAATTTGCATGTATGTCTTAGAATAGATTAGAATAGAATAAAACTTTATTGTACACCAAAACAGTTACACAACAAAAGGAAGGTAAGGTTTTTAACGATTTTTTTTTTCTCATAGAAATTAACATAATAGTTCACTTGGAATGAGATACGCAATCGTTTTTAAATCCAAACACTTGTATGTTTCGATAACATTTTATAAAACTCAAAATAAAGGGCTAGTCCGGTCAATTTAGACATTCGAAGGTACATAAAGTCCCAACAAGCTGAAAATCAGTAAAATTGTTCAAAACATAATTATAAACAATGTCTAAAAGTTCCCCATCATTCCCGTGTATGGAATTTTTTTTATTTAAAATCAATATGGTCAAAGGTAAAAAAATGAGTTTTTCGCGATTTTCAGCAAAACGGTAAGTTTTATCATAAAAGTACCTCAGACAAATTGTTGATCATAAAATTATCTATAAAAAATGTATCATTACTTTTTCTTACGAGCCACCGTTTCTGAGATATAACGATTCAAAAAGTGGAACTGGGAAACTGAACTGGGGAACTTTTAGACATTGTTTATAATTATGTTTCGAACAATTTTACTGATTTTCAGCTTGTTGGGACTTTATGTAACTTCACTCTCAGTTTTTGGTCTAGATTGACCGGACTAGGCCGTGTTTCCTGTGTCCGTCAAAACGAGTTTGACAACACCGAACAATTTAAATTTGTTGTTTTGGGAAGTTCATAATTTTTTTGAGCCGAAAGACGTCCACTGCTAAATAATAGGCCTCTCCAAGTGTCGTCACGACGACCAATCTTTTGCGTCTCACATCCTTTGAATTCCCACGACATTTTACCAGGTCATCGGCCCACCTTGGAGGCCTTCCAGCACTGCGTCTCCTGGTACGCGGTGTCCACTGTGGTTTTGGAAGTTAGTTAAAACATATTCTTACTTTTTGATAAATTGCTGCGTGCCAGGACCACTGTCCCTCCAGGGTTTCTTCTTTCTTCCAATTACTTATGCCCTTGTTTAGTAATACCTGTCCGCATTTGGGCTGAAAACATTAAATTGACATTAGATCAGGGTTTCTCTAATGGGGTTCAAGAATAGCAGGACCAAAAGGATCCTTAATAAAGTTGTCACGGTACGGAGGTAGTATTTCGTTGCGGGCCGGAGTATTGGTGGTGTGACACGTAGAGGAGGACCGTAGATGAGGAGTTGAATGAATAATAACACACGACGAGTTAACACATTATATTTGTTATTTACAACAGTGGGCTTTATTATAATATTACGAACACATACATTGTGACTAGTTACGTAATTAAATTGTATTAATGCACAATTCTAGGAAACTGGTAACTGACACTTGAAGAGTCGAAAAATGACAATGAGGAGCTTCTACTAGCTCGGCTGCAGAATTAGAACTGATCTTTAATATCGAAACAGAGACTTGACAGAGAAAACTAAGTAATTTTTGAATTTGAAATTAAAAAAGGTAGCAAAGAACGTAATTTTGGAATAGAGGTCAAACAATAAACAAGGCTTTAACACTGCCTTGTTACAATAAACGGCTGCCCCGGAAAGAAATATCGTGCAGCAGTGAGCGATTTTTCGTTAACATTAAATTAATAAAAAAATATATGTATATCTTAAATAGGATGGTTATGAGTGAGGTGAAAATTTAGAAGGCGAGGGTGTTATATACAACGAGTATTTACAAAAGGAACAATCTACCACATCCATATTACCTTCCATAATACCTTCCATACTTCGTTCATTCATAGTTATGTTCGCATTTAGGTAAGTGCAGAACATAACGCAAAGTTAAAAAGAGTTTATCCTATTATTAGGCATAACTCGTTAGATTGCCCTTCAATAGTGTAGGCTTATTTAATCAGTCACCAACCACTGATATTAAATTCTATGATGATAAGAAGCTATGATACAAGTTTAATTACCTGCTGTAACAAGCAGTAAATAAGGCGAAGAAGCCTTCGCCTTATATGCACGTTAAGTAACTATTAAGGGAATAACCTTAATAAAATATACCTATGTATATATTTAACGGACCTAAGGCTTATTTAAAGAGTAGCTAGCCGCTCTAAATAATGAAGTGGCAAAAATATTACCATAAGTGGTGTGATTATGGCTTGTTTATGGAGTAATCACCCGCTCCGAAAGATTCTTATGGTTTAAAGCCATAGAATAAATTAATGATCAAGGGGTAGACCATGATCGGTAATGATTTTGGCTTATTTAGGGAGTAATCACCCGCTCCATAGAATACTTGAACTAAATAACCACCGATGTAGCAATCGTGTGTAATGTAATTGAAAGGGAAAATAATTAATTAATGACGTAAACATAATAGGTATATAAATTACCTCCTTTTTTGAAGTCGGTTAAAAATAACATAATATCAAAAGAAATAGTAATACAAAAGAGTTCCAATTCTGTATTGTACGGAGGTTGCGTAGAGAAAATTAAAAAGAAAGATTTGATGTTTTGTCAAAATCTGTCTGACATTTTAAATATTTTTTGCAGACATTTGAATGAATTAAATAATTATTTAGTTAAATAATCAGTAGTATATTTAAATAAGTACGTATTTTATCCTTATGCATACTATTTAAGGTGCATAGTGAAATATGTGAAAACACCATAGTAATGCATGCCTACGGAGTTCTTCAGAGGTTGAGGAGGAAAGAGGGAAAACGTCAAAGCTATAACTCGTAGAAGCTTTGATTTATAATAAATTGGGATTCAAAATAGATTTAAAATTTACTAACGGTTTGGTACGTTTATAATAACTATGTAATATGATTAAATAAATTTGAAAGTGAAGTGTAACGTTATTTATTAAAATTGTAATTTGTATTGTGCGTGTAAAGTAGCCAACTTTGACTATACAGTGACCCCTAGCATGTCGGCAGGATGCCCTAGAAGAGTCACCTTCTAATCAATAGTTGGTATGTAGGATACGCTGTGGATATTCTCCAACAGCACTCTCCCGTAAGTAAGTACTGGTCACAAACACAAGTGTCTCCGAAGAGTTTAGCACAAGTGAATGCTACCAGCTTATGAGGGTTCAAATGTGAACCTTGGGTTATGTTACTGTCAGTAGGATGGGGTGGTTATGTTTTGTTTTGAGTTTTGTAAGTATTGCACAATGTACTGATTGAATATGTGTGTTGTAAAATAATAATAATAAAATAATTTGTCGGGTAAAATCTTGTTAGGTAGTATGGATATTGGAACCTGTAAGAAAATGTGAATAAAGTAATGCTTTATTTTTAATGGAATGATTTTAGTCAAAAGGGGCCGCTAATATATTCTGGGAAGACTAGTTCCTTTTGGAATTTTGAGAAATAAAATAATATCTTAAAACATATAAATAACACAAAACAACACAATAATATAAAAATTAAAAAAAATCTTTTAGATGATGAATGTGATGGGCTTTACTCGACAGACGGGGTCAAGACTAATCCAGAACAACTTCTCGACCAGAGCTTATCCTGCTGATGCTGATGGCTCCGGGATGATGAGCTGGGTTCACGATGAGGCGGCTGCTGGGCTCTGGTATGGGATGGGCTGGGTTCGATCACGTTGAGGCGGTTGCTGGGCTCTGGGATGGGATGAGCTGGGTTCGATCACGTTGAGGGCGCCAGTGTCACGGTACGGAGGTAGTATTTCGTTGCGGGCCGGAGTATTGGTGGTGTGACACGTAGAGGAGGACCGTAGATGAGGAGTTGAATGAATAATAACACACGACGAGTTAACACATTATATTTGTTATTTACACCAGTGGGATTTATTATAATATTACGAACACATACACTGTGACTAGTTACGTAATTAAATTGTATTAATGCACAATTCTAGGAAACTGGTAACTGACACTTGAAGAGTCGAAAAATGACAATGAGGAGCTTCTACTAGCTCGGCTGCAGAATTAGAACTGATCTTTAATATCGAAACAGAGACTTGACAGAGAAAACTAAGTAATTTTTGAATTTGAAATTAAAAAAGGTAGCAAAGAACGTAATTTTGGAATAGAGGTCAAAAAATAAACAAGGCTTTAACACTGCCTTGTTACAAAGTGTCTCACACAAACAGTTTTTTCTTTAATGTCGAGTGACGGAAGTATCACTACCTATACCAGTTCATGCCTGAGAAAAGTCTACGTTTGCTTAAAAGATTTCAGCGTTGTTGACACGCAATCCATATTTAGGTATTTCTGGAAAAACCATATTGGTACTCACAGATCCAAAGGCACCCGAAGTATCAACCTGCAAGAAAAAGGAATGTCAAAACTTTGTGTGAGTATTAAGGAGGCTTTTTTTTAGGGTGGGAAATTATCAAATAACTTCTCCCGCTGTGGGTGGAGCGGGAGGGCGTGTCAGACTCTTACTGACTAAAACCCAGTGTGTTCCTTCAGTTGCCTGTGCGTTCCAGGACCGCAGTGGTAAGTGGGTACCTAATATTTTTTACATACCCATAACAAATGAAAGCTCTCTCATTAAAATAAATCACACAAACAAACTAGAAGTAAACGTAAATAATTATTTAATTTTTTTATAAACACACTTGTAATATACTGGTGTGGCGAGTTGCCGCCACTCTGCAAGTTGGATGGGGGTGGTATCACGACGTGTGTGTCTTGCTTTAACTTGTGAGGCAAGTGTGTAGCCGGCTTTACGGGAGCCATAGGCAATCTAAAAGGCAGCAATCGACGTCACTTTAGTGTGCCATCCGCTGCGAAGCCGAGCGCATTCACCGCAGACTAAATTAATGTCTTATTAACGTCGTCCCCGCAAATACACTAAAATCCCGAGTAATATCCCGTAAACGTTGGGGATTCTCCGGGAATAATAAATAACCCATATTTACCGCGTCCGTGTAACTAGTGAACAGCCAGGAGTGTTGGTGTGAAGAGAATCGAGTGGCCACTCGTCAAGTCGTCGGGTTCCAGCGTGGCAGCCAAAGAAAGAAAGTCAGGTATCACTTGTTTTTGCTAATTTAGAGTAAGGCTACATGCGCCGTCTACTGCCAACCACTCCTAACTTGAAGTTATACAGACAAATATAGGCAATTTTGGGCCAGCATTCAATCCAAGTGTTTGGCCGTAACATTGTCCTCCATCCGCAGAGACCCACGGCTATTTACACGCTTGGGCAACTCCATATACTTAACTAACTGTAACTAAAACTCCAAACTAAATAAAACTTACAATCTGGCGTCATACAATATTCTGTGTTTTTTTTTTTTTTTTTTTTTTTTTTTAAACGTTGCCCCACACTAGGAATTACTCCTGTATGGTGGGTGCGTTCACAAACATTTTGTATACCCACATACACAAGACACCGAGACCCGGAACAACTATCTCTAGGTCATACAAATAATTCCTCCGCATCGATGTCTACTGGATTAGATAGTGAGCCCAAAATACTGGCGGCATTGCCACGTTGTATGGCAATGCTTAACCTCTGGCTGAGGAAAAAGCCAGCCCTTGGGTCACGCGAAGTGTCAACAAGGCGTTTACATAGATCTTTGAATAGTAAATGAGCACTTGGACCCCACGGCTCAAGGGTTTCAACCCCGAACGGCTTGAAAATGTAGCTGCCGACGAGGTTGTTATATTTCCGCCGCTTGAGGTTCTCCGCAGCCGCAGCGGCAGCACCGGCACAACACAACGAACTAGGAAGATGAGATGGCGTAAGAGTATCGACAAGAGTATCGACACATGTAGCGTCCCACACTAAAGGCCTACGCAATTTCCACGGACTAGAAGTTGGTCAACCCAGTGGCTTATTGTTCTAAGACAGATTGCCATGGTGCAGAAATAAAATTAAAAAAAAAAATTTGGCGACTCACATCAAAAAAAGCAAACAGTGCAATTGTCGTCAAAATCAGCTTCATCTTGCAAACGACAGATCTTGACGGAGAACACCACTAACTGAATGCTTAAGGAAAAATAACACTATTAATTTATAAGTAGATGCCAAGGTTAATATTCTCACCACTGATCAACATATTGCCTCAAATGTTTCGTATCCAAAGTAGAAGGCAAAAGTGTCTTTTACCTACTACTTTGCATACGAAACATTCTAAGACCTGTTTTAATAACATAAAAACGCTTTATCCTCTTTGTAACAAATGTGAAGTTGGATTTTTTAATATTTATTTTCTGTGCTATTAAAATTAAATAAATTAAATATCATTTATTTCAGGCATAAAATAACCCATATCATAAAATCAGACAAGAAATAAAATTAAAATTACAATTAAATTAAAAAAAACATTTAGAATTAGATTAAGATAAAATAATAATTAATCGAAAATAAAATAAAATAATAGATTGTCAAAAATAGATTAATTATCAAATTATTAAATGACTAAATTACTCTCCTCACAAATGATCTCCAGAGTGGGGACGAGATCCTGTCCGCTACAGTCTCCAGGATTTTGTTCCGGCTGCCACGCAATCTGCAGATCAGGGATACCGTCTTTTTGCGAATAACGGCGTGAAAACCGTCAGTGCGATATAGCGCGAACATCCCCGATGCACTACCTGTCAAAATTACTACTTGTAAACGGACGTGTAAATTTTCGCTCCCACAAATAAAACTTTAACAGTGCAAATACTTTCGCGATTAGTGGTTGATACACATCATTTTGAGGACAAGGCTGTGAACTACAAAACTGTGTAATTGATGGTGTTTACATTTACGATAAACTGCAAAAAAGTGGCAAGAATATTAACTAAAATAGTGAGTACATCAATTGTCTACCCTCATCCCAAAGTGAAGTTATAACTATTTATCAGCTGTCACTTTTTAACGCAAACAGACCAAGCGCCTACTACGATTAACATTGCAACAAGTCCGGTCCTAGAGAAAATCATAATGATAAAAAATAAGTGTTACGCCCTAGATTGAAATCACCAAATTCGGCTTGTCCCGTGCGGATTCGAACTGGTGGCACTAGAGTTAGCAGTCTCGCACCATACCACCACACTGTCATTCATCGCACGGCGTCAATAAGGTCCTCAAACCAGTGAGCGGGGCCCAGCTGACGTCACCTGTGCTACGATTTGCTGCGAGACGCGGCTACGCATCCGCCAAACCGCTACGTGTGCTACGTCTAGTTATCACTGCTACGTGTCGTAAAGGAATGCTGTGTTCGCAAGTTAATTAATAACTAAGCTTGCCATCGCAATAATTGCTGTCCCATTCGAGCTCAAGTGCGCTTAGTCCACACTTATCGTGTCCTTGTGACGCGTGCGCAGCTTACGTGCTACGAGAACTCTCACGTTACATTTATCTCCGAGTGCTACGGTTTACATTGCGTCACCCAGCGCCACGTCATGTCTCGCCTGCGGAGGTCCCCGCCGGCTTCGTCCACGGCAAACAAAAAGTTAGTTCAAGTTTCGTCTGACTCGGATATTCCACAATCAGTATCCAGTAGCCCATTTGAGAATGTTAACATTTCTACACGTCACAAGCGTCCTCGCGACGAGTTATCTCCGACCAACGAACTACAAGACTTTAAACATGAGATTATGCAGATGCTTGCGACGTGGAAAAGAGAACAGGAATCTCATCTCAAGATATTTTTGGATGAACAAAGCTCATCTATGACGAAATTGGTGTCCGAAATAGCAGAATTAAAACGTCAAAACACTGCTATCCATAAGTCAAACATGGAAATTGAGAGGACTATCGGATTTATAAACAAGCAATATGATGACATGTTGAAACAGATTGATGTCCTAGAAAAGGATAAACAAGAGTACAGAGATCACATTCAAACTTTAAATGCTAAAATTCAAGATCTCCAGCAGTCAACACGATCATCTACTGTCGAGATACGTAATGTCCCGCACTTGAAAGAAAACGAGTCTGTGGCTGAATTGACCGATATTATTACTAAAGTGGGAGCGTCAGTTAACTTACCCATAGATGCCACGCATATACGTGACATTTACAGGCTCCCAGGCAAACCGGGATCTACTAGCAGACCGATTGTCACTGAATTTACCAGCGTTCAAACCAAATCCCATCTCCTTACATCAGTACGAGACTTCAACAAGAAATATTCTAAGGAAGAACGTTTGAGTACCAAGAACATCGGTATGGATGGGGACCGACGCCCAATTTATATTGCGGAATATCTGCCACCGAGTTCTAGAAGGCTGTTTTTTGCTGCAAGGGAATTTGCTAAGCTGAAAGAATTCAAGTTCTGCTGGACAAATAATGGTAACGTTTTTCTGCGTAAAATTGAAGGCGCTAAACAAATCCTTATTAAAACGGAACAGACCCTGCGTGAATTGGATGTGAAACAATGACTCTTGATAATAATATTAATGTTAAGTTTTCTCAATTTTTATTGTGTATTTTTTAGCCTAAGTTTAGATTCTCACACACACAACTACACACGTAAGTCTTCCCTATTTTCAACACTTGTGCGTTTTGTAATTACCGTAAATGCGCCTATTGTTCATTGCATAATTTATATCACATCTCAATCAATTCTGCATAATCCTAAACCACCCGCATCATTAACTTTAAATAGCCTAATGCCCTTTTTTTCCTCTCTATATTTCTGTTATTTCTGTGCTGCGTTTTGGGTTATCTTTTATTTTTTAACAGATGGCTAACCATACCGTAGACCACGAATTAGACTCACTTTCTGTAGCAAAATCTTATAAATGTCTACCTGAAAGATGCAGGCATTATATTAAAAATCCGAACATAGGGTTAAAGATTCTACACCTTAATATTCGGAGTATAGCTAAAAACTTTGACGAAATCTCTGTGCTAATGGAACTTCTAGGTTTCCAATGTGATGTTATTGTCTTGTCCGAATGTTGGTTAAGTAAAACAAGTCACCTACCAACTTTGAATGGTTATACTTCCTATTTTACGAAAAATACTTTCAATCAAAATGACGGATGCGCTGTAGATATTAAATCTTCTATAAAACACGATATTACAGAACCTTATTTTGTTGATGCAAATTGTCTTATCTGTAATATAGGCAGCGTATCTATCGTTGCTCTGTATCGTTCTCCCTCCTATAAAAACATCAACAATTTCATTCAGAGTCTGGATAAAGTGCTCATGCCCTCCTCACAGACTGTTGTCTTGATTGGAGATGTTAATATCGATATCAAGATTGGCAACAAAGACACGCACTCGGACGAGTATTTATCATGTGCTGCCGCGCACGGACTTCTCCCCGCTCACCTGTTCCCCACACGCGTCTCCAACTGTCTGGATCACATCCTCCTAAAAACAAATTTGGCAGCCACAGCTATTGTCATTGAGTCCTCTATAACTGATCATGAACCTCTGCTACTATCTCTGCAAACTAATAATAAGTATTATAATTTACCCCGAACCAAATGCAAAATTAACCACAATTCAGTAGTAGAATCTATCAATGGCAAAGACTGGTCTCCTATCTTGACGGTGTTGGATCCAAATAGAGCAGCGGAAGACTTAATAACAGGTCTTTCTACAATCATTAAGGAAAACACACATGAATATACAGTCCCCAGGAAGCATAGATATTTTAAGCCATGGATTACACCTGGCTTGCTACGCTGTATCCGAAATCGTGACCGCATGCACGTCAAATTAAAAAAACCTGGTAATAATGAAATTCTGAAAATAACCTATACTCGCTACCGTAACTTCTGCAACTCATTATTACGGAAACTTAAACGTGCTTATGAAAAGGAAGAATTCTCTAAGGCAAAAAATAATATTAGGGCAACTTGGGATGTGGTGAAAAAAGTTTCTGACCTTCATTCAAACTGTCCTCCTTCTGTTGAACTGTTGCATCTTTGTGACTCTCCAGGGTCCTCTCTTAATAAAGTCAATAACTACTTTGCTGGCATTGGTAAAAGCCTCGCTTCTAAGATAAAACCTGTGACTGCCACGCCTACAACATCGGCAATGAATTCAAGTAGCTCTATGGTTCTGCTTGAATCTACAGAAATGGATGTCGAAGACATCATTCTGGGTCTCAGGTCCGACTCCGCTACCGGTTGGGATGGCATCCCCATTACCATCATCAAGTCTACGAGAAGTGTATTGGTCCCAATCATTACACATGTCTGTAATCTCGCCATTTCTACTGGTGTTTTCCCAGTGGTCTTTAAAAAAGCCGTAGTTCACCCGGTTCATAAGGCCGGTCGCAGAGACGACGTTAACAACTACAGACCTATCTCGGTTCTCTCTGCCATGTCAAAGATCCTAGAACGAATTTTAAATAAGAGTCTCGTCAGTTTCCTCGATGTTAATAATATTTTAGCTCCCAACCAATTTGGTTTCCGCAAGGGTATGAGTACTGAAGATGCAATAATGGCTCTGTCTGACTACGCAGTTAGGACTGTTGACAACAAGCGGAAGTGTCTTGGTATCTTTCTTGATTTATCTAAGGCCTTTGATACTGTTTCTGCGCCGGCATTACTTAATAAGATGGAGAGCATTGGAATCCGAGGCTTGGTGCTGGATATCTTTGGAGACTACCTTGGGAATCGCACACAGGTGGTTAAAATCGGGCATAATGTGAGTGAAGAGCTTCCCATTGCATACGGTGTGCCTCAAGGTAGCATATTGGGTCCCACTCTATTCCTCATCTATATAAATAATTTGTGTATGCTGCCCATTCAAAACTGTAAAGTCATTACATACGCCGATGATACTTCCCTGCTTATAGATGGAGTAGACTGGGCCCAGTGCTATCTGAATGCCGAGAAAGCCCTTACACGTGTAATGGAATGGTTGAAAAACAACCTACTCACTTTAAACGTTAGTAAAACGGTTTATATGCCATTTGCTATTAGGTCAAATTTATGCCCATCACCTTCCCTTACTCTTAAGGCCCATATATGTACGCCTTCCACTATTTGTGACTGTCAAGAAATCTTTAAGTCCACTAGTGTCAAATACCTAGGCGTACATATCGACCAACATCTCGATTGGCATAGACACTTAGACACACTTTCTGGTAGAACTCGCAAGCTGATTTACGTTTTTAAAAAATTACGCAAGTCTGCTGATCGGGATACATTGAGGGTGGTTTATTTTGCATTGTGCCAATCCATCTTAGCTTATTGTATTCCAATCTGGGGTGGAGCTACTGAGAACCATTTTATCCGACTAGAACGAGCACAGAGAGCTGTTCTGAAGGTTCTGCTCTTTCGGCCGCTAAGATATTCCACAGTACAACTATATGCGGAATGTAAGGTGTTAACTGTCAGGCAGCTGTATGTCCTTCAGTCAATGCTCCGTAAACACCCTACTCGTCCGTCCTCAGAGCCAACAGGTAGAATTAAACACACGGTTTTTCCTCAAGTGTCACATAGAACTTCGTTTGCCAAGAGACACTATTATGTAACCAGCACGAAACTTTATAACCAGCTCAATAAAGTACTAAAAATCTTTCCTGATACTAAATATCAGTTCAAATCTAAGTTACAGGAATATCTTCTAAAACTAACTTATCGCAATACGGAGGATCTTCTGATTTGAAATTTTAGAAATATAAATAAATAGTTTCTTTTTTAATATATGTAACGGTAATTTACGATAATTATTATACTCTTGCATACGCTCGCACACACACTCATACTCGCACTCACAGTCACACACTCTTTCACAACTAAACACACACCATCAGACATCTACACACACATACAAACACATTAGAGACATACACGTATACGTTGTTGTAATTGTAGTTTGTTCTTATATTCTGTTTTATATTTCTTTCATTATTTTATTTTTTATTTCTCTTGGTCTTGTCCAAATGGATTTTTGTGTATAATGTGTGTCCTATTTTCTATTTGCACTGTCCTATTTTTTATATGCACATCACTTTGAAGGGACACTGACTTCTAAGATACAGGTACATAAACCTAGTTTAGAAGTCAGGGATTTTCACTCTGGAACAAAAACTAGCTTAAGACATTCTTCGATCAAAAAAATGTAAACGAATTTTTTGGAGAAATAAAAGATTTATTATTATTATTATTACTACAGAATCGTGGCAGCCCCAACATCATCTTGAAGATATTGTTATATTGGATGCGCAGAACATCCAGCGATCTTTTAGTGTGACTGACCCACAGACTTCCCGTGTAAAAGCTCTGACAATATGCCTTAAAAAGCGTAGTTTTAACTTCCTCAGAGCAGCGGGAGAATCTGCGGACCAGCATATTACCTCTGACCGCTAGAGCCCTGCGCTCCCTCTCAATGTCTACATCATCCTCAAGGCCGTCGGTAAGGAAATGTCCCAGATATTTAAATTTAGTAACACGGTTTACGCTCAAGCCATTTAGGGTAACACAGGGTGAAGTATCAAGACATCCACCGCCGGCCCTGAAGATCATGTATTCACTCTTCTTTACATTATAAAGAAGACCATGTACATCCGCATAGTCCTCACACACCTCTAACATCTCTCTGAGACCCCCCACCGTCGGGCTCAGCAGCACCATATCGTCCGCGTAGCTTATGTTGCTTATACATACACCATCTATCGAGCAACCGACGCGCTTGCTGCTGAGCTCAACGATGAGGTCATTTATATATAGATTGAAGAGCTTGGGAGATGTCAAACCCCCCTGCCTCACCCCGCTCTCCAACCTATAAGCTTCAGAAAGTGTATTTGCCCACCTTACAAAATTTGTTTGGTTCCCATACCAATACCTGAAAATATTGAGCACGGCCACCGGCACACCCCTGCTTCTCAACTTTCTCCAAAGCACATCGTAAGACACGAGATCAAAAGCCCTGGAGAGGTCAAGGAAACAAGCATATACCGGCGTCCTACGATCGGTATAGTACCGGACGGTATGCTTGAGACTTACTATTGCGCTTTCAGTCGATAGCCCGGGCCGAAACCCGAACTGAGCGTCATGCAATTTGATATAATCATCTAAGCAAGAATCAAGCACACCGTCCAGCACCTTAGCGATCACAGTTGCGAGAGATATAGGGCGGTAGTTCCCTTTATCCGATATATCCCCAGTCCTGTTCTTAACAATGGGCACCACGATGGTTTTCATTAGGTTATGTGGTAAATATGAATGATTAATGCACATTGTGAAAAACATGGCCAGGACCCTCGGTAGGTGAACCCCCGCATGCCGCAAATGCTCAACACTGAGCCCGTCATGACCGGGAGATTTACCGCCTGTCATTTTCTTTATCACATGTCTTACTTGACTAGCAGTAACAAGTAAATCAGACTTCTCTCCATCACATCTGGCATGAGAACCAAAATACGACACTGACGGACCAAGCGGGGAGCGCACCTTAAAATGGTCCCTAAACATATTAGCGATGTGCACCGGTTCGCTTTTCCCATCCACACTTACAGGGAGGCCAGGCTTAATATCATGCTTACCCGTAGCCTTCCAGAATTTATTAAAATCTTTAGCTGATCTATGTTGAGTCAGAACGTCCATTTTAAGTTGATCCTGATTATTTTGACACCACTTCAATCTACTTTTAAAGATTTTACGTGACTCGAGCATTTCGTCATAAATTACGCCCACTGTAGGCCGATTGCATGCTACCCACAATTTGAACTTAAGCCTGGCCGTCTGATGCGCCTCACGAACAAGTTTATTCCAGCCACATAAGTGCCTGCGTTTACTTAGTTTAGTGCCTCGCCACCCGCCAGACCCAACAGCGGCGTCACTCAGGATTCGAACTATATTCTCATACAATTTGTCCAACACAATTTTATGGGTTCCCAAACTGCATGATCCACGACTACATTCCGTCAAATCGGTGGGGAAATCTATGTGACGTAACCCGTTGTGACAGAATTTATGAAAGGTGTTTACTTGCGATTTGTTTCTCTCACCCCAAACAACCGAACTACGACGCCAGTCGCTAGTCATCAATTTAGGCCTTACAATACTAATATCACATTTAACAAGCAAAGGTAAGTGATCCGAAATGAAAACGTCCTCTACAACTCTCACCTCAACAATTGTTTGCAAGGCCGACCATGATACTACACAATGGTCTAGCCATCGCTTGCACCCGTGAGCTTCGCTGACGTAGGTATAGGTATCAGTCTGTGAGCCTAATTTTTCAAAATCAGCACATGTCCACAACTGATCGGAGCAAAAATTAATCAGTTCGTTATAAAATGGTTCGTGAGGGTGAGCATTAAAATCACCTAAAATAAATAAATTTGCAACATCCTCACTAGCTACTATTGCACTTATTTCTCCTAGAACCTCTGTCAGAATGGGCAAGTTGTCCGGAGTGTCAGTCGGCATATACACAGAAAATACAATAATTGATCGACCGTCAACAATAGCCCGTAAGGCTGCTAATCGGGCACTAGTACAATGCAACACAGTAACATTTTGAAATATGCCTTTCCTCCAGAGTATGGCCACCCCCCCATAAGGTCTTCCCTTCAGCAAGCCCACAGACATGTCTACAGCGGACTTACCTGTGTATTCAAAATTGGTAGAAATAGTGCCCAATAATGGTATGTCATGAGGAAGTAACCATGTCTCCTGGAGTGCGACTAAATCAGACATTTCACAGATATCTCTTATATTATCAATAGATCGCATAGCTGACCTACAATTAAAGCTACTCAAATTAAAATATTCTTTACAGTTTACAACCATGACTATAATCTATTTACCTGCGTCACACTGCTGTTCTGTTTTGTACATAAAGTGCACAAAACGCCTAAACGCTATGCTATGCTACGACTTTTTATTCAATGAGGGCGCCACTGGACCGTTAATAGGGCCTTAAGAGATCCTGTCAGCCGGGAGGACATTTTGAACTTGGGATGTCAAGCCGCCATTTACTCAACCCGTTCACAGTCCTATTAACCAAAAATTATTATTCTGTATGACAAAAGGAGCTCGTGGCTAAAATAATAACAACTGCAGGGGTCGATCTCCACTGCCCAGGGGTCGCGGATAAATTCGAAACAGAGTTACCGCGCCCCTGGGCACTCAGGGAACTGAACGAACACACCCTCCCGCTCAACCCAGAGCGGGAGAAGTCATTAAATGATTTTCCACACCCACTAAAAAAAAGAGGGTCAATCTTCAAGGTTAAGCAACGCTTGCTGAGGTCGGTTTGTGGATGGGTAACCGAGATTCCTTTGTGTCGTTGATCCCGACTCTCATTTGTAGATCTTTGACAGTCGTTACGGATAGTCAGATGCCAGGAAATATGTAACCTTACTGGGTTGTGGTAAGGCAGTCTTCCTTTGTGAAATACTGCTATTCAGCTGAATCTGGTTACACTGCAAGCCCACCCTAACATAGTGAAGAAAAAGCTAGGCAATACAACGTTTTTTGGGTTCCGTAACCAACGGGACCCTATTACTAAGCGGTAAGCTGTCGCTATCCGTCCGTCCGTCCGTCTGTCTGTCTGTCAGAGGGCTATATCTCATGATCCGTAATAGGTAGACAGTTGAAATTTTCACAGAATGTGTATTTCTGTTGCCACCGCTGACTGAAAAGTTGTGTGTAAATCAGTTGTCGTGGTATGGGCATGTGATGCGGAGGAATGAAGAAAATGTCGTAAGGAAAGTCTTGTGTATGGATGTGGATGGCTATAAGAGTAGGGGAAGGCCGAAGAAACGATGGTTGGACTGTGTGAAAAAGGATATTGGTTAAAAGGGGGTGACTACAGAGATGACGACAAATAGAGGAGTATGGAAGAAAAAGACATGTTGCGCCGACCCCAAATAAATTGGGATAAGGTCAGGAGAATGATGATGATGATTTGTATTTCTGTTAGCGCTATAAAAATAAATTAAAAATTAAATGGGGCTCACCTACTATAAACGTGTTTTCCTTTTTTTGATCTTGTACGATGATGACTTCATGCGCAAGTCCGACTCGCACTTGGCTGGTTTTTTTTCATCACCATGCTTAATTTCTCTAGACAATAATAATATAATATAATATCAATGAAATACAAAATTTATGTAAATGTATAAAACAACTCTTGGAAGAAAAATAAAATATTTGTTCAATATTTTTTCTGATTGTTTAATTAATTGGACTCCTATTAAGTGCCCTTATGTCACTCAGATACGCAAAAGGCACTTTTTGATAACCATAATAAGTACATTGCCTTACTAGTTTTCAGTGTTAGGGATGCATTTAATTTACGCGACGTGGCCAGCCTGCTCTGCTGCTGCCAATGAATGATTCATTTGTTTTTCTCACTGCTTCCAGTATTATTATACAGTGTAAACTACTATGAGTAAGTAATCAAGCAAACTAATTATCTAGTCTTCGCATCCTCGGGTATTGTTATGCTTGGCAATAGCAAACCGGTTCTACTGGATCGAAGCATCGTAACACGATCTAGAAGTTTTATATTCCAAGATTTTTTTAAAAGCTTTTATTTACTACTAGCGACCCGTCCCAGCTCACACGGGTACAATTTATACACTTAAGGGCCTACCTCCCCGTAAGTGGCGCCCTCATTGAATAAAAATTCGTATCTTAGCAAAGAAAATAAAGATTAAAGAATCCTATGTTGCGTTTGATACAAATAGGATAAGGTATTTTTACGTTGTTACGCTGTTTAGAAGTTCAACAACATTCGTAATTTACGTTCTTGACCAGACGAATTTTTCAAAACCGAAACAATGCTAAGGAAATTCCTTAGAAACCCTTAGAATTGTAATTAAAAGTGTGGTAGGCAACAGAGATGTAGTTATGAGAGCCGTGGGAAATCCTATACGCCAAAATATATTTCTCCACCATAACGGAAACGGACGAGTGTGCGTTACACAGTACGAATATTTTATTCGCGTTTTACGCAGTGGTAATCGCTTTCGGATTTTGTCGCAATGGCTACAAACCAGCTCATTGCCAACGAGCTTTTGGCATTCGTCAAACATGCCATCGACTACATGGACGAGGTCAGCATCTTGCAGATCTGCAAGTCCTCCTTCAAAGAGGAAGAGGTGTGCAGTGCTAAGTTGCTGGTATTTCAATCACTCGACCAAGTCGGACAGATGCCATCTCACCGGAGGGATGATGGCGAGAAGAGTCTGCAGGACATCATTGACCTGCTGAAGAGGACCGATCTGGATGACGTGCCAGATTTTGTGGCGAAGGAGCTGCGCAAACTGCCTCCCGTCACTTTCGACCACGTCGACGTCACCAGGCTGCTGAAGGACATCACGTCTCTGAAGGTGAGCCTGGCTGAGATGAAGACCAAGTTGGAGTCATCGGATGTCACCATTGGTAAATTGCGAGCCGAAGTAGCGTTGTTGCGCAACGCTATTCCGGCAAGTGGGTCACCGGAAGGCTCCAATGTAAACACACGTCGCGGGGCACAAAATGTTTCAGTCTGCAGTTTGCAGTCGGCGAGTGCATCTACGTCATCGGCTGTCAAGAATGCAAGCGTTGCATCATGTTCCGCTGATCGCGTCGTACCTGCCGGGGAAGCGACGCGTGTAATAGGTACGTTGACCAAAGGTGCCTATTCTGCAATTGTCGCCTAGACAAATCCTGCTGTGTCGCAAACGAAACGACAAGCAGAAAAACCTAAAGGGGGAAAGCAGAGTCGCTCAGAATCGGGCGCGACTAAAGCAGGGTTCACAGAAGAACACATGCGATGAGGACGATTTCATCAAGGTGGAGAGAAAGAAGAGGAAGCCTACTTATCGCAACCAGTGTGGGACAGCGCCGGCACGATCCAACATGCTGCTACGTCCTGCAGTACTGACAACGCAGGTGTACGTGTCCCGTTTGCACCACTCTACGAAGACTGAGGACATTGTAGAGTACATTCGGGGGAAGACCAATTGGACCTTGAGGGTGGAGAAGTTGGAGGCGCGCCATAACACCAATTTCAAATCGTTCGTGGTGCGCGTTCCGACTCACCGTTTGATGACCTTCCTCAAGGAAGAGTTTTGGCCGAAAGGTGTGCTGTATCGGCGTTTCCGCGGCCAGCTACGCGACACCTCGCAGCGTAACACGACGCCGTCACTTCGTGTACAGTAGTTTTTGTTTATTGCCCTTCAACCCCCGCGGCCAAATCCGGGTTGTCAAATTGAACCCCGACGACAACCCGGGTTGACAGCCGATTTTTTTTTTTTTTTCTCTTTAATATTTTTTTTTTGTCCGTCTCACCAGTGAGTCGCGGGGCTTCACAGGTTAAATATGTATTTGTTCATAGTAATTATTGTTTTATAATACTTATATATGTATTTTGTTTTATGGGCCATACTCGCCTAAAATAAAGGATAAATAAATAAATATAACGTGCACGACGTAGTCTGTGCCATCTAGTGGAGTAAATTCGAAACTTTTACCCTTTAAAAACTTGTCATTGATAATTCCGTGCCATGTATGTATACACACACGCATCATGCAGCACGCATAACATAGACTGGCATCTAGTGAGTGAAATCCGCAACTTGTACTGTATAAATAGTTATAAATACTTTTAATACTTCTAATCATAACCATCATCATCACCCGGGCCTGCAGACGGGGAGCAGTGGGTAGCTCGCCGTCCGATCAGCACCAGGCCTGTGAGTCGACGGCGCGTAGTGTTCCACGCGCGCCTCAAAGAGATTAGTGTCAGCCACCACTGACGGGGGCCATCGTGGCCGGTGCCTGCATGCCTAGGGATAGCGGATAAATTCTGAAAATGAGTTACCGCACCCCTGGTCACTCAGGCAGGGAATGAACTGGGGTGGGTTTTAGTCAGTAAGAGTCTGACACGTCCTCCCCCTCCACCCAGAGCGGGAGAAGTCATTGGATGATTTCCCAATCCAAAAAAAAAAAAATATCATCATCATCAGCCTTTTAATGTCCCCACTGCTGGGGCACAGGCCTCCTCTCTTTGAGAGGGTGGATGACACATGTCTTCGATTATTTGGTTCTAGGACATGCCGGTTTCCCTACGATGTTTTCCTTCACCGTTTTGAGAGCAGTGGTGATGAAATAATTTACACAAAGTAAAGCGCCTGCCTGGGTTTGAACTCACGACCTACAACTTGTAAGTCGCGGCTACAATCACTTCTAATACTCTAGAGGAAATCGTATTGTACTGTATTATCATACTTATTACTTTGTACATCATTATAAGCAGACTGTATAAATTCTTATGAGAAATAAATTTATTTAAACCGAAGTTTATGTTAGAGTTGCGTGGGAGGTTTCGTTATTAAGGCGCTATTAGCTGCCAATGACCTTGAGTGGTTAGGTGTTCTGCGGTGAGCTCACGTAATGCGTCATATGTCCACCCAGTAATAGGACTCGCCCATCAAGGAGCGCTGTCCGAAATTAAACGCATTATTAATTTATTATACATAAAACAACAAGTATTAAACTTAAACACTGAGACTAAATTATAAATAACTAAATGATCTTTAAAATTCTGAAGGTTTAATTCGCCTGTCAATAGAATCAACTTTGTTTTCGTTTATTAATAGGCTACCCCGCCCGTACCTCACTACGCCCATGACCACGGACCGACCAAGGCAAGCGTTGCTTAACCTGGAAGATCCACCATACTCGATTATATTTTATTTATTTATTTATATTTACTTCAGGTGCATACCCATATGTGTTAGTATTACTTAAAAACTATGTTAGTACAATTATAATTAAATTAATATTAATTTATATTATTATTCCACCTTCTGGAGACACCTGGTAACAATACATGCACTGCACACAGGTGCCCCATCAGGTGGCCTTCAACCTTACTTGCAACAAGACCATTGTCGCTGTCCCGCACCCGACGCAGCAGCGATGCGGCTCTTCTACGCATGATCGCAAAGAAATCGTCAGTACACGCTGCCGCGAACATCCCCGACGCGCTACAGAAACGTGGCAGCGACAACAGTATCCTAAACGCGTTGTGATATTGCACACGTAGGGCATTATACTTTTTTGCGTTTATCTGGTCCACATACTACAAGTATAAAAAGCCTGACAATATGCTTTAAACAGAGTTACCTTGACATTATTGTCGCATTTTGCAAATCTGCGGGCCAGCATGTTGCATCTTACGGCCAACGCCCTGCGTTCTCTCTCCATATCACAATTATCAGTGCCATCCTCAGTGACCCAGTGACCAAGGTATTTGAACTGCTTGACTCTGTTTAGAGTTGCACCACATATCAAGACTGGTGGTACCACTTCATACGTCTTACCCTGTACCTTGAAAACCAACAGCTCGCTTTTACTAGCATTATACCTTAGTCCATGGGCCTGAGCATAGTTCTCACAGACATTTAGTAGCTTTCTGAGCGCACTGATCGACGGACTCAGCAGCACCATGTCGTCAGCATAACTAATGTTGTTAAAAGACACACCATCTATCATGCATCCGATGCCAGTGCTGCTGAGTTCCTCGATCAGCTTATTCACGTAAACATTGAACAACTTGGGCGTGGTCAGTCCCCCCTGCCTCACCCTACACTCTAACCTGTATACATCTGAGTATGCACCTGCCCACCTCACAGTGTTACTTTGGTTACCGTACCAGAACTTAAACATATCAATTATTTCTGGCAGCAGGTTTGCTTCACACGACCAATTGATAACAAGAAGGCCCTGGATAAGTCAAGGAAGCATGCATACACAGGTGTCTTCCTCCCAGTATAATATTGCACTGTGCTCTTCAGAGTCATAATTGCAGTCTCGGTCGATAACCCATTTCTAAAACCAAACTGTCTGTCATCAATACTTATTTGTTTACCCAGATACCGGTCAAGTAAACTATCCAGAATTTTTGCAGTGACCGTTGCCAAGGAAATCGGCCTGTAATTACTTATATCCGACATATCACCTGTCTTATTCTTAGGAACGGGCACCTCAACCGTTTTAATTGGATCAGCCGGCAAGTACGAATGACTGAGATACAGGTTGAACAGTAAGGCAAGAACCCTTGGGATATGGACATCTGCGTTCTGCAAATGTTCTATGCTTAAGCTGTCGTGACCAGACGACTTACCCCTGGACATTTTTGATGACGGAAGACACGTCACGGGCGGTAAAACGAACGCTAAGGTCAGTATAGCCTACATTCAGAGCTTGGTCTACTGCAACTACAGGTGGATTAATGTTGAAACGCTTATGAATGGAGCTATATCGACTGCCTTACTTTGACCTTCCACACTCGACGGGAGACTCGACGCAGGGCTCAACCCTATCGTTTCTCTCCAAAAGCTTCCAAAGTTCCTCGCCGAGTGGTGAGAAGCAATAATGTCAATTTTAATTTGTTGCTGGTTGTTTTGACACCACTTTAGAAAAAAGAAAGTCTTGAAAGTCTTTCGAGAGTCACGCATTTGGCTGTAAATGGGCCTCCCACTGGGTTTACCACACTGCATCCAAAGCTCAAACCTGAGCCGTGGCTCCGCATGAGCCTCTTTCACATGCTTGTTCCAACCCGCGACATATCTCCGCTTCCGTTCAGTCCGACACAAACAGGTCGCCGCCGCAGATTCACTTAAAATGTTAATAACAGTGTTATATAATCTATCTATATGAGATCTATGCTCCAGATTCTGGCACTTTTTATCACAGCATTCATGAAGAACAGTTGGAAAGTCAACATCACTCATTTTATTATGATATAATTCTTGGTATTTTGTTATCTGACTAGATTCTCTAATACTCCACTTCACCCTATTATATATAATATTACTGAAAACAATTTTTGGCCGTAATACTTTTAAGTTACATGACAGCTCTAAGGGTAAGTGGTCTGACCAGAAAACATCACAC
The DNA here is from genome assembly GCA_951329385.1 of Polia nebulosa. NCBI lineage: Eukaryota > Metazoa > Arthropoda > Insecta > Lepidoptera > Noctuidae > Polia > Polia nebulosa. The sequence continues at coordinate 11,266,362 of OX589606.1, forward strand.
AAAATCTTCACATCAACAGCAGATTGCCAAGCGGCCTCTGTGACCACACAGTGATCAAGCCACCTACGACAGTTTTCATGAGCATCACTAACGTACGTATATGTATGATTTATCCCAACGGAGAATGTCCCTTGGTTAAAATACCGATGATCGTGTCGCCGTCGTGTCGTGCGACCTAAAAACATGTATGTTATTATTCATTTTAAGTTCAAAGCATCCAATTTGTTGTGTTTACGGCCAGTGTTTCGCTGTCGTTTGCAAGATGAAGCTGTTTTTATTGACCGTGGCTCTGTTCGCCTTATTTAATGTAAGTTTTTTTTTAAATTATTAACCGACTTCAAAAAAGGAGGTTTTGTATTCGACCCATAAGTTTGTATGTATTACATGCTTGTTTGTCCGCGTTTTTCTCTAAAAACTACTGATCCGATTTGGATGGGATTATTGTTATTCAAATGCATATTTTCAAGAAAGGTTTTCGGAGATAGGCAGTGGAACTCTTCAATAACTAACAAAAAATGACTCGCGATTGATCCGATCATATTTCTATATATTTGGGGAACCACAACTATCAAAGGAAAAATTAAAACTTTTTTTTACAAAAAAAAACTTTTCACTTCCAAAAAAAAGTGAAAAATACTTTAATTTCGAAAGTCGGTGTTTCTGGTTTTGGTTCTTCGTTTTTTGACACCAACTTCCGAAATTAAAGTTATATTGCACTTTTTTGTCAAGTTTTTTGGAAGTCGGTTCTAGTTTTTGTAAAGACCGGAGTTACGTTGTTAAGTTGGCTTTTATTTTATTTTTATTGTTAAAAACGTGTGTTTGTTTTTCAAGCTCTAAGGACATACGGTTCGTCGAATTGCATAATATTATGTAAGGATTAAGATACTCGTATACCTAGATTATTGGTATCTATGTATAGCAAGATCGTACAACTATGTCCTCAACGATATTTAGAAATGATGCCTCGGAGCTTTCAAAGATATTTGTCTAAACTTGAACCGATGACTTAGGTGAGGATTGCGAGTAACCGATGGATGCGAGACGCACAGGACCATTCGTTGTGGCAACACTTAGGGGAGGCCTATGCCCAGCAGAGGACGTCTGAAATGATGATCATGATGTTGTTAAAACTTTAATAAATAGTTAAAAATAGGTAGTTAGGTTTAGATATACACGGAGAGATAGTTAATTAATTTTGCACTAGCTGACCCGACAGACGTTGTCCTGGCTTAGCTATGAACTGTCAAACGCGCGAAGTTTAAATAGTCGAAATTTTCTAATTTTCCGCGCAACTTTCTAAGGTTTTTCTTTCATAAGAATCTTCTCCTGACAATAACAAACACAACAAAAAAAGAATTAGCGAAATCGGTCCAATCGTTCACGCGTCATGCCGTGACCAAAGAAATATGGATTCATTTTTATATATACACAGGGTGTAACGGAAAGGTATGGTCACATTTTAAGGGCTGCATCTGCCCATCGATATGAACAATTTTCTTCAAGATAATCTGAAGAAATACTCAAAAAAAAATTTACAAATATTGATCAGCTGATGATAACTTTGTATGGAAAGTCCAATTCTTTTTTTTTTGGAATTTTCTATTTTTACTTAGAGAAATTTGTTCATATCCATGGGCAGAACCGGTTCTTAAAATATGATCACACCTTTCCGTTACACCCTGTACAGATAGATAGATTATAGGAAAAAGTATACCTAAAAGTACAATTGTGTTAATCCAGAATATAAGCTATCACAATATAAGTTACAAGCTATAATAACAAGTTTTCACATATAGTACCTATATAAATTATTATGAAACAGAAAGTAGATAATAAACTATAGGTATTATATCTAATACAAAACAGAAAAAATACTAATTACGCTCGAAGAAGCGTACTATAAAAAAACGTTTTTACAAAAAAAAAAAAACAACCGACTTCAAAAAAAGAAAATACACTAAAAATATAAAAATAACTTTAATTTCGGAAGTCGGTGTCAAATAACGAAAAAATAAAATATAACACCGACTTCCGAAATTTTTGGAAATCGGTTGTTTTTTTTTTGTAAAAATGTTTTTTATTTTTCTCTTTTTAGTTGTTATACCCCAGAACTAAACCCCAATAACATGGAACGTGGAATTTAAACATACTCGCGAAACCATAACGTCATCTATGTATACATATTTTTCGTTTTTGTTCAGTTTTTCAAAAAGCGCTGAAGCGATTTCAATAAAATTTATATTGGTCCCATATAAATTTATCGGGAATAGGTATATTCTTTCGGATAAAAAAAGAACTTTTAAAATCGGTTCACAACTGATAGAGAAATCGTTGGACATATACAGGGTGGAGAAGACAATACGACAATAAATGAAAACACGGACAATACTAGTTCATAAGAATAAGTTTAAGCTATCAAAAAAATCCTAACATCGAAAATAAAAAAATAAAAATTTCAAACAAACTAAATGGCATAAAACTAGAAACGAAATAGAACACCATTTATAAATATGAGTTCACTAACCTGTCGTAAGAGCGGCAACAACGCGCGGTCCTGTAGCGACTTGATTTTTTGGCTTTTAATTATGGATTAATGCTCAATAAAATTACACTGAATCACAGATTATTAACCAAATAATCAGGCATCTCTCAACCGCGTGTTATTTATTAATCAAATTATTAATCACGATCAGGATGTAGGTATGAAAGTCACTAAATTTTTCGTTTTTCAATATGGCCGCCATGAATTCGAATACACAAATTGCACCGTCGTAAAAGGTTATTTCTAACGTCTGACAAAAGGTCCCCATTCGCAGCCATGTGTTTTAATTTATTAAAAGATATGATTATTCTATCTTTTAAATCATCAACAGTATCAACAGCTGTTGAGTACCTACACTTCATTTTTGATATGACCCCACAAGAAAAAATCCAGTGGTGTAAGGTCGGGGGACCTGGCTGGCCAACGCGTTGGTCCATAACGGCCAATCCACTGCTGTCCGAACATTTGAGACAAACGCTCTCTAGCAGACACCACTGAATGAGCTGGTGCTCCGTCTAATTGGTACCACATCTGCCTGTACGCAGTTACCGAAAGCTCATCCATGTACTCGCAAACAGGTCCATTGAGGAGTTCTAAAAACTTTTCAGCATTTAAATTAAAATTTAAAATTCGTTCCTCAAGGGTCACTTTTACACGTGGAAGAGCACTATCCACATGCGGGATTAAGGATCGATTTTCTCGCATCCTCTGGACAGCTTGGACAATGGTGCGCCCGTTGGTCGGACAAACTCGAGTGTTTCCAAACCTCTCTCGGTATGTCCGTATAGCCAAAGCGGCATTTCTTTGACACTCCCCATAAATTAAAATCATGTCGGTGTACTCCGAAGCTGTGTAATTGTAGCGCGGCATGATTATTAAAAAAAAAACACGAAAACAATAAAAACTAAGCGTCTAATTTCGCACAATTCACTCACTGTTTAACTAAATACCTATTAAAACGTTACGTGTCCTGTCACCAAAATAAAGCGTCCAATTTCGCACTAATACCGCCGTAAATGAATTTACAAAACACGACACACACGAGCGGCGGGGAAGTACCTACGAGTACATCAAAGACGCGGCTGCACTACAAAGCGAGGACGCGTAACTCATCACAGGATCGCGGCCGGCGACACACTAACCTAAATTTGTTGTAGCAAATTTCTTCAAGAAAGCGAAGTAACAAACGAAACTAGATTTATCTCTTTCGCACACACTAAATTTTCTATTAATATTATGAGTGCATTGCAATTTCCGCATTCGTTCCTTTCTTATCCAACTCTGATGACACGCTTTATGACTCTTATTACTCAGAAGTAAGGTATAATTTTCACTAAATTAGATGAAAATACTAATTTGGCGAAAGTGTTTATGTCCTCGTAGCGAGTTGGCAACGTGACTTTAATGTTTTGATGTTTATACCGATGTGGGTCGTTCACCTGACAGTGTTTCCCTGTTATCAGATACATCATGTAGCAAATGTTAAAAATGAAAAATAATTTCCTGTGACTAAACTACTGGATATATTCAAATAATTTTTTGTATGTAGACTGAGAACGTCTTGAGGTATGCGAGCTTTAATTTAATGTCGTATTGTCATCACCACTCTGTATAAAAAAAAAAAAAACATACATACAGTCGAACATAGAACCTCCTCCTTTTTCGAAGTCGATTAGTAAAATAGTACTCACTCACGCGGGAAGTACTAAATTTCACGCAGGCGATAAAATATCTAATATGTAAATTTAAGGGTCCCAATTGGTATTTTTGAAACTACTCGTATAAATTATTAATAATAAATTAATATATCAAATTGGCATTAAATCAGTTTTTTATACGTTCTGAACATTTCCCGCGTCTAATTAGCAGACAGAATTAAAACGTGGTTAACGTCAAATCTGCTCTTTTTTTTTGCTAATTTGGTAAACAGATTCGGAACAAACAAGTTTTTGCTTCAGTCGTGTAGGTATTGGGTATGGACATCTGACAATCGACCCTCTGACCTGACGACTTACCTATAGTAGGTATGATTGGTAAAAAATACATAAAAAACTGGGCTAGTACAAAATGAGGTAATTTCAATTAAAAAATCTGATTTATCTTGGTATTATTAGCACCTCGCCCGTTCGCGTGGATTTCAAAAATTTATAGCATATGACACTCACAAATAACGTGGCTTTCTATTGGTAAAATAATTTTCAAAATCGGTACAACTTCACAAACTCACAAACTTTACCTCTTTATAATATTAAAAATATCTATTATTTTAATAGGATAGATGTTAGTAATAAACATTATCAACAAATTTCAAGTTGGTCAATGGGAAGTTAAAAAATACTTCACAACAAAATTTTGTGACAGACGACGGACAGACAAGACAGACGGACACGTGAGTAACAGCAATAGGGCTCCGTTTGGACGCTTCGGGTACGGAACCCTAAAAACTGCTTCGATTGACTTTCTCAATGTCGAAATCTCAGGTAGGCAACTTAGCCATCACGAACAGATACGGGCACGGTGACGCGTAGACTGTTGGGGTGCGTAAATATAAACATGCTGAAGGGCTGGTTCTGGTGGAAGCGTGGCAAGATAAAATAAAAGACCGCAGTAGAATTATTTGCGTGTATTCTTCTGTCTGACATGTATTAAAAGAGAGTGACTGTTGGCTTATAACAAAATAATAAACCTCAACATTGGTTGCCAGTATTAACTTATAAAAAAAATAATAAACCTCAACATTGGTTGCCATTAATAACTTATAAAAAAACTAATAAACCTCAACATTGGTTGCCAGTATTAACTATGCAACACACGGGCAAAGTTTGTCATTGCAGCCGAGGTGGAATATACGCCCGAGACTTTCTATATATTATAATGTACTCTGTGCCCGAGACCAAAGACATTAAATGAGACGAAGGCGAGGTCATTTAGGAGCCGAGAAACTGAAATGACAGTAGGCTAGTTTCCTAAAAAAATCTAATTAGTCCGTCAATTAGATTACCAAACAATATTGGACACATATTTTTCTGTTGTCACGTAAACAAAAAATGAGGACGATACAATGCGCTGCAATTTTGCATGACGTCACACCGTGCAAGCCCCACTCCTGAACTTTGATGCGTTTTTTCTTTGTACTTTTTTATTGGTTTCGAAAAGCAAAAAATACGTGTCGAATATTTTTTGATAATCTAACTTACGGGATAAATAGAATTATTTTTTTCATACTCAGGAAATTTCCCTATTAAACGTGCACGACATTTTCAACACAATTACTTGAAAATAATAAGCAGGTAACACTTAATAAACATAGTATTCAGTAACAAATTATAGTAAGAAATGGCTCACAGATTTTTTTCATGTGGCTTAGGAGGGGCTAGCAGGCGACCAGCCTGATACAATAAATATAATAAATTGGGGCTGGGGCTGGCTGCCGCACTTTTACATATTATAACGAAATACATCACATTGCAAGCCTAAAAGCGGTAGGGGTAGGAGCGAGTTTTAAACTAGAGTGTTGAAAAAGAAATTTTTTACAAAAAAAAAACAACCGACTTCCAAAAAAGAAAAAAGATTTAAATTAAAAAATAACTTTAATTTTGGAAGTCGGTGTTTGCATTTTATTTCTTCGTTTTTTGACACCGACTTCCAAAATTAAAGTTATTTTTTAATTTTTAGTGTACTTTCTTTTTCGAAGACGGTTGTTTTTTTTTGGAAAAATGTTTTTTATTTTTAACTTCTTGGTTGTTATACCCTAGAACTAAAAACCCCAATAACATGGAACGTGGAATTTAAACATACTCGTAATTGGAGAAAACCAAAACGTCACCGAGGTGTACATATTTTTGGTTTTTGTTCAGTTTTTCAAAAAGCGCTAAAGCAATTTCGATAAAATTTATATTGGACCACCTCTGGAGTATATTCTTTCAGATAAAAAAAATTATTGAAAATAGGTCCTCAACTAAAAAAATATATATATATATATACTCATACAGTCTAGATATACATACAGTCGAACATAGAACGGTTAAAAATACATACAAAACTGCTAAGAGTGGCTTTCTCCAAGTCGAAATCTCAGGTAGCGCCAGATACCTTAACCATCACGAACAGAGGACCTAATGTAAGCTTTTTAACGCACTCGAATGCGTTTGCGTAAACGTTCATTTTTGGTACTTTTGCTTACTACTTTGGATACGAAACATTTTGGGTTCTGTTTTATAAACGTAAAAATACTTTATCCTCTTTGTAACAAACGTGACGTTGGATTCTTTAAGGTGAAAGCTCCACGGTAGCCCGCGAAATTCAAATTTTCTTACGTTTTTTGCAATTTGCAGGTCAGTATCAGGTTGTATGATGGTTAAAATATGATTCGCAGCCGTAGCAAGTACGTATTTACAGAACTGTAATTATTAAAATCATCAATACAACTCTCTCAGTTAGAATTGATGCCAAATGTCATGATTTCATGATATACTTACATTTGGCATCAATTCTAACTGAGAGAGTTGTATTGATGATTTTATTGATCATAATTCTATAAATACATACTTGCTACGGCTGCGAATCAAATTTTGACCAAGATGCAACCTGACACTGACCTGCACATTGCAAAAAAACGTAAGAAAATTTGAATTTCGCGGGCTACCCTGGAGCTTCCACCTTAATATTTATTTTTTATGCTATGCTATAATTTTTTATTCAATGAGGGCGCCACTTGACCCTTAAGTCAAATCGTATAGAAAAAAAGAGGTTAGTGTTATATTAGTCACCAGGCGGCGCATTATAGGTACAGTTTTTGATTAAATTGACGTCTGTTTACTTTAACACGATCGTGTACGTCAAAAAACTCACACTCGGAGTACAGATAAATAATAAAAATACTTCTACACACTTTATTCTAGGCACTTAAACTGGATTGTATGTTTAGTAAACGCACACAATAATTATAATAATATTCTTTTGTATATGAACGTGAGAATTAAATTTTTATTGTCTAAAATAGTTAGGTAATTCTGTCCTCAATGTCAAATATTTAAATTCTTTCAAGGTTTGCTGTTAGAAAATCAAACGCCAAGCTCGCCTTTATGTCACAAATCCATTGAAAGACAAGGCTTCATTCCTGTATCGTAGGAGCACAAAAAATAATTATTTAGAAGAGTAACACAACAAATAAATGATTAGTTAGTGTGCAAAGTCAACGGTAGGCGTACGAACATCCTGCCTAGGGGTTGAGGATAAATTTGAAAGAGTTACCTCGCCCCTGGGCATTCAGGGCAGGGAGGAACAGGGGTGGGTTTTAGTCAGTAAGAGTCTGACACGCCCTACCGCTCCACCTTAGAGCGGGAGAAATCATTGGATGATTTCCCAACCCCCCCCAAAAAAAAAAGAAGGCGTACAAACATTGCTACCTAACTATACCCGGCTTCATGAGAGAAATCATTGATGCCTTTTTACCCTATTGCGCGATGCAAGGGAACCCTAATGTATTTATCAGCTATAAATGTATGTTTGTTTCTTTGTCGCGCTTTACAGACCAAACGTGTGGGCCGATTTTGATAATTCTTACGTCAAATGATTCTTAATCTTGCAAGTGCTACTAAAGACTTGACAGTATTCAAAATACAATATGGCGACTACCAGACGCCATCTTATGAAAAAGAAAAAAATGAAAGTCGACGAACTATACCCTTCTGCCCCCGCGGCCAAATCCGGGTTGTCAAATTGAACCCCGACGACAACCCGGGTTGACAGCCGATTTTTTTTCACTTTAATATTTTTTTTTTATCCGACTCACCAGTGAGTCGCAGGGCTTAACAGGTTAAATGGGCTATCAAATTAAAGGGTTCAAGGAGGCCTAAAATATAACTTACTAAAATGTAGAAAATAAAAAAAATTGAATATTTTCAAAAAAATCCGACTAACATAGCACTAAAAGTTCCAAACAAGTCACTTTTCAAACAGTCTGATGCATTTGGTGGCATGAAATCAATAATTTTACTATAATAACTGCCACCAACTGCATCAGACTGCTTGCAAAGTGACTTCTTTGGAACTTTTAGTGCTTTTTTACATTACAGTAATTTTTTATATGCTTGACTAAAAATTCACCTGATGGTAAGCGATGGTGTGACCGACGTTAGAGCACGCTTGCCTAAAGTAACTTATAACTTATTCAACTTAAACGCAAGTCAAGTGATGCGAACATGTTTGATATAATAAATATGTCGTATATATTTTGCGATAATTTTTGGTCCAGAAACAAGGCCACAACTAGTATCTTTTGATGGATTTTAATACTACATACATAAACTCACGAACACCACATGCTATTAGATATGTGATAGCAGGTGCATATAAGAGCAGATTTAGAAAATAGATAAAAATGAAATAGCAGATTCTCGTACATTTAGTCATACGCTGGTTGTGAGCACTACTAGGCCTTTCTGAAGAATGTCACCAATAATGTATGTATATGTCCTTCAGACTCCTTGTTAAGCCCATTCCGGTGTTTGCATTCTTCTGCCATATGGCCTTATGAATTCTTTTTAGTAATCGCCTTCCATTCTTTCTCACGCATTCATACATGCATTAAGACACTACTTACGCTTTAATTTTCGTGAAAATTAGTAGATATTAATATGTTATCACATTGCAGGTCATAACGGGACATGCGGGACATGACTCTACACCTGGAAATTCAGGGAAACAAGTGAACATTCCCACGAAACAGCTCAACGATGGTAACCATATCCCAACACTCGGTTTGGGCACCTTTGGATTCGTAAGTACATACTATTACTTGCGAACTCTCCAATCCTCATCATACACAGTAGGTATAGCTTCAAAGTTACTGGACGAAAGTTGCTCTTGACTGAGAGTCAATGCTTGTTTTGTAGTCTTATATGATGGGAGGCAGTCAGAAGACGTCTCCTTGATGATGATACTTATTTCTAACGCCAAGCTAAAGATCATTCTCGATGTAGGACTACTTTGGATACCCTCTGCCCCATCTATGGAACTTAGGATATTAAGAAGTCTACCACTAAGAGCCTCCATAGACGGACTGCTTGGAGCAGTCTGTGCCGACAAGCTTCAAGCGGCCGCTGTTGGGCGATGTACAGTTCCAAGACAAAATTGACATTCGAATACACGGACCGCTCAAGCAGTTCATTTGTTCACCGTACTCTGACTGCATATTTAGCTACGACTGCTAAAAATAAAGCCAGCGTGCGGTCGAGTTTCGCCGTGCTGCCGACAGCAAAGAGCTGCTTGACCTGCCGTATACTGACCGCTTGAAGCGGTTAGATCCGACTGCTCGTTCCTTACTCTTTCCGCGCCGCACCCAGCCCAACCTGCAACTGAATGAACAGCGGCATTGGAGCAGTCGTGTTGCGGTCAAAAACAACTGTACAGCAATTGCACAAGGACTGTTTAGAGCAGTCGGGTTGAAATCGACTCCAACCGCAACACGACTGCTCTCGTGCAGTTGGTCTCGACTGCTCTATAAACTAAGCAGTCCCTCTATGGAGGGCCTAATAAAGTTTGCTTTGAGTTTTTATTAAAAAGGTGTACATTTTGGCATAATTTACAGACACATGAGATATTTTACCATTTTCACTGACATGAGAACGCTTCTATCGATACCTAACACAAAAATGGCTTAATAAATGAAGTGTTCTTACAGGGCGATATCCCAAAAATACGGCAAGCTATCAACTGGGCGATTGAATCTGGGTACCGGCACATTGACACGGCAGCTCTCTACGCCAACGAGGCTGAGATTGGGAAGGGCATCAGCGATGTCCTGAAGAAGGGACTTATTAGGAGGGAGGATCTCTTTATTACTACCAAGGTAAGCAAAATAGCCTCCAGGATAAGCGATGCAAACGGTGAAGAGGAACATCGTGAGAATGACGAAGAATACACTACTGAGAATTGGATACACATCTTAATTTTTTCCGGCTATTAGCCGAATGATTTTATTAAAAAAAAAACTTTAATAGCCCATAAACTCTCATGTAGTCTCTAACGTAAATGAAAAAGAATATGATGAACACCAAATGATTTAAAATGGATTTACATGATGGGATAATGTCCCGGCCAACTAGCTTAATTCGCCAATCAGTTAACAGGCTAGCCTTTTCGTAAACGGCGCCATTCAATTAGCCGCACGAATGATATACAGCCATTCAATTAAACGGGTAGGCAAATGAATTTGATCGATAAAGTTTAATTACTTGCCTAGCCTTCACATTTAAAAAAAAAAAAAAAAAAAAGCCCAGGGCCTGTAGCGATCGCTACGTCCTAACTATCGGTCGCTACGTCGGATAAATAATTGATATTCTTGAAAAATAAACAGAGACCAGCAGATCAGTTGATCAGCTGGTCATATTTCAAGAAAATCAATTATCGACCGCTATGTCCTAACGATTGGTCGCTACGTCAGAAAAATAATTGATTTTCTTGAAATATGTACAGAGACAGCGTAATTTTTAACTAGCAAGCACTATTTATCATGAAAACTGATCAACTGATCTGCTGGAAATGAGACCAGCAGATCAGTTGATCAGCTGGTCATATTTCAAGAAAATCAATTATCGACCGCTATGTCCTAACGATTGGTCGCTACGTCAGAAAAATAATTGATTTTCTTGAAATATGTACAGAGACAGCGTAATTTTTAACTAGCAAGCACTATTTATCATGAAAACTGATCAACTGATCTGCTGGTCTCTGTACATATTTCAAGAAAATCAATTATTTTTCCGACGTAGCGACCGATCGTTAGGACATATCGATCGCTATCAATGTCGAGACTGCAGGGCCAGACCTTCGAGAGAGCCTGTCGCAAGTCGTAAAATTCATTTTGATTTGCGTTCAGCCGGCAATATACTGACGACGGTGGCCGACGGCCGGGCTCCTATTTCTATCGTTTTTCGTTATATGTTAACTATGTCATATTCAGAATGGCCTATTAGACGTACTGTATGTAGATAAGCGATGATGACGTGGTCGACAATGGAGCACGCTTGCCTAGAAGTAACCTATTCACTCTTAACTTGAAGACCCCCAGGTTGTAGCTATCAGGAAACACAGACTCCAGCAGGGAATTCTATTCCATAGCTGTACGCACATTGAAAACATTTCCAAAACCACCAATCAGGATGTCGCCTATACACCTACATTGGATTTTGTTTTTTTTTCCAGCTATGGAACGACAAGCATGCTAAGAACCAAGTTGTGCCGGCTCTCAAGGAGTCTCTCGCCAAATTGGGGCTTCAGTACGTCGATCTGTACCTCATTCATTCTCCTGAAGCTACCGACGTAAGTTTTGCCTGGAACTAAGTTTTTTAGCAGATTTAAGGCTTTGCACAGATTTTTTTGTCTGTCATTGGCAAAATAAAACTGTGTGTGTGCCATTTTTGTGAACGCGAATTTGAGTGCATGGAAAATCAAGTTCACAAATTGCATCTGACCATCATCAGCATCGTGTGTTCCCAATCATTTTGCGGTTGGCTTCTAGTCTAATTGGATGCAGCTAAACACCAGTATTTTATGTTACACGTCCGCGTGGATTTCAAAAATATATAGCCTATGACACTCACAAATAACGTGGCTTTATATTGGTAAAAGAATTTACAAAATCAGTTCAGTAGATCCAGAGATTACCGCCTAAAACTAACAAACGTTACCTGGACTCTGGTTGTATCTGGACTTCACAACCTCATTACACAACACGACGTACACCCATAATAACCAGCAACCACATGGTGCAAAATTACTTGAGTTAACTTTATACATATTAGACCTGATTTATAAGAGTATTGTAAACACCCTTTACTTTGTTAAGGGTCTTTCACCAGCGTTTGACTGTTAAACACATCTTTTTCTAAACGATTTTCTGCCTTGCTTTATAGGCAGACGGGTCACCCGCCGACATCGACGTCTTGGAAACTTGGCAAGGCATGGAGGAGGCGAAGAAACTTGGTCTGGCCAAGTCTATTGGTGTGTCGAACTTTGATATAGAACAAATTGACAGGATCAAGACTCACAGCAAAATAGTTCCTGCAGTCAACCAGATTGAGGTAAGAGAATTTCATGTGTTATTGTATTTTTTTTGCTAGCCAGGGGGCCCTACCATGACGTCTACAAGGTAATTTAAAATCATTAGAAGTCGTATATCTACCATATACGACATGAACATCACGTCTAAACGACTAATCTTATTTCTTTGAAAAAATATGTTACTCTAGACAAGTGTCTTCGTAATTTTTATTCTTATGTGAATATTAGAAATTATATTTTTATAGCATAGTATAATTAATTTGTAAAGTTATGTCTAACGCGAATAAAAAATTTAGAATCACGCAAAAACTATTATACTATATTAAGGCGCAGTTATACGACTTTTAATGGTTTTTAATTGAACATCACGTCTAAACGACTAGTCTTATTTCTTTGAAAAACATATATGTTACTGTAAACAATTTCCAGAATTTTTGAAATTATATTTTTTTAACATAATGTAATTAATTTGTAAAGTTATGTCTAACGCGGATAAAAAAATGAGAATCACGCAAAAACTATAAAGCGTATTTTTAGGAAACCTTCACCATTTTAAAGATCATTTAATTATTTATAATTTAGTCTCAGTGTTTTAGTTTAATACCTGTTGTTTTATGTGTAATATATTAATAATGCGTCTAATTTCGGACAGTGCTCCTTGATGGGCGAGTCCTATTACTGGGTGGACGTACGACGCGATACTGAGCTCAGCACAGAACATGCAAGCTTATTATTGGCATATAACTGCACCTTAAATAATATTAATAATTCTGGTGTCAGAGAGAGACGGAGCTATACAAGCCTTGTAATAATATCCCTTTCTCAGACTGGATTCATGAACATTTTAAGACGTCATGATAGGGCCCCTGTTCAGACCCATACCTGGGCAAAGGTCTCCCTCCACTCCTTCCACTCTTCTCGATTTGTCCCGCTATATCTTTCGTGGTCTGCCGCGACCCTGATGTCTCTGGCTCATGGGTCCAGCTCTGTGCTACTTTAACTTTAGCTCACAGTTTGCCCGGAAAATTGTGGGCCAAAATATCAAGTCTTATTTTATTTTATACACTACTATCATAATTATACTCGTTAACTAGTCCGGATTTACCCAAAACTACTTTGGGTGTGTTTTTAACGAATTTTTTAACGTGTTATTCAAGTTGCCTAATAACATTTATTATTTTTATTTTTCGGGGGCTTTTCAGAAAGATCTTAAACCTGTTTGAGTGACAAAAAAGTGGTTAATTAAGTAAGTAATCAATTTGCATAAAAAGAGCTATGATTTTTTTTCTTTTTGTACCTGTTTTGTTATTACTTAGTTATTTTTTGCTAGTAGTCTTCTTATATTTTTGTGCGTAGGTATTATTTAAAATGACTTTATTTGAAAGACATGCACTGATTCTTAAACTGGACTCAATCTTCCAATATTTAGACTTGTGTTATGTTGATCATGATAACAAAATTGTGATCATTTTTTAAAATCTTGGTTCTCCCGCTCTGGTTGGAGCGGGAGCTGTCAGACTCTTACAGACTAAAACCCACCCCTGTTTCTTCCCTGCCCTGAGTGCCCAGGCCCCCCTAGGTACTCAGGGCAGAGAAGAAACAGGGGTGGGTGATCGCGCCCCTGCGCGGTAACTCTGTTTCGTATTTATCCACAACCCCTGGGCAGAGGGTTTCATGCCTACGTTGTCAATGTGTTTTAGGGGTTTCTCCGTCCGTCATCCTGCGCCCTATCTCTCAACGGTCCTGCACGCGTAGCATGACCACCGTAGAAACGGGTTTTGTCGACGGAAGAATAGACAAAATTACAGATTGTAGAAAGATTTCTACAGTCCTAAGCATGGCGATGTTAAAACTGACGAGGAGAAATGTTTTTATTCTTCAGTCGACAAAAGTCTACAATGCAAAGCATGACCACCAATTTTTCTCTACTTTTAACACTTTTTTTTTTAAGTGTTAGAATCATTTCTTCTCAACAAGTGTCAAATAGTCTACATCACATTGGACCTAGATAAGATATATAATGATTTTAAAAACTCAATTCTGTGACTTATTCAATATATCAAAATTGTGGTGAATCTTCCACAAAAGCCTAATATTAATCAAGAGTTGAAGTCACATAGCATCATAGGTTGAACATTTCTAAAAAAAATGTTATTTGTTATGCAAGGCTGCAAAGTTGTTTTTTGGTGCGAGTACTTGTATTGAAGCCTGAGCAAGTAAAGGATTCTAGGATTGAACCGATGACCGAAGCGAGTAGTTCAAATGTAGAATCCTGAGTGTAGCGAGGGTTTCAAAGGTACGAGACGCAGACTTTCAACTTTGACGGACAGACGGACAGATGGACAGACGGACAGATGGACAGACAGACAGATGGACAGACGGACAGACAGACAGACGTACAGATATACAGACGGACATACTGACAGACGGATAGACAGACAGACAGGTGGACAGACGGACAGACGGACGACCGACATACAGACAGACGGGCAGACGGACAGACGCACAGACAAACAGAAAGACAGACAGACGGACAGACTTACAGACGTACCTACAGACGGACATACCGACAGACGGACAGATAGACAGATGGACAGACGGACAGACAGACAGACGTACAGATATACAGACGGACATACTGACAGACGGATAGACAGACAGACAGATGGACAGACGGACGACCGACATACAGACAGACGGGCAGACGGACAGACGCACAGATAAACAGAAAGACAGACAGACAGACGGACAGACGCACAGACAAACAGAAAGACAGACAGACAGACGGACAAATGGACGATGGACAGACGCACAAACGGACAGACAGATACGTAAGTGACAGCAATTGGGCTTCGATTAGTCGCACAAAATTTTGTGACAGACGATGGACAGACGAATTTGAAAGAATGAATATGTCTTTGTCTTCATAGAAACGCGAGTCTACGGGTCGCCCCGTGCTCGGGCAGAAGAAAACTCGAACTCGACATAGTTGGATAGAAAGAACTTGTATCCAACTATCTAGTCTATCCTTACTCACGGCGTAGCATGACCATTTCTATCTCTATTCTACATAGAGATAGAAATGGTCATGCTACGCCGTGTTGGGGGTAGAAACATTTCTTCTCAACAGGGACAAATAGTCTACATCACATTAGACGTAGACAAGTTCTCTACTGATTTAAAAATACTCAATTTTGTGACTCATTACATACTTGAAAATTGTGGTGAATCTTCCACAAAAGCCATTAAATTAAGAGTTGAAGTCACCATCTTCATCATTTTTTTTTTCTTTTTTTTTTGAACTTCGTTTTTAAACATGTTAGGTTTTTTAGAAAAGTTTTAATGTAGCTAACATTATAGCTTTTCAAAAAATTGTTATTGGTCATGCAAGGCTGCAAAGTTGTTTGTTGGCGCGAGTACTTATATTGAAACCTGAGCTAGCGAAGAATTCTAGGATTGAACCATGAGCGAACCGAGTGGTTCTAATGTAGAAACCTGAGCGTAGCGTCTCGAGGGTTTCAAAGGTACGAGACGCAGAATAACTTTGACGGACAGACGGACAGATGGAAAGACGGACAGACAGACAGACGAACAGGCGGACAGACGGACAGATGGATAGATGGACAGACAGACAGACGGACACACGTACGATGGACAGACGGACGAAGGACAAACAGACAGACGGACAGCTGGACAGATAACAGACGGACAGATGGACGACGGACAGACGGACAGTCTCACAGACTGACAGACGGACAGTCTCACAGACTGACAGACGGACGATGGACAGATGGACAGACAGACAGACGGACACAGGGACGACGGACAGACGGACAGATGGACGGCGGACAGACAGACAGACGGACAGACGGAAGACGGACAGATCAGACTGACAGACGGACAGTCTCACAGTCTTACAGACTGATAGACGGACAGACGGAAGACGGACAGATCAGACTGACAGACGGACAGACGGACGACGGACAGATGGACAGACAGACAGACGGACAGCCGAAAAGATGTACAGATGGACAGACGGACGACAGACAAACGGCCAGACGTACAGACAGGCTCCGATTCGACGCAATAATTTTTTTGTCAGACGACGGACAGACAGACAGATAGACAGACGGACAGACGATAAATAGTAATATATTTTAATAATTATTGAAAGAATGAATACATGTCTTTGTCTTCATAGAAACACCAGTCTACGGGTCGCCCGGCGCGCCATGCTCGGGCAGAAGACAACTCGAACTCGACAAAATTGGATAGAAAGAACTTTGTCTTTTCTTGGTAGAATAGAGATAGAAATGGTCATGCTACGGGGGCTGTTGTGGTCGAGTTATCCTATCTATATCTAGCCTATCTATAGTCACAATGGTGCAGGAGATATTTATTTATTAAACACTTCATGCACATACAAGTACAGAGGCGGACTTAATGCCTCAGGCATTTTCTACCAGTCAACCTTTGGGTGATGCAGAGACAAATAGTGGTATGTGCCATATAAAAAAACAAAAAACAGGGCGATCTTTATTTAAATGCACAGATACATGTATATACATAATATATACTTACATACACATAAATAAACTACAAATAAAATATATACTCATATGAATAAACTTAATACACAAATATACATAACCAACAACATAGGTACCAATAGGTGATTGGAAAAAAATTAGCGAGGATATTATAGTAAACCAGTTTGCGATGACAGAGGTTAACTCACTCTGCCCTCACCCTAAGTCAGATGGGTCGACCATCTAATCCACCGTTGAACCGTCAGGCGCGGATAGTATTCTCCGAGGCACAGGGGCACTGAAATTTGAAGATCTAGAATTCTAGAGAATTGTTCATGTAAATAAAGTTGTTCTTATCTTTTTAGGTCCACCCATCAAACACCCAAGAGAAAATAATAAAGGACTGCTTCGAGCGCAACATAGCCGTCATGGCGTACAGCCCCTTTGGTTTCTTCGTGTCCCGAGGCGCGGGGCCCAGTAAGGAAGACCCTAAGATCGCGAACATTGCCAAGAAGTACGGGAAGAGCGGCAATCAAGTCTTGTTGCGGTATTTGGTAAGTTTCCAAAAAGTGTTTACTGTCAACGTAGTCCCCTAGTGAACTTACGACTCTCCGAGAGCACGCCATTTATGTCAATCTTCGACTGTCCTTACCAAGTTGCTATCAGTCGCCCTGCGAGGATATTCACTCCAACTTCTTTGAGGGTCACATACATAATGCTTGATTTTTTAACACCGTATTAAAAAAAAAAACAGTTACTTGGTGTCAATCAAGGACACGCTATATGGAGCAAACAGCTCTTCATATAGAAAAAAAATCAGTTGTTCACTTACATTTTGTTGAGTTATGCTAACAAAAATATATTGAACAACTGTTTTTTATTCGGTTTTACCAGGAATAATTTCAAAATATATAAAATGAATCCCTATTTCCTGGGTCACGGCATCACGCTTGAACTGTTGGTCCGATTTCGCTTATTCTTTTTTTGTTGTGTTTGTTAGTGTCAGGTTCCTATTAAAGAAAAAATTAAGAAAGTTGCGCGGATAATTAGAATATTCAGAAAACCTAACGCCTCTTTATCGCGCGTTTAACAGTTCATAGCTAAGACAAGACAACGTCTGTCGGGTCAGCTAGTTTGAAAATAAAATAATCACGTTGTGGGGACAGGTTAATTGTCAGCGTTGGGTTTTCAGAACATAAAACTTTAAAAAAAAATCTGTATTGAACTTTACCTCTTTTTAGGGTTCCGTACCCGAGGGGTCAAAACGGAGCCTCATTGCTGTCAGTCACGTCATCTGTCACACAGGTTTTACAACCAAACGGTTGGAGCTACATCAGTCTTCAAATTTTCACAGTATAAGCATCTTGGTGATCCAAAGTCATACAAATTATCAAAAGACACGCAATTAGCCGGTTTTTTTTAAATTTGTAGACTTTACAACTTAAGGTTTTTCTTTATTAAAAGATTTCTCACACTTTTTGTTTGAAATAGAGTAATTTCTTTCGGAATCAAGCGGAACACTTCACGCTGTTTATTCTTTTTACAGCTCGACAGAGACCTTATCCCGATTCCCAAGTCGACGAACCAGAACCGTATTAAGGAAAACATCGACGTCTTTGACTTCCAACTGACTCCGGAGGAGATAGCCACCATTAGCAGCTACAACACCAACACAAGCATCTTCGATTAGTGTGTATGTTAAGCTGCTGGTGACCTAGGTTGGTGACCTAGCTGTCTTATAAGTGAACATGGGCTATAACGACCGAATTTTGTCAGTGTTCAATGTGAAATAAATGTTTAAGAATTGGTTCAAATGTTTAATTTTTATTCTCTTTCTATTATACATTCCCAACTGACTCCACAGGAGATAGCCATCATTAATGATTAAAGAGTGTATGTTAAGCTACTGCTGACCTAGGTTGGTGACCTAGCTGTCTTTTAAGTGAACATGGGCAATAACTAAGTCAACAATAATATGCAATAAGGAAAAATCCGTAGAACAACGGCTGAATACTTCTATCCTAAAGATGCATGGCCCTACTAAACCAATTTATGTTGCCGAATCGCTAACAAAGAAAGCCAGACGACTACATTACCTAGCAAGAGTGTGTGCAAACGACTACAACTATGATAGCTGCTGGACCTCCTACGGTAAAGTATACCTGAGACGCAACAAAACGGCGCAACGTATACGTATAGACAGTGAAGAAACCCTGAAAAACCTTAAAAATAGCTTCTGACTATATAAATTCGGTTATATATTACTGTTTTTACTTTTTAATTTTAATTATAATGCATGCATAATCGATTATTTTTGTAACTACTCATATAATCTTAATTACCTAACTATCAGTTTTGTAATACGAAAGTTTGAAAAACTGATTAACGCTGTAGTCATAAAGCCCCATACACCTTACACAACTCAACACTCATATTTTACCCACACATCACGTCTTTCCTTACTATACAAGCAAAACGTACGAGTACACATAAACTTTAACACCATTGATAACATACCTACCACTTCTTTGAGCCCGCCACTGGTAGCTTTCATAACTTCATTAAATATTATTACATACACTGAAAAAAACATTTACCAAAGAAAAATCATTGTTTTTCCAATTGTTTTACCTCCTTTAGTTAATCCTGCTAGCAAATACATTACTAGAATTCAATGAACTAAATCAAATACAAAAAGAAATTGATTCTTTTAATATTGCTGACTCTGCCTGCTGTGATCCTGAGGAATGTCGATCCTTTATGTCGGATTCAAATAAAAGCTTAAAATTACTTCAGCAGAACATAAGGAGTTTAAAACGTAACATGGCCGGGCTGCTTCCGTTAATCGTTAGAAGTGGAATAAGCTGGGATTGTATTGTTTTGACGGAGTGCTGGTTGCCTTCCAATCCAAATATACCTATTTTAAATGGATATAATCATTCTGCTACTACTAATAATCACACACAAAATGGAGGCGTTGTAGTATACTATAGAAGTGACCTAGTTATATCTATTGAAGAACCACTGTTATCAGAGGCAAATTGCCTAGTCATAAAAATTGATAAAGACACAGTTGCGTTAGCCACTTATCGGCCTCCTGGTTACAAAAATGTAAACATCTTCATCCAATCCCTGAATAACTTATTATTAAAGTTCTCAAGTGCACAGAACATTATTGTGTTGGGAGACATAAACATTGATATTTGTGAAAGTAGTTCAGATTCAAATTCCTCCCTATACTTGGAAATGTTGGCATTCCATGGGTTCCTACCAGCTCATACACTTCCCACCTACTGTAAAACGTGTCTCGACCATGTCCTACTGAAGACTAAGTTATCAGCTCGTAGCCTAGTACTTCAAACTTCGCTCATTGATCACAATAGTGATGCACTGGACATTGAAACTAGACTTATACATAAACCGCCTAAACTAAGAAATCGAATAAATCACTCAAGTTTAACCGAAGACATTATAGCAGTGGACTTCAGTCATTTATATTGTTGTTGGACGATGCAAACGCGGCTACTAATTACTTCATTGAAACACTTCAAACACTAATCAAACGTAATACTAATGAAATCAGAACCTCTACACGTAAAAGATTATTAAAGCCTTGGATAACTTCGGGTATTCTAAAATGCTTAAAAAATCGAGATAACCATCATAAAAAACTAAAAATAGATCCAAACAACGACATTCTAAAAATTACTTACAAAAGACATAGAAACTTCTGCTCATCCTTATTAAAAAAACTAAAACGGGAATATGAAAAACAGCAGCTACAAAGTGCAATTAACAACAACAAGAAACTATGGAAAGCTATAAAGGATATTACTTATACTGTAAAACCAAAAGATACCCCATATGAACTGATAAATACTAAAAACCCATCAGAAGCCATTAACAGTGTCACCAATTGCTTTGCAAACGTAGGAAAAACATTAGCCATAAGATAAATAAAACAAACATCCATGCTCAACCTGATATCTTGAATTCATGCACTAATTCTTTCGCGCTACTACCATTCCGATTCCAATTTCATTTTCATCAGTATGAAAATGAAATTGGAATATTAATAACCAATCTTAAAAGCGACTGCGCTGTTGGGTTGGACATGATTTCCGCAGACATCCTAAAGGCAAATAAAAATGTTTTAATAACGCCCATTACCTACATTTGTAACCTCTCATTTTCGACTGGAGTGTTTCCTGTAGCTCTTAAGAAATCCAGAATTTTCCCGATACACAAGAGTGGTGATAGAGACTGTGTCGATAACTATAGACCCATTTCCATTCTCCCAACATTATCTAAAATCCTAGAGCGTGCCATGAATAAGCGATTGGTTAAATATCTTGAAGATAATAAACTCCTATCTTCAGCACAGTTTGGTTTTAGGTCTAAGAAATCGACATCTGATGCAGTTCAAGAATTAATTAATTATATCGTGACTAATCTTGATAGTAAAAAGAAAACCATAGCCATCTTTCTTGACCTTGCCAAAGCATTCGACACAGTCTCTATTCCAATTCTACAAAAAAAACTCTAATGTTTGGGAATCAGGGACTTCCAGTTGAAACTGTTCGAAAGTTACTTAACGGAAAGAACGCAATGTGTAAAAATAGAAAACCTAATAAGTGATCATGTTTCAGTTTATTTCGGAGTTCCGCAGGGCAGCATTTTGGGCCCTACTATGTTTCTTATCTACATCAATGATCTGTGTCAATTAAACCTCCAGAAAGCTAAAATAATTACTTTTGCTTATGACACAGCACTGCTCTTCAGTGGGGAAACATGGGGCGATGTTTTTTCAAACGCGCAGAGGGGCTTTGATGTGGTTACAAAATGGTTGTTTGACAATGTTTTAACACTTAATGTGGGCAAAACAAAATATATAACTTTTTCTCTGCGAAATCAAGACTCGGACATTATCCAATATAAATTAATATCCCATATATGCTCTAACTACAATGCTTCTAGTTGTTCTTGCTCTAGGCTTGAAAGGACAAATGCAATCAAGTACCTGGGTATTGTAATCGACAGTACATTAAGCTTCCAGGAACATATCAACCTGTTAGCTGCAAGAACACGCAAACTCATTTATATATTTAAGAATTTACGACATATCGCTAATAAGGACATAATAAAATCCGTTTACCATGCACTTGCCCAGTCACAACTTAGCTACTGTATTCTGGCCTGGGGTGGCAAAACAAAAACCCTTCTATTGAAAATTGAAAGAGCTCAGAGAGCTGTTTTAAAAGTGAGTCTCTCACTACCATTTTTTCACCCTACTACGGAACTCTAGTAATAAAAGTTAAAATAAGCAGAGGAAAGTCCTCACAGTCCGCCAGCTTTATATTCTGCACACGGTTACTAAGCAGCATTCCTTACTGATATATGACCCTACTTTCATTGAGAAACGCTGCCGAAAAGACATAGTCTGTACAAAGCCGTTGTTTAAAACCAGTTTTGCACACCGATTTTTCTGTTACCAAGGCTGTTACCTCTATAATAAAATAAACAGGATTTTATCAATTTACTGGGATTCCAAAAAATAATTAGGGACTGGCTCCAAAGCTTAGAGTATAGTTCCACGGAGAATCTACTCGACTAGTGGTGGATCAACTGAATAATAGGTATATTTTATATTCACACAGAAACACACTCATGGCACTCATATGCACACACCTCACATAGACACACCCGCACGCTACGCAAACCACACATACTCATACTATCATAACACACACACTGTCACAATACATACACCTCCAAGGGGCAAATTGTTGTACCATTTATATTTTAGTTAATGTTAATTTTACTTGCAAATATCTTGTCTCCTTGTTAACAAGATGATCGAAATTGAAACAAAACCAAATCTCTTACATGAACTAGTACATGTTATTTTTGTTATATACATATATACCTCAATCCGTGGGGTGAGGACCTGGTCATCTGTAACACAGGTGTATACCTATAATAGACACCAGCTCCTCACAAACACTTGACTGTGATTTGTCTTCTGGAGTTGAGTTTTATGTTTGTATTATATTCTAAGGTCTTGTTTTGTGAGGAGAAATAAAGATATAACATTATTATTATTTCGTATATTTATTTTTACACACATTATTTACATTTTTAAATAATTTTAAAAGAAAACATATAAAAAAACATTTAAAAATATAAAAAATAGTAGTCCACCGGTATCGGGAGCTGGGTCCAAGCTACCGGTGGTTAGGGCTCCAGAGACAGGAACCTCCTCACAATGCGAGCCGTATCAAGGAGTATTATTATTATAACGACAGAATGTAGTATTGGTTCAAATGTTTTATTTTTATTCTCTTTCTTTCTTTGGTTTAACAAAAATGGGTGGTCACATTTTAAATTCTGTTTCTGCCCATGGAAATGAACAACTTTCTCCGGGGAAGTCATAGACAATTCCCCAAAAAATGGCCTTTCCGTACAAAGATCATCATCATCATCATCATCATCATTTCAGCCGAAAAACGTCCACTGCTGGACATAGGCCTCCCCCAAATGTCGCCACAACGACCGGTACTGTGCGTCTCGCATCTATCGGCTATCCGCGACCCTCACCAGGTCAGCGGTCCACCTTGTGGGATTGTGGGAGGCCTTCCAACGCTGCGTCTTCCGGTACGCGGTCGCCACTCCAGAACTTCTCGGCCCCATCGACCATCTGTTCTGCGAGCAAAGTGCCCAACCCACTGCCACTTTGCCAGTTTGGCGATTCTTTGTTCATTTCCATGAACAGAAACAGTATTTAAGGCGCAGTTATACGACTTCTAATGATTTTTAATTGAACATCTAGTCTGAACGACTAGATTTATTTCTTTAAAAAAAATATATGTTACTCTACACAATTTCTTTCGTAATTTGTTATGTGAATATTTGAAATTTTATTTTCATAACATAGTGTAATTAATTTGTAAAGTCATGTGTAACGTGGATAAAAAAATTGACAATCATGCAAAAACTTTTATTTTTTAATGTTTATACTTGTTGTTATATGTATAATAAATGAATAATACGTCGTCTAATTTCGGTCAGCGCTCCTTGATGGGCGAGTCTTATTACTAGGTGGACGTACGACGCGTTACGTGACCTCCGCACAAAACACGCAAGCTAACCACTCAAGGTCGTTGGCATTTAATAGCGCCTTAAAATATTATGAGGTGCATTTCCCATTTTCGTTATTATCCATTTCCGTTACATCCTGGATGGCTAGCAACTGCAGACCAATTTTTTTTTCCATCGGAACGTAGGTACCTACTACCGGGATGAAATGATCCCGATTCCCAAGTCAACGATCTAGAACCATATAAAGCGGACCAGTGACGTTTTAAACTTCCATCTGACTCCTGAAGCCATTACCAGTAGCTATAGCACTAAATCTATTGGACCGAATAAGTTGAAATTTGGTACACACATGATCCAAACACCCATCCTCCTTCATCAATCAATCTGCCTAGCCTTTTCCCAACTATCTTGGGGTCAGCTTCCAGTATTTTACATGGAACGACTGCCTATCTGACCTCCACAACCCAGTAACTGGGTAATACTCGTATGATACCCCTTGGTAAGACTGGTTGTCAAACTTTCGGGCTTCTGTCGATCCGTAACGACTGTCGAAGATCCACCATTGACGGCCGGGACCAACGGTTTAACATGCTTTCCAAGGCACGGAGGAGTACTTAAAGATAGTCACCCATCCATGGACCTACCCTGGCAAGCGTAGCTTAACCTGATGGATCAACTCGTGTGGCTGTTATTACTTAAGTCACGAGCTCCTCCTCTCGCAGAGAGTGTGGACCTTGGAAATAGAAGGAAATGAATGAAGAAAACATTCTAAAAATTGAGAAATTATATTTAAAATACCACAGTTAATTGCAATTTGATTGCTAGCTTCTTTCAATATTTTATATTTTTAAACAATATTTTTCATTTTATTATAATTAAATAATCCTTTTTGCCTCAATTTGTTTTAAATCCCATTTTTATCTAATCACAGATTGTATTTTTTGGAAAGTACAAATTCGATATAATAATCATTTAAGCAAAGCAAACTGAAGGTTATTAGGAATGTCTTAAAGATTAAAATTATATGCGACTAAATAAAATCTTTTTTTTAAAAACTTTTATGTTTGTATGTATGTAAGCTGTATTATTTTATGTGTGTTTGTATGTAAGCTGTATTCTTCCAAGCTGAATTAGAATCACTTCCACTTATCTTACGGATTTGAATTTTTACACGTGGGTTCAGTTGATGACCTGAATCGACATCCAAGATTAGCTCCAGATAAAAGAACTCTTCAATGCTAAACAGCACGAACACGAAATTTTGTGTACCTACACATCTAATTGTGATAGTCGGTATAAAAGCTTTAAAAAAAATGTTTTTTAAACTATTAACTTATTAGAATCTAAAGAAAATTACGGATCTAAACTTATAAACTACCCTCTCAGTTTTACATGATCAAAGGATTGTGCAATCAAGGCATGTTTTGCGTTGATACAATGTCAGCTCACTTGATAACTCATATTTATTTATATTTTACTATAAGCTTTAATTGAACTTGCTATAATAATAATAATAATCAATTTATTTCAAGTATCTAAGACTCATATCAAATAACTCTATGTTTCTTTGTTCAGGTCAAATCTTGCAAGCTGAATTGAGTTAGTGACTAAAAAAATCTTATTAGTCCGTCAGTTAAGGGGGTGATCCATTTGCGAGCAAAACAGTCCACTCTCATCGTTGGCTAAGTCATGGCGTGCTCCCAGATGGAGTTACTTTATTACTTGATTATACTGTTACATCAGGACAAGAAACAAAAAAAAAGAAGAAAAGACACAACTCGACTGATCCACAAAGAACCAGCGAGCAAATCCGCCGGTTTTAAGTCCGCAGACTTTTAAGTGCTCCTTTGGCGGTTTAGACCTTTGGCTCGCGAGTTCGTTGGCGGGTTTTGCTCGCGAATGGATCACCGCCTTTAGGTTACCAAAAAATATTGGACATGTATTTTCTTTTGTCACGTTAACAATAAATGAAGATGATACAGTGCGTTGAAATTTCGCATGACGTGACACTTGAGTTAAAATTGCACCACTTTTTACTAAAAAGTGACGTAACAAGCCCCCACTCCTGAACTTTGATGCGTTTTATCTTTGTCATTTTTCATTGATTTGATAAAGCAAAAAATACGTGTGTAATATTTTTTGATAATCTAACTTACTAATCGGACTAAACAGAATTATTATTCCTTTATCCTGGAATCATCCCTGTTACCGATATATATAGTGCCGATTCTGCTATGCATTAACTAAACTTAATTTAGGCTATTGCTATCTTTCTCTCTCTAATAAAACAAGAAAGAGACGAACGTAAATTAGAGCTGTCAAATTTAGTTGACCTAATATTTTCATACAAATTAAGGGTACACGTAAAAACATGTCGCCTGAAAACACGGTAAAGCGCAAGGCGTAAGCTTGTTTGACATCTCTAACTTAGATCATATCTATAGCCGTCCTTTTCTCGTACTGTCTTTTAGTAAAAGATAGCGATTCTCTCATTTTAGTTTAGTTATTGAATAAGAGAATCGGCACATAAAGGAACTCTACGGGCAACAGCACAGACTCAAAACTTAGTGCATGAATTTAAAATCTTGTTTATTTTTTTTTGTTACTTTAACTTTTTTAACACCCTGCACAAAATCCCATGTCACAAAAAAATCTGACACTTAATTTCAATCCTATACAAAACTACGTCAGTTTGACAAACCAACATTACTACACTAAACGTCAATTTGACAACCAAACTTCACTACGACGTCAGTTTGACAGTTGAGCAAAAATAGTGACGAGACGTTGTCAAGCTGTTGTTATCGATGACATCAGTCGATAGAGAGCTGTCTGAAGGAGCCGTCGATACCGAAGAGTTCGTCGTAGTTGGTGGGTTTGCCTGGCCGGAGGGACTCGTTGGCAATGATGCTGTCTTGGCGCTTGAACCACTCGCGGTATTCTTGGAGTTTGAGCTTCCATTGTTCTGTTAGAAAAAAATATACGTAAGTAAAATATTAAGGGGTAATGTATTTAGCTAACATAATTGGGTACAAAAAATTATAACTAAATAATGCCAGACTATCATTTTCCTACTGCAAAGCAAAAGCTGCTCAAACAATGGCCAGATAATCATAATGCACACTCAAAATACTTTACTTCTTTATCTTTGGCATTGACAAGCGCTACCGAAATGTCACGTAGTTTTTAAATTGACAAACCATTGGTTGCCAACCGAATGTCACTTTGTTTAGAGCCGCATGTCACCGGTACACCATGTGAGTGAACTACTCAAGTACTTATAATAAAATAAACCTCCCGACCGAATTTCAATCACGGTATGCAATCTCAACGAATACGAGCCAAGTACCTACGAAAGGGGTAAATAGAAACAAAACTTTGATTATGATTTTCACTATAATACCCTAGTATTGGTTTCTAGTAAAGCATTGATTAGTATTTAGTAGTTTTTATAACAATTCATAAGTAAATTGGAGTACTTAGATGCTACAAACAATTTCTAAATAACGTGATAAGCCCCTTTAAAGTTTTGTTTCTATTCATCCCGTTTGACAGTACGCAGGAGATATTATAGTGCACAAGCGTGTGCGCAAACACAGATGCATTTTCTGTTCTTTTACTCTCCTAGTCCAAAGGGACAGTAATCCGACACGACCGAGGAGAGATCAAGCGCAAGACCAACGGGTTTACAAACTTTCTGAGAGTGCTTCAAACTCACTCTCACTCTCAAACTCGTGCTGCTACAGAGTAATTATTAAGAAATAAAACTGGCCCAGTGCGTGTCCGATTTCGCACATTAAGGGTTCCGTACCAAATATTGGTATTTGTTAGTACCATATATATGTAATAATAAACATTATCACCAAATTTCATAGTTCATAGGTCAATGGGAAGTCAAAAAATTATTCGTTACAAAATTTTGTGACAGACGACGGACGGACAGACAGAAAGACGGACAAACGGACACGTGCGTGACAACAATAAAAAACGAATCCAGGATCCCACGCTCAGCAGTCACACTTACGGCCACCAAACCAACGAGGCAGTTACTCCAGTATAATAATGTTACTTCAGAATAAGTAGAATGTTACCTTGTAATGACGCCATGCTGCCACACTGTCCGCCGTACTCTGTAGGCAACATCTCCTGAGGGATGTACTTATAGAGGTCCTTCACCTCCTTGTGGATGTAGATCTGTAGTGGAAGCAATATGGTTACTTGACTAATCACAACGAGGCCGCAGACTATGGCCCAATTCTTGCGAGCGCAACCTGCACCAAAATTTATCAGTAAAGAACTGCCATAAATTCAACATTTAACTCTAACCTTTGAAGTTTATATTTTACTAGCTTATGCTCGCAGCTTCACAAGCCTGAAAACTGGTTTATCCCAAGTTTTCAACGACAACTGGGATAACAAGTGGTCTATGTCCTGATCCAGGTCATGGTCTGCGTGTCAAGTTTTATCCAAACCCGTCAAGGCGTTGATGCTAGATTAATTTATAAACACCCAAATATACATACTTTCACAACAGTATCTGTATATATAAATTCAAGAGTAGGTATCTACTAAGTAAGGGTTTTTCGAAATAAAAAAAGGGGTTGAAAGTTTTTAAAGGAGGAAGTACTAATTAAACACGGGCGAAGTCTCTGCCACAAGCTAGTTTAAAATATTAGTTGTGAGTAGAATAAGGGCGTGGATATTCATTGGCGACAGTCTATAATATATTGCTACGATTATTATAAGGATCGGATGTAAAAAAAACTTTAATTAAGGGTAGATAGGGTAGGGTAGGGGTGGGGTAGAGGAATGGTTACATTAATGTTTATCTCGTTCGTCTTCGACTTCGTTGAAGTCTTTCAAAAAATCATTAATGACTAAAATCTTACCCGTTTCCTGATCTTCTCCTTGAGGAATGGTTTGACGAAGTTAACAAATCGCTCGACCAGCGGCGACGTGTTCACGATGTGGACTTCCTTCAGCTTTATGGGATATGCTTCCTGAAAGAAGTGTTACGTGACATGTTACGTTTTTAGGTTTTTGAATGTCAGAAAAGTATTTAGTCTGCCCAGCGATCAAAGAGAAAAATCTGCTAATAACAAAGATTATTCTATCCTCATCTCCCGAGCTTCTTCGGGATCAACTTCCAATTAACGGGTGGAAATCTGACTTAAACCTCACGGTGTCCTGCAGCTACCTTTTGTCGGGTCGCATTTCATCACGCTCCCCATGCTAGGTATTGACCCGCATAAATTCATTGCAATGCAATTCCCCTAGAGAGCTGCGCGCAGAACACGGTGGACTGCGTGTCGGGCATTCTTCAGGTGCTGGCCTATTGCGGCTGGAGATCATCCCGCGTACTTCGGTGTCCGTTGCCTCTACTATGGATAAGGAGGGGACCGACTTCCAGCCTAACTGGACGCAGCTGAATACGACACTACCTAGTAACTAGGTAACACGATACTCCTGGTCAAATCTGAGTGACAGACCTGAAGGCATCTGACTAATGATTCAAAGATCTACGAATAGAAGACAGGACTAACAGTTTATCAAAGAATCTCAGGAGTCTTGGAACAAAACTAATAGTCCCCCATCCACGCTAGCGTAGCTCATCTAGATCTTTCGACCAATGTGACAAACAGGGTGTTAGGGGAACGCTTCCGAAGCCAGAACGTAGATTATATACAACCTAAATGCAAACAGATACCAGTGATCTTTCGCTTTATTTCGGCGTCGCGTGGACGTAGGGTCGTTGGCTGCACGGCTGTCGGCAAGAGCGCGCGCACTTTGAACTCGAGGAATGCGCGGACATCAGCTGATCTTTTACGAATATTACATTGCATGATAAAGTTATAAAGAAAAAAAGTGTCTTTAACTGCAAATAACGGTTTCATTTAAATGTTCTCACAGCATAGTGTACGCAAAATGCTAAAAAAAATGTATTTTTTTTCAGATTGTTGTGATGGTATCGTATCAAGAATCACTAGCCTTATCACCTGTCTCCGTTTTCGGGAGCGTTTATCCTACACCCTGTATATGGCACTTAGCCATAAACCCCAAGTTCTACTTACTACATAACATTGTAAATAGCCTGCAATGCAACATTTTAAACCTCTCTACAAACCTGAACACAAATCATGAACTTCTTAATGGTAGCAGCAGACAGCTTGGCCAGCATGCTGGGTCCCAGAATAGCTGCGTCCAGCACGTAGATGTCTCCCGCTACACCTTCCCTCTCTTCTGTCAGTCGCACGTCTCCTATCATGAGAGCTAGCTTTAGGGTGTCTGTGATCTGCTGAGAGTTTAGGTCGGCGTGGACTCCTGGAAAAGAGACAACAAAATTATGATCCTATTAATATCACCCTTCACACTAATATTGGGTTCCCACCTATGAAATTAGCGTTTTTTTCTCACAAATAGAGAACCTCGTCACTTCTATGAATTTAAATATTAATCAATAGACAACTGCCAATAGTGAAAAAAACCTTATTACTTATAGTTGTATAAACAAAAAAATACCTTAAAAATGACTCCTCTTTTTGTTAGCAAAAATGACCACTATTTGTTTTAACTTAGCCAAAACTTATTTTTGTTGCCTAACCTAAGTAGTAGCTTAGTTATTAAACATTATTGCATAAACAATTTAAAACATTTGTGTTCACAGTTGTTAAATAAATTAAGAAAATGTTAGTATGAAAAATGAAACTTCTTTAAAATTCTCCATACAACGCTGATTTCATAGGTGGGGCCCTAATATTATAAAGGCGATCATTCGTGAGTGTGTGTGTTTGTTACTTCTTCACGCTCAAACGGCTGGCACGATTTAGATGAAATTCGGTATGTATATAGCTTAAACCCTGGATTAACACATAGGCTGCTGGACTACGCGGGTGAAACCAAGGGACGCAGCTAGTTAATATCATAAATGCGAAAGTTTGGGTACATGTTTGTTACTCAATCACGCCAGAAAAGCTGAAGGGATCTGGATGAAATTTGGCACAGAGATGTACTATAGTCTGGAATAGAACTGCTATTATTTATAATGGGGGAAGTATTAATTCCAAGCGGATGACGCCGCTGGCAGAATCTAGTAGCATTATATGGCTGCCATCAGTCTGCCTTGTTGATTACAACAATATGTCGTCAGTGTGTCTTGAGTTTCAACTTTAGGTCGCGCAGTGTTACTGGATTTTTCAATTTAATAGTAGCAGCCCAGTCTTAATTTGCGTACGCTTAGTTAATAGATCAGGCAGTAGATTTGTTCTCCATTGGACTTAAACATAAAAACGTAGCACTCTCGTAGCGAATCGCGTAGCGTTGTCGGTGGAGCTCGAGTTCAATTGATTTCCCATCTCAAAACTGCCCAATGCGCCTAAAGAAGTTTTCACTTCAATAATCTTTTCAGCCGAAAGACGTCCACTGCTGGACATATGTCACCCCCAAGTGTCGCCGCGACGACCGGTTCTGTGCGTCTAACATCCAGTAGCTACATGCGACCCTCCCCAGGTCATCGGTCCACCTTGTGAGAGCTGTTCCAACGCTGCGTCTTCCCGTGCGCGGTCCCCACTCCAGAACTTTTCGGCCCCATCGACCATCTGTTCTGCGAGAAATGTGCCCTGCCCACTGCCACTTCAGTTTGATGATGAAACATAAATGGCGAATTCTGTAGCATACACTTTCGCTTACCCTTTTTGGGGGTATACACTAATACAGGCTTGATGTTGTGTCATTTAAAATTTAGTTACTTATCTTAATTTCTGTTCTTACCTCTGCAAATTGTGACTCTTCTGCCATTTGGTGTGATGCCTGGAAGTGGTGGTCCTTGACTGAATTAAAAAAGAAGAATCAATATAATTATGTGTCTTTCTATCGTACTAAAATAAAGTATTTATTTATTTATTTACACTTCATGCAACTAAAGTACAAAGGCGGACTTAATGCCTTAGGCATTCTCTACCAGTCAACCAAGGGTGGTGGAGAGATAATATGGCAGGTGCATAAAAAAAAAAACAAACAAAGCAACACTAAGTAGAAATATTAAAAAAAAAACGTGAACGAAAATATATATATTAATAATAAACATACATATATATTTAATATAATAAACCAATAAATAACAAACAGCAAAGTATGCTGTTTGTTACTCAATCACACCAGAACGGTCAGCAATTCGGATCTGGAAAATAGATAATAGTCTGGAATAGTACGAAGGCTATAATTTATAGTGGGGGAAGTAAGTAAGAAGCTAGTGTTATCATAAGGCAAAATTCTAGGCTTCTATTAGTATGCCATGATATCTAGTTTTACAAAGTGACTTTGTTTGACGTCATCTCTATCAATCATGCATGAATGTGTGGCAGTATTGGCAGTCTCCTTCTAAAACTCGATGTGTTAAGGCTAAGAATTTATTGTACCACAAAATAAGAAAAATATTAAAATGAAAAAATCTGAAAATTTCAAAAAAACCCGACTGATAGAAAACAACTTGAAAGTTCCAAACAAGTCTAAGTCATGTTTTTATATTTTCATTCCCAACATTTTTTAGAGATTTTTATTTCTTTTTATTTTAGATGGGTTTGCTCTTGACTCTAGTCTAGGTCAGAGCACAGATAATATAGAGGTGACAGAGACAAAGTTAACGATGGAGCGAGATATTTATGAAATACTCTTCGAGCCTTTTTATCTTCGTCGAGCTATTTTGATACCCCACATAAACATTTCACAAAAAAATACGACTACACTTATCTAATGGCGGTCGCCATTTTTTTTTTTAAATTCATTTAGCCTTTTTTATGTAATTTCGACGGCCAAGACCAATATAATGATACTGTTTCATTTTTTTCATTTGTAATATCTATCCAGCCGTTTTAAGCAGCAGGGCGTGCCAAAGAAATAGACATAATAAACATATATACTTTCGAAAAACATTACCCTCTTTCTGGGACAGTCGGGTAAAAGTAATTGGCTGCTTTACAACTAACCCCGCCTTTGCCTTTTCGTTCCTGTTTTTGCTTTTTATTTTGTACTTACATTTTGTGACTCATAATCTCATCAAGCTCGGGTCTACTGGCGTCTCTCTTTGTGAAGAACTCGGGGCAGGCTGCCCTCATTGTAAAGTACATGTCCAACTTCCTCTTGCACTTCTCCAGGGAGAAGCTACTGCCTCGCAGGAAGGTCATGATTGGAGGGATCTCTGTAATTAAATGGTTCTTGTTAGTTCTTGGTCTGGTGGTATAAAGACTATTTTATAATTTCAGTATGTATGTACTAGGTCGCGGATAAATTCGTACAGGTCTCCCAAAGTGATAATGCGCATAGAAATCTTCGTCACTGTTCGGCAACGGTCGTATTCCCCGAGCGTCGGAAGATGATATGTATATAGAGTGGTTAAGTGCATTTGCAAGTGCATTGTTTAGGGCTCTTACGATTCAATGATTCGGGTGTTTCCGGGAATACGACAATTAGCAAAGATCTGTATGCGCATTATTAATTTGGGAATACTGTAACAGAGTTACCGCGCCGCTGAACACTCATGCAAGGAAGGAACAAGGGTGGATTTTAGTCAGTAAAAGTCTGACACGCCCTCCCGCTCCACCAAGAGCGGGAGAAGTCATAGGATGATTTAACAACCCAAAAAAAAAAGAAAAAAAATAGTAGGTATGTACTCGCAATGCATGAACGTGGTCTAGACGATAAGAGTTCCTAATTAATGTGTGTTCGTACCAGGTGTACTGTACATAATTTGTGTCTTCAATGAATAAAAAAAAAAAAAATGTATATGTGTATGTGTGTTTATGTTCTTGTATGGTAAACAAGCATACGTGTTATTTAATATTAAAGTACTAGGCACCTCCCACCACCACCACATCGGGTTTTCAAGACCAAATTTGGTTTTGCCAGTCATCAGAGAGTTCACGAAAGGAAGGAGAAGTAATCTGGGTCGCTGTCGCCAGATACGGTGAAGAGGACTATATATATATGTATATATACATCTTGGTGGCAGAAATAGGTGAAGTAGTGGATCCCAGGAGGAACTTCTTCACGAAGAGGACGCGACTGTTGAAGGCACACAGACTTATAGAAAAAGTTCGGCTGTGTAGAACACCGTCTTTGTCAATCATATACGTTTCAACCACTTCAGGTGTAGGTATTAACAACGAAGTGTTTTATTTTTGAGGCTATAAAAATTAGTCTTTTTTTGTTTTTTTTTTTTGGCCGCGTGGTGAATCATCCAATTAGTCTTGTCACATCTCTCAAAATTTAGTTAAAACAAACAAACAATAGATGGCGTAATATGCATCGATTTCTTATTGAAGTCTATGTAACATTTTTTTTTCAAAATATTAGTTTTGAAAAAAAAAAAATGGTAAAAGCTGTATTTTCTTATATAATAAACTACCCTTTTTTTAAACATACTATTGTGGAATAATTGGCTCCTAATTCAAATTTAGATGTTTATTGCAACGAATCCTTAGGCATTTATATTTCTTGTACCAATAGATGGCGCTGCTTGAAGTTTTAGAGTTTATCAATTCGCTTCTTTAAAAAATGTGTATAGTGAAACATTTTGAAACAGTAAAACTGTTGTGAAGTGCCAAATATACTATATAGTAATTCCTCAATATGTGAAAAAATATTGGCAAGACTTTATGGAAGTTCATTCAACTTGCAAGCCGTCGCTGCTAATACCATCTAGCGAGGTGTAGAGGACGGGCCCGAACGAAGAACAAAAGTGGCTTGTGCCAGTCGAAAACTCGTAGTTACGGCGGTACCGTTTCTTTGTATGGGATGAGGCATCTGTACGCTAGTATTATATTATCTGTGGTCTTGTGTAGTTCTCGAACGAACTAGGTCGAAAGAGTGCTCCAACGGGTAGACTACGCGAACTAGATCTCTTTAGTTCGTTAGTTCATTCGACATGACCGACTTAATTGTATAGCGAGAGTGAGCGAGAGTGCAGCGCCGCCTGAGCTAATCACATCACGACTACTGCACACTTACTCGCTGCACATGCGCTTCGCGTCGTTTGTTCATTTGTCTGGAAGGAATTTTCATTATATATCTTTCTCTAGTTTGAGACAGGAGCTGATGTACTAAAAACTTTTTGACACCGACTTCCGAAATTAAAGTTATTTTTTAATTTTTATTGTATTTTTTTTTTGTAAAAAAACTTTTTTTTATTTTTCACTTTTTAGTTGTTATATATACCCCAGAACTGAAAACCCCAATAACATGGAACGTGGAATTTAAACATACTCGTAATTGGAGAAAACAAAAACGTCATCTAGGTACACGTATTTTTCGTTTTTGTTCAGTTTCTCAAAAAGCGCTGACGCAATTTCGATAAAATTTATATGGGACCACCTCGGGAGTATATTCTTTCGGATAAAAATTTATTTTGAAAATCGGTCCACAACTGACGGAGAAATCGGCGGACATACATAAAAAAAAAACATACAGTCGAACATAGAATCAGGGCCTTTTCGAAAGTCGGTTAAAAAGAGCGACCTAGTTCGCTACGGAGCCGCGAATTAAACTGAGCGCTCCAGGTCGTGAACTACTATGCGCTATGACTATTATAAAACTGATAATCATACCCCAATCGTCCGGTAGATGTGGTTGCTTCTTAAGCCACTCCCTGATGGCAGCCAGGTCCCTGTCCCTGGTGGTCACATCTTCCTTCAGCTCGACTCGGATGCTCTTCCACAGCTCGCCCGAAGGTTGCTCCAGCAGCTCTTGTTTTAACTTCATTTTTATCTGAAACTAAGGAAATACATGTTTGAGTATAATTTATTTGGTTATAAATACCAATTAGGTCTGACACTAAGTAAGACCTAAGAAGTTGCAGTTTTTTGTTACTGTGAGCTAAAATAACTTTGAATTCACTTTGAATAACAAGTTCAAATAAACTGAATATTTAATGCATATTATCCCTTTTTAGGGTTCCGTACCCAAAGGGTAACCAACGGGACCCTATTACTCCGCTATCCGTCTGTCTGTCAGCGGGTTGTATCTCACGATTCGTAATAACTACACAGTTGAAAATTTCACAGAATGTGAAAATTAAAGTAAAATAAATTTAATATTAGAGGGAGCCTCTTCTAATTTTTTATTATTTTTTGTTATAGCGGCTATAGAAATACACGTTATGTGAAAATTTCAACTGTCTACCTATTACGGATCATGAGATACCTACAGCCCAAAAAAAACCCCAAAAAAAGACGTTTCTAGAAAAGTGTTTTTGTTGTTTTTTTTTTTCAGTTTATGGTACGTTCGTGTGCAAGTCCGACTCGCACTTGGCCGGTTTTTCGAAATAAGTTATTTATTTTTTGTCTTTGGGTTTTGTATCTTCTGTAATATCGCTATATAACTACATAGGTAAAGACCAAAGGTGTCATAGTTCTTTTGAATATCAACCACTTTTGCTATGAGATTAACACTAAAATTTCCATTGGATATATTTCTCGACTGTCGTCAGAAAATCTTGACTCTCAGTAATTAAAAAAACATTATAAAAAACATGATTGAGACGTGATTCATGATTACTCCTTTGAAGATATACTTATTATGGAAATACCTTTGTGATTTACGATGCAGTGAAACTAAGTATGAGCCTGATAATGATTACGTACTTACTATTTTTTTATTTTGGCTTCGCACGGTTGACTACAGAGATGACGACTAATAGAGGAGTATGGAAGAAAAAGACATGTTGCCGGACTCCAAATAAATTGGGATAATGGCAGGAGAATGATGATGATGGTTTAACTGGCTGAATGCACAAACCGTGCGAAGCCATCATCATCGAACTTAATATGTTTGTTGTTTGTTTGTTTATGTTTGTTGTGTTTGTTGTTTGTTTGGCAGCAAATATATTAAGTTAGCCTCCTCGGCAAGCTTTGCTGAGGTGGTCAATACTACAATAAATATCTCAGCTTCATTTTACCGAGATTGCACTTGTTTAAATGTTTTCACATATTGCCACTAGAAATCAATTTGCGAATAATTAAATCAGCCACTAAACGTCACTCGAAAAAAATCCACCAAAAATCCCCCGAGAATCGTGATTTCGTTATTACCTACGTATTATAATTTATTACAGGATATCAATACATCCACAACACAACTATATCGAGCGACTAATTCGCAATCAATCGCAAAACGACCAACATATCTGCGTAAATTCGTCCGTGTTGCCCAATCTCGCGTGTTGGAAAGGCTGTAAGGTCACTGGCAATGTTTGTTTTCGACCAACGCACTATCGACACGGCGTGTTGCAAGAAAACTAGCTAACAACTCTGTTGCAATTTCGCTACGATTACGACTGGTTTCCGAAACTTAGTGGATAGAGGATTAAGTTTCGGAACTTTAGAATAGTTTTAAATACATTTTAATAGCTTGTGCCAGCGTGTTTGCCCACGTGGTAGTAGTAGGTACTTCCCCCTGTATGAATGAAAACCGAGACTCCTCCGTGCCTCGGAAAGCACGTTAAGCCATTGGTCCCGGCTGTCAATCGTGGATCTTTGACAGTCGTTACCGGGGTATCGTATTACCCAGTAGCTGGGTTGTGGAGGTCAGATAGGCAGTCGCTCCATGTAAAATACTGGTATTCAGCAGCATCCGGTTAGCGTCGGGGGATTTTTATTATGTGTTTACTATGTAGTGAAGTAGGATTTCAAGTTGTTTGGGTAGAATGTCGTCCGATGTTTTTGGAAGTTATATAAAACCGGTCAAGTGCGAGTCGGATTTCGCACATTTAGGGTTCCGTACCAAATGAGGGAATTATCAAAGATAAAATCTGATTTATCAATATAGGTATTGGTATTTGGTTTTTAAAATATACGTAACAATAAAAGTTATCACCAAATGTCAAGTTCATATGTCAATGGAAAGTAAAAAAATTCTTCGGAACAAAATTTTGTGACAGACGACGGACAGACAGATGGACAGACGGACACGTGAGTGATAGCGATAGGGCTCCGTTTGGACACTTCGGGTACGGAACCCTTAAAAATGATAAACTAGATAGCCTATAGATACAAAGATACAAAGAAGAAGATAGATACAAAGTGTAAAAAGACACATCACAGAGCCGTTAACTACGCATACTGTACATCTAACAAAGTAGTTTTGCGCAAAAATTATTGCTGGGAAACGATTTTTATTTTTAGGTATGAAAAAAAAAAATACAATTTTTTATTGCGCGCAATGTAACGCGAAAACTGGCAAGTGGCGTTAAACCCCGCCCCTTCGCTTTAAGCCACGTAGGTTCTTGTCGGATACGTTTCGTATTCATTGCGTTTTTGTAACTGCAAATGCGTAGTTTCGAAATTTCGAAAAAAAAAAACGAAAATTCATGTAATGTTTATTAGGAAAAAAGTTTACACCCGTTATTTAATTTTTATTGATTTATTTTTAAGCAATGGAAATGTTTTCGTTTCTGTTAATCTAAGGATTATGTATAAAGACCCGCAGACAAGTGCGACGCGACAATCTGACAACCATGCGACAACGTGTTTTACATAAATTGTTCTAATATGTCTAAATTATAACAATTTCTAGAAACGTTGTTTTTGTTTGTGTTTGGCTTAAACCCCGGATGATATATTTACCTATAATCCGGGGTCGTTAGCATTTAACCTGTTCTACATAAATTGTTATATCTGTGACTACTTAATATTATAACATTTTCAAACGGTGTTTAATTTAGTGTTAGACTTATATGCTAACAACCCCGGATGAAAGGTAGATAAGTTCGATTTCTTATGCAAAACATTATAAAATGCACATAAAAAAATACTAACAACTCATATATTTTATGATCTCTTTGTTATAATATTTCTTCCCATAGTTTATCTAAATCAATCATGTTATTATATGCATTTTATAGTTACCATTACTGCAAAATATCATGAAAACAATAGCAAAATATAGCTCTGACTTAATCTTTATATTTATGCATTAAATAGCAATAACAGGTTAAAATACGGGTTAGCAGGTTAAAAAGTAAATCCAATTATATAATTATTATACATATATATGTATAATTATTATATAATTGGATTCACTTTTTGCACTTTGTCTTGACGTCAGAATACACTTTATAGTTACCATTATTGCAAAATGTCATGAAAACAATAGCAAAATATAGCTCTGATTTAATCTTAATATTTATGCATTAAATAGCAATAACAATGATTATAACCCGTTTAAATATAAACATATTTATATAATTGGATTCACTTTTTTGCACTTTGTCTTGACGTCAGACATTATTTCCAATTTCCATTTAATTTTTTATAGGAAAACGATGATTGGAATCTAATGCAGATATTATTAACTAATGATGAGGAAATCCCCATGTTTGACGGCTGCAAAATAAAACTACCATTTTTTGTTTATCACTACAACATTTTTGAGAGCAAAAATAGCCTGGGTTAATACCCGTACGTAGAGAATACAATCCCGTAAGATAATTTCAATACAGGTTTTTGCGGGACTGAACCATCATGATCCCGCTGGATATGGTATTTGCGGGATCCAGCAGGGTCAATCAAAATCAAAAGTCATTTATTCAAACTAGGCTGAGAGCCAACACTTTTTGAACGTCAAAGTTCTATATAAACAGAGTCCCCCAAAATCGCCTGCCCGTCACCACTTCCTAGTGTTTTAGCTGAGAAGAAGTGGGGCAACAAACTCCCTAGCAAAACATCTGTCTTGAATCTATATCTATACAATTATATGTTACAATCTTGACATATTTGTATGTAACATAAATATGTAAAATATAGAGATATATCGTCCAAAACATAATCATAAAATTAAATTATCCGCCACTTGTTATCTATATCTAGCACACTCCATTATGCCATCAAAAACGACAAACAAAACTCAAGCAAACACTAAAATAAATTAAGTAAGCCTCCATACAGAACTGGTGTGCCTGCTTACAAGTGCAACGGTAGAATCTATCAAAGGGCTGTAATTCGAAGTCACAAGTGATAAACTAGGGAGATCACAGTAAAATTAGTAAACAATTATTATATGAACTCATATAACCTGTCATAGGCTAATTATAGAGAAAGAAGATCAAGTGTAATATTATCTTGCGTTCAACACAGCGACCAGTTGGAAAATAGTTATTCTAATTATCTAAATAGTCGTTTATGGAATAGTATGCCATCGAACAAAGACTAGATTTAACTTTAGTTTTAAATGCATTAAAAGGCAGGTCAAGAAAAGGAAGGAATAGCTTATTGATAAAGCGGATACCGAGACCCACAAAGGGTTGGAGACCTCTGAAATCGCAATAAAGCCTCGTTTCCAAAGTTTTAATTTTAACCCAAATTAAACAAGCTTTTATTGTACATTTTTAAATGTTTTATTACTTTTGCGCATAAAGATTAAGATATAAATTGACATAAATTAAAATAAGTAAGGCGCAAGACATAAATTGACATAACAAAATAAACATAAAAAACATAAATAAAATTGACATAACCAACAAACCCTTTCTTTTGATATCCCTCATGACCTTATAACAAAAAAAACAGCCACTGTCGATACCAATCTATTGACACCTCATTTGTCAAAATCCATTCAGTTGTTTAAAAAAAAAGGCTACAGGTCGTTCCAAAGAAATAGACATACATAACTATTTACCTACAATACGCGTACATACCAATTTATGTTACATAATTACATTACCCTGCATCTGGCAGACTTGGGTAAAAAATTTTTTTCTCAAAATAAAATTAGGCCTCCCACAGACCTTATACAGACACACACATAGTGATGACCTTGAAATATAGTCGTCGCATCAACCATGATGCGTAAACTTGAGTTAAATGATAACTCATTGACTGGCTCCCATCCTGGCTCTTGTGATACAGGATCTCATAGTTCAAGAGCCAGGGCAACATTGATTTTGTATCAATTATTTTTGTGTTCAACAAATTGTTATTGAAGATCATCGTGGACCAAAAGTTGCCTACTCCTGACCTTGTGCGGTCGCTGCGGCTCTAACGTTACTAATAAAAATGATTGCAAAACACTTACGTTGGTAGATACTTGCAATGTTATAGGTACGTACTTAATTTGATATGTGTGCTATTATGTTATCCGAGTCATTACGTTGTAGACTAATGTAACACATTGAAGTGATCACGAGTCGTGAAGATGTTTTCATCTTCATCATGGACATGGTGAGGGAAATTTTTAAATAGTGATGAACGGTCCGTATGAAAAGTGCGATATGGATAAAAAACGAAAGAGATTTATGGAAGATTGCTTCTTATTCCCAAACCACTGTAACTTCTGTAAGCCAGAATCAACAGTGGCGACCACCAGAAAAAACGCCGAGGCAATGAAGCTCGACGAGTCCCAGAGAAACGATTAAACTGTCTTGAGTCCCGCAACGAAATTAGGGTGCTATTAGCTGCCAACGACCTTGAGTGGTTAGCTTGCGTGTTCTGCGCTGAGCTCACGTAACGCGTCATAATTATGTCAAAAAAAAAAACCAGTAATAGGACTCGCCCATCAAAGATAAATAATTGAATGATCTTTAAAATGGTGAAGGGTTCATAGAAATACGCTTTATAGTTTTTGCGTCATTCACAATGTTATACAAATATAATTTCAAATATTCTCAGATCAAATTACGACGAAAATAGTCAAAAATAACATTTTTTTTTTTCAAAGAAATAAAACTCGTCGTTTAGACGTGATGTTCAATTTAAAAACCATGTGAAGCCCCGCAACTCACTGGTGAGTCGGACAAAAAAAAAAAATTAAAGAGAATAAAAAAATAAAAAAAAATCGGCTGTCTACCCGGGTTGTCGTCGGGGTTCAATTTGACAACCCGGATTTGGCCGCGGGGCTTCACAGGTTAAAAGTCGTATAACTGCGCCAGAAAAGACAGCGGAGGAGTAGAAAAAACATAATTTCCACTTCCCTCCTAATCCACAATGAAGCCTCATTAACCGTACCGTTCATCGATCCATCAAATACTCAGTGCGAGTGCGGTGCTCCTGTACAAACTATGTATCATTTGCTGGAGTGTCCTAAATATTTTAGCTGTTTCTTCGATGATCTGAACAGGGCCTCAGACGTATCAACTCAGAGTATCAACGTGGCCACTTACCGGGCCCAAACAGTATAAATAGGTACCTAAATGTCATCATCATCATCATTCTCCTGCCCTTATCCCAATTTATTTGAGGTCGGCGCAAC
The DNA here is from genome assembly GCA_951329385.1 of Polia nebulosa. Lineage (NCBI taxonomy): Eukaryota > Metazoa > Arthropoda > Insecta > Lepidoptera > Noctuidae > Polia > Polia nebulosa. Next base: position 11,308,827 of record OX589606.1, read on the forward strand.
ATATCTTTTTCTTCCATACTCCTCTATTAGTCGTCATCTCTGTAGTCACCCCTTTTTTATTACCCATATCCTCTTTCACACAGTTAAATAGGTACTTAAACGTATCCAATGTAAAAGAAGAAGAACTGTACCGACCTAACTTAACCTTACTGGTATCGTTTACAAAGTTCGGATTCCAGTATATTATTTGTAAAAATATATTTGACTGATCAGAACCTTTAGACAAAATACTTTTCTGTTAATGTTAAGGCTAACGCTTCGTGCAAAATGTATGGCAAAGACATTACTGGGCGTGAGTCACGTGACAGTTCTCTGTCTAACGCTTCGTGCAAAACGTCGTTGCCATACATTTTGGACGAAGCGTTAGCGTTAACGTTAACAGAAATGTATTTTGGCTAAGGGGGCAGAAGTGGCTTTTCATTTGGCTGGCAGGCGCATGACCGTGAAAATAAAAGAAAGCTATCATAGTGACGACTGCTTCCTACCGTATCTAATAGCACGCAAGTTTGTAGGTACAGTAGGAACTAGATGCTTATATATACTTAATTCTAGTTAATAATGGACTCTTACAGGTTGTCAAATGTATTTAAATTTCCCGCCTTCTTACTAATGTTAAGTTGCAACACTGTGTACTCACACACTCTGTTCGCGCTCGTTTCTCTTGCTGTATCCTATTAAAAGTATTAATTATAATTAAGCTCAAGTACATACTCGTTTCATTTAAATCAAACAGGTTATGGGCCCAGATAGCTCTAACGTGTTGTTTTGCATAAGTTAACAGTATTACAATAAAGTGATTAACGTAAAATAAAATAATTTAAAAAGTGCTCACACGTGCATAACCTCAAAGTTACCGGTTCGCGAGTTCTTTCCGTATTTCAGCTATTTCAGATTTCTTTGCAAAATGAATAACATAACTATGTCAATTCCCAAACTGACGGGACGGGAAAATTGGTCTACGTGGAGTTTTGCTGTAAAAGCATACCTACAGCACGAAGACTTGCATAATTGCATATTGGCAGAACCAAACCCCATTGATCCAAAAGCAGTGAAGAATGACGTTAAAGCTAAGTCCAAATTAATATTATTGGTTGATCCTATCCTGTATGTACACATCCAACAAGCAGAAAATGCCAAACAATTATGGGATAATCTTACCAAAGCATTTGAAGACAGCGGATTAACTAGAAAAGTTGGCTTATTAAAGGATTTAATTAATACTACATTAGAGACGAGCGAAAGTGTAGAATCTTATGTAAATAAAATAATGTCTTCCGCTCACAAATTGAGGAACATCAACTTCAATGTTGATGATGAGTGGCTGGGAACTTTGATGTTGGCCGGTTTGTTTCATAGAGAGCTCTGGAGTAAAGATTAGTGCTGACTTAATCAAAACAAAATTACTTCAAGAAGTAAAATCAGTTGATTCAGACACTACAGTACTTTATTCAAAGCACAATAATGTAAAGAATCCTCAGGACAACCCAAAAAAAGGTCCAAGATGTTTTATTTGTAACAAATATGGACACATAAGCAAAAATTGTAAGTCAAAGAAAGCAAAACAAAACAAAAATAAAGACACAAGCTATGTAGCTGTGTTCTCTGCTGCAACTAAGTATGATGATGGGTTCTACATAGATTCAGGTGCTTCAATGCATCTTACCATGAGACAAGACTGGCTTTATGATGAAGTACCCCCTCCGATCACAAGTATAAAGATAGCAAATAGTAAAATGCTTCCGGTGAAAAGTTGTGGCAAGATAGACTTGAATGTAATTGGTTCAAATAATGTTAAACAAACTATCCAGATTACAAATGTACTGTATGTACCTGAATTGACAACCAATTTATTGTCTGTAAGCCAAATTATGAAGAATGGATGCTCCATACAGTTCACAAAACAGGGCTGTAAAATATTCAATAAGATGAATACAGAAGTAGCAGCGGCAAATCTCATCAATAACATGTACAGGCTGAATACTGACACTGTCACAGCATACAGTTGTAAAATGAATGAGACTGATTTCTTACTGTGGCACAAGAGGATGGCACATTTGAATTTTAATGATTTAAATAAATTAAGTAATTGTACAGATGGAGTGAAATTGATTCAAAACAAAAACCAAATGGTTTGTGAGCTGTGTCAAAAAGGAAAACAATCCAGGTTGCCATTTCCTTCTGAAGGTTCCAGAGCACTGAATTCTCTGGAGTTAATACATTCTGATGTTTGTGGACCCATGGAGGTAAAATCACTTGGAGGAGCCAGGTATTTTCTCACATTTATTGATGATTATACAAGGAAAGTATATGTATATTTCTTGAATAATAAATCAGAAGTATTTTTAAAATTCAAAGAATACAAAGCCTTAGTAGAGAATCAACTAAATTTTAAAATAAAATGTCTACGTTCTGATAATGGTAGAGAGTACCTTAGTAATGAGTTCTCCAATTACTTAAAGAAATCAGGCATTATCCATCAGACTTCTAATTCATATACGCCTCAACAAAATGGATTAGCTGAGCGTATGAATCGCACACTTATGGAAAGGGCACGCTGTATGCTAATTAACTCTGATTTACAGAAAAGTTATTGGGCTGAAGCAGTATCCACAGCAGCTTACATCACCAACCGCTGCCCTACCCGTGCACTGTCATATGCTACACCTGAGGAAATGTGGTCAGGGAAGAAACCTGATGTAAGTCACCTGAAAATCTTTGGCTGTGAGGCTATGGTCAAAATACCAAAAGAGAAGCTTCGAAAACTGGATTCTAAGGCAAGCAAAATGATTTTTATTGGCTATAGTGATACTACAAAAGGCTATAAGTTCATTGATCCAAAAACAAAGAAAGGAGTAATAAGTAGAGATGTTGTTTTTATGGAAAGTTCATTAACCCAAAACCATATAGTTGTGCCCCTAACTACAGATGAAAATGAGGTTAATAAAAATAAACACATAATGCTTAGTCCTGAATTACAAGAAAATTCCAATGACAGTTCTGAATCAAAAGTTTCTGAAAGCTCCAGCAATGATGACTCATTTCATTCAAATGATGACTCATATCAATCAAATGATGACTCTCTGTATATACCTAAAACTAAAATTAACATAGAACATGACAGCAATATTAAAACTAGATCTATGGCAAAGAAACAAGATAATAATACTTATCTATGTAAAGGAATTTCAGAAACAGATTTGCCACAGACCTACAGTGAAGCCATATCATCACCAAATGAAAAAATGTGGAAACAATCTATAATGGAGGAACTAAAAGCACATGAGAACAATAAAACATGGACCCTGGTGGAAAAACCCCCTGGAGTAAAGACAATTGGGTGCAGGTGGGTGTTCCGTATTAAAAATGATCCTTCTGGTATAATATACAAATCCAGACTTTGTGCTAAAGGGTGTTCCCAGCATTATCAGATAGATTACACCGAAACATTCTCTCCAACAGTGAGATATGACTCAGTGCGAATATTGCTCTCAGAAGCATGTCAATATGATCTAAAAATTGTACAATTTGATGTTAAAACAGCTTTTCTCTATGGAGATATTAAAGAAAATATTTATATGAATCCTCCTGAAGGAATAGAATCTCCACCAAACTTTGTATGTAAATTGAACAGATCATTATATGGCTTAAAACAAGCCCCAAGGTGTTGGAATGATAAATTCAAATCTGTATTACATAAATTTGGTTTTGTTAATAGCCACTCTGATCAATGTGTGTTTACTGGTCATATAAACAAAATAAAATTATATCTCCTATTGTATGTGGATGATGGGTTGATAATATGTAAAGATGATGATGCTATTAACAAAGTTGTAGATAACCTTAAACAATACTTTGAAATAAAAACCATGGAGCCTACAAATTATGTGGGATTACAAATAGAAAGATCAAATGGTAATATATTTATTCATCAGCAACAGTATATTGAAAGATTACTACAAAAATTTAATATGGTTAATGCAAATGGAAATAGTATTCCAATAGACCCCCACACCAAACTGGAGAAGAAAAATATAGTATCTGAAGTGAAAATACCATACAGAGAAGCAGTGGGTTCACTCATGCATCTTGCAATAGTAAGTAGACCAGATATTATGTTTGGAGTGAGCTTAGTAAGTCGTTATCTAGACTGTTATGATAGTACTCACTGGGCTGTTGTTAAGAAGATATTAAAGTACCTAAAAGAAACCAAAGAGATGGGCATACTATATTCGAAAGTGAAGAATAATACTGTAGAGGGCTACAGTGACTCTGATTATGCAGCTGATAGTGACACAAGAAGATCTACAACTGGGTATGTGTTTACCAAGAATGCTGCAGCTATAACATGGGCAACTCAGCGACAGCAAAGCATAGCCCTATCTACAACAGAAGCAGAATTCATGGCTGCATGTTCCGCTACAAAAGAGGCATTGTGGATCAAAAGACTACTACTTGATATTAGTGCATATAATCAAGACAGTATCAGTTTAAATATAGACAATCAAAGTGCAATATCAGTGATTAAAAATATGGACTTTCATAAAAGGTGTAAGCACATTGATGTTAAATATAAGTTTATTCAAGAAAAATGTCAAGAAAAAGAAATATGTGTAAAGTACCTATGTACTACAGAACAGTGTGCTGATATGTTTACAAAAGCTCGTGTGAGATTTCAATATCTTAGAGATAAAATTGGTATAACCTTAAATAAGTAAATAAGTAGTTTCTTTCATCATTATAGTTGAATAACATATCAGTATACCAATTCATCTGTATGATTTGTCATATTTGTAAACTTCTATGTTAGTTATAAGATAAGAAGGCTTTAATTTGGTGGGTGTGTCAAATGTATTTAAATTTCCCGCCTTCTTACTAATGTTAAGTTGCAACACTGTGTACTCACACACTCTGTTCGCGCTCGTTTCTCTTGCTGTATCCTATTAAAAGTATTAATTATAATTAAGCTCAAGTACATACTCGTTTCATTTAAATCAAACACAGGTATTATAATGTCTGTAATTTCTTCGTAATCATTAGCTACCTGCATTTACAACCAAACTTATCAAGGGTAGATTCTAGATATCTGTCTTTCAGATAATATTATCGGCAATTTGCCAAGTTTCGTTTCATCAAGACGGCAACCAATAATGTTAATAGATTTTACGTAAAATCCACGATGCACGATAACTTCTGTCTTGATCTTGAGATCTTACTTCTTCAAGCTCCAACGGTATTCTTATGAAAACACACTAAATAATAAAAATTAAATAATAATTTGAATGTCGAACATTAAAATACTTACGGGTAAAATGTCAACGTTCAAAAGATCGAAAATTTTAATATCGATTGTATCATAATATCGAAAATTGATATACCTAAGCTTAAAATGTCTAACATTGCAATGCCGAGTGATTAAAATATCTAATGATTAAAAATATCGATAGTCACTAAACCTAAGTTCTTAATGTCAACATTTAATACACCCAAGTTCATTATATCGAATTGTTAATAGCCATTGCTTCAAATCTTTAAAGTATTGTACTGGTATTTTCTATAGTTGAAATTTCACTTACATTTTTGATCATTCAACAAAGAGAAGGATTATTTTGTTTAATATTTTGTATTGTTCATTGATATTGATTACAAGAAATATATTTTTTGATTTGCGTACAAATCTGTTTTATTTTGAGAAGTAGCGCTTGCCGGCCGCTACCGCGGAACTGCTCGCTTCGCTCGCTCGGCTCGCGCGCGGTTGGTCACAGTTCTAACCTAACCTATTTCGCCCAGTTCAAAATGACGAGTCATACCTACAATTCCCGCAGAAATGTTTTCACCATTGTCTAATTATCTAGTCGCAGGCAGATTGTATGATTCACCATTTTGAACTGGGTGAAATAGGTTAGGTTAGAACTGTGACCAACCGCGTCCAAGTTGCTCGCAGATTTTATTTCACCATTTTCTAATTATCCGTGGTTTACGCAATATCCAAATTATCAAAGTACCGACATAATAATAAATAAATATCGATATTTAGGAATTAGGACTTTCGCTAGTCTATACTTCGATGTTTAGGACATTCAATACTCTGTATTTTCGATATTTATGTATTTCGATGTAATTTTTGTAGATAATTAGATTTTAGATATATTGAACGTAGGTTATCTCTGTGGCCCTAGTGAAAAGGGATCTAAGTCCAAAAATGCAACTTTACAGGAGACGCAAAAAATACTATGCGAGCTTCAAATTGCGTGTTTGACCTCGTGTGACGTTTAAACCACTACCAAATGAAATACATGTGATTTTTTTAAATAGGTAAACGATTTATGCTCTTTATTATTATTGAGTTATTTTTTATGTAAGGTTAATAGTTTTTAAGATAGTGACTTATACTAACCACAAAATTAATTCCTTGAGGGTTTAAAATAAGTTATACCTCTTCTTCCATAAGTTAAATGTTAATTCACACAAGTGAAAAGGGCCCATCCCCGGCGCAGGCGCGGGCTCCATGCGAACGCTCCGAGATATGCTGCTACCACGCAGATCATACAGTATATAGCAGTGTAATGATGAATGTCATGAGATGGCAGACTATCAAATGATAATCTATTTTCTTTCATGATCCTGATTTTTTTTCCAATCGTTTTAAGCTCTCGATCGCTCTTTATGCTGGAGTCGTTCAAGACATCTTGAGGAATATACACGTTTATAACGTGGTTTATGGATGCAATGACTGGTGAGTATAGGTTAGCACTAATACTAATATCGCTCTTTCTTTGTTGATGCGCAATTACTTCAAAATTATCTGATTTGAATGATTTTTATGTTGACCAAGTAATGCAAAAGAAATATTTAATAGTTTAATATATGAATAACATTTAATTTACTGTGTATTTCTCTTCAACGTTAATAATTAGTCAATTCTCAAAAAAAAAATCTTGACGCCTTTTTCACAAAGATGTTATACGTGGCGTATGGTACATTAACACTTGTACGAACTATGTTATGCTACTTATATCCATTATTTAAATAAAAATAAAACAAATTATTTTGATTGTTGGTGCTGTATCAAAAGCTTTTCATTTATTTCTTTTTCCATACCTGCACTAAATTTAATTTTTTGTATTTAAAGTATCGCATTTCACAAATGTATCAAAATAAGGTGCTTTAACGCAGATAGGACTTGTAATGATTTTAAATAGAAAATTACTTATAAACGACTAGTTTTATTTCTAATCAAAAAAATATTTAGCTTTACACAATGATCTTCGTAATTAAAATAAAATTGTTATGTGGATTTTTGAAATAATATTTTTATAACAAGACAAAGTGTAATTAATTTGTAAAGTTATGTCTAACGCGGATAAAAATTGAGAATCACACAAAAACTATTAAGCGTATTTTTATGAAAAAACCATTTTAAAGATAATTTAATTATTCATCTTTTAGTATATGTGTTTTAGTATAATACTAGTTGTTTTACGTATAATAAATTAATAAGGCGTCTAATTTGGGACAGCGCTCCTTGATGGCGCTCCTATTACTGGGTGGACGTACGACACATTGCGTGAGCTCAGCACAGAACACGCAAGCTAACCACTCAAGGCCGTAATTGGCATTTACCTGCATCTTAAAAGATAGGTTTTGGGCCATGAAAACTCATGAATAGATAGTCACTGATACTGGATTTTCATTCGTCTCACAGTAAGCCTTGTACCTACATGTCTTGAATAGTTAAATGGGGTGGTAAAATTTTTTGGTTTGTCTTCAACCGACCATAGTAGTTTTCATACACAGGGAATGAGAACATCTGTGTTTTTACATTTTCTAGTCTCTCGTCATCTATTGTAAAGGCACTTAGTTTTTTTCCTCTAAATGATTTAGGTATAATACCACCGCTTAATTTTATTTTATCAGTCACCGTTTGTACAAACTTGAAGGTTTCATTGAATGTTTTTAAAAAACAACCCTTACAAATGCGATGACACTAAGTCCAACTTCAGGAAAAAATCGTTGGAAAAATTCCGGTTTTTGACTTTATGAGGTTACATATGAACAATACATGCCTGTCATAGCCTGATAAGCTCCAGTAATATTTTTTTTTCTATAGTCTTCAGGTATTCCTTCAGCACATTTCATCCTGCAAGGTTCCAGACTGTTTGTTTTCCTTTCTACAATTTCCTAAATTTCTTTTCTTTTTTCTTATTTCTCTATCTTCTCTTCTTTCCATAAAACTTTTCCTAGGCTTACGTTTTCGACCTTGTATGACACCTTCTATATCCCAAAATTATTTAATACTGCTCTCGTCTGAATCTGATTGAGGGATTGATAGCATTACGTCTACGTTTTGTGATGTTTATGTTTATATTTTGTCTGGTTCTACTGTACTAACTATACCTAATCATAAATCACGCTGAACAGTAAGTAACAAACTTTACAAACTTTCAAAATCTTGATTCAACTAAAATCAATATAATTGCAATATGTCTAATTCGATTTTTATAGGAAACGTGTTTTATAACCAAAACAAACGTCAATTGAATCATTAAATGCATGAAAATTACGTTTCTTAACACGTTATGGTTCGTAGATATTAGGTGTAAAAAGGTGCGATTAGACTAAAACCTATTATAATATACATTAACTTCGAAATCAGTTACAAAAATATGTGTAAAAGAATCTAACTTACTCGCGTAATTATCGATTATTCTGCACCGCGTCGACGTAAGCTCCGCAAAGTACGGTGCGCGAACAACGAAACTAATTCGTAGGATATAATTATAATTGTATCAAATTACATTTATTAAATTCACAGTAACATATGTGAATACTGATCTCAACAGATTTATTTTTGATTTTTACCCTTTACTTTGGTGAAAACGGATTTATGTCTAGTAATATCATTACTCACTAAAACATTTTCAGGGAACAGGTGTCGTTGTATTGATTAACACCAACCAAATTAAAACGTGGGTAATTTATGTTGACTTCGATTAAAAAACACAAAATAAAATTTTAATTTTTCCGTTTAAAAGAATACAAAAGTACTTGAAACCGACTTTTGTAGTTTTTTTTGATGTCAGTTGGATCCTTTTACACAAAGCAATTTCTTTATATTTAGAGATAGGTTAGATCCGTTTTCACCAAACGATAGAGCATTTTTTTCTGATCACATTGGTATACTTAACTCATTTTCGACAAAATCGGACTTATACCCCTTTTGACTAGAGCCACATATCTAACCATTCGACATTATAAACTTACGTTATTTTAATTTTCGGTTATATGTTCATTTGACCCAGTAACTGGGTTGTGGAGGTCAGATAGGCAGTCGCTCCATGTAAAGTACTGGTATTCAGCTGCATCCGGTTAGACTGGAAGCCGACTTCAAGATAGTTGGAAAAAGGCGCGGGCAGATGATGATGTTCATTTGATATTGTTTTGAACATTGACATTTTACCCGTTGGTATTTTAATTTTCGACGTTCAAATATGTACCCTAAATAATGTTTAGTTTCTTTATATTTTATCAGATCTCCCGCTCTCGGTGGAGCGTGAGAGCGTGTCAGACTCTTACTGACTAAAACCCACCCGTGTTCCATCAGTTGCCTGCGCCAGGGTCGCGGTGACTCTTTCAAACTCTTCCACAACCCAGTTGTTCTTCATCTAACACCGACATTTGTTTTTTACGATATGGAAATAAACACTTATTCCGCTGTTCATGTTACAATGCAATGTACATTGTATAAATACAGATGGCTATGTAGTTGCTAGATCTAATTTACATACATTGAATACCTGCACAATCATCAGTCATTATTTTTATGCTATTTGTAATCTGTTGATCTGTGATTTGCACTACTACCTATAGGCAGGTAGGCATAAATTTCTGGCTTACTTGCAATTCATCCCTAGTCCCAACTCGCCCGCTTTTGTATATGCTTATTAGCTGCAAGTGTACAGTTTGTCGGAAAAGTGATACGATGTAGAGAATAAATACTTATCACGTATAAATTTGGCTCATGATCTTTTTCTATAATTTATTAATAAAATAATCTACTTAGATTCCGTGCAAATAAGTAGGTAGTTCATGATCAGCCTTTTTTTTAATGTCCCCGCTGCTGGGGCACAGGCCTCCTCTCTGTGAGAGGGTGTCGACCGTAATCCACCACGCGGGCCCAATGCGGGTTGGTGGATGTCACATGTCTTCGAATTTTTGGTTCTAGGACATGATCGGTTTCCTCAAGACGTTTTCCTTCACCGTTTTGAGAGCAGTGGTGATGAAATAATTTACACAAAACAAGGTGGTTATTAATAATTAAATAATTCATTCCTAGAAATTTTACGATATGCCTAAGCTTGCACGTGTCCGAACAAAAGAATCATAAAACTGATTACTTAGACGATAGTTTAAATTATTTTATAAACATACTGATTTTTTAGCAAAGAGTTTTAATTATTGGAGGAATACGGACCGGGCGAGTTGGGAATAGAGACGAGTTGCAGCAAAGCCAAATTTTTATAGTATCCGCCTACTTATGAGGGAAGGTAATGTCGTTTCACACGCGGTTTTTTTTCCGTGGATTATTTTATGTCAATATACATCATGGCTGTTAACTTATTAAAAAAAAAGTTAATACTAAGAAAAAAATAATAATAATAATAAGCTGTTCAAATCATACAAAAAATTTCTTATTTACGCCGTGAGTTGAAGTTAAATTGTCGGTGATGTTGAAAAGTTCCACTATCTGGAGTTAAATATCAATAAGTCCTGAATCTGCCTGCCTTTTCCCAACTATCCTGAATGTCGTTTCTAAGTAATAAAGAATATGAAAAACACTAATAATTAGATTTTTATTAATTTATGCATAAGTGGTCCAAATAAAACAGGTGTAAAATATATGGATCATTTAACCCAATTACCTGACTTTTTCAGACTTCTCGTTTTTCGTACTCGAAAAGTCGCGTGCGCAAGTCATATAGCCAGTTAGCCAGGTATTCAATGCAGCGGGGTAAATGCACCTAACTGTTCTCTTGCACAGTGCAACGGAACAGTTTAGTTGGCCCACAGAGCACGGGGACGCCTTGGCAAGCACTATTATTTATTATTTCGTTTACTTATTGTCTGTATATTCAAATTATAATTTTAAATATTTCTTACAAATCATAAAAAGAAATAATTAAAATTATAAAAAAAAATATCTAGTAGTCCACAGGTGTCGGGAGCAGGGTCCAAGCTACCGGTGGTTAAGGTTCCAGAGACAGGAACATCCTCTCAATGCGAGCCGTATCGAGGAGTACGGCCTTCTGTATCAGGCCCTTGATCCAACCGCTAGTCGTTACCGCCATCAGGCGTCAGGCATCGGCATAAAGACAGCCGGGTCCACATTCCACATATCTACAAGCTCGTGTGCCAAGTCGAGATATTTGATTTGCTTCTCTTTCTCAGCTTTCACGAGGTTCTCGTCATGTGGGATGGTGACATCGATTATCATTGTGCGCCGTGCTTATCGATCTATTATTAATTATTATTATTAGCCCGTACTGTCCCACTGCTGGGCAAATTCACAATTATTAGCAAATAAATTATTTCTTTCTTTCATCAGGAAGACTATTAACCACTCATCATCTTCCTGCCCTTATCCCATGTTACTTGGGGTCGGCGCAACACGTTTTTTTCTTCCATTCTGTCCTGTCAGCCGTCACGCTATCACTAACTCCCTTTTCTTTAATATCACTCTTTATACAATCCATCCATCCTTTCTTTGGCCTCCCTCCCCCTCTCCATCCATTCACATTTATATTCATAACTCTTTTAGTTACATGTGTTTCATCCCTCCTCTTTACGTGACATTACCAAGATAAGCGGTTCCCTTTCAACTTTTCTGTGACTGGCGCCACTTTTAAACTACCTCTAATGTACTCATTTCTCACTTTATCCATTCTTGTTACTCCACACATCCATCTCAACATTCTCATCTCCGCCACATGTAGTCTTTTTTCATCCGTCTTTTTCACAGCCCAACATTCTGACCCGTACAGTACGACTCGGTCTAATCACGGACTTATAGATTTTCACCTTTAACTTAAGGGGCATCCGTCGGTCGCAAGTTGTTCCAGTGACCTGTCGCCATTTCATCCATCCTGAGTTGATCCTGTACGTTACGTCTCGGTCTATATCGCTATCCCCCTGAACAAGCGATCCGAGGTACCGAAAGTCGGAGCAGATCGGTATAGGCGTTCCGTTGAGAGCTACAGGCATAGAAGACTATAACCACTAGACACGATTTTTTCAAAATTTTCCGTACAATTCAAGCGTGTCAGAGTCACCGTTGACACATAGAAATTAACGGTTTGTTGTTTGTAGGCAATATGCATGCCATTTTTTTATAAACTAAGTATAATACTTATTAAATATAGTAAACAACTATGAAAGTTTTTTTTTTAATATCTACATTAGAACCGAAGTTAGGAAGCTTTAAAGTTAATAAGGGATGGAAAAGTTCGACGTAACGTCTGACGTCAAAGAACGTGACGACCATACAGCTGCCATAGAAAACGGCGTTTTCCAGAGAGAGAGAGAGAGATATATTTGTTTAAAATTGTTATATAATCTCGTTTGTTTTCGATCAATTTTGATTCTGTTTTTACTGTTAGTATTCAATCTTTGTATATTTATCGATAAACCGGTTAGATAACAAAGAAAAATCATGCATATACTCGTACCCTGTTGTCACTATGATGCGTGGGCACGATTATTCCAAGATTTATTTAACTTGCAATGTTTGTTTGTTCAGGTCAAATCTTGCAAAATGAATTAGAATCACATCTTCTTATTCAAAGGCGTTGAATTTTTACATGTTGGTTCAGTTCTGATGACAATGCATTTTTATGGTAAGCATGACCTGCAGGTATATTCGCTAACTCAGTTGACATCAATTTGATAGGCACTTTGCAGTATATTGCTGCTCTTTGCTCGGTGGACATCGATTATAATAGGTACTACGTAGTATATTTTGGTTTTCCTATACGTCAAAGCAGCAATGTACTGCATAGTGCCTATAAAATTCATATCAATTGAGTTAGCGAATACACCTACTGAATCGATTACGATCCGAGGCTTTTAGCATTTTTGTATGTTTATATTATTAATCTATTTTTCTGTAATGTGCGTTATATCTGTGCAGAATAAACAATTTTTCTTTCATTTTTCTTTCTTTTCTTTTTTATCGACATTCAGGATTAACACCAGATCTTCAAAGGTCAACACATACTCAAAATTTTGTTTATAATTGTAGCTTGTTTTAAAAACTGTTTTTTTTACTAATAACTTTTTTTAAAGTAACGAGCGACCCGTCCCAGCTTTTCGCGGTTGTAATTTTTATACCCAAACCTTCTTTGTTCATCACTCTTTATATAGATAAGTGAAAATCGCACCAAATTACGTTGCGTGGTTTGGGAGAAGTTAGCGGATACACAGACAGACAGATACGGAAAGCTGCTTTGTTTTTCACTACGTAGAGATGGCATCTCTAGTTGATTCTGTGCTCTGTGAGCTCCCATAAAGAAAGAGTTGCCGATCCAAAATATAATATAATATCTAGCTAGTTAACTATAAGTTTTATATTTCATGTTTGTTGGTAAATGTTTGACTGCAAAAAACCACGTCTGTGACCGATGGTTTAAGTATATCGGATGTAAAAAGACAGTTTCCGAAGCCGAAAGCCACATATTCTACCCATTATTTGGATCATTTTTTTTCCACTAGAAAGGGGAAGTAGTTTCTGGGAAACCACTGGTTCTGGAGATATTGAAGGTCAAAGTCACGATTTTTTTCAAACTTTTTTATGAAACTGTATTCTAAGTGTTAATACTAATTTTTTTTCCAAATAAACATTACCTGAATTTTCGATATTTTTTTCGAAATTACGAAATTGTAGTTACGAAAACGCAATGAATATCAAACGTATCCGACAATTACCTACGTGGCTTAGAGCGAAGTGGCGGAGTTTAACTCAACTTGCCTGTGTTCGCGTTACATTGCGCGGAATAAAAAATAGTTTTATTTTTCATACCTAAAAATAAAAGTCGTTTCCCAGCAATATTTTTTGTGCAAAAATACTTTGTTAGACGTACAGTATGTGTAGTTAACGGCTCTGTAATGTCTCTTTTTACACCCTGTATAGGTAAACATCACATCTTAATTTATTACTTACTAGTAACCCGGCTCGACCTCGCACGTGTGCAATTTAATGTAGTATGGTGTATTTTCTTTACAAAATCTTCTCCTTCTCCCTTTGTCTGTTTTGTTTGTGTCTCTTTGTCCTTGTCCTTGTCTTGTTCTTCTTCTTGTCCTAATATTTACGTACAAAATAAAGAACAGCCAAATCGGTCCAACCGATCTCAAATAATGATCTTTCATACAGGGGGCAGTTGTTTTGATCTTTTTGTTATCTCTTCATTTAATTAAAGGATTTTCGTACACATTGTGACGATATCCCATCCTACTGTTAGAAATACAAAAACACAAAAAAAGTCTAAATTTTTACCTAGTATATTAAACGAATACTTACAAATATTGTAATAACACCTTTTCTGCCTCTGACTTTGCGCTAATGCGGTTTTTGTTTAATCTTTTTACATGATTTCTAATTAACTTAGTATGTTTTTTGTATTTATTTAATATTAGTGTCGAATTCCATTTTAACACACTTATATTAGCTTCACGTGTAACTAACAAACTATGTAAACAAAATTTTAGAAGTTAAATTTGACCCACTTTCCGGAGTCCGATTAAGCTGAAATTTTGCGTAGGTACATGTTTAGTTTGGATGACAATGCATGGTTAGCTAAGTAACGTCATTTTAATTCAAATATAGCGGATTCCCAAAGATGGCGGACGGATTTATTTTGTATGCATTCCCATGACATGCGTATATGATAATGGGATTGCTGAGAAAAACACGAGAAATAAAAAGTGTGTTTTTTAGTTTTTTTAAACTACCTACTGAAAATTATATTATACAGATTTTAATAAAATTTAATGGAACTGAGCTTTTAATTACGTTTTTTTTTTAAAGTGAGTAGGTACCTAAGTATTTTTAATATTGACCACCTTTTGTAATAATTAGTACATAAAATAAATAAGCCTTTATTGCTGTTTTACAAATTACAATTTAATAAAATTATTACTGATTATCAGTTATTCCTACAACAGCTTGTCCTTCGACAAAGGCCTCCTCCAAAGACCTATCTCTGGACCGGCGACTCTTTTGAGGTCGTCTTCCCAGCGTTTCATTTGTCGACCTTTACTCCTTTTGCCATCCCCGGGGTACCACTCCGATATTTTCCTAATCCATTTCTCATTTTTCTCTCTCCTTACATGTCCTGTCCATCTCTATTTTAGTGTTTTGCATACTTTGTTTACATCTTTTAATTTTTTTTTACTTTTTTGATTTTGTTTAATCTTACTTTATCTTTTCTTCTTACTCCGATTACACTTCTTTTTATTCCATTTTGTCATACTATTATCTTGTTAGTTAGAATTTCTCTGTTAATGACCATGTTTGACAGCCATATAGTACATATTATACATACTTACATTACCCTATAGTGTTTTACGGCTGGGCAAAGGCCCCCATATCTTTCCAGACACTCTTTTCTTAGACCACCTCAAACCAGCCTTCGTCGTGCGCGTCCATGAAACGCCACCGTTTTCTGCCGTCTAATATTTTAAATAACAGATCAGTCCCCTTAGCCAAATATGTATTTTATAGTTGTACTAACGCTAACGCTTCGTGCAAAATGTATGGCAAGGACATTACCTGCGGAGAGAACTGTCCCGTGACTCACGTCCAGTAATGTTGTTCCCATAAATTTTGCACGAAGCGTTAGCGTTAACATTAACAGAAAAGTATTTTGTCTAAAGGCTCAGATATACTCTTATTTCAATTCGGTTTTGAAATCAACTTCAGAATCACTATTTCCACTCTCACGCACACGATTCCTAAACTAGAATACAATTTCTTTCACAATAATCAAACTCGAACAAATCTAATTATAGGAAGGCCTTGTCCAAACCCATAATCAAAACTTTCCATATCGTCTAAAATGCTAAAACTTTTCAACATCATTCGATACGTCTTTCGAAACCTGCAGATCCGTATTGACCCACACTGTATATTAGCCAAATGTAAATGTCTTTGAACGCATGAGGCAATAGGCCCGTAATTCCGTAGCCTTGACTGACAGTGTGTCTATGGCATTGAAGTTTGCCCTTGTGGTTTATGGAAGGAGGGGGACAAATCTATGGTTTAATAAATTTAGAAGCTTTTTTTGTGCCGTGTAAACTCGTGTGATTATTGTAAGTGAAGAAGTTGAGCAATAACTTTTTGGTTATAGTTTGTTTATGGTTCTTCTTTATTAAACATGGGATTGGAAAAATCTTTTAAGATTTTTTTTGTGTCGTATGAATATTTTTGGTGACGAAGATGAGCATGAGTCTTCGTACATAAACATAAATGGCATTGGACTTTGCCCTTGTGGTGCATGACAGGAGGGAGACAGACCTCTAAGTTATTTAGTTTCGAACTTTTTTTTTTGTATAATAAAGAATAATTTAATGTTGTTTTTATGAGGAAGTTTAGTAAAAACCTTAAGGACTTTTGGTAGCTATCTTTTATTCTACAGGGTGTAACGGATAGGTGTGGTCATATTTTAAGAACTACATCTGCCCATCGATATGTACAACTTTATTCAAGAAAATATGAGCAAATTCTCAAAAAAAAATTTACACCTAATACTTACAAATATTGATCAGCTGATTAAAGCTTTGTATGGAAACTTCAATATTTTTTTTTTCAAGAACTATGTGAAGTTTATCGCCCCTGCCTGAACAATGTTACTATTCTTGACTGGTGGGGAGGGTGACTTGAACACTCAATAAATGGGCCCCCAAAAACGGTCGCTAGCACGTAGTGCTACGTTGCAACAAGGAGGCAACATATTCTGAGGTGCAGGAGTGGAGAGGTATACCACGGCTATCAAGAATATTCCGGAAGTACGGTCATGATCCCTACCAGCATCTTACTGGGATTATACATGCTTCTCTCGAGGATGATTTTTCTTGCGAATTTCCACTCAAGCAAGCCAATAAAGGCTTGAGAAAGGTCGGAGCTATGTTCCTCGTCAGTGTTCACTACTGCCGGCCAATAAAAGCAAGCCGGAGATTATCATCATCTTACTGCCCCTATCCCATGTTACTTGGGGTCGGCCCAACACGTTATTTTTTCTTCCATTCTGTCCTGTCAGCCGTCACGCTATCACTAACTTCCTCTTCTTTCATATCACTTCTCACACATGCCAGAGATAAGGAACAAAAATTCACCCCGGAGATCGGGTCCGTAGGGGGTACGGCCCAACAGTTCGCCACAAAACTGCCCGGCGAATTGTATCTTTCTTAGTCTGGCCCCTAACCATAGGCATCATCATTCTCCTGCCCTTATCCTAATTTATTTGGGGTCGGCGCAACATGTCTTTTTCTTCCATACTCCTCTATTAGTCGTCATCTCTGTAGTCACCCCCTTTTTACCCATATCCTCTTTCATACAGTCCAACCATCGTTTCTGTGGCCTTCCGCTACTCTTCTCAAGACACATCCATACACAAGACTTTCCTCACGACATTTTTTTCATTCCTCCGCATCACATGCCCATACCACGACAACCGATTTCCACACAACTTTTACACAGTCAGCGGTGCCACTTTCAGACTTCCTCTTATATACTCATTCCTAATTCTATCCATGCGCGTAACACCACACATCGCTCTTAGCATGCTCATCTCAGCCGCATGCCTGTGACTGTATGTATGTTATTTTTTTTTTTATATATGTCCACCGATTTCTCTGTCAGTTGTGGAACGATTTTGAAAATTCTATTTTTGTCCGAAAGAATTTACTTCCGAGGTGGTCCCACATAAATTTTATCGAACTTGCTTCAGCGCTTTTTGAATAAACTGAACAAGAACGAAAAATACGTACACATAGATGACGTTTTGGTTTTCTCTAATA
Organism: Polia nebulosa; assembly: GCA_951329385.1. Lineage (NCBI taxonomy): Eukaryota > Metazoa > Arthropoda > Insecta > Lepidoptera > Noctuidae > Polia > Polia nebulosa. The sequence continues at coordinate 11,326,893 of OX589606.1, forward strand.
ACGAGTATGTTTAAATTCCACATGCAGTTCTGGGGTATAACAACTAAAATGTGAAGAATAAAAAAACTTAAAAAAAAAACCGACTGCCAAAAAAGAAAATACACTAAAATAACTACAATTTCGGAAGTCGGTGTCAAAAAAAGAAAGAAATAAAATACAGACACCAACTGCCGAAATTAAAGTTATTTTTTAATTTTTAGTGTATTTTCTTTTTTCAAAGTCGGTTGTTTTTTTTGTAAAATAGTTTTTAAGATATAATTATCATCGTTTACACAATCCATGCACCGTTTCTTTGGTTTTTCTCAACTCCTATAACCATTGACATTCCATATTTTGGATGTAATATCTAGGTATAAGGAGCTCGTGGCTAAAGTAATAACCGCCGCACGGGTCGATCCATCAGGTCACGCTTGCCGGGTTTAGTCCATGGATGAGTGACCATCTTTATATACAGAGTCTCCTCCGTGCCTCGAAAAGCACGTTAAGCCATTGGTCCCGGATGTCAATCGTGGATCTTTGATAGTCGTTACGGGTTGTCAGAAGCCCGATATTCTGACTACCAGTCTCTCCAAAGGGTATCGTATTACCCCAGTAACTGGGTTGTGGAGGTCAGATAGGCAGTACTCCATGTAAAATACTGGTATTCAGCTGCATCCGTATAGACTAAGCTGGAAGCCGACCCCAAGATAGTTGGGAAAAGGCTAGGCAGATTGATTGATCTACCCTAATAGCATTTAGTGTTGGCATTTGGTTGAGCCAACAATAAATGCAATCATTTTATTGTTTGCCCAACAATAAATGCTATGAGGGTAGGTATAAGGAGCATTGCTGGCCCAGTGGCAACGACCCGCGACTTACAAGTTGTAGGTCGTGAGTTCAAACCCAGGCAGGTGCTTTCAATACGTTGAAGGAAACCATCGTGAGGAAACCGGCATGTCCTAGAACCAAAAATTCGAACATGTTACATCCACACAACCTGCACTGGTCCCACTTGGCGGATTACGGCCCACACCCTCTCACAGAGAGGAGGCCTGTGCCCCAGCAGTGGGGACATTAAAAGGCTGAGGATGATGATGATCTAGGTCAACGAGTATGTTGGGCTGGGTGTCCGCAACTCCAGAGCGTATTTTGAGTACCTATGTACTTAATGAAATATTACCTCATCTTCTTATCTTACAACTTAAACTTTTTGTATTGCAACATTTGGCTTTGGTACAGTTTGAGCATAATAATTTTCTCAGGCTATGCATAAGATTAAGGGCACATTGTCAAGCGGCAGCGACAAAAATAAAACAAACTTATACCATCTTGGCGTTGAATGCATTACAAGTGGCGTAATATGAGAGCTCACGAAGTAGTAAGTATATCCCGCACATCGCTACCGCTTATGACTATGATTAGAGCCTTATATCACGAGTGATAGATGGAGTTACCAAATGATTAAGAAACAATGGTTTTAGACAATAAAATGGGCGACCTTGTCTGTTACATTGATCATTATTTAGATATTATGTAACATGTAAGGCATTTTGATGATTGTTATTATTTTCTGAAGCATTATTGTTACAATACTTGTGTATGGATGTGGATGGCTATAAGAGTAGGGGAAGGCCAAAAAAACGATGGTTGGACTATGTGAAAGAGGATATGGGTAAGAGGGGGGGTGACTACAGAGATGACGACTACTAGAGGAGTATGGAAGAAAACCGACTTCCAAAAAAAGTGCAAAATAACTTTAATTTCGGAAGTCGGTGTTCCTGTTTTGTGTCTTTGTTTTTTGACACCGACTTCCGAAATTAAAGTTATTTTGCACTTTTTTTGGAAGTCGGTTTTATTTTTTTGTAAAAAAGTTTTTTATTTTTCACTTTTTAGTTGTAGCTCCCCATTAAACTGTGTTAACAATTCATAGACATACGATAGCAGCAATCGCGGTTGATTTGCTGTCAATTTTTGAAGAGTTCCGTTGTCTGTCTCCGAAACCCATCATCAGATCTTTTTGAAATTTAAATGGGACCATTTCGGAATAAACCCCTTTCAAACAAAAAAGAATTTTGCAAATCCGTCAATATATGACGGAGTTATGCCCGAACATACATAAAAAAAAAAAAAAAAAAAAATACAAATATCCGAATTGATAACCTCCTCCTTTTTCGAAGTCGGTTAAAAAAGACATGTTGCGCCGACCCCAAATAAATTGGGATAAGGGCAGGAGAATGATGATGATGATATTGTTACAATACTAATGGTATTAAAATAGCGAAATTAGGTTTTTGAGGTTTCTTTTGGTAGAAAATAAAAATGAATATCCAATGTCCAATACTTCATTCGTGTGTCTGGCAATGAAATTGATTTTGAAATAATAATGTGTGCACTCTATTCTTTAAAATTGAACATTGACCGTCAGTTAAATAATGAGTTTCGTTTTTAGGCTTAACTTGACAATGAGAAATTGTTTTATGGTATCAGTCACCATACTAGACTTATCCATGGGAGCCTTTGAACCAAAAGTTTAAGACGATAGAACTATCAAATACAATCATGAACTCTGTTGGTAGACGTGGGGTTCACGTCTACACAAGTAAACAGAACCATAAACACAGATGTATGTAATCACTTGTTAAACTTATACTTGTTGAATACTGTGGTCAGCTCCTGGGCCAAAAGTATTTAAAAGTTAGGAAACCATTGATTCAGAAGAAGATGAAGACCTTCTAAACAAATAAATATGAGTCACAGATCACATCCGTACCGTCCGTTTTTAGATATATATAAATAACTGTATAGATACACACGTTATTGTTCTAAACCAATCGACATATTATGCATGAACGGAGCTATTGGAATAGACGTGTCATTTACATCATTACCTACGTCACAAAGGCATGATTCGCTGAGTGTGTATTCTAGGTTTATTCTACTTAGATTTAATCGGAATAAATCAGATACCTAAATACAATTCTGATAATTATCTCAGATCGGAGATAAGATAAGAAATGGTTTAATGAAGTTATTTTTAATTCTGTCTTAGTAAATGTCACGTCTGTAAAGTTTTACTAAACTATTGATTTAGATTTAAAGTAAATATACCTGTCTATAGTTTTCGCTCTAAGACTGCATCTGTCACGCGTTCTGGAATATCCCAAATAAAGAAAAAGATGGTTTATTTGTAAAACATGGATGCAGCAGGCACATACTAGAGTTTGAACGGCAAGATGTTGTTTTTAAAACCTAGATGTTTTGCCTTAAGTAAAATGGCGTACAAAAAAATAAAAATTTAACTGATGAACTGCTAACAGTGCTAAGGAATATATGGAGCAACTATGACACAGAATGTTTCAATACCTAATCATGTTATACACTAATTTACCAAATCTCATCAAAAACACAATTCAAAATATCGTAAATATGGCGCCTAAATACATTCCTCCGCGATGTGATGATGTGCCGCCAATTTACACAGGATGCGCTACCACAGATATTGTAGAAACGGAGCTAGTTCAGAGCTTTATTTTGGCCTCTGCAAATACGAGCATGTGTCGGAGTTTCGGACCAGATTAGGGTGGCTGCCAATTCGGCATCGGCGAGATACCCATATCCTATCCCTTCTTTATACTATTCTGCACAATCCTATTTCTCCTCAATACCTTCGTGCACGCTTTGAGTACCTCGCTCCGAGAGGTAAACTCTGTCGCACTGACTCTTCTCTTCTCCTTCGTACTCCGCGTCACACTTCCAGCCGCTATAATAACTCCTTTTCAGTAACTGCTGTGCATTTATGGAACTCTCTTCCACACTCCCTACGCGACAGCCCTTCTCTGAATATCTATATGAACAAAATAAAAGAGCTCTTCCTTTCTCAAAGACATTATTAGGGTATATATTGGTGTATATTGGTATGTATTAGTGTATAGTATATTTGTATGTATCATAAATATTCTTACATTAGGGCTTATTTATATAATTTTATGTTGTACACGATCCTACCCTCGAATGTGATCTCACTCTATCACTCAAAGGTTTGCTGGGAGAAAACTCAACTTTGAGTTACTCGTAAGCTCGCCCTTGTACATGAACTGTGAAATGACTGTATTCTATTCTATGTTATAATCGTTATGATCATCATCATCTCATCATCTTCCTGCCCTTATCCCATGTTACTAGGGGTCGGCGCAACACGTCTTTTTCTTCCATTCTGTCCTGTCAGCCGTCACGCTATCACTAACTCCCTTTTCTTTCATATCACTCCTCACACAATCCATCCATCGTTTCTTTGGCCTCCATCTCCCTCTCCATCCATCCACATTTATATTCATAATTCTTTTAGTTACATGTGTTTCATCCCTCGTCTTCTCATGACCATACCAAGATTTAGGTTCCCTTTCAACTTTTCGATGATCGTTATGATGTGGTGTACAATAAAGAATTGAGTAGATTATTGTGTATCGTAAAATTTTCTTTAATTTCGGATTCGACGATAGTAAAAAAAAAAAAAACTATTTATTTAATGTCATCGTTTAAAAATAATTCTATTAAGTTGCGTAAATATTTTCTTTTTCGTTTAGTTCTGTCAAAACCTATGATCTGAAAATCTCTATGATCGAGCTGCACTTTGATGGAAAAAGAAGTTATTTTATAGCATTATTTTGTTATATTTATTTTACTAGAGTTGTCTGTGGATAAGTTATTACTTTTGATTTCATAATTGGATGTTTAAAATACGAGAATAGATAAAAGATATTGATGAAACATGAGGAGGTAGATGTATCAGGGGCCAAGCCGCAAGGGTCGTAAGTCCATGACCCGTGTAAAGGCATGATTACAAAAACAACAGAATGTCAGTTCTATAGTTTTTGCTACCATAGAACTTTTTCTATTATGTTTAAGTATAGATATGACTGCTTTTTGTGTTATGTTAGAGACTTATTTGAATCGCAGTTTATTTGATCCGCTCAGTACGAAAAAATTTTGATATAAAAAGATACTATTGAAGATATAATAAATAAGATTCTTAAAAAAAAACAAGCTTTAAACCCTTATTGTGTCAAATGGAAAGTAGTCATATAACTTAACATACTAGCACAAATTCAACTATCTTACCATTTATGTATGTATTTAGAAATATATATTAAGTATGTTTATCACTTGTCTAGTACCCATAGCACAAGCTCTGCTTAGCTTGGGACTAGATGGCGTTGTGTGATAGTTGTGGAATATTATATTATATTATATTATTATTTGCCACCAGGGAGTTCCAGTCCTCACATCTCGGTGCTATCATCGGATCAGCTCGATGGTATGGTATCATAATATTGCATTGACACCGGGGGAACTTTGGCTCCTGAGATACAAGTATCTTTTTAGTTCAGGAGTCAGCTGTTCAACTTGTTTTTTACCACCTTTTGTACAATCTCGTTATGTGTATTACTAACTTGAATGTGTTTTTCCGTTTGTACAAATAAAGTTTTATTATTATTATTTATTACTACGGGACTTAAATGAGTATGCCAAATTTCAGCTCTATCAGAAACCAACAAGTGGTCGAAAAATTGTTTGCAAATGAAACGGACCACTTACTAACGAAGAACATTACAAGATAAATAAAAGCTTGAAAAAATAGCGTGACGAATGTCACGGGAAGATGGAAGAAGAAACCGTGGTGACACCTTTATAAATAACATGGAACAAGAACCTGTCCTTGAAGATGTTGATGAGGACCAATCCTACCTAGATTCTCTACCTTATTTTAAGGCGCAGGTATATGCCAACGGCCATGAGTGGTTAGCTTGCGTGTTCTGTGCTGAGCTCACGTAACGCGTCGTACGTCCACCCAGTAATAGGACTCGCCCATCAAGGAGCGCTGTCCCAAATTAGACGCATTATTAATTTATTATACATAAAACAACAGGTATACTAAAAAATAAATAATTAAATTATCTTTAAAACGGTGCAGGTTTCATAAAAATAAGCTTAATAGTTTTTGCGTGATTCTCAGTTTTTTATCCGCGTTAGACATAACTTTACAAATTAATTACACTATGTTATAATTCAAATGCATGTTATGCATATAATTCAAAGACATGTTGCGCCGACCCCAAATAAATTGGGATAAGGGCAAGAGAATGATGATGATGATGTTATAATTCAAATATTGACTTATCAAATTACGAAGAATATATTGTTTTTAAAGAAATAAGACTAGTCGTTTAGACGTGATGTTCAATTTAAAATCACTAGAAGGCGTATACCTGCGTCTTAATGTTGCATATTATTGGTGGAATTCACTGTCTGCGTCGTCAGTCAGTCTGTCTCATATTTTTGTGAATTCCTACGCAAGATCTGATAAGTTGTCTTCTATTTACTAAGCAATCATTACTCAACACGCGTCATGTTTTGCAAGCTCATCTGAAGAGACTTGTAAGTGCTTTTAGTATGGAGCTTAACAAATAGTAACATTAACCTTGACCGGGTCCATAGTTGCTAAATTAATTTGGATGAGTTGAATTATTTGCTTTTCTTTGCGTGTCTGTCTGTTCACCGTGTTGTTCTTTTAAACTATACGAGTTTTTATGTGGTTTCCACCATCTTTAGATTTTTGCCGAAGGTATACCATGATCAGTGTTTATACTTTTCCCACTGCTGGGACACAGGCCTCCTTTCCAGGAAAGCCCTTATCCACCGCGCGGTCCCAGTGCGGGTTGGTGTTTCTAGGACATACCGGTTTCCTCACGATGATTTCCTTCACCGTTTTCAGAGTAGTGATGATGAAATAAATTACATAAAGTAAAGCGCCTGCCTAGGTTTAACCCACGACGTATAACTCGTAAGTCAGGGTCGTTACCACAGGCCCACCACTGCTCATACGTGGAAGGTTTATTGATATGAACTCATGATTAATTGGGATATAGATAGTTCGTCAAGTCTTACAAACCGTGTGAAGTAGGGGTGGATTGTGAGTAAAAATAAGAAACGCACAGTTTTTGTGTTATCAATTCGAGAGCAACTCATAAAAAAATACGTAAATTTATCTGAACTAGAGTAGGCATCTATGAGTCAGAGCTGGTGATGATGAGGAAATACATAACATAGTACTTATTCCTATGAAGAAAATGCACCAGCTTTATGAAGTCTGTTTTTGGTGCAGCGTTAAGGACTTTTATCAATAATCACCATTATCATTTCAGCCGAAATCCGTCCACGGCTGGACATAGGCCTCCCGAAAGTGTCGCGTGTGCGTCTTGCATCAATTTTGTTCCCGTGACCCTCACCACGTCATCAGTATTACTATTATAAAATAATGTGTGTTTAAACTTACCACTAACAGATTATCACAAACAATGTGGCGGCAAAAGAAAGTGTGTAAGTGCGTTTTAAATTACAAAACTGTGTAAGGAGTTCTGATATCAATGTTGTTTGTTTATGGTCGCACTAATTTTAATGATGAAAATTGTACCTTTTTTGTTATCATAATTACTTTGTTCTCTAAGGATTTTTTTAAACTAAATTGGTATCTTGTAAAATTATTTTCAAACCACTATCTAGAGGGTAGCTATTTATAATTATTTTAAAGAATAACGTCTTTATCTGACACTTTTATATAAAACCTGTTTGCAAGTTTAAAGGCTGATTTTTCAATAGTCAGATAACTTTTAACTGAGGAATAAAAATGGCATTTTGACAGCTTTTGTATAGAAATTATGCCAAACCGTAATTTTTATTCCTCAGTTAAAAGTTATCTGACTATTGAAAAATCAGCCCTTAGTCAAGTATTCTAACTAACGCATAAAACACACAACATAATATTAATCCATCGAATCGAGACAATGTGTCAAAAAAGCTATTAAATTAAAAAAAAAAACGAAATGTCAATTTCATAATCACTAACAAAAGAAAATTTCGAAACCTCATCTAATTTGAAAAAAGAAAATATGCTTTTTTTAATATTCAATTTGCAAACTCACATGTTAAGTCCCACACAGCCACTGAGATCACTGTTTCACAACTTTTTTTTGTAAGGCAATGGTATTTTACGTCCGCCAAGGTACAAGGCTCGGCGGTTACTGAGAGAAGCTAACCTCTCGCTGCAGTGATGTTGAGAAATGCATTCAACGTGTGTGAACATACGGGTGTATAGTTGAGTTGATACAGTGATCATGATTAGGTCATTTTTAACCGACTTCAAAAATGATCGAATGTTAACACAATTTCATGGGAATGGTCTACTAAAAAGATTTTTTTTTTTTTTTACAAAAATTAAAGTCATTTTGAATTTTTTTTTTTGGAAGCCGGTTCTATTTTTTGTAAAAAAGTTTTTATTGAACTTTTTTTGGAATGAGACTGAAAAGATAAAAAAAAAGATAAAAGGTGGTTTATTTGTAAAACCTGAGTATGCAGTAGGTACATATTTGAGTTTGTACTGCATGATGTTGGATTTTGCCATGGAAAACAACACACACAACAGACAAAAAACACACAACAACACAAATACACAACTTATCTTACAAACATCATCTTTTTTTTTTCAATAATTAAAGAAAGGCTCGTTACCCGACTTCAAAAAAGGAAGTTCTGTAGGTATTCGACCCGTATGTATGTTTGTATGTCTACGATTCTCTCAAAAACTGCTGATCCGATTTGAAAGAGGTTTTTCGTAAAATAGACATTTATTTTATTTATATTTTTTTAAATGTATTTCAAGTAAACAATTACAATATGCTCTTGTCCTAAAAAATCTAACTAATCCGTCAGCTGGATTACCAAAAAATATTAGACACGTAATTTTTTTTTGGTCACGTATAAGTAGCAAAAATGAGGACGATACAGTGCGTTGAAATTTCGTGTGACGTCATATATCGTATCCTGTTCAATACACTTTGTAATGATAAGTAAGTATAAGTAAGTGACGTAACAAGTAGCCTTTTCCCAAACTATCTTGGGGTCGGCTTGCAATCTAACCGGATGCAGCTGAATACTAGTATTTTACATGAAGCGACTGCCTATCTGAGCTCCACAACCCACTAACTGGGTAATACGATACCCCTTGCTACACCCTGGTAGTCAGACTTTTGTGTTTCTGACGACCCGTATCGACGGTCAAAGATCCACGATTGACTGCTGGGCCCAACGGCTTAAGGCCGTAGGGCCTTAACTGGCGCCCTCATTGAATAAAAAATCGTAGCATAGCGTAGAAAATAAATATTAAAGAATCAAACGTCACGTTTGTTACAAAGAGGATAAAGTATTTTTACGTTGTAAAAACAGGTCTCAAAATGTTTCGTATCCAAAGTAGTAGGCAAAATTGTTAAAAACGGCCGTTTTTGGTACTTTGGATACGAAACTTTTTTATTGAATGAGGGCGCCACTTGGCGGGTAGTAGACCCGAGAAGGTTTTATCTCACATATCAACTCGGAAAGGGATCATCGCCGTATGTACTCGAGCCGTGCAGTATTCTTTATATGAAACTCCACTCCTGAACTTTGATGCTTTATCTTTGTAATTTTTCATTGATTTGATAAAGCAAAAAATACGCGTCCAATATTTTTTGATAATCTAACTTATGTAGTAAATAGAAATATTATTATTATACCCAGAACAAGACCCTATTGGCATAGTTTTCAAGATATTGACGGAAAATAATGTGCCAATGTCTTTGTTTCACGGTATTTCAAATAATGCTACTAATTTTGATGATTTGGTTTCATAACGTGTTCAAGGTCAAGCTAGAAACACCGCCAATAACCACTAATAATACCTGTTTATTATTAATGCATGCATATTTGCATAATATCACTGAAAAAAAAAACAAGCAAACCAAGGTTTATTATTATAAATCGCTGCAAAATAATGTATGAGCCGATGTCAAGAAAGTATTGCAGCAACAACCTGATAGCCACAACCTGGGGGTCTTTAAGTCAAGTGTGAATAGATTGTACTAGCGGATAAATTCTCAACATGAGTTACCGCACCCCTGCGCAGTCAGGCAAGGAAGGAAAAGGGTTGTGTTTTAGTCAGTAAGAGTCTGACACGCTCTCCCACTCCACCCAGAGCGGGAGAAGTCATTGGATGATTTCCCAACCCACAAAAAAAAAAAGTGTGAATAGTTTACTTCTCCGGGCCTGCGGACGGCGAGTAATGGGTAGCTCGCCGTCCGATCAGCACCAGGTCCGAGAGTCGACGGCGGGTAGTGTTCCACGCGCGCCTCAAAGAGTAGTCAGCAATAACGACGTGGCCCGTCATGGCCCATGCCTGCCCAGGGATTGAGGATAAATTCGAAACAGAGTTACTTCGCCCCTGGGCTCTCAGGGCAGGGAAGGAACAGGGGTGGGTTTTAGTCAGTAAAAGTCTGACATGGGCTCCCGCTCCACCCAGAGCGGGAGAAGTCATTGGGTGATTTACCACCCCACAAAAAAAAAGGCAAGCGTGCTCCATCTTCGACAACATCATCGTTTACCATCAGGTTAGATAGTGGTCAAACGCAAGTCTATAAATGATAAAAAAAATAATTAAATTAAAACCTTTTAATCCTGTTAGTTCAATTTCTAACCCGTATGTTTCCGCCTAGGACCTATGGAGTCGAAAGTTCGTTAAGCGGGTTAGGCGTACTCCATTGCATATTTTTAGAGTTACCTTCATTATATTTATGTCGTGTCGGTTCAAACTTTTATACCTGTCTACTGAGCGAAAATGTGGATGAGTATTAGATTAGACTTATAATTTGAGATAATTAGAGGAAAGTAACCAAATATGGAATATCATTTTGTTTTTGTGATTTAAAAAAAATAATGATTATATAAATCAAAATTTTTTATTTGTAATTATAATCTGATAGACATTTGCGCTCTGTGTACCAGTCTGAATACATTTATATTAATTACATTATATTCTATAACATTTTCTCAAAAACAATATTAACATAAAGGTGACTAATTATGGAATAGGTCTACATATGGAACGCTACACAACTATATAATAATAGGAATTTTAGTCAAATCTATATAGGAACTTAAATCTACTTGCAAAAATCACAAATCCAGGTATCGAACTCATGCCTAGGGGTAGCGGATAAATTCTCAACATGAGTTACCGCACCCCTTGGCACTCAGGCAGGTAAGGAACAGGGGTGGGTTTTAGTCAGTAAGAGTCTGACACGAAGAGCGGGAGAAGTCATTGGATGATTTCCACTAAAAAACATACACAAAAAACAACACAAGACACAAAAAAAATAAATGAAAAGGAATCGACCTCAGCCTGAGGTCGCGGACCAAATCGAAAGAGAATTACTGCGGCCATTGGCACAGGCGACTGAAGAATCAATTGTGCGTTTTTGTCAGTATGAGTCTGACATCCCCTTCCGCTCCACTCAGAGCGGGAGAAGACGGTATTTGATTACTTCTCACCCACCAAAATATAAAAAAGGTATCGAATTTTGCACCAGCGCAATCTGCGCAATCACCATGAGCCTAGGGCCCACACATAGGCAATTGATCCATGTTTCTCCTCGAGTATCTTAAAAACTACCTCAAAACCTACTCAATAAAATATATGGTGATATTTTGCATTTAAAAAGGGACACTTCGTGTCACGTTCTGAGATCCATGATATTATACGTGAAAGGGAATTTTATACAGTTGGTAGGTAATTATTTCAGAGGAGAAGGCGTCGAGGAGGCATCTGCTTCGGCGCCTAACACGCTGAAATCCCACCTGCATCCTCCTGTGAAGCCCCGCGACTCACTGGTGAGTCGGACAAAAAAAAAAATATTAAAGAGAGAAAAAAAAAAAATCGGCTGTCAACCCGGGTTGTCGTCGGGGTTCAATTTGACAACCCGGATTTGCAGGCAGGACTTTGGAATCTCGGGCGCTCAGAATGTGGACTCTGATTACCCACCGAGTGATTTCAGGCAATTCAGCGGCACTGTGATCACGTGCTGCCGTGCACAGCGAGGCTCAGGGGAGACTCCTTTACAGTACCCTCAGGTATTTGCCCTACAGAGCTCCAGCACGATCTCATGGCGATATGGGTAGAGCGACTGTCGCAACCCACCGTTGGGCATGTCACAATTGAGGCGATAAGTCCCCTCTTTGAGGAGTGGCTGGAGAGGCGCCACGATATCCTCACCTTTCTCACCGGACACGGCTGCTTCGGGAGGTTCCTGTTCATGATAAGGCGGGAGGAAACGCCCGGTGTCACCATTGTGTGGATCGCCCGGAGGACATTGCGGAGCATACGGTGGAGATCTGCCCCGCTTGGGCGGAGCAACGCTGTGTCTTCTTGGATGTGTTCGGTGGTAGCGACATCTCGCGTCCGGCCCTGGTCCAGGCCATGGTACCTACGGATTGAGAGGGAAGCAGTAGTGTTCGGGAAGGAGGAGGCAGAATGCATGAGGGAGACGCAACGGAGACGCTCTCACGCCCCTAGCAGCCGCCGCAGAAGACGCCCTGAGCGTCGGAAGTCACAAGCCGATTCCCGGCCACCATGGGCGCGGGCATGCGGATGGCGAGTAATGAGTAGCTCGTCGTCCGACAAGGACCAGGCCCGAGTCGATGGCTCGTAGTGTTCCACGCGAGCCTCAAAGAGATGTCAGCAAAACTGATGGGGTCTGCCAGGATTGATGCCTGTCTGGGTCGCGGATAAATTCGAAAGAGAGTTACCGCGGCCCTGGCACAAGCAACTGAATGAACAGTGGGTTTTAGTCAGTAAAAGTCTGACACGCGCTCCCGCTCCACCCAGAATGGGAGTGGATAAATTCCCACCCCAAAAAAAAGGGATGTGCCCTAAAAGGCCTTATCTAGAACGGATTCAGGGGTAGTCTTAAGGCCCTTCTCGCGGTCCAGTGGCGCCCTCATTGAATAAAAAATCGTAGCATAGCACAGAAAATAAATATTAAAAAATCCAACTTGACGTTTGTTACAAAGAGGATAAAGAATTTTTGTGTTGTTAAAACAGGTCTCAAAATGTTTCGTATCCAAAGTAGTAGGCAAAACTGTCAGAAATGGCCGTTTTTGGCACTTTTGCCTACTACTTTGGATACGAAACATTTTGAGACCTGTTTTAATAACGTAAAAATTCTTTATCCTCTTTGTAACAAACGTCAAGTTGGATTTTTTAATATTTATTTTCTGTGCTATGCTACGATTTTTTATTCAATGAGGGCGCCACTGGACCGCGAGAGGGGCCTTTAGAGGTAATGGGGCCATGTGCTGATGGTGATCACCGGGTAATGATTCCACACTCCCTGGTTACCCCTCAAAACCACGCCTGTCGGAAAGAACCTTAAAGATAGGTACTTGAAGCACATTTCAAGACTAACTAAATGATTCCTTAAGACGCAGTTACACGACTTTAAATGATTTTTAATTGAAGATCACGTCTACACAACTAGAATACTGGTAGTCTTTGAAAAAATATGTTACACTAGACAATTTTCTTCGTAATTTTATATCTGAAAATTTGAAATAATGTTTTTATAACATAGTGTATTTAATTTGTAAAGTTATGTCTAACGCGGATAAAAAATTGAGAATCACGCAAAAACTGTGAAGCGCATTTTTATGAAACCTTCACTTCACGTTATTTTATGTATAATAAATTAATAATTCGTCTAATTTCGGATAGCGCTCCTTGATGGTCGAGTCATATTACTGGGTGGACGTATGATGGGTTACGTGAGCTCAACACAGAACACGCAAGCTAACCAACCACTCAAGGTCGTTGGCAGTTTATAGCGCCTTAAAGAAGCAGAAATTGCATTTAGCAAAGTGCTTCTGAAATTAGTCAACATTTTGGTAAGTTTGTACTCGGACTCCTTGTTATTTTATTCACGTAAAGCCTTCATTTTGTATTAATATATCAGGCCGTAATGTAAGGGGCTCCTACAAGGGTCTCTCAGTCAGATAACACGATAGATATATATACTGATTTAATAAACAAAACACAAGTTTCCATTTATGTTTAAACATTTCTTTCAAATTAATATTTAAGTAACTTCATTTCGACAGAATTCTGCAACAAACGGGGTGTACATTTTGCTTCTATTATTTTTGTGCATAATTAAATCAAAATTACCTTACTTATAAATTTCACACAAGTTTAGAATAACTAAATTAGACTAAAGTCTAATATTTTTCTGCAGATCTAAAGACACTAGATACTTCAAATCAACCCCGAAGTCCCGCCTGACTTAAATGGTGCAGGCGGGACTTCGGGGTTGATTAGGGATGATTCTTGAGTATGAAAATAATAATTTTATTTAGTCCGTAAAGATTACCAAAAAATTATTCGACAGGTATTTTTTTGCTTTACGAAACCAATAAAAAAAACTGGCCAAGTGCGAGTCGGGCTCGGACACGACGGGTTCCGTACCTTAACTGAAAAAAAAAATCCCAAAACAACAACGTGTTTTTTTTTGGGCTGTGTCTCATGATCCGTAATAGGTAGACAGTTGAAATTTTCACAAAGCGTGTATTTCTATAGCCGCTATAACAACAAATAATAAAAATTAAAAATTAATTTGTAAGCAATTTTTAATTTATTTTTATTAATTGTTGTGCGGCAACAGAAATACACATTCTGTGAAAATTTCAACTGTGTAGCTATTACGGATCGTGAGATACAGCCGGCGGTCAGACAGCGGAGGCATAGTAATAGGTTCCCGTCGGTTATCCTTCGGGTACGAAACCCTAACAAAGATAAAAAAGTATCAAATTTCAGGAGTGGGGGCTTGTTACGTATGACATCGAGGTGACACCATGCGAAATTTCAATGCACTGTATCGTCCTCATTTTTTGTTTACGTGTCAAAAGAAACTGTAAAAAAAAAGTAACCAATATTTTTTGGTAGGTTACCTAATTGACAGACTAATTAGATTTTTTGGTAGGTTACCTAACTGACAGACTAATTAGATGTTTTGGTAGGTTACCTTACTGACAGACTAATTAGATTTTTTGGTGGGTAACCTAACTGACAGACTAATTAGATTTTTTGGTGGGTAACCTAACCGACAGACTAATTAGATTTTTTGGTGGGTAACCTAACTGACAGACTAATTACATTTTTTGGTAATTTACCTAACTGACAGACTAATTAGATTTTTTGGTAGGTTACCTAACTGACAGACTAATTAGATTTTTTGGTGGGTAACCTTACTGACAGACTAATTAGATTTTTTTAGGAAACTGCCTATTGGGACTCAGTGCGCCCACCAAGTGACCCTAGGAAAGAAGTTGAGACAGTGATCACATGCTACCGTGTACAGTGAGGCTCAGGCGACATGGGGTCCCTACGTTTAAGTGTGTGTTTGACGATTATTTCTATGGAGGATTTTATTTTTAAACGTGTTGCAGAAACAACAAAGTTCTCAGAAATATAGTCGAAATTAAGGACCTAGAAATTCAGGGGAGACCCCATCAGTCTTCTCAGGGATGTTTTTTTTATTATTATTTGTGTGGTTGTGGGAAATCCTATGACTTCTCCCGCTCTGGGTGGAGCAGGAGCGCGTGTCAGACTTTTACTGACTAAAACCTACCCCTGTTCCCTACCTGCCCTGAGTGCCCAGGGGCGCGGTAACTCTTTTTCAAATTTATCCGCGATCCCAGGGATGAGCCAACCTTTTTTTTATTTTTTGGTGTTAGTGAACCATCCTTTGACTTCGCCCGCTTTGGGTGGAGCGGGAGGGCGTGTCAGACTTTTACTGACTACAACCCACCCCTGTCCTTCCTTGCCTGAGTGCCCAGGGGCGTGGTAACTCTGTTACGAATTTATCCGCACGGGCCTGGTGCTGATCGGATGGCGAGCTACCCATTACTCGCCGTCCACAGGCGCGCAGGGATGTGCCCTAAGGTGTTGTGCAGAAGTGGTCCCGGGATAGTCTTTTAAATGGTCACGCCCATGTGCTGATGGTGATCCGGGTGGTTAAAATCCCAGTTAGAGAGGTAAAAATCCCACACTCAGAATTCATTCCGAATAATCAGTTTCAAGAAATAGTAGTTAGATAGTCTGCCGAGTTCTGGAAATCTCTAAAATGGGATGGAGAGGTATGGCTTTGTAACTTATTTAATAACATCATGAAAAGCGGAAAAATGCCAGATGCCTGGAGAAAGAGTGTACTGGTCCCATTCTACAAGAACAAGGGAGATGTTCGAGAATGTGCCAATTACCGCGGTATAAAACTCACATCACACACCCTCAAGATTTGGGAACGAGTCATAAGTGAACGCCTTCAAAAACTAATTAACTTAACAGACAATCAGTTCGGTTTTACTTCGGGGAAAGGAGCAACAGACGCGATCCATGCAATCAGGTTGGTCATGGAAAAAGCCCGCGAAAATAAACAAAATCTGTGGATGGTATTCATAGATCTTGAAAAGGCCTTCGATCGTGTGCCAAGGACCATTATATGGCAAGCCCTGAGATCTCAAAATGTCCCTGAACATTACATAAAACTCATTATGGACATGTACCATAATGTACAAACCTGTGTCAGAAGTGCAGCCGGCCAGTCGAAGAGCTTCGGTATCAAAGTAGGAGTCCATCAAGGAAGCACATTAAGTCCCTTGCTTTTTAATATCACCATGAACTACCTAACCGAGAAAATCCAGAAACCCATACCATGGAACCTTTTATATGCGGATGATGTTGCACTCATTTCAAACAGTATAGACAAAATACAAGAAAATTTGGAGCAATGGAGGAAATCTTTAGAGTTGAACGGATTACGCATAAGCAGAACCAAGACAGAGTACATGGTATGCAACTTCAACCCCGACGAATCTATACCATCAAGCGCGGAAGTCAAATTGGATGGTGTAGCCATACCTAGAGTAAATAAATTTAAATACCTAGGATCGGTCATCGCAGAAGGCGGATCAATAACAGCCGACATTACGCACAGAGCGATGTCTGGGTGGAACAAGTGGCGTACACTATCGGGAGTTCTCTGCGATCCAAAAATGCCAATAAGAACCAAAGGCAAGGTCTACAAAACAGCTGTGAGGCCTGTTTTACTCTATGGTAGCGAAACGTGGGCTTCGAACAAAATTCATGAGCAGAAACTTCATACCGCTGAAATGCGCATGCTACGTTGGGCGGGTGGAGTCACTCTCAAAAACAGAGTGCGTAACGAACACGTAAGGGGGAGTTTCAAAGTAACGCCGATTACTGATAAGATTACGGAGTCCAGGCTAAGGTGGTATGGGCATGTTATGCGAAGACCCGATGACCATATCGTGAAGAAGTGTCTTTCCATGGCTACAAAAAAGAGAGGGAGAGGTAGACCGCTAACTACCTGGATGACAAATGTCCGGAAGGACATGCAAAAGCTTGGCCTTATAGATGAGGATGCTTATCAACGAAGTGAATGGCGCCGAAGGATTAAGAAAGCCGACCCCGCGTAACGGGAAGAGGCGAGGGCAAAGAAGAGGAGAGGAGTAGTTAGATAGTCTGCACCACCCAGTTTCGTTTTCTATTTGCTAAGCCACAGCAATAACACGAACAGGATCCTAGGGTTAATGTAACATTGACGGGGCTCGAAAGGGCATTTACCTATCCAGGCGGTACAAGAAGTTATGATTAGACTGTATGTACCCTTATCTATAAAACTCGCTATACATATGCGTTGTTTTAAATACTGATTAGTGGACTATAAATTCAAATTTTCCATAGAATTTTTTTTTAAATTATAATTATTTAAGTAACAACTATCATTACAAGCCAATGGGCCTTATTTATAACTATCGACC
Organism: Polia nebulosa; assembly: GCA_951329385.1. Classification (NCBI taxonomy): domain Eukaryota; kingdom Metazoa; phylum Arthropoda; class Insecta; order Lepidoptera; family Noctuidae; genus Polia; species Polia nebulosa. Next base: position 11,344,626 of record OX589606.1, read on the forward strand.
TACCCAGCTTCGCTCGTGTACAAATGATAGATACACTTAAACCTTCTCCTCAACCCCCGGGCAGATCCGTTCAGTAGTTAAATTCAAAAAGCGCGTACAAACGCGGCGGGGGACCTTGTTTTTAACCGACTTCAAAAAGGAGGAGGTTCTCAATTCGTCGGAACCTATATTTTTAATTTTTTTATTTATGTTACCTGATTACTCGAAGATGGCTGGACCGATTTGAATTTTGTTTTTTTTTTTGTTGGAAAGGGTATACTTCCCAGGTGGTCCCTTATAAATTTTATCGAAATTGCTTCAGCGCTTTTTGAAAAACTGAACAAAAACGAAAAATATGTAGGTATACATAGATGACGTTTTGGTTTCCTCTAATTAAGAGTACGTTTAAATTCCACGTTCCATGTTATTGGGGTTTTTAGTTCTGGGGTATAACAACTAAAAAGTGAATAATAACAAACTTTTTTACAAAAAAAATACAACCGACTTCCAAAAAAGAAAATACACTAAAAAATAACTTTATTTTCGGCAGTCGGTGTTTGAATTTTATTTCTTCGTTATTTGACACCGACTGCCGAAATTAAAGTATTTATTTTTTATTTTTAGTGTATTTTCGTTTTTGGAAGTCGGTTGTGGTTAGACTAAGTTTTAACTTATCATGATTAACTGATAAGATAAGGCCCAGGTAGAAAAGTATAAGTACTATTCTATCCAATAGGTCCAAGGGTATACTAGTGAAACTTTTCGTGAGAGAATCGTGGCTTAGTAATAACACTGCGGGTGTTATTACTAAGCCACGCCGACCTTTTTTTTTTTTAAATAATACATTTTTGTTTGCTGTTACGCAGTTCTTTTTTCTGATTATTGTCGTTGCGGAACCTAAAACATTTTAATCGTTTCTCTGGGACTCGTCGAGCTTCATTGCCTCGGTTTCTTTCTGGTGGTCGCCAATCTACCTATCTTTCTAGTTACCTATCTCTGTGCAGAATTTTGTCCAGATCCGTTCAAACGTTCTAGCTTGATTATCCATTCATCAAAACTTTCGCATGTAAGTAGGATAAGAAGTAGTATTTCGTTATGGGATACAGGATACAATACAGTCAACAAAAAAAAAAAATGTAGTCCTATTTTTAACCGACGAAAAAAAAGGAGGAGATTCTCAATTCGACCGTATATATGTTTTTTTTTTTTTTGTGTATGTTCAGCCCTCACTCCGTCATTTATGAACCGATTTTGATTATTATTTTTTTGTTAGATAGGGTACACCTCAAGGGTGGTCCCATGTCAAGGAAGTCAGGATCTGACAGTGAAATCCTGATAAAATTGAGAGAAAACCTCGAAAATTGTGGGCACGTTTAGCGTTTCTGTATGTATGTTCGGCCCTCACTCCGTTATTTATGAACCGATTTTGATTATTCTTTTTTTGTTAGATAGGGTATACCTCAAGGGTGGTCCCGTATCAAGGAAATCAGGATTTGACCATGGAATTCGGATAAAATTGAGAGAAAACCTCGAAAATTGTGGGCACGTTTAGCGTTTCTGTATGTATGTTCGGCCCTCACTCCGTTATTTATGAACCGATTTTGATGATTCTTTTTTTTTAGATAGCGTATACCTCAAGGATAGTCCCATGTCAAGAACATCAGGATCTGATCATGGGATCCTGAAAAAACTGAGAGAGAACCTCGAAAATTGGGCACGAATATTGTTTCTGTTTACTTTTCATAACTTAATCAGGTATTTGCATTTAGGAACCATCACATCATGAAACTGAGCTGATGATGGAAACCATACCTTTCCTAAACAATAGAAGTCAGATAAAAAAAACTGGTTTTAGTGACAAATACCACTTAATATGCTTTGACGAAAAGACGTCTTTACAATATTGGAGGTAACCTCAACTGGTCAATATCCTGGGAACTTCATGAAAGGATTGTTATATCATCAGCTCAGTGGCAAGAGGAATGATGAAGAATTAGAAATTAGCCTCAGAGTGTTAAAAGATGATGCGAGCCACAAAAAATCATAAAATAAAAAACTTTTTAACAAAAAAATTAACCGACGAAAAAGAACTAAAAAGCAAAAAATAAATAAACCTTTTACGTCTTTAGTGAATGAGCTTATTTACCTACATAAAATATCAAATTTTATATAAACTAATTTTAATGATTAATTACCTACTTACAACCTTCTTCATTTGTAAGTATTTATAAAATTTAGATATTTAATAATCAGATTGTTGTTTGGCGCCGACTAACCCCTTCAATGCTATCTACAGTATCCATTTTTAACCAAAATAACCTCAAAACAATGATTGCTATAGTTTACTGGGTAGCGCAAATGCTTAAGTAAAGGAAATGGTGACTATTACAATGGTTAAGAATTCTAACTTTTGACAGTTCTAACTTCGAGTAATTTCTTAACTATAGAATAGAAATCGTTACAGTAATTACTTTTACTCAAGTAATTATCTTTACTTGTTTATGTGTGTTTACGGGTGTAAGAAAACTTGGTTTTATTGGTTTACTTGGATTTAATTCTTGAAAAAGTGATTGATATCTTTGGTTTTGCAACAAACATTACTTATTCTTAACATTAAGGTGAGGTTCTATCAATAATCTATGGATACTTCACCTGAAGTCGCCGCCCAAGCTGTGGCACTTATTCAGGCCGGACACAGCCAAAGAAACGTGAGTGCTCAACTTAATTTAAGTCGATCTGCGGTCCGAAATGTTTATCGGAGGTACCTAGAGACTGGCGGCTTTGTTCGTCGCCAAGGAAGGCCACGATCTCGGGTCACAACTGAAAGGCAGGATCGATTCATCGTGACGACCAGCTTGAGAAATCGTCACCTTACCTCCATTGAGATACAAAACCAACTTCGCGACTTCCACGGAGTATCTGTGAGCGCTCGAACTGTTCGGAGAAGGTTAAAAGAACGCGATATGGTACCACACAAGCCAGCTAATGGGCCCAAACTAACGCGAGCCCACCGAACAGCGCGCCTTCATTTCGCACGCAGTCATTTAAATTGGACACAGCAAGATTGGAGCCGTGTACTCTTTTCTGATGAGTCTAAAATTGTGTTACATGGCAATGATGGAAGGAAGAAGGTCTACCGACGTAAGGGAGAGCGTTTCGCACAATGCTGCTTTGAAGAGAGGGTTGCTTATGGCGGTGGCTCATGGACTGTTTGGGTCGGTATATCCGCGAGCGGCAAAACTCAACTTGAGGTTGTTACAGGACCACGGCTGCCAACATTAAATGCTGAAAGGTACATTCGTGAGTGCTTAGAACCTCACGTGACACCATACGCGGACTATGTGGGCCCAAATTTCCTTTTTATGCACGATAATGCAAGAGCCCATGCGGCCGGCATCGTCAGGGAATATCTTCGGCAGGGCACATCACAGTTATGGATTGGCCAGCCAGAAGCCCAGACATGAACCCCATTGAGCACATGTGGGACAAGCTAAAAAGACGTGTAAGGGCTCGTCAGCCAGTTGCCCATACGATGCAGGAGTTGAAAACTGCCATAGAAGAGGAATGGGAGATGATCCCTCAAAATTTCATAGAGCGGTTGATAAACTCTATGCCTAATCAAATCGAATCGAAATTGAAACTAAATCGAATCGATATTGAAACTAAATCGAAACTAAATCGAAACTAAATCGAAACTAAAACGAAACTAAATCGAAACTAAATCGAAACTAAATCGAAACTAAATCGAAACTAAATTGAAACTAAATCGAAACTAAATCGAAACTAAATCAAATCGAAATCGAAACTAAATCGAAACTAAATCGAAACTAAATCGAAACTAAATCGAAACTAAATCTAAACTAAATTGAAACTAAATCGAAACTAAATCGAAACTAAATCAAATCAAAATCGAAACTAAATTGAAACTAAATCGAAACTAAATCGAAACTAAATCGAAACTAAATCGAAACTAAATCGAAACTAAATCGAAACTAAATCGAAACTAAATCGAATCGAAATTGAAACTAAATCGAAACTATATCGAAACTAAGTCGAAACTAAATCGAATCGAAATTGAAACTAAATCGAAACTATATCGAAACTAAATCGAAACTAAATCGAAACTAAATTGAAACTAAATCGAAACTAAATCGAAACTAAATCGAAACTAAATCGAAACTAAATCGAAACTTAATCGAAACTAAATCAAAACTAAATCGAAACTAAATCGAAACTAAATCGAAACTAAATCGAAACTAAATCAAAACTAAATCGAAACTAAATCGAAACTAAATTGAAACTAAATCGAAACTAAATCGAAACTAATTTGAAACTAAATCGAATCGAAATTGAAACTAAATCGAAACTATATCGAAACTAAATCGAAACTAAGTCGAAACTAAATCGAATCGAAATCGAAACTAAATCGAAACTATATCGAAACTAAATCGAAACTAAATCGAAACTAAATCGAAACTAAATCGAAACTAAATCGAAACTAAATCGAAACTAAATCGAAACTAAATCGAAACTAAATCGAAACTAAATCGAATCGAAATTGAAACTAAATCGAATCGATATTGAAACTAAATCGAAACTAAATCGAAACTAAAACGAAACTAAATCGAAACTAAATCGAATCGAAATCGAATCGAAATTGAAACTAAATCGAATCGAAATCGAATCGAAATTGATACTAAATCGAAACTAAATCGAAACTAAATCGAAACTAAATCGAAACTAAATCGAAACTAAATCGAAACTAAATCGAAACTAAATTGAAACTAAATCGAAACTAAATCGAAACTAAATCGAAACTAAATCGAAACTAAATCGAATCGAAATCGAATCGAAATTGAAACTAAATCGAAACTAAATCGAATCGAAATTGAAACTAAATCGAAACTAAATTGAATCGAAATTGAAACTAAATCGAAACTAAATCGAAACTAAATTGAAACTAAATCGAAACTAAATCGAAACTAAATCGAAACTAAATCGAAACTAAATCGAATCGAAATTGAAACTAAATCGAAACTATATCGAAACTAAATCGAAACTAAGTCGAAACTAAATCGAATCGAAATCGAAACTAAATTGAAACTATATCGAAACTAAATCGAAACCAAATCGAAACTAAATCGAAACTAAATCGAAACTAAATCGAAACTAAATCGAAACTAAATCGAAACTAAATCGAAACTAAATCGAATCGAAATTGAAACTAAATCGAATCGATATTGAAACTAAATCGAAACTAAATCGAAACTAAAACGAAACTAAATCGAAACTAAATCGAAACTAAACCGAAATTAAATCGAAACTAAATCAAAACTAAATCGAAACTAAATCGAAACTAAATTGAAACTAAATCGAAACTAAATCGAAACTAAATTGAAACTAAATCGAAACTAAATCGAAACTAAATCGAAACTAAATCGAATCGAAATTGAAACTAAATCGAAACTATATCGAAACTAAATCGAAACTAAGTCGAAACTAAATCGAATCGAAATCGATACTAAATTGAAACTATATCGAAACTAAATCGAAACTAAATCGAAACTAAATCGAAACTAAATCGAAACTAAATCGAAACGAAATCAAAACGAAATCGAAACTAAATCGAAACTAAATCGAAACTAAATCGAATCGAAATTGAAACTAAATCGAAACTGTATCGAAACTAAATCGAAACTAAGTCGAAACTAAATCGAATCGAAATCGAAACTAAATTGAAACTATATCGAAACTAAATCGAAACCAAATCGAAACTAAATCAAAACTAAATCGAAACTAAATCGAAACTAAATCGAAACTAAATCGAAACTAAATCGAAACTAAATCGAATCGAAATTGAAACTAAATCGAATCGATATTGAAACTAAATCGAAACTAAATCGAAACTAAATCGAAACTAAATCGAATCGAAATTGAAACTAAATCGAAAATAAATCAAAACGAAATCGAAACGAAATCGAAACTAAATCGAAACTAAATCGAATTTAAATCGAAACTAAATCGAAACTAAATCGAATCGAAATCGAATCGAAATTGAATCGAAATTGAAACTAAATCGAAACTAAATCGAAACTAAATCGAAACTATATCGAAACTAAATCGAAACTAAGTCGAAACTAAATCGAATCGAAATCGATACTAAATTGAAACTATATCGAAACTAAATCGAAACTAAATCGAAACTAAATCGAAACTAAATCGAAACTAAATCGAATCGAAATTGAAACTAAATCGAAAATAAATCAAAACGAAATCGAAACGAAATCGAAACGAAATCGAAACTAAATCGAAACTAAATCGAAACTAAATCGAAACTAAATCGAATCGAAATCGAATCGAAATTGAATCGAAATCGAATCGAAATTGAAACTTAATCGAAACTAAATCGAAACTAAATCGAAACGAAATCAAAACGAAATCGAAACTAAATCGAAACTAAATCGAAACTAAATCGAAACTAAATCGAAACTAAATCGAAACTAAATCGAAACTAAATCGAAACTAAATCGAATCGAAATTGACACTAAATCGAAAATAAATCAAAACGAAATCGAAACGAAATCGAAACTAAATCGAAACTAAATCGAAACTAAATCGAAACTAAATCGAAACTAAATCGAATCGAAATCGAATCGAAATTGAATCGAAATCGAATCGAAATTGAAACTTAATCGAAACTAAATCGAAACTAAATCGAAACGAAATCAAAACGAAATCGAAACTAAATAGAAACTAAATCGAAACTAAATCGAAACTAAATCGAAACTAAATCGAAACTAAATCGAAAATAAATCGAAACTAAATCGAAACTAAATCGAATCGAAATTGAAACTAAATCGAAACTATATCGAAACTAAATCGAAACTAAGTCGAAACTAAATCGAATCGAAATCGAAACTAAATCGAAACTATATCGAAACTAAATCGAAACTAAATCGAAACTAAATCGAAACTAAATCGAAACTAAATCGAATCGAAATTGAAACTAAGTCGAATCGATATTGAAACTAAATCGAAACTAAATCGAAACTAAAATGAAACTAAATCGAAACTAAATCGAATCGAAATCGAATCGAAATTGAAACTAAATCGAATCGAAATCGAATCGAAATTGATACTAAATCGAAACTAAGTCGAAACTAAATCGAAACTAAATCGAAACTAAATCAAAACTAAATCGAAACTAAATCGAAACTAAATCGAATCGAAATTGAAACTAAATCGAATCGATATTGAAACTAAATCGAAACTAAATCGAAACTAAATCGAAACTAAATCGAATCGAAATTGAAACTAAATCGAAAGTAAATTGAAACTAAATCGAAACTAAATCGAAACTAAAACGAAACTAAATCGAATCGAAATTGAAACTAAATCGAATCGAAATCGAATCGAAATCGAAACTAAATCGAATCGAAATTGAAACTAAATCGAAAATAAATCGAAACGAAATCGAAACGAAATCGAAACTAAATCGAAACTAAATCGAATCGAAATCGAATCGAAATAGAAACTAAATCGAAACTAATTCGAAACGAAATCGAAACGAAATCGAAACGAAATCGAAACATAATCGAAACTAAATCGAAACGATATTGAAACTAAATCGAAACTAAATCGAAACTAAATCGAAACGAAATCAAAACGAAATCGAAACTAAATCAAAACTAAATCGAAACTAAATCGAAACTAAATCGAAACTAAATCGAAACTAAATCGAAACTAAATCGAAACTAAATCGAAACTAAATCGAAACTAAATCGAAACTAAATCGAATCGAAATTGAAACTAAATCGAAACTATATCGAAACTAAATCGAAACTAAGTCGAAACTAAATCGAATTGAAATTGAAACTAAATCGAAACTAAATCGAAACTAAATCAAAACTAAATCGAAACTAAATCGAAATAAATCGAATCGAAATTGAAACTAAATCGAATCGATATTGAAACTAAATCGAAACTAAATCGAAACTAAATCGAATCGAAATTGAAACTAAATCGAAAATAAATCGAAACGAAATCGAAACGAAATCGAAACTAAATCGAAACTAAATCGAATCGAAATCGAATCGAAATGGAAACTAAATCGAAACTAAATCGAAACGAAATCGAAACGAAATCGAAACGAAAGCGAAACATAATCGAAACTAAATCGAAACGATATTGAAACTAAATCGAAACTAAATCGAAACTAAATCGAAACTAAATCGAAACGAAATCAAAACGAAATCGAAACTAAATCGAAACGAAATCAAAACGAAATCGAAACTAAATCGAAACTAAATCGAAACTAAATCGAAACTAAATCGAAACTAAATCGAAACTAAATCGAAACTAAATCGAATCGAAATTGAAACTAAATCGAAACTATATCGAAACTAAATCGAAACTAAGTCGAAACTAAATCGAATCGAAATTGAAACTAAATCGAAACTATATCGAAACTAAATCGAAACTAAATCGAAACTAAATTGAAACTAAATCGAAACTAAATCGAAACTAAATCGAAACTAAATCGAAACTAAATCGAAACTTAATCGAAACTAAATCAAAACTAAATCGAAACTAAATCGAAACTAAATCGAAACTAAATTGAAACTAAATCGAAACTAAATCGAAACTAAATCGAATCGAAATTGAAACTAAATCGAATCGATATTGAAACTAAATCGAAACTAAATCGAAACTATATCGAAACTAAATCGAAACTAAATCGAAACTAAATCGAAACTAAATCGAAACTAAATCGAAACAAAATCGAAACTAAATCGAAACTAAATCGAAACTAAATCGAAACTAAATCGAAACTAAATCGAATCGAAATTGAAACTAAATCGAATCGATATTGAAACTAAATCGAAACTAAATCGAAACTAAAACGAAACTAAATCGAAACTAAATCGAATCGAAATCGAATCGAAATTGAAACTAAATCGAATCGAAATCGAATCGAAATTGATACTAAATCGAAACTAAATCGAAACTAAATCGAAACTAAATCGAAACTAAATCGAAACTAAATCGAAACTAAATCGAAACTAAATCGAAACTAAATCGAAACTAAATCGAAACTAAATTGAAACTAAATCGAAACTAAATCGAAACTAAATCGAAACTAAATCGAATCGAAATTGAAACTAAATCGAATCGATATTGAAACTAAATCGAAACTAAATCGAAACTAAATCGAAACTAAAACGAAACTAAATCGAAACTAAATCGAAACTAAATCGAATCGAAATTGAAACTAAATCGAAAATAAAACGAAACTAAATCGAAACTAAATCGAAACTAAATCGAATCGAAATCGAATCGAAATTGAAACTAAATCGAAACTAAATCGAATCGAAATTGAAACTAAATCGAAACTAAATTGAATCGAAATTGAAACTAAATCGAAACTAAATCGAAACTAAATTGAAACTAAATCGAAACTAAATCGAAACTAAATCGAAACTAAATCGAATCGAAATTGAAACTAAATCGAAACTATATCGAAACTAAATCGAAACTAAGTCGAAACTAAATCGAATCGAAATCGAAACTAAATTGAAACTATATCGAAACTAAATCGAAACCAAATCGAAACTAAATCGAAACTAAATCGAAACTAAATCGAAACTACATCGAAACTAAATCGAAACTAAATCGAATCGAAATTGAAACTAAATCGAATCGATATTGAAACTAAATCGAAACTAAATCGAAACTAAAACGAAACTAAATCGAAACTAAATCGAAACTAAACCGAAATTAAATCGAAACTAAATCAAAACTAAATCGAAACTAAATCGAAACTAAATTGAAACTAAATCGAAACTAAATCGAAACTAAATTGAAACTAAATCGAAACTAAATCGAAACTAAATCGAAACTAAATCGAAACTAAATCGAATCGAAATTGAAACTAAATCGAAACTATATCGAAACTAAATCGAAACTAAGTCGAAACTAAATCGAATCGAAATCGATACTAAATTGAAACTATATCGAAACTAAATCGAAACTAAATCGAAACTAAATCGAAACTAAATCGAAACTAAATCGAATCGAAATTGAAACTAAATCGAAAATAAATCAAAACGAAATCGAAACGAAATCGAAACGAAATCGAAACTAAATCGAAACTAAATCGAAACTAAATCGAAACTAAATCGAAACTAAATCGAATCGAAATCGAATCGAAATTGAATCGAAATCGAATCGAAATTGAAACTTAATCGAAACTAAATCGAAACTAAATTGAAACGAAATCAAAACGAAATCGAAACTAAATCGAAACTAAATCGAAACTAAATCGAAACTAAATCGAAACTAAATCGAAACTAAATCGAAACTAAATCGAAACTAAATCGAATCGAAATTGAAACTAAATCGAAAATAAATCAAAACGAAATCGAAACGAAATCGAAACGAAATCGAAACTAAATCGAAACTAAATCGAAACTAAATCGAAACTAAATCGAATCGAAATCGAATCGAAATTGAATCGAAATCGAATCGAAATTGAAACTTAATCGAAACTAAATAGAAACTAAATCGAAACGAAATCAAAACGAAATCGAAACTAAATAGAAACTAAATCGAAACTAAATCGAAACTAAATCGAAACTAAATCGAAACTAAATCGAAAATAAATCGAAACTAAATCGAAACTAAATCGAATCGAAATTGAAACTAAATCGAAACTATATCGAAACTAAATCGAAACTAAGTCGAAACTAAATCGAATCGAAATCGAAACTAAATCGAAACTATATCGAAACTAAATCGAAACTAAATCGAAACTAAATCGAAACTAAATCGAAACTAAATCGAAACTAAATCGAAACTAAATCGAATCGAAATTGAAACTAAGTCGAATCGATATTGAAACTAAATCGAAACTAAATCGAAACTAAAATGAAACTAAATCGAAACTAAATCGAATCGAAATCGAATCGAAATTGAAACTAAATCGAATCGAAATCGAATCGAAATTGATACTAAATCGAAACTAAGTCGAAACTAAATCGAAACTAAATCGAAACTAAATCAAAACTAAATCGAAACTAAATCGAAACTAAATCGAATCGAAATTGAAACTAAATCGAATCGATATTGAAACTAAATCGAAACTAAATCGAAACTAAATCGAAACTAAATCGAATCGAAATTGAAACTAAATCGAAAGTAAATTGAAACTAAATCGAAACTAAATCGAAACTAAATCGAATCGAAATCGAATCGAAATCGAAACTAAATCGAATCGAAATTGAAACTAAATCGAAAATAAATCGAAACGAAATCGAAACGAAATCGAAACTAAATCGAAACTAAATCGAATCGAAATCGAATCGAAATGGAAACTAAATCGAAACTAAATCGAAACGAAATCGAAACGAAATCGAAACGAAATCGAAACATAATCGAAACTAAATCGAAACGATATTGAAACTAAATCGAAACTAAATCGAAACTAAATCGAAACTAAATCGAAACGAAATCAAAACGAAATCGAAACTAAATCGAAACTAAATCGAAACTAAATCGAAACTAAATCGAAACTAAATCGAAACTAAATCGAATCGAAATTGAAACTAAATCGAAACTAAATTGAATCGAAATTGAAACTAAATCGAAACTAAATCGAATCGAAATTGAAACTAAATCGAAACTAAATCGAAACTAAATCAAAACTAAATCGAAACTAAATCGAAACTAAATCGAATCGAAATTGAAACTAAATCGAATCGATATTGAAACTAAATCGAAACTAAATCGAAACTAAATCGAAACTAAATCGAATCGAAATTGAAACTAAATCGAAAATAAATCGAAACGAAATCGAAACGAAATCGAAACTAAATCGAAACGAAATCGAAACATAATCGAAACTAAATCGAAACGATATTGAAACTAAATCGAAACTAAATCGAAACTAAATCGAAACTAAATCGAAACGAAATCAAAACGAAATCGAAACTAAATCGAAACGAAATCAAAACGAAATCGAAACTAAATCGAAACTAAATCGAAACTAAATCGAAACTAAATCGAAACTAAATCGAAACTAAATCGAATCGAAATTGAAACTAAATCGAAACTATATCGAAACTAAATCGAAACTAAGTCGAAACTAAATCGAATCGAAATTGAAACTAAATCGAAACTATATCGAAACTAAATCGAAATTAAATCGAAACTAAATTGAAACTAAATCGAAACTAAATCGAAACTAAATCGAAACTAAATCGAAACTAAATCGAATCGATATTGAAACTAAATCAAAACTAAATCGAAACTAAATCGAAACTAAATTGAAACTAAATCGAAACTAAATCGAAACTAATTTGAAACTAAATCGAATCGAAATTGAAACTAAATCGAAACTATATCGAAACTAAATCGAAACTAAGTCGAAACTAAATCGAATCGAAATCGAAACTAAATCGAAACTATATCGAAACTAAATCGAAACTAAATCGAAACTAAATCGAAACTAAATCGAAACTAAATCGAAACTAAATCGAAACTAAATCGAAACTAAATCGAATCGAAATTGAAACTAAATCGAATCGATATTGAAACTAAATCGAAACTAAATCGAAACTAAAACGAAACTAAATCGAAACTAAATCGAATCGAAATCGAATCGAAATTGAAACTAAATCGAATCGAAATCGAATCGAAATTGATACTAAATCGAAACTAAATCGAAACTAAATCGAAACTAAATCGAAACTAAATCGAAACTAAATCGAAACTAAATCGAAACTAAATCGAAACTAAATCGAAACTAAATCGAATCGAAATTGAAACTAAATCGAATCGATATTGAAACTAAATCGAAACTAAATCGAAACTAAATCGAAACTAAATCGAAACTAAATCGAATCGAAATTGAAACTAAATCGAAAGTAAATTGAAACTAAATCGAAACTAAATCGAAACTAAATCGAAACTAAATCAAAACTAAATCGAAACTAAATCGAAACTAAATTGAAACTAAATCGAAACTAAATCGAAACTAATTTGAAACTAAATCGAATCGAAATTGAAACTAAATCGAAACTATATCGAAACTAAATCGAAACTAAGTCGAAACTAAATCGAATCGAAATCGAAACTAAATCGAAACTATATCGAAACTAAATCGAAACTAAATCGAAACTAAATCGAATCGAAATTGAAACTAAATTGAAACTAAATCGAATCGAAATCGAATCGAAATTGATACTAAATCGAAACTAAATTGAAACTAAATCGAAACTAAATCGAAACTAAATCGAAACTAAATCGAAACTAAATCGAAACTAAATCGAAACTAAATCGAAACTAAAACGAAACTAAATCGAAACTAAATCGAATCGAAATCGAATCGAAATTGAAACTAAATCGAATCGAAATCGAATCGAAATTGATACTAAATCGAAACTAAATTGAAACTAAATCGAAACTAAATCGAAACTAAATCGAAACTAAATCGAAACTAAATCGAAACTAAATCGAAACTAAATCGAAACTAAATCGAAACTAAATCGAAACTAAATCGAATCGAAATTGAAACTAAATCGAATCGATATTGAAACTAAATCGAAACTAAATCGAAACTAAATCGAAACTAAATCGAATCGAAATTGAAACTAAATCGAAAGTAAATTGAAACTAAATCGAAACTAAATCGAAACTAAAACGAAACTAAATCGAAACTAAATCGAAACTAAATCGAATCGAAATCGAATCGAAATTGAAACTAAATCGAAACTAAATCGAATCGAAATTGAAACTAAATCGAAACTAAATCGAATCGAAATTGAAACTAAATCGAAAATAAATCGAAACGAAATCGAAACGAAATCGAAACTAAATCGAAACTAAATCGAATCGAAATCGAATCGAAATTGAAACTAAATCGAAACTAAATCGAAACGAAATCGAAACGAAATCGAAACGAAATCGAAACATAATCGAAACTAAATCGAAACTAAATCGAAACTAAATCGAAACTAAATCGAAACTAAATCGAAACTAAATCGAAACTAAATCGAAACTAATTTGAAACTAAATCGAATCGAAATTGAAACTAAATCGAAACTATATCGAAACTAAATCGAAACTAAGTCGAAACTAAATCGAATCGAAATCGAAACTAAATCGAAACTATATCGAAACTAAATCGAAACTAAATCGAAACTAAATCGAATCGAAATTGAAACTAAATCGAATCGAAATCGAATCGAAATTGAAACTAAATCGAATCGAAATCGAATCGAAATTGATACTAAATCGAAACTAAATTGAAACTAAATCGAAACTAAATCGAAACTAAATCGAAACTAAATCGAAACTAAATCGAAACTAAATCGAAACTAAATCGAAACTAAATCGAAACTAAATCGAAACTAAATCGAAACTAAATCGAAACTAAATCGAAACTAAATCGAAACTAAATCGAATCGAAATTGAAACTAAATCGAATCGATATTGAAACTAAATCGAAACTAAATCGAAACTAAATCGAAACTAAATCGAATCGAAATTGAAACTAAATCGAAAGTAAATTGAAACTAAATCGAAACTAAATCGAAACTAAAACGAAACTAAATCGAAACTAAATCGAAACTAAATCGAATCGAAATCGAATCGAAATTGAAACTAAATCGAAACTAAATCGAATCGAAATTGAAACTAAATCGAAACTAAATCGAATCGAAATTGAAACTAAATCGAAAATAAATCGAAACGAAATCGAAACGAAATCGAAACTAAATCGAAACTAAATCGAATCGAAATCGAATCGAAATTGAAACTAAATCGAAACTAAATCGAAACGAAATCGAAACGAAATCGAAACGAAATCGAAACATAATCGAAACTAAATCGAAACTAAATCGAAACTAAATCGAAACTAAATCGAAACTAAATCGAAACTAAATCGAAACTAAATCGAAACTAAATCGAAACTAAATCGAAACTAAATCGAAACCGACTTCGACTTCAACTTCGACTTCGACTTCGACTTCGACTTTGACTTCGACTTCAGCATTGGCCGTGGCAGGCACCGTCCTTTGCTGACCACTCTTTAAGGCGCGCGTGGAACACTACGCGCCGTCGACTCTCGGGCCTGGTGCTGATCGGACGGCGAGCTACCCATTACTCGCCGTCTGCAGGCCCGGGTCTACGGTGGCCGGAGATCATCTCGCGGCGCCGGAAGTCCCAGGCGTCTCCTGAGGCGGCTGCTGCTGAGAGCGTGAGGGCGACTCCATTGTTGAGTCTCCCTCACGCGTCCCGGCTCCGCCTTCGCGAGCATTACTGCTTCGCAGAAGAAGGTGACGGTTTCTAATTCCCTCTCGCTCCGTACCATGATCTGAACCAGGGCAGGGCGCGAGAGGTCGCTGCCGCCTATCGCATCCACGAGGACACGGCGGGGCTCCGCCCAAGCGGGGCAGACCTCCACCGTATGCTCCACCGTGTCCTTGCTTTGACGTATAGGAAAACAAAAATGTACTACGTAGTGCCTTTTATAATCGATGTCCATAGAGCAAAGTACTACAAAGTGCCTATCAAATTGATGTCAACTGAGTTAGCGAATACACCTGCTGGAAGATTTTAAAATTACCTCGAATTATGAATTCAAATATAAATACAAACCCTGCTTGATGCATATCTTTTAGTTTGACAGAAACACCGCCAACTTCACAGATTAAAATAGAAAAGTGTGGCCAACTTATTAACCTGTCCCTTAAATTCCCTCTAGTTATTCAACAACCTAACCAATTTAATACTTTTTAATATCTAAAGTCTTATTTAAAGCCTTTTAGGAGGTCCTTTTGTGATAAATAGGTGCTATATTAAATAGGCTTGTAATTGTGTGGGGTAGGTAAAAGATGGGCTTCTTTGTTCCAAGGGACCCTCGTCCCTTGTAATGTTATTAAGGGGTGAGATAGGATTTCGAGTAATAGAGTAGATGCAAAAAAAAAATATTGCTGACTATTTTTAGGGTTCCGTACCCGAAGGGTTCAAACGGAGCCCTATTACTGTCACTCACATGTCCGTCTGTCTGTATGTCCGTCGTCTGTCACACAGGAATTACAGCTAAACGGTTGGAGCTAGCTAGTCTTCTAATTTTCACAGTATAAGTGCCAAGTTGTATTTGCAGCGGCCTACCTGGGTACGCAACTGATGAAGTGCTTTCTGTTTAGGCCACTGCAGTTCCTGCACTGAAGGATAATGCTTTGCTCTGATTAACTCTACTTAGTGGCATAAATTGGCTTGCTATTACGTACTTCCCCGGCATTCTCTTTCACAAAGATTTCCACAACTGCTAATCGAATTCAAATTGCAAACACGTGCTCAAACAGTTCCTAATATAGAAAAATATCGTACCGGCGACATCTTAAAAGCTTGCTAGTGGCACGTGCCAGAAAAAAGTCAGGACGATTGTAACATCCATTTGGCAGTCGATTATTGGAAACGAGTGAGTGTTCCCGATAGTCGTATTAAGTTTCGTTGTGAGCCCAAAACGTGTTACGACTGTCAAGTGTTTGTAGGTCAATCTTGGGTTGTAGGTAAGTTTTTTTTTGTAGATTTAGAAAAAAGACACTAGAATCAGACTTGGTTTTAATTGTTCTAGCATTTTCTTGGTATAAAACAAAAAAACAACCGACTTCCAAAAAAAAATACACTAAAAATTAATAAATAACTTTAATTTCGGAAGTCGGTGTTTGTATTTTACTTCTTCGTTATTTGACACCGACTTCCGAAATTAAAGTTATTTTTTAATTTTTAGTGTACTTATTTTTTTTTGGAAGTCGGTTGTTTTTTTTTGTAAAAAAGTTTTTTATTTTTCACTTTTTAGTTGTTATACCCCAGAACTAAAAACCCCAATGCCATGGAACGTGGAATTTAAACATTTGGAGAACACCAATACGTCATCGAGGTATACATATTTTTCGTTTTTGTTCAGTTTCTCAAAAAGCGCTGAACACCGACGAGGCTGAGCTGAGCACCGACTGCCGAAATTAAAGTATTTATTTTTTTATTTTTAATGTATTTTCTTTTTTGGAAGTCGGTTGTGGTTAGACTAAGTTTTAACTTATTATGGTTAACTGATAAGATAAGGCCCAGGTAGAAAAGTATAAGTACTATTCTATCCTATAGGTCCAAGGGTATACTAGTGAAACTTTTCGTGAGAGAATCGTGGCTTAGTAATAACACTGCGGGTGTTATTTTAGTAATAACACCCGCAGTGTTATTACTAAGCCACGACGACCTTTTTTTTTTAAATAATACAGTTTTGTTTGCTCCTTCGCAGTTCTTTTTTTCTGATTATTGTCGTTGCGGAAACCAAAACATTTTAATCGTTTCTCTGGGACTCGTCGAGCTTCATTGCCTCAGTTTCTTTCTGGTGGTCGCCAATCTACCTATCTTTCTAGTTACCTATCTCTGCAGAATTTTGTCCAGATCCGTTCATACGTTCTAGCGTGATTATCCATTCATCAAAACTTTTGCATGTAAGTAGGATAAGAAGTAGTATTTCGTTATGGGATACAGGATACAATACAGTCAACAAAAAAAAAAAAAAAAAATGTAGTCCTATTTTTTAACTACTTTTCACTGTCCTGTCCCACTCTTCTCCTGTGCTTCCTCAGACCAGCCCTCGCGATACGCGTCTCGCCACCTCTTTAAACCTGGAAAATTCGAAAGAAGAAAAATAAGGGATAAATGTTACCTGTATTTATTTTTCAACACTTAATATTTACAGTCCACTACATATACGGTAATAGTTAAAGTAAATATAGCACAGGATTGCTAACCAAATAAACTGTAAGAGATTGTTTACTTATGGTGTTTGACATGACCTTTGCCCGTCTGAGATTTCTTAAAATATATAATTATAGTCAGAGGAGCTCGTGGCTAAAGTAATGACAGTCGCACGGGTCGATCCATTAGATTAAGCAACGCTTACCGGGGTTGGTCCATGGATGGGTGACCATCTTTACATACCGAGACTCCTCCGTGCCTCGGAAAGTACGTTATTTTTTTATTCAATGAGGGCGCCACTTGGCCAGTAGTACTTCAGTACTACTGACTCAGATTGTTTTTTTCAAAAAACAATCTGAGTCAGTACTGATCTCAGTCAGTACTGAATAAAAAATCGTAACATAGCATTGAAAATAATTTATATTATAGAATCCAACGTCATGTTTGTTACAAAGAGGATAAAGTATTTTTACGTTGTTAAAACAGGTCTCAGAATGTTTCGTATCCAAAGTAGTAGGCAAAAATGTCAGAAACGGCCGTTTTTGGTAATTAATCAATGAGGGCGCCACTTGGCCGGTAGTAGGGCCTTAAGCCGTTGGTCCCGGCTGTCAATCGTGGATCTTTGACAGTCGCTACGGGTCGTCAGAAGCCCAAAAGTCTGACATCCAGTCTTACAAAGAGGTATCGTATTACCTACCCAGTAACTGGGCTGTGGAAGTCAGATAGGCAGTCGCTCCATGTAAAATACTGGTATTATAGACTGGAAGCCGACCCCAAGATAGTTGGGAAAAGGCGCGGGCAGATGTTTATTTGTCAGAGCTGTGAAAAACGGAATAGAATTAATCCAAATATAAATAATAATACTCTCGACTGAATTTCGATCATGGAGGCCAATCTCACCAGAGATTAGCCCAGTGCGCAGGAGATATTATACTGCACCAGCGTGTGCGCAAGCACAGATGCAATTTTTGTTCCTTTACTCTCACAGTGCGATGGGACGGCAATTTGACACGACCGGCAAGAGATCAGGCGCAGGACGAGCAGCTTTACATCCAAAGAGAATAGCGCAGTGACAGAAGATAGATAACGGCTAATCAAAACAAACACTTGAGAACAAAACTGTGTGTCTGTCAAGACGCCAAATAGGGTCGCGTTGGGATAGCGTTCATTACGCGTCATTCGTTCATTTTAGAGTACTTCACAGAGACAATATATCTTTCTTGTTCTGTCTCCTAGACTTTGTGCAAGTTTAAGCAGGATAGATACAGTTTTATAAATAAATATACGTGAAAACCTTTGACAGTAACACGACACCCAATTTTGTTCGTTGACAGATGCGGCAATTTGACGTAAGACCCCATTTTGTTTTTTGACAGATGGAAGGATCACCATCTCATCAATTTATTGCATGAAAGATAAAAAAGCTAAATAGGATATTCAGTCTGAGAAAAGGGCTATTATGCAAAACACATTGAGAAATGTCAGCCTGAAAAAGAAGACCCCAATCTATGCCAATCATAAATAAATTGAGAAAAGTGGAATAGGAAAACCGAAGAGACCAAAATGTCTGGGCATGCGCTACCGGCATGGGTATCATCAGAAGGCGTAAAGTCACCAATAGGGCAATGGAGAGGCTATACCTACTCGGATTGTCCTTTTGCGTGATTGAATCAGGAATGAATGATAAATGATTTTATTTTTTTAAGTAGGTTTTAACAACAGTTTTACACGTCAACTTTTTTTTTGGCAGTTTTAGCTATATAAGGCCGGTGTTTCCTAGCTGACTACCCTGAGAAGAAACACCGAAACAAACTCAAAGGTCAAAGTCTCTTTTAAAGTGTTAAAATCCATACAACATGTACTGGTCATACCCGCAGGAGAACCAAGATTACCGACATAACCCGAAAGATCACCAAACTAAAGTAGCAATGGACTGTGCACATTTTTCAATCATCACATTGCTCGCCGAACAGATGGTCGATGGGGCCGAAAGGTTCTAGAGTGGCGATCGCGTACCGGAAGGCACAGCGTTCGAAGGCCTCCCACAGAGTAGACCGATGACCTGGTGGGGGTCGCGAAAATCCGATGGATGTGAGATGCGCAGGACCAATCATTGTGGCGACACTTGTGGAGACCTAATATGTCTAGCAGTGGACTTCTTTCGTTTGAAATGGAGATGATAATGATACGCCCTCGAAAGTTCACGTGGTCAGTCCCCTTTTTTTTCGTGCGGTACTTTTCCCGCGCTAGGTGGAGCAGGAGGAATTGTCAGACTCTTACTGACTAAAACCCACCCCTGTTCCTTCAGTTGCTTGTGTTATAGCCGCGGTAACTATTTTTCAAATTTATCCGCGACCCAGACAGGCATCGGTCCTAGCAGACCCGGTCAGTTGTTGCTGACATCTCCTTGAGGCGCGCGTGGAACATTATGCGCCGTTGACTCGGGCCTGGTCCTTATCGCACTGTGAGCTCACCAGCCGCAAGCCCGCGCCTACGCCTACGACGCCTGGGGCGTCTCCTGCGGCGACGTGGTCAGTAGCTAGTATGTATTTTAGACAATTGTTATCGCTGATGGTAAGGAGTCCTGATTACTTCACTATCAATCTGTACTTACTTCCTATTTGCATCTCCGTTTGATAAAAAAACCGCTGATATCAAAGCATTGTTCTAAATATTCGGACGCAGCACTTCATACAAAAGCCGTGGGTAGTTCTAAACGGAGTCACGTAGATATGTACTTATTGCGTCTTTGTAGTGATAGCATTGTGTATTCAAGTCGCGTGTGCGAGTGGTGTCAGATGAGCGCGGGGATGGAGATGAGCGGAGCGGTAAGCGATATTGTACGCAACAGTACAGTTACAATCGTCCAGACATTTGGACCCATACTATGACGCGTTTTAACCTTAACCTACTATAACCAAATAGATATGTTATTCCTCTCCAAAAAAGGTGATTTTTAAGTGATTTATTTAATAATTTATGTACACACAGAGACACAGTAACAATAGACATAATTATAAATATAGTACAAAGGAACTGCTTATTTCTTAAGAAATTTCTATCAGCAGACCTGCGATAGGACAAATGAGAAAGAAATGTAGACAAAAGTGTGTAAGAAACAGAAAAAAGAATACGAGATCTATCAAATAAACCTACTTATATTGTAAAAATAAATATATACTTACAAATATATACCTAATACTATGAATAGATACATGACATACATATATATAAAAAATATTATAATAGGGAGGAAAGGTAGTGCTCTTTAACACGATTTTTGAAGAGAGAAATTGACTTCAAGTCTCGAATGCTAGGCGGAAGCGAGTTCCACAATCTTACTGCATGGACAAAGAAGGAGTAGGAATAGTAACTGGATTTATGAGGATGGGATTTAAGGAGGGATCTAAGGTGAGACCTGCACGGCGCGTCACCAGGGCGAGCGTAAGAAATTCGCTCACGCAGGTAGGAGGGATAAGACGGGTTGTGTAGAATGTTGTAAAGGAGACATGTATAGCTCCGTCTTTCTCTTCCACACTGGAACAATGACGTCTGTAACACGACATAGTAATAACTTTTTTTTTAAATTATCTATATTTTTATGGTTGTGACGGCTTTGTTCCTACCAATGGTAGTTTTATTTAACACTACATGTTCACTTGCTACTTTTTTTTACGTAAGCGCAAATGTATCTACCTACCCATTTTCATCTGTGGTATAAGTATACCTACCACCTATTATTCATTTTAATATCTGTCAAGCATTTTTTAGTGCTTAGAGTAAAAAAACTTTTTTACACAAAATATAACCGAAGTAAAAAAAAAAAACGAAAAAAGTGCAAAATAACTTTAATTTCGGAAGTCGGTTTTTCTGGTTTTGTTTCTTCGTTTTTTGAACTCTTTCCATTGTCTATCTCCGAAGATCTTAATCAGATTCTAATTTGTATATACTAGAACCTTCTTTGAAAAATATGCATTTGAATAACGAAAACCCCATCCAAATAGGATTAGTAGTTTTCGAGAAAATCGCGGACAAACAAGCATACATACATACATACAGAACCTCCTCTTTTGAAATCGGTTCAAAATAATTTATTAAAGCTTTGTTGAAGTTTTTAAACGAGTAAAGTCGCAGATAACCATCATTACCATTCATTTCAGTCGAAAGACGTTCATTCCACAACATAGGCCTTATTTAAGTGTTGTTGTCATCACATTGACTGGTCCTGTTACTGTAGCTAGGTCTCGCATCTAGCGGGTGTGCAGAAAACCGCTTAGCAACAAATGTCTGCTAATGTAACCGCACCTTTACTTCGACGTAGTATAAGGAAACACAGTTCAAGTACAATATAACATACGTAATGGTTACTTATGTATCTTACGAGCAATTTATTGTTATGTTTAAGCGTGTCAACCTCTTCAATGCGTAGGTCATATGACAGCAAAAATAATTACGACCGCAATTAATCTTCCTAGCCTTTTCCCAACTATGTTAGGGCCAGTCCCAGGGTTCCAGTATTACCGGATGCTGCTGAGTACCAGTATTTTACATGGACTGACTGCCTATCTGACCTCCACAACCCAGTTACTGGGTAATACGGTACTATTTGGGAAGACTGATGTCAGATTCAGCTTCTGACTATCCGTAACGACTGTCAAAGATCTACAAATGACCGCTGCGACCAAAGGCTTTTTATTTTTGGGTGTGGGAAATCATCTTATAACTTCTCCCGGTCTGGGTGGAGCGGGAGGGCGTGTCAGACTTTTACTGATTAGACCCTACCACTGTTCCTTCCTTGCTTGAGTGCTCAGGAGCGCGGTAACTCTGTTACGAATTTATCCGCGACCCCTTGGAATACCAACGGCTTGACATGGTTTCCGAGGCATGGAGGAATCTTGTTATGTTAAGATGATCACCCGTCCACAGACCGACCTCTGCAAGCGTTGCTTAACCTTGGAGAACAACCGGTGCGGATTTTATTATTTTTAACCGACTTTCGAAAAAGGAGGAGGTTCTATGTTCGAATGTATGTATGTTTTTTTTTTTTGGAACGAAGTTCCTTATCGCGCGTTGTGAAAGGGGGCTAGACGGAAAAAATTCTTACGAAAAGTTGTCACGACACTAATGAGGCTGTCCATCCAAAAAGATTGTGTTGGAAAAACAATCTAATAAAAACTTCTTGTATTTTTGGTGGGTAGCTACAAAGTTTGCAAGCAGATCAAGCATTATCTAACCAATTTCGTGTGTTAAATCTAGCGGAGCTTGGAACAATCTAACTTCGAATCTAATCTGGAGTCTCTAACCCATAAATACTTATAACTTAAAAAAAATAAAATTTTATTACAATTACTTCACTAATTAATCGAAAGGAACTTCGTTCCATCCGGGTGTCCCTTGACACCTCTCAAGTTTTTTTTTATGTATGTCCGCCGATTTATCCGAAAGAATATACTCCCGAGGTGGTCTCATATAAATTTATCGAAATTGCTGTAGCGCTTTTTGAGAAACTGAACAAAAACGAAAAATTTGTTTACCTCGATGACGTTTTGGTGTACTCCAAATGTTTAAATTCCTCGTTCCATGTTATTGGGGTTTTTAGTTGTGGGGTATACCAACTAAAAAGTGAAAAATAAAAAACTTTTTTACAAAAAAAACAACCGACTTTCAAAAAAAAAATACACTAAAAATTAAAAAATAACTCTAATTTCGGAAGTCGGTGTCAAATAACGAAGAAGAAAATTACAAAACACCGACTTCCGAAATTAAAGTTATTTTTTAATTTTTAGTGTATTTTTTTTTTGAAAGTCGGTTGGTTTTTTTATCCACTAGCTCTTCAATATGAATTACGACCAACACTGCTTTGATAATAGCTTCATCATCGGAGGAGGAGAGACAACATGGCAGGTGCATAAACTGAGAAAATATTACTTAGAAGAAAATGGTTACGAAAGTATATATTACATACATATATAGTTCGTCATCAGTTGAGCCTTTATCCAGGTATGTTGGGATCAGCTTTCAGTATAACCAGATGCAACTGAATATCAACATTTTACATGGAGCGGCTGATCGAATCAGTAATGATGCTATCCGCAATAGAACCAAGGTTACCAAAACAGTCCGAAAAATCGCCAAAATGAAGTGGCAGTGGGTAGGGTACATTGTTCGCAGAACCGTTGGTTGATTGGGCTGCAAAGTTCTGGAGTGGCGACCGTGTACCAAGACGCGGCGTTGGGAGGCCACCCAGAAGGTGGACCGATGACTGGTGACGGGAATCCAATGGATGCGACGAGCATAGGACTGGTCGTTGTGTTTTGTTACTTGGGATGCCTATGTCCAGCAGTGGACGTCTTTCGGCCGTAATGATGATGATGATGATGATGAATGAGACTTTAAATTCTTGCAAGATTTAAATTAAATTAATTTTTAACCTGTAAAGCCCCGAAACTCACCGGTGAGTCGGACCAAAAAAAAAAAAATTACTGAGAATAAAAAAAAAAAAATAATCGGCTGTCAACCCGGGTTGTCCTCGGGGTTTAATTTGACAACCCGGATTTTGCCATGGGGCTTCACAGGTTTTTATTTAGATTTTTCTTACAACCTTTTACACATGCCGTTAAGTGACAGGCAAATAGTTTTATTAAATTACAAAAACTTTTTTACAAGAAAAACAACCGACTTCCAAAGACTTCCAAAAAATAAACTACACTAAAAATAAAAAAATAACTTTATTTCGGAAGTCGGTGTTTGTATTTATTTTCTTCGTTATTTGACACCGACTTCCGAAATTAAAGTTATTTTTTAATTTTTAGTGTAGTTTCTCTTTTTATTTTCGTTTTTTTTTCGAATTTTCGAAATTACGCAGTTGAAGTTACAATAACGCAATGAATATCAGACGTATCCGAGAAGTACCTACGTGGCTTAGAGCGAACGGGCGGGGCTTAACTCCACTTGCCTGAGTTCGCGTTACAAAGCGTGCAATACAAAATAGCTTGTTTTTTCATACCTAAAAATAAAAGTCGTTTCCCAGCAATAATTTTTGCGCAAAGCTACTTTGTTAGATGTACAGTATGCGTAGTTGACGGTTATGTGATGTGTCTTTTTACACCCTGTATAATTTATTAGAATAAAGATACTACATAGAATGCCATGAAGAAATCACACACGTAGGTACAAGCCAATGCGATGTGAGATCCGCTTCATTTGTGTGAGAATCACCTTAACCTCTATGGCCTTCTTAGGCACACAAAAAAAAAAAATCATAGAAAAAAACATTTTTTCTTTAAAGTTCATTTAATTTATCACAGACAAACACCATTTATCATATTTATACATAATAATTACTAATTACAACAGATTCAGAAGAAATGGTATATTTTACATTTTTATAAAAAATGTTTCAACAGTGTTTGAACATTACAATACAACAACACCGTGAGTATGGGCACATAATTTTAAGACGGATTAAACAACATGTTTGTAATTATTTATCTCACAAAGGCGGTTTGGTCTTGCTTGTGTGTGTAGATTCACGTGCCCATTGATTCTGTGTGTGTAAGCTATTTTCTATTACACCCAGTGCTCCGAGCGTACGCACTTAGAAAAAAACCCACCGCTCGTCATACACGGTAGATTGACAAGCGGCGGGTTTTGAAGGATTGAAGGCGGGTTGTTCTTGGTGTGTATAGATTTTACACACACCAAGACCAACCCGCTTTGGTGAGATAGAACAACTGTCCTATGGGTTATTAAGATGAGATTATAATATACACACACCAAGACCAACCCACCTTGGTGAGATAGAACAACTGTCCTATGGCTTATTAAGATGAGATTATAATCTACACATACCTTGGTGAGATACCATTCTTGACCAACCCGCCTTGGTGAGATAGCACAACTGTCCTATGGCTTATTAAGATGAGATTATAATCTACACACCAAGACCAACCCACCTTGGTGAGATAGAACAACTGTCCTATGGCTTATTAAGATGAGATTATAATCTACACACACCTTGGTGAGATACCATTCTTGACCAACCCGCCTTGGTGAGATAGAACAACTGTCCTATGGCTTATTAAGATGAGATTATAATCTACACACCAAGACCAACCCACCTTGGTGAGATAGAACAACTGTCCTATGGCTTATTAAGATGAGATTATAATCTACACACACCTTGGTGAGATACCATTCTAGACCTACCCGCCTTGGTGAGATAGAACAACTGCCCTATGGCTTATTAAGATGAGATTATAATCTACACAAACCAAGACCAACCCGCTTTGGTGAGATAGAACAACTGTACTTTGACTTATTAAGATGAGATTATAATCTACACACACCAAGACCAACCCGCCTTGGTGAGATAGAACAACTGTACTAGAGATTATGCATCTACACAGAAAACAGGATGGCTTTTAATCCATTGGCAATATTTCAGAGATTGAAAGTATTAAGAACAACTATAAAAAACCGCATTGCAGGAAACAACTAAAAAGTTCCAAACAAGCAGTCTGAATGATGCAGTTGGTACAAATACCACCAACTGCATAAGACTACATGAAAAGTTTTATGTGTTGTTTGTTACTCTACTAACTGATACAAGTATATAGTTGGATAGGTTAGATTAGACAGAGATACTTCCATAGTTTAAATTGTTGCTTATGCATGAGTACATTCAATCCCCGAAGGATTGCGATTAAATAAAAAGTCACCTTGTATATAGGATTATTCTGGAAATGTAAGGCTTGTCGTCGTTATGTGTGATTCTACATTAGAAGTGAAACAGAGGATTATCAGAAGCTTTTATATCAAATAAAGAATTATCTGTTGAAGGACTGCTATTTGCAAAACTTAAAGTGATTCGAATTTGAAAATAAAGATTATACAACTATCATATTATACGAGACTGAAGAAGTGACAGAGAGCTATATTAAAAACATGGTCATGCATGATGCAAAGTCTTTATCAGACCAAATACATCTTTATGCAACAACATTCAAGCCTAGATGTATTCTAAGTCCTTTTGAAGGAAACTTCCTCCACTTTATTCGAATCGGTCGCCATGATCATGGAGAAAAACCTCCGCTATATGTCAATAATAAATTACATATATTAGTTTTTTACTCTTGATAGGCTCGTATTTGACCACTATCTCACTTGATGGTAAGCAATGATGTGGTCGACGATGGAGCACATTTGCCTAGAAGTGACCTATTTACTCTTGACTTAAAGAACTCCAGGTTGTAGCTATCAGGTTCAAACTCCAGCATGAAATTCCACTCCTTAGGTGTACGCACAATGATTGTGTTCCCAATCGTTACGTGCGTATGGGTAGGATGTCCACCATGTACCGGTGGCGCATCGCCGTACGTCTACTGGTCCAATGATGGAACAGACTTGGTGGAATTAGACTAGATTAGGCAATTCCGACGCACACTCCCCGATATGAAATCGATAGAAAACCGACAGGCTTGCAAATTGCTTCAAATCAGCATCGGCGTCGATGCAAATTTGATTGATTCGAGTGGAGGAAATGACTTCGAATATAAATGGTAAATGTTCTGGTAAGCCACATAGGTTCTATATTGCAGGCAAGTGAATATAGTAGGTACTTAAATTAACTAACTTATCCTAGTCAATAGAAAGTTTTCTGAAGGAGCCATCGATTCCAAACAGTTCATCATAGTTGGTAGGTTTGCCAGGTCGGAGAGCCTCCTGAGCCGTGAGTGAATCCTGTTTCATGAACCATTCTCTGTATTCTTCCAGCTTCCTCACCCAAGCAGCTGCAAAAGCGAAGATAAAATTAATATTTACGGCGATGAAATCAGATTTTTTGGAGTAGGTATCCTTAATCTTAACAGCAAAATGTGACTAAGGAACGCTTCGAAAAGTACATAAGGCATTAAGGGAATCAAAGAAAAATAAAAGATAATTTTTAAGGTTCATTTTTGGAAGACATATACAGATGTGAACGGAGGCAACGATATGCTCATGAATGCTTGAGATACTGAGAGAATGCCCGAAAAAAATAATTAAAGAAAAGAAAGACACTGAATGAAAATCTGTTTAAGAATGAGAAATTGAAAACATACAATTGATCTCATCAAGCGAGGGTCCAGTGCCACCATATTCTGCAGGCAGCAACTCCTTAGGTATATGCTCGTGAAGGGCGTTGAAGCTACTGTGAAAATGGACCTGAAACGTAACACATTATCATCAGTAAACATGGCAAGTAAGCTCTTACCAGTGCATAACTCATCAAAAACAGACTTCATCGAAGAAACAAATAGGGAAAATTCTCGATTAATCAGTAAATAAGAAGCTTTAAATGCAAATTTCATATTTCTAGGGGGAGGCGAATTGGAAGACAATGACTCAGAATAATTAATAAAAATAACTTTGACATTCATCTAAGAAGTAAAACAAAATGTTGATAGGTTAAACTTACTCTTTTCCTCATCTTTTCCTTTAGGAAAGGTTTGACGATATTGTAGAGAGCATCTATCAGAGGCGTTGAGTTTACCACGTGGACCTCTTTAAGTTTGATTGGATACGCCTCCTGAAATACAATCATATGGTATATTAGATTTCTTCCAAAAATAAGCTACGTGAGGTGCCTGAAGTTAGTCATGTAGCACAGATTTGCGGAAACAGCTTCTAGTTTTTTTTATATAATAGGTACAGGATATTATGGGAAAAAATATATGAATACAACTATGTAGATTAATGTCACACAAGTCGTTAAAGCAACCAGTTTTGATGAGAAACTATCAGATTTGTTGCATTTACAGAATACAAAGGATATAAAAGTGATTCAAATAATTTTTTTTTTGTTCAATTTTTTCGTAAAATAAACATCATCGGCTATTACGAGTATTAGACTGGTTTTCCAAGTGCAAATCACTAATATTCTGCCTTTTGCATTATACAGCATACCATGCTTTTTATTACTAGTTTCTTTGGGTTCATCGTCAGTCTACCTATTCCCATACTACATATATGCATTGGCCAATTTTAGGTCTCCATTCAAAATCTCGTCTTTTCTGCCACAGTTTCTACTAAACCATTAGTTGCTCTGGTTTTTTTCCATTAACTTCTCTCAAATAGTGCTGCTTTACCCGATAAAAATTAACGAAAATTTTAACGTACTGCTAATGTTAAGTTATTACCTGAACACAAATAAAGAACTTTTTCAACGCCGATGGCGATATCTTCCCCAGATGACTCGGAGCAACAATAGAAGCGTCTAGAATATACACGTCTCCCGCTACTCCTTCTATTTCTTCCATCAGTCTGACGTCACCGATCATCATTGCGATCTTGAACGCGTCATTTAGCTGGTGCGTGTCGAGGTTCTTGTCGAGGCCTGCCGATGTTACAGATTACAATATAGAGTTAAGTGTTAAAATGATTATGCATTTCTGGTTCGTACTTACTGAAATAGATTTTTGTAACTAAAACAAGATTTGCTCTAGTACTGTCCCATGTCGTTTTCAAATAATATGTCGTTTATGGATACGAAAGCGAAACTAACTACCAGAGGTTCATGAGAGTGATTATCAAAATATTTTGGTAATATGAGGTAAGGGATTGATCATGTGACATTTTGATAATATTTATTTTATATATTCATCAACAACAAGTTTTTCGATACAAAATTTTACAAGACACACTAGTAGACCTCTGGGGTCTGTCTTAGCATGCGATGGCCTGAGAGTTGATCAACGTGCCATTACACAGTCTTTGAATATTAAGTTATGTTAGGTACAATGGAGTTTATGTAGTAATTTTTCAGTTTGCGCTTTATGGTTTTGAAACGAAGTTCCTTATCGCGCGTTGCAAAATGGGGCTAGACGAAAAATTAGGACCAAAAGTTGTAACAACACTTTTTGTTCCAAAAGTTGTAACGACACTTTTTGCTATAGTTGTTGTTAGTTTAGTTGAGTTGAGTTGAGTTGAGCTGAGCTGAGCTAAGCTGAGCTGAGCTGAGTTGAGTTGAGTTGAGCTGAGCTGAGCTGAGCTGAGTTGAGTTGAGATGAGATGAGATTAGATGAGATGAGATGATGAAGTATAACTTCTTACGTGCGTACATAAGTACACACACACTTTTTTTTTGAGTCTGTGCGTAATAGCATTTTTACATAAGACTGAGTCGGCAGTGCGGTTAATATTACAATATATTTGTTAATAATAAAAAAAAAAATATATTACAATTCCTTCACTAATTAATCGAAAGGAACTTCGTTCCATCCGGGTGTCCCTTGACACCTCTCAAGTTTTATTGTTCAATAAGTCTCTAACATCTAAATGTATTTGGTTTAATAAACTGGGTATTGAGAAAGACGCGGTGCGCCTGCCATAGACATTATTTTTGAGTGGCACTTGAAGTGATTTCATTTTTGCTTGTCGTGTGTCTATATAAGTCATATTTGATTGGAATTTGAATATCCGTGTTTTCAAAATATTCTATGAGGAACAAGTACTCACGATATTTTGTTCTTACATAGTTAGATACGAGTACTCTCAATGTGATAGTGACTGTCAATTCTATACATTTTCCTGAGATGGTGAGCAAGAGACAAAGGCATACAAGATACAGTTGTCAGCTACAGTATTCTAGAAAGAAAATACCTTTACATTTAGTTAATTGGCCATACTTTTTCATTGTCATACAGAAAAAAAACTACAGTATTTTGCAAATTGGCCGAAGAATCACACGCCATATTACATACCTACTAAGAAGAAAGAACTACTTGAAGATAAGTTATAAGTGAGTGCAGAATATTTTTATGTTGCTTTATTAAAAACACTGAAATTAACTTGACAAGGCTAGTACTATAACTTATTGTTATTTTATCATTTAATTAACTTAAATTACAACGGAAATCAGCTGTAAAGCCTTTTTTTAGAAAGAAAGAAAGAAAAACAAATTATTCGTGTGAAAGCGCCGCACATACACAAATATGTTGCTTTATACAGGGTGTAACGGAAAGGTGTGGTCATATTTTAAGAACCGGTTCTGCCCATGGAGTTGAACAACTTTCTTAAAAAGAAAAAATAAAAAAAATCCAAAAAAAAAAAATTGAATATCCATTTAAACTTATAATAAGCTGATCAATATTTGTATGGGAGGTAAAAACATTTTTGAGAATTTCCTCAGGTTTTCTTGAAGAAAGTTGTTCATATCGATGGGCAGATGCAGTTCTTAAAATATGACCACACCTTTCCGTTACACCCTGTAGAAGCCTAAAAACTAAATGAGTGGGTAGGTATGGAATACAATTCTAATGGGTTCCGTAGTCAATAAGAAACCCTTATAGTTTCGCCATGTCTGTCTGTCCATCCGTCCCCAGCTTAGCTCAGAGACTCTTAGGGTCGATTTCACCAATTCTAAACGCCCAGTTTTCGACGTTTAAGCTCGCTTAAACGTGTTTAGCCGCTGTCATAAGGCTGAAGAGGTTATTTGTTTGTTTGGTTGGACGCGCTAATCTCAGGAACTAGTTGATCGAATTGAAAAAATATTTTTTTGTTGAATAGTGCATTTATCGAGAAAGGCTATATAACATTACGCTGCGACCAACAGGACCGAAGCATCAATGCAAAATGTGGCAAAAACGGAAAAAAAAACCATTTGAGAGCTTCAGGTGCGTGCGTAATGCGTATCACGGAATTGTTCCCTTTTAAAGTTCTAAAATAAAGTCCGTGACAGCATATGTCTATCTTTTAAGGTTAACTTACTATAATCTTTTTATAGTTTTTATTTTTTACGCTAAGCTTAGTTCAGTAAAACTTAGTTTATAGATCGAATGGTGAAATCGGCCCTTAGTACTAGAAAGCTATAATTTGGCATGGATTTACATATTAATCACGCCTACAAAGTGATAAAATAATATCACGAAAAAAAAATATGGCACCTCCTGTACACGCAAAGTGGTGATGTTTTTTTTTTCTCGTCTATCCCATGGTGTGGGGTATCGTTGGATAGGCCATTCAAAAATATTACGGGTCTGTGAAGACCATTTTTTAATTCAGGTATCCATTTGCGTAAAATTAAGCTTTAAATTGCTTGTTAGAGTCAAGGCCCCCCCTGCCAGCTAAAGGTTGCTTTTAGATATTTGAAAAAATTCAAGGCAGCAGTATTTATAACGAAATTATAAGGGAAACTATCACGAGTAAGTAAGCTTTGTTAGTTTTAGAGTAATAGTTGCCCAACTTATAAAATGTTCCTACTTGTTAAACGTACAAAATACAAAAAAAAAATACTTAGGTGAAGTACGGTCTACGGAACCCTACCTAGCGCGTGGCCCAACACGCACTTAGTCGATTTTTTTTGTTTCATATTTCATTAATGAGGTCATATTACAATGGAAACTGTAAAAAATACTAGTTCAACAGGTTTGTTCACATAGGATTTCCTACGATTGTTGTGACATAACGCCGGGAAATATATAAAAAGGGGTACTTTATCGCGAAATAGACTAAGTTTCACTAAGTCATGCGGTATTGACTACTAATTGGTTTTGTCATGCGATCGATATAAGTGTTGTTTTGTTAAGGAAAATAATAATAAAGATGAGTCATTGGTATAGGAAATTGTTGTTCAAGACTTTATTTTATTGTTTGCCTTCTCGTTACAATTTTTCGTATACTTCTTCTTTTTTTTTTATATACTTCTAAACTGAAAGATTTCTTTAATTGTTTGCTATCATAATTTTTCAAAATATTACCAATACATTTTCTCACCTTTGCAAATTGTAACTCTTCTTCCGGAGGGAGTCAATCCGGGCATGGTGGGGGTCTGCCTGAAATATGATAAATAAAAGTTCTTAGTCAGGTTTAGTATAGTTGGATAGAATTTTTACAAGAAAACTTTTAAATAGCAGTATCTTAATGTAGGTAGTAATGGCGCATATTAAATCTTGATTTTCGAGAAGATTGTGAATTATAGTGATTGTTTGGTACTGACTCAACGACATTAATTCCACTGGGCACTTTCATAATAAACCAAATCTGACACTCACGCTTTAGACATAAGGTCCATAAGTTCTGGCCTCATAACGTCCCTGTTAGTGAAGAATTCTGGGCAGGCTGCCCTCATTGTGAAGTACATGTCCAGCTTCCTCTTGCATTTCTCTAGGGAGAAGTTGCATCCTCGCAGGAAGGTCATCAAACAGCGGTCCTCTGGGGACAAAAAGATTTATCATTAGTGATTTCCTTAGTTTAATTCCTAAGCCAGTGGTTCCTTTTTGCAGCAGGAGTGATATTCTATGAAGTTCACTTCGAAGTAACCACACACAAATCAATTATAATGAGAGAGAAAAGAAAATTTTCCTCTCAAAAATATGTATCAAGATCTCTTTAGTGCGCATGCAGTAACTATAAAATGATGGGACTAAAAAGTTTACGTTGGCAATACAATAACATTTTGCTTGAACTGGTAACTTTTAAGCGTTTGGGTCCCCTAATAGCTTTCTGCATATTTCTTAAATCCTCTGTCAAATTTAGTGTCTTAAAACACAGCAAATGACTCTTTAAAGGACACTCAATTATTGTTTGGATTTTGCCCACCCGTTATGGCACAATCCTTCAAAATTTGTACCACCAAACTCACCCCACTCATCAGGTAAATGCGGCTGCTTCCGCAGCCACTCCTTGATGGCTGCCAGGTCTTGGTCCCTGGTGTTAACGTTCTCATTCAGCTCCACTCTGATCCTTTCCCACATTTCACCTTTTGGCTGCACCAGCATCACGGAAGCTGACGCCATTTTGATTTCTGTAAAAATAGAAAGACGTTTGTCATTTCTTTCTGTTATGACCAAAATTAAGAATATCTCCCGGCTTCATGGTGATAGTAGGAAAAGTGTATTTTCCAGCCAGTAGAAGGCAAAATATAACTCTGCTCTATCCAGACGGAGGGTATCTATGTGGATATTTCCAGACAGAATAAGAGGGTACCTGTTTCTCTAGAAGACCTAATATTTTTTGGCACACACTTCAATTTTACTCATAAAAAATTTTGGAGGATACTATCATTAGCTTCTTATTTTAGAAAAAAAAAACGCTTCTTCTCTCTTGCGAGCCATAGAAAAATTGCTCAAACCGTGGCATATATTACTCAGCAAGGTTGGTATTGGTCATAATGTTGACTTATCAGGGTGTGGCAGATGTCATGTAATATTTGGTCGTCATTGCGCTTGCTGAGACCGAAAACGCATTGCGAGGTGAAAAAAAAAATGGTGGCTTGCTTAGCACCTAAAGCCTAAGAGAAACTACGCGCGTTTGGGGACTTCACGAGTCGCCCAGCATGTATCAGTGCGGCCAGGTTACTTGTTAGGCTCTGGGTGCTAACCAAACCGTGGTGTTTTTTGAGGGTGGAAAATCATCCTATGACTTCTCCCGCTTTGGGTGGAGCGGGAGGGCGTGTCAGACTTTTACTGACTAAAACCCACCCTTATTCCTTCCTTGCCTGAGTGCCCAGGGGCGCGGTTACTGTTACGAATTTATCCGCATTGGCATGCATGCATCGGCCATGTCGGGCCCCGTCAGTGGTGGCTGACATCTCTTTGAGGCACGCGTGGAACTCGGGCACCTTACCAAGCCTGCAAGTGCGTTTTCAGCCTTAGGTAAATGTGTAATATTTCATTTATAAATAAAGGAAATTCGCTTACATTTTTCGTCAACCCCCACACTGTAATCTCTCTGCTTAATAACTTAATACTGATACATCAAATCCACCATATCTGCCGCAAGTATACCTTATCATGGATATCAATACTTTTACTACATTTGAATCAGTATTGCCTTGTTATCTCGTCGATAAAGTTAATGGAAATGATGTGTCACTTCCGAAATGACTGGCAATACAAAACATATGATATATTGCGATGGTTCTCATGTTTAGTGCCTTTTTACATGCCCAAGCTGCTGGGTAGTATGTGTTTAGTAGGTGGTAGTTAAGTGGATCGGTAGGTATGAAAGCTTTTGTATGTACAGATACAATTTATCAGACTTACGCAACAGTTGGTCACCTACCTTTCTTAGCAGCCTGAACGTGTAAAAATTCACTGAAGGTCCATATTATCTAGACATAACCGCAATCTATCAAGCCTCAAAGTTGAGTAAATATTTTATTTATTTTATATTAGAATAGAATTGAATAAAACTTTATTGTACACCAAAACAGTCACACAATTGTTGTTGTTGTATTGTGTATTGTTGTACTTTTTTTTTCGGAATAAAAAGAATCATCAAAATCTATTCACAAATGGCAGAGATATTGCCATACATATATATATATGTATATTATACATCCGAATTGATAACCTCCTCGTTTTTGAAGTCGATTAAAAAGAGATCAATAAGTTAGACTGAAACTGTGATTTATAAAGGTTTGAACATGCATTGAGCAAGCGCTACCTATATTAAAAGGTATTTTTCCTACACCCTCTCGCTTCCGACAATGTATTACGGCTGGAAGCGAGAGATTATTCGAAGCAACGCAATAGTTCCCTGTATATCCCTGTTTGTAAGTACTTTACGGCAACTCTGAACACAGAAAATTTCGCTGTATATTCTTTAATTTGGGTACAAGCAGCGAGAGAAGCCGTAGACACAGCATATAGGAATATGTTTATCGGCAGAAGCGCGATATTAAGTATTCACCAAATTCCTGTGTCCGGTAAAACCAAGTGTCGACTGACCTTTTCAAATGACACCTGACTAACGACGACGAAGGAAATTATTATAATTGTCGCAATAATTATAATAATAGGTACCAGTCTGTTATTATTCTACAGTAGGGCAAAGGGCTCTGAAATACGGAGAAGAAACTATCACGCTTGGTTAAAACACGTCTCCGAGATTTTTTTTGAATGAAGTTTTGTTTAATTGATTTAAGGCGAAGTGGCGATTTTCAATTTTTTTTTCTTGTAACAATAAATTAAAAGTAAAATATATATTTTTAAACAAGATTTAGAACTTTGTCATCATGAGTAATGGAAAATACTAATGGTAATAATACAAACTAGGCCAAAATCAACTGTCCTACCGTTTGCATCAGGAAGTTCTAGTACGTACATCCTAGCGCCATCATCAGATCAGCTCGATGGTATCATAATATGTATTGGAAATTATGACATCGCCTTGGACGCATCTTTATGGGTGTTATTATGTAAACGAATAAAAAAATAAAAATAAACAATAGGTATTGTATTGAAATGTCCCCGGACTTAGATAAATTTCAGTTCGTTGTTGTTCGCTTCATCATTTTTCAAACACTTGTTGGCAAGTCCAGTGACAATTTAATATTATGATACCATCGAGCTGATCTGATGATGTCACTGGGATGTAGGAACTGGAACTTTCTGATGGCAAATGGTAGGACAGTTGAATTTGGGATATGTTTTGTTATTAATCAATATGCCTAGCCTTTTCCCAACTATCTTGGGGTCGGCTTCCAGTCTAACCGGATCCAGCTGAATACCAGTATTTTACATGAAGCGACTGCCTATCTGACCTCCACAACCCAGTTACTGGGTAATACGATAACACTTGGTAAGTCACTTTCGGGCTTCTGACGACCCGTAACGACTGTCAAAGATCCACGATTGTCTGCCGGGTCCAATGGCATAACGTGCTTTCCGAGGCGCGGAGGAGTCTCGGTATGTAAAGATGGTCACCCATCATTGACCAACCCCGGCAAGTGTAGCTTAACCTGATGGATCGACCCGTACGGCTGTTACTACTTTAACCACGAGCTCTCAGTATTTGTTTTTTTTATCATGAGTACTTTTTGTTACACAATCATAATGACGAGGGTCTAATGAGCTTGTTTTTTTTTAACTATTTTTTATGTCTACTTTTCATCCAACTTTTTGTTTATCGAGAAAAACAAGTAAACATAAAATGACGTAGTAATTCACCTATTAGGTAAACATTACTAATTAACACTGTCTGCATTTACTGTGTGCAATAACGCAACATAACCTGACACCTATTAATATGACATTGACCTTGTGCTGGTGAACATTGAACTTACGTAAGTAAATATATTTTTATATTATGTAGCAATTACTCACTATCAAGCATAATCAGCCTTTATACTGTAATGTTCCCACAGCTGATAGGTACTTAGGCCTACTCTATACGGCGGCAGCGACCTCTCGCGCCCTGGTCCGGCCATGGTGCGGAGCTAGAGGAAATGGGAAGCAGTCTCCTCCTTGTACGAAGCAGTAATGCTCGCGAAGGAGGAGGCGGAATAGGTGAGGGAGACTCAACGGAGTCGCCCTCACGCCCCCAGCAGCAGCCACTGCAGGAGACGCCCTGGGCGTCTGGGGTCGCGGGACGATCTCCGGCCACCGTAAACGCGGGCCTGCGGACGGCAAGTAATAGGTAGCTCGCCGTCCGATCAGCACCAGGCCCGGGAGTCGACGGCGTGTAGTGTTCCACGCGCGCCTAAAAGCGATGTCAGCAACCATTGACGGGGCCCGTCATGGCCAATGCATGCATGCCTAGGGGTAGCGGATAAATTAGAAACAGAGTTACCGCTCCCCTGGGCACTCAGGCAAAAAAGGAACAGGGGTGGGTTTTAGTCAGTAAGAGTCTGACACGCCCTCCCGTTCCACCCAGAGCGGGAGAAGTCATTGGATGATTTCTCAACCCCACAAAAAAAAGCCTCCTCTCTGGGAGAGGCCCCGCGGGTTGGTAGATATCACATGTCTTCGAATTTTTGGGTCTAGGACATGCCAGATGAAATAAATTAGGTACACACTGCATACCTTTTTAAATATCTGTAGGCATGTGTTTCTGTATTAGTTTGTGACAACGCCATCTCCCAAACGGTTCAATTTGATTTGTCATTCTCATAATCAAGGTAAGCTAATTCATAAAGCCATTGCTTAACATTTTATAAAACTGAGTATTGGTAAATCAAATTATTTTTTAGTTACTTTGTTGCATACACAGAATAGATCAGGAGAAAAGAGCTAAATACAAACGCTTTTCTTTTTGTTCCTTATCCATTTTCTGTATAGTCCTATGCTTAAAAATTAATCGTACCTACATTTTGTCATTGCAGCCGAGGTAGAATACATGCCCGAGCCCTCGTGGATCAAACGACGTTTTTCAACATACTTTCTCGAATATAATATTATATAATAGTTTTATTACTAAAACTTCATCAACATAATAATTAGTAACAAATTATTGCGAGACTTGACCGGGTGACCAGCCTGGTACAATAAATACATAATTATAATTAATGGTGGCACTAGTGTGAAATACCTACACTGCATTGCGTGCCTAAAAGCGGTAGGGATAGGGGCAGGTTTTCGAGTGTGTGTTGAAAAAAATATTATCATCCCACAAAAACAGTCTTAATTAAGGGGCTACTACCGGCCAAGTGGCGCCCTCATTGAATAGAAAATCGTAGCATAGCATAGAAAATAAATATTAAAGAATCCAACGTCACGTTTGTTACTAAGAGGATAAAGTATTTTTACGTTGTTAAAACAGGTCTCAGAATGTGTCGTATCCAAAGTAGTAGGCAAAAGTGTCAGAAACGGCCTTTTTGGTACTTTTGCCTACTAATTTGGATACGAAACATTCTGAGACCTGTTTTAACAACGTAAAAATACTTTAACCTCTTTGTAACAAACATGTTGTTGGATTCTTTAATATTTATTTTCTATGCCATGCTACGATTTTTTATTTAATGAGGGCGCCACTTGGCTGGTAGTAGGGCCTTAAGTACACATATCTTTATGATCTCTTGTCTATATGTTGGTAAAAACCCATGTATTTTTTTCATTATGAAGTTTTATATCGCACAAGATTAGTACAATATATAAACATTTGTATTAGGTCTATTTGAAAGACTTTACCTACCGTAGCAACAAAAACTTCCAATGAATAGTTGATTTCCGTGAGAAGCACAAAAAGTTGTTATTATGTGGATTACATAACGTGGGATTCTTAAAAAAACATTTTCATTTATGATCATTATTACATGTCCGTGCCGTAATTAGCGAGTGATTATACCGAGTAAGAATATAATTATAATTATTTTCCTCTTCTTACAAAATTTTTATTCGAGCAATAGACACAATTATTCTGAAAGCTCATTCTGGTTATTCAAACTCACACAACCCACAATGTTCCTGCCTTCCGTTATCGAGATCGGCCACCGGGCCACCATTAAGAGGCCGTATACAAATTTTTACCGATTTCGCTGATTTTACAGTTAAAATCATGTATAAGTTTTAATGCACAACATGAAACATCATTTGAATTGTGATCTAATGTATGAGATAGTTTTCAAAAAAATATAATTACGATTAATCGTCCACAAACCGACGACGATTTTTTGAATATTTGCTGTAAGAGGTTTAGAATATCACACAATTATGAATCGTTTAGACGTCTTTGATACCAAAAAAAAAAATGTATTGTTGTAAAAGTCGTTTATACAATGTATGAATCACTTTTTATCACTTTTATACAGGCTGTAACGGAAAGGTGTGGTCATATTTTAAGAACCGGTTCTGCCCATGGGAATAAACAACTACCTTTAAGAAAACATAGAAAATTGTAAAAAAAAAAAATTGTATTTTCGATACAAAAATATCATCAGCAGATCAAGATTTGTATGGGAGGTAATTTTTTTTTTTAATTTCGTCTGTTTTTCTTGAAGAAAGTTGTTCATATCGACGGGCAGATGCAGTTCTTAAAATATGACCACACCTTTCTGTTACATTCTGTATAAAAATTATGAGTAAAAATATTTAACTTAGTCAAATTTTAGAGAAAATGTGTAAAGAATTGCTTTTGATTTTGGCTATGTAGAACTCTCGATCATAAAATTAAACAGCAAAAAATAAACTTCAGTTCAAAATCAATCCAATTCCTGAGAAAAAATATTACAAAAATTTGGCAATATTAAATCTTTTAAAACAACCCAAATCTCGACTTATAATACGCGACGCCAAAAAAAAAATATGTCGAGTCTAGCTCATTCATTAGATCATCATTGAAATGATCTTTCATGTTGTGCACTAAAACTTATAGAAATGCATTATTTTAACTGTAAAATGACGTCTGTAAAATCACTTAAATCAGCGAGTCTATGCCGTGCACGTTCCCTAAAGGAAGCGTGCAGGTGGCAGCACTGAAATATTAATGGTGTTTCATTCATATTTCGTCGCGTACTATGCCACTAGATGGGAGACTCCCTGCCCTTGAGGATAAATTTGAAAGAGTTACCTCGCCCTTGGGCATACAGGGCAGGGAAGGAACAGGGGTGGGTTTTAGTCAGTAGGAGTCTGACGCGCCCCCCGCTCCACCCTAGAGCGGGTGATGTAATTGGATGATTTCCCACACCACAAAAAAAAAAGGTGGGAGAGTCTACGCCGTATAAGTTCTCTATATTTATGCTGGTCGGTTGAATATACTTTTAAATAGTAGTCCAAATTTATGATATTATTTAGATTTGATAGGAAAAGAATTGTGTAGGTCAGTCAGTTTTGAGTTGTCAATGTAAAAGGTGTGATTAGATATTAATAGAAGTATCAAATATTGCTGTCCGGTGTTTCTAGACACACATCAGAGTCTAAAATTGCACTCCAGAAGCATGCATTTGGACCCCACGCCTCATGTTGATTGTGTCACTTCTCGGGTTCGAAAACTAATTAATTTTTTTCAAAATATTGAGATACTCAGCTGATCACACTACTCTAAAGGCAGCTTATTACGCTCTGATCCAGTAATTATTTAGAGTAAAGAGTAAAGATTAAAGAGTTTGAGTCGAAACTTTTTGAACATAGACGCCGAGTTGCTAGCCTATCGGTTTTCTACCGGTTACATTTTGGGGAGTGTGCGACGGAATTGCATAATTTGATTCCCCCAAGCCCGTTTCATCAGCGGACCACAAGACGTACGGCGAAGTGCCACCGGTTCATGGTGGACATCCCATCCATACGCACAAAGCGTTTTGAGAACACATTCATTGTGCGTACAGCTAGGGAGTGGAATTCCCTAACGGAGTCTGTGTTTCCTGATAGCTACAACCTGGGAGTCTTTAAGTCAAGAGTGAATAGGTTACTTCTAGGCAAGCGTGCTCCATCAGGTGAGATAGTGGTCAAACGCGTGCCTATCAACAATAAAAAAAAAGTAAGGAGTAGAGAGTAAAGAGTAAATGGTAAAGTGTAAAGTGTAAAAGGCTCATCATTCTCCTGCCCTTATCCCAATTTATTTGGGGTCGGCGCAACATGTCTTTTTCTTCCATACTCCTCTATTAGTCGTCATCTCTGTAGTCACCCCTTTTTTACCCATATCCTCTTTCACACAGTCCAACCATCGTTTCTTTGGCCTTCCCCTACTCTTATAGCCATCCACATCCATACACAAGACTTTCCTCACGACATTTTCTTCATTCCTCCGCATCACATGCCCATACCACGACAACCGATTTCCACACAACTTTTCAGTCAGCGGTGCCACTTTCAGACTTCCTCTTATATACTCATTCCTAATTCTATCCATGCGCGTAACACCACACATCGCTCTTAGCATTCTCATCTCAGCTACATGCAATTGCTTTTCATTCATCCCTTTTGTGGCCCAACATTCTGAACCATACAAGACAGCAGGTCTGACCATTGTTTTATAAATCTTCCCCTTAAGTTTTAGGGGAATGCGGGAGTCACAGATAGTCCCGGTGACCTGCCGCCCTTTCATCTATCCAGTGTTAATTCTGTGCTTAACAGTCCGATCTATTTCGCCATCGCTTTGCACGAGTGAACCGAGATACCGAAAATCGGAGCAGACTGGGAGAAGCGCGCCATCTAGCACTACAGCTTCAGAACTGGAGAGACCGCCGAAATCCCAGAACATGTATTCAGTTTTGGTTCTGCTGATTTTCAAGCCAACTTTCTCCAGCTTCTGTTGCCATTTCTCCAATCTGCTCTGGATCTCAGGTCCATCTTCACCGACCAGAACAATGTCGTCGGCAAACAGCATGCACCAGGGTGCCTCTTCCTGTATTTCCGACGTAAGAGCGTCCATAATCAACAGGAAGAGGTAAGGACTTAAAGCCGACCCTTGATGCAAGCCTACAGCCACACTGAACTTATCGGTGTTGCCAGCAGCCGACCGGACGTAGGTACTAGATTGTCTGTACATAGCACGAATCAACTCAACATACTTCCCAGGCAAACCTTTCTCTTTCAAGGCCCACCACAACACATCCCGAGGTACCCTATCATACGCTTTCTCAAGATCAATGAACACCATGTGCAAGTTCTTGTGCACACGTCTGTACTTCTCGCACAATTGACGGAGAGCGAAGGTGGCGTCCATTGTCCCTCGACCTGGCATAAACCCAAACTGGTTCGGGGTAATCTCACTCTCCTCTCGCAATCTTTTCTCTATCACTTTCTCCCATACTTTCATAGTATGTGACATGAGCTTTATCCCTCGATAGTTGTTGCAGTCCTGTACATCCCCTTTATTCTTGAAGATGGGCACTAGCGAACTATTGCACCATTCTTGTGGGATCACTTCTTCATACAACAACTTATTGAAGAATAAAGTCAGCCACATACATCCATCCTCTTTTAAACACTTCCATACTTCCACTGGTATGTCATCAGGGCCCATGGCCTTTCCATTTTTCATACATTGAACTGCCTTTCTTACTTCATCCATGCTAATTTCTCTCAACAAACCCATATTTACTTGTACCTCTTTGAGCACACCACTCCATTCATTCTCTTCGTTCATCAACTTTTCAAAATAAACCTTCCATCGCTCTTTTATTTCGTCATCTTTCGACAAGACTTTACCGAGTTCATCTTTCATACATTTTATATGCATTATATCCCTCGTTCTCCTTTCTCTTAATTTTGTAATCCGGTAGAGCTCCTTCTGGCCTCTAGGGCTGTCCAGTAAATTATATAACTTTTCCTGCGCCTTAGCCCTGGAAACTGCAACCGCCTTTTTTGCCTTCCTCTTCCATTCTTTATAAATTTTCTTTTTCTCTTCTTTCAAATTATCATTTCCGGTTTCTACATTCTGCCATACTTTAAACGAAATTTTCTTTTCTTTTAGCATCTTTTGCACATCTTCATTCCACCACCATGTATCCTTTTCTATCATGCCTTTACCTTGCGATTCTCCAAACACATCTTTTGCTACTCGCCTTATACAATCCGCCATCTCTTTCCAACATTCATTCACAGATTTTCCTTCCATATCCTTCATTTCTATCATTTTATCTACCACTTGACTCTTAAACATACTTGCACACTCCTCATTTTCTATCATACGCCATCTGATTTTGGGTGTGTAAAAGTGTAAAAGGCTCATAACATCACATAACCAGCCTTTTAATGTTTAGCTGGGACTTAGGCCCTGCTCTCTAGGAG
Organism: Polia nebulosa; assembly: GCA_951329385.1. Lineage (NCBI taxonomy): Eukaryota > Metazoa > Arthropoda > Insecta > Lepidoptera > Noctuidae > Polia > Polia nebulosa. The sequence continues at coordinate 11,387,801 of OX589606.1, forward strand.
AGGTGTTGGACCGTAATCCACCACGTGGCCCCAGTGTAGGTGTCACATGCCTTTGATTTTTTTGTGCTAGGACTTGCCGGTTTCTTTACGATATATTCCTTCACCATTTTGGTAGCAGTGGTGATGAAACAAATAACACAAAGAAAGGCGCGTGCCTGGGTTTGAACCGTTCTTTGCAAAATGTTACAAACAATTTAGGACGTAATTCTAAAGAATTACGTCTCAATGGCCAGACAGACTGCGAAGTCAGCTTGCAAACCTACGATACCACTACACTATAAACTATTTCCAGTCAATTCACTCCAATTCTAAGTACTTAAAAGTGATCAATATACTTCACAGTTTTCGCAACAAGTTAACCAAGTGAGCGGAACTAGTATTTGAGTTGCGACACCAAATACTCGATTTAACAGGTCACCGTGTCTAGGAGGTTAGTCTATTTCTTTTTATGTTCATTTAAATGTCGCAATCTGTAAAATTCTTGTATGTTTAGGTGGGAACTTCGTTTTGCGTGCTTTAGGTACTTCGTGATATGGAAAGAAAGAAAGAAAAGGAAAGAAAGAAAAATAATTTATTCTGCACAGATTACAAAACGCACATTAATTTTCAAAAGCCTAGTATCCGAGCAAAAATAAAATAAAACTAAACTAATTATTATTATTTTTATTATTCGGTTTTTGTTCGCAGGAAATGTGAATAAACTCTGTATAATAATTTATTCTATTTGGGTAGCCACTAACTAAAAATTACTTTTGAGGGCTTCTATAGTAGTTATTTTTAGTATACCTGGTTTTTAAATAGAGAATTAAAGTTTAAGAAAAGAAGAAAATGAAGAAGACCTATCAAGGCTTTGACAGTTTTTTTTTTCTATTTATAAAACGTTGCCCCACACTAGGAATTACTCCTGTATCGTGGGTGCGTTCACAAACATTTATACTCACATACACAAGACACCCAAACCGGGAACAACTATCTGTAGGGCATACAAATATTTGTTCCGTGCGGGCATCGAACCCGCGGCACGCAGCGCAGCAGACGAACGCTCAACCACTGCGCCAACCGTGTCGTCAAACTTGTTTTTGACAAGTTTTTATGCTGAATTAGTCGTTTACAAGTTGACCATTTCGAAACTTAAATAACCAATATTGGTGAACTACACTGCTGTCCAAAGAAACTGCATCAAAGTACAATGGTTTTTAACCAACTTCCAAAAGGAGGAGTTATGTCTATTTATAAAAAAAACTTAAAGACGAATTGAGAACTCAATTCATCTGTATGTTTTTTTTTGTATGTTTATTACGCGATTTCTGCGCCACTTTCTTTTTTTTTGTGAGGAGATTTGCATGATTATTTTTTTGTTTCATAGGTCATACTTCAGAGTCAGTCTATAAAACTGATTCAGCACTTTTTGAAAAAATCAACATAAACAAAAAATATTTAAACGCAGATGACGTTTTGGTTGTCTCCAATTATGTTCAAATTCCATGTTATTAGGTTATCCATCCGGGTTTAACTTTGTTATTTATTTTTAGCTCTGGGGTACAACAACTAAAATGTGACAAATAAAAATTTTGAACACTAAAATTGCAAAATAACTTTAATTTTGGAAGTCGGTGTCTAATAACGAAGAAACACCGACTTCCGAAATTAAAGTTATTTTTAGTGTAGGCATTTTCTTTTTTGGAAGTCTGTTATCATCTTCCTGCCCATATCCCATGTCACTTGGGGTCGGCGCAACACGTTTTTTTCTTCCATTCTATCAGCCGCCACGCTATCACTAACTTTTCTTTCATATCACTTCTCACACAATCCATCCATCCTTCATCCTTTTGGAAGTCGGTTGTATTTTTTATTAAAAAGTTTTTTAATTTGTCATTTCCTATAGTTAGCAAAGTATACGGGTACTCCTTTGTACAGAGTCTTTCAAATCGATAAAAATAATTACTTAATCGTTCGGTCTTGAAGTCGTTAGAGCGGTTGGTGTAGTCATAAGATTTCGGTTTGGATTACACGATTGGGAACATTTTGCTGAGTCTTTTTTATCTATTTTTATTTAAGTTTGGTTTTGTTTTATGCAAGGTTTTGCTGCCACGGTAATTTTTTGTCACTTCCTAGTTACCTGAAATTTAAAAGTTACTTTTTTTTTGTGGGGTGGGGAATCATCCAATGACATCTTCCGCTCTAGGGTGGAGCGGGAGGGCGTCTCAGACTCTTACTGACTAAAACCCACCCCTGTTCCTTCCCTGCCCTGAATGACCAGGGGCGAGGTAACTCTTTCGAATTTATCCTCAACCCCTGGGCATTGCACGTATGCTTTGCACAGACACTTGTTTGAATTATTTGAGTTAGAGCAAGTTAATTAGGATTGTGGGTTAGAAGCGGAAATTTTGAATACGGTCCCACACAAAGATCAGGGCTTATTGCATATCTGAAAATCTTTTCGAGGAAAAAAAGTAGAGTCCGACCGAAACTGGTTTTCCGGCCGAAACCGAATATTCGGCCGTGGCTTCAGTTTCGGCCGAAACCGAAACCGAAACTGAAACTCACGTGGTCAAGTATAAAATTCCTTAAAATACTGAAATTTGGTGCATTTTACCCATTATTCTGCATTAATTAGGAAATGAAATGGAAACACAGTATATTTTTTTTTTTTTTTGCGCACGACAATTCCCGAACCGGCCGCCAGCGTCCGCCAAAGCATCGTCGCGAGAAACGAAGTTAGGCAAGTGTGTACGACAACTTCCGAAATCAGTTTTGGTTTCGGCATTAGTTTCGGCTGTTTTGGCCGAAACCGAAATTGCCCCCGTAATTTGATTTTTGGCCGAAACTCGGCCGTAACCGAAACCGAACTTTCGGTCGGACACTAAATAAAAGGCGTGATGCTATGTTGATACGTGTGTTATCGATAATATTTACTGATTGATAAATCATAGATTCTGATTCACATTACACGTGCGCTACATGATGACGTGTCAGTTCTAAAGATAAACACAGGATAATATAATATAATTTTATGTTTATAAGACAGTTGAATTATAGCACGTTGTAATGATTTGTGGACTTGATAACTGATAGGTACATAAATAAATGATTTTATTGTAGTTCAATTGATAAGATTCGGAAAATTATGGATGTTTATGTAGATACCAATATTTGTGCATGGTCTGTCGGTCATTTACATTTTTACGTCTAAATAGCTGAATAGATTTTGCTGAAACTTGGCACACGGATAGACTATAAAGTAAAGTAAATTGACATAAAGTTTTACATGAAATGTGAATAACATACATTTCTATTTTGACCTAGTTTAGGAGATAGCCCTAGTAGCATTTTCTGTTGGCATCAAGTGGCCAACAGTGGGGAATCCGTTGGGATATAGTTAGTTAGATTCCCTACATCAAACTCACAATGACCCAACGCAGTAAATTATTATCATTATACCAACCATTTACCAACGTTGGGCCAATGCTACTACTGCCTACCTTTACTTAAAAGCTGTTGGGGTTTTTGCAGTGCTTATAACGTAGGCCCCACAAATATCAACTGCATTGGGCCAATGACTGCCCAATGCAGTTAAATATTATCATTACGCCAAAGTTTTTACAAAACGCTCCATATTTTCAAAATGGTTGCTCGGATGAAAATCTTTTCAAGAAAGAAATTGTTGCTCTACTCGAAAACCATGAGATAATGAAAAAAACTCGAAAAATTATTAAGAAAAAAAAATTATTGCAAAATTCTTCTAAGTGTCGGGCCGGATCATCAAAGGACTTAGTAAACTTTTCAGATTTTTTTTTTAATAGATTTCTGCCCTTTTTATTGTAGCACCTTACTAACCTTGTCCATAGAAACCATTTAGGCTCTGAGAAGCATGGCCCTCCGACGCACCGTTCCCGAGTTATGGGCCTCCAAATTTTATTTTATTTTTTACAAAACGATCCATATTTTCAAAATGGTTGCTCGGATGAAAATCTTTTCAAGAAAGAAATTGTTGCTCTACTCGAAAACCATGAGATAATGTAAAAAACTCGAGAAATTATTTAAAAAAAAAAAATTATTGTAAAATTTTTCTAAGTGTCGGCGATCATCAAAGGACTTAGTAAAATTTTCAGAGATTTTTTTTTAACAGATTTCTGCCCTTATTATTGCAGCACCTTACTAACCTTGTCCATAGAAACCATTTAGGTTCTGTGAAGCATGGCCCTCCGACGCACCGTTCCCGAGTTATGGGACTCCAAATTTTATTTTATTTTTTACAAAACGATCCATATTTTCAAAATGGTTGCTCGGATGAAAATCTTTTCAAGAAAGAAATTGTTGCTCTACTCGAAAACCATGAGATAATGTGAAAAACTCGAAAAATTATTGAGAAAAAAAAATGATTGCAAAATTCTTCTAAGTGTCGGGCTGGATCATCAAAGGACTTAGTAAAATTTTCAGAGATTTTTTTTTTTACATATTTCTGCCCTTTTTATTGCAGCACCTTACTAACCTTGTCCATAGAAACCATTTAGGCTCTGAGAAGCATGGCCCTCCGACGCACCGTTCCCGAGTTATGGGCCTCCAAATTTTATTTTATTTTTTACAAAATGATCCATATTTTCAAAATGGTTGCTCGGATGAAAATCTTTTCAATAAAGAAATTGTTGCTCTATTCGAAAACCATGAGACAATGTGAAAAACTCGAAAAATGATTGAGAAAAAAAAATGATTGCAAAATTCTTCTAAGTGTCGGGCTGGATCATCAAAGGACTTAGTAAAATTTTCAGAGATTTTTTTTTTACATATTTCTGCCCTTTTTATTGCAGCACCTTACTAACCTTGTCCATAGAAACCATTTAGGCTCTGAGAAGGATGGCCCTCCGACGCACCGTTCCCGAGTTATGGGTCTCCAAATTTTATTTTATTTTTTACAAAACGATCCATATTTTCAAAATGGTTGCTGGGATGAATATACTCGAAAACCATGAGATAATGTATAAACTCCAGAAATTATTTAAGAAAAAAAATTTATTGTAAAATTTTTCTAAGTGTGCGCGATCATCAAAGGACTTAGTAAAATTTTCAGTTTTTTTTTTAACAGATTTCTGCCCTTTTTATTGCAGCACCTTACTAACCTTGTCCATAGAAACCATTTAGGCTCTGTGAAGCATGGCCCTCCGACGCACCGTTCCCGACTTATGGGCCTCCAAATTTTATTTTATTTTTTACAAAACGATCCATATTTTCAAAATGGTTGCTCGGATGAAAATCTTTTAAGAAATAAATTGTTGCTCTACTCGAAAACCATGAAATAATGTAAAAAACTCGAGAAATTATTGAGAAAAAAAAAATGATTGCAAAATTCTTCTAAGTGTCGGGCCGGATCATTAAAATTTTCAGAGATTTTTTTTAACAGATTCCGGCCTTTTTTATTGGAGCACCTTATTAACCTTGTCCGTAGAAACCATTTAGGCTCTGAGAAGTATGGCCCTCCGACGCACCGTTCCCGAGTTATAGGCCTCCAAATTTTATTTTATTTTTTACAAAACGCTCCATATTTTCAAAATAGTTGCTCGGATGAAAATCTTTTCAAGGAAGAAATTGTTGCTCTAGTCGAAAACCATGAGATGATGTAAAAATCTCGAGAAATTATTGAGAAAAAATTGAGTAATTGGAGGGTAGTCCCAAATAATACAGTTACAATTTTGAGCTCTCATATAATTAATTTAATAAAATATTAAAAACAACTTTTAAATGCAAGAAACATAATAAAGTAGTACATTAACCTCTGGTGCACTCAGTCAGTTCATCAAATCTCCTTGACACCACTTCTCTACACTGCAAGCACTGCTCTTTGCTGAAATGGACCTGTACTCCAAATCGTCAAGCACTGTGGAGGAGCTGTCTCCTACATTTGCTTCAAGAATGTCACAGTATGAGGAAGACTTGAAGAATGCCAGTGGTGAAGCTTCACATAAGACTATTGCCAGCCTATCCAAGGACTTCACTGAGTTGAAGACCCTAGTTTGGAAAACATTGAGTTCACTGAAATCCCAGATGGAGTTGCTTGTGTTTGGCTGGATAGGCACGAAATGACAACCCGTGCTAAGGTTCTTCTGTTGCATGGCCTGAGTGAGGACAAGGGAGCAGATCTAAGCAATGGTTTCCTGAAGGTTTTGTCGGAGCGTCTGGAAATGGCCAACGTCGCCTCTAAAGATATAACAGCCTGTCACCGCCTTGGAAGCAACACCAGCAAACCTCGTCCCCTCTTAGTTAGATTTGAAAGCCGCATCGTAAGGAATGAGGTGTGGCGAAATAACAACCAAGCTGATAGGCTCTGGTTTAACGCTTTCTGAGTTCCTGACTAAGCTCAGACATGATATTTTTATGAATGCTCGGAAGTACTTCGCAATACATAAGTGTTGGACGTCTGAGGGGAAGATTGTCATCCAGGTTTCCGAAAAATCGCGACGGAAGATTGAGTTTGCTTCGGAATATCAAGAACTTGTGGCTCAGTTTCCCGTTGCTGAGCCCTCAGCCGTAACTTCGAAGCCAGTGCCCGATAAGAGAATTTGCTAGACAGTAAAGTTATGAGTCCTCGTTGCGGGTCTTCCATTTTTCTGAGTATATAATATACTAGGTACTTATAATTTTTATGTTTTATGTCGTTCATGTGTCGGTCATTCAATTTTTTTAGTTTTTTGTTTTGATTTGATTTCTTACTTATGTTATTATTGTCATTTGACATTTAGACCGTTCGGTGATACTGAAAGTTTTCGTTCGGAAACATACTAACGTGTATTTATTTTGTTTGGACTACAGGCTTTTTATCTTTTAATTATAAAACTAATGTAGCCGGCGAGTGCATCGAGGTTTGAGTGCTGAAATTATTTTTTTCTTGTTTATTGTTAGATTACTTAAATTTTTTTTAAATTATTTATTTATTTTTATTGTTATTTGTATTTAGTTAAAATGGAAATGGACTGGTCACATGATGAGATCAACAACAGGAAAGTGGACTAAAAAAGTAACGGAATTCTACCATGACCTCATTTACCTTTCCTATAAAATTTGACTTCCTCAACGCAAGGCCAAATTTCTCTTTCTTCGCAGTTTTAAAAACGTTGATTTGGAGCGTTTGAGGGCTGATGCGGGTGGGATTGACTGGTCTTCTGTGTTCACCGGCGAGAATATGGACTCTATGGTGTCAGTTTTCAGCAGTACTATATTGTATTTGTATGATGCACCCCTTAAAAAGGTAAGAGTCAAACACCTTCCTACACCATGGCTTTCCCCAGCTATAAAAAACCTGATGGCGAAACGTAATAAGGCCAAGCGTTTATACAGGAATCGGGCTACTGAGGAAAACTGGGACCTTTATAAGAAGATGCGAAATCGCTGCAGTTGTTTGTGTAGGAATGCCAAAAGGCATCACATTCACAACTCAATTGATAACTTCAACCCGACACAAGTATGGCAATTTTTAAAGACTATTGGTATTGGCAAAGCCTCTAGCAAGAGTTCTTCTGATAAAATGGACCTCAATGCACTTAATGCGCACTTTTCTACATCACCAATTATACTCGATATCGATGTTAAATCTTCGACTCTCAATGATCTTTCCAATCTTCCTTTACCAGCAAATACTTCTTTCACTTTCCACCCAATTACTGAGCTAGATATTAAGAAATGTTTTCAATCCATCTCCATTAAGGCGTTAGGTGACTATGGTCTTCAGTTCCAAATGTTCCTACCTATTTTGAGTGAAATAGTTCCTGTTGTAACTCACATAGTAATTTTTTCTCTTTTCACTAACACGTTTCCTTCTGCTTAGAAGAAGGCTCACGTCTTACCACTTCCTAAAGTTTCAAATCCCTCTTCTCCATCTCAGTTCCGTCCAATATCCATCCTCCCAATCCTTTCCAAAGTTCTCGAGAGCGTTGTTCAGAAGCAACTGTCTTGTTATCTATCCTCTTATGGCCTGCTGAGTCCTTACCTCTGGTTTCAGACCTGGCCATAGCACTGTGACAACTCTTGTCAAAATAACTGACGATATAAGACTGGCTATGGAAAACAAATGCTTGACAGTGTTGGTTTTACTGGACTTCAGCAGTGCCTTTAATTCAGTGTACTTTGACATTCTCTTAGGAATCCTTTCCTCCTTTAATGTCTCTGCGCCAGTAATTGAGTGTTTCAAATCTTATCTTCGAGGCCGCTCGCAGTATGTTCGGTCTGATGAGGATTTCTCTGAATGGTGTGATTTGGCTGCGGTTGTACCTTAGGGTGGCGTCCTCTCTCCTCTTCTTTTCTCAGTTTTTATAAACGCTATCATTAAGGTCTTTACTTCTAACTATCATCTCTATGCAGACGACTTGCAGTTATACCGTCACTTTAGAATGGGTTAACTCGCTGAGGCTGTGGATGCCATCAATGATGACCTTGAAAATATCAACAAGTTGGCTAAATCCTTTGGACTCTTACTGAATCCAACTAAGTCGCAAGCTACATGCTCAGCCTTTTAGATCATCAGTCTGTCCCGCCAGTAGTGTATGATTCGGTGCCCATATTGTACTCGAAAAGCGCTAAAAACCTAGGCGTCCATATAGATACTAACCTCTCTTGGGAGGTTCATATTGCTGACGTTAGTAAGAGGGTTTTCTACTCTTTTCAGTCTCTTAAACGTCTCCAAAAATTCTTATTATTCTTCCATTTCACACTAAGGTCACTCTTGCACAATTTCTTCTCCTACCGCTAATAGACTATGCGGATGTCTGTTTTCTAGATGCAACGGAGGTACTTCTTAACAAACTCGAGCGGCTGCAGAACTTATGCATCCTTTTCATTTTTGGCCTCCGCAAGTACGACCATGTGTCGAAGTTTCGGACCAGATTGAGGTGGCTGCCAATTCGGCATCGCCGAGATACCCTTATCCTATCTCTTCTCTATACTATCCTGCATAATCCTAATTCTTCTCAATACCTTCGTGAACGGTTTGAGTACTTCGTTCCGAGGGGTAAACCCTATCGCTCTGCAAATTCTCTTCTCCTTCATATTCCGCGTCACACTTCCAGCCGCTATAATGGCTCCTTTTCTGTTACTGCATTGCGTCTCTGGAACTCTCTCCCACACTCCCTACGCGACAGTCCTTCTCTAGATGTCTTCAAGAAGAAAATAAAAAAGCACTTCCTTTCAAATTGACATAATATTAGTATTATATTGGTATTAATATGTATAATATATATTTAGAATTATTTATGTAGGTTTATAAGTATTGTACACTGAATCCTACCCTCAACAGTGATCTCTCTCTATCACTCAAAGGTTTGCTGGGAGAAAACTCAACATTTAGTTAAGCTCGCCTTTGTACATGTATTGTGTAACCATATGTAATATGTAAAATTTTTGTATACAATAAAGAATTAAGAAGAAGAAAAAAATTGCAAAAATATTTCCAAGTGCCAAAGGATTTAGACAAATTTTCGGAGTTTTTTTTTTAACTGATTTCGGCTATTTTTATTGTAGCACTTTATTAACCTTGTCCATAGAAACCATTTAATTTAAGGTCTGAGAAGCATGGCCCTCCGACGCACCGTTTCCGAATTACGGGCCTCCAAATTTTATTTTATTTTTTAGAAAATAAATTAAAATTTGGAGGAAAAAGGAAGAAAAAAGGAAAGTCTAAACCACCACATCTAGTGGAAAATCCACTGAGTTAACAACACTGTGATGTGATAACACTTTTAAAATGGCGTCGTTTCACGTTTGGTTTCACTTATCGGCAATAGCCGGTAAATTATTGTAAGTGTTAATTTAAATAACACTTATTTATATCAGCGAAAAATATGTAATAATAATAAAATATGCCTAAAAATTATCTAAATCACTAGATATACACAAATCAGAAAGACAAAAAAAAAAAAACGAACTAACTGATGACTAGGCAGCATGGTCTTTGACCGTAGTCTGTTCCACAAGGAACAAAAGCCAAAAAAGTGACAGACGTCAAGACGTGACAGTTATTTTTTTCTTTCGGAATGGTAGTTTTTACTAGAAATGATATAAAAATACTTAATAGATACTAATATCCGTTTAGTGTGTATAAAGTGCATTTTTTTGTGTAACACGAGTTCAAAAAGCTTGTGAGAATTGAACCTTTGTGGTATGGATGAAAATAGAAGGAAATGTTTCAGTGTGACTGTTCACCAGCCAAACAAAACGAAAAACTGTTCCGCTTTCCTAAAACCCGGAGTTTGAAACCTTCGTATTCTGAGGCTACTGCAAACAGATTGTAAATAAATCATTTGAATACATGAACATAATATGCAACTTGGAGAGACTGTGGTGAGTGCCCTCAGAGATGTTGTTATTGTTAGGTGACCTTAAAAAGGGCTGTTGTACATGGCTCTGAAGAGAGCTGTTTGGATTTACCATTGTGGTGAAAGGAATGATCAGCTAGACTCTGCGTTACCAGCTGCTAGCCGTCCAGGGTGTGCAGGGCGTTTGGAATGGCAAAACGATATAGTTAACACCACTCGGGAAGGCTCCTTTAATGCACCCCTGAAAACCATGGGAAGACCAATACCACCCAGCTCCTGACTTCTTAGAACCCAGGGAACACCTGCCACCTGGACGTGAACTGCAGTGGCCTATATGGAAATCACTCAATGGGTTGCAAATTTAGGTAGGCCGCTGCAAATACAACTTGGTAAAATTCATAGACTGGTCTGATACCCAATGTGAGTACGGTGCCCCTGTCCAGACCATGAATCACCTACTGGGTATCATCAACGACAACAACAGCCCCGGTATCTGCACACCTTAATAATAAATGATTATTTTACAGATCGACTCTAAAGTCAGACAAAAATGTAAAAAGGCTGAAAGTAGATCGGAATTGGCTTCAACCGTTATAGGAGTAGAAACCGAAAAATGGACAAGGAAGTTCGTCCTTTTCAAATTGACAGTGATGGCCATCTGCTGCCAAAAATAATTTTACCACCAGTATGTACATACACCTAGTTCATCACCAAATCTTATACAAGATTTTAATGTTGGTAAGTAACAAAGTTTGTCACTTGTAAGAAAATATAAGATTTCAAAATATTTGTCAGCTAACTTTTACTATGGGACCAACCTCAAAATAAATAAAATCTATGCATATAATATTTGATATTATTTATTTATTTAATCAGACAATTAAGTTATTATTTCAGTAACAATAAGTATTCACAATATTATTACAATACATAGAAATATAAAAACTTAAAACTTATCAGCCCGGGATTGAGTCTGACAATTACTTGACCATTTTTTACCCGCAATTTTGAGGTTGATTCTTTAGCAAAAATTGCTTGTGTTGGTAGGTTATGTCACCCCCTAATATAAAATACAACAATCCTACATCCTACTAATATTATAAATGTGAATGTTTGTATGTTTGCCTGTCAATCACACAATAACGGCTGAAGGGATTTGAATGAAATTTTGCACACGGGTAGGTTTTTTATTTTTGCCTTTTTATTTTTGAAGTTATAATAATAATAATAATATGATTATATTATATAATATTGATATGGGTATCGTGTAGGTTTTCTGGGGCGCCGATTGCAAATCTGACAGTCATTTTAAAATCAAAGATGGCGGATGCCACTTTTTCTCAAACATTCGATATGGGTATAGTGTAATAGGTTTTTGGGAGTGCCGATTGCAAATCTGACACTTATTTTGAAATCAAAGATGGCGGATGCAACTTTTTCTCAAACATTCGATATGGGTATCGTGTAATAGGTTTTTGGGAGTGCCGATTGCAAATCTGACACTTATTTTGAAATCAAAGATGGCGGATGCAACTTTTACTCAAACATTCGATATGGGTATCGTTTAATAGGTTTTTGGGAGTGCCGATTACAAATCTGACACTTATTTTGAAATCAAAGATGGCGGATGCAACTTTTTCTCAAACATTCGATATAGGTATCGTGTAATAGGTTTTTGGGGCTGCCGATTGCAAATCTGACATTCATTTTTATATCAAAGATGGCGGCTGCCACTTTTTCTCGAAAATTCGATATGGGTATCGTGTAATAGGTTTCTGGGGGTGCTGATTGCGAATTAGACATTCATTTTAAAATCCAAGATGGTGGATGCAACTTTTTCTCAAAAATTCGATATGGGTATCGTGTAATAGGTTTTTGGGGTTGCTGATTGCAAATTAGACATTCATTTTAAAATCCAAGATGGCGGATGCAACTTTCTCTCTAAAATATGATATGGGTATCGTTTAATAGGTTTTTGGGGGTGCTGATTGCGAATTAGACATTCATTTTAAAATTCAAGATGGCGGATGCAACTTTTTCTCAAAGATTCGATATGGGTATCGTGTAATAAGTTTTTGGGGGTGCCGATTGCAAATCTGACATTCATTTTAGAATCCACGATGGTGGATCATTGTTTTTCTTAAAATTGTGAATTTATTTTACTTTAAATCTATCAAAAGAAACAGTAGTAGACATACTGTTTTTGAAGTTATACTTCTTTAGGTACGTTAGGGCAAAATGATGAGAGTAAATTTTTACGATGCTGGCGCACACCGTCACAAAAACCTACAGCCTGAAGTTAGCTAGAACCGACACCGTTAAGTTAGCTATGGTCTGTGGTTCATGAAGAATGATTGTTTTCGTTTTGTAAACTTTGTAACAGTTTGGTTTTTTATCTGGTTTTGCCAAAGAAGTATAACTTCTTACGTGCGTACATAAGTACACACACACATTTTTATATTGTTTTGGAATCTTCTATCTAGGAAATGTATTACTTTATTATTATTATTATTTTAGATGTCATTGCCCAATGTCTTGGACACATTCAAACCGCAATGGAGGACCTGAAGCAAACTCAAAATGATATTTTACTGAGAATATCACTCTCCTTCAACACATGTGTCTAGTGCAGCCACTTTGCTGGTAGATATAGACATACCATTAAAATCACTTGACGATATTAGATAAATAGAAAATTGGCTTGAAGATGAAGAACACAAAGAACAATTGGTAAGTACAATATTCTGATAGAAATATACAAGCTTTACAAGCAAGCAAGACCACTGGACGTACTGATGATATACTATGTAGTTATAATATTACTATTATATGAAATTTAATAGATAAACGAGTATACATACATTGTTTTACGTTTATTTATGATTGCTTATTGACTATGAGCCGATAAATGTTTTGGCCTATGTTGGTTTTTTTTTTTTTTTTTTTTTTTTTTTTTTGTGGGGTGGGAAATCATCTAATGACTCTTTCCGCTCTGGGGTGGAGCGGAAGGGCGTGTCAGACTCTTACTGACTAAAACCCACCCCTGTTCCTCCCTGCCCTACGCGCCCGGGGGCGAGGTAACTCTTTCGAATTTATCCTCCACCCCCGGGCAGGGCCTATGTTGGTGGCAAAGGAACTGCCACAATTACCAGAAGAAATCTGGAACGGGTTTTCACCAACTCTCTGGCAATTCAATGCAACTGGACTGGATAAAATAATAAGTTTAGTTTGAAAAATTTACAATTATTGTCAAAAGTCATTGTAAGTAGGTATGACTATGAAAATTACAGATAATATTAGATATATTTATGTAACCATATTAGATTCATTTATTTATGGAGAAGCTCGTGGCTTAAGTAATAACAGCTGCACGGGCCGATCCATCAGTTTAAGCTACGTTTGCCGGGATTCATGGATGGGTGACCATCTTTACATACTGAGACTCCTCCGTGCCTCGGAAAACACGTTAAGCTGTTGGTCCCGGCTATCAATCGTGGATCTTTAACAGTCGTTACGGGTCGTCAGAAGCCCGAAAGTGACAACCAGTCTTATCAAGGGGTATCGTATTACCCAGTAATATTATTTGTGGTTTATTATTACTTTATCGATTGTGTTATTCTAAATGAAATGCTAAAGTACTGCTTCGTAATATTTACAGTTGCAGTGTGAAGAAACAAGTTGGCAGAGACAGCAACTGATGCTGGAATCACAGGTGTCATAACAAACTGGTTTAGATTTGCTAGAGATCGAGATGGCGGAACAGATAACAGAAGAATATGATGAAGCTAATAACAGCAGCTCTACACGACAATATTCTGGACTATCTGCAAGAACAAAGAGGCGTCATCTAAATGCAATAAAAACTGAATTAAGAGGTAAATTAAGGATCAACGATAAAAGTAATGTTACTAGTAATAATGCAGGTACTAATTCATCATTTATTAATGAACATCATAATAATTGTATATCAGAAAATTATACTGATGATTTTAATGCCGAGGAAATCACTTTCACGCGTAATATATCTACTGGTAAAATTGAAAATGCTGATTTTAAGGATACTGATCTTACCTGTTTCATCTATAATTAAGGAGGTGGTAATTTGGAGGTACAATTAAACACTGCACCCGCGGGTTTTAATGACTTAGCGTCATATTAACAAATGGCAAACATACAAATGACTCATTGTCCTCAAAATTAGGTAGAACTAAATGATGCCCTAAAAATCTAGAAAAAATATATGTTTAAGTGTCAAATAGGTACTAATTTTTTAAAGGCGAATTCAAATTTTGGAGCCCTTACGTGGAGATTCTAAATGTGGGTAGTCATCTTGACATCAGAATGACTGCCCAATTTTTGAATTCATTATCTCAGTTATTAATTAGGTACCAATTATTTAAACAAACGTATCAAATAGTAGCAAATAGGCATTAGATTTTAGTAATATTTTAAAGCTGATCGGTCATTTTGGCCAGTCATTCTGATGTTCACAATTAGTGTCGTTAGTCACGTTTTGGTCTGTATTAGTGTCAGCCACTATTTATTTTTCTAATAAAAAAGTTTCTATGAATGTATGATTTTCTGCATTTTGTAATTAAACGCAAAAATAGCATTTTTTTCTTTATACGAGTAAGTTTATTTTTGTAAAGTGTCATTCTTATGATTGTGCTGTATTCGTTTCTGTTTCATTTAAAAAATACGACTATTTTGAAATTCAAAGTGACGTTTGTCAGTCACGTTTTGGTCTGTATTAGTGTCAACCACAATTTATTTTTCTAATAAAAAAGTTTCTATGAATGTATAATTTTCTGCATTTTGTAATTAAACGCAAAAATAGCATTTTTTTTATTTATATGTTTATTTTTGTAAAGTTCCTATGTTATGATTGTATTGTATTCGTAATGTTTCATTTAAAAATACGATTATTCTGAAATCCAAAGTGACGTTAGTCAGTCACGTTTTGGTCTGTATTAGTGTCAGCCACAATTTATTTTTCTAATAAAAAAGTTTTTACGCATGTAAGGTTTTCCATTTCAACACGTCCCAATATTTTTTTTCATGTACAAATACAAACACAAATTACGACTACTATTACAAATTAGTTATAAAACATGCATCGAGAAAGATCTGTAGTTCAAAAACACTTCATCACGAGTTCATTTTGCATGAAGTGTCAGTCACATTTACATTCGTTTAAATAAACCTTAACTTTTTTAACCTCTCAAGCCCGGGACGTGTCACGTTTCAGCATATGTCAGTCCCCGTTGACAGGCGGCCATCGTGTAACTACAGACTTGGTCAGGTTCCGTGTGTATGAACCTTGTTACAGGTCTAAAGACCTTGGCTAATAGTGATAATAGCGGTTTAAAACGCGTGAATCGGGTTTTTGGCAAGGCAAACTAGCGGAAAACTAGCGGCACACATGAGAGCCACCGGGGTTATAAAGTACACATTTATTACCACGGAGGTTTAATTAAAGGATATTTATACAAAATTACTGAAATTAGTACTATAAAAATAGTGGAATTCGTAAAACAATGCAAAATAAAACTCAAATCGTGTCAAATGTAGAGTTAGTCACATATGGCATTACCCTAACATATTTTTTGGAACAGTGGTGGCCCAGTGGTGACTGTCGCGACTTACAAGTTGTAGGTTGTGAGTTCAAACCCAGGCAGGCGCTTTACTTTATGTAAATTATTTCATCACTACTGCTCTCAAAACGGTGAAGGATAACATCGTGAGGAAACTGGCAAGTCCTAGTACCAAAAATTTGAAGACATGTGACATCCATCAATCTGCATTGGGCCCGCGTGGTGGATTACGGTCCCCACCCTCTCACAGAGAGGAAACCTGTGCTCTAGCAGTGGGGACATTAAAATGCTGATGATGATGATTTTTTAATTCTAATTATATTTGTACCACAGCTGTAATTCTAAAATACTACACTTAAGGCTAGCTTCACAGCTATCCGGGAGACCCGTACGGGCCGCCTGTAAGGGATCCCAGAACGGAGACTTACGTAGGCGCTAGAACATCGTTTCACAGCGACGCGGATTGGTCCGTATGCGACCCGCTCCGCGTCGCTGTGAAACAATGTTCTAGCGCCTCACGTATGTCTCCGTTCCGGGTGCCAGTACGGGCGGCCCGTACGGGTCTCCCGGACAGCTGTGAAACCAGCCTAACCAAATCCTAACCATTTGTCAACTGTAGGATAACTGTCAATATTGTGTAAGAAGGCCGCACAATGCAAAACAACCAATGGAATAAAAAATCTACAATGGCCCCCCCCAGGCCCAGTTGTTGGCCCCCCCCAGGCCCAGTTGTTGGCCCCTTTTTGGCCATTTTTTGTGGGCCCTTTGATGTAGGCCCTACCTCTATTAGATGGCCAAATCTAACAGTTGGCCAACCCACGAAGTGCACGTGGCCCAACTGAATGCCCACAATAAATGCTATTAGGGAGGATCCTTTTCAGTCAGGTAGTAAGTTCTATAAGTATGATAAAGAACTTTTCACGCTTGCGAAGCCGCGGGCAAAACCTAGTATTTAAATAAAACGGGGCTGGTTGCTGCAAGCATGGCTGCGCAGCTTGGGGTCCTTCGTTCAATTTTTGGGTCGGCAAAGGTTCTTGACCCATCGGTCGGCAGGTAGGATGGTACGACAAGGTATGGGATTTGGACCTTTAATCGTATCCTATTAAATTATCCAATACTAGTTTCTGCCAGAGGTTTTACTCGCGTATATTTAGTATTGGAGGGAATTAATTAATTAAAATTCTAGCCTATTTGCTGTTCTGATGCAGAAGCTATATAACTGTAGTTTAGTCAAAATCCGGCCAGTAGTTTTTGGTTAAAAGAGTAACAAACGTCCATATGTCCATCCTCACAAACTATATAGTGTTTAGAATACAGAAACAATGGCAGAATGATTTTTGGGAAAATGGCACATCTGACCTGCATAAGGAAACCCATAAAATATTTTTTATCTCTGTAATACATTTCCAGTGACAATTACATATTCGTCTTCCACGTGGACCAAGTAGCTAATAAAAACAATTAATTTAAGAATATATTGTGAACAAATAGATAACAAAAATAATATTAGAATGTATAAAGGACTATAGAAAACCACAAACAATACGGGCCTCATGTATTTCCGCTGATTTATCTTATCACCCCGAGTTAGTGGACGCCATCATACGAGTACCATTACACAAAGTATGATAAACCAAGCGTTTTTATTAAATACTAACTTTTACCAGCGGCTCGCCCGCGTGGAATTAGTCCTTCTCCATTATTAATTATAGCCTATGTGTTATTCTGATGCATAAGCAATATTACTGTAAAGTTTCATCAAAATCCGTTCAGTAGTTTTTGCGTGAGAGAGGAACAAAGATACATCCTCACAAACTTTCACATTTATAATATTAGCAGGATATTAGTCCCCGCGGTTTCACCCGCGTAGACCGGGACAAAAAGTTTTTTTTTCCTCCATCCTCCAATTCAAATTTCATTCAAAACGGTCCAGCCGTTTGAGCGTGAAGAATTAACAAACATACAAACATACAAACATACAAACACACAAACTCACAAACATTCGCCTTTATAATATTAGTGAATATATTAGTTTAGTTCTATTGTACCTAATTAATTTTAATCAGACATAATATACAATACAGTATATTTCGAGTAAATATTCACGTAATAGCAAAATACAGCACATACTCGTAGTAATTAACGTCAGATGTATTTGTTTTATAATGTTAGGAAAACTTGAAAACAAATCACGCATATCTGTATCTTTTTCTATCTGTGTCTTTTTTCCCCCTTGACTTTTCCATGCTTGTATATAATTTGGTTGTTACAGGAAAATAATTAAATGGTGACTAAATAAGGGCTTATTTTAAGCATGATTGTTTATTAGTTACCTAGTTATGACTTAATTGTATAAAAATACTTAGATGAAGTAGATTCCTTTACTGTTATTTTTTCACGTCAACGTGTTTACTTCTCCAAATTTACTTACTCTATAACGTATTATTAATTCAACTACAACAAACACATTGTATCGATAAGTTATAAAAAAATATAATAAAAACTTTTCATATGTTATTGGTGAGGTAAAATTAACACGTTGTCTATAAAAAGATCAACAGAAAAATCACACATCAATAAAAAGATTGGTACAAAAGTACTCACAACTCTAAAAAATCCGTGTCCAAAAAAAATATTCACTAAATATAAACTTATTTCGCAACGACCGGCGCGCGCACAGTGTCTCGCGTCACGATTGACAATGAGACTGTGTTCGTTTGCCGAGAGTAATCTCTTTGACTAGATCTCGTTCATGGACCATTGCATCATGAGGAGGGAGAAGCCCGAGGGCAAGGGTAGTCATAAAAAAATAAAAGATTTTAATATTTCCTCGTCACGAGCAAAATGAATCTGCATGAAAATAGTAGATACATTTTTAACCGACTTCAAAAAAAGGAGGAGGTTCTCAATTCGAGTGTATTTTTTATTTGTCCCTCATAACTTTTTACTAGGTGAACCGATGTTGATGATTTTTTTTAAATGAAAGCTGTTAATTCACGTGTGGTCCCATTTTAATTTGGTGAAGATCTGATAAAGAACTTCGGAGATACATAATGGAACTCTTCAATAAATGATAGCAAACCTTCCAAAATTGCTGCAATCGCATGTCTGTATATTGTTTTCACCACTTCACAACGTTACATCACGCTGATACGATCTAAAGGGGTACACAGATTTGTACAGTTCACCCTGATACACCCTTATTTCACCAACTATGTTCAAATTCCCTATTTTTGGGGCTATCAATTCGGGTATAACTTTACTATTAATTTAATTTTAGAATGGGATACTGCAACTAAAAAGTGAAAAATAAAAAACTTTTACAAAAAAAATACAACCGACTTCCATAAATAATACTAAAAACTGCAAAATAACTTTAATTACGGAAGTCGGTGTCAAATAACGAAGAAACCAAACTAGAAACACCGAGTTCCGAAATTAAAGTTATTTTGCATTTTTTTGTATTATTTATGGAAGTCGGTTGTATTTTTTTTGTAAAAAGTTTTACATCATAAAAAACTAAATAATAATAATTCTGTATAGGTACTTCTTATAGGTTTGCCTGTAATATATAAATAAAAAACTACATTCCGTATTTTTTTTTAACGGAACCACTATATGATCACTCGTGTGTCTGTCTGTCCGTCTGTTACAGCCAATTTCCTCCGAATCTACTAGACCGATTGAGTTGTAATTTGGCACACACATGACTATCTGTGACCTAAACACGGACATGTAACGTAAATAAAATTAATTGGAAATATGGGGATCGCTTTTGGCGTGTAAATCAGAAAATTAAAAAAAAAAACAAACTGTACTATGCTATGAGTACATATCAGATGAAAGGGCTTCATTGTACGGATTTCAAATATATGTTTTTAAGATTTCAAAATATATAGTTTTATTAAAGAAAATAGATGGAAAATTACGATTCCCACTCCCCTCCTCCTTATCTCCGAAAACACTGCGCCTAAAATTAAAAAAAAATACGGAATCATCATCTGCCTAGCCTTTTCCCAACTATCTTGGGGTCGGCTTCCAGTCTAACCGGATGCAGCTGAATACCAGTACTTTACATGGAGCGACTGCCTATCTGACCTCCACAACCCAGTTACTGGGTAATACGATACCCTTTGGTAAGACTGGATGTCAGACTTTCGGGCTTCTGACGACCCGTAACGACTGTCAAAGATCCACAATTGACAGCCGGGACCAACGGCTTAACGTGCTTTCCGAGGCACGGAGGAGTAAAACAATAAAGACCTTTCATCTGATATGTACTCATAGCATAGTACAGTTTGAATTTTTTTTTAATTTTCTGATTTACACGCCAAAAGCGATCCCCATATTTCCAATTAATTTTATTTACGTTACATGTCCGTGTTTAGGTCACAGATAGTCATGTGTGTGCCAAATTACAACTCAATCGGTCTAGTAGATTCGGAGGAAATTGGCTGTAACAGACGGACAGACAGACACACGAGTGATCATATAGTGGTTCCGTTTTTCATTCGGACTTTCGGAACCCTAAAATCATAATCTTGTTGCGACGTATAAGATTCAAGGTTCTTATGTTTATTGAATAGCTCCTTTATAGAAGATCTAAAACAAGTTGGTCCGGTATGGACTCGACCCGATGGTAGTAAGAGACAGGATTATGTGGAAATCTTTAGAAGAGGCCCTTGTCGATGGACAAGATGAGACAAACTACCGTTTACCGATGGTTTAATTAAAATTTTAAAAGGTAGCTATCATAATCATGTAGTGGTTTTCCTTCAGGGCCCATTGCTATTTCTACCCTGTTCAGCTAGCAAAATAAATGGAAAACATTCCTGCTTATGCCATTTCTAATTGTGTGCTAAAATTTTATTGAGAAATGGACTAGTGAGTTAGGTACTAGATGCTAAATAACCGGTCTGTAATAAATATTAGAGACCGGTTATTTTTGTGAAATTAATTGTAGGTAGATAGTTCATTGACTTTTGAGGTTTTATTTGCAAGTGAACTTTCGTACTAACAGAACATATTGTGATAAAAAAATAAAGTTAAAAACTTAATGACGGCCAAATTAACAAGTTTCGTTTTTTTTTTTTGGAAGTTTGGAAATCATCCAATGACATCTCCCGCTCTGGGTGGAGCGGGAGGGCGTGTCAGACTATTACTGACTATAACCCATCCCTGTTACTTCCTTGCCTGTGTGCCCAGGGGAGCGGTAACTCTGTAACAAATTTATCCGCTACAATTTAGTTCAATTATTGCATGAAATCAATAATTGAACTAAAATAACTGCCACCAATTACTGCATCAGACTGCTTGAGAAGTGACTTGTTTGGATCTTTTTAGTGCTTTTTTACAGTCGGGTTTTTTTGAAAACTTTGTTTTATTTTTTATTATCTATTGATAGTCTCGCGTTTGATGGTAAGCGATGATGTGGTCGACGATAGACTGCGCTTGCCTAGAACTATATATTCACTCGTGACTTAAAGACTCCTAGGTTATGACTATCAGGAAACACAGACTCAGGCAGGAAATTCTACTCCTTAGCTGTACATGCCGGTTTCCTTACGATGATGTTTTCCTTAACCGTTTTGAGAGCAATGATGATGAAATAATATTCACAAAGTAAAGTGCCTGGCTGGGTTAGATCCCACGACCTAGGACACTCAAGTCAGAGCCATTACCAATGGGCCAGCACTCCTCCCACTCTTATTGCTGACTGCCAAAACAATTTTTTTATTCTAGAAAAAATGCTGCGTTCCTGTAGGATATCTCACAGGAGCGGAGCCGCGAAAAAGTTAGTTGTTCGACTGAAAGGCAACCCCATAATAGCTGGGAAAAGACTGGAAAGACGATAATCTTATGTGTAACCTTAATGCGAATATAATGTGAGAGTTGAATATAATAGATTTACTCAGTAAACTAAAAAGTCATCTTGAAAATACTACTATGATCAAAAAGTTCGGTGAATATACTGGTACACATGGGGACATTCCACCCACACGCACTAAACGTTTTGGAATCACATTCACTGTGCGTACAGCTCAATCTGTCTAGCCTTTTCCCAACTATCTTGGGGTCGGCTTCCAATCTAACCGGATGCAGCTGAATACCAGTATTTTATATGGAGCGACTACCTATCTGACCTCCACAACCCAGTTATTGGGTAACACGGTAGCCCGTGGTAAGACTGGTTGTTAGACTTTCTGGCTCCTGACGACCCGTAACGACTGTCAAAGATCCTCGATTGGCAGCCTGGACCAACGGCTTAACGTGCTTTCCAAGGCATGGAGGAGTCTCGGTATGTAAAGATGGTCACTAATCCATGGACCAACCTCGGCAAGCGTAGCTGAACCTGATGGATCGACCCGTGCTACTGACTTTGGACATGCCTCCTTTAAGTGAAAACGCTGTTACGCTCTAAGTTAAGCGAGTTAAAACGCTGATTATGTTATAATTTTTTTAGTCACCTGTAACGTGGGATTCAATCACTGAATTTTCATTATCGGACCACTAGAGGCTCTAGACTTGTGACACACACATTTTGTTAGTAAAATATACGTATTAATAAACATCACCAAATTTCAAGTTCATAGTCAATGGGAAGTTAAAAAATTCTTCGAAACAAAATTTTGTGACAGACGACGGACAAACGGACACGTGAGAGACAGCAATAGGGCTCCGTTTCAACACTATAGGTACGGAACCCTAAAAATATGAGAGACAATCACTATCGCTGATCGAATGCCACTTTTTCTATGGCCTCAGTACTTCAAGAGATTACTCGTACCTCCTAATTTATTTTATTGGGTTGAAAATCATCAAATAACTTCTCCCACCCTGGGTGTAGCGGGAGGGCATGTCAGACTCTTACTGACTAAAACCCACCCGCGTTCCTTCAGTTGTCTGTGCCAGAGCCGAGGTGGCTCCTTCGTTCATTTTCGCGACCCTGGCAGGTGTATTCGCTAACTCAGTTGCCATCAATTTGATAGGCACTTTGCAGTACATTGCTGCTTTGACGTATAGGAAAACCGTAGTGCCTATTATTATAATCGATGTCCACCGAGAAATGTACTGCAAAGTGCTTATCAAATTGATGTCCACTGAGTTAGCGAATATACCTGCTGGAATGAAAATAGTTTGTCTATTTATAATATCATTAATTAAGAATTTTATTGCTTTGAACGTTTTCAAACTACGAGTAGGTACCTATACCATGACATGTGATAGAGCAGTGGTGGCCCGATGGTAACGGCCGCGATTACAAGTTGTAGGTAGTGAGAACTCAAAAACCAGGCAGGCGGTTAATTTGTGTAAATTATTTCGTCACCACTGCTCTTAAAACGGTGAAGAAAAACATCGTGAGGAAACCAGCATGTCCTAGAACCAAAAATTCTAAGACATGTGACATCCACCAACCCGCATTGGGCCCGCGTGGTGGGTTACGGCCCACACCCTCTCAGAGAGGCGGCCTGTGCCCCAGTAGTCCGACATCAAAAAGCTGATAATGAGAATGAGGGTACCATGACATTGTGCATTTACCTAATCGTATTTGATCCGGACCATGAAGGCATGATGCAAAGAGTCGGTTCTCACAAGACAATAGTTTAACTGTAAGTAATTGCGGGTGAACGTATTATTCGTCTTGAATACTTTATGGTTTATCTGTTGCAATAATTATGGGATAGAGAGACTCTGAACTTATTGGAGTTAGAATGCCAGAATAAAAGTCTTCTTTGGGCTTCCGAAGACTCTTATTAGGGTTCCGTACTCAAAGGTCCAAACGGAGCCCTATTGCTGTCACTTACGTGTTCGTCTGTCCGTCTGTCTGACTGTTGTTTGTCACACAGGTTTTACAGCCAAACGGTTGGAGCTACAGTCTTCAAATTTACACAGTACCTTTATAAAGCCATACAAATAGTCAAAAATACATTTGGTACGGAACCCTAAATATGCGAAGTCCGACACGTACTTGACCGGTTTTTTGATAATTTGTTCGGGCTCTATCTTCTATCCATCATCTCAGTACCCACTTCCGTGCCATTTAGCACGTTGCGCCTTTTTTTTTTTTTGGAGGGTGGAAAATTATCCAATGAGTTCTTCCGCTCTGGACGGAGACGACAGACTCAGACTCAGGGGGGGGATGTCAGACTCTTACTGACTAAAATCCACACGTGTTCCTTCAGTTGCCAGTGGCAAACGCCACGATAACTCTCTTTCTGCTTTTAAGTTTTTGGAACGAAGTTCCTTATCGCGCGTTGTGAAAGGGGGCTAGACGGAAAAAATTCTTACGAAAAGTTGTCACGAGACTAATGAGGCTGTCCATCCAAAAAGATTGTGTTGGAAAAACAATCTAATAAAAACTTCTTGTTGGAACGAAGTTCCTTATCGCGCGTTGTGAAAGGGGGCTAGACGGAAAAAATTCTTACGAGAAGTTGTCACGACACTTTTTGCTATAGTAAAAGAATAAAATTTTATTTATTTTACTTTTGTTATAGTTGTTGTTATTGCTAAAGAGTTGAGTTGAGTTGAGCTGAGCTGAGCTGAGCTGAGCTGAGCGGAGCGGAGTTGAGCTGAGCTGAGCTGAGCTGAGCTGAGCTGAGCTGAGCTGAGATGAGCTGAGCTGAGCTGAACTGAGCTGAGCTGAGATGAGCTGAGCTGAGCTGAGCTGAGCTTAGCTGAGCTGAGCTGAGCTTAGCTTAGCTGATCTGAGCTGAGCTGAGCTGAGCTGAGCTGAGCTGCGATGAGATGAGATGATGAAGTATAACTTCTGACGTGCGTGCGTGTGTGCGTAGTTAATAATAAAAAAAATATTATAAATTAAAAAAAAAAAATTATATTACAATTCCTTCACTAATTAATCGAAAGGAACTTCGTTCCATCCGGGTGTCCCTTGACACCTCTCAAGATTTTTTATACCTTGCTCTCCACCTCAAATTTCCTAAAGATACTTAGTTTGGGTCGTTTTGTAGCCTAATTGGAATCAGCTAAATTGGGTTATAAATCTGCCTAACCTTTTCCCAACTATCTTGAGGTCGGCTTACAGTCTAACCAGATGCAGCTGAACACCAGTATTTTACATGGAGCGACTGCCTATCTGACCTCCACAACCCAGTAACTGGGTAATACGATCCCTTGGTAAGACTGGTTGTCAGACTTTCGGGCTTTTGACGACCCGTAACGTCAAAGACCAACGGCTTAACGTGCTTTCCGAGGCACGGAGGAGTCTCGGCATGTAGCAAGCGGTAGGTTGTATATGTTTGAACATTTATTAGGGTTCCGTACCCGAAGGGTTCAAACGGAGCCCTATTGCTGACACTCACGTATCCGTCTGTGGTGTCTGTCACAAAATTTTGTTCTGAAGAATGTTTTATTTTCCCATTAACACATAGGCTACTTTTTGAAGAAAATGGAAATGGAATCATGGGCGGTAAAGATTCACAATAGGCTATAACTTATAATGGGTGAAGTACTAATACCACGCGAGCGAAGCCGCTGGTAGAAGCTAGTAGATAAAATATTAATTACAAGGTGTAAAAGTTCATGATTGTTGTAAACCAATCCAACCGTGTCTTGACGCCTATTTTCCGCACTTCTTGAACTTTAAAGTTCACTTAGTAGAAGCAGCACTAATTTTTTTCACATCATTTAAAGGGCTTGGCCTTCTGGGTTCTACTAACCGTATCTGATGGAACACAGTTCCATTTGTTTTGAATTACTTCAATTTTATCGAAATACGTAATAATATTTTCTTACTAGGAATATTTTCCTCATGTTAAAGTTATAAGTTGTATGAAGTCAAATCAGAAGACTGATTGTTATTATACCTGCAATACCTACTGTGATTTATGGAACTGTGGCTGATTGAAAGAAAAACAAAAAAATTTTTAACAAAAAAAAAAGTAATCGACTTCCAAAAAAGAAAATACACCAAAAATTTAAAAATAACTTTTTTGTATTTTATTTCTTCATTATTTGATACCGACTTCCGAAATTAAAGTTATTTTTAAATTTTTAGTGTATTTTCTTTTTTGGAAGTCGGTTGTTTTTTTTGTAAAAAAGTTTTTTATTTTTAATTTTTTGTTGTTATACCCCAGAACTCAAAACCCCAATAACATGGAACGTGGAATTGAAACACTCGTAATTGGAGAAAACCAAAACGTCATCTATGTATACATATTTATCGTTTTTGAAATAGCGCTGAAGCAATTTCGATAAAATTTGTATGGGACTACCTCGTCGCCTGGCGCCTCGCCAGGCCTGTCACCTGTCGAACATAGAACCTTCTCTTTTTTCGAAGTCGGTTAAAAAGAAATAGAGATTTATTTAAATAAAGAACCCAAACAACTAGCCTTTTATCTAATGTAGTGTTGCTTAAAATGTGTGGCTGTTTGTCCCAGATAGAATTTAATATATTAATTCACAAACAGGGATAAGTTTTATCTGTCCCCCTATCACAGATAGGAGTGAATAAAGTTCGAACTGTCCCCTCGTTGCTAACAGGGGAACAGATAAAACTTTAAGGGTGACAGAACTGAATAATTCTTTGTTTTGTTGTTCTATATTTGAGTAGAGAATGCCTATATGTAATGTGAATATCATTATTTTACGAGTACATATCACTATTGTACATGACGTTTTAATAAAGAAAAACGAAAATAAAAGTGATGTCATATTTGCGACACTAATATATGAGGAACTCAGAAATAAAACGGTATACGGTAACGGTAATAAAACCAGCCAAACCTGACATGCAACATTGCATGTTAGGACTTAACACAACATAAGAAGCTCTAACCTCATATGTGTCTAATTTCCGGCAGTCGACAACCATGATAATTAAGTGGGCTTATTGTTTTACGGTAACTTTTGAATTTTTAAAATTAAATAAGAACATTTGCTCTGAAATTTCTTGCGAATTAGTTAATTATTAGGGTTGCCAAATCAGATACAGATAAAGGCTGGTCTTTTACTGAGATGCCAAAAAACACGTCTTTTTTGGCATCTCAGTAAAACTACTCTATTTTAGGGCATACTGCCAAACATTTTACACCTGCAGTCTATGGGTAGACTACACGCAAACGGCTTACAGCGCCTTACGCGCCCAGTACAATAACGCAGATAGGGCGCTATTGGGGTTGCTACGACTCTTTAGTGCGTCAGGGATGTTTGCAGAAGCACGTATTAGACGACTTTTACGCAATCATGCGAAAGCGTGTCGCCTCCCTGATGCGGCGGGTGCGGGGCAGCGCTAACAGCCTCCGGTCACTGTGGCCAATAGGGCGGAAGGTCTAATACTTAGGACCAGGACCCTAGTACCTATTGCCTTGTCAAGTTGCCAAATCGTGGGGCTGCGGACGGCGAGTAATGGGTAGCACGCCGTCCGATCAGCACCTGTCTCGAGAGTCGACAGCGCGTAGTGTTCCACACGCGCCTCAAAGAGTTGTCAGCATACATGACGGGGCCCGTCATGGCCGATGCCTGCCTAGGGGTTGAGGATAAATTCGAAAGAGTTACCTCGCCCCTGGGCACTCAGGCAGGGAAGGAACAGGGGTGGGTTTTAAACAGTAAGAGTTTGACACGCCCTCCCGCTCCACCCAGAGCGGGAGAAGTCATTGGATGATTTCCAACACCCCCCAAAAAAAAAAAATGTGCCAAATCGTGCCTTGAAGTCATGGTGTATGTATAGGTATGTATTTATTGTATTTGTGTTGGATTATTGTATTATGATTATTAATGATGGAAGAATTACACTAACACTATTTTTAAGATGTTTACCTACTAAAAAATTGGATTTTATTATCTGAAATAAATAAGTAAATGAGAAAACTTTTTTTTTATTTATATTACTTACTGAAAAGAAAAATTAATAAGTAAATTAATTTAAAAAAAAAAGTATTGATACCAATCTTTAAGACAAATATCTCCTAAAAACTTTTGGCTGCCGCGAAGTTAGCAAGGACGATTAAAATTCGGAACAAAAGACCAAAAATGCATTAAGCTGACCGTGACACGGCACCTGGTTTTGTCCATGGAGTTCATGGTCGTTTGTTAACATCCTCTTCCGGAGTTGTTCTAGAGGGTAGCGGATAAATTTGTAACAGAGTTATCGCTCCCCTGGGCACTCAGGTAAGGAAGGAACAGGGGTGGGTTTTAGTCAGTAAGAGTTCCACCCAAAGCGGGAGAAGTCATAGGATGATTTACAGCCACCAAAAAAAAAAAAAAGAGTTGGTCTAGAAGATATTTCTCCATACCAACAATTAATCCGCAAAGAACCAACATAGCCCATGGCATTGTCAAACTTAAGTGACACGGGGTACCGCAGGGCACATTGCTCGCAGAACTGATGGTCAATGAAGCGGAAAGTTTATAGATTGGGAACCGTTTATCAGAAGACGCAGCGATGAAAGGCCTCCCACAAGGTGGACCAATGACCTGGTGAAGGTCGTGGGTCGAGTTGCGAGATACACAGCAGTGTTCGACGTGGCGACACTTGGGGGAGGCCTATATCTGGCAGTGGACGTGTTTCGGCTGAAATTGGGATGATGTTGAACAATTAACCTTCTGCAGGTGTATTCGCTAACACAGTTGACATCAATTTGATAGGCACTATGCAGTACATTGCTCGGTGAACATCGTCTACGTAGTACATTTTTGTTTCCCTATACGTGAAAGCAGCAATGTACTGCACAGTGCCTATCAAATTGATGTCAACGAGATAGCGTATAGGCCTGCTGGTGTGTAGTAAACATATCTTAACATATCGTGGATAGTAAACGAATATAGGCACCATAAAAACGTCGTCCTTGAAAGTGTTAAATAAGTACGAGTAGATCCATAAATAAATACTAGTCGCAGAACAACTATCGATAATAGAGAAAATTGCATGGGGCATCTATAAATATTATTATAATTAACATTTAAATATGTAGTAATCGAATTCCAGACGAGAGGTGCACACGCTGATTACTTAAGGGTCTACTACCGGCCAAGTGGCGCCCTGATTGAATAAAAAATCGTAGCATAGCATAGAAAATAAATATTAAAGAATCCAACGTCACGTTTGTTACTAGGAACATAAAATATTTTTAACCGACTTCAAAAAAGAGGAGGTTCTCAATTCGTGTGTATGTTTTTTTTGTATGTTTGTTACGCGATATCTCCGCCATTTGTGAACAGATTTCGATGATAATTCTTTTGGTTTGGTACGTCGTACTTCAGAGGTGGTCCCATATAAATTTTATCGAAATAGATTCAGCACTTTTTGAAAAAATCAACATAAACAAAAAGTATGTATACACAGATGACGTTTTGGTTGTCTCCAAATGTTCAAATTCCATGTTATTAGGGTTATCCATTCGGGCATAATTTTAATATTTAGTTTTACTTCTGGGGTATAACAACTAAAAAGTGAAAAATAAAAACTAACTAAATAACTTTAATTTCGGAAGTCGGTGTCAAATAACGAAGAAACAAAAAAATACAAACACCACACAATTTTTAGAAGTCGGTTGTATTTTTTGGAAAAAAAGTTTTTTATTACGTTGTTCAAATAGGTCTCAGAATGTTTCGTATCCAAAGTAGTAGGCAAAGTGGCCGTTTTTGGTACTTTTACATACTTTGGATACGAAACATTCTGAGACCTGTTTTAACAACGTAAAAATACTTTATCCTCTTTAAAAGTGTCTGAAACGGCCGTTTTTGGTACTTTTGCCTACTACTTTGGATATGAAACATTCTGAGACCTGTTTTAATAACGTAAAAATACTTTATCCTCTTTAAAAGTGTCAGAAACGGCCGTTTTTGGTACTTTTACATACTTTGGATACGAAACATTCTGAGACCTGATTTAACAATGTACAAATACTTTATCCTCTTTAAAAGTGTCTGAAACGGCCGTTTTTGGTACTTTTGCCTACTACTTTGGATACGAAACATTCTGAGACCTGTTTTAATAACGTAAAAATACTTTATCCTCTTTGCAACCAACGTGACGATGGATTCTTTAATATTTATTTTCTATGCTATGCTACGATTTTTTATTTAATGAGGGCGCCACTTGGCCGGTAGTACGGCCTTAACTACTTGGTAGTCTTTATGATTAATATTTTGAGCAGTAAGGCGAAGGTCTTGCTGTCTATTGCGTTTCAATAAATAGGACTTTTTTTTGCTGTCGAGGGGACCTTCAAATGGCGCTGGCCACTTTTGGGGCAAAGACCAGGGAGTGCGGGCTTTTAACCTCACTAAAACCACCCTGGTGATCACCATCAGCACTTGGAAGGGATCCTGTGTCCTCTTAAAGAACCACCCTGAACCACTTCTGTACAATACCTGTAAGGGCACATCCCTAGGGAGACTGTCAATCAATATGAATAGCCTCCCAACTAATATACAATCAACTCAGCCCATCGCAGTCCACTGCTGGGCATAGGCCTCTCCCAGGCTGCGCCACAACACCCTGTCCTCCGCCTTCCGCATCCAGTCTATTCCAGCCACCTTCTTAACACATTCACTGCCATGGGGGACACATGGTGACCCCCAAACAATAGATTTTTAATTGTGTCTGTTGGTCTGGCAGTCAATGTGTTAAGGTCGTCAGTCCATCTAACTGGGGGGCGTCCCACACTACGCTTGCCGATACGCGGTCTCCACTCCAGGAATCGTCTGCTCCATCGGCCATCGGTCCTTCGACAAACATGACCAGCGCACTGCCACTTCAGTTTGCTTATTCTGCAAGCTACGTCGGTTACTCCCGTTCTTTCCGGACAACTTCATTCCTGATTTTATCCTTCAAAGAAACTCCTAACATTGTCCGCTCCATAGCGCGCTGAGCGACCTTGAATTTGTGGACCAGCCCGACCATCAGTGTCCACGTTTCGGCACCGTATGTCATAACGGGCAGGACGCACTGGT
This sequence comes from Polia nebulosa, assembly GCA_951329385.1. Taxonomy (NCBI): domain Eukaryota; kingdom Metazoa; phylum Arthropoda; class Insecta; order Lepidoptera; family Noctuidae; genus Polia; species Polia nebulosa. The sequence goes on from OX589606.1 coordinate 11,418,603, forward strand.
TGAAAACCTTAGTCTTCAAACATTGTGTGATAGGGGACGAGAAGAACTGACGAAGTTTTCCAAACGCTGCCCAACCCAGCCGGATCCGGTAACTAATATACAATATGTAACAAAAACCCTGTTGTTCCTTTTAAGGATGTGTACATTTACCTACAAGCAAAACATAGATGAAATTATAATTAAAAAAAAATAAGCATTGACTAGTCGAGAGGTCAAAATCAAATAACTATTAAAATCGACACATTCAAAAAAATGTTTAGATTATCTGATTTTACAAGTACATCTTTATTTCGCTAAATATCCTACGGGTTTCGCAATAATAAATCAGTTAAACATAACAAATATTAAAAATTAAATATTTATTGTAATTATTTTTGAACAGTTTTTTATAAATGACTTGCTTTATTACATTTGTATACCGATTCTTAAAACGTGGGTAGAAGGAACAACAGGGTTTTTGTTACATACTGTATTGAGGTCGGCTTCCAGTCTAAACAGATGCAGCTGAATACCAGTATCTTACATGGAGCGACTGTCTATCTGATCTCCAAAACGCAGTAACTAGGTAAAAATATTTCCCTTAGTAAGACTGGTGTGAAAGAAAACACCTGTAGATACTTCTTTAAATCAATTTATGGATATATCATAACTTTGAAATGTGACTCGAGTCCTCCTTTGTCGTCTGTAGCTCTGCATGAAAAAACCCAAAACTAGCCGGCTCGCGCTCTTTTATTTTCAAAAATAATCTATAGGTTGCCACCTGATAATAAGTGTTGCAACATAATAAATTAAACAGTCGATTATTGTGAATGCTAACATTCGGCTAATCCTGACGACAAACGCGACCTCGCGTTTAACAAAGAGTAAAACGTTAAAAAAAATAGCTTTGAAAACAAACATTAAAATTCCATTAATATATTACATACTCATTAAAATATTCTCTCTTAATTTCATACATCGACTACAAGCACTCTCACTTATAGCGACTCACTCTTATAACTAACATCGACTACAAGCACTCTCACTTGTAGTGACTCACTCTTATAACTAACATCGACTACAAGCACTCTCACTTGTAGCGACTCACTCTTATAACTAACATCGACTACAAGCACTCTCACTTGTAGCGACTCACTCTTATAACTAACATCGACTACAAGCACTCTCACTTGTAGCGACTCACTCTTATAACTAACATCGACTACAAGCACTCTCACTTGTAGCGACTCACTCTTATAACAAAGATCGACTACAAGCACTCTCACTTGTAGCAGCTCACTCTTATTAATGATATCGACTACAAGTACTCTCATTTGTAGCGACTCACTTTTACAAATAATATTGACTACAAGTACTCACTTTTAGCACCTCACTCTTATCACTAAACATCGAATACAAGCAATCTAACTTGCATCGACTCACCCTATCACTAAACATCGAATACAGGCAACCTCACTTGCATCGACTCCCTCTATCACTAAACATCGAATACAAGCAACCTCACTTGCATCGACTCACTTATCATTTCTGACATCATTTATCATATTCATTATCATCCAATTAATGTATTTGCCACAAGTTAGGGCACTTCACTTTATTCTCAAATAAACATTTGGTGATAGATAATAATCACTCTTCTTAACTCTTTTTTTTTAATTTTCACTAATTTTTAAGCTTATTATCACATTATCAGTATTATCATTATCATCCCTATTTACTTTCTATTTTCTCTAATTATGTATTGGCCACAAGTTAAGGCACTTCACTTTATTCTCAAATAAACATTTGGTGATATATAATAATCAATCTTCTTAACTCTTTTTCACTTTCACTAATCTTTAAGCTTATCATCATATCATCAGTATTATCATTATCATACCTGTTTACTTTCTATATTTCACTATAAATGTATTTGCCGCAAGTTAGGGCACTTCACTTTAATCTCAAATAAACATTTGGTGATAAATAATAATCACTCTTCTTAACTCTTTTTTATTTTCACTAATCTTTAAGATTATCATCACATCATCATTATTATCCCTATTTACTTTCTATATTTCACTATTTATGTATATGCCACAAGTTAGGGCCCTTCACTTTATTCTCAAATAAACATTTGGTGTCATATAATAATCAGTCTTCTTAACTCGTTTTCATTTTCACTAATCTTTAGGCTTATCATCATCATTACTTTCCCTATTAACTTGCTACAATTCACTATATCTTTATGTATTTACCACAAGTTAGGTCACTTGGTTTCATTCTCAAATAAACATCCAATAATATTATGTATAACTACATAAGATACTCTACTACACATTATCGCATTAAATAATCATCAACAATGTAGAATTCTCTTAATAAACAAAGTAACTTTTAAGTACTTATAAGTTCTATTTCATTTCATTTTAATAAAATAATAATCAGGTATTAGGACCATCCAAATAATAAACAAATCATAATTCTTACATTCACTGCAAATCTCCATTCTCTCTTTTCTATTCTCTTATTTATTCTCTCTCTCTATTCTCTATATTCTCTCTTATTTATTCTCCGTATCTCCATTCTACTATGATAAAACTTCTGTTGACCTTCCTATTATGAATCACTCGACATCACATTATGGTTAAAAACCAGCCAAGGGTGTAACTTGCTTGTCAACGGCATAAACTGATCTATATGGTTTGCAACCTTATTTCCTGGTTATAGGAGTCTTTTCGTATTTGATAGCAATTGCTGCCCATAATTTAAGAAATTCTATGCAGTCCTACACATTTTGGTATTAATTAACAACCATATCCAGGATCTAAACAAATATCTTTTTCTTCAAAAACTTAATCGTCTACTTTATATTAGTTATTAGTATTACTTTATATTAGCGACTTATCAAAACGCTCGTTCTGCAAAACTCGTCGACCATATTGAATCCGCGAGTTTGTATCCGATCTGAGTTCATCACAATATAAGGGAGTTGGTAGGACTAGAAGATATTTTTTTTTTCACCATTTTAATCAAATATATTTGAGTTAGATACAAATCCCACCAAATGGCACTTCAAATAGCGAGAAATATTCCATAAAACCTGATCATTAGTACTACTTTTAACATTTTCAACTGTTTTGATGTAAATAAAGAAGAATGCAAATTTTTCACCTGACTATTTATAAAAATGAAATATATCTTAAAATTCACTTCATTTAATTGTGCATTGATTACGCTTATCACAACGTTACAAGAAACGCAGAAAAACCATTTTTTTTTCTACGTCAAGGGTGAACGTATTACCATGTTTTGAACGCATCCCAATTATCCTTTTTTACGACGTTTCATGTTACACACTAACACACTGCTACATGGCTTTATTCAACTCGGTTTCCCAGTTTTCTATGTTATTTTACGTTTCATTTAATCAGTTAGTATTTCTTTATTAGTCTTTGTATAATATAATATATGTATTAATTAGAAATACTATATGACATTATTTTCTAATCTTACAGAAAGTCTTTCTACCATACCTTTTAACTATACATAAACTTTCAATAGCAGGTTTTTAAATGTATTAAAAGTTTGCATTGTTCTTTTGTGAAAGCATAAATAAACGATCTCTAAATTATATGTCAAATTTTCTTTTCACCTATAATAATAAAACGGGTTTCAGTATAAAGCGTATCGAACGGTTCATTATTATTTTTTTTTGGTTTAGATTAAATATTAGTATAATATTTTAAATAAACATCGATTCATACGAACGATTGGTCATCTCTCTGATTTTGGAACTACTAACAACATTATCTTCTTGTTGCTGTACGATTGCTCTTAAATATCTGGCGTACGTGTGAATTTCAAACTCGGCTGCAGGGTCAAATAATGCCAATACAGGTGCAGTAGCTACTTTTTAATCCATTTAGTGCTGAGCACTAGAGAATATTGTTTTGTAATAATTGTTACTTAACAACTCTTTTTTATTTACTTTTATCTATCTATAAATTAGGGGTTTTGCTAACAGAGTAGTTTTGATTGAATTTTTCGCAAATTATAACATTCTCTAATTATTTAGGTGGTCACTCTTACTGTATGATAAAAATTATGCTACATGAATCGTATGCTACTAGTTTATCTGTTAGCAAACTTTTTATTTTCGCTACATTACGTTTGCCTAACTCCACTATAATATATAACTAGTGGTTGCCCGGTGATCGAAATTAATTTTTAATTTCTAGTTTGAACGTTACTAAAGTTTTATTATCAGAGACCATAAACATGACATGACATGACTGAAGCATAAACAAAAGAGTATTTACAAATACGTGTCAAACGTATGGTAGTGTGTGTAATGATTTTTTTAACTGTGCCACATACTTCTCTGTCCGCGTAATTTTAGTAAAAAGAAGTACAAAGTTTTTGCTTCACTTATTAATATATTATAGATAATAAAGTTCCCTTATTTATTAATCGTTTCGTGACATAATCGCTATCATTATTATATCAGTTTTAATTGAATTGTCACTATTATTAGCGTTTCTTTCACATATTACATTTGAAACTTATCTATGTCTTATATTGATTTTTTTTTGTGTTTGATTTTGTTTGTTCATTGGATATATTTTTGGGATTATTCGCTGGCGTATTATTTTGGTTACGAAAGTTGGAATTGTCATGTTGGGACACTGTACACAAGTAATTCAGGATTCTCCAGCTCCAGCTCCCATTTTTACGCATTTATCATCAGTACCCTGTATGAGACAGCCAACTGCTTTAATGCCGGTTATCTCACATTTATTTATAAACTGTGCCATTTTGTCATAATAATATAATGTTCTAAGGTCTGACCAAACCTACATCAAATCTTTAACATTAACGACAGCAGATCTTCATAATTTTTGTTAGAGGGAAAAGCGTGTTTGAATTTTTGAATCCACTCGTTCCAATTAAAAATCACTGACGGTAAACCCTGGTACCATTTCCTGGCCAAACCACTTAATTTCGGAAGTGCATAGTGACATATTTGACGATCACTCCACGAGTAAATCTGTGCACATTCACTAATCCTGTTGATCCAATTGTCTATAGTTTGAATATTATTGCTCGGGTCAAATTCAGGTACCACACTAAATACAACAGGAAAGATGTTTGGGCCCAAAAGTTGGAAGCTGCCAGCGGTGCAGAGTTACCAATGCAATTGTTCGTAGTTAAGGCGCAGTTTTAAGACTCTTAATGGTTTTTAATTGAACATCACTTCTAAACGACCAACTTAGTCTTATTTCTTTGAAAAAAATATATGTTACTCTAGACAATTTCTGCCGCATTTTGATCTGAGAATATTTGAAATTATATTTCATAACATAGTGTAATTAATTTGTAAAGTTATGTCCAACGCGGATAAAAAAAAATGAGAATCACACCAAAACCATAAAGCGTATTTCCATGAATCCTTCACCATTTTAAAGATCATTTAACTATTTATAATTCAATCGTAAGTGTTTCAGTTCAACACCTGTCGTTCCATGTGTAATAAATTAACAATGCGTCAAAATTCGGACAGCGCTCCTCGATGGGCGAGTCCCATCACTGGGCGGACGCACGACGCGCTACGCGAGCCCAGCGCACAACACGCAAGCCAACCATTCAAGGTCATCTGGCAGTTAATAGCGCCCTAATGGCTCATGGTACAAATCAGGAGTAGTCTGGTCAGTTACTTCACGTAATCGTGTTGAGGAAATTAAAGGTGAGGTTTTCGTAGACTCGCGAATACTCGCGATCAGCCCTATTTCGAGAAGTTCTTAGTTCACGATGTTTAGAACGCTCATGTCTCCTACTTCTCTTACTATATCTATGACTACTACTACGCTTTTTATCAGGTTACTTTTTACTATGTTGTCCTGACCTACGGTGGTGATCATCACTGTCATTAGAACTCATCTAAACAAACTATCGCTACTTGAGTCACGCCGCCTTCGCTTAGAATGGCCCATTTTCAGCACGCTAAACGATTTCAAGTGGTTCAAAATAAGGTAAAAATGATTAAGATATAGCAACAACAAATCTACACTATAATATAGTACTTATTAAATATGCACAGTGATATAAAGAATAGAAAGCACTGCATAGACACGCACACGATATTCAAATAATATAACCGTCTCAATCAGCAACTATGCTATAAAATTGAACAGTAATGTTAAATACATTTTTTTTTGTTCGCTTGTAGGTATTTCTAAATACAGTTAGAAATTTTTGGTTAAATACTACTTAATAGAAATAAACAAGCTGTCCACAAATTGATACCTTTAGGTAGGTATCTACTACTATCTATTTCCAAATAAATTCACAGAACCGTTACTGTTTTAAACGTTTAGATCTTGTTTGCAATTGCAAACAGGCACTGTTTAAACATTAAACTGTTTGTCACAAAATCACTGATAGAAGTAATGCATGGATCTCTGACCTCAAAATGTCCTATGTCCAGGAAACCGCAACATCAGGCACGTGGATACACTTGAGCACACTTCTGACTTGAAAGAAAACACCTGTAGATACTTCTTTAAATCAATTTATGGATATATCATAACTTTGAAATGTGACTCGAGTCCTCCTTTGTCGTCTGTAGCTCTGCATGAAAAAACCCAAAACTAGCCGGCTCGCGCTCTTTTATTTTCAAAAATAATCTATAGGTTGCCACCTGATAATAAGTGTTGCAACATAATAAATTAAACAGTCGATTATTGTGAATGCTAACAGGTGTCAGATTTACTGTCTTCAGACGACCTTAACGACTGTCAAAGATCTACAAACGGCAGCCGCGACAAACGGCATCACATGCTTTTCCAGACACGGAGGAGTCTCGGTATGTACTGGATCGACACCCATCCACAGACTGACCTCGGCAAGTGATGCTTAACCTTAATAATCGACTTGTTCGGTAGTAATGACTAAGCTACGAACTTCTCAAACGTCAGTTTTGTTATGGCCCAATAAACACAAAAATAGATTTTGTAGACAACTGGTTTTCGCACAAACAAATTTGCACGACCATTTACATAATTTCGGTCACAAATTTACTAGGAAATTAACGCCAGTCATTAAGGATTTACAATGGTCACGACCCAAATCTTTGTCTTGCTTGAGTAGTGCAATGCAACTGAAGTAGCCCAGATTACACCCATCATATTGCGCGACCGGTAAATAGAACGGAACGTAGCACGCGACGGACGGTTGTCGGTCAAACTAACCGTTCGTAGTTGGTTGTGGATAGTGACCTATTTGTACTTGTACCTATATCTCACACGATACCCAGTTACTGGGTTGTGGAGGTCAGGTAGGCAATCGCTTCGTGTAAAGTAATGGTATCTAGCTGCATTCGATGAGACAGGAAACCAAGCTGGAAAAGGATAAGCCGAGAGAGAAATATTTCACACGATGGTGATGCTTAGAGGTCTACTTCAGTCGAAATCTCTTTGTTTTGACAAAGACGACAAATGATAACGAAGATTTCTCTAGTCTGACAGAAGGAAAGCTTAGCTGCTTTCACATAAGTAGATAATGTTAATTTTAGTGGTATGAAGCTAAGTGAACCTCAAGCCGTTCAGACATATCAATTGGTTAGCAATCTATTTTAATATATTGCTCAACCATCGCTGTTCAAGCAATAAAAAATTATTCGATTGGAAGCATCGATGATTGAAAGTTAAATTCTGTATCTATGTTCCATCTACCGTATGAAATCTGAATATAAAGTTTTGAAAGAAATAACCAGCAGTTCGAGACTTGACATTTGAATGTTAGTGTTACATTTAGAATTTAATTTAGTAACCTATTACAAACGTTAAAAATGATTAAAATACTGCTTTTTGTTCTTCTTTCGAAACGATGGTTTTGATCTTATACTAAAACTAAGCCCCAAGGTCAATTTCCTTATCTAATACTTATTGCCCCAAGTGCCCATACAGCTGCACTATAAGAGCTGATGATAGCTGTATGTCCATCCAGCTTCTGGGCTCAAAAGACTGCTACTACTTAGCAACTCAATGGTGTATCTCTGAACCACTCAGGCCCCGCAGCGTCCCGGGTCGCCAGTGCAAAAATGCCGTTTGCCTTGCCAAAAAACGCGATTCACGCGTTTTTAAACCTCTATTATTACTACTACGCAAGGTATTTTTAACCGACTTCAAAAAAAAGGAGGAGGTTCTCAATTCGAATGTATTTTTTTTTTTTTTTATGTGTGTTACCTCATAACTTTTTACTGCGTGAACCGATTTTGAAGATTTTTCTTTTATTTGAAAGCTGTTGCTTTACATGTGGTCCCATTTTAATTTGGTGAAGATCTGATGAAGAACTTTGGAGATACACAATGGAACTCTTCAATAAATGATAGCAAACCTTCCAGAATTGCTGCAATCGCATGTCTGTACATTGTTTTCACCACTTCACAACATTACATCACGCTGATACGCTCTGAAGGGGTATACAGATTTGTACAGTTCACCCTGATACACCCTAATTTCACCAACTATGTTCAAATTCCCTATTTTTGGGGCTATCAATTCGGACATAACTGTACTATTAATTTAGTTTTAGAATGGAGTACAACAACTAAAAAGTGAAAAATAAAAAACTTTTTACAAAAAAAATACAACCGACTTCCATAAATAATACAAAAAAATGCAAAATAACTTTAATTTCGGCAGTCGGTGTTTCTAGTTCGGTTTCTTCGTTATTTGACACCGACTTCCGAAATTAAAGTTATTTTGCATTTTTTAGTATTATTTATGGAAGTCGGTTGTATTTTTTTTGTAAAAAGTTTTTATCCTGTAGTAAGGTTTACACAATCGGAACATGATAATTATCGTCTGTAGATGCACGATTGCCGACTGTCAACGGCGCTTGACATATTTGCCGTTTGTCGCGCGCGGGACCTGAGTGGTGAAATTACGTGAGTACTAATTGCGGTGACTCGGAGACTATTCAGTGACTAAATGAATAGACTTAAAAATTACATTGTTTTAACAGCTGTGTTCAGTGTCGTTGTCAATGTTTGTTAATAGGATATTCTAGATAGTCAACATTATCAGTCATTAAAATACAATAGAATTCTTTATTGTTCGCCGAATAAAATGGAGGATATGGTTTTGTGCAGTAATTTCTGCAAGTAAGCTGCATATCAACTGTTTAATTTGGTCCTTTCAAAAACAAAGTATAAGACAATTGCATTCAAAGATAACCTTTTTATAAACCAGTGCTATTATAAAAGTTATTTGGCTAGAGGGGCTGGTCATGATCGGACGGCGAGCTACCCACTACTCGCCGTCCGCAGGCCCGCGCGTATGGTGGCGTCTCGCAACTCCCGACGCCCAGGACGTCTTCTGTGGCGGCTGCTGCTGGGGGCGTGAGGGCGACTGTTGAGTCTCTCTCACGCCCCACTCCCCCCCGAGGAGGAGGTGACTGCTTCCCATTCCCTCTCGCTCCGTACCATGGCCTGGACCAGGGCCGGGCGCGAGAGGTCGCTGCCGTCGATCGCCTCTACGAGGACACGGTGGTGCTCCGACCAAGCAGGGCACAACTCCACTGTATGCTCCACCGTGTCCTCTGGGGGATTTGCACAGTGGTGAAACCCGGGCGTTTCCTCCCGCCTTATCCGACACAGGAACCTCCCGAAATATCCAAGTCCGGTGAGGACCTGCGTCAAACGGAAGGTTTGGAGCCTCTCTGTGTGTGTGCACATGATCACAGAGCCGCCGTATTTTCTGGAATCACTCGGCGAGTTGTTATCAGAACCTACCGCCTGTTGACACTCGGTTATTGCCACAAGATTTACATTACCTTCTCCTAAGAGCAATCAATTCACATTTTTTTACCAAAACTGTTAATAAGTGTTGGGTATGTTAGTTGGCTGTGGATGATCGAGTACCACTGTCATTTGTGTTTCTTAATAGTTGTGAATTACCTAACATAGTGTCAAAGTTTTTAAAAATAGCTATGTTGAGACGTTGTGTAACATAACATGTGAACATATGTATAGATACCTACATATTTTTACATGTTTATGTAGTGAATTTTACATTATAATCATCATCATCAGCCTTTTTAATGTCCCGACTGCTGGGGCACAGACCTCCTCTCAGTGAGAGGGTGTGGGCCATAATCCACCAACCGGGCCCAATGCAGATTTGTGGATGTCACATGTCTTCGATTTTTTTGGTTCTAGGGCATGTCGGTTTTCTCACGGTGTTTTCCTTCACCGTTTTGAGAGCAGTGGTGATGAAATAATTTACACAAAGTAAAGCGCCTGCCTGGGTTTGAACTCACGAACTACAAATTGTAAGTCGTGGCCAATTACCACTGGGGCACCACTGCTGTATTGTACATCACGTCTTAACCACTAGATTTCTTTGAAAAAAATATGTTACTTTAGACAATTTCCTTCATAGTTTGAAATGTGACTATTTGAAATTATATTTTTATCACATAGTGTAATTAATTTGTAAAGAAACGGGTCTAACGCTAATAAAAAATTGAGAATCACGCAAAAACTGTTGAGCGTATTAATATGAAATTTTCACCATTGTAAAGATAATTTAATTATTTATATTTTAGTATACGTGTTTTAGAACAATAGCTGTTGTTTTATATATAATAAATTAATAATGCGTCTAATTTTTTTGACGGCACGGTTGGCGCAGTGGTTGAGCGTTCGGCTGCTGCGCTGCGTATCGCGGGTTCGATCCCCGCACGGAACAAATATTTGTATGGCCTACAGATAGTTGTTCCGGGTCTGGGTGTCTTGTGTATGTGAGTTTACATGTTTGTGAACGCATACACACGATACAGGAATAATTTCTAGTGTTGGGCAACGTTTTTTTTAAAAAAAAAAATAAATAAATTTGGGCTAGCGCTCCTTGATGAGCGAGTCCCATTCCTGGGTGGACGTACGACGCGTTGCGTGAGCCCAACACAGATCACGCAAGCTAACCACTCAAGGCCGTTGGCATTGAATAGTGCCTTAATTGGCACTGGGCAGGGCGCTTTGCATGCAGAAATACCGTGGAAGATGCGGCGTAGAAAGGCCTCTCCCACAAGGTGGTTCGATGACCTGGTGAAGGCCGCGGAAATCCGCTGGCTGTGACACGCATAAGATCAGTAGACAATGATGCTTGGAGAAGGTCTATGTTCAGTAGTGAACGTATTTCAACTGAAATGATGATGATTGGCCGGAGATACCAAGATAATAAAGTACCTATTTAACTTCTTGTTCTAAAAAGCTTTAGGTACTGAATTACTTTGTATAAGAGCAAGTTAATTGTCTAAACCCGTCATTTATTTGTCCATGAATAAATTTGAAATGATCAAACTGGAAAGGATATCAAAATAAAACCAGATTTTTTAAAGAAAATGTTTAATATCAAATACCTAACATTAAAGACGCTATACACACGTCATAATAACAAAGATACGACAAATTGAGCAAAACTTTGGTTGACAAACAAAACGTATACTTCAAGAGAATGCAGACTGAACTCAAACAGACAATTTCATACCTTAACCCAATCAAAATAGATTCATAAATTGCACTAAATGTTCAGCAAGCAGTCACAAGAAACAATCATATCGTCAATATATGCTAAAATTTAAACTGGTAACTGAAATAAGCGACAGTAGAGAGGCGCTGATACCCGATCAAGTTGAAAAGGCCTCCATAACGTGATTGTTTATAGATTTAGGGTTTTTTAAACTTGATGGGGTAATAACTGACGAGAGTAGCTTAGTCAATAACCAGCTGACGGAAGGAGCCATCGATGCCGAAGAGTTCATCGTAGTTGGTAGGCTTTCCTGGTCTGAGAGCCTCATTGGCTTTAAGGTTCTCCTGTTCCGCGAACCAGTCTTTGTATTCATCTAGCTTCTTGACCCAGGCATCTGGAAGAAATTTATTAATTTGTTAGATTACGTCATCCCAGAATATTGTATGGTATTGGAAAGGTCGACATTGATGCTATTTGGTCGCTAATATGCTTGAACGTAGTCCGTCGTTTTAATGCAGTGTCTAGAACAGCAAAGAAAAAAAGAAATAATATTTATTTGGCGACAGTCACCAGGTTCACACGGGAAATAAAATAAAAAGTGACAATCATTAGAAAAAAATAATATAGTGTATCGCGCATCAGGGCTGCAAGGAATAAAACATATTGAACCAATTCCTCATAGCATGACATGGTTTCCATATATTGCTTATCCTTTTGTAGTTAATGTGAAGTGTAAGAACAAGATACTTACTGTGGAGGTCATTCATCGGCCCAGCGTTACCACCATATTCTGAAGGCAACATTTCCTTAGGAACGTATTTGTAGAGATCATTGGTGTCAGTGTGCAGGAAGATCTGAAGTGAATACATAACGCTAATTAGTAAGAATAATAAAACATTTTAAAAGTGTTCATTGAAACAAGTGAGATCGCTATATGTGTAGTTTATTAGATGACAATATAACAATGAGCGTAAATGAGTGCACATCCTAATTGAGTGTGGTTCTATTAATTGCTCTGTGTGTTTTTGTCATTTCATCGCAATCTTCTAATCCATCTAGTATGATTTGTAGAATTAGATCACATACTTTGTGAATATTTTTGTTTGAAAAGCCAGAATAAATTGCAATGGCAAGATAATTAAATCAAGATAACACTATAATTGTATCTTACCCTTTCTTTGATCTTGTCCTTGATGAAAGGTTTGACGAAGTTAACGATCTTGTCAACAAGGGGTGAAACGTTGATGACATGAACTTCCTTCAGTTTGACGGGGTAGGCTTCCTGAAAACACAAAAAGCCTTTGTTAATGTTTGGCCGGATGAAATCTATGCTCCTTGGTAGTAATTTTCCGGATCCGTAAAAGAAAAATGCAAGAAAATTATAAGCACCGGTAGTTTCATAGCAGATTGACCTTGTCAAAACTTACGTCCGGTAAGTCTTTAAGTTTACGTGTTCCAAATTTTGTTAAAATTGCATCGAAAGTCAGACATCATCATCGCTTAACATTATTTTCAAGTTCATTTTTTGTAATTTTTAAACATTTTGGACCATATTATAATTTTTTTCCAAGTTCCTTTAGCTAATATTATCATAGCCTTCATTCGTAAAGTCGGAGAAGAAGAATGACTCCATTTCTTACTAACCTGTACACAGACTAGGAATTTCTTGACGAGTGTGGGGGTGAACTTGGCGAAGTGCGTCGGGGTTGCCACAGAGGCGTCTAGAACGTATACGTCTCCAGCTACTCCTTCCTTCTCTTCTGCCAGTCTTACGTCACCCAGCATGAGGGCCAGCTTAAAGGCATCCGCCACGTTGGGGGTCTGGATATCTTTGTCCACACCTGTGGGAGAGAATGGACGATTAAGAGAAAACCTGGTGCATGAATTTCATTCTGTATATGGACGAAGACGATGAACACAAAATAGGAAATAGTATTGGCTTCTAATTTCAATATAGCATGGATTTCACGAGTTGGTTAATCAATTTATTTAGAATGTTCTTCAATTAATTATTGCATCATGACTCTACATCAGTTCAGACTTATGTTCAAAGTTTTTGTCAAGAACATACTCGTATTTTAATTACTGTAGTTAGTTACTAACCTCTCATCACAATCACTCGTCTGCCTGCTGGTGTTAGGCCTGGCAGGGGCGGCATTTGACTGTAAATGATAGGGCACATTATAAGTTGAAAAATCAATAATCTCTACAATATTTTAAACCATTTTCTATATAATCTAAAAAAATATCGCTTTCGTATCTCTCAAATGCTGTGATGAAACCATTTCTTAGTGAAAGGATTTCGTTTTTGTTTTGTAATGTAAAACATGATCTTGGTCTAGGGAATGTAAATTGTATTTCTTACTAACTATAATTACAGTAGGTATTTGAAGTTCAATAACCGACGACGGTGCATGGTTCAGTAAGTTTTAACGTCAGACATCGTTGCAAAATATATATATATATTTATAGTTCTCACGATTTTTACTTGCAAATTTATTTTCGTCAAAACGATTCGCTCGAAACGAGGAAAACTCATCAATTTCTCACACGACCCTAGGTTTATAAAACACGTAAGCAGTCTTATAATTCCATGTAATAACCACGTCACGGTTGAAATAATTAGCACATCTTTCATTGTTGCAGATTTTTTCCACACTTGTCTCAGAGGATATAATATTAAGATTATTACAGAAACTCTGTAAGATGGCTTATTATAAAGATAGCCACGCATTGGGCTGTTTTAGCAGAAGGTAGTTATTACTTACATACTGTGATTAAAAATCCTCATTTTATTCAAATTAGTGATTAATTTGTGGTTTTCCACCTATGTAGTGATGACCCGGAGGTTAAGGATGTTGGAGAAGAATTAGACGCCAATGATTCAAATATGACCGACGATGGCCGAAATAAATTTGGTGACTCCGCTATATTGCGGCTCATAAACTTGAGAGAAAATGATGATAACATATTGAAACATGTTTTTGTGGAGTATTTCTGTTGTTTTTTTACCACTCTTTTAGTTACTATCAAAAACGTAAGAATGAAGAAAAGATACCTATGGAAAGTGGCTCTACACGATGGTCTGACTGGGATAAGTAGGTAACACCTGGACGCTAATATGAAATTTTAAGACCAAAGTTAAGTTTCAAAACTGTAGCTCAAAATATAACAGCGGATTAATTTGTTTTACTTACACAATATTTAAAATCTCCTGTAGCTCGGGGCGGTTGACATCACGGTCGTTGAAGAACTCTGGGACAGCAGCACGCATGGTGAAGTACATGTCAAGCTTACGCTTGGTCTTCTCCAAAGAGAACTTGCAACCACGGAGGAAGGTCATGATACGCTGGTCATCTATGAGAAGGAGAAGACGGAAATTATGAGAAGAATCGAAACAAAAGATTTTGATAAATGAATCATCAAGTGCAACGATATTCCAAAAACCAATACTGTTTAGTCTGACGATGTCAATGTTGAAGCTTTGTTTTGAAATTGGGTAAATAAATGAAATTAATACGATTTTGTAAGTATTTGGTTTGGTAACCGGCTAGTAAGTGACAGGTAGTGCAAGCTGATTCCGGTTTGAATACTATTTGTTCCTTTGTTTTTGTTATTCCAAAGTTATTATTAGATTTAAGGTTGGTAGGTACTACTCCCAAAAATATTGTATTCTGGTCAAAGTATACCTTATTTGGGTTGCCTTTGAGTTGCCTAGCGATGAATGTGTCTATCAAGATGCATTTTTAATTAATTTTATTATTTTAATAGCAAAGCTTGGCTTAGCTCTGGTTTAGCTAACTCACGCCTCTCATAAAACGGCACCATAAAAAGTGAAGCGTGTAGTGTAAGCTTACCAAACTCATCAGGTAGATGGGGCTCTTTCTTCAGCCACTCCTTGATGTGTGCCAAGTCAGCCTCCTTGGTATCCGCCTTCTCATTCAGCTCCTCGCGGATTTTCTGCCACATCTCTCCGGCTGGCTGTTCGAGCGTCATCTTGGCTGCTTCGACTGGTCCTGAGCATAAAAGGAGATTCAAGTTTAAGTCTTTGGTTTCAAGAAATTAGGTTTCCCGTTCCATATTTATGGGAATGGCTCAAGTCAAGAATCAAGAGTCAAGTTCTAGAATATACTAGAGTAGTAGCTGTGCCACCGTTTTATTATTAGTTTCGATCGGAATCACATTAACTGCAAAAGCATTATTCTTGGAAGGACTGGAATTTTTAATCAAAATATTTGGATTTTTAGTTCCACTCTTTTGGCCGACTTCGTGCATATTAGGTAGTCCTTTGTCCCTGCGCGTTACATATTCATGAGTTCCTATTTGAATGTCCCTGGTATCATGCTAGCATCTCTTACTGTCAAATTAAGTAGCTGATTAATAATATGACCACAAGTAGTAGTAAATAATGACGTCATTAATCCTTTTAAGTGACAATTTTGTAATTAAATTAATTGTAGTGTTGTTCTTTGTTTAAATGTGACACGTTGATCCTTTACTTTTGGTCTGTTCTTTGTAAAGTATTAAACACTGGTTTTTAGGATTTCGTAGTCCTAACAAGGACAAGAGACTTATAGTTTCGGTCTGTCCGTCTGTCTATCCGAGGCATAGATAAGAGACTGTTAGTACTAGAAAGCTGCAATTTTGCATCACGCCACAATAATGAAATAATAAAATATTGATAAAGATTTTTTTTATGATAGCTCCCGTACATGTAAAGGCTCAATTACACCTTCCGATTTCAAGGGACCCAATTAATAAATAAATAATGAAGTTTAAAGGAAAACTATCACGGCTAAGTTAGCTTTGTTAGTTTTAGAGTAATAATCGCTCAATTTTTAAAAAGTTTTTGTTACGTAAAAATACAAAATCTTTAAAAAAAATATACTTAGGTTAAGTGTGGCCCGACAGGCACATGACCGGTTTTTTTTAAAATTAATTTCAGTTACATAATCATGGGGACTATTATACTATAGTCCCCATGATTCATATAGCTAAATGGTGGAATTTCTTGATATAGTCTGTGTTTCCTGATAGCTATTACCTGTGGGTTTTAAGTCAAGAGTGAATCGGTAACTAATAAGTAAATTAGCTCCTTCTTCGACCACATCATGAAATACAACTGACTTGCCCGGTACTTAGGTGAGAGTGGTTAATCGCGAGCATATCAATAACAAACATATAGAGCTACTACTAACTAATAGAGATGTTTTATGAACCGTCAACAGTGCTTATTCTTATATAATTTTCAGTTTTGGCATTATTCAAGCGATTTGCATTTACAATATTGCATATAATTTTTTTTTGAAGTTATACTTCTTATGTGACTTCCAACAAAAAAGCGTTAAACATTTAACGCTCCTGGGGACCCCTCCCCAGGAGCGTTAAATGTTTAACGCTTTTTTGAATAGAAAGAGACAGAGCGAGAGTGAATGCGAAAAAAAAATATTATAATATTATAATAATGACAATGATTATGATTACGATTATGATAACGATTATGATTACGATTATGATTACGATTATGATTATAATTATGATAATGCTGATAATAATAATAATAATTATCTTGTTACGCCTAAGAAGTATAACTTCTTACGTGCATACATAAGTACATACACACTTTTTTTATGATTGTTATGACTCCACTTTTAGACATTCTTTGAAAATCAAATTCTACCGGTTACCAAACCTACCACAAAAATCTGTCACACGTCAACAGCTAAACGCATAGGGTCATCGACATAATTGCCCAACACAATGAGCAATACGTCTCTGTATATGGTTGCATGGCCCTGTCTCTACTTTGTTGAGCTCCCAAGGTCTACTTAGTTTAGACAACGTGTTGTAATTAGCAAGGTCATACGTCCAGACAGCTGGTTACATGGAAGAAGTAATTAAAGGAATATGTTTTCGATGAATTTTTTCTTTCTCGTCATTATCATTTCAGCCAACAGACCTTGAATTCTAACCTATAAAATTTAATAAACCTGAACTGATTTTTGTTACAGTTAATTAGATATTGATACTGTTCTTATTGCAATCGTATCGTGATCATAGAATCAGTAAGTTTTTAATCAATATTGATAAATACGTAAAGCAGAATTAATCAATAGAAGACTGTTAGAAGATTCGTCTTTGCAACAAATGATTAATCGCACTTCAGGCAATGATAATCTTCCTCCTCAAATAAATTAACTTTATTAAAAAAATACCCGCAGATACAAATGACTTAAAACCGTATCATAAACCGCTATGTACAGTTTAAGTCATAAAAAAAACCATAGCCTCATGAAAAAGTACCTACATAAGCAAGAAAGCAACGAAATTCAACACTGCAACATAAAAAATTCTAAACTCGTTTTCGTGAAAACAAAATAGGTAAAGTATGACTTTTACTTTAAAAAAAAGATCTTTAGTGTTCTGTAACTGCGTTATATGTACCGTAACGGTTTTCATGTTACGAAAAAAGCAATTTAATGAGTTTTTAACAAACTTTCACCGTTTGGTTGAGCAATGCCCTCGCGTCTCGTGTGGTCACGATGTGCCGCTCTGTTTCTTCTTCGTAATTGGTAATTACCATGCACATACTGACATGCAACCCCAATTAATGAATAAAAAGCGCATTTTATTTCATTAATTAAAATTTTGGAGACAACGCCATCTATTCAATATATATTAGACTAAGTTCAAAGATGAAAGAAACTCTTGTGAGAGGACGGTGATGGTAGTTCACAATATGAATAAAAGATGGCGCTGTGTATAATTTCTGCTAATCAATCTTTTATGACAGAGTTCTTTCAAGTTATGATTATGACAAAATATTACGATCGTCGCATATCCACTAGTAGAAAGTTATTCAACACGTGCAAACGTTTAATCATTATTCTAAAAAGTACCGCCCCAAACAAAGGTTTCTGATTACGTAAGGTAGGTCCGAAGACATTTAAATTTATTGTACCTTTTGAGTCTCTTTGGGTAGGAAGCACTACTTAAAAAATAAAAAGGAATCAGCAATATGTTTTTATCTACTAACCACAGTTAAAATGGGTTTTTTTTTTTGGATAAACAAGACCAAACATCTTTGAAAAACGTTCTACCCACAAGAGACACAGACGTGAAACAGATCTTTCCACATCAGCTTTTGGTTTAGAATTATATAGAACAAAGCATGTCCAAATGACTACACGACCGGTTAAATCGAACTTGGCAACGAATTACCTACCGACCAGAAGTTTTTCAAAGTTTAATGAACTTTTTGTCATGGTTATTAACTTAATTGATTAACTAGGGTATTCGTAGTTTAAACTATCTAAACTTATGTAAAGCTGTTTGTCTGTAATGTTTGTAGGAGCTGTACTTAAATTTACAATTCGAGATATTTCCCAAATTTTGAAACCACAAACTCAATCTTAAACATATTATCTTACAAGACCAGCAGATACGATAAAAAAAACAAAAACCAGCCAAGTGCGTGTCGGACTTCGCAAATTTAGGATTCCGTACAATTTTTGACAATTTGTATGGCTCTGCGTCGACAAGATGCTGATGCTGTCCTGTGTGATAGACGACGAACAGACGGACACGTGAATGACCAGCAATAGGGCTCCGTTTGGACCCTTCGTGTACGGAATCCTAAAAAATCACTCACGTACTAAAATAGCCTAATATGACACTCTCACTCGTGTTCGTTTTACTTGGGAAATACATTCAGTTCGTGTGGAAATAGCCAGAAACCGGGGAACACCGTGTGGTTTTAGTCAATCAGAGTCTGACAGATCTCGCCGCCGCCCCAGAGTAGAGGCATTTATTAATTTATTAGCACTTCATGCAAAGAGGTATTAACTTAAATGGACTAGGCATTATCTAACGGTCAACCATGGATGGTGAAGAAAAAAAAGGTGCATAGTTAATCTGTTGGACGATTTCCACACGGTAAAAAAGGGGCCGGGGAATAACCTAGTCTTTGATAAACAGACAATTATGTTCAGTTTCATTTCTCAAATAGCTTATAATTTACTTTTTGCAAAGGTAGGACTTAAAAAAAAGGTTGATACTAGAAAAACATAAATAAGTAAATTATTGTATGGGAATACCAAAGCGTACAAAAATAGTCAAAGAGTTATACGCATCGTATTACCGCTAGCTATGGCTTTCAGATGATTTCTTTCAATCTCCTCGACTTTCAAAATAATTGCATCCATTACTAACGGTGCAAGTACCGTTGGCAACAGAATTGTAGACAAGTGCCTCTAGTTAGGGTTGCCCCGCAAATTTGGAATATTTTTTTTTACTGATTCTGGAGACCGTTAAGATTGCATCGTGATCAATGCTAAATTTAAGTAAAAAGTGAATAGGATACTTCTAGTCAAGCGTTTTCCAACGTCGATAGCGTGGGCCTACTAAGGGTCAATTCACACCAAAAGAGCGTCGAAGCGCAGCGCAGTTTCAGTGTCATATGAATTTTAGCTTTATTTTCATTACTACAATACTTATTATCGCATGAGACACTCGAGTCGCGTTGTTTCTCATGCGATAATAAGTATTGTAGTAATGAAAATAAAGCTAAAATTCATGTGACACTGAAACTGCGCTGCGCTTCGACGCTTTTTTGGTGTGAATTGACCCTAATGGTAAAAAAAATGTGCCGATTTTTATGATATAATCTTGTATTTATTGTGTTACTAATTTGTATTGATTATCTGCATTCATTTTAAGATATTAAGTTTAACAGTAAACTAGGAATCCTAAAATTTATTTACGTGCGTTATTTAATCAATTATCATCTATGTAATTTTGGAAGCTTACTGTAAATTTAGTACGCGTGGTTAATTGAGCCCGCGTGGTGGATTACGGCTAGGCCTGTAAACCAGCAGTAGGAACATTAAAATATGCTTCTAAGCAGTAAATTAAAATTAACGAACATGAATTTTAACGATTCATTAATTATCTCTACTTATTAGGAGTATCATCTCCATAATGGTATTTTTATATATTTATTTTATATTTTGTTGTACACCTTATAATGAGCATAGGACAATCACTTTACTACTTGTTATTCCAAACTACTCACGGCCTCAACTCAATTTTCAGTGGCAACCCTGTTTACAGTAAAAATGGCCGCCATTTCAATGGCGCGATGTGCGGGAGTCACGTGCTTCTCGCTTCATTTGTTTAGTTTTTATTTCAAGCGTGATGATTGGCTGATGGATCCAGCACCCAACTATTATTACACGAGTCTACAATGTTAATAGTTTTATTACCAAAAAAATTTAAACGGTGAAAGACTTTTTTGTTAACGGTATTTCGACTTTTTGGTTATGGTCTTTACTGAGTTATTTGTAGTCATTCTTTGTGCGCGAGTCTGACTCGCTCTTGGCCGGCCATTTTTTTTTATTGATACAACTTTTCCATCATAATGTTTAGAATATTCGATTGTTCTACTTACTGCCAATTTTTAACATTGACCTATATACTTTTGTGACGTAAGACTAGATTTAGTGAGAGCTAAAACAAAGATTGCATATTTGTTTGAAAAAACGAAATTCCAAGTGATGTCAAATATTAATTGATATCCAATGTCCATTTTGACGGTTAATTATAACGACCACCTCAGAATACACAGGATATTATCCTAGTTTGTAGGAGAGGGGTCTTATTTATGTGAAATAGCCACTGCTATTTTTATAATTGCAACACTCATGTTACTAAAAGCTAATCTTTTTGCGAAAATAAATGATTACTTAATACAGTGTGTCCGCATTTTAAAATTCCATATATTGTGGGGTACGCGCAAGACGTTTATTTGCAGTAAGTTCTTGTCGTACAGACGGCTTGCGTGCACCCCTTTTTTTTTGGGGGGTTGGGAAATCATCCTATGACTTCTCCCGCTCATCGTGTCAAACTCTTACTGACTAATACCCACCGCTGTTCCTTCCCTGCCCTGAGTGCCCAGGGGCGCGGTAACTCTGTTTCGAATTTATCCACGACCCCTGGGCAGGCATCGGCCATGACGGGCCCCGTCATGCATTGCTGACAACTCCTTGAGGCGCGTGAAACACTACGCGCCGTCGACTCTCGGGAGGCTTGCCGCTTGACCCTCAAGCCGCTTTACCAATACCAATCATTACAACAAGATCTTTGAAGACATCGACTTATTTTCTGTCTCTGCTCATAAATTTAGAAATCTTATCTACAAAATAATTTTAGATTGTAATAGTTTAATATTTACTCATTCACTGTCCCTCTCTCTTTCTCTGTTGTTTGCATGCCTGTCTATGTTTAAGTTCATCTTTTGTGTTTAAACAGCTTAGAATAGTGCACTGTTAGATAAAACATTTAATATGAGAAAATGTCGGGGGTTATACATTTATAATCTGTGTACCACTATTGTACATGAAGTTTAAATCAATAAATAAACTTTCACCTACACGGCACTCATTGCTTCATTTTCCACTTGCTCTACATATTCTTCCGAAATTATGTACTTATGAGCGTGAAGTTATGTTAATAGAACTGTACTAAGATAGGAATCTCGTAACCTACTTTTGTTCTCAATTACATTAACACTTGTTCACCACTGCAATCATTATCTTACTTTTCTTTTTTGTTACTTAACTAGCGACCCGCCCCGGCTCTGCACGGGTATAAGTTATACACACAAACCTTCCTCGTTTATCGCTCTTTCTACTAGTGAAACCGCATTAAAATCCATTGCCTGGTTTAGGAGTTAGCGGGGAAATAGACAGACGCGGAAAGCGACTTTTATTTATACAAGGTAGAGATCACGAGCCGAAAGGAAGAAAACAAGGAAAATAAATACCTACGCAGTTTCATTCATGGGGAAAATCTATAAGTCCGTGATTAGACCTGCCGTACTGTATAGGTCAGAATGTTGGGCTGTGAAAAAGACGGATGAAAAAGATTGCATGTGGCTGAGATGAGAATGTTGAGATGGATGTGTGGAGTAACGAGAATGGATAAAGTGAGAAATGAGTACATTAGAGGTAGTTTAAAAGTGGCGCCAGTCACAGAAAAGTTGAAAGGGAACCGCTTATCTTGGTATGGTCATGTGAAGAGGAGAGATGAAACACATGTAACTAAAAGAGTTATGAATATAAATGTGGATGGATGGAGAGGGAGAGGGCCAAAGAAAGGATGGATGGATTGTGTAAGGAGTGATTGATAGAAAAGGGAGTTAGTGGGTAGTGGAGACAGGACAGAATGGAAGAAAAAAAACGTGTTGCGCCGACCCCAAGTAACATGGGATGGGCAGGAAGATGATGAAAATGATGATGCAGTTTCATTACAAAGTTAGGGGCGCCAAATGACTTATATTTATGAGACAAAACATGACGCCTCGCCTATACCTAATATTCCTTGAAGAGTTAGGTAGAGACTTGTCTATAGCACACACTTCACCACTAATAAAATTCTATAAGAAACAATAGTGGGCGAGCCTTTCGAGAAATAAAAAAAATTGATACATGCGACATCCACCAATCCGCATTTGGTCCGCGTGGTGGATTACGGCCCACACCCTCTCACAGAGAGGAGGCCTGTGCCTCAGCATTGGGGACATTAAAAGGCTGATGATGAGCCTTTTTGAGATCAATCGGACACAAATTCAAACTGTCTGCTGCTACTGATAAATTCTAGAGGGAAATCCCAATAACACTTTGTTAACGACCTGGGAATCCAATTCAGGACCTCATGCTTAGCAGTAGCGCTTGGAACAAGACCAACGAGGTCACTTTTATGATAAGAGGTAAGTACATAATGGAGATAGGTAGTTACCCAGCGGTACCCAGCAGTCTAAAGAAACGGAGACAGACCACAAAAAGTGAGGTGATAACAATAGACAGGTTGCTGGAGCAACAATAAATTTGTTAGAATAGAAATAAACTTTATTACACACCAAAATAACATTACTCTTTACAGTACCTATAGGTTGCCAAAGAGAGACAGCAATTAAGAAGTTTGGAGAAGATCTGTGCTGACTGGAAAACGGACACGAAATATAGGTTGATCCAATTCTAGCTTCATAGGTTTCATTGAAATAAAAACATACAAAATATCATATTATTAAAGTTATTTTTTATTCATATAATAATTTAGTATCATCAATTTAATATGTAAAGATGATCTCAGACTAATCACGATCTTACATTGTGCAGCAGTTGATTCACTCAAGGTCGTTTTTTAACGACTTTTTCGTCGATTTAGGGAATTATCTCGCCAATTACTAGAGTTTTAGGTGCTCCAACGTGCAAGTTTGTTGGTATAGACGTATATCTCTTAAGAACAAACCAGAACAACAAAAAACGCGGGTGATAATGAGCATGAAAATGCGCAGCAAAATTATTGAATTGACTGTAGTTTTCCTGGAAAAATCGCCACGATTTTTTGTTTCTATTTAGAATAACTGAACAATTATCGCTTTGAGCGGTAGTTTTATTATCAAGCAATTCATATCGTAAATACTTTGTTTCAAGCTAACATTTCACGTATGAAACACGCCTCATTATTGATTGCTGTCTAAATAACGTAGTCCAAGCATAGGAACTTCGAATTGGATGACCCTATACAGGGTATAACGGAAAGGTGTGGTCATATTTTAATAACCGGTTCTGCCCATGGAAATGAACCACTTTATCTAAGAAAAAATAGAAAATTCCCAAAAAAAAAAAATTCATACAAAGTTATCATTACACACAGAACACACAGGACAGAATGGAAGAAAAAAACGTGTTGCGCTGACCCCAAGTAACATGGGATAAGGGCAGAAAGATGATAATGATGACAAAGTTATCATCAGCTGATTAATATTTTTATGATAGGAAAAAATCATTGAGAATTTCCTCAGGTTTTCTTGTTCATATCGATGGGCAGATGCAGTTCTTAAAATATGACCACACCTTTCCGTTACACTCTGTATAAATAAATAATATAAAACTACACTATCAGCATTATTTATTTAACTCGCTAATCATTATGCTTAGTTCAAATACTCTTTAGCAGATTCTTAATTCTTCATCGAAAATTTTGGATTAAGAATCTGTTATTTTTTTTATAAATCGGGCCTATAATTTTGCTTTATTAAAATGCTGATAAATAATGCGACTAATTTAGACAAGTATGGAGGACTTTGCCGCTTGATCACATACTTGTCAGTACAAACATCTAATTATAATTTAGACAATTATTATTGACTTTGCCGCTTGATCACATGCTTGTCAGCACAAACATCTAATAATAATTAAGGCAATTATTATTGACTTTGCCGCTTGATCACATACTTGACAGCACAAACATCTAATAATAATTTAGACAAGTATTATTGACTTTGCCGCTTGATCACATGCTTGTCAGCACAAACATCTAATTATAATTTAGACAAGTATTATTGACTTTGCCGCTTGATCACATGCTTGTCAGCACAAACTAGCCATATTACTGCCATAAATAGGTATTACTGTTCTATTATCGTTTACGCTAACGCTTAGTACAAAATGTACGGCAATGACATTACCTGCGTAGATTAGTGTCACGTGACTTATGGCAGGTTATGTCATTGCCATACATTTTGTACTAAGCGTTAGCGTAGAAGATAATAGGAAAGTAATATTGCTACGGGGGCAAGTACATAAAAAGGATTTTGTACCCCACTGCCTCAGAAGGAGGGTAATGTTTTTCAAGAGTTTGTATGGATCTATGATCGCATGTCTATTTCTTTGGCACGCTCTGTAGGTGAAACGACTGGATTGATTTCAACAAATAAGGTGTTAATAGTTTGGGTTTAACTGCCGAAGTGACATAGATTTTATGAAGATTGAAAAATAAACAAAATTTTAACCACCATTTTGCTCTTTTTACTTACAAAAAATAAAAAAAACTGGCCAAGTGCGTGTCGAACTTCGCATATTTAGGGTGTCGTACCAAAAGAAGGAAATTCAAAGAAAAAAAAAAACTTTTTTACAAAAAAAAACAACCGACTTCCAAAAAAGAAAATACACTAAAAATTTAAAAATAATTTTAATTTCGGAAGTCGGTATTTGTATTTAATTTCTTCGTTATTTGTCACCGACTTCCGAAATTAACGTTATTTTTAATTTTTAGTGTATTTTCTTTTTTGGAAGTCGGTTGTTTTTTTTTTTGTAAAAACGTTTTTTAATTTTCTCTTTTTAGTTGTTATACCCCAAAACTAAAAAACCCAACAACATGGAACGTGTAATATATATACTCTTAATACCATACTCTTAATTGGAGAAAACCAAAATGTCATATATGTATACATATTTTTCGTTTTTGTTTAGTTTTTCAAAAAGTGCTGAAGCAATTTCAATAAAATTTACTTGGACCACCTCGGGAGTACATTATTTCGGATAATAATTTTGAAAATCCGTCCACAACTGACAGAGAATTCGGTGGACATACATAAAAAAAAAAACAAGCATACAGTCGAACATACAGACAGACAGACGCACAGACTGACAGATGGATACGTTACTCACAGCAGGGCTAAACCTAAAAAAAGGCCAAGATTGTTGTAGTCCAATTGTTAATGCCTGGATATCTGCTCACTCCACAGCATCCAAGCGTGATAGTGAAACAATATCGAATGTATTCCTTTACAGCATGTTTGATTGGTATGTAATGTATGTGTGATTGTGTGTACATTTGAGAAAGCCAATAATATCTTGTGCATTTCATTTCTCTTCGCATTTCTTAAGCTTGGTTCATACAGTTTGCTCCAATTGTTTTTTTAATTGGAACATTATCGGTCTTTATGGATTAAGTCTTATAGCCAATTATTATTAGGAATACTTTTAATTTCACAGGCTAAGCATTGCCATACGAAGTGGCAATGCCGGCAGTCTTTTTGACACACTTCCAATCGACAGCGATTAGAAGGAATTTTTGACGCCATAATTATTTTAGGATTTATTTAGTTAGGAATTTTTGTTTTTAGAGGGAACAGGGCCTGCGAGGAATTCAAAAAACAGGTATTTGAAGAAACTATTGTCATCGTGCTCACTCAAGCCTGCCTCTGTAGAGTGCGATAGAGACAGCTGCAACTCAGACCGATTATATCACAAAATTTTTGACGAGATCGACATTTCGTATTCCCCTTTTTTCTCCTCGAGAAATGAGCCAATTCAATTATTTTAGGCACAAAATTTTTAAGAAAGAGTATGTCTAGGTCCCTATTAAATGTTTTACGTTAAAACTTTTCTAATTTGTCTGGTAGTCTTCTAAGAACGGCGGCAAAAATAGGGCCATTTTTTGTAATTTTTGGAGGATCATATTTTCTTTACTCGTGTCAACAGCAGACCTTGACTTTATGAAAAAAAATGGTTGCTCTAGAGGCATTATTCAGGAAGAAAAAAGGGGAATACATTTGTATGGAGAATCGCAGCCCCTGTTCCCTCTTATGTTTTTTGTGATTGTATAAATAGTATATTGAAGTAATAAGCCAATTTAATTGATAGTTTTTATTTAATGTAATTTACTTAACTAATGTTTATTTATAAAAAGGTAAATTATATATTTATTTGTTTGTAAATAGAAGTCTTGATTTAGCAATAGAAAACTTTACTCTTGTCGAGTTTCATAAGATATTATATTATTTGGTGTTGAAACTAGAAAGTTGCGGGCAGAGGCTAGAACTATTAAAAAAAATGTGTTTTTGATGTGAAATACACCACATTGTATAAAGAAATCCACATAATTATTTAAAACAACAAAACTTTACAAGACATTGACGGTGATCAATAAAAGATAAATAATAATGATACCGTAATAAAATCTAAAGACAATAAAGAATGCAATCAATTAATTAATAACAGTTAGCACGATGTAAGCTCGGCTTAAGTGCAATTTCTCTGCAGAGGCATTGACCGCGCGGTAGGAGGCAAGTACCGGCCAACTGAGAGATTTCATCTCCGTTTACTATAAAACTGGACAACTTTGGTTTAGCAGAAATTTTTAAAGGCAAGTTTTATTTTACTTTAAAAAAAAATTGTGTCGTCTTATACGTATTGAATTTGTCTGCATTATGGTGTTTACGAAGTCTTTTTGGTGCATTTTTTGGTAACTTTGTGACCTGTTAGCTTTATAAAATAGGTTTACTGGATTTTAAAAAGCTTTAGGTATGTTCAAATCATAGTAATATATGTAAGTTTTCATTTAAAAAAGATCATGATCAGGTCCACCAGCATTGTAATGTCTAATTTATAAAATCCTTTAAGTATTGTTTATACATCGTTATGAATTTTGTTTTCTTTTGTTACTACCCTACTTTCAAACCACAGGCTATCTTACCAAAAACACATCCAGACACATCCGACACACACCAAAAAACCTAGAATTTTTTACAAAATTTTTAAAAGAAAAAAATATTCAAATCTGATCACCTTGGAACTAGAAAATTAAGTCACAAGCCAAAGTCTCTACTATGAACACACCGGCACTTTGTCGTAACGTGTTTAAAGATTTATTGTCACTTTAGGTACCAAAAAGTTTGTACTTGCAAGCGCGGTACTCGCGCTAACCCGAATGGAGCGGGACCTGTGCGGGCGCAGGTTTTATCATTTCGTTACGGGGCGTAAGCAAGGTGGTGTTAGGAGGGATGGCTTCGCTGCTTGGGAGTTGGTGGCAGTGGCAGCGGGTAGAATGTGACTTATATCGGAGCCTGAACTAAATCAATCAATCAAAATCTATACTAATATTATAAAGAGGTATAAATTGTTTGTAAGCTTATATGTCGAGGGTAATCTCCGGAACTACTGATCCAATTCTAATAAAAAAATACACTAAAAAATTAAAAATAACTTTAATTTCGGCAGTCGGTGTTTGTATTCTATTTCTTCGATATTTGACACCGACTTCCGAAATTAAAGTTATTTTTAAATTTTTAGTGTATTTTTTTTGGAAGTCGGTTGTTTTTTTTTGTAAAAAAGTTTTTTATTTTTCGCTTTTTAGTTGTTATACCCCAGAACTAAAAACCCCAATAACATGGAACGTGGTATTTAAACATTTGGAGAACACAAAAACGTCATCAAGATATGCGTATTTTTCGTTTTTGTTCAGTTTCTCAAAAAGCGCTAAAGCAATTTCGATAAAATTTATATGGGACCACCTCAGAAGCATATTCTTTTGGATAAAAAAAGAATTTTGAAAATCGGTCCACAACTGACGGAGAAATGCGCGGACATCCATTAAAAAAAAAAAAAAACATACGTACAGTCGAACATAGAACCTCCTCCTTTTTCGAAAGACGGTTAAAAAACTGGTAGAAAGCTACATTATTTGTGGGTGCTTTAGGCTACACAAGGTATACTTATGGGCTGTATTTTCAAGATCCACGCAGACGAAGTCGCAGGCAATGTGCTAGTATAGTATACAGCGGTGATTCAACTAGCAGTTAAATATCAGATGCATGCTGTGACCGGCTGTGGTTATGACAACGAGGATACTAAAGAGATATTTTTGTCTTGGACAAGTCATCACCTTTGCCTTTGAAAATGCATGAAGTTTGTTGTTAGTAGACAAGAAGACTGCTTTAAAATATCCAAAAACTGTGATCAAATTCCTTGGTTTGTTAATTACCTTATTATAGTTTTATTATTCAAGTTTTTTTTTACTTTTCTAAGTTATGTCCACTGCTGGGCCAAGGCCTCGTCACTGAAAATTTCAGCGACTGTAAAATCGCTTTCAGTCTGACCACAGCTCAACGAGGGTGACCGAGAAACTATGAGTCATTGCGTCGGAGATACTTAAAAGAAAAGTAAAGCAGTCGTATGATTTTATCTTGGAGTCAGCTTACAATTAGTTTTATTTTATATAATTCTATTGATGTAGCAGTGGATGTGTTGGGTTATGGAGGTCAGATATGCAGTCGCTCCATGTAAAATACTATTCAGTTGCATCCAGTTAGACTGGAAGCCGACCCCAAGGTTGTTGGGACAAGGCTAGGCAGGCAGATAGATTGATGTAGCAGTGGTGTCGACACACAAGTTGTAAGGCGTGAGTTCACACCCAGGCAGGCGCTTTACTTTGTGAAAATTATTTCATTACCACTGCTCTCAAAACTGTGAAGAAAAACATCGTGAGGCAACCGGCATGTCCTAGAACCAAAACTCGAAGATATGTGACATCCACCAATCCGCATTGGGCCTACTTGGTGGATTACGGCCCACACCCTCTCTCAGAGAGGATGCCTGTACCCCAGCAGTGGGGACATTAAAAGGCTGATGATGATGTAGCAGTGGTTGTGTTGGGTTATGGAGATCAGATAGGCAGTCGCTCCATGTAAAATACTGGTATTCATATTCATTATTTGTTTATGTCATTGTAAGGCAGTAGTGACCACTTCTGTTCCAATTAGTTAATTTATCACAATCAGTCACAAACTGTAGCCACTCCCGCTGCCCGCACCACTTCTGTTCCAAGTAGTTAATTTACCTGGTGCTATTTTAGATGCTAGAAGTCACTTTCAACCTTTTAATTTCGTTTCTTTACTGTTTTCAACAAAGCTTATTTACCGGTTATCTTTTTGGCAGCCGATGAACCGAACCACAGAGCACTAATATAGCCGAACATAACCGTCCATAGACGCTCGCGCGCTCCATGGTTTGTCTATGACATTGACAAATGTTGTCGGAGCGTTAGCCGTCGTCCTATGGTTTATTTTATATTTATTCACATTCACAAATATTTTTATTAAAATTAAATGTTTCACTGTCACTTTTATTTTTTTTATTTATATAGTTTTTATGTATGTATTCCGTGAGTGTATCCGTGGCTTCACAGGCCCATCAGAATACCAGCGCTGTGATATTTATTTCATAAAATATGTCGCAGCATATGCTGAGATAGGTGCTTTTTTGGCCTCGCACAGGTCTTACCTATGTTTTTTCTTTATATTTTTTGATTATGTGGTTTTTTATGTATTAATATTGTTTTGATGGTATGTTGTAAAATAATTGAGTTTTTCTGTGCGAAGCACAAAATAAACGTTTTTCTTTCTTTCTTTCTAGTGCCGTTTGTAGGTACGCAGCTCATCACTACATAATATATAACAAAACCATCGCCACATCTCTCTGTCTATGTGTTCGCGATAAACTCAAAAACTACTGAAAGGATTTTCTTGCGGTATTCACCAATATACAGAGTGATTTATGAGGAAGGCTTAGGTGCATAATTTGTACCCGTACCAATCTGGGGCGGGTTGCTAGTATCTTATAATTATGATCATTTACACCAGTATTCTAAGACATATTTTATAGTGTAAATCCCGTATCAGTGAAGGCTATTTAACTATTATTTAATCATTAACCATCGGAAATTAACTTTGTGTTCCTCGACTCATGTACAAAAACCAGTATAGTAATTAGTAGTTAGTTTAGCGAGTAATGTGTGAGTCAGTAATAAGGCTCTATTCATTCATAAACAATCCTCACCAAACCTTATGAATTATTCAGTTTTCAAGTGTTTTCGTTACATAAAATATTTCAGTCGATAATTAACCGATTAACGTGCATAACTTGAATACTTGACTTGAAAATGTAAAGAGCCTTTGTAGTAACGCAGTTAGTGGTTTTTTTCATTGCCATAAACATAACTATACCTATGTTGTTTTATAAGAAAGTTATAGCCAAAAATGTTTAGCAAAAATAGACAATAGAAAAGACATCAACGCGTTTTTGTAAAAAGCTTGCTTGAAAATAATGGTAATGATTGTTATTTTCCTTGTTTATGCCTCCTTGTACTCGTAGGTATTTGGGAAGCTTTTGAAAGTAACAATGAGTTTCTAATGTTGTGGTCTAGACATGCGTTTGTTACCAACTCTTTTAGCGAAGGTAAAAACAACCACGAGTAATAACAGCCGCATGGGTTGATCCATCAGTTTAAGCTACGCTTGCCGGGGTCGGTCCGTGGATGGGTGACCATCTTGACATACCGAGACTCCTCCGTGCTTCGGAAAGCACGTTTAGCCGTTGGTCCTGGCTGTCAAACGCGGATCTTTGACAGTCGTTACAGGTCGTCAGAAGCCCGAAAGTCTGACATCCGGTCTTACCAAGGGGTATCGTATTACCCAGTAACTGGGTTGTGGAGGTCAGATAGGCAGTCGCTCCATGTAAAATACTGGTATTCAGCTGCATCCAGTTAGACTGGAAGCCGACCCCAAGATAGTTGGGAAAAGGCGCGGGCAGATGATGATTATAGTAACTGAATCAAAAATTTCAGTGAAGTTTAATATTAGTATATTTTAATGCGTTTATTTTCGTCTACTGAGCGTGGGACCCGATTAAGAATTTCTCGATATTAGCTCGTAGTTTGGAAGTTGGCGGTGGGACACACCCGTGGTCCTGCGCCTGATTTCTCCCGGGTCATGTTGGGTCACCGACTCATCGGACTATGACTGTAAGGCTAGCCGCTGACTTATGATTTTTTGTCGCGTGACTTTTTGTCACTGTCACCCACGATGCGCTCACTTGAAAAGTCACTGAGCAACAAAACGCGGTCAATCATGAAATGGATTTCGTACAGATTGCTGTAATAAGTGCTCTTGAAATAAGAAGAAGAAAAATGAAACGAAAAAACGCTACTGAGTGCATCCCATATACACTGAAAGATTGTTTCAAGGATAATTTTACACTCTAAATTCTGAACTACGTCAGTATCCTTCAAAATTCAGTCACCTAGGACCTGTTTGTCACCGTATTGTCACGTCACCATGATCAGCGCACTCCCATGTATCTTCATAGCATTCGTCCGGGTTACAAAAAGTCACGGTGAGAAAAATCACAAGTCAGCGGCTAGCTTAAAGGAATAGAAACTACAGAGGTGAATTACAATATCACCTGCATCCCTAATCTCCGTTAAAATTGACCACCGTGACCAAAATTTAATCAAGAAAATGATTATTATTTGTTGTTATAATTAACGGCTACTAAAAATAAAAAAGAACAGATTAATTTGTTTTTCATTTAAAAGTTGATCCTATTTCACTGCCAAAAGTATAACTGTCTTTTGCAATCTTCTTGTTTATACCAATTAAATGTAGATTCATATTTGTGTAATTCTGGCTGTGTAATGTATGTATGCTGGCAAAGTATTAAAATAACTGTTTTAGTATAATAATCGCGTAACGCATAAAAATGGTGAAAGCGCATATAATTAAAATCACTTTACGTGTATACCTATATAATTATTGAATAAAACTTGCCGGTAATGAATACCTGTCAAATTTTATATATAACGTTTGACAAG
Organism: Polia nebulosa; assembly: GCA_951329385.1. Lineage (NCBI taxonomy): Eukaryota > Metazoa > Arthropoda > Insecta > Lepidoptera > Noctuidae > Polia > Polia nebulosa. Next base: position 11,451,392 of record OX589606.1, read on the forward strand.
GTAATGTGAGTGCAGTCTTAGTTTGGATTACATTAAAGTATCTTTTTCTTCTTGACATGTCAAAGATAGTAGGTTTTATATTGCACCTACCACTATTTGTCTCTGCATTACCCGAAGGTTGGCTGGTAGAAATGCCTGAGGCATTAAGCCAAATAAATAAATAATATTGGTAACAAATTTACGGTCGTCGGATAAATTCGTAACTGAGTTACCGCTCTCCTGGGCATTCAGGCAATGAAGGAACAGGGGTGGGTATTAGTCAGTAAGAGTCTGATACGCACTCTCGCTCCACCCAGAGCGGGAGATGTCATTGGATGATTTCCCACGCCAAAAAAAAAAAAGAAAAAGGGTTAAAACCCAGGTTGACAAGGTCTTTTAATTCATGTTATTTTTATTTCTTCGTTATTAGACACCCACTTCCGAAATTAAAGTTATTTTTTAATTTATAGTGTATTTTCATTTTTGGAAGTCGGTTGCTTGTTTTGTATTTTTTTTTTCACTTTGTAAACAGAACTAAAAACCCCAATAACATGGAACGTGAAATTAAAACATTATCATCATCATCATCAGCCTTTTAATGTCCCCAGTGCTGGGGCACAGGCCTCCTCTCTGTGAGAGGGTGTGGGCCGTAATCCACCACGCGGGCACAATGCGGGTTGGTGGATGTGACATGTCTTCGAATTTTTCGTTCTAGGACATGCCAGTTTCCATAACTAAAACATACCTACTCGTAATTGGAGAAAACCAAAACGTCATCTATGTATACGTATTTTTAGATTTTGTTGAGTTTTTCAAAAAGCGCTGAAGCAATTTCGATAAAATTTATAAAGGACCACCTCAGGAGTATATTGTTTCGGATAAAAAAAAGAATTTTGAAAATCGGTTCACAACTGACAGAGAAACCGGTGGACTTACATAAAAAAAAGCATACATACTGTCGAACATAGAACCTTCTCCTTTTTCGAAGGCGGGTTACAAGGAAAATATCGCGTCATGTTCTATGTTACATAAATACGTAAAATAAAACATAACGTAAAAAATTACATCCACCGAAATCCTCTGGCCCGTCTGGTAAAAAAAAAACGTAATGTGAGTCACGGGGTCTCATCTCGAACAAACAAAATTTAGTTAAAATAAATCTGAATAGATGGCGTAATATGCATCGATTTCTTATTGAAGTTTAAGTAATATTAATAGTTTGAAAATAAATATGGTAAAAACTGTATTTTCTTATTTAATAAATTACCCTAAGCATAAAATTGTAGAATAATTGGCTTGTAATTCAAATTAATACGATTATTGGAACGAATCCTTAGACATCTATATTTCTTGTACCAATAGATGACGCTGTTTGAAGATTTAGAGTTTATCCATTCACCGCTTTATAATTTGAATAGTGACAAATTTTGATACAGTAACACTGCTACGAACTGCCAAAAATGCTATAAAATAATTCCCCAATGTGTGAGAAAATATAGTTAAGACTTTAAGCAAATTCTTCTGCTAACACCATCTAACCAGGTGTAGAGGACGGGCCCGAACGAAGAACAAAAGTTACTTGTGCCTGACGAAAACCCGTAGTTACAGCGGTATCGTTTCTTTGTATGGGATGAGGCATCTGTACGCTAGTATTATATTATCTGTGGTAGAGGCCAATTTTATTCACATGTGACAAATATTTGAAATGCTATGTTGAACTTGTCTGTTTTCCAGCGAGGAAAATGGAAATTATTTCATTACTCCTGGGATAAATTCTCTTAAATATGTCCTAATCCAAGACATGGTCTACCAATCAATCATTGAGGCATGATTAATTAGGAAATATTCAAACATCCGGTATTTCACATTTATAATTATGTAAAAGACTCGCTTCTGCGAGCGGGTTCGCCCGCGTGGAGTTAGTACTTTCTCCATTGCAAAAATAGCCTATGTGCCATTCCAGGCTATAATCTATCTCAGTGTCAAATTTCGTCCAGATCCATATTCACATTAATATTTCTATTTGCGTACATAATGTCATTATAGATGTCATAATAATGGCTTAAAGCTAAGACACAATTATGGACCGTGTACCCTACACGGTCCATAATTGTGTCACAGCAAAACATAAAAACTAATTTAAAAAAAAAAAAACTACTATAACAATGTCATTGTACTAATTCAATAAATATTTTTTTTGGAAATAAAATAGACAGTCAAATTATTAATAATTAACATGTCTTACTTAAAATAAATCATAATAAATTGAGATTATTATCCATACGACTTATTATTTAATTATCATGTCATTTAATATTATTATCATTCAAATATTCGTTTTGTGTTTATGCTTTTTTAAATAATATTTGCTTCAGTTGATTTATAAATTATATTTCACTAGTTTCATTCTTTAAGACATCAGGAAGTTTATTATATATTTTTATTGAGATGACAAGAATTTTTTTGTTCTATTCTCATTTCCCCATTCAAAAGCATAACACACGTACTTTGTCAAGAACACAATGACTTATATTACAACCGCTAGTCATATTCATTTCGCCACGAGCACAATAAAATAAGTGGTACATTCCGACAGAAAGTGTCTAATAGAGGTGAGTCATAGTAGTGCGATGTCCCCTCTCTAGTTGGGAGGGAGAGTTTCCATTAACACACGACGTTTGATGAGGAATATTTTTATTAACAATTTACATAACTATTCAGAACTAGTTCTTGTTACGTCCTTGTACCAGAAGTTAGTGTAAAAACAATTATACAAAAAATATATTTCAAAAAAAAAAAGTATGGTAAAACGTAACAAAATTTTAATTTCAGAAGTCAGTATCCCAAAATGTAAAAATTATACCAGAAACACTTTATTTTTAGTTGTGGTCAAACCCCAATAACATGGAAGCTTTGACCGCCAACCGCCTAGCATGTATACGTACGTTGGGGGAGGGGGGGGGGGGCTCGAGGAACAGTTACCGCACCCCTGGACACTCAGGCAACTGAAGGATCAGGTGTGGGTTTTAGTCAGTAAAAGTCTGACACGCCCTCCCGTGGAAATTATGTTTTTCTTACTCCTTCGCTGTCTTTTCTGATTAATTTTTCGTTGTTGCGGCACCCAAGACAGTTTAATCGTTTTTCTGGGACTCGTCGAGCTTCATTGTCTCGGCGTTTTTTCTGGTGGTCGCCACTGTTGATTCTGGCTTACAGAAGTTACAGTGGTTTGGGAATAGTGTGGCGGGCTTGTCCCAAATAAAAAAATGACACGCTCTCCCGCTCCACCCAGAGCGGGAGAAGTCATTGGAAGATGTCCCACATCCACAAAAAAAAGGTGGCTTGAGGAGCTTGGGGAGCCTTGTTGCACGCTTGCAGCGAGTGTGGTGGAGAAAGTGTTAAGCTGGACTTGTATAGTGTCGTAATTCAAATCTCAGGCACCGCACTGTTTACCGCGGCCCTTGGCACTCAGGCAACTGAAGGAACACTTGTGAGTTTTTAGTCAGTAAGAGTCTGACACGCCCTTGTAATACTTAAAAAAAAGGTATATTTTTAGCTAATACAAACATGCTCCCTCTCCGGAGGGCTTTTCTGAAGTCCCTCCCAATTCTAAACAAAATCAACACTTCATTTTAAACTATTCTATGCAGAGAGCAATCTAATCGGCCAGCACGATGTCGGGACGATATTCTCATCACCTTCATCGACGCCCCAGTACTGTAGTTTTGACGACACGGTTGGCGCAGTGGTAAAGCGTTCGGCAGCTGCGCTGCGTGTCGCGGGTTCGATTCCCGCATGGAACAAATATTTGAATCACCTACAGACAGTTGTTCCGGGTCTGGGTGCACCCACGATACAGGAAGTAATTCCTGGTGTGGGGCAATATTTATTTAAAAAAAAAGTACATTCTAGCACTACTCAACCCCAGAAATTTTGTTAGTCAGAATATAAGTAATATCTGACGGCTCTGGGATCTTAGACTATTACGATTTTCGCAAAGACTTTTCAACGTTTTTGTATTGACGACGTTTTATATTGATGGATAGTACATTTAACGACACCGTTTCGTATCACTATGGACACAGCACCACCTAACGATTACACTCTGTCGAAATATCGCTCGCCACTAATGTTAGATTCGCGTTGCGTACGACGCACTTGGCCCGCAACGAAACCGCATCAAGGTTTATTGCGGTCCCATAATGTGGGCATTTGGCGAAATTATCATTATTATACGACGGGACTGAAGTTCAGGGGGATTGGAATGAGGTGGTCATAGAGGTCGGAAGGTGTAAGAGCGATATTGACGAGATTGTTGGAAACCTTTTGCTTGTATGGTTATATCTTACAAAACTGATAAAAAGAAAACGTGTACTTCTTTTGTTAAACGAACAAGACGACAAAATAATAGTTTTTAGGGCTCCGTACCCAAAGGGTCCAAACGGAGCCCTAATGCAGTCAGTCTGTCCGTCGTCTGTCACAAAATGTTGTTCCGAATATTTTTTTAACTTCCCATTGACTTATGAACATGAAATTTGGTGATAATGTTTATTATTACGTTTATTTTACTAACAAATACTAAAATATTAATTTCCCTCATATGGTATGTAACTAAATGTACAAAGTCCGACACACACTTGGCCGGTTTTATTTTCAAGCTCATACAGTTATTTGCAGGATACCTATGCCTAAAAATCAGTTTTTATATTGTTTGCCTGTTTGTATCTTCAAAACGGCTAGACGGATTGTGATATGATTTTACTGGCAGGTAGCTGACTATATAAGAAGTAACTTAGGTTAATAAAATTCATTGCAGGCACAGCCACTGGCAGAAGCTAGTTTCTCATAATTTACAGTAGAAGATCGGACCAAATTCGCTTATCACTGGACACAAAATTTCACAAAGCGCTTCACAATGCCGAATAAGTATCGTAACAAGAATGACTTCACGTCAGGGGAATCACGACCCTCAGTAATAAACCAATGAGGAACACGACGCGAAGAGGTGGAAGGACAGTAGAAGGATTAAAAGATATCGCTGTCGGTGTTAGAATGTTGCTTTACCCAACTTTTTTTCAATTGTCGACACAGTTGACACAGTGGTTGAGCGTTCGGCTGCTGCGCTGCGTGTCGCGGGTTCGATCCCTGCACGGAACAAATATTTGTATGACCTGCAGATAGTTGTTCCGGGTCTGGGTGTCTTGTGTATGTGAGTAATACATGTTTGTGAACGCACCCACGATACAGGAGTAATTCCTAGTGTGGGGCAATATTTAAAAAAAAAGTAAATAAACTCTCTTGGGGTCGGCTTCCAGTCTAAATGTATGCAGCCGAATACCAGTATTTTACTTGGAGCGACTGCCTATCTGACCTCCACAACCTAGTTACTGGGTAATAGGATACCCCTTGGTAAGACTGGTTGTCAGACTTTCGGGCTTCTGACGACCCGTAACTACTGTGTGTGTATCCACGATTGACAGCCGGGACCAGAGGCTTAACGTGCTTTCCGAGGCACGAAAGAGTCTCGGTATGTAAAGCCTATGTCAATAAATTGCATACATTTTTAACCGACTTCAAAAAAAGGCGGAGGTTCTCAATTCGACTGTATTTTTTTTTTTATGTGAGTTACTCATAACTTTTTATTACGTGAACCGATTTTGAAGATTTTTTTATTTTATTTGAAAGCTGTTGCTTCACATGTGGTCCCATTTTAATTTGGTGAAGATCTGATAAAGAACTTCGGAGATACACAATGGAACTCTTCAATAAATGATAGCAAACCTTCCAGAATTGCTGCAATCGTATGTCTATATATTGTTTTCACCACTTAAGAGACTTTGACCTCTGAGTTTTTTTCGGTGTTTCTTCTCAGGGTAGTCAGCTAGGAAACACCGGCCTCATCTTGCTTAAACTTACATAAAACATTGACGTGTAAAAGTGTTCCTTGTAACCTATTTACTGAATAAACATCATTTATCATTTATCACAACATTACATCACGCTGATACGCTCTGAAGGGGTATACAGATTTGTACAGTTCACCCTGATACACCCTAATTTCACCAACTATGTTCAAATTCCCTACTTTTGAGGTTATCAATTCGGGCATAACTTTACTATTAATTTAGTTTTAGAATGGGGTACAACAACTAAAAAGTTAAAATTAAAAAACTTTGTACAAAAAAAATACAACCGACTTCCATAAATAATAAATATATAAATGCAAAATAACTTTAATTTCGGCAGTCGGTGTTTCTAGTTTGGTTTCTTCGTTATTTAACACCGACTTCCGAAATTAAAGTTATTTTGCATTTTTTGTATTATTTATGGAAGTCGGTTGTATTTTTTTTGTAAAAAGTTTTGTAATAATTTTTTATCGCTGGATGAATGTTACTTTGTCCAGCCCATTTGATTGCAACCTGTCATGGTTTCTATGATGATTTTGTGAGGTAGAATCTATCAGTGGTTAGAGTTTAAAAGGTGTCCCTTCCAACTGTTAAGTTTTGAAATTATAAGATACCAGTTTCATCGAAAAATGTGGCCTTTCGTCTGTTTGACTAGTTTGGAAATTCCACTCTACGAGGGAAAACGCTTGAGAATGATCGTAAAAGCGATTTTTGCAAAAGCTAGACTTTTACTTTCTTCTTCAAAATTGGCATTCTTTTCTAATTAAGAAAATAATGCGTTAGATAGTCTATCTAATTAGCAAAATATGTGTTTAGTTCTATAATTATCTAGCGAGAGTAATTATCTGTAACATACATGCTCATTCGCTATTTTAACTGTTATATTCTTTTAATTATTTCCTTTTTAGCCTTAATGTTAGTCAATGGTAAGCTACAGTCTAATTTTCTATTAATTCTTATGTTTAAAGCAATTTTAGTCCACATTAGATTATACGCTGTCTGTAAACCAAACACTGGAACGATTCAAAATAGTGAGGTGGTTGAGAAGATGGAGGTAAAACTTGGCTGAGACTAGCAAAGACCAGGAAAGCGGACATATAAGACATAAGGTACAAGGCTGCCAAAGATAATGATGCTGGTGATGACGAAGATGATAGAGGTCACCCAACTGATGGTCAGCAAATGGTTTCCGTTGCCTGTATACAGTCATCACAAAAACAAGGGTGTGCCAGTTACATCGGGGTGGTTCCTAAATTCTTAACACCCCAAAATCAGTAATTTGATTTGTAATGCATAGGTACAATGATCGGTCATGTTGGTAGTAATAAGCGCGCAATGATCAGCCAATGTAACAATGACAAACGCTGCTGCGATTAATGTGATGGTACTCCTTCAAATAATTCAGATAAAATACTCTTTATTATGTGCACCATAAGAATTACAGGAACTGTACTATTTATTAACCTCTCTTGAAGTTTTTGTAATTTAAATATTTAAAACCTTCTCATCTAAACATGTTTTTCAAAGACTTCGAAAAAGGAGGAGGTTCTATGTTCGACTGTATATAAGTTTTTTTTTTATGTATGTCCACCGATTTGTCTGTCATTTGTGGCCCGATTTTCAAAATTATTTTTTTATCCGAAAGAATATACTCCCGAGGCGCTAAAGCAATTTCGATTTTTTCTACGAAAATTTATATGGGACCACATATAAATTTTCGTCGAAAAAATCGAAATTGCTTTAGCGCTTTTTGAAAAACTAAACAAAAACGAAAAATATGTATACATAGATGACGTTTTGGTTTCCTCCAATTACGAGTACTTATGTTTAAATTCCACGTTCCATGTTGTTGGGGTTTTGAGTTCTGGAGTATAACAACTAAAAAGTGAAAAATAAAAAACTTTTTTACATTAAAAACAACCGACTTCCCAACAAAAAAATTATAAACTTAAAAATAACTTTAATTTCGGAAGTCGGTTTCAAATAACGAAGAAATAAAACACAAACACTATTTTTAAGTTTTTTGTATATTTTCTTTTTTGGAAGTCGGTTGTTTTTTACATTGACTATTAATTTCTTAATTGTTATAACAAAGCTTGGTATCGCGATTTCTAATGCGTCGGTTTATGAGTACGTGTGTACAAGACGGATGCACATGACGTAATGGTTGCTAAATTTGGCGGCGGCGCAATAAACTACGGACTACAGTTCTTCATTTGGATGGCCATGAGTTTGGTGTGACTGGGGACTATCGCAGTTCACTCATGGCTTTACATTCATTTATTCAATTTTGGTGTTATAGTCAAGATAATGGTTTGAATAAACTGAAAGTTTGCTTACGATCTAGAATTTTAATTATTACAAAAACGCCTGAAAATGGAGTTTAAGGCGCGATATACGACTTTTAATGATTTTTAATTGAACATCACATTAAACGACTAGTTTTATTCTTTGAAAAAAATTATGTTTCTGTACACATATTTTTTCGTAATTTCATATGTGAATATTTGAAATTACATTTTTATAACATAGTATTATTAATTTGTAAATGATATGTCTAACGCGGATAAAAATTAAGAATCACGCAAAAATTATGAAACGTAATTTTATGAAATCTTTACCATTTCAAAGATCATTTAATTATTTATAGTTTAGTATACGTGTTTTAGTATAATACTGGTTGTTTTATGTATAATAAATTAATAATGCGTCTAATTTCGGACAGTGCTCCTTGATGGGCTGGTCCTATTATTGGGTGGACGTACGACGCGTTACTTGAGCTCAGCACAGAACACGCAAGCTAACCACTCACGGCCACCCGAGCCTGCAGACGGCGAGTAATGGGTAGCTCGCCGTCCGATCAGCACCAGGCCCAAGAGTCGACGGCACGTAGTGTTCCACGCGCGCCTTAAAGAGTTGTCAGTAACGAGGCCCGTCATGGCCGATGCCTGCCCAGGGGTTAAGGATAAATTCGGAACAGAGTTACCTTGGCCCTGGGCACTCAGGGCAGGGAAGGAACAGGGGTGGGTTTTAGTCAGTAAGAGCCTGACACGCCCTCCCGCCACCTTAGAGCGGGCGATGTCATTGGATGACTTCCCACCCCACAAAAAAAAAAAAAACACTCAAGGTCGTTGGCAGTTAATAGCGCCTTAATTTGTAAGCATATTGCCTTTTTTTTTTTTTTTTTTTTTTTTTTTTTGGGGGGTGGGAAATCATCTAATGACTCTTTCCGCTCTGGGGTGGAGCGGAAGGGCGTGTCAGACTCTTACTGACTAAAACCCACCCCTGTTCCTCCCTGCCCTACGCGCCCGGGGGCGAGGTAACTCTTTCGAATTTATCCTCCACCCCCGGGCAGGCACTGGCCGTGGCAGGCCCCGTCCTTTGCTGACAACTCTTTGAGGCGCGCGTGGAACACTACGCGCCGTCGACTCTCGGGCCTGGTGCTGATCGGACGGCGAGTTACCCGCTATTCGCCGTCCGCAGGCCCGGGTCTACGGTGGCCGGAGATCGTCTCGCAGCCCCCGGCGTCTCCTGCGACGGCTGCTGCTGGGGGCGCTAGGGCGATTCGGTCTCTGTTGAATCTCCCTAACGTGTGCCGCCTCCCTCTTCGCGAGCATTACTGCTTCGCAGAAGTTGGAGACGGCCCCCCATTCCCTCTCACTCCGTACCATGGCCTGAACCAGGGCACGGCGCGAGAGGTCGCTGCCGCCTATCGCATCCACGAGGACACGTCGGTGTTCTGCCCAGGCGGGGCAAACCTCCACCGTATGCTCCACCGTGTCCACGGGGCGATCCTCGCAGTGGAAACACGCAGGGGTCACCTCCGCCTTGATACGACACAGGTACTTCCCGAAACAGCCATGTCCGGTGAGCACCTGCGTCAGGCGGAAGGTGAGGGCGCCATGGCGCCTCTCCAGCCACTCCTCAAAGAGGGGCACTACCGCCTCGATGGTGGCGTGCCCAGCGCTGGGTTGCGACAGTCGCTCTCTCCATGTCACCATGAGATCCTGCCGGAGCTCTGTCCGCCGAGCCGCGAGTTGTCGCGGCAGCGGAGTTTCGCCCCGGCGTTTAGCCTCCTCGCGCCACTCGTACAGGTGCGCGAGGATTTTTGCCTCCAGATCCCACGGTGACAGTCCGGCAAGGAAAGCATATTGCCTACCAACGTTCCCACTGCTAGGTCATAGACCTCCGCTCTGTGAGGTAAGCTTTGTTCCAGCACGCGGGAGCAGTGTGGTTTGGTGGATGTCACATGTGTTCGAATTTTTGGTTCTAGGACATGCCGGTTTCCTCACGATGCTTACCTTTTTTACTGTCAATAGGCACGTGTATGACCACTATCTCACCTGATGTTAAGCGATGTGGTCGAAGATGGAGTATGCTTGCCCAGAAGTAATCTATTCACTCTTGACTCAAAGACTCCCAGGTTGTAGCTATCAGAAAACACAGAACTTGGCAGGGAGTTCCACTCCCTAACTTTACGCACAATGAATATGTTCTGAAAACTTTTTATGTGTTTTGAGAGCAGTGGTGGCCCAGTGATAGCAACTCCGACTTACGTGTCGTAGGTGGTGAATTCGAACCCAGACAGGCACTTTGTATACTCGTACTTTGAGTAAATTATTTCATCATCACTGCTCTCTAAACGAATATTTGTTACGTGGGGAAATCCGTTTCATACCACTGGTCTCGTTGTAGAGAAATTCGCAAAATTACCAAACCATAATTACCAGACAAGTTGGTAAGCTTAGACTAGATAAGGTATTATTATATTGACAACAGCCCTTACTTCCTTATTTCATCCCCAAACAGTTGGACAGGAAGCCTAATTCTTTGGTGAGAACCTCGGTAAAAACCTCATCAAATATACTTTTGATGATTAGGGAGAATGAAGACCCATGACCAAAAAGTTTTTAAAGTGAAAACTTCTTTAGCATCGTTGTGATTTGAAAGTCGATGAAACGAAAAAGCGACAGTAAAAAGAGACAGACACATAAATTCATAAGATTTAACGTGGGAGAAAATGAGATAGGAAGCATGATACAGTGTTTTGTTTTTGTGTTTTAAAATGAGATAGGAAGCATTATACAGTGTTTTGTTTTTGTGTTTTAAAATGAGATAGGAAGCATTATACAGTGTTTTATTTTTGTTTTTTAAAATGAGATAGGAAGCATTATACAGTGTTTTGTTTTTGTGTTTTAAAATGAGATAGGAAGCATGCATGCTGAGGTTTGCTGTAAGAAAACCCAAATGCTGGGTTAAGCTCGCCTTTGTAACTTATTGTTAATTTGTGTTTTATTTATATGTTATGTGAGTACAATAAAGAATAATAATAAAAGCATTATACAGTGTTTTGTTCTTGTGTTTTGTTTTGTTTTAGCCAAAATTTTTGAAGGTTTCACTTCTACCACGTGTGAATTGCACACATGTTTTTTTTGTCATTGATAGTTTCGCGATTCACCACTATCTCACCTGATGGTAAGCGATGATGGGGTGGAAGGTGGAACACGCTCGCCTAGAAGTAACCTATTCACTCTTGACTTCTACGATTTATCTTACATTTTTTTGTTTGTTTGTCGTTTGACCACTATCTCACCTTATGTTTTTTTTTTGTAGGGGTGGGAAATCATCCAATGACTGTTCCCGCTCTGGGTGGAGCGGGAGGGAGTGTCTTTTACTGACTAAAACCCACGCCTGTTCTTTCAGTTGCCTGAGTACCCAGGGAGCGCGGTAACTCTGTTTCGAATTTATCCGCGACCCTCCTGTGTAGGCACCGACCATGACAGTCCCCGTCCTGTGTAGCTGACATCTCTTTAAGGCGCGCGTGGAACACTACGAGCCGTCGACTCTCGGGCCTGGTGCTAATTGGAAGCTACCCATTACTCACCATCGGCAGGCCCACGCCTACGGTGGCCGGAGATCATCCTGCGACCCTCGACGCCTAGGGCGTCTCCTGTGGCGGCTGCTGTTGGGGGCATGAGAGCGACTCCGTTACGTCTCCCTCACCCGTTCCACCTCCTCCTTCGCGAGCATTACTGCTTCGCAGAAGGAGGAGACTGCTTCCCATTCCCTCTTGCTCCGTACCGGTCGCGATAGGTCGCCGATCGCCTCCCCGAGGTCACGGCAGTACTCCGCCCAAGCGGGACAGAACTCCACCGTGTCTTCTGGGCGATCCGCACACCACTATCTCACCTGATGGTAAGCGATGATGTGGTTGAAGATGGATCGCTTGCCTAGAAGTAACCTATTTACTCTTATCTTAAAGACTCCCAAGTTGTAGGTATCAGGAAACACAGACTCTGGCAGGGAATTCCACTCCTTATCTGTACGCACAATGAATGCATTCCCAAAACGTTTTGTGTTTGGTGTGGTGTGGGATGTCCATCACGTACCGGTGGCGCATCGCCGTACGTCTAGAGGTCCGATGATGGATGTATACTGCAAAATCGAAAATAGAAGCATTTTTAATAGCCATTATATTGCGAATGGCCTCTGGATTCTCTCAATACAAAAAAGTCCCACTTTTGAGATGCGTTTCACAGCCTGGTCACTCTACATTACTTTACTAGTGCGTGAAGCGTTGCATGCGCAACGTTTACTGATTTGCTACTTGTTAATACTTCTGTTCCTCTATTTACCCACCAAACCACTTGGCTAAAGGATTTTCAACCTTACCACTATACAATAACGCTTACAAAAAATCCACTGTACATGAATTTTAAATATATTTGCCAGGGAAGTTTAAACCTTATGCTCTCGTAATAAGAACTTTTGAAGGAAGGGTTGAATGTCATAAGTAGTGTTACTGATTCGGTAAGATATTGTTATCTATTTACGATTGTGTAATGATAATTTGGCTGCTGTTTTTAAACTTAGTTTTAATTAATTAGATCTTGTTAGTTTTATAATCTGAATATTTGAAAGTTAGAAATATTAGGGTACTCATTTGTAATTTTGCAATGTATCAAGATTTGAATGAATTTGGTTGCGTAGAAAAAAGTCAGAGCAATTATATTTTTACGCTTACGAACTTCAGATAATTAGCAGAAAAACTGTTTTGTGCGCTTCTTCTCCTGTGTACCCTTGGCTGTTCCATTGATGGTACAGTGGAAGATCAATTCCCGTGGCCGTGAAACCCGATCAAATTAAATGAACAGATGTCACTAATTAAAATATTATTTTAAAAAGTTGTATGGCACAGTGTACCTATAAGGTACAATATAGCTTATAAAACAAAAAAAAAAGCTCATAAATATTGTTTCTTTGTTTCTTTCTTTCTTTCTAAAAAAAAAACTCAAAGTTCTGAATGGTGTTTTTCTTTTTTAAATTTTGAATTTAATTATATTAGGGAAGGAAAAGAAGGGGTTTTGTGAACCTCATGGCATAGTCTTCGTAATGGAGGTTTTTCAGACTTAAATTCAAGATAATCTAATTAGAGCATTAGATTTATATTTAGCTATACTTTTGAGCTCTATCTCTACATCGTAGCAATCAAAGTCGCTTGCCGCGTCTGTATGTTTCACCGCAAACTCCTCCTAAACTACGGAATGGATTTTAATGTGCTTTTTACAAATAGAAAGAACGATAAACGAGGAAAGTTTGTGTGTATTGTAGTGCCTTCAGGACTCCAGGGGTGCTTCTGTAGCTTGAGAAGCTGTCTTACTCTTTGGCTGCGAGAGTGTCGTGTAGGCAAGTGACTTGATTTAAGTGATTAGTGTAAGAAATTAAAGAAGGGAACGGCACTCTTACTATATTGTTATTTTAAAAAATACATTTGCCCTCCACGGGCTGCTCTGAACTGACCTTCTAAACAAAAAACATTATGAAAATCCTATTCTACATTAATCATTCGAATAACTCTTCAAATACTACAACCTGCCAGCAGTACCCGGTCCATATGTGCCGTGTGTGTGCTGAGTGCACACGCGCCACAGTATACGAGTAATTTGTACCCGTGCGGAGTAGGGCCCAGGTCGCTAGTGTTAAATAAACACTCCATATGTCGCGACATCGACCGGGCCTATACTTCTACTATCTAGCGAATTCCCGTGACCTTTACGGCCGCTGTTCTGATTATATTTCTAAATTATAATTTTAAATATTTCTTACAAATCATTAAAAAAAAAGGAAAATTAATCATTTAAAATTTAAAAAAAATAGTAGTCCGCCGGTGTCTGGAGCAAGGTCCTAGCTACCAGTGGTTAGGGCTCCAGAGACATAAACCACTCTTGATCCAACCGCGCAACGATAGCTTCTATAGTGGTCGTCGAGGCTTTTGACCATCAGGCCGTTTGTGGTAACAATTATCGGCAAAATGACAGCCGAGTCCACATCCCACAAATCGACATATTATGTAATTTATTTATTTAACTACGTCGTTGGTCTTGTGGTCGCAAGTGCGACTGCTAAACATGGGGGTCCTGGGTTCATTTAAGATACCTGGGTAGGGAAAAAAGTGTCATTGGGTTTTTGATATGTTGATTAATTTACTGATCGTACTAGGGATGTGAGAAAATTATCGATTATTAAAAAACTTCGATAATAAATCGATTATTTCTTCTATAAACATCGATTTTTCGAATCGATTTTAATATTACAAAAAATCATTAAATTAAAAAATGTTTTTGTGGTTCCCTGTCGATTTATTTTTTTCGTCAGCAATCCGCAACCGGCTCGACCGACTGAGTTCGGACAGAAGTCCGGATTTAACTTTTACGATGATTTGCTTCTACGATGGCAACACTTCCTTCTTTCTGTGCTTTGTACAGAATAAACAGTTTATTGAAGAACATTATCTCTAGATGAACTCACCACACTTACCGTAACATATGCAGAAGAAAGAAAAGCCCCGGCAATCTTTCAAATAATAGTAAAAAAAACGACTATTTGTAGAAAAATCGATTTTAGGAAGCCATACAAATAGTCAACAACTTATTTGGTACGGAACCCTTTTTTTTTGGGGTTGTGGGAAATCATCCAGTGACTTCTCCCGCTCTGGTTGGAGTGGGAGGGCGTGTCAGACTCTTACTGACTAAAACCCACCCCTGTTGCCCAGGGGCGCGGTAACTCTGTTTCGAATGTACGGAACCCTAAATGCGCAAAGTCCGACATGCACTTGGCCGGTTTTTTTTAACCGACTTTCAAAAAAGGAGGAGTTTCTACCGAATATACTCCCGAGGTGGTCCCATATAAATTTTATCGAAATTGCTTCAGCGCTTTTTGAAAAACTGAACAAAAACGAAATATACGTATACCTAGATGACGTTTTGATGTTCTCCAATTACGAGTATGTTTAAATTCCACGTTCCATGTTATTGGGGTTTTTAGTTCTGGGGTATAACAATTTAAAAGTGAAAATTAAAAAACTTTTTTACAAAAAAAACAACCGACTGCCAAAAAAGAAAAAACACTAAACATTAAAAAATAACTTTAATTTTGGAAGTCGTTGTTTGTATTTTATTTCTTCGTTATTTGACACCGACTGCCGAAATTAAAGTTTTATATAAAAAAAGTTTTATTTACTTAACTTTCGAAAAATATTACCATCCTTCTGAGTAATATAATTATGTTTAGTTTATTAGACGTTTGATTGGTAAATTGGTTTGCCAAAGTGTAGTAAATTTCTTGCACAGCATTTTACTGACGTATAATGCAAATGCCTGGCAAATCGCCGCGGTGAATGTTCTAACGAGATCATGGTACAGTGAGATGAAAATGTGCTTCAATAAAGACGATTCCTCGGTACAAAAATAATAATTCTATGTATTCCGTAAGTTACGTTATCAAAAGAAAGAAAGAAAGAAAAGAAAGAAAGAAAAGAAAGAAAGAAAAGAAAGAAAGACAAGAAAGAAAGGAAAAATAATATTAGCTACAGTTAAAGGCACACACAACAATGAATAAAAAAAAGAAAAACAAAAGTAGGAAACAAAAAAAGAAAAAAATATTGTACACGTATATCCTTTAAACCCCGAGCGGCTCTCATGTGTGCCGCTAGTATTCCGCTAGTTTGCCTTACCAAAATATTGCCAAAAACCTGATTCACGCGTTTTAAACCGCTATTATCACTATTAGCCAAGGTCTGTAGACCTGTGACAAGGTTCATACACCCGGAACCTGACAAGGTCTGTAGTTACACGATGGCCACCTGTCAACGGGGACTGACAGATGCTGAAACGTGACGCGTCTTCGGGCTTTAGATGATATACTGCTTCACCAAACCAATAAAAGATTACAAGGATAAAATGCATCAAAGTTCAGGGGTGGGAGCTTGTTATGTCACTTTTAGGTAAAAGTGGAGCATTTTTGACGTAGGTGTGACGTTACGCGAAATGTCAACGCACTGTACCGTCTTCATTTTTTTTGGGTACGTGACAAAACACAAAATACGTGTTCAATACTTTTTTTAAATGTAACTGACGGACCAATTACATTTTTTAGTCATCATGCCTATTCTTTTCAAACATTATGCTACTTCACCTCGGGTAGAAATGACGTAAATCGTCGACGTCAATTTTTAAGAGTTTTTTTCTGTTTTTTTAAACTTGTACGGTCGACATAAAAAGTGCTTAAATGTATGTGTTTGAAATACATTAGACAAAAGTAGTTTATTTGAAATGTTGTACAATGTCGAATCATAGTTTCAATAGAGGTAATTACAGTTTGAATAACTATGTAATTTATATATACATATATTTAAAAAAAAGGTTAAAATATTATCAAATCAAACTTAAGGGTCTACTACCGGCCAAGTGGCGCCCTCATTGAATAAAAAATCGTAGCATAGCATAGAAAATAAATATTAAAGAATCCAACGTCACGTTTGTTACAAAGAAGATAAAGTATTTTTACGTTACTAAAACAGGTCTCAGAATGTTTCGTATCCAAAGTAGTAGACAAAAGTGTTACAAACGGCCGTTTTTAGTACTTACTTTTGCATTTACTTTTTTTTAATAATATAAAGTTTATTTGAACTTAAAATTCCAAGTCAATCCGAAATGATCACAGTTCAAAGTGACCCATTCAACGGGACAACCTATTCAACGGAAAAATCGTTTAAAAAAATAGTTTTAGAACTTTATTAATGTATAAATAAAAGGATTCTTGTTTAAAAACAGGACCCTTGTTTTTGTCTGAAACTATTGAATACCGATTCAAATAGCAGATACAGCAGACTTACAACAGTGAATTTTATTTTTTTATGGAATCACAAGCGTGACGACTAAGTATAAATTTGACAACGTTAGTATTTTTGTTAGTGCCTCTACTCTCAGATTAGAAAGTACGTAAGCGCGCTTGTCTCGTGGATCAGCGCTCATTACCCCAACAGTTACTTTTTTTAAACGATGAATTTGTGGCAGAAACTGTTTATACGATGCGACTGCGTTACGACGAGCTGTAATGTCGGTGGGCTTAAAACTGTATACCAAGCAACTTTTATTATCGGTATCTTTCTTTATTGCTTAGGTAGAGAAATAATTCTCACTGATTGAATGGCATTGTCTAATACAATTTTAGCTATCTCTACCACGTGGGCACGAAGCAAATGCGGCCGTAAGGCCCTTCTTTGAGGAGTGGCTGGAGAGGCGCCACGGCATCCTTACCTTCCGCCTAACGCAGATCCTCACCGGACACGGAAGTTTCGGGAGGATCCTGTGTACGATAAGGCGGAGGGAACCGCCCGGGTGTCACCACTGTGCGGATCGCCCAGAGGACACGGTGGAGCATACGGTGGAGATCTGCCCCGCTTGGGCGAAGCCCCGCCGTGTCCTCGTGGAGGCGATCGACGGCAGCGACCTGTCGCACCCGGCCCTGGTCCAGGCCATGGTACGGAGCGAGAGGAAATGGGAAGCAGTCGCCTCCTTCTGCGAAGCTGTAATGCTCGCGAAGGAGGAGGCGGAACGGGTGAGGGAGGCTCAACAGTGTCGCCCTCACGTCCCCAGTAGCAGTGGCCGCAGGAGACGCCCTGGGCGTTGGAGGTCGCGAGACGATCTCCGGCCACCGTAGACGCAGGCCTGCGGACGGCGAGTAGTGCGTAGCTCGCCGTCCGACCTGAGAGTGGATGGCGGGTAGAGTTCCAAGCGCGCCTCAAAGAGTTGTCAGCAATGCATGACGAGGTCCGTCATGGCCGATGCATGCCCATTGGTTGTGAATAAATTCGAAACCGAGTTACCGCGCCCCTGGGCACTCAGGGCAGGGAAGGAACAGGGGTGGGTTTTAGTGAGTAAGAGTCTGACACGCCCTTCGGCTTCATCCAGAGAGCGGGAGAAGTCATATAATGATATTCCACCCCAAAAAAGCTATCTCTACCATTCCTGTAATATAGAACCTTAATTGAAAATTTACTCCTTATTCGAAGTTCCTTAAAATCTATAAGCATAATCCACCTTTTACTGTTCCCACTGCTGGGACAAAGGCCTCCTCTCTGTGAGACGGCGTGGACCGTAGTCCACCACGCGGGCTCAATGCGAACTTCACCATCACTAGTCTAGGCAAATTCCCCTTTAATGCAGGAACTTTGGAATGTTGGGCTTTGAGCGTTCAGATTAAGGACATTGCGAAATTACGGAAGTGGCGGAATTATTTTCTACACAAGGAGTAGAGTCGTCTCAAAAACCTTCTCTATAACTTTATACTTACTAATAAATATTTGTAGGTACTTATTATATTAAATATATAGTTATGTATGTTTATTATTAGTTTATCTAAACTTTCGTTCCCATTTTTTTATCATTATTACTTTGTTTTTTTTTATGCACCCGCCATTTTATCTCTCCACCACCCTTGGTTGACTGGTAGAGAATGCCTAAGGCATTAAGTCCGCCTTTGTATTTTTGTTTCATGAAGTGTAAGTAAATAAATAAAACCCTTTACATTCTCCTCAGGGACATGGCCTAACAAGCTGCACAAAAGGGATATCAGAGTGGTCTTTTAAGGCTTAACGGAGTCCTTTCGATGTGCTGACGGTGATCACCAGGATGATTTTAGTGAAGCAAGAAACCCACTGTTCCTGGTCTTATCCCCATTTTTTTTTGAGTGGCATCTCGTAGGTCAACCTATGAGGTTGCCGGCTGCTTAACCGGACTTGCCTGTGCCTTTTCCTCAAAACCCCAGGCGCCTTGTGAAGATGCCGGGGTCCCCAAAATTCTTTATACTACACGACTATCAAGTCGCACTACACTCGTCTCCCCTAAACCAGCTCCTCAAACATTTGTAGCACTTAGGTATAGCGCTCGCTGCTCGTCCAACGTCTCCTTTCACTGGTTATAATGAGATGCACTCATACAAATTGCTGGCATTTTGCTTTTTTGCCCACTGTGAAGCTGCCGCTAGAAAAGACAGGTATTTATGTAAAGATAAAATGTGAGCGTAAGATGGCAATAACTTGTTAGTTTTAGTAAGACCAAGGGGCTGTCTAATAATAAAATCATTCATTCATTGTTTAAGAATGTTTTGGAGTGAATGTTATCAAAAGTTATCACTGGAACGACACTTTGTTAAGATTTGCTTACCAATAGATTTCCTATTGCGTCATACTCCCCTAGTACTTCCATCCCGTTTACAGTCACACCCATCACTACTTAAATATTGTTGAGTCCGGGGGCGTAGGGCTCGCTAGGTGTTAGGTTTCCGTGTGTAAGAAAATAAACACTGGTCCTTAATACTTGATATTCTTATATTATAAAATCAAATTGTTTACATCGACGACTCACAACACTGACTGCCACAAAAACAAATAAACATTTTTCATTCTAATTTAGATCGTATTCTGAATTAGCACCACCTTTTAAAAGTATATTTGACCGACCAGCCTCTCCGTCACAAGATTCGTTTCTCATGCGACCTCCTTAATATCACAGTATCCACATACAATAAATTATACCAATAGGTAAACAATGAAGCTTATTACTGCTGCAGGGTTGCTGTAAGCTTGCTGCAAGTTGCTGTAAGTTTCTGTTCAACTAATTGTTAAACTATATATTTGCACCAAGTGCAACGCCATTTCGTGTCCAGGCAATCTCTGTCCATTTCAAGTTGCCTGGAAGAGATTGCGGAATGCGATAAGGCCGCCAGTAGTCAACAACAACCAATATATTGATAAATCAGATTTTTTCTTTGATAATCCCCTCATTTGGTACGGAACCCTAAATTTGCGAAGTATGATACGCACTTGGCCGGTTTTTTACTATAAGTTTTAATATAAATAAATAAGCATTCTTTGTGCCTTAAATATATTGTTACGAGTATGTCTAAAATGTTGTTATTATCATGTTCCACTATGGTTGAAACACTGCCTCGGAAAATAAAGTAATTGTCTTAATTTCTGATTGGTCATTCTGAATGACGCAGACAGCTTCTTCACTACATATTATAAAACAAGTCCCGCCCTGCGTCTGTCTATCTTTCTGGCTGTTCGTTCGCGATAAACTTAAAAACTACTTAAGGCCCTACTCACGGTCCAGTGGCGCCCTCATTGAATAAAAAATCGTAGCATAGCACAGAAAATAAATATTAAAAAAATTCAAGTTTACGTTTGTTATAAAGAGGATAAAGAATTTTTACGTTGTTAAAACAGGTCTCAAAATGTTTCGTATCCAAAGTAGTAGGCAAAAGTGTCAGAAACGGCCGTTTTTGGTACTTTAAACTCATGCAGTTTTCACCAAGAGACAGAGTGATTCATGAGGAAGGTTGAGGTGTTTAATTTGTACCCGTGCAAAGCTGGGGCAGGTCGCTGTTCAAAACAAAGTGAAGATTTGTTTAAAAAAAAACCAGCAGAAGTGAAAACTTGAACATTAACGTTGTGAATTTTTGAATATTTTGGAATCGTCTTACGAATTTTCGATCAGGTCACGTGTCCTGACGCGAGTTTAACATTTTATACCCATCACGAAAAAGTGCTCAACGCTGCTAAAGAAGGTTTCACTTCAAAAAGTCAAACTTTCTCAATATTTCACTATTACTTGGCTATTTATTCAACAAATCACTTTACGCGCGCTTGACCATTTGCCACATATAGGTAGTTTTCGTTCCAAAATCTGGGCAAGTCTGTGTGACTTATGCTCAGTTTTTGGAACGAAAATTATAGCGTAATCGTCACGTATGAAAAACATTAGAGCTATCGTTCCGCGCACATGAAACAGTTACATATAAGCACCCCTTTCACTGCCTGTAATCAGAGAAGCACTCTCCCAAATGTCGGCCATCTTGCTTTTATTTTGCACATTTCAGCTGCTCTGCACCGTTGGCTGCTTGTTTTTTTGTGAAATTATAATGTACTTGCGTGGTTTCTTTACAGATGTTTTAAATTGTGCTGTATTCAAAATGTTTTGTATTATTTTTAGGGTTCCGTACCCAAAGGGTAACACGGGACCCTATTACCAAGACTCCGCTGTCCATCCGTCTGTTTGTCTGTCTGTCCGTCTGTCACCAGGCTGTATCTCATGAACCGTGATAGTTAGACTGTTGTCGCTATAACAACAAATACTAAAAAATAGAATAAAATAAATATTTAAGGGGGCTCCAATACAACAAACGTATACATAATGGTACGGAACCCTTCGCGCACGAGTCCGACTCGCACTTGGCGGGTTTTTTTTTTGGATTCATACCAATTCATCGTCATGAAACGATTTGCACCAACCCCAGGTGGTTTATCATTTATCATTTTTTCAACTGACACGATATCACTATCTTTTAACCAGACTGTCCCAGAAGGAGGGTCATGTTTTTCGAGAGTGTGTATGTGTGTAAGTATTGTAGGACCTCAAGGCACCAGTATGGCCTGCAGGGATCCTGGGACGTTCTAGAAAGTTCATGGTAGAGGTCTCACTCGCTGGCAACGCGAGACTGCGGTGTATATAAAAAACTTTTTACAAAAAAAAATACAACCGACTTCCATAAATAATACTAAAAAATGCAAAATAACTTTAATTTCGGAAGTCGGTGTCAAGTAACGACTAAACCAAACTAGAAATTTTTTGTTTTTCACTTTTTAGTTGTTGTACCCCATTCTAAAACTAAATTAATCGTAAAGTTATGCCCGAATTGATAGCCCCAAAAATAGGGAATTTGAACATAGTTGGCGAAATTAGGGTGTATCAGGGTGAACTGTACAAATCTGAATACCCCGTCGGAGCGTATTAGCATGATGTATTGTTGTGAAGTGGTGAAAACAATATACAGACATGCGATTGCAGCAATTCTGGAAAGTTTGCTATCATTTATTGAAGAGTTCCATTGTGTATCTGCGAAGTTATTTATCAGATCTTCACCAAATTAAAATGGGACCACATGTGAAGCTACAGCTTACAAATAAAAAAAAATCGGTTCACGCAGTAAGAAGTTATGAGGTAACACACATTGATAAACTCCTCCTTTTTTTGAAGTCGGTTAAAAAGGGTAACTGGCTACAGGTAGATAAGAAAAGAAATGAGGGCGCGATAAACTCTATATTGATTTTTAATAAGAATTACATGTGTGCCCACTTGCAAGGGTAAAACTCAAATCTGACATCTAATCTATGCTTTTAATATATACTCAAACGACTCCTCAATATTCTTAACTGCCAGCTAAAGGCCGGTGCAGACCCGCTGAGTTTAGGCTGTGTCTACAATCGCCACAGTATATAGGTATGTATATATGAAATAATGAAATAAAATACATAAGTACCTCTTCCATGTGTTTTTTCAAAGCCTCACTGTTGAGAATATTAAAAAAAAAGAATCTTGTATTTTTGTGTATATCTGTTTACATATTCTAAAGAAAAGGAGCTACATCTGTAAATAAACTGCCTTGCAGTTTGGCAGAGGCGAAATTTATGTTTCTGTAATGTATTACTGTGAATAAATACTCGTACTTTTCGTTTTCATGTCTATTTCTTTGGCTGTACATATTGTAGCTAACATGGCTGGATGGATGGATTTCAACAAATGAGATATCACTAGATTGGATTTGACTATAGAAGCGACCGAAGCTACAGAAAAAAAAAAATAGTGGCTGCCTTATGGGTAAGTGAGGTCTTTATATGGGGTATCAAAATGAGGAGGTGATTTCAAAACTAAAACTCACATGAAAAGTAGAAACAAAATTTATTATAAAAAAAAACCTGACTGCATAGGAATTAGAAATTCTGGAGATAATAGATGAAAAGAACAATAACTAAACACTTCTAGGTGAAGAATTAATTTAGGGTCTTTTTAATTTTCTATCATGTAGCTGGATTTTGGGTTTGTAAACAATTATACAATTTCAACACTGAAAACGAATAAGTATTTATTTTCAGCACACGGAAATAGTGAGAATAACACAACAACAAAGGCATACCATAAATTCTAACGGCATGCGGCTTGCTGGCCACAAACATACGTCTAAATTTCGCCCCAAACCGCTCCGGGTGTGAAATTATTAAACCCCTTTCTCTGCATTCATTCGGGTACAAATGAATCCAGGAGAGGTTCTAAATTGCTTGCGGCTTTGTATTTGCGAGCGTTTTGCGAGCCAATAAAAAAAAGCAAATAAAAGCTTTGCATATCGTTCGGAATTGCATTTCTAAATTGTTCTTGTGGGTCGGACTAATGGTACGCACGTTTTCATCATCAGCCTCTTATTGTCCCCACTGCTGGGGCACAGGCCTTCTCTCTGTGAGAGAGTGGCCATAATCCAACCACGCGGGCCTAATGCGGATTGGTGGATGTCACATGTCTTCCAATTTTTGGTTCTAGGACATGCCGGTTTCCTCACTATGTTTTCCTTCACCGTTTTGAGAGCAGTGGTGATGAAATAATTTACACAAAGTAAAGCGCCTGCCTGGGTTTGAACTCACGACCCACAACTTGTAAGTCGAGGCCAATACCACTGGGCCACCACTGATCTCACACAGGCGTATACACTTATTCCTATGCAAAACACAAGTTTTGCATAGGAATAAGTGATTATCGCGTCAAAACTCTTGGATTCCAAAAAAAAATCATACGGTTTCTCTGGACTTTTTTTTCAAATACAAGCGTATTTGAAAACCGTATGAATTGTTTAGATGATGACGATACACAGGATGACGAGTGTCAAAAAAGCTTTTGACACTCGTCATCCTGTGTATCGTCATCATGCCTGAAACAAGTATGTTTCATTATCATGAGTACTTTTTATTACAGGCTAGTAAACCCAAATGCCTGCCATTTGCCATCAGTGAGTTCCAGTCCCTGCATCCCGGTGCCATCATTAGATCAGTTCGATAGTATCATAATATTGCATATGGGTATGCCAAACGGCCATAACAGAAACGAACAAGTGGACGAAAAATGGTTTGCTAATTTTGGAGCGGACAACTTACATACGAACATTGCAAGTTAATAATAATAATAATAAGCTTTATTTCATGGAAACAGTACTTAGATTACATTACAGTTAAGTGATATGGTAAAACAAAAGTACACAAAAGTTTTAGCATCTGGAGCCGAACTAGGAGGAACCTGTATTTCAGCTAACAGCACCAATCCCCTCGAGTTTAATTATATTAGAGTTCTTAAATGCTAGCATCTTACAAAACAAAGGAATAATAAATAATAGTTAAAAACCAAAAAAAAACCAAAAAAAAAAAAACAAAAAAAAGGCTGATGATGACGATGGTTATGAATGATAAAATACGTTTATTTTTAAATCAGAGTTGATAGTATCACCTTTCTTTCAGGTGGGAATGGTGGTTATTCTTTTTTGTGAAAACTTCTTTAGGCGCGTTGGACATTTTTGAGAAAGGAAAAAACTATTGAGCTCGCCACCGACACCGACACCGACACCGCTACGCGTAGCGTCGTAGCACTCATATCGGATCGCGTAGCTTATTGAAGTGAAAACTTCTTTAGGCGCATTGGGCATATTAGTTCAATTTTTCACTTCTCTCGGCACTCCCGGCGTGCCACTCCTTTTTTTCCTTCAGCCAATAGAAGTCCACTGCCGGATGCCTCGCCTAAGCGTCGCCAGGAATTAAAGCTAGGAATTAATCCAGTATCCCGGGTGCGTCCACAAACATGTAAACTCACATACAAAAACCATCCAGACTCAGAACAACTATCTGTAAGCCATATAAATATTTTTTCCGTGAGGGAATCGAACCTGCGTCACGTAGTGCAGCAGCCTATCGCTCAACCACTGCGCTAACTGTGCCGTTTTATACATACATTTTAGCTATTATAGGTAGGTAGGCACTGTCTTATCTCATCTAACTATACTGCCTCACTACAGGGCCACAGGCCTCCCGAGTCACACTTTTCCATAAATAAAAATTGTTTTATTATGCACCGAAACAAAAATATAAAAAAGAATAGTTTGACCCCTATGTGTTTGTGTCTGTCTGTGGCACCGTAGCTCTTAAACGGGTGGACCGATTTGAATACGGTTTAATTTATTTGGAAGCAGGTTTTTTAGCGATGGTTCACATGTTTTATCAAAATCGGTTCAGCGGTTTCAAGGTCAGGTTTGGTGCTCTTTTGTGTTTTTTTTTAAATTTTCGGTTTTATTTTAAGCGTTGGGGGTTTTTAATTTAATTGGTATCTTGTGCTAGTACGGACTTACCTTTTCGGCAGGACTCAAACTCGTCCCATCATCTACAAGCTTATAATGGAACCTACTCGTTGGTTCCGTTTCCATCTCACATGCAACAGACTTGCACCTATCAGTAACTCTTGATAGTTCCTTATAGTGAAGAATCTGTCAGTCAGGATGGCAACCAACCGGTTGACCTTCAAGGTTAAAGTTCGCGAGCACATTCGTAAGAAGTTACAACGTTAATGCTGTCTCCAATAATTATCTGTCTGTACCTATTGTTTATGTATATTTGTGTATTGAGTTTATTTATATGAGTATATTATAAATTTGTATTTAAATAAACATTCATCGCATTGTTTTTTTTTATGTTGCACCTACCACTATTTGTCTCTGCCTGAATCATTCAAGTCCGCCTCTGCACTTCTGTGCATTAAGTGTTAAATAAATAAATAAATAAAATCTGACACAAAATGATCTTTAGCTCGTATCAATCTGGGGTCTAAAAAGGTAAAGCCACACGGGTGGATTCACCCGTGTGACAGTTTTGTATGGAGATTCGTAAAAAGGTACTCAATTAAATTCATATCAGAATCGTGTTTGGTGTCTGTAACTATGTGAATTGTGCAAAAGAAATTTTATGATTATGCTCTTAAAATAAACTAAAAATATAACCTGACCAAAGATATCAGTTTTTAGAGTAAAAATATTTTCAGACGCGACTGGCCACGAAAAATGGTCTATATTTTTTATTTATAAACTTGGGTGCAGGCTAACAATGGTCGAGTCCGTGCTGAGAGTTGGTCGTTATTTTATTTTGGTCCGAAAACTTGTAACTAAAATATTGCAGACTGGTTTTTGCGCAAAATGCAACTTGAATTTTAGGTAAACTCTGAACTTTTTGCTTATTTTCAAACTAATTAATTTATGTTTATGAGATTTCAGGTATACGGTGGGTGCGTGAATCTCCAGAATGTAATTTAATACTAGTGTACTAAAGTTAAATTGCCCATGATTCGTCATTTTCGGCAACACTCTGTCATTATTTTTTGCAAAACTCCTAGAGATTTACCCAGGTATTATAATCCTACTAATATTATAAATGTGAAAGTTTATGAGTGTGTATGTTTGTTACTTCTTCACGCTCAAACGGCTGGACCGATTTGGATTAAATTTGGTATGTAGATAGCTTATAGCCAGGATTAACATATAGGCTACATTTTATTCCGGTCTAGGCGGGTAAAACCGCGGGGCACAGCTAGTTGTATTATAAACAGAGACTATCCTCTCCGATTTTCATAATATACAGCACCTTTTATTTTGTGAAATACTTTTTCTTTGACGATTCTGGATGGAAAAGGTTGAACTTTTCAGTAAATACAGAGACAACAGTATGTTAGTGAATAAAATAACCACGAAAAGTCTATACAAATAGAGTTTTATCCAGTGTTGATTTTTATACAATACTAGCTGCGCCCCGCGGTTTTACCCGCCTAGACCGGAATAAAATGTAGCCTATATGTTAATCCAGGCTATAAGCTATTTACAAACCAAATTTCATTCAAATCGGTCCAGCCGTTTGAGCGTGAAGAAGTGACAAACATACACACTCACAAACTTTCACATTTAATAACCTCATCTGTCACGTAGGTCATATGTGACCACGAACAATAGATTTTCTTTTGTGTCTGTTGTCTGACAGATCAGCCAATAATATTTGTAGGATTTTATATGAAACTACAAATAACACTATAAAGATTTTTTTTTCTGAAAAAAGCATCAAAATAGGTTATTAAATGAAGCAGCAATTAGCATTTCAAATATTGATATTAGGAAGAAAGGAGAAAGGGGTCATGGGGGACCTATCGCTGTATCTTTTGTACGCGCGTAACGTAATGGCGGTGACGTCACACGTCAGTTTGTGCATCCTTTTTCTGTAACGTAACTTTTTGATACAAATAATAAAGCTCCCTCCTCCTTTTAAGTTTTCCTGTAATCTATAAGTAAAAATCTAATTTCAGTATTAATTTTCAATATTTTCGGCCCAGTGAATAGAATAGAGAATAGAATAGAATAGAATAAACATTTATTCGACACAGACACAACACAACAGTGCTTTCGGAGATAAGGGTAATTTTTTAATCTATTTTCATAAATGACTATATATATTTTATAATGATGAGAAAAGTAAGTTCGAGACCCTCAGAATGTGTCCTTTCATTTGAAATGTTTATTTTTTAATTTTCGGATTTTTACCCCAAAAGTAACAGCCATATACCAAAATAATTTATTTAGGGTAGGAACACGTTCGTGTTTGGGTCAGAGATATTCATGTGCGTACCAAATTTCAACTCTATCGGTTCAGCAGATTAGGAGCAAATTGGCTGTGACAGACGGACAGACACATTTGAGTAATCCTATAAGGGTTCCGTTTTTTCATTCGCACTTTCGGAACCTTATAAAATTAGTCAAACACCCTGTTGTGTTTTTATTTATTTAATCAAAGTAGGTAGCAAAATAAAAGAAAGAATTTCAATTTGTCAAAAATATTTTCAACGATTTATTCTATTTGAGTATTAAAAACACTTAGGTACGTGTTATATTATTATATTTTATATACGTTTACAATTTATAATAAAAATTAAAATATATTAATACCTAAGTGGTATCTATTATGTAAACCATTGAAAATTTTAGACTGTAGGCCGACCCCAAGATAGTTGGGAAAAAGGCTAGGCAGATTGATTGATTGAAAGTTTTAGGTTCAAGTTTCTTAGTCAAATAAGTATCTATAGATCATTTTTCTCTAGGAATATACAATAATATATTACAATTCAAGACACATTAATTAATGCAGTCACTGAATTAATTGAACACATCATCTGACGCAATTACAATTCAACTATCTAACGTCAAACTATATCAAAAGTAAAAGATTTAACTATAGACAACTAGTGACCCGCCCCGGTTTTGCACGGGAGCAAAATTATTCGAAAACCACGTAGCGCCACCTGGCGTCCTAAAGTGACCATCGAAAGTTATTGTTCTTTCCTTCGGGCACAGTACTTTTTTTCTGGATGAAAAATACCCTATGTACTTATTTTTTTGTACCCCTGACAACGAATATATATGCAAAATTTTATGATGATCGGTTCAGCGGTTTAAAAAGGTAACAGACAAACTTACTTTTGCTTTTATAATATTAAGTTAGGATGGTCACTTACTTATAAATTGTTCGTAGAGTTGACGAGTTGAAGAGAGTGTGTATAGTCGTAGCAAATTATTTTAGCGCGGGTGTCAATGACATTAGACTCAAGACAAACTGACATTTTATCAGCGATGAGAGTTGTCAAAAGTCCAAAATGGTTGGGATTGATCACCTCTCCTTTCGGTAGCGCTTGTCGAACCCATACATTCTAGACTGTTTGTCAACAGCTATTTTTGATAGAAGGTCACTTGAAGGGTACAGGCAAAGAACGGGGAATGTCACAATGAACTGATTTTGAGAAAAACACGTCTGAACATTAAGTTTAGAAGTTATATTATTTTTATTCAGATAAGTGTAAAGTAATGATAAAATGATATGACAAAATGTGTTACCCGTACAAAACAAAAAATACAAAAAATGTGACATTCCCTATTCTATACCTGTACCCTTCACTTTGTCTAGAGCTCAAGAGCCTCCAGACAAAGACACCTTCTATCAGCGATAATAGTTGTCAAAATTCAATAAGGTCAAAAAGGTCAAATAAAATTGAAATAAGTAACGCGCGTATTCAATATGCAACGACTATACTTACAAATTGTGTTTAAAACAGACTTTTGTCGTCACCACATAGATTATAACATATCTACTTTGTAACTCCTATCACTGGTCACTTTCAAAGTCCTATAAGCACCATGGATGCCATCATCCAGGTCGTCATGTCGATGCAGCGATCTACACGAGTGCGTTCTGGTCACCGTATCGTAAGACCCGTTGCTCCCGCGCAGGATTCTGACTGCGCTTCGGTGGCGCATGCGCGCTTTAACTTCAGGTTTTAGATCTGTTTCGTAGAATATTCGCTCCTCTGTTTGTAGCCATTTCGAGTTTAACAGGAGCTTCTTTGTCCATTCGTCTGTAAAAAGAGAAGGCGTTGTTATGAAACGTGTTAAGACTAGCTAAAATGAACATTTTCATAAAACCCGACTGTAAAAAACAACTAAAAAGTTCCAAACAAGTCAATTTTCAAGCCGCCTGATGCAGGTTAGTAGTAGTTATTTTAGTTCAATTATTGATTTCACGCCACCAACTGCATCAGAGTGCTTGAAAAGTGACTTGTTTGGAATTTTGTAGTTGTTTTTTTACAGTTCCCAACTTTTCGTATGAAAAATAAAGTTTAAAATAAAATATACAGTAGTTTAGAAAAGTAAACAGTAATTTATTTTTTTGACGTCTTATAACATATTTTTTGGAGCTTCTAGCCCAATTTAACAATATTTATCTACACTAATATTATAAAGAGGTAATGTTTGTATGTTTGTTTATAGGAAGTAATCTCTGGAACTACCGTTATTTGTGGGTCAGAATCCATGTTAATGAAGTCGCGAGCGAAGTGCTAGTTATCTTTATTTTACTTTTTTAGGTTTAATTATACTCCTAGCTTCGAATACCAGCGGTCATGAAAACAGTATTTCTTTTGATAGAACAGTAAAAAGTATTAACGAGCGAAAAAAAGTATAATATTATTTTTATCACCTAGATCACACACCTTTGTTGGGAACCCTAGATCGGCCCTCTTACGATCCCGCTCAGCGGTAGCAATACCTACTGATTCTTACTGCCTCCAACATTGTTTCAGCGTGCACTAAAACCCTTTTTGAGGATAACAGTAACCCACTCGCTTCATTATCCGCGGAGTTACAAAACCAGTGATATTGCTAGGTTTCTAGCTATAGGAAAACCAAGGCCAATCGGGAAATGGGTAATGCCTGGTCGAAATAAGTATATATATAGTCAACAATATTCTTCTTAATAAGAAAATACATTTATTTTAGTGGATGTAATAAAAATTAAGTTAAAATAAAATGGTGCTGACTCTCAACATACCTACAGGCGCGCCTAGTTCGGGAGTCAGAGGCTTCATAAATTGTTGTAACTGTCTTATGACCAAAAAGTATTTGTAGTTGTGTTGTTTGATATTAGGATTGATCGGACAGGGCTCTAACGCGCTAGTTCGCTAGAGGCGTTTTTAATGGAGCCAATTTATGGTCTAAAACATTATTTTACTCAAACGTCTCACCATTAAGATCCTTCATCATCCCAGCTCTCCCCCCATATTCATACGGCAGCCCATCCACTGTGAACCTGTCAGAACCCAGCGCCTCCTCAATGCTATCAGAGGTCCCATGCAGCTGGACCACCTTACGTCTCCAGGGGTACAGACCTATGTGGAGGAGTAGGAGTGACATGGTCTTCAGACGTTGTGTGTTTATTATGTGGACTTCGGTGATACGGATGGGGTAGGCTGTCTGGAAGAAAAGAAATAACTGATTAGGTCAAGGTGAAATGTACAGAGCAGTCCGCGAAATTCAAATTCTCTCAAGTTTTTTGCAATTTTCAGATCAGTGTCAGGTTGTATGCTGGTTAAAATATGATTCGCGGCCGTAGCAAGTATGTATTTATAGAATTATAACTTACATTATACGTGTCCAATATTTTTTGATAATCTAACTTACGGCCTAAATTTAATCAAAATTTTCCACATGATATTATGTTTTTCACTAAAGATATCAGATATTACTAAAGATCTAGCAAACAAGGACATTTTACGTATCGATTAATAACAATACAAAATGTTGCGCGTATTATTTATATTAACCTTCATGCACCAAACGAAGTCTTTCCAGTAGGTGCCTCTGAAGTGGTTCTTAATGTGTGCTGGTTGGAGATCGCTTACATCTATGAAGATGACCTCCTCTCCAGGGGTCGGGTCTTCACGGAGTCTGGAACAGGTGAAAAACAAATATTTACAAAATACAAATTAACATCAAATTGAATTTACACACTTATAAAATACTTAAATAATTAAAACAAAACTCCAAACAAAATAAAACTTGGCGTCAAAAAAATCCTTCGCGTCGCTGTCGACTGGAAGTGGGCCCAAAACACTGGCGGTATTGCCACGTCGTATGGCAATGCTTATCCAATTAAAAATAATATTTATATGCTTATTCGATTTATAAATATTATTTATTTTTATGACAATTTTATTTGACTTCGAAGTTTTAATTGTATTGTATCCGAATAAAATCATGTTCTCACCCGTTAAACCACCATCATCATTATTATCCTCTTACCCTTATCCTAATCATTTAAGGTCAGCGCAGCATGTTTTGTCCTTCCATTAAAAAAATTATATCTACTATCATCTTTATATCGCCATCATACGGTACGGTTATAAGACGCGCATAATACGCGGATGATGTCTGGTTGATACGCGGATGCTACGGTTACTAAAATTGTTATGAACGTGTATGAGACGCTGTTGATACGTTCCTAGCACGGTCATAGTATGATACGCTGTAGTGGACATAATCCTCTATCCATAGCTAATATCATCTTTCACACAATAATAACTTATGTGAAGTATGAGTAAGAATATATGTTCCATATCGCTGCAGGATTAACCATAAATCGCGAAGAATAATTATTATCTCGTTTCTCTATAGTAACCAACATACATATAATGTATATTTTCAAAGTAAATGGATGGAAGAGGAGCAGGAGGAGGAAAAAAAGGAGCAGAAAGAGAGATAGAAGCAAATGGTGTTACATCCAATGTATCATGTATCTGAATAAGACCATACAAAAGGCCAATACCGTTCAATATTTTCTAACATTTAAATTATATACCTATTTAACACCGACAATCTACAAAAAAGTAAGTGACTAAAAGAGTGGTCAGAAACTGATATACCACAAGAAGAAGATAATAAAAAGGTTCTAAAAACAACAGCTTCGTTGACGTTACAGCATTTATTATTTAAAAGTACATAAACCTAAGCAAATGTGTTAAAGGTTCACGATGACGAGACGAAACGATATGCAAACAGTCTGGAGTCTAACAAAAGAGCCTATTGTAACATTTACTCTCTTTGTTAGACTTGACACTGGTTCTTTGTTTTCTATAAACTGATAATATTCCAACATTCTGTGGAATTTAATTATCTGTATTTACTTAGTTGTGAGTTGTTGTCGATAAGGTTAATTGTGACGCCTGTGAGGATCTTGTTTTTATTTTAAGATATTTTATCGGCTGTTGTTTTTGTGTTAAAGATAAGGCGAAAATGTCTGGAGACTAAGTTATCCTGCAGGTGTATTCACTAACTTAGTTGACATCAATCTGATAGGCACTATTTTTGTTTTTTTATACCTACGTCAAAGCAGCAATGTACTGCATAGTGCCTTTAAAATTGATGTCAACTGAGTTAGCGAATATACTTGCTTATCCTGTACCCCTTTTGAATTATCCGTATGAACTTTTTAGTGGTTTTTTGTCAGTCGGGTTTTTTGTTTAATCTCTGAATTCTTCGGCTACTAATTAGCAGATTCTAAATTTTCTACAGAGAATTTAAATAAAATCATTTGCTAATCCGTTCCCTAACAGTGCCTTCTTAATAAGGCTCGTAATGTCCATCACCAGTATTTAAAACCAATAAAATAAGGATAAATTTGACGTACCTTATGTCCAATATCATAAGCCACCTAGCTAATAACGCCTTAGCTGACAGAGGTCTATCCAGCGCTGACGGAGCTGGCAGCCGCACCAGGGTCACTCGTCTGCCACCCATGCTGCGCGTCCGAAGTGGCACGATGTATCTGGAAACAGTTTGTTCGTGAATATTAGTAAATTATGAGATTAATGTGGTATAGGATATAGATAAGAGTAAGTTGTAGCGGCATCTATTTCATCTAAAAACATAAACCTGACATCACACAAATCACAGTACTTTACGCAATTTGAACATATTATTACAAAAGCCCAACAACAACCAGACACAACGTCCGTCTGGTTGTGATTCTCCATTTTCATTGGAGCTTGCAAATCTTTTCACCCTGTTGCGTTTACTTCTGTAAAGGTATACGATGTTTTTAGCAGTGAACAGTTTTGGTAAATGCTTGATTTGAAAAGAGGCATTTATTTTGCGGTTAAAAATTTATAGGCTGAAATTAACAATTATTAATAACTACTGTAACGTAGTGGCGTTACAATTCTAATAAAACATAAACATACGGAAAAATCCAGAGACCAAAAGCCACAAAGCAAGCATAGACAATTTTAGTTGACTGACAACACTATTGTCTTTGGATTCTATGACATCTGTCAATGACGGGTGGATATAAAAACCCTTCACGACGAACGTGGTTCCTTTTTGAATCTTAATCCAGCTGTTGGCAGTGGACTCGCCTTGTTCTGTAGAACATCCTTGAGCCGTGTACCGATCGCCAAATCCAAGCAGCTGTAGTTTGCATTGGCAAATATTTGCCAACTTAATTACGCGATTCCAACCCCTGTAATTGGGTGAGTGTTTGAACAGCATACAGGTAGCTTTGTGCATTCTGTGTTCCTAATCTTGTGTAATTCTTTCCAGAACATGTCTTTCCTAATTTCTTTTCTTAGCATTGTATAATCAAGGCTCATAACCTACAAAAGATCTGTCGCACATTGTAATCACGCCTTCCGCGTGATCAGCTTTACTATGCACATACATATAGCCTTAGCTATGTACATGCTGACTTGCGCGTGGCTGCTGCTGCTCTTGAATGTCATCATGCTTTTCCTCCTCACCTTTGTAAACTCCGTCTGATTTTGACAACCACACAAATTAGCGCACGTACGGCCGCTTTGCTCATGCTTAGGTGTCAAAATCAGCGGAGAAGCTCATTCAGCCATCATTGACACGCTGGACATTGTTCCCAGGGTTTCAGGGTTTCATTGTTCTCAGGCTGCTCGCCACGTTGGCTCGCACTACGCCGGTTGCTGATTTGCCCGCGTGGTACCTGCCGGCCGTCGCCTTCCGGGCCCTGACGACCTACGAGTCGGCGGCACTCTCCACGCCGGGTATCCAGTTACCCGCGTGGCCTCAGCAGGCCGTCTCCGAGCCGGCTAGACCAGCTGCCGGCCGGCCCATCCTGGTTCCTGTCGACCCTGCGAGCCGGCGCTGCCACCTGTCAGCCAACACCTCCGGGGCAAACGCATCGTGGCTTCCCTGAGACACCAAGGCTGAGCCAGGGCAGTAGCGTGCTATCTCCCGGGGAATAATAGAACCACATGTGACTGCAAACCTCCCCACACCCTTTCTCTATTTAAAATATATTTATTTAACGTTGACCGAGTTACGTGTTGTTATTTTTTTCATCCCACGTAGGCTACTTACGTCACACTACGGTAACAGACAGTCAATCCAGTGTTCAGTACTGGTATTCAACTACAAACGGTTAGACTGGAAGTTGGTAAATATAAAGTCAAAGACCAAAGGTAAAGATATATTTCGCCATGGATTCGCATGCAAATGTGTAATTAAAACGATGCACATAATAAACAAATTACTAATATGTAGTTGAAGACATATTAACTCAAAGTATCTATTACGTAAGTATCACAATTACGTAACTCATCACAGAGTTTAATGTAGCAACTCAAATAGATTATGGAACATTTTTTTAAAGAAATTTTGATAATAATGAACGATTTGAAAGGCATAACAAAGTAGAGGCACAAAATATCCAACTAATATTATAAATGTGAATGTTTGTGAGGATGTTTGATAATCTTACACGCAAAAACTACAGAATGGATTATGATAAAACTTCACAGTAATATTATTTATAAATCAGAATAACACATATGCTGATGATATTTACAATTCTATTCTTTACTATTCTATTCTATTCTATTCTATTCTTCGACCACATCATCACTTACCATCAGGTGAGATAGCGGTCTAACGTGATAAATGATAAATGATGTTTATTCAGTAAATAGGTTACAAGGAACACTTTTACACGTCAATGGTTTTTGTCAGTTTAAGCTAGATGAGGCCGGTGTTTCCTAGCTGACTACCCTGAGAAGAAACACCGAAACAAACTCAGAGGTCAAAGTCTCTTTTAAAATGTTCAAATCGATACAATGTGTACTGGTTAAATCATATGAGAACCATGTACGTTTATGTCTGGGATGAGCTTTTTGAAGAAAGCAACACGAATTCGAGTGGACCTGTCCAGACGGTACAAGCATTTGTCAGTCATCGCGAAGCTCAACTCAGAACTTTGAGGAGCTCAACCTGTGCCCGTGCCCTGTGCCTGTAGATGATAAAAAAAGATTTTTTTAAATTATTATTTTGATAGGCTCCCGTTTGATCACACATATCTCACCGTATGGTATGTGAAAATGTTCGTTAAGGCCCTACTACCGGCCAAGTGGCGCCTTCATTGGATAAAAAATCGTAGCATAGCAAAAAAGTACCAAAAACGGCCGTGTTTGATAGTTTTGCCTACTACTTTGGATACAAAACATTTTGAGACCTGTTTTAACAACGCAAAAATGCTTTATCCCCTTTGTAACAAAAGTAACGTTGGATTCTTTAATATTTATTTTCTATGCTATGCTACGATTTCTTATTCAATGAGGGCGCCACTTGGTGGGTAGAAGTTACCTTGAATGAAATACACAATGAAAGTATTCCCAAAACATTATGTGCGGATAGTTTTATTTACAGTTACAGGCAGACCTTGGACAGAGGATAAGCATTGCCATATAACGTGGCAAGGCCACCAGTCTTGTGGCCACACTATCAGACGACAGCAATGCAGAAGAATTTTTCGATGCCATATTTTTATTAGATTATTTTTAGTTACAATTTTAGATTATTTTTGTTTAATATGCATAAAATAATCACAGCCACACGGGTCGATCCATCAGGTTAAGCTACGCTTGCCAGGGTTGGTCCATGGATGGGTGACCTCGATTCCTACGTGCTTTGGAAGGCACGTTAAGCTGTTGGTCCCGGCTGTCAATCGTGGATCTTTAACAGTCGTTACGGGTCGTCAGAAGCCCGAAAGTCTGACAACCAGTCTTATCAAGAAGTATCGTATTACCCAGTAACTGGGTTGTGGAGGTCAGATAGGCAGTCGCTCCGAGTAAAATACAGGTATTCAGCTGCATATGGTTATACTGGAAGCCGACCCCAAGATAGTTGGGAAGAGGCTAGGCAGATTGATTGATTGACGTATAAAGTTGAACAAACAAGGTTAAAAAAAACATTACACTATAGTATTATTAAAATGGTTTGATACTATTCACTGATAAGGATAAATTTCTATTTAACAACACCGGTAAGTACCTAATCAGAGAGTTTTTCCTGTTCATCAGCATAAAACTGCTCCCCAGAGAATACAAATTTGTGGCGGAAGCACTCAATAAATCTAATGCCACTAAACGTTTGTCATAACGTATATAAATTATTTCGTTGATTTCCTGGTTTAAGACGTCCATTTCACACACGCTAATGCAAGCGTCACCCAATTCCGAAAGTGATGAATATTGGTTCAGAGTAATGAGATTTCTTCATGCTACCATCAGTCACTGTATAAGACGATAGGTTATTCGTCAGTCACAACCATGACTGTGGTTAATCTGACAGCAGAACCTAACGTATAATGAAAACCTCTGCTGTACTTTAACTAGGTACGTGTTCATTTTCGTCACTATTCCGCTTCTCTGTTAGTTCTTCTTCACTTAGGTACCTGTTGTTTAAGCCAATAATTTTCATTAAAGCTCAAATTCTCAATAACCGAAAGTGTTTACGCGGGTCATTTTAAACGTTTTGCGTAGTAGTATCTTAACAAAATTTAAAATATACAAGAAAAAAAAAACACAAAACTAGATGTCTAATTTCAAGGTATCTTTTCTACTAAACTCTAGAACTAACCTTGTATATACGATTAAAACACCCTCTACTACACACCTGATAATAAAGCATCCTAAATCAAGCCATGAAGACATAATATAGTAATGATAATATGAGCATTTAGTGGTCCCACTTCAGAGTACTAACTTTGTCTCCCTCCACAACTAAATAAATATAGACTCACACATCCTGACAGCTAGACAGAATCTCCTCATCATCCGGATGCCTCCTGTGCCACAGCTCCGTGAGTCCTCCTGGCCCTCTCGCCGTATAATACCTCCTCGCTCTCTTGGCTGCTTCTGCTTCGTTCCCCTCACAGGTGATGGGGAAGAGACCTAGCACTACCAGTTCCTCGGGTGACGGTTCTCTGGTCAGGTTGTCACGGGCCCATCGTTGAGCGAACGACGCTGCTGGTGACATCCTTGACCTGGAAAGAGGAGAAAGTTGAAATTAGGTATTGGTTATTACTAAGATGTAGGCTTGAATGATCATGATCTACGCTGAACACCAAGCCTCATGATGCGCTTCATGATGCCAAAGATAGGAATAGGTGGCGCAACATCACCAAGAACAAGATTAGTCCACGTTGAGGGAATCACGACCCTCAGCAATGTGGAAAACGATGCGAGGTGAAGGAAGATGTATTGGGTTTAATGATACCTACATCACCAGATCAAGAAGTGGTGTTACACCTACTTCATACACCATTGCTCTCTAGTTTATATCTTTCACGGGGTTCAAAAGGCTAATATCAACATGAAAATGACATAGACTTTTAAAAGCATGGTTTGACAAAAAAATCTTTAAACTATATCAATTCAGTGAACTGAACTTGCATCTTGTGAATAGGTGAATTGAATTCATCCATTCAAAGATGCAAGTTTCGTGCTTAAAGGCTTAAAGTCACCCAAAGGGAGAGACTAAGCTCGGGGTTTCCTTGCGTGATCGAATCAAAAATGAAGACATCAGCAGGAGAACCAAGGTTACCGACATAGCTCGAAGAATCGCAAAACTTAAGTGGTGGTAGGCAGGGCACATTGTTCGCAGAACAGACTGTTGTTGTGGCGACACGTGGGGGCAGCCTATGTCCAGCAATGGACGTCTTTCGGCTGAAATGATGATGATGATGGGCAGAACAGATGGTCAAAGGGACCGAAAATTTCTGGAGTGGCGACTGCGCACCGGAAGACGCAGCATTGGAAGGCTTTCTACAAGGTGGACCTATGACCTGATGAGGGTCGCGAGAATCCGACAGATGCGAGGCGCACAGGACCGGTCGTTGTGGCAACACTTGGGGGGGTATGCCTCACATGTCCAGCAGTGGAAGTCTGTCGTCTGAATTGATGATGAATGATGAAGTTTCGTACCATCTTGCAATAAATTTGAAGCAAAATAAATATAACAGTTTGGAGTTATCATCATCATCTATGCCCTTATCCCATGTTACTTGGGGTCGACGCAACACGTTTTTTTCTTCCATTCTGTCCTGTCAGCCGTCACACTATCACTAACTCCCTTTTCTTTCATATCACTCCTCACACAATCCATCCATCCCTTCTTTGGCGTCCCTCTCCCTCTCCATCCATCCACATTTATATTCATAACTCTTTTAGTTATATGTGTTTCATCCCTCCTCTTCATATGACCATACCAAGACAAGCGGTTCCCTTTCAACTTTTCTGTGACTGGTGCCACTTTTAAACTACCTCTAATGTACTCATTTATCACTTAATCCATTCTCGTTACTCCACACATCCATCTCAACATTCTCATCTCCTCCACATGCAATCTTTTTTCATCCGGCTTTTTCAAAGCCCAACATTCTGACCCATACAGTACGACAGGTCTAATCAAGGACTTGTAGATTTTCCCCTTTATCTTGAGGGGCATCCGTCGATCGCAAGTTGTTCCAGAGACCTGTCGCCATTATATCCATCCTGAGTTGATCATGTGTATAGGAATATTAAATGCAATTCATTGGCGACTTGCATTGTTGCATCAACTTATGGGACACCATAAATAAGGCTTCAGGCTTACACACAATACATGATTTGTATTGAAGTAGGATTATTGAAAGATTTTTTTAGCAAACTTTTTGGACACATACGAAACACCAAAATGTTTTCCTACCCTTCTAAATTCAATCCAATATAATTAATTCTAAGGATTTTTCCATGTCGTTGACACTAAATGTTATAATACCTACTCAACTGCCCACGACACTGTCCTTGCTTTGTCATATAAAAACAATGTAAAAGATTAGGTTCCAGTCAAGGGCGAAGTTTTAACCTCACAATATGGTTCTACAAAAAATATATCATTTACACGGTCTGATGCCTTTAGAAACAAATTAGTTAAATTGGTGCAAATTCTACGACTTCTAAACGAAGCAAAGAAAAAGGAATATAGGGATTTAAGTTAGTTGTTTCAAAGCGTCAATATTTATTGTTTTTAATTGAAATGGAAATATATAGAATACTAAGTAGTAAGTCTGTAACCTTTGGAAATAAATAAATTTATTATTATTATTCCATCTAATTAAATTCTTTTACATATTAATTACATTTTTAAATGTTAACATATAAAAATACTGGATCTCAGAAAATACTGGATACCAGTGGTATCGGGATAGGGTCCAAACTACCGGTGGTCAGGGCTCCTGAGAGAGGAATCTCCTAACAATACGCGCCGTGTCCAGGAGTACTGCCTTCTGGATCAAGCCCTTGATTCAGCTGCCAAATGAGAGATAGTTTCAAGAAAAAAGAGATTGTATTTATTCTGTGGCTAAAAATTTTCGGAACAACCTGGTATAATCCACATGTTAACTAACTCACATTAGTTGCCTAGTTTCACTAGCCATACAAATCGCTAACTCAATCATTCAGAGGCCTTCACACATCTTTACTACAAAAGATCTTAAACACTTAACGGTGGTCTTGGAGCCGTGGACAATGTCCGTTATGTAGCATAAGTATATAATGGGTACATAATGAGATGCATTAAAGGTACATTGACCTCATGAGTCAGAGATGGGCTGAGAAAATGTATTTCTTTTGAAAAACCATATGACTGAATGATGATTTTTATTCTTGTTTTAATTAGGGTACGCAATGCGTTTGACAGTCTCACCATACCCTAAATAAGTACACTAAATCAGTCACATTTAGGCCATGAACCAGAAAGGACTCCTCGCTTCATCACCATTTGGTTGAGACAGAATTCTATGAAGTATGTCCACATCTAGTCGGTTTAACCTCAAGATTCCACAGAGATAATTTCTGTCAAATATGACGTGTTAGAGATTCATTGCTTGGTTTGTAT
The DNA here is from genome assembly GCA_951329385.1 of Polia nebulosa. Classification (NCBI taxonomy): domain Eukaryota; kingdom Metazoa; phylum Arthropoda; class Insecta; order Lepidoptera; family Noctuidae; genus Polia; species Polia nebulosa. The sequence goes on from OX589606.1 coordinate 11,492,077, forward strand.
GTCACTGAAAAATGGCAAACTCTGTAATATTGTTGAGAGATTATAAACTTTCGATAAATCGTGAACTGAATATTTTTTCTCCAATAAAATTTTATAATCTATAATCTCTTCAGATCTCTCAGGATATTTAAATTTTTACAGGGTTTGCATTATTTCGGTGACATTTAGAAGACTATCTTTTGCTAGTGGTTCCACCCGAATGAAAGTTGGAAAACTACTCTGAGGGACTTTGGATAACATTCTATGTAATAAACTGGGAAATGATCTACCCGTGTACCTACTACGCTTTGTCCAAATCCGTTCACCCGTTGAGGCGTAGGTAATGGATTTACAAACATTCAAACATACAGATTTTCGCACAAGTCATACAACGTAGTTGTCAATGAACTTGAAATTGTGACAGTGATTCATTGTTTATGATTGTCATTATGAAGATAATTTTCTTAGTACCGGTATTTTCTTCGTTTGATTCATGTGAGCTAATTTAAATAAAATATAGTTCTTAGACAGAATTTCTAGCGGAGGTTTTATTAGTCACCTATTTTCTTTTTGTTTTTGCGAAATAAGCCATACCATAATTATGATGTATGTCACCGGATACTTATTGTAAACACTGTTTTTTATGAAAAAAACCCAAAAAAATGTAAATTCTTTATTTTGAGTTAGATACATTGTCAACCAATCTGCCTAGCCTTTTCCCAAACATCTTGGAGTCGGCTTCCAGTCTAACCGGATGCAGCTGAATATCAGTATTTTAGGGTTACACTGTAAACTATAAAATTTTAATGTGATCTTTTGAATTTGAAATTCACAATATATCGAGTTTTTTAGCTCTCGCAAAATTTATTACAATCTGACGGTGTTTACAAACATCCGTTGACATTATACACCTTATAGCCACGGCCACGTTAGAAAACTGATTTAAGGATGATTCACGTTACACCAAAGATGTTACTTTATTTCCTTTTAAAACAAAAGAAAAATCAGTTATCTGTCTTCCTTTCTAAGTTATTTGGCGTAGGTATTCCCTTGACCACTATTTGCGACATACAAAATACACCGAAGTAACCTTTTTAGCCGGAAAAGCGCAACATTCTATCCATATACTACCTCACCTTCTACAAAATATTTTAGATAACAGACGCCCTTTTCCTTCGCCTACTTTTAAACCGCCAAAACCATCGACCATGAAACAAAATTAAATAACGATCAAATTCCTATAAAAGTCAGGCCGAATTTCAAAACCGATTTAAAAGAACAATAGTCTGAAATACCAGCATATCCTATCACGTAGTCCCCTTGACATTACACGATAAACGATCTTTCACAGTTATTTTAGTTACCACTGACAATAACCTTATGGCGACGAGAATAAAGATCAAAATGATGCATGATTGTAGATAAAATGACTGAACGAACTGCATTCGATTCACCTCCCTAATGTCAAATTGGGTGGACGACATTCATGACATTTCTGTTTACATTGACATTAGGTAGATGTGTTGTTTTGTGTATGTGTGGGAATTTTTGGGACAGTTACTGAAAAGAAGATTGAATTGGTCTTTAGGTGTCACTATTCTAATTGGATTGGATTTGACCTGGTGAGGGTCGCGGGTAGCCGATGGATGCGAGACGCTCAGGACTGGTCGTTGTGGCCACATTTGAGGGAGACCTATGTCCAGCAGTGGACGTCTTTCGGCTGACATGATGATGATTATTTTAAAATGGAGTGTTTGTAATTTTGGCGTAGGTACCTATATTAAAATATACAGTGAGGATAAGGCAGACTGTTTGTTTTTCTGACGCCAAAATATGACCAAGATTATGACCAAGAAATTGCCGACCGGACCTGAACATTACGGGCTAAAATGTTCAGGTCCGGTCGGCAATTTTCGGGAGAAGTCGTGTAGACGAGACTTTAAATGTGTTGTGTTTCTTGTATGGTGAACGGGTGTAAGAAAACGTTCGTACGGCTCTGTTTTACGTTTTAACTGTATGTAAAACTAGCTAAACTTTTATGTTTGGTGAGTCTACGCATATCAGCCTTCCTTCAGGGCTATATACCATGTCAGCCTATAATGTTCCCATTGCTGGGACACAGGCCTCCTCTCTGTGAGAGGGTGTGGGCCGTAATCCACCACGCGAGCCAAATGTGGGTGGTGGATGTCACATATTTTCGAAGTTTTGGTTCTAGGACATAGGAATTTACACAAAGTAAAGCGGCCAGGGTTTGAACCTACAACTTGTAAGTCGTGGCTTTTTTCAGATTTAGGGATACGCTGTCAACATAACCGATTAGCAACACGAAAGTGCAATCAGCCGGGCTTTACTCATATTTATAGATCTTCGTACCTACATTTTGACAAGTTTTCGACATTGATTGTCGCCTAGACGAGCAAGCGACTTATTAAGTACCTACAAGAATTACCCTTCTGCAGCTAAAAGGAAATAATATGATTATCTATTGTCATTTTCATGGCATCTGCTATAGAACGATACGTCATAATGTTGACACATGTAAGTATGGGGCGGGGCGAACCACATCTGTTTTCCAAGTTATCCATCAATATATTCTTCATTTTGACAGAATGACGGTCTGTTGGTCGGTGGAAGTCGAAACTTTGCCGAGGACATAGAGCACAATATATAGGTAAATACTAGGGCAATAAACGCGAGTAGTGGAGGCCTGTGTAGGGATGCAACGACAATTATATTGTAAAACCGATAAATATCGATATGTTGACCCCTAAAAATATCGATGTTTATCGATATCGACGATACGCCTAAATAAAATAAGGCACAACCCAGTTACTGGGTAATACGATACCCCTTGGTAAGACTGGATGTCAGACTTTCGGGCATCTGACGACCCGTAACGACTGTCAAAGATCCACGATTGACAGCCGGGATCAACGGCTTAACGTGTTTTCCAAGGCACGGAGGAGTCTTGGTATGGAAAGATGGTCAGCCATCCATGGACCAATCCCGACAATCGTAGCTTTACCTGATGGATCGACCCATGCGGCTGTTACTTTAGCTGCGAGCTCCTCACCACTGCTCTGCTCTCCACCACTCAAAACGATGAAGGAAAACATCGTGAGGAAACCGGCATGTCCTAGAGCCAATAACTTCGAAGACATGTGGCAACCGCGCTGGGCTCGTGTGGTGGATTACGGCGCACACCCTCTCACAGAGAGGAGGCCTGTGTCACAACAGTGGGAACATTACCCATAGACTAATTAAGCTACTTGGGTAATGACAATGACTGAGGCCTTTTGCGTTAATTGTCCCTTGTATTCATTAACAATGAATCTGATTAGATTTTATAGGCGATGGCGATGTAGAGATTATCTGTGATGAGAGCGAGATACGGGAATGAAATTGTGGCCATCGCGGGTAGAACTTGGATGAAACTGGCAAAGGAGTGTCAATATTGGCCCAAAATAAGAAATGCTTATGCTCAGCTTAGGATAAAGTTAGATGATGATGATGATGAGTAAGTACATTGAGTGAGTAAATTAAGTGGCATTGGGCAGGGTACGTTGCTCACAGAACAAGATTGTCGATGGGGTCGAAAAGTTCAGGTGTGGCGACCGCGTACCGGAAGATGCAGCGTTGGAAAGCCTCCCACAAGATTGACCGATGACGAGAGATGCACAGAACTGGTCGTTGTGGCAACACTTAGAGGAGGCCTATGTCCAGCAGTGGATTTCTTTCGGCTGACATGGTGATGATAATGAGGGGAACATATCGAAATCAATTTCCCTAACCTTTTTTCAACTACTTTGGTGCGGCTACTAATCTAACCGGTTTGAGCCTGAATACCAGTATTTTACATAGAGTGACTACCTTTCTGACTTCCACTACCCAGTAACTGTGGAACTTGACATGCCTAGGAAAGACTGGTGTCAGATGTGGGCAAAACAGCGGAACAATAAAAATTGTTGGACTGCCAAAATGAAAGCATATCCGATTATGAAGGCTGCTAGTATTGCAAGATCGACTGTTTCAAAGCAGTTACTAGCTATAAAACGCCATTATATGTTAGTTATGTTACGTTATATTTGTCACGCACAGATTTTACCCAGTTTTTCACACGGAGCATAAACGGATTTCGTGTAAACGACAGTAAGAGAAGATAATGATATACGTAGTTAAGTTTAATAACTTTAAGGTTATGAAAGAATCAACACTTAGTTTTTGTTGTTAAAAATTAATTTCCCAGGACTGTAGTCCTGAGAAATTAAGTTTTATGACTTTTATTCCATCTTTTATTCACGTTATGATTTTCAAACTCCGCTGCCGCGACATCTCACGGCTCTTCGGACAGAGCTCCGGCAGGATCTCATGGCAACATGGAGAGAGCGACTGTCGCAACACAGCAGTGGCACAATTGCGGCGGTAGTGCCCCTCAGTGAAGAGTGGCTCGAGAGGCCCCACGGCGTCCTCACCTTCCGCCTGACGCAGGTTTTCACCGGAGACGGCTGTTTCGGGCGGTTCCTGTGTCGGATAAGGCAGGAAGAAGGAAACGCCCGGGTGTCACCATTGTGCGGATCGCCCAGAGGACACGGTGGAGATCTGCCCCGCTTGGGAGGAACACCGCCGCCATGTCCTTGTGGAGGCGATCGGCGGCAGCGACCTCTCGCGCCCGGCCCTGGTCCAGGGGTACGGAGCGAGAGGGAATGGGAAGCAGTCTTCTCCTTCTGCGAAGCATTAATGCTGGCAAAGGAGGAGTCGGAACGGGTTAGGGAGACTCAACGGAGTCTCCCTCACGCCCCAAGCCGCAGTCGCCGCAGGAGACGCCCTGGGCGTCGGGGGTTGCGAGACGATCTTCAGCCACCGTGGACACGGGCCTGCGGATGGCGAGTAATGGGTAGCTCGCCGTCCAATTAGCACCAGGCCCGAGAGTCGACGGCGCGTAGTGTTCCACGCGCGCCTCATGGAGATGTCAGCCACCATTGACGCGGCCCGTCATGGCCGATGCATGCATGTCAAGGGGTCGCGGATAAATTCGTAACAGAGTTACCGCGCCCTTTGGCACTCAGGCAAGAAAGGAACAGGGGTGGGTTTTAGTCAGTAAAAGTCTGATACGCCCGTTATGATTTCAGTATGGTATGATTTTCTCATGTTGTGATTTTCACATGTTATTATTTTCATGTGGTGTATTTCACATGTTCTGATTTTGACTGTCTCTTTGATCTCGTGGTCGTAAGTTTAACTGCTGAGTATAGGGACCTGGGTTTTCTTGTATCTGTCTTTCAATTTGCATCCAAAATTGGAGGGATATCTTTGAACCAATAACTTTAATCTTTGTTAACGCACAGTAGTTTTAACCAGAGAATGGGCCATTTTCTACGAAATAAATTGTCATATAACTCTCTGATATGTAAACTCCAAGCCGCATTGAAGCGGCAGCGACCTCTCGCGCCCGGCCCTGGTCTAGGCCATGGTATGGCGCGAGAGGGAATAGGAAGCAGCCTCTTCCTTCTGCGAAGCAGTAATGCTCGCGAAGGAGGAGGCGGAACAGGTGAGTGAGACTCAACGGAGTCGCCCTCACGCCCCCAGCAATAGCAGCCGCAGGAGATGCCCTGGGCGTCGGGGTCGCGAGACGATCTCCTGCGCCTGCGTACGGCGAGTAATGGGTAAACTCTAGTTATTTTTTAGACACCACGAAACTGCGTGGCAGTTCATCTACGGGATGAGCACTTGTATTAGCATTGATTTAAACAATCGAAGTTAGTGACAACGGCCAAAATTAACTTAGCATAGCACAACTAGTGGCTATTCTACTAAGCAGCAATTTTTTTTTTTTAAATTCTATCGGTAATTTTACCATTATCTCCTTCAAAGATTATGGTGTCAATATAAGAAGGTAGGTACAATTAGTCTAGTGGGAAGGTCCTTAGTTCCTCATGCATAAAATGTAAAAGTTCACAATCTCACAGCCTTCTGAAGGTTCCTCACGCCTACGCCCTCTTTGTGCCGTCGATATTGAAATGGTTAAGGTAAGGACTATAGTGATATTCGAACAGCGATTCCTCGAAAAGTTCAACTTTACGATGAGTAAGTAGATTAAAAGTATTTATATAAATACCTAGTGGTTTTTTTTTCTTTTAGCTTCTTACTATTTCAAATCAAGGAGTTTTTACTGTCTACTATTTCAAAGAATACTGTAAAGAGTTCAAATATTTTATCCAAATAGTGGGGATATTTTATTACGAGTAAAAGAGGATTTGTGTCTACAGCTGTTTATTAACGAAAGTGTTGACATGTGAAAGTCAATTCTCGTACATAAACAACTGAGTCACAATCTTGGAGATAATCAATATCAAAAACTTATTTATTTGTTTATGTACACACGAAACATTTAAAAGAGAAAATAACAAATACAGATGCAGCTCATTTCAAATGAAATTTCTTCCAGCAGACCTGTGACTGGAAAGTTGGATAAGAAATGAGTCTAGTGTGCATAACTAGATAAGGAAACTTCAAATAGACTATAATACCTATCCTACAACTATAAAACTTTTCATATGTAGGAATTTTAGACTATGACAGATTTACACTGAAATTAGTATAAGGACATTCCTTTCAATACGTTCAAGTACGTAATACCTTCTTCCTTCCTTCTTTCTTTCCTTTTTCCTTTCTCCTTTCTCCTTTCTTTCCTTCTTTTTCTTTATTTCCTTCTTCTTCTTTTCTTCTTCTTTTCTTCTTCTTTTTTTCCTTCTTCTTCTTCTCCTGTTCTTTTTAAACGGAGCTTCCTCTCTTCTATCTTTTTGCTGTGCCCGACAGGGTCCATAATAATCCCTATTATAAACACATACCATCTAAGCATATATTTTATGGTAAAGCAATAAAGATATTGAGTATTGAGTATTTTTGTACATAGATGACGTTCTTAACATAAAACCCGCTATCTCTCATGCACTATGCATCTACCTGAGGACAAGTCACGGAACTTCCCACAGCGCTTCGATAAGGTCACCCTCAAACGATGCAAACCATTTTGTAATGAGCTTGATCTATTCTATCACGACTAAATTGTTAATTTATGTATGCTGCAGTTAGTTCTCATTTGCTATATTGACATGTATTTTAATGCCAATCATTGAATGAAGGTCTATGAAAATAAATAAGATACATGACTGCCTCGTTAGTTCAGCTGAGCATGAGATCCTTTTTTTTTTGTTTTTTTTTTTTGCTGGGGTGAGAAATTATCCAATGACTTCTCCCACTCTGGGTGGAGCGGGAGGGTGTGTCAGACTCTTACTGACTAAAAACCCACCCTTGTTCCTTCCCTGCCCTGAGTGCAGGGGCGCGGTAACTCTGTTTCGAATTTATCCATAACCCCTGGGCAGATCCATCCATCCTAACTTTCGCATTTATAATATTAGAAGGATTAGTACGAAGTAGGATTATTTTCATTGATATTGTTACCCTGAACATTACTAGGTCGACTTTCCATAATCTGTTTATAGCAGCCACTGACCTCTAACATAAATAGTTTATAATATACCACATTTCTTTTTAAGGTGCAGTTTTATGCCAACGACCTTGAGTGGTTAGCTTGCGTGTTCTGTGCTGAGCTCACGCAACGCGTCGTACGTCCACCCAGTAATAGGACTCTCCCATCAAGGAGCGCTGTCCCAAATTAGACACATTATTAATTTATTATACATAAAACAACACACTACAAAACGTTGTCTAAAAGATAATTAATTAATTTATCTTTAAAATGGTGAAGGTTTCATAAAAATACGCTTAATAGTATTTGCGTGATTCTCAATTTTTTATCCGTGTTAGACATAACTTTACAAATTAATTACACTATGTAATAAAAATATAATTTTAAATATTCACATATCAAATTACGAAAAAAATTGTATAAAGTAACATTTATATTTTTTCAAATAAATAATACTTGTCCTTTAGACGTGATGTTCAATTTAAAATCATTAGAAGCCGTATATCTGCGCCTTAAGCTTAGCTTGTGCACACAATTAACGTATTTATTACGTAATAAAATAAAAACAAATATCACTATGCAGTAATTTTATATTTTGACATGTATTTTTCAGGTCAAAACGCTGTTTTACAATTCTTACATTGTTATTACATCTGTTTTAATAAAAATAAATGCAATAATATGCAACTAAATGTGCAGTGTTTTGTGTAAAATGTAGAAATAATGGCATTATGTCTAAATTGACGGAGTAATGTTGCAGATTACGTAAGTAGATTTTAAATTTTGCGATGTGAAATTTTCAGATTATATGAGTCGTATTAAATTAGTATCATTATAGGGAAGTCAAGCCCAGAAGACGGTTTTTTTAACGTTTATTGGCACGCGTTTGACCACTATCTCACCTGATGATAAGCAATGATGAGGTCGAAGATGGAGCACGCTTGCCTAGAAGTAACCTATTCACTCCTGACTTAAAGACTCCCAGGTTGTAGCTATCAGGAAACACAGACTTTGGCAGGAAACATTTTCCATCCCTTAGCTGTACGCACAATTAATGTGTTCGCAAAATGGAGGTTTGACAGAAAAGAGTGTCTGGAAGGATATAGGAGCGGGCTTTGCCCAGCAGTGAGATACTATTGACTAATAAAAAACAATTGGCCAAGTGCGAGTCAGACTCGCGCACGAAGGGTTCCGTACCATTCCGTACCATCCATAAAAACGGAAAATAATCACGTTTGTTAAATGGGAGCCCCCTTAAATATTTATTTTATTTTGTTTTTCAGTATTTGTGGTTATAGCGGCAACATATATCCATCATCTGTGAAAATTTCAACTGTCTAACTATCACGGTTCATGAGATACAGCCTGGTGACAGACGGACAGACAGACGGACAGCGGAGTCTTAGTAATAGGGTCCCGTTTTATCCTTTGGGTACGGAATCCTAAAAAGTAATGATTACGTAAGTACTCGCTTTTGTTAGCTAATGTTGAAAATTAACCCAAGTGAACTTACTACTGAGATAAAAAAGTTCTATGTTCTTATCAATAATAATACATCCAAAATCGTTCAGCCTTTAAGACATTTTTGATTAACAAAGATCTAAACATACCTACAGATTTTCAATTTTTACTAAAAGTGCGTCTATTATTGTAGGCAGCGGTCTGAATATCTTCTGTTTGCAGAGATAACCACTTCATGATTGCCTGATTGACCATTTCACTTGAAATAGACCACTTCCTACAATAACTAAGGGGAGACTTGACCTGAATCTATCTATGAGCTAGATACCACGGTTATCTGATTGTGCAGCTAAAAGGGAGGTCAGGGCTAATCAAAATAATCTAACACTTCCCATTTAACTAACGGAATAAAGTGGTTTTCTTTATACTACGCTTAGTATAAAGAAAACCACTTTATTCGCCCACCACTTCATGTCGCTGGCACAACAGTAGATATAATATTTTATACAGGCTGTAAAAAGACACATCACAGAGCCGTTAACTAAGCATACTGTACGTCTAACAAAGTAGTTTTGCGCAAAAATTATTGCTGGGAAACGACTTTTATTTTTAGGTATGAAAAACAAAACTATTTTTTATTCCACGCAATGTAACGCGAACACGGGCAAGTGGAGTTAAAACCCGCCCCTTCGCTCTAAGCCACGTAGGTACTTGTCGAATACGTTTGATATTCATTGCGTTTTCGTAACTATGAATTCATGATTTCGAAATTTCAAAAAAAAAAATTGAAAATTCAGCCCCCCTAGCCATATTACATTTCTATTATCGTTTACGCTAACGCCTAAAACAAAATGTATGGCAATGACATTACCTGCGATAAGTCACGTGACACTTATCTACGCAGGTAATGTCATTGCCAGACATTTTGTTCTAAGCGTTAGCGTAAACGATAATAGAAATGTAACATGGCTAGGGGTGCAGGTAATGTTTGTTCGGAAAAAAGTTAAGTAATAACACTTAGAATTCATTTTCGTAAAAAATTAAATAAATAAAAATTGCGACATTGACCTTCAATATCTCCAGAACCAGTGGTTACCCAGGTATGGTCTAGTGGAAAAAAAATATCCAAATAATGGGGCAAATATGTGGCTTTCGGCTTCGGAATCTGTCTTTTTACCCGATATTTTCTCGAACCAAAACTTTGCCATTACCACGGCGTTGGCGGTGGTACCGTAGAGGTCTTTTGTGCTGCATGTTTAGGGAAACAAAAGGCAAGACAGCAAGTGCGGCATACTTTGCAACACGGCTCCACAACCACACCTTGCTGCCGTTCCGTTAAGGTAGTCCCACTTTGCGAGGTTGGAGATACACTTTCCCACTTGGGTTCTATGGCGGTTCAGGGACTACGAGAAGATGGGATCCTGCAGGAAGATGCTCACATGATCGTGTTAAGGCTGGGGTATTTCCTAAGGTGGCTGGTAGCCGCTGCATGAGAAAGACTAAGAATTACAAGCACAGACGTGATGATATGTTATGTATTTTCATTCAAATAGGGATTAAATTAAGTTTTCATTGAATCTGCTAAAAATTGAACAAAATTTTGAAGGCAATTTTGATTCACTAAAAGTGGCCAAACAATCAGTCAACAGAGGCCTTAATTAAAGGACCAAAAAGGATTTATTGAAGGATACAACTGAACCTTACTTTGTTGAAACTATAAAGTTAAGGAGAGTAAACAAATGAGGGACTGTAAACAGCTAATGACGAGTATTTTACATAGTCAATGGCTATAAGATTATACCTAGTATGTGTACACTGTACAGTCACTAGCATAAATATCTTACACTTCCGCTAAATAAAAATACTAGAGTAGAGACAGTTTCTTTCAATAGGACTTAGGTAAAATATAGGCGTAAAGCGAAAAGTAAAGTCAAAAGCGACTTTTTATCCTGAAGTCAGAACTTCAGGAAAAAAAGTCGCTTTTGACTTATTCTTTTGAGGAAATACCTATTTTATAATAGTTTGGTTCCGAAAATATTATGTTCCAACACCAAAAACATTCTATCGGTACCTTTGAATAAAATCGCTATGGTTTGCGTAATGGTCACATAATTATGTAGGTGTGCTCGTGCCCTATTATTTTTAAGCTCCTACTGTAATTTGTTATGGTGTAGAATAAAGAGTATACAGAATGATGTACCAAAAACCCTGTCCGATCCAATAAAGGCGTATTTCTGGTTTAACATACGTACTTACTAGAAAAATTTATAATAAAATGTAAGTCATAAAAACCAAAAGTTATCATTTTTTTTTATAAAACATGCAACATTTAACACTAAATATGGCAAAATTTCACCATTCATGACAACACTCCACAGGCTGGTGAAATCTTTTCATTTTGACCTATTTTTATTTTAAACGATACCGCCCTGCACTGGCCGCGGTGTAGGCACTCTCTAACAAAGGATCTAAAATACCGTCTCGCTTGGGCGGCTTCTGTGACACAAAACTGTAGGTGAACTTTGTCGAGCGCGCAGTGTTGCCTTTGATAAGTTTTTTTTTATTTTTTTTATTAATTATTTTCATGAGGAAAAATAATAATCTCGTATCCATTAAATACTTACGTATATGTGTACGCAGTACTATCGTACTGCGATTATTTGGTATCCCAAATAATACCCTTCAGGCTCGGACAGAGTTTTTGTTACATGCTGTATATATCTAATTATGTCTAAGATACACATAATATACATATTTATTTGTTTAAAAAAGGTACTTACAGTTACAGAATACAGACCAAGTAGTGATTAGGATTACTTTTACAATTTTTAAATCTGCAGTCATAGATGTCACCGTATAATTACAAACACCGTTAGATAACGAGAAATCACGTAAAATTTTAAACTTTTTATTTTCAAAAAGACTACGAATATTGTAAATTTTCCAATTTGGTTGAGTTTTATTGTATTTGAAATGCTCGTAATATGTCGAGAGTTTACACTCCCGCAAGATATGTTACGATCATACGGTGTTTACAATTCTCCAGTAACATTAGATAGATACCTCTCTAGTCACGAGAATAGCTCGTGACTGTACCACGCATAATCTGGAGATTAGCCATGATATGTAGGAACCGTAATTGCTAATCTATATTTAATGATAAGACTGATCTTTACTTGATCTTAAGCTTTATGGTACTAGGTCATCATTTTTGAGTTTGTTTATAAACTCACTAACTGGTAACCTTGAATGGCTACACATTAGAATACAACGTACAGAGAGAAGAACGTAGAAAAAATCAATAATAAGTATTATCAGCCTTTTAATATTCCCACTGTCGGGACAAAGGCCTCCTCTCTGCGAGAGGAAGTAATTCACCATGAGTGGCCAGTACAGATTGGTAGATGTAAAAATCTAAAATGTGAAAAAATCTACTTCATAAAAATCTTAATCTTCTCTGACAGACAACGCGCAGTCTAAGCCGCTGCATTTACATAGAAGCATGAAATTTTGCACAAAAGTTTCTTTTATTTCGAAAGTGTGAACTAAAAAAGGATTGTTGAAATTCATCCCCTATACAAAGCGATTGAAATTAACCCGTCAATGGCATAATGATGGGCATTAGCAGACACAATTAAAAACCTATGAAGGGCCTGACGGATGGCAGTTCGTCAGTTAAATCTACCATTAAATCTATATCTAGAAGTTTAATGAGCTCTAGAAAAAAACTTTGTAACAGGAAAACCATAAGTTTTCAGACCAACCGGTCTTTATAGTTAGTAGTTTTGGCGGTTTAGTTCCATCACGGCACTGTGTATGTGTTTGTTGTTATGTTATGTTAATATCCTATGTCCCCTAGATGGAGCAGAGGGCGTCCACAGTAGTCATCCATCGCGTCCTTTACATTTCACCTCGCTCCACGTCATTCCGTTGTTCACCGCTTCTACCAACACGGTACGACACCAGATTTGACGGGGACGCCCAGGATTTTTCTTCCCTTTGGGGATTCCAGTCCAACGTTTGTTTGGGTATGTGATCGGAATCCCATCGGAGCGTTTGGTCAATCCATCTCCACTTGTGACGCTTAATCTGGCGGTCGATCGGGTTCTCGTGGCATTTCACCAACAACTCTACGTTAGAGATGGTCTTGGGCCAATAGATTCCGGGAATGCGACGAAGACAGCTGTTGACGAAGTCTTAAATATGGCGCGAGATGTCTTTTGTGACCTTGCACGTTTCGCACCCGTAGAGCAGCACGGATTTGACATTGGACCCGAAGATTTTGAGTTTAATCCTTCGCGTCAGTTTCCGCGACTGCCGAATAGGTCTCAGCTGCGCGAAAGTAGTTCGGGCTTTGGCGATCCGTGAAGCGATGTCCTCTTCACTATCCCCAGTTTCTGACACGAAACTTCTGAGGTAGATAAATTTGTGGACGCATTACACTACCTCTGTGCTTATCAGCAACAGTGAGGAATACTTCACACCAGTTCTCATCTCTTGGGTTTTCCGGATGTTTATTTTGAGACTAGTTTTTGCCACTTCCTGACGTAGATTGATTAACTTTGCTTTCATGTCGACGTAGGTACGACTCAGCAGGCATAGGTCATCGGCATAATACAGGTGTTCAAAGACGTTTGATAATGCCCACTCCATCCGACGGCGCCTGTTTTCTGTGATTGCATCACTGAAACAGGCGCCGTGGGATAGAGCATCATTCCGTCAAGACCAGAAAGAGAAGCGGCTAAAGAAGGCAACCCTGGCGGACACGTGCGTGCGCTTACATGTCATCAGAGAATTACAAAATCACACCTTACAAGAATTACAAAATCTTGTAGATAGCCTCTAACAGACGGACAATATTCGGCGGTACTCCAATGTCCTGTAGGCGAGACATGTTACTGATACCACTTCATCGTATCAAAGGCTTTTTCGAAGTAGACAAAGGTTAGGTAAATCTCTCTCTTCCATTCTGATGCCTGCTCGAGTACGATCAAGAAGAGAAGAGAAGAGTGTTGATCTGGTCTGTGCAGTGGTTTGAGTGGAAACTAGCCTGCTCCTTGCGTAGGAGAGAATCCACGGCCTTAGACAGCCTATCCAGGATTGAGAGGTAACAGTAATTAAAAATTGAGTTCCTGGATGACCGAGCTTTGCTCGATTTTTACACGGATAAAACGACATTTTCTAAAAATGAAACCTAGCTAGATCTATTTATCGCCCCCGAAACCCTCTGCATACTAAATTTCATGAAAATCGTTAGAGCTGTTCGAGATTCATATTTTATATAATTATACATATATACAAGAATTGCTCGTTTAAAGGCATTAGATATACAGCACCTACATCTAGTTAGTAAGTTCTCTCTCAGCAGTCTGGTTCTACCGCGATAAGTCTGATGACCAAAACACCAGTAAATACATAATCACTATTTAATTACTATCACTACATAATATATATATATATATATATATAAATTATAATACAAAGACCCCCGCCGCGTCTGTAACTGTAACTCAAAAGCTACAGAACGGATTTTCATGCGGTTTGCACCAATAGACACAGTAATTCATGAGGAAGGCTTAGGTGTATAATTTGTACCCGAGCAAAGCTGGGGCGAGTCGCTAGTGTTTAAAATTTATGAAAAACGCCATGCTCATACTTTTAGATTTGCCAAGTTATTGCCGACATAATGGAGCCTCTATTTAGGACAATTTAAAGGACTGTCTGTGCAAGTGGGCATGATAGATAAATTCATAGGAGCAGAGATGGGAAGGTGCCGAGATGGGACTTAACCATTTCGACCACGGTGGCTAATCTTAACCGCGATTAGACAATTACGCCGGACATATTATAGTGCACATGTGTGTACACTCTGTGCCTACAATCCCATAGTCCGATGGAACGGCAACCCGACACAACCGGGGAGAGATCAGGCGCAGAACCAACGACTTTACTGGCTTTTTGAGTCACGGGTTGCTACTGAGAAATGGTAAACCTAATATCATTATGAAAACACAATAGGCATAGTCAGGATAAGGACCCATAAGCTGCTCTATACCAACGTTTTGTGAATTCTAATTCTGAATTGTGAATATTTTTTAATCTATGCAGATATTAACCTAAACAACAAACCTACAGCCTTGCTAACCCCATAACTAAAAAAGTCATACATCGACTCACGCGCATACATTTAAAATACAGGTCCACCTAAATCGTAAGTACGCCAGCCATACTATTGCGGAAATAGTGGCTACTGCGAGGTGACTTCCCGTTGCTAGAGTTGGGAAAAGATTTATCGATAACTGTTATGATAATAATAATGATGTATGTCGATAGGTTAATATTCTGTTTGACATACGTGGAGATGATTATCAATAATGGTTGTAGCTGTGATGTAGAATGTTTTTTTTTTGTATTCGCTAAATACTTACACCTACGTTTTATTTTGATAAAACATTGGTAATAGTTGATCGATATTACAAAAAACTGTATCTGTAGGTTTTGCAAATAAATAAATCCCGATGAAGAAGTCATTTTTACTGGTTTGAGCCAGAGGGAAATTTGAAACAATTTAATCTTTCGCCAGATTAGTCACTGTATCTTAATGCAAACAAAATGGAACTAGGATATCGAATCACATTACATCATGTTGCATAGTTATCATTCGCTCCGCAAAATATTGACCTTGATATTTTTGAGACTTAGAATGTAATATAACAATAGGTATATTTAGGAATGGGCCAGAAATACCTTTGTTACACATTGATGAATAAAAACATTCATTGTTATTGCATTCTTAAATAGAAACTTATAAAACATAAAACACACTTAGAAGATTTCAATCAGAAAAATGAATTTACAAAATACATATACTATGTTTTCTTGGTGAGTTGTAGAGAATACCTAGGGCAGTGGTTCCCAAAGTTAACTGGACCGCAACCCACCTAACAAAATCCATCAAATACTTGACTCAACTCTTGGCTGTCATGAAGAAAAAAGGGGCTTACTTATTATGAATAAAGAACTAGCGTAACTTGATAGCGGTCAAACGACATTTTAATAAAAAATATATATTTCTTACCTATTTCTCAAGAGAGATCTCTTTGGATGCTAGAACTAACCTATTTCTTTGTAATATGTACACGCGCATCATTCTGGTAAAACCTGGTTCTATATAATGACATGTATCGGTATATGATAACATCATGCTAATGACTCCGGGTATTCCTAAAGGTTGCAGGGGTCAGTATTTATGTTAGTCACGTCTCCAATTGGTTCGATACAATCAGGGGTGACGATTATGATAACGCGATTGATTGAAAACTTTTCTATTCTACATAAATAATCCTCCCGACTGAATTTCAATCTCGGTCTATATCAACGGAGATTAGTCAAGAACGAAGGAAATGTTATAGTGCTCAAGCGTGTGCGTAAAGACAGGTGTACTCTTTGTTCTTTTACTATTCCAGTCCGTTGGGATGGCAATCCGACACGACTGGGCAGAGATTAGGCACATGATCATTTACGGCTTTACTTGCTTTGAAGGCACGAAGGTGTCACACCACCAACTTCCAAACTCCGAGCAGCTACAAAGTTATTCCAAATGAAAAAACCCAATAGCACTTATTGCCCGATCCGTAAATCAAACCCAGGATCCCATGCCCAGCAGTAGCGCTTCTGACCACGAGACCAACGAGGCAGTTAGATTCTTTGTAAAACAAAATATTTTTTTCTACAAGCCTCGTTTCCGATAGGACTAACCGCAAGAATCAGTAACTTCTATAAAAATGTTCCCTAAAGCCTGTCGTGTCGATCGACGTTACCGATCGGTAACGCAATAATTGGTTTTTAATTGTGTCTATTATTCCAGTATCTGACGGATTAAGCTCTTTAGAGGATAAAATTATCAAAATCCCTTCCTTAGTTGCTCATTTTTGCTTTATAGGCTGATTTTGATATCACCGTCAACTACACAGCAGGCTGATTTTTGACCACTTTTATGAGTTCCCATGATAGAAAAATAACATGTTTGGTATTCCCATACTCGACAAAGTTTCCATTGTACCAATGTGTACCAAAGTTAGGTACCAATTAGTGGAAAAAAACACTCCTAAATAGGTTAGCGTTAATTAGTAACCGTTAAATAATATCGATCAGTGAGCATCTGTTATGGTATGACGCTGAATAGGTAGTTAAGATCAAAACGGTGAAGAAAACATGATGAGGTAACCAGCATGGGACATCCTACAGCCATTGGTTCGAAGACATGTGACGTTCACTAAGCCACACTGGGCCCCCGTGGTGAATTACAACAAAAAAAAAACTTGAGAGGTGTCAAGGGACACCCGGATGGAACGAAGTTCCTTTTGATTAATTAGTGTAGGAATTGTAATATAATTTTATTTTTTTTAATTTATAATATTTTTTTTATTATTAACTACGTACACACGCACGCACGTAAGAAGTTATACTTCATCATCTCATCTCATCGCAGCTCAGCTCAGCTCAGATCAACTATGCTCAGCTCAGCTCAGCTCAGCTCAGCTCAGCTCAGCTCAGCTCAGCTCAGCTTAGCTCAGCTCAGCTCAGCTCAGCTCAGCTCAGCTCAGCTCAGCTCAGCTCAGATCAAATGCGAAATAGAAATGAAAATATCTGGCTTGCTTTCTATAAGAGAGAGAGAGACAGACAGAGAAACATGCGACGCCGCACAGCTTACAATAGCTTACTATAGCAAAAAGTGTCGTGACAACTTTTTTCGTAAGAATTTTTTCCGTCTAGCCCCCTTTCACAACGCGCGATAAGGAACTTCGTTCCAAAAATACAAGAAGTTTTTATTAAATTGTTTTTCCAACACAATCTTTTTGGATGGACAGCCTCATTAGTGTCGTGACAACTTTTCGTAAGAATTTTTTCCGTCTAGCCCCCTTTCACAACGCGCGATAAGGAACTTCGTTCCAAAAATACAAGAAGTTTTTATTAAATTGTTTTTCCAACACAATCTTTTTGGATGGACAGCCTCATTAGTGTCGTGACAACTTTTCGTAAGAATTTTTTCCGTCTAGCCCCCTTTCACAACGCGCGATAAGGAACTTCGTTCCAAAAATGAAGAATGAAGAAATACCTGTGGTAGTGGCTTATACCTCGTCTAAGTCGATAATCCCTCAGAAGTATAACTGAAATACAAAGGGATCCTATTTCAGTGGGTCATGGTCTGCCTGCATTAAATTATGCAGGCGAGACTTTGGAATCACAGACGTTCAGAGTGAGGACTCTGTCTGCCCATCGAGTGATTCCAGAGAAGAAGGTGGCACAGTTATCATGTGTTGCCGCGCACAGCGAGGCTCAGGGGAGTCCCGTTTACAATCTCCTTACTAGCACAGGGGTGGTTTCGGTGTGTGTTTTTAAGAGTTTCATGTGGATGATGTTGATCACCGGAGTGGTTTTGGTGAGGTGAACATCCCAACCCTCCCCGGACTTTTTCTTAAGGCCATGGTCTGCCTCTGTTCACATCCAAATCCTATCAAACATTGAGGCGGGATTGACAAACATATATATTTCCACATTCAGATTACTGTAACTGTAGTTGCTGAGTCAAACAGGGAAAACTTAGACCAGAATTAGGTACTTTCAGGAAAAAATTATAAACAGTTTTATTTTGCTGTATTTTCCTCAATTTATTGGTCGAGCATTTTGATAGCAAGTTCATTTCTGACTTAGGTAACACGCATTTGATACACTTTCGTTATTCTACTTTTACTTTCGCTTGCAACTTAACGAATTAATTTTATTTTATTTCATTTAGACACTCCAATAAAAGTATCTAGTGCAGTTTTTAACGCTGTGAAATCTACGTGTTTCCTTTACTTGTTTTGAAAGCCATATAGAGGGAGTAACTAGCAGGTAACCCATTATCATCACCATAATTTCAGCCGCAAGAAGTACACTGCTGGACATAGGCCACCTCAAGTGTCGTCCAACGACCCGCGACCCTCACAAGGTCATCGATCCATCTTGCGTGAGGCCTTCCAACGCCGCGTCTTCCAGTACGCGGTCGCCACTCTAGAATATTTTGGCCCCATCGACCATCTGTTCTGTGAGAATTGAGCCCTACCCACGCCACACTTCGGTTGGTCGATTCTTTGAGATTTGTTGGTAATCATAGTTCTCTTGTGGATATCTTCATTCCAGATTCGATCACGCAAGGAAATTTGTGTATAGCCCTCTCCCGCCCATTGGGTGACTTCAAGCCTTCTGATAAGGCCCATTGTGAACAACCGCGTTTCAGTGCCATAATATGTTATCACTGGCAACACGCACTGGTCATAGACTTTCGACTTTCGACGAGGCAGCCAACCTGATGATATTTGGATACCACCGCCTAGACATCAGTCATCATCAGCCTTTTTAATATCGCCACTGCTGGGGCACAGGCCTCCTCTCTGTGAGATGATCTGGGCCGTAATCCACCACGCGGGCCCAATGCGGGTTAATGGATGTCCTATGTTTTCGAATATTTGGTTCTAGGACATGCCGGTTTCCTCACAATGTTTTGCTTCACCGTTTTGAGAGCAGTGGTGGTTACCATTTGCCCCCCACTTGACTGTTCGCACTGCTAGACATCACTGCTGTCTTAAATTTTTGTTTGAAGCTTCCCGCTATTATTATACAAGTCCTTCGGCTTCGCAAAAAGACCTAAGGAGGAAGCCTTTTCTTATTTTGCAGGAAACTAGGAACTTACAAAATATACATTACTTTATGTTTTTATAAGGGCATTTCTAGGACTACCTTGTGCCTTGTGTATGTGAGTTTACATGTTTGTGAACGCACCCATAATATAGGAGTAATCCCTAGTATGGAGCAAAGTTTTTTTTATTAAAAAAAACCTTTTAGTTTAACAGCATCCTGTAATACTCTGCTGCAGACTCTATTGTCGAGAATCTGGCTAACTATAATGTGCTTAGTAGACCAACTAGCTCCAAGTCCAGTCTAATGTAAATTTATAGCGAGTCTCAACCTTTTATCGACGGACTACGAGTATTTGGTAATTGTTCCCAACCCTATTAGTGAAACCCTTCCACGTCATAAAACTTGCTTTACTTATGGAGGGATAATGTAGATGGATGGTTACTTGATTGAATTAATAGACATAGGTAAGATAATTATGTGGGTGTTTTTGGAAACAATGTAGTTATAAAGACTTATCTTATCTGTTCTTCTATTTTAATAATTCAAAAACAAGCAGCCATTCATACCGAAAAGTACTGGGGGGGGGGGGGGGGGAGGGCAGTATTTGTTACTAGTTAGCAGGAGATCCAAACATCCTTTTCCCTGAGGGTCTCAGGGCGGGCACAAGGAAAAACCACCGGGAGTCATCCCGAGTAGAAAAGACTTTTTAAAAAAAACCATCATTATAAAGAGGTAACAATTTATTAAAAGCTAATCTCTGGAAGTTCTAATACGATTACCTCGAATTTCTTTTCATAAATAGATGGCTTCGCAATGGCTGTGTGTCATAGGCAATTTTGATTTCGTAGAATAGAATAAGGAAGAAAAGCGAAAAATCTAGTAGGTATCTAAAGAAATAAAATTGGTAGTTTGTGGAAGGTTATTTCTGGGATTACCGATGCGATCACGAAAACTATTTAATTGAAAAAAAAAACTCAATAGCTGAGTGCAAGAGGCTATTTTTATCTCAAGAAAATGCAAAGTTCACATGCGTTAAGCAACGGGAGCAAAACCACGGTAAAAGTCTTGCCACTTTTTTTTAATTTGCATGTGCATTCAGCCAATGTCAAGTTCATAAAGTATTTAGCTTTTTGATACAGAATAAAGTCACTTTGTTTTATATTAGTATGCGGGTGTAACACAGTTATTGGTAGCAAATGTGTCGAGTCAGTCTTCTGGAAAACCTTCAAAGAGGTAATACTAAAATAAATATCGCATCTCCATTTTACAGAGTTATCGCCTGTTTCAAATTTTCTACATATGAGATACACAACTACACCAAGTTTACATCACAATATCCACTTGGAATCGATTTGCGAATAATTAAAAAAGCCACTGAACTTCACATGAAAAAATCCCGCCAATTTATTAATTTGATAAACGATTAAAAGTATATCGTAAGAACTTTATCGTTATCGCTAAAATTTATGATGTCACATCACTACGGTTTACTCAAGTTTGCGATGCATTAAACTTTTGACAAGGACTTTATTTATGTTTGTGCGTTCAATAAATCATTAATGTTAAATTAGTTATAAATGTTTTTCAATGTTCATAGTTTTTAATAATATCACCATAACAATGTAAATAAAGACCTAAATTCTCAAAGACGATTTAATAAACAATAAGTATTTGAAACTATGGATTTGCCGGAGAAGACAATATACCAGTAGAAGTCAATGTCTATACTGGAAGTCTTTCTCCAGCAGAGGGATGATAGTTACGATTTAAAAAAGTAAATAAATTCACATTCACACCAATAAAAACCAAATAACTTAATCAATAAACGAGAAAAACAAAACCACAATAACAAACAGTCACACAAAACAAAAAACAGTTGTTAGCAACAGAAAAAAATAAACAAACAAGGTTGCCAACACGTACCTACCCAATAATATTAAAAAATAATTTAAAAAAAGAATCATACCCTGTATAGGCAGCTACCGACTGTGGCCGTTGGCACTACACTGAGTCACTGAGTCAAACGCAGTGTTCCTTACGATCGCCTTGACCCTTGCGTTCGAATGTTTATGTGTAGACGCACCAAATACGATCAGCAGGCTAACTTGAACGAATATGGTAAGCAAATAAATAATGTTACGTCAAAAGAATGCCTGACAGCCCAAATAAAGGATAGCCTAACCAATATGATTTTATTAAATTAATATGATGACATTTCCTGTTATGAGATGAAGAAAAGTAAAATACAAGCAATTTAATTTTTTAAATTAAAAGAAATATATAAAATATATATATTTTTTTTTTAATTTGGCTAAAATTTTTATTTGTACAATTAATATTATACTATTTACAACGTACACTTGGGGGGTACGCTTGGGGGAGGTTTATGTCCACCAGTGGACGTCTTTCGGCTGAAATGATGATGATTTACAACGTGGTAATGGCCACCAGTCTTTTGGGCACACTTCCGGTCAACAGCGACGCGGAGAAATTTTTGGCTCCCTATTTTAAAGTTTTATTTAGTTAGGAGTTTTTGTTTTAATTATAAGTTTGTAAATAGTATATATTAATTGTACAAACAAATCTTAATTAAGACAATAAAGTTGCGCCATATTACCTATTAACCTTAAAAAAACTCAAAAATGCCTAACCTGTCACTCTGTCTGATTTGGAACTCACCGGTAACTACCTGTGCACAGATGCACAACGGGGAAGAGTTTTCACATTTTTCGCTTTCTTTGTTTTCTTTGTGCTTACACGTGAGTTTAATATTCGCATTTCGTGTGAAGCTGACCTTCTGTTGTACTTATTCACATTGTTGTATCAGCTGGTGTCATTGACGTATCATATACCTGTCAAAAAGTTATTAACTACATGTAAGAACAATATTTTTTATCAGATTTATGCGATATTTGGTCAAAAAGTTTCTCGTAAAGTATGTTTCATTCTACTTCTTAATTACAAAGAGAATAATTTAGTCTCAAAAATAATCGCATCGTATTGAAACTCAATCAATGTTTTATTTTGTGTGTAGGATCTCATCAAATGACTTCTCCCGCTTTTGGTGGAACGGGAGGGCGTGTCAGACTCTTCCTGGCTAAAACCCACCCATCTTCCTTCAGTTGCTCTTTGCGTTCTAAGGCTGCAGTAACTCTTTCGAACGACACCGCGACCCTGGGCAGACATCGGCCCTATCAGGCCCAACTCAATCAGCTTACAACCACGACTAATTTTGAGGTAAAGATATTTTAATCTGATTCATCAAATGTTGATAAGGTAAAATGAGAACTAAATCCATACAAATAAATCGACATAAATAAAAACACGTCATATTATTATTCCTTATTTATATGCTGTCTGTATAATGACTTATATCTACAAAACATTGATATGAAATACCTACCTATGAACGGGCTGAATAGGAACGAAGGGGTGAATAGAGACAAAACTTTGATTATGACTTTCACTATGATAACCTTATCTTGATTTCTAGTAAAGCATCGATTTAGTTTTTATAACAATTCATAAATAAATCGGAGTAACTAAATGCTACAAAAAATTTCTAAATAACGTGAAAAAACCCTTCAAAGTTCTGTTTCTATTCACCCCGACGTTCATATTCAACCCGTTTGACGTACGTATATAGCTATTATGGTAGGTATGCTTCTAATTTTTGGTCCTGTGTGCTTTTTTATGTGTGGTTACTAAGTAGTGTTTCCAAATAAATTGGCATAAGGTGTAACACCTAAAAATAGAATAAATTTAGATTCGTGGAATGAAGCGTTATTTTGCGAGTTGACAGATGACAGACTGTCGTTTGACGTTTCTTTTTCCAAGTTGATCTGGAGCGAGTCTGCCACTTTAAACTTTATTTATTGGAAAAAGTTCTTAAAAACATTTAATGATGTCTCGAAAGGTAGCTGGAACCAGAGTTAAGTTCAAATGTATTAAGCATTCGGATGTAGGACGCTGTGAGTATCTTTTTTGTTTTTTTTTGTGCTGATGCTAAGTCATAAACGCGTGGCATTCAGGAGTCTTACCAAAATCTTTCTATTTGTTGGCAGGGTTCCTACGTTAGATTTATATTAAGGAAAAAACTTTATAAAATGGTCGAATCATAGTTTACATCATATTTTGGAAGAACAATGCAGTTTTGACAATAGTACCTAAAAGGTTCCGTACACAAGCATACACGTGTCCAGAGATGCCCAGGATTAGATGACCACGGCATAGATGCCGCTTGAGGACCTCTGAACTGGACCTATAATCTTCGAACGATAGGGTAAAAGTGTTTCAACATAAATTGTAAGTTACACATACAATTTTCTGTAAACGGAGTGCTATCTAGTGTGATGCAGTGTAAGCAATAAATGTGATATATGTGAAGACCAAATCTAAGGACTCTTATTTACTACATACACACCTCATGCGAAAATACCCGAAGATAGGTAACCAGGGTCTCATGCCATAGATATCTCTGACGCTAGCCGGTGGAAGAAAGATTTCTTTACAAAGGGCAGGAGAAAAATGACTTAGTAGTGTTTCCCTGAAACTTTTCTTCACAAACAGCTCTGCCTACGACGCGGCAGTACGATTACTTTGATCACTTATAATATTTTCTAGTATAACATACTAACTTCTGCCAGCGGCTTCGCCGGCGTGGAATCAGTACTTCCCCCGTTAGAAACTTTCAACCCCTTTTTCACCTCTTTAAGGGTTGAATTTCGAAAAACCTTTTCTTAGTGGATACCTACTCTGCACAAAGAATACACCTTCCAAATTTCATGTCTCTAGGACCAGCGGTTTAGGCTGTGCGTCGATATATCAGTCAGTCAGTCAGTCAGTCAGGACTTTGAATTTTATAATAAGCAGATCTAAAGAAGATTACTATGATAACATTTTTAAAGAGAACTTCATAAAGAGAGAGGTTGTATTTTTGATGATATTTATTTATTTATTTATTATTTATTATATACTTTATTGTACACCAAAAAAAAAAATACACACATTAAGGAAAACTATGATATTGAGTTAAATCAATCACAAAAGGCTATAAAAACATTACGTTGTATCTTTTTCAACACACTCGAAAACTCGCTCCTACGCCTTACCGCTTTTAGGCATGTTTTGTAATGTATTCTGCACTAGTGTGGTAAAGTGCGGTGGCTAGTCCCCGCCACCATTTATTATATATATTTTATCAGGCTGGTCAAGCGATAGCCCCCACTGGTCACGCGACAGCCCCCATTGTTGGCGCGCCAGCCCCCAGCAAGGAGCATGAAAAACAATCCACAAGCTATTTTTCACAACAATTTCTTACTACATATTATGTTTATGAAGATTTAGTCAATAAATCTGATTAGCCTTTTCCCAACTATCTTGAGGTCGGCTTCCAGTCTAACCGGATGCAGCTGAATACCAGTATTTTACATGGAATGACTGCCTATCTGACCTCAGTGTCACGTTGCAGTGGTCGGTGGTGTGGTGACACGTAGAGGAGAGTCGTAGAGTAGGAGGACCGTAGATGAGGATTTGGATGAACTACGTACAACATAAACTATGACTAGGTAAAGGTATAACTATTAACTCTTACTAAACTGGTAACTGTCATTTATTGAATAGAAAGAAATTGATAATGATGGATAGGAGCTTAGTCTAGCTCAGCAGCAGAATTAGAAATGATTTTTAATTTAAAAACAGAGACTATTGACAGAGATAACAAGTAATATTTGAATTATAAATTAAAAAAGGTAGGAAAGAACGTAATTTGGAATAGAGGTCATAAAATAAACAAGGCTTTAACACTGCCTTGTAACAATACCCGGCTGCCCCGGGTATTGTGTGACATGTCTTCGAATTTTTGGTTCTTGTCCTAGAACCAAAAATTCGAAGACATGTGACATCCACAAACCTGCATTGGGCCCGCGTGGTGGATTACGGCCCACACCCTCTCACAGAGACGAGGCCGACGACCTGTGCCCCAGCAGTGGGGACATTAAAAAGGCTGATGATGATGATGATGATGACGATACCCCTTGGTAATACTGGTTGTCAGACTTTCGGGTAATATGTGCTTTCGGGCTTCTGACGACCCGTAACGACTGTCAAAGATCTACGATTGACAGCCGGGACCAACGGCTTAAGAGGGAACAGGGCCTGCAAGGAATTTACATAATAGGTATTTGAAGAAACTATTGCCATCGTCGTCCCTCAAGCCTGCCCCTGTAGAGTGCGATAGGGACAACAGTAACTGCAACTCAGACCGATATATCACAAAATTTTTGACGAAATCGACGTTTCGTATTCCCCTTTTTTCTCCTCGAAAACTGAGCCGATTCAATTATTTTTGGCACCAAATTTTTTAGAAAGAGTATATCGAGGTCCCTATTAAATGTTTTATGTTAAAACTTTCGAATTTGTCTTGTAGTCTTCTAAGAACGGCGGTTAAAATAGGGCCATTTTTTGTAATTTTTGGAGGGTATATGCATATTTTCTTTACTTATTAGTTGCTGACAAAAAGGAAATGACAGGGACGTGTCAACAGCAGACCTTGACTTTAAGAAAAAAAAAATGATTGCTCTATTTAGAGGCATTATTCAGGAAGAAAAAAGGGGAATACATTTGTATGGAGAATCGCAGCCCCTGTTCCCTCTTAACGTGATTTCCGAGGCACGGAGGAGTCTCGGTATGCAAAGATGGTAACCCATCCTTGGATCAACCGCGGCAAGGGTAGCTTAACCTGGTGGATCGACCCGTGCAGCTGTTATTACTTTAGCCACGAGTTCCTCCTTTATTTAAAAGTAAGTGTGTTGAATGAATTCATTTGAGACACATGGGCAACTGTTTAGTTTCTAGGCTCTGAAACGTGTAGTCCACCTTTTTATTTTTGGCTGCATTCAATGACAAACTTTGTCCACTTGCAGCAAAATGTAGGTACTGTAAGGACCCTAGCCCTCTTGTGGCTGTAGGGCTCTTTCCTCAGAAACACGTCGACGTTAACGGGGGCGTCGCGTAGCACTCCAACTCGTTGGCACGGTGCGAGAGGACTGTGTGGTTGGGATCTATCTACGGGGCGGATGATTAATAGAGGTGAGGGCGACTACAATTATTAAGTATATTCATAAGAATATTTCAGAACACCATTTTAGCCCACACGTTCGCGCTTGCGGATCCCCTAACTCTCTCTCTGACACAAACGTCAAGCCTAACCTTTTTTCTAATTTTATTTCAAACGGCTTTTCAAGAGTTTCTAGAAACTTCCAACTTGCCAGTCGGCAACATAAGGTTGTCACATGAGCTACGCCCCTACGAATAGAAGCGCAAACGCTAGTAAGTCTTCTATTCAATTAAATATTTGAAAAGCCGATTGAGGCCTACCTAATCCTACTGTGAAATCCCTACCTATGTGAGAAAATTGACGATGCAGAAGTCCATCTATGGATAGCCATACTGTACCCCGAGTAGTGTGGTCATCTTTCTTATTATTAGTTTGAGCCATTCGGCGCACCACATGTCCCGGCAATGCACATGGCTTCAGTGAAGCAAAAACTCACTAAAAAGCCACACTGCTGCGCTAAATTTTCTAACATAAGGTTGTCACAGTACCATTTCATTAAAATTACCTTAAAATATATCAGTTCTTTTCGGGAACAACCTCTGGCATTTCGAGCAAAAGAAAAACTGGATAAGAGCGAGTCAGACTCGAACGCATAGGGTTCCGAACAAATCATATTTTTTTACAGGTACCAATTTTTTTTTAACTATATAATTTACTTCTAGGTTTTCCTGTAATCTATATGTAAATAACTACCTCCTGTATTTTTTAACCGACTTCGAAAAAGGATGAGGTTCTATGTTCGACTGAATGTTTTTTTTTTTTTTTTTATGTGTTTTCTCCGATTTTTCTGTCAGCTGTGGACCGATTTTCAAAATTTATTTTATCCGAAAGAATATACTCCCGAGGCGCTTATACTCATACTCAAAAAGCGCTGAAGCAATTTCGATAAAATTTATATGGTGGTCCCATATAAATTTTATCGAAATTGCTTCAGCGCTTTTTGAAAAACTGAACAAAAACGAAAAATAC
The DNA here is from genome assembly GCA_951329385.1 of Polia nebulosa. NCBI lineage: Eukaryota > Metazoa > Arthropoda > Insecta > Lepidoptera > Noctuidae > Polia > Polia nebulosa. The sequence goes on from OX589606.1 coordinate 11,519,775, forward strand.
GTACCTATACCTACATAGATGACGTTTTGGTTTTCTCCAATTACGAGTATGTTTTAATTCCACGTTCCATTTTATTGGGGTTCTTAGTTCTGGGGTATACCAACTAAAAAGTGAAAAATAAAAAACTTTTTTACAATTAAAACAACCGACTTCCAAAAAAGAAAATACACTAAACATTAAAAAATAACTTTAATTTCGGAAGTCGGTGTCAAAAAACGAAGAAATAAAATACAAACGCCGATTTCCGAAAGGAGATAAAAAGGGGGGGGGACTGGTCGGACAGACGGACATACAGATACACACGAGTGATCCTATAATGGTTGTCTTTTTCATTCGGAATTTCGTAACCCTAATAAAAAACTAAAAAAAAAATACAACTAACTTCTAAAAATTTACAAAATTACTTTATTTTCGGAAGTCGGTGTTTTTACTTTGTTTCTTCCTTATTTGACACCGACTTCCGAAAATAAAGTTATTTTGTAATTTTTAGAAGTCGGTTGTATTTTTTTTTAAGTTTTTTATTTTTCACTTTTTAGTTGTTGTACCCCAGAAGTAAAACTAAATATTAAAGTTATGCCTGAATAGATAACTCCAATAACACGGAATTCGAACATTTGGAGAAAACCAAAACATCATTATGTGTATAGGTACATATTTTTTGTTTATGTTGATTTTTTCAAAAAGTACTGAATCGATTTCTATAAAATTTATATGGGACCATCTCTGAAGTATGACCTACCAAACAAAAATAAGAAATCGATTCACAAATGGCAGCGATATCGCGTAACAAACATACAAAAAAAAAAAACATAGAGGCGAATTGAGAACCTCCTCTTTTTTGAAGTCGGTTAAAAACTAACAAAAGAGTAATTTATCTTAATAATCGACTGGGTTCAGAAGGAGGAAGACCGGGTGGTGTAGACATAGTGTTTTGTTTCTCCTGGAAGTCTAACTCGAGAAATGAACGTTAAAATTAAACGTTAATTTCTTGTGTACAATGGCATCTTTTTGGGGTTCCATACCCTAAGGGTTCAAACGTAGCCCTATTGTTGTCACTCACGTGTCCGTCTGTCTGTTTGTCAGCCGTCTTTATCAAAATTTTGTTCCAAAGAATTTTTTAACTAATTTTTTAACCTACGAACTTGAAATTTCATGATAATGTTTATTTAATACGGAAATTTCACTAACAAATACCAATTTAACAGAACAAAACAAAAACAGATTTTTTTTTTGATATTTCCGTCATTTGGAAGTCGAAGTCCGACACGCACTTGTCCTTTTTTTTTAAATCTCTTAAGTGTCGCAATGACAATGAATCTATGAAAGATAAACTGATTGACACTTCCTCATTGCATTTTTTTTCTTCACTATATAATCTTCAAAGTAGATAATTGTAACTATCAGTCTTGTGATCTTATTTAATTAATACAATAGCCTCTCGGAGCAATTAGTATTCTATTAATGGCAAGGGACTTTCCCTTGACGGGGCATGCTGACATTAGGTACTTCATTAAGAAGTGGTTTGTGTTCTTCCTTCTTATGGTCTTTGGGTTGGTTGGGTCTACATTTGGTTTATATAGTCCAGTGCAATTGTTGATTATTGACGGGAAAATAATGGAATTCAGATGTAATGTATGAATTTGATTGATTATTATTTTTTGTTGTTTTCCTAATTCCATAGACTAAAAAGTTTACCCTAAAAGATTCGCCACTTTTTTTTTAATTTTAACGTAAAATAGAACAAGCAGTTAAAATTTTTCAAATTATCAAAAGTTTTATCTTGGTTACCCATGAGACTACGATTGGTGAGCCGCGAGCCTCTTCGCTGTCTCACCAGCATTTCAGTAGAAATACACCAGTTTTGGATACGAGAATCGCGTGACCGGTCGATGTGGTGACGAAAGTATACCACGAAGACCATGATGCGCGTGTATTCGCTAACTCAGTTAACACCAATTTGATAGGCACTATGCACTACATTGTTGCTTTGCTCGGTGGACATCGATTTTAATAGGCACTACAAAGTACATTTTTGTATTCCCATACGTCAAAGCAGCATTGCCGAGTTTCAGATTTTCGGGTAACTTTTCAAGCCAGAATTAGATCATAAATGTAAGACTGAGTTTTTCTGTTACATTCCAACATGTATGTTAGCTAGTATCTACTATCTATTTATAGTGTTGCTTAATCACCATTTATTTTCCGTTAGCAATCGATTTTACGCCAACTTTAATTCGTATTGATTGGCGAATGACAGGCATTATTATTGTGTAAGGACGTTGACATGCGCACGCGCTTGTGACTCGGCTTAGAGATACAGAGATTTGCGATTGCGTTTGTACTCACAATCTAAAGTTATTGTAATGAAGAGGTTTGAAGGTTGGTTTGTGGTTGTGAAGTGGTTTGTTATTTGTTTGTTTGACGTGTGAGGTTTTTTGGTTTGCAAAAACTTATCTTTTTTGGGGGTGGGCAATCATCCTCCCGCTCAGGGTGGAGCGAGAGGGCGTGTCAGACTTTTACTGACTAAAACCCACCCCTGTTCCTTCCTGCCTGAGTGCCCAGGGGTGCGGTAACTCTGTTACAAATTGATCCGCGACCCCTTGGCTTGTAGGTATCGGCCATGATGGGCGCCGTCAGTGCTGGCTGACATCTCTTCGTACTGATCGGACGGCAAGCTACCCATTAGTCACCGTCCGCAGGCCTGCGTCTACGGTGCGGTGGCCGGTGATCGTCTCGCGACCCCCGACTCCCAGGGCGTCTCCTGCGACAGCTGCGGCTGGGGGCGTGAGGGCCTCTCCGTTGAGTCTCACTCACCCGTTCCGCCTCCTCCTTCGCAAGCATTACTGCTTCGCAGAAGGAGGAGTCTGCTTCCCATTCTCTCTCGTTCCGTACCATGGCCTGGACCAGGGCCGCGTGCGAGAGGTCGCTGCCGCCGATCGCCTCCATGAGGACACGGCGATGCTCCGCCAAAGCGGAGCAGATCTCCATCGTATACTCCACTGTGTCCTCTAGGTGATCCGCACAATGGTGAAACCTTTCCAGCCACTCCTCAAAGAGGGGCAATACCACCGCAATAGTAGCATACGCAGCGCTGAGTTGCGACAGCTCTCCATGTCGCCATGAGATCCTGCCGGAGCTCTGTCCACCGAGTCGTGAGATGTCGCGGCAGCGGCGTTTCACCCCGAGGAATGGACACCTTTTATTATTATTATTATTTTTAATGGACACCTGACATTGTAGGTCGATGGTTGGTCGTGTGACTTCTCAACAATGTAATTGCGTGATAAGTTCTGACAGAGCAGTATAAGAATGGTACATCATGTTGTCATAGTGCATAACCTATGATGCATTGCAATGTTGTTATAGGCTATATCATCAGTGTGTTGCTAACAAAAGTAAGAATTATGCTGCTTACATTTTGTCGTCATCATTTAATCACATCTTGCAACAATCTGAGCTGGTAAGATGGCGGGATGAACTGAACTTCTTCTTAAAAGTTGTAGTAGATCGGAAAAAGTGGTAGGAAAAAAAGAAGGCATTTTCCATGCAACATATAGCTAGTGAAAAAGATAAGAAAAACGTAAGTTTTCGTTTGTTTTCAGTATGAAACTTTAAAAACATTAATGTTACTAACTAGCGACCCGCCTCAACTTCGCACGGGTTCAACCTTTTTTTTTCGTTTTTCCTAAAATTTTTTTCAAACAAACTATCCTAATTCCTAACAATTATAAAAACAACAAAAAATAGCCAAATAACTGCAACCGTACTGAAGTGATGCGATTGCATATATTCGGAAATTGATATTTATTTACCTAAGTATATAGATTGTAGCTTATAGCCGATCTTGAACAAAATTTCTAGAGCGGCTTCGGCTGAAGGTTGTAGCGATAATCGATTTATCAGCTTCGGCCAGAAATCGACTTTCGGTCGGACACTATCGTAGCTTAATAAAGTTAAATAATCAATAAATACTGGTCCGACACTTAATCCTCCTTGGATTATGTGTCTCACCAGTATTTATTAAGTTCTATAAACTATTCTTTTAGCATATTTTTAATCGACTTCAAAAAGGAGGAGGTTATCAATTCAGATGTTTGTATTTCATTTTTTATTTTTATTTTATGTATGTTCGGGCATAACTCCGTCGTATGTAGTGTTAACACAATTTAATGGGAAACCACAACTAAAAACTGAAAACTATAAACTTTTTTATAAAAAATAGAACCGACTTCCAAAAAAAGTGCAAAATAACTTTAATTTCGGAAGTCGGTGTCAAAAAACGAAGACACAAAACCAGAAACACCGACTTCCGAAATTAAATATTTTTGCACTTTTTTTGGAAGTCGGTTCTATTTTTAGTAAAAAAGTTTTTATTTAAGTGTTTTTCACAGCCCATAGGAAAAACAGGCTGTTATTATCTTGAGCGTAATCACACTTAATGGGTGAGCTATAAATATTCCCCTAACTCTAACAAACTTCCAATGGTCGAAATAGTTCAGCCCGGTCAGTTCTTGCTATTTTAAGAGCCATAGTACCTACTGTTATTAACTATCATCAATCTTGGAAAGGTGGATGTTAGTAAAGGCTTGAAAGTTGATAGAATTTAGTGTTATATTATGGTATAAGTGCTATAGTGTCGTACTGTATGGATCAGAATGTTGAGCTGTAAAAAAGACGGATGAAAAACGAGGTAAGTGGCGCCAGTGACAGAAAAGTTGAAAGGGAACCGCTTAACGTGGTATGGTCATGTGAAGAGGAGGGATGAAACACATGTAACTAAAAGAGTAAAGGCTCACCACACAGGCGCGTTATTATCGGTCGATAATATCGAATGCGGTATTGCGATAACTTCCTATACTTCCATTGCGGCGTTATTATCGCAGCAGTGTGTAACTACATGACCATCCTAATACAAAATGTACTGGAAACAGATATCGCAATAACGCATGCGATATTATCGACCGATAATAACGCGCCTGTGTGGGGGAGCCTTAATGAATATAAATGTGGATGGATGGAGTGGGAGAGGGAGGCCAGAAAAGGGAGTTAGTGATAGCGTGACGGCTGACAGGACAGAAATAAATAAATAAATAAATAGAATAGAAGAAAAAAGCGTGTTACGCCGACCCCAAGTAACATGGGATAAGGGCAGGAAGATGATGAAGTGCTATAGTGTCGCCTGCAATATTATGTTGGTTGCATCTTAACTAATGGTATAGAGTAGAAATTGTATGTTTGTCTTGATTTACAGTTACAGAGATTTGTTATTGTGTCCGTACACACAATCTAATCTAATAATATGTTAACTTTTTTTTCTGAGCAGAAACTTAACTTTTTACTAAATCTGTACAGACTGAAAATTATTAACTTATCGTTAATAATTTTTAGTCTGTACAGATTTAGTAAAAAGTTGACTAGTTAATTTTCATCTAATATTATGAACGCCTTAGGATGTCCTGACAGGACAGAATGGAAGAAAAAAACGTGTTGCGCCGACCCCAAATAACATGGGATAAGGGCAACGAGATATTATAAAGGCCTTACGATGATCTGATCATGTTTACGAGGCAAACTTGGTTAAAATTGCCCAAGACAGAGAGGTTTGGAGGGAGAAAGGAAAAGACCTCCCGCCTTTGTCCAGCAGTGGGACAGCAAGTAGGCTAGCAAAAAATATTTTATAAAGCCCTGGCTTTTACCTCGGCCAGAGGTTAAGCATTACCATATAACGCGGCAATGCCGCCAGTCTTTTGGGCACACTTCCAGTCGACAGCGATGCGGAGGAACTTTTGTAAGCCGTATTTTAAGGTTGTATTTATTTATATTGTTAAATTAAAGTAAAGAAAGAAAGTAATTAAAGTAAAAAATAAAGTAAAAAAATGTTATAAAGAGGTAAAATTGTTTGTTATCAGGTATGTTGGCAAATCATACTTAATAATAAACAATTGTTATAAATAACCTTTTTTTAAAACGTTATGTAGGTAAGCCTAAAGGTGCACTTTTAAGTTGATTATTTAGAATAATAGTTACTAACATAGATGCGAAAAATAAATTAATAATCACAGTTATTAGTTGGGTGAGAATAAGTAATGATATTATTTACATATATATAGTAAAACACTAACAATGCACAGTAAATATAACTTAAATCAATTAATAAAAATAAATAATAACAATGGAAGGTGGAAACCCACCTAAAGAAAGAAAATTAAAGTAATGAAAAAAAATATATACTTATTCTATGAAGTATATGCAATCGCATCACTTCAGTACGGTTGCAGTTATTTGGCTATTTTTTGTTGTTTTTATAATTGTTAGGAATTAGGATAGTTTGTTTGAAAAAAATTTTAGGAAAAACGAAAAAAAAAGGTTGAACCCGTGCGAAGTTGAGGCGGGTCGCTAGTTAGTAACATTAATGTTTTTAAAGTGCAATAAGCGTGGATATGAACAGCGAACATATTGCAACTTTGAACTAAGTGTCATAGAAACTTTTTAATTGGAAAAAAAACCCCTTTTTTTGAAAATGTTCCTTAACAAATTTTTGAGACTTGTAAGTGGCTACTCGACTTTTGTCCCAATTATTCATCTGACTTCCGCAACCGAAAGGTGTGCCTAAGTGCTCGTGTAGGTTTCCAAACAAAGGGTTGACTAAGGTAAACGATCACGGTAAGCGAGCGTAGCAGGTAATTAATGAACAAACCTGTGATTTTGTTTGTAAGAGAAGAGGTGTTTTTCCTGATGTCAATCGATCTGCCTAGCCTTTTCCCAACCATTTTGGAATCAGGTTCCAGTTGAACGCCAGTATATCCTATCTTAACTATCCTACTACTATTATTACACGCGAAGGTAAGTTTGTTCGTTATCTTTTCACGCTTAAGGCAGTTGTAACCCACCGCTAGCGAGTAAGCGACTAACTCTCGGCTATTCTTACGCTCAAGAAACGTACAATAGATATACATTCCGTGTAAACAACTACTCGCTCATCACTCATCACTGGTGCGGCGGTGGGATAAGTGCCTAAACCCACTGAACCAAACATGAAATTTTGCACATATGTTTTCAATGAGTTACCGCTCCCCTGGGCACTCAGGCAGGGAAGGAACAGGGGTAGGTGTTAGTCAGTAAGAGTCGTCAGACTCTTACTGACTCCCTCCCGCTCAAGTCATTGGATGATTTCCCACCCATCAAAGAAAAAAAAATTATTTAAAATGGTTTACAGAAAAGGACATAAACTATACCTTTTATCCAGAAAAATGTACTGTTCACCCTATCACCCTATGTAATGTTTTCTACATAATTTTTTATTTCTATTCTATTCTATTCTATTCTATTCTATTCTATTCTATTCTATTCTATTCTATTCTATTCTGTTCTATTCTATTCTATTCTATTCTATTCTATTCTATTCTATTCTATTCTATTCTATTCTATTCTATTCTATTCTATTCTATTCTATTCTATTCTATTCTATTCTATTCTATTCTATTCTATTCTATTCTATTCTATTCTATTCTATTCTATTCTATTCTATTCTATTCTATTCTATTCTATTCTATTCTATTCTATTCTATTCTAGTCTATTCTATGCTATGCTATGCTATGCTATTCTATTTCCGAAAGAACAATAACTTTCGACGGTCATAATTGCTTTAGGACGTTAGATTGATTGACTACGTGACTTTCGAATCATTTGGCTCACGTGCGAAGTCGGATCGGGTCGGTCACTAGTTATAAATGAAGCGACGGCCTATCTGAACTTCACAACCAACACACACTCACAAGTGTCACTCTCAAGTGTGTCTGTGTCACACTTTCAGGCTTCTGACAACCCGAAACGATTGTCGAAGATCCTCAAACAACAGCCGGGCATAACGGCTTCATGTGCTAACCGAGGTACGTAGAGGCCTCGATATGTACCACGGAAAACACGTGAAATGCTCAAGCTCTCCAGCGCCTCCTTTCTCCTATTTTAGCAACAAGCTCTTTTTTCCTGCAGGATGAAAATGATTAGGACTATATCATTATAATACTCGTAATGACGGAGTTGTGGACTTAGTGACTGGATTGTGATTGTCAGATTGGCAGTCGCTCCATGTAAAATACTGATATTTTGGTAGATTGATTGATTTATTAAATATCTAGTCATAACGAATCAATAAAAATTAGTATTCAACGTCCTTTCTTCCCAATCATACCTAGTTATCTTTTAATATTTAAGGAAGGCACAGTTCAGTAAGGTTAGTCAAGGTATATCAGAATCACAAAGAAAAACAGTATCAAAGGATGGCATAAAGTTCTCAAAGGTATACTAACTAGACGTTGCCATGGCAACGAGCTACTGAACAAGAGGCATCTCAGATTTATTATCTTCAAGTTGAACGGTAGTTAGAGTTGTAAGTAATGTATGTTTGGTATGTTTTTCTCGTACATTGTTGTACTGGAATTAATGAGGCTGTTATTTCTTGGTAACTTTTGGCTTGGCTGTAGTTTAAGAAGTTAAGAAAAGACATTTTTTTTATTTATTTTATGTTTGAGATGGGTTTGCTTTTGACTCTAGTCTAGGTCAGAGGTGACAGAGACAGAGTCGACGCTGGAGCGAAATGCGTTCGGAAACACAGACGCAGGCAGAGAGTTCCACTCCTTTGCTGTGCTCATTATGAAAGACTTTTGGAAACGCTTAGTGCGATATGGTGGAATAGCAACATGGTAGGAATGGTAACTTGCCGTGCATCTAGAAGTCTGATGGTAGAAAGGGGCCGGTGGGATGAGGTCGGGTAGTTCTTGGGCATACTCTCCGAAGTACATTCTGTAGAAGACCGACAAGCACGCAATCTTGCGGCGTTGAGCCAAGCTGTGAAGCTTGGCATCCACCAGCAACCAGCAAGTTGGTATTTACCTGATTATTGTCTCTAGTTTATTTAAGAAAATAAAATGGTTCACATAAATTTGTAAGGAAATGCTGGGCTAAATTATTGTCTCCATAGACGGGTAGAACCAACATCTAGTAATATATTGGAGCAGAAATATTTACCAGCAGCATGATTTTAAATGATCATTACTTCCAATACTATGTAAATCAATGTCAAACAGGCTTTTTATTTTCCAGATACAACCTTTTCTCAGTGATTCACAAAACGGCTTCCGATCTAACTCTACTAACGCTGATAGATCTTATCTCTCAACACAAAGGCATACAGTTAGATGTTCTTTTTTTTCGACTTTAGAGAAGCGTTTGATCGTGAGGATAAAGACGTATTGTTTACTTAACTTAATAACCTGGGCATTTCCCCAAAGTTACTTTAAATTTTTTGCAAGTTACTTATGGGATCTTTACCAGTATGTTCGACATGATTGCCTTGTGTGCGCGCCTTACCATACTTGGTATGGAGTAAGTCAGGGCTCTATTTTGGGCCCTTTACATTTTGTGATCACGGTAAACGACCTTGAGAAAGTTTTCAAACATGTAAGGTGTTAGATTTACGCGGAAGACCAAAAATTAATATTTGGTATCGAAACAGATGCTTTCTCAACTGCTTGGCAGGATGATCAGTGCTGTCTTTCAATGTAGCATTGATAACAAGTTGCTTTTGAACATTTATAAGTGCAGCGTTATATCTTTCATTTGCACACAAACCAAGGCATTAACAATACTTCTTAGGCGATGAACTGATAGCCCCTGTCAATTCTGGAAAGGATCTTGGAGTTCTGTTCGACACAACACAAAATTTCCGTGTTCATAACTCAGCTACAAGTGTATTCATATTATGAATACACTTGCAGCTGAGTCATATCGGAGATTAGGATTTGTGATAAGAAAAATATACACGAATTTAACAATCCGCATACCATTAAACTAGTTTATTACGTAGCCGTCCGCCATCAACTGCAGTTATTTAGAATCTTTATGAGCCGCACTTACGCTTTACTTCTTGAGATAGGCCAAAAAGCCTTTCTTAGATTTTTCTACAAAAATCTTTTCGGACACTACTCTTTTCTAAACCCTACAAAATTTTTACTTGGTGTGCAAAATTTTAATTCTCTCGAAGTAAGTCGTAAGTACCTACTTCTTGCTCATCTCTGCGTGCCGTATTATGCAAGTGAGTACGATTGTCAGGAATTGGTAACCCAGTTGGTGAGGATTTAAATACGTAAAATATAAATTAAAAAAACTTATAATTCTAGTTATAAATTTATATAAAAAATTGGAGTCGGTGGTTATTAAAAATATATATATATATTATTATTATATACAGGGTGTAACGGAAAGGTGTGGTCATATTTTAAGGACTGCATCTGCCCATCTATATGAACAACTTTCTTCAAGAAGATCTGAGGAAATTCACAAAAAAAATTTTTACCTCCCATACAAATATTGATCAGCTGATGATAACTTTGTATGGAAAGTACAATTTTTTTTTTGGGAATTTTTTATTTTTTCTTAGAGAAAGTTGTTCATTTCCATGGGCAGAACCGGTTCTTAAAATATGACCACACCTTTCCGTTACACCCTGTATAGTAACTGCAGTCACTATCGTAAAATACCCGTAAAGTGATTCAAAATGTTAGGGAAAGACTTAAATCTTTTCATAACATTTTGAACTGGGATTAGTCCCGGTGTTATGGTAAACCCTTGATGGAAAAGCCTATCTATACCATAATGTTCTGTGGTTCGATTGCAATGATAAATAATATAATATTTACTTTAAGGAAAAATGTTATAGAAAATAAATACGAAATAGGGAATTACCAGACTCTAAAAGAAAACTTGATTGATTTTGTGGTTGTCGCCACTGATTCTGCTTTTATTTGCTCTGTGATCTGAGTATAATGTAATGTAGATATACTCGTAGTTATACTCTTGTTAAAAACAATTCTGATCCTATCAATTATAAATGCTATTATACAAATAATCTCTGCTATATCTCTAGCATTTATTAGGATTCCTTCTACATTCTTAAAGATAGGTTTTTTTATTATCTACAATTTTCTTAAAATATTATTGTTTAAACATTCAAGTTTAAACAATACCGTTACTATCAATGAAAAGATTTCTATCTGATAAGTGCATCTGAATGATCTTTAATAAATTCGCAGTAACAGAACTAAAAATATTTTCAGCCAGCTGCCAACTCAAACCAGCTTTCACAATGGCCATCGATAAAAAACAGACGTCAAATAAAAACACTAGGAAACGAACTAACCTAAAATCTAAATTTAAATCGCCGCCAACGCTTCTAGACAAACTATCCAGCCAGTCTAATCTAAATCGAGGTCAAAGGCGGTATATACCAGGAAGGCATGGATAGCAAGAGATCTATTACGATACTGGGGTCAATCTATCATAGCCTCATAGGTAATGATGCTCGCATTACGGAGCCACGCAGATCAATAAAACTACCAAAACTCTGAGAACATCTGGCGCGAACCCGGGGAAATGGCGCGCATGCGTGGAAAGGTATTGCCAGGTTGACGGTGAGGCTTTTGCGTGGTTTTTGGGAGAAATAGGTTTAAGTGAAGTTGAGACTTTTAATTAATAAAAAGCAGTACAAGATATGTTATTATTTGCTAGGGATACCTACTTACTTTTACACACATTACAAATACTGCGGTGTGACAGTTGAAAGTGTTATGTGGCGTTAAAACTATACTCGCTATGTTTTCGATGTGTTTATAATGTTGAATGATTATACAACTTTGTTCCTTTCAAAAAGAAATTTGTAGTCTTGTTTGTTTGCCGTTAAAGACACTGTTTATTGCAAATTTAGTTTCAATAGGTGGCAACCCCACCAGAAACGTCAAATCAAAAAATCTGGAGCGAAACTATAGTCAAATTAAGGTTTTTACTAAAAATAATGAATGAAAATGTGAAAATTATAAATTAAAAACGATTTTTAAAGACATTTTGACTATTTGTATAGTATTTTTGGGGATGACAACCCAGTTATTTAGTGAAACAATAATGAGTGTAGAATCGTGAATGTGTTCAGATAATAAATTAAAAATAATGTTGTTGATGTTATAGAGCGTTGTTGAAATAGTCTTCCTTCTAGTTATTTGTATATATTGTTAGTTTGTTGTCAAATAGTTGTGGACCTGGTTGTGTTAAATAAGATTGAAGAGATCACTGATAGTGTAAAAGGTAAGGTTAAGAAACCCTTGTCTATTTTTTTTTAAATAGTATGTCCGAATGTATAAAGAATCGTCGCAACGATTCTTCCCAATATCAAAGAAAAATACATCCGTATTGAGGGATTCGCTTTGATCATGACTGAAGGGTATAAATAACCTCACGTAGTATCAAAATAGCTGAGCCTTTTATTAAGATCACGTGTAATCTCTCCTTTTGTGGGAAAATCTAAGGGCGGTTGAAAGAGAGTATTCAGCTGCTGTATATCTTTTATTTGTATGAACATCATTTTTCAATTTGGTTGATCAATCAGCTATATTTTCCTCAGAAAATTTGTTTATTTTTTTGTGTTTTGTACAAACGAGACAAGATTTTAGAGGTATATAATTTTGATTGATGGGATTACAGTATATTCTTATACCTACTTTTATAGCCATATTAAGTCAGCTTCGTCTTTACTTACAGCTTCGCAAAAAAAGGCCTATTTTACCTAGAAATCAATTAAACCCTTAAAGACTAGGCTCTAAGGTAAAATATAATTTATTTATTTATGTTTTACAGGCTACACATTACAGGTTAAAAATCTAAGGTGATAGATACAGTTCAATTTTAAAAACTATTTCGTGGATAGGTATCGTAATTATTGTACAAGTGTAATATTAGCTCAGTCAGTCAGTCAGTCAGTCATTAACTATGTCAATTTATAAAGTTAAAAGAAAAATAAAAAAAAGGATGTAAATGTAAAAAACACAGGTGAAATCACTTAATAAAAAAATAATACGTCATGTAATAAACAAAAAATGCCATCAAGTGGACAAAGAAAAAGAAATAAGTACCTAAATTTTCAAGTATTTACATCTAAATATCTTTCAGCCATCTTCTCACAATATCTCAAACATTCACGAAATAAATTTATTCATCTCACACAGTCACAGTCTGATGTCAGAAGAGCATTAAGCATCGTCAGCACTCGAAAGACCAGTGGGTTTGCTCGTGCTACTGTACGTGTTGATACCACGTCCAATAGCCGGTAACTTCGTGATCTCAACTGTCGTTTTGGACTCAACAGGAACAAAAATCCTCACCAACTGGGTTACCAATTCCTGACAATCGTACTCACTTGCATAATACGGCACGCAGAGATGAGCAAGAAGTAGGTACTTACGACTTACTTCGAGAGAATTAAAATTTTGCACACCAAGTAAAAATTTTGTAGGGTTTAGAAAAGAGTAGTGTCCGAAAAGATTTTTGTAGAAAAATCTAAGAAAGGCTTTTTGGCCTATCTCAAGAAGTAAAGCGTAAGTGCGGCTCATAAAGATTCTAAATAACTGCAGTTGACGGCGGACGGCTACGTAATAAACTAGTTTAATGGTATGCGGATTGTTAAATTCGTGTATATTTTTCTTATCACAAATCCTAATCTCCGATATGACTCAGCTGCAAGTGTATTCATAATATGAATACACTTGTAGCTGAGTTATGAACACGGAAATTTTGTGTTGTGTCGAACAGAACTCCAAGATCCTTTCCAGAATTGACAGGGGCTATCAGTTCATCGCCTAAGAAGTATTGTTAACGCCTTGGTTTGTGTGCAAATGAAAGATATAACGCTGCACTTAGAAATGTTCAAAAGCAACTTGTTATCAATGCTACATTGAAAGACAGCACTGATCATCCTGCCAAGCAGTTGAGAAAGCATCTGTTTCGACACCAAATATTAATTTTTGGTCTTCCGCGTAAATCTAACACCTTACATGTTTGAAAACTTTCTCAAGGTCGTTTACCGTGATCACAAAATGTAAAGGGCCCAAAATAGAGCCCTGACTTACTCCATACCAAGTATGGTAAGGCGCGCACACAAGGCAATCATGTCGAACATACTGGTAAAGATCCCATAAGTAACTTGCAAAAAATTTAAAGTAACTTTGGGGAAATGCCCAGGTTATTAAGTTAAGTAAACAATACGTCTTTATCCTCACGATCAAACGCTTCTCTAAAGTCGAAAAAAAAGAACATCTAACTGTATGCCTTTGTGTTGAGAGATAAGATCTATCAGCGTTAGTAGAGTTAGATCGGAAGCCGTTTTGTGAATCACTGAGAAAAGGTTGTATCTGGAAAATAAAAAGCCTGTTTGACATTGATTTACATAGTATTGGAAGTAATGATCATTTAAAATCATGCTGCTGGTAAATATTTCTGCTCCAATATATTACTAGATGTTGGTTCTACCCGTCTATGGAGACAATAATTTAGCCCAGCATTTCCTTACAAATTTATGTGAACCATTTTATTTTCTTAAATAAACTAGAGACAATAATCAGGTAAATACCAACTTGCTGGTTGCTGGTGGATGCCAAGCTTCACAGCTTGGCTCAACGCCGCAAGATTGCGTGCTTGTCGGTCTTCTACAGAATGTACTTCGGAGAGTATGCCCAAGAACTACCCGACCTCATCCCACCGGCCCCTTTCTACCATCAGACTTCTAGATGCACGGCAAGTTACCATTCCTACCATGTTGCTATTCCACCATATCGCACTAAGCGTTTCCAAAAGTCTTTCATAATGAGCACAGCAAAGGAGTGGAACTCTCTGCCTGCGTCTGTGTTTCCGAACGCATTTCGCTCCAGCGTCGACTCTGTCTCTGTCACCTCTGACCTAGACTAGAGTCAAAAGCAAACCCATCTCAAACATAAAATAAATAAAAAAAAATGTCTTTTCTTAACTTCTTAAACTACAGCCAAGCCAAAAGTTACCAAGAAATAACAGCCTCATTAATTCCAGTACAACAATGTACGAGAAAAACATACCAAACATACATTACTTACAACTCTAACTACCGTTCAACTTGAAGATAATAAATCTGAGATGCCTCTTGTTCAGTAGCTCGTTGCCATGGCAACGTCTAGTTAGTATACCTTTGAGAACTTTGTGCCATCCTTTGATACTGTTTTTCTTTGTGATTCTGATATACCTTGACTAACCTTACTGAACTGTGCCTTGCTTAAATATTAAAAGATAACTAGGTATGATTGGAAAGAAAGGACGTTGAATACTAATTTTTATTGATTCGTTATGACTAGATATTTAATAAATCAATCAATCTACCAAAATATCAGTATTTTACATGGAGCGACTGCCAATCTGACAATCACAATCCAGTCACTAAGTCCACAACTCCGTCATTACGAGTATTATAATGATATAGTCCTAATCATTTTCATCCTGCAGGAAAAAAGAGCTTGTTGCTAAAATAGGAGAAAGGAGGCGCTGGAGAGCTTGAGCATTTCACGTGTTTTCCATGGTACATATCGAGGCCTCTACGTACCTCGGTTAGCACATGAAGCCGTTATGCCCGGCTGTTGTTTGAGGATCTTCGACAATCGTTTCGGGTTGTCAGAAGCCTGAAAGTGTGACACAGACACACTTGAGAGTGACACTTGTGAGTGTGTGTTGGTTGTGAAGTTCAGATAGGCCGTCGCTTCATTTATAACTAGTGACCGACCCGATCCGACTTCGCACGTGAGCCAAATGATTCGAAAGTCACGTAGTCAATCAATCTAACGTGTCCTAAAGCAATTATGACCGTCGAAAGTTATTGTTCTTTCGGAAATAGAATAGCATAGCATAGCATAGCATAGAATAGAATAGAATAGAATAGAATAGAATAGAATAGAATAGAATAGAAATAAAAAATTATGAAGAAAAAATTACATAGGGTGATAGGGTGAACAGTACATTTTTCTGGATAAAAGGTATAGTTTATGTCCTTTTCTGTAAAGCATTTTAAATAATTTTTTTTTCTTTGATGGGTGGGAAATCATCCAATGACTTGAGCGGGAGGGAGTCAGTAAGAGTCTGACGACTCTTACTGACTAACACCTACCCCTGTTCCTTCCCTGCCTGAGTGCCCAGGGGAGCGGTAACTCATTGAAAACATATGTGCAAAATTTCATGTTTGGTTCAGTGGGTTTAGGCACTTATCCCACCGCCGCACCAGTGATGAGTGATGAGCGAGTAGTTGTTTACACGGAATGTATATCTATTGTACGTTTCTTGAGCGTAAGAATAGCCGAGAGTTAGTCGCTTACTCGCTAGCGGTGGGTTACAACTGCCTTAAGCGTGAAAAGATAACGAACAAACTTACCTTCGCGTGTAATAATAGTAGTAGGATAGTTAAGATAGGATATACTGGCGTTCAACTGGAACCTGATTCCAAAATGGTTGGGAAAAGGCTAGGCAGATCGATTGACATCAGGAAAAACACCTCTTCTCTTACAAACAAAATCACAGGTTTGTTCATTAATTACCTGCTACGCTCGCTTACCGTGATCGTTTACCTTAGTCAACCCTTTGTTTGGAAACCTACACGAGCACTTAGGCACACCTTTCGGTTGCGGAAGTCAGATGAATAATTGGGACAAAAGTCGAGTAGCCACTTACAAGTCTCAAAAATTTGTTAAGGAACATTTTCAAAAAAAGGGGTTTTTTTTCCAATTAAAAAGTTTCTATGACACTTAGTTCAAAGTTGCAATATGTTCGCTGTTCATATCCACGCTTATTGCAGAAGTATTTAAACACGAGAGCTATTGATATCGCGAAAGCTAAGCAATTAGTTCACACAGTTGAATCTCACCCAGAACGAAAACGAAGATCGAAATTCAAGGTTCAGTTTTAATTTCGATCTTTCAAACAACATTTAGACCATTACTTATAGGCTTAACAGAACTGGCATGACAACTCAAAGCTTCTGAATATTTGCTATCTCGATAAATGCGTGCTTGCTGCGCTTGACTTGGTGGAACGCAGAGCCAAGAGGCTGATTGGTCCCGGGCCTGCGGGCGGCGAGCAGTGGGTAGCTCGCCGTCGGATCAGCACCAGGCCCGTGAGTCGATGGCGCCACGCGCGCCTCAAAGAGATGTTGTCAGCCACCACTGACGGGGCCCATCGTGGCCGGTGCCTGCATGCCTAGGGGTAGCGGATAAATTCTGAAAATGAGTTACCGCACCCCTGGGCACTCAGGCAGGGAAGGAAAATGGGTGGGTTTTAGTCAGTAAGAGTCTGACACGCCCTCCCGCTCCACCCAGAGCGGGAGAAGTCATTGGATGATGAGAAGACCAAATCCCCCAAAAAAAAAAAGAGGCTCATTGGTGACGTAAAGCTGGTGGATGCCAAGCTTAACAGCTTGGCTCAGCGCCGCAAGGTTGCTTGTCGGTCTTCTACAGAATGTACTTCGGAGAGTGTGTCGAAGACGACATCATCCAATCGGTTCCCTTGTACCATCGGACTTCTAGACGCAAGGCAAGTTACCATCCCAACCTTGTTGCTATTCCACCAATTTGCACTAAGCGTTTCCAAACGTCTTTCATAATGCGCACAGCACAGGTGTGGAAGTCTCTGCCTATGTCTGTGTTTCCGAACGCATACAACACTACTCTCTTCAAGTTAGAGTGAACAGGTTTCTCCTGGGTAAGCTCGCTCCATCGTCGACGCTGTCTCTGTCACCTCTGACCTAGACTAGAGTCAAGAGAAAACCCATCTATAATAAAAATACAGTACCAACTAAACTCAAATCAACGTAAGTAATTGTACTTGATGCAACACTCCACACTCACAAAATTTTATCGAATTCCATTTGAATGGTGCTCAAAATTTTACTGTTATTCCTCACATTTTACTAAAGGTCGACTTTGTGTCTCAATAGAAATGTTATTGTTGGAATTTGAATTTTAAGAATGTAAAAGGCAGAAAATTCTAAAACAAATAAAATTTTACAGGACTGCGTTCAATTTGAGTACTGATTTAACATAGAAAACATTTCGCTTTATTTTTCCTCGCTGATCGTTAAGTTAAATTCAATATATTTAACTCACTGTTTCTTTTAAGTTTATTTTGTATTGTATTCGACACTTTTAAGAGCTCCCTAGTATTTAGTTAAACAAGCTAGACTCAGAATATGCACGAGAAAACAACTAGAAAATAAAAAAAAAGCATTCATGGCATGTGGTGATTATCAGCATCAGAATATCTATGAATAACTAAAAGGAGACAATTACGGACATAAGGGTTTTTTTTTTTTTTTTTTTTTTTGGGGGGGTGGGAAATCATCTTATGACTCTTTCCGCTCTGGGGTGGAGCGGAAGGGCGTGTCAGACTCTTACTGACTAAAACCCACCCCTGTTCCTCCCTGCCCTACGCGCCCGGGGGCGAGGTAACTCACGTGACTAAAAAAAAGTCCGTCAGTTAAATAAGACCATTGGATACTTATTTTTTTTTAGTCATGTAACTAAATGATGTCGGTTAAAATAGAAGACGATACAGTGCGTTAAAATTTCGCGTGACGTGACACTTACACATAAATGTACTACTTATTATCTAGAAGTAACGCAACAGGCCGACCCACACCCGAACTTTGATGCGTTGTATCTTTGTCATTGTTTATTGATTTGAGGAAAAAATACATGTCCATTCTTATTTTTTTTATAATAAACTGGACCTAAACCTGGACCGGACCTGGACGTGGACTGGTGGACTAAATATTTTTTTTTGCCATCGAGTTATCCCTATTATGAATAAGGGAAATAACATGCCTGACTGGGATTTCAACTGGAAATACTTCACATAATAAGTTCGACAGTAACTGGGGCTTTCTGAATCAAATAAATATGCTACTTGCAGCCTGCGTGGAGATGATAACGCAAGCGAATTATTCTCAGTGCATGTTTTGATGTGCTTTGTGCATTTAATTCTGAAAGCAATGTAAAGCCTTTTCTGCAACTCAATGCTAATAAATAAGTAAACAGGTATTTATATACACTGGGTCGCAAAAATTCTGGGTCGCTAATAAATAGTTTAGTCATTTCTTAAATACATAAGCTTAATTCTGATGACTGATAAATACATAAAAGAAAATACATAACACGTATTTTTTTCTATTCTATTTTACTTAAATATATAAAAAAAAACTAGAAAAAACCCTTCTAACTTGTGGCAATAAAAATTCACATCGCAATTTATCTTAAAAAATTAAACTATTTTTGTCGTTTTAATACGTGTTCTCCTCCACGAACTCGCATCACCTTAATAAAATGATGTGGCATGCTGTAAACCAAATTTTTTTATACGCTTTTGGTTTATGTTTAACCAATCTTCCACTAAAGTAAAGTAGTAAGCAAAAGTACAAAAAACGCTTGACACTTTTGCCTACTACTTTGGATATGAAACATTCTGAGACCTGTTTAAACAACGTAAAAATACTTTATCCTCTTTGTAACAAACGTGACGTTGGATTCTTTAATATTTATTTCTATGCTATGCTACGATTTTTATTTCAATGAGGGCGCCAATGGCCGGTAGGCCTTAACTCGTTAAACGTAGCCTGGAAGCTGCGTTGTCTAACTTTACTTGTGGCTTCGAATTACAGCCCTATCGATAGATATTATCGTTCCACGTGTAAGCGGGCACACTAGAGAGTATAGAGACTTATTTAATTTGGTTTAATGTTTTTGATGGCATAATGGAGAGTGCTAGCTAACAAGTGGCGGATAACTTAATTTAATTATCTCTTTATATCTTATATCAATTATAATTATCTTTCTGTTTTACATTATTACATACACAAATATAATTATAGGTATGTTAAGTTTGTTGCATACAGATAGATTCAAGTTCTTCAACCTTAACAGACAGATGTGTTGCTGGGCAGTTTGTTTGCCACTTCTTCTTCACAGCTAAAACACTAGGAAGTGGTGACGGGCGGGCATTTTTGGGGAACTGTCTTTGTGTACACATAAAACTTTGACGTTCAAAAAGTGATGCCTCTCAGCCTAATTTGAATAAATGACTTATGATTTTAATTAACGCATCTGCTGAGCTCAACCCATACACGTTCTATGGGATTTAAGTCTGGGCTGCGAAGTCATTCCGTGCAGACCATACCATCGTCTTTAATATATATGTGGCCGCGCATTAGCGTTAATATAAATGGAATTTGTGCCCATATTCACTAAGAAGTAACCAGCATGCTCATTTAAAATCTCCTCTACGTATCTGAGATTAGTCAGAGAACCGTTTTCTATCTCCACTAACTTCTTATGTCTCTCTGAAGATATCCCAGCCTGTACCATTATTAATCCTCCACCCAATTGCACCTTTTCTTCAAAACACGTTTAATGATACCGTCTGGACTCATCGAAAAACGTACCTAACCCTGGACCAATCTTCGTTTGTCCATCGGACATGTTCTCGAGCAAACCATAATCTGGCAACTTGATGTTCTCCAAGCAGTTTGGGGCCATTGGCTGGCCTGTAAGGCTTTATATCCGCTTCATAAAATCGTCGCAGGATCGTGTCAGAGCTCACATTGTTGTGGTAAATTTTTTGAAGGGTGTTTCGGACCTAAGCAGGCGTGAGTTGTCGATTTCTTAGCATAGTGCTCAATGTGATGAATTGGTCTTCTCGTGTAGTTGTGCAGCTTGGCCTACCACTTTCTGGTCTTCTAATGTTCATGACGATCTCTTGTAATTGCTGGAGTACTCTTTGGACCGTAGATAAAGATACTCCTACTGTTCTAGTAGTACTACACTGACTTCTTTCTTCCTTCTTGTACAATGGTAATAATCCGTGTAAATTCTTCGAGTGTTAGCGACATGATGTTGCACTGAATACTATAACCAATCCAAGGAATTGTTTATTATAATAACTAGGGTTTGAAACAAAAGCGAAAAATATTCTTATCCTAACTATAGAAGATTCTTATTTTCAAAAATTTAGGAAATCTGTTTCTCAAGATGTAAATTGTAAAAATGAAACCTCTATTGATATTTGTAATAAGCATTACTAATGCATTTACAATAAAAAAAAACTATGTGACCGGTATTATTTTGCGGCCCGGTGTACATAAATAAGGGCCTTACTTACGAGTTGTAGGTCGAGGGTTCAAATCCAGGCATTGCAGGCGCTTTACTTTGTGTATTTTATTCCATCACCACTGCTCTCAAAACGGAGAATAGCTTTGGACAGGTATAAGTGTAGGGAAATAGAGGAGGCCCATGTCACAAGCTAGCCTGAACTGGTCGATGATAGTTGCTCATTTAGGGTTTAGAGAACCTAAAGACATAAATTTGTTTTCATAACTACTAAAAACTAGTTGTAAGAACTATGTAAGTAGAAGATTCAGAGAAAATCAAGGACATTATTCTTTTTTTTTTTCATTTGACACGGGCTCCTACCAGCGGCCGTACCCGCGCTGAGTTAGTACTTCCCCTCTTATAAATAATACCCTATGTGTTATTCCAGATTATAGTCTATATCTGTGCCAAATTCCATCAAGATCCGATCAGCGGTTCTGGCGTGATTTAATAACAACCAACCGTCTAATCAAACTTTTGCATTTACTTGTTTATAGCTCTTTGTGTTGCAAAATTAAACTTTTTCTATATCTTATACAGATTGCATAATGCGTTACAAGAGGCGTACGTCACAAACCACGAGAACTTCTCGCCATTCCGACAAGAAGTATACTATCCGTAAGTACCTACATTTAAGGCTATTTAAGCTCGAGAGAGCTCATCATGCAAATAAATACAAGACATCAATTTTGGAATCAAATTCTACGTGATTCAGAATTTAATCCTCCGGATCTTTGTTTTGTTTTTATTAAGGAATCATTTTGAACTTAAAAGTTCTTTCTTCTTTCCTGCAACGCAATGCCCGAAAAAAAAACCGGAATCCTAAAACAAATCATTGTACTATTTTGATGTTCATATCCTCTCATATCCAATTAATGTTACACGTAGATATTAACAGCGTTCTCCAAGCATTGCGTGTTCTAACAATAGAAAATGTATCTAGATTACTGTGCTAAAGCATTTCATTCCTAGAAATGTTACCTACGTTTCCACAATCTTTCTCTTAGTAATGTGAAAGAAAAAGGAAAAGAGCTCTCTTTGTGAGCGTTAAATTGAATTCAACAAACCAATCCCTGGACATTTCTTGGTGCTGTTCTTACTTCAATAACAGTGAGTGCTTATATGGATTCTAATAACACAAAATGTAAGTTCTGAAAGCCTTTGGAAATAAGTTTAAATATTCTATTTAGCTTTCTTTGTAATGGTGTGGTTAAAGGATTTTTCCACGTGTTATTTCTCAGCATAACATAGCATAATCAGCCTGCTGGGACACAGGCCCCCTCTGTTTTCGAGGGTGTGGGCCTGTTATCCACCACGCGGGCCCAATACGGGTTGATAGATGTTACGTGTCTTCGAAGTTTTGGTTTCCTCACGATGTTTTCCTTCACCGTTTTGAGAGCAGTGGTGAAGAAATAATTTACACTTAAGTAAAGCACCCACCTTTTTTTTTGTGGGGTGGGATATCATCCAATGACATCTCCTGCTCTGGGTGGAGCGGGAGGGCGTGTCAGACTCTTACTGACTAAAACCCACCCCTGTTCCTTCCCTGCCCGAGTGCCCAGGGGTGCGGTAAAAGCGCCTGCCTGGTTTCATTACCTACAACTTGTGAGCCGCGGCTGTTACCACTGGCCCACCACGGCTCTCCTGTATTTCTCAGTAGTCGCCCAGAGTCTGGGGCTGTGCCCGGCTGATGCAAAAAGGCTTACCCGGTATTTAATAGGACCTAAACATTTCGTATAATAAATAATTTGTACTTAGAGTGCGCGCACGGTAAGTCTGTGCGCGGTTGAAATCGGAAGGGGTCGCGGATAAAATCGTAACAGAGTCACCGCGCCCCTGGGCACTCAGGCAAGGAAGGAACAGGAGTGGGTTTTAGTCAGTATAAGTCTGGCACGCCCATCCGCTCCACCCAGAGCGGGAGAAGTCATAGGATGATTTACCACAACCAAAAAAAAAAAAGGTTACTGACGAAATGTGAGTGTATAATAGGAAAATAATACCATGACACGACGCGGCTTAGTCTGTCAGGAAAAATAAATATAATATTATGTTTGTGCTATTCTTATAACCAATCGAAACTATCGGAAGTCGTCACTAAACCGAAGCGTAAGACTGAAACTTTGACAAGCTTCCGTAGAACGATGCAAATTCGAGTAATACACAACAGTGTAATGACATTGAGGAGTCAAAGAAAGTTTATGCCAATCGGTAAGTAAGGCTTCGCTCATTGTTCTCTCCTTTACTTCTGTACTGAGAACTTTTGCGTTTCTCTGTCATTTTGCGTAGAGAAATAAACGTGTTGGAACTTAATGTTGGATTCTGAAGTTGTGTCTATATTATGTTCTGTAGCTAATACAATATACCCATCATCATTGCTAACTTCTTAGCGTTTAGATGAAAAAACAGTAGTTGTTAAATAAGTTTAAATATGTTTGGCCTAAAATTCAGAGTAAAACCAGTTTACAGACAGGAAAAGCGACGAAAGATGGTTTCTGCGGAGTAACGCCGAATAGATAAACACTTGAAGTCTGGAGCTGACCATAAAACCTGCCGTCATTGTGTAAAGAAATTTATTCTTCCACCGGCTAGCGTCAGAGATATTATATGGCATGAGACCCTGGTTACCTATCCTCGGGTACATTGCGTGTGGTTTGTCTGTAGTAAATAAGAGTCCTTTGATTTGGTCTTCACATTTATCACATTTATTGCTAACACTGCATCACAACAGATAGCACTCAGTACACAGAAAATTGTATGTTGAACTTACACTTTATGATGAATCACTTTTACCCTATCCTTCGAAGATCGAAGATTAAAGGTCCAATGAAGAGATCCACAAGCAGTATCTAAGCCGTGGTCATCTAATCATGGTCATCTCTGGACACGTGGACGTTGGTGTTCGGAACCCTTTGCTAAGACCACATTGTTCCTCCAAAAATAAAGCGAAGTTTATGATCCGACCATTTTATAAAGTTTTATTCTTATATAATTAAAGGTAAAGTAGGAACCATTAAATTGTCCTACATTCTTATGCTTACAGCATTTGAACTTGACTCTGGTCCCTTTTACACCTCGAGCCATCATTAGGTGCTTTTAAGAAGTTTTTTCCAATAAATAAAATTTAATAGGCAGACTTGCTCTAGAGATCAAGTTGGAAAAAGCAACGTCAAACGACAATTTGTCATCTGTCAACTCGCAAAATAACGCTCCATTCCACGAATCTAAATTTATTCTATTTTTAAGTGTTACAATTGCAGATTGTATTTTCTCCGACGGACTTGATTTCTCTTTACTTAACCGGTATACCATAATAGGAATGGGTACACTGAGGCCCGATCCGAGCACTGAATTGCAACCTTCAAATCACTAATGAATTTGAAATTAGGCTACTGAAAGAAAAAAAAGAATATTTCATATTATTAGCACTTGTAAATTGATTACCAATTACTCTGTCAGACCGACAACGATTGTCAAATGTTTGGGATTGACCCGTGCCATCCACATGTCTACCCTAATAGCATTTAGTGTTGGTTTAATAATATAAGTTACTTCTAGGCAAGCGTGCTCCATCTTCGACCACATCATCGCTTACCATCCAGGTGAGATAGTGGTCAAACGCGAGCCTATCAAACATAAAAAAAAACTATTAGGGTAGAGTCTATCTCTAGACATGTGCATACTGTGTGCATACCTCATTTGTTAAAATCCAGATAAATTCTGAATATGAGTTACCGCACCCCTGGGCACTCAGGCAGGGAAGGAACAGGGGTGGGTTTTAGTCAGTAAGGGTCTGATACGCCCTCCCGCTCCACTCGGAGCGGGAGAAGTCATTGGATGATTTCCCACCCCCCCAAAAAAAATCCAGCCGTTTAGACTAAAGGGTGTGCTAAAGAAATAGATGTACAAACATACGTTACATACATAATTCAATAGGTACATAGTCTCAAAAAACATTACCCTCGTTAAGGGGTAGTCGTGTAATAAGTCGAAAATGTACACCAGTGACAAGCACTACCTTATTGTACAGTGGTTCCTAAACATTTTGGACCTTCTACAATCGTTTTTCTTCGTGTCGCTGTTACGACCTTATTTTAACAAGGCTATAGTTAACTTGCACTGTTCGTATGTTTGTAAGTTGTCCGTCAAAATTTGCAAACTATTTTTCGACCATTGGTATTCGATTGAGTTGAAATTTTGTATACACCTCTAAGTTCTGATCACAATGCATTTTTTGACCTGCATCTACTTTCAGAATTAGCTCCAGATAAAGGAACTCTTCAATGTTCAACAGCACAGACACGAAATTTTGTGTACCTACACATTTAATTTGTCAGTTACCAGATAAACAGACACAATAGAAAATCTATTGTTACCGTGACACCAGTGTCACGCCGGTACCTCAAAGGTTGAGATAGTCGGTATAAAAGCTTGTTTAAAAAATGTTTTTTTTTACCAAGTATATAATTTTTTATATAGGGTGACTGGTAATTAGTGACCGATACTTAAACACGTGATTGTACTCATGATTACAAACAACTTTCCCAAAGAAACTTTTTTTTTTTATACGTATTCACTTTTATCACAATAACAACAGTTTGAAATTCGCGCGCGCGTGGGGGCAGGGACCGCCGCGATCAGCTGTTAGACGCACTGAGGCAAAAGGGAGCGGTGCGGGCGGCGGGGGAGCGTGAGACGCTTCTACTAGTACATTTACCCTTTCCCGAGGTCAGACTATCAGCTGGTAGATCATGCCTACTTTTAATGTTACGGCGCGCGCGTTCTTAGATATTTTGTAGTTATGGGTATATACGTTGCACCTTAAAAGTATTAGTCAAACACGCTTTTTGGATATTATTTTTATTTAGCAACAACCGAGACATGTAGGTACCTACACTGCTTAGGTACACTGAAAATGGCACGTGATGCCCGACCGAGCGGGCTTGCGAGCGCGCGCGCGTATTTCAAACTGTTGTTCTTGTGATAAAAGTGAATAAGTATTAAAAACAAAAAAGTTTCTTTGGGAAAGTTGTTAATAATCATAAGTACAATCACGTGTTTAAGTATCGGTTACTAATTACCAGTCACCCTATATATATTTTGTAAATTATTTTATTTATATTTTCTTGGCCTAAAAATTTGTCACTTCCACGGCGGCGTCGTCGTTGGTGGCGTACCTAACTTCTAGTCTCTTTGTTTAGATGCTCTAGTTAAGTACAATAGGTAACAATATTGTTCAACCAATGTTGCTGTTTGCAGAGCATGTTAGGCTGACGTGTAGATCACAAACATTAGTTAGCACGTGTGTTTGATTGTTAATTTGTGGATGTTCGTATTGTTCGTCACACACAATATTGGAAACAGTAGAATGAAAGCGAATAGTGTTTCACGCGGGACTGTTTATTTGTAAGTATATTATTGTTTATTCTAACAGCATACACTGTTACAAGTTTCACTATATCAGAAAGTACTTTTATATCCATTTATTTATTCATTTGTAACAAGGCAGCTTTACAGCTTTGTTGGTTTTGTGACCTCCATTCCAGATTACTTTCTTTCGGACGTAGCTTTAATTTCAAATTTAAATATTTCTTGTCTTCTCTGGCTAGGCTCTTGTTTTTCATTATAAAACAAGAGCCTGGCCAGAGCTTAACTGCCGAGCTGGAAGCTCCTCTATATCATTGTCATTTTTTTCAGCAACTGACAGCTCTTCCTCGTGTGAGTCCTCCCTCCCTCCGTCACGTGACACATTTATATATCATTTATCCAAGTATTCATCGAGTATCTTCCTATCTACAGGGTGTTATGGAAATGCGCGGGCATTTACAATGTCTTCCTTGAAGAAAGTTGTTCATTTCTATGAACAGAAGCAGTATTTAAAACATACACATTCATATACAGGGTGTAAGGTAAACGTTCTCGAAAACGGAGACAGGTGATAAGGCTAGTGATTCTTGATACGATACCATTAAAAAAATCCGAAAAAAATCTAATTTAGTTTGCATTTTGCGTACACTATGCTGTGAGAACAATTAAATGAAACCGTTATTGTAGTTAAAACACATTTTTTCTTTACAACTTTATCATGCAATGTAATATTCGTAAAATATCAGCTGACACCCGCGCATTTCTCGAATTCAAAGTGCGCGCCAACGACCCTACATCCACGCGACGGCGAAATAAATCGAAAGATCACTGGTATCTGTTTGCATTTAGGTTGAATATATTGAACGTTCTGGCTCCAGCAGCGTTCCCCTTACACCCTGTATACAGAGTGTCATGGAAATGCAAAGTAATGGTATACCATCATAAGCATAGAGCAGTGAAGGCCCAGCAACATAATTTTCAATTTTTTTAACAACACACTCAATAATAAACATGACAAAGTTGAAATTCCATTGGAACCCATAGTTTTTAAATGGCCTATTCAGTATAAATTGTTACTTAAAAATTTACTTAAAAATACCAAACGCGTCCATATTTGAGTTGTTGACAATGGATTTAAATCATCTCGAATTATTTATCTACGTAATTGGCAAGTTATAAAAAATAATTGACTAACGTCAGCTACGCAGCAATGATACGGTATTTACGAAGGGACATCTATTCTACAACGTTAGAAAAAAAGCTATAAAATTCACGGAAATATCCGAGAAAATATTCTCAAGGGAAATCAGAAAAACTTTCACCATGATTTCCCTTCGGTAACTTCCATGAATTATTTCGAAGGCAATAAATCTATCGACGACTGGTCGAAAACGATTTAATTCAGGAGTCAAAATGAAACCTCTTCAGAAAAAAAGTGGAATAAAGATTCAAATAAATTAACTATTGAAGACGTTCTATTTTTTTCTTTGAAACTTAAATGGCTTTACTTGACCCATCGAATACAATAATAATAATTTGTAACATTTCAGAATTACCTAATCATGAGTATTTTATCAATAACATTGATTTTATTAGTGTGTAGGTGCATCGTTCTCTGCCTAGGGGTCGTGGATAAATTCGAAACAGAGTTACCGCGCTGCTGGGCACTCAGGCAGAGAAGGGACAGGGGTAGGTTTTAGTCAGTAAAAGTCTGACACGCTCTACCGCTCCACCCAGAGCAGGAGAAGTCATAGGCAGCTGATAGCAGTCTAGATAATTATTGTAGGTGCAAGAAAGTGCTATATTTATTGTAAGTGTGAATAGTAACGTAGGTATAGTATTCGTCAAACTTGCCTAGCGTGTGTGAAGTTAGCTGGGAGTGTAACTGCGCGCAGGTTCAGTCAAGTCGAAAATAATTTAGTCAATTTAATGATTTTTATAATTGCGTGGAAGCTGTGTGTATATTTTTTTGATGTGTATGATATGTAGGACTCCAAGACACCAGTACGGCCTGCAGGGATCCTGGGACGTTCTTCAAAGCTCGGGGTATGTTGCACTCGCTGGCAACGCGAGAGTGTGGTGTATGAGAGTGACTGATTACGGTGTACAGTGTTATAAAGAAAGAGGTATAGGGCACTGAGAGTAACTACATTAATTAGGCATAAGAATAACATGTGTGCCCACTACAGCCGGGCCAGCAGAACTGATCCCTAAAACCAATGTGTTGCCTACACCTTTTAAATTCAAACGGCTCTCGAATACTCTTACCAGCCAGTTGAAGGCCGGTACAGATTAGGCTGTGACTACAATGGTCACAGTTCCTAGTTATTTGTCAATTTGGAAGTTGATGGTATTCCCACACGTCATAAAGTTTGACGAATACTATACTGACTATCTTACTGTCTACTATATTTAAAGGAGGTTTTATTCTAAGTCTGCATGTTAAAATAACGGGCGACTACGGAACCCTATACTGCGCATGGCGCGACACGCACTTGGCCGGTTTTTTAGCCTTGTTTAAAGTCCTTTTTTTTGTATTTTTTACATAATAATACCTTACATAGTAAAGTTCCTTAAGGCCTGTTTCTGAATTTAGGATCCTTAGTTACAGATGTTACAGCCACACGGGTCGATCCATCAGGTTAAGCTATGCTTGCCGGGGTTGGTCCATGGATGGGTGACCATCTTTACATACCGAGACTCCTCCGTGCCTCGTAAAGCACGTTAAGTCGTTGGTCCCGGCTGTCAATCGTGGATCTTTGACAGTCGTTACGGGTGGGCTGCTGATCATTCAGTCAAGTACTCGGGCTGGCCTTGAGAGTTTGGCTGAGATTTCCCTTCGTTTAATATCTCAGTGGAGTGATCGGAACCGCCTTACCTTCACACCGCATAAAACCTATCAACTTATGTTGAAAGGTAACCTTAAATCTTGGCCTAGTATAAGGTTTAATAACGTTCCCGTTAAAAAAAAAAAACAGTCTGTAGGTATGCTACCTCGGTATGGTATTAGAAAATAACTTTCCATTTTTTGAGCGTGTAAAAACAGTAGGTGAAAAAGCTAAAAAGAATTTCTATGCGTTGACGAGGATTTCCAAGGCTACTTGGGGCCTATCATTCCTAACGTTAAAAACAATCTATGGGGATACTTACCAGGGTTGTATGTGCTACGGGGCACCTGTTTGGGCTGATAGGGCCACCATTGAGGCGGTACGACGTAAATTGCTACAAAGTCAACGTTTAGCTTTGATTTTCCTATACAATGTAAAGCGTATAGGACGGTTAGCACTGAAGCCTTACCGGTACTTGCAGGTGTACTTCCAGTCGATCTTGAGGTGCAGCGACGTGCTGCAATGTACTATTCTGCACGAAAGACTACGGACTACGACTTTCTACCTCAACGTGATCGTGCCAAGATTTCTAGATTACTTAAACCTCACACTGAAGTTTGGGAGGACCTTTTGTCTGAATGGCAATGTAGGTGGGAAAGTTCAATCAAAGGCAGACACCTCCACCAGTTCTTCCCATCGGTTCGCGAACGGCTGGATAGGACATGGCTGGAGGTGGATCACTGTGTTGCCCAATTTCTCACAGGTCATGGCAACTTTAAGAATAAATTATTTTCCTTCAAGCTTGTTGCCTCACCTTTATGTCAATGTTCTACTCCTGGTTGCGAATACGAACAATCCGCACATCATATCCTGTGGGAGTGTACTCTTTGGCAGGCTGAGCGCAATATTATGTTGGATAGTATTCAGCCTACGTCTGGAGTTGTCTATTACACAGACCTTGTGGAAACTAGAACGAATTTCCGTGCGTTAAAGCGCTTTTGCCATACCTTTTGTTGGAATCAAGTGTAACAGCTCACAATTTTAGGACCCATTAATATTAGTGTTTTTAACCAGTGATGCTTGGCAACTGGGCTTACCCCAGGTGTAAAAACCCCCTTTGTGCCTAATGGCCTAGTTTTGTTCTGTCTCCCGCTTAATTAGGATGGAAGTGGAAATTATGTTTTTCTTACTCCTCCGCTGTCTTTTCTGATTAATTTCGTTGCGGGACCCAAGACAGTGTAATCGCTCGGCGTTTTTTCTGGTGGTCGCCACTGTTGATTCTGGCTTATAGAAGTTACAGTGGTTTGGGAATAGTGTGGCGGGCTTGTCCCATAAAAACAACAAAATAAAAAAAAAGTCGTTACGGGTCGTCAGAAGCCCGAAAATCTGACATCAGTCTTACCAAGGGGTATCGTATTACCCAGTTACTGGGTTGTGGAGGTCAGAAAGGCAGTCGCTCCATGTAAAATACTGGTATTCAGCTGCATCCGGTTAGACTGGCAGCCGACCCCAAGATAGTTGGGAAAAGGCTAGGCAGATTGAGTTACAGACGTTACAGTGTATAATTCTACTTTAATACCAACGTTTGTCAGGTTGTCAAGTTAGGTTTGACAATTTTTTAATGACACATACTCAATTCAGAAATCTGGGGTTAGACTTACTTTACTTAGCAATAATCTAAATAAGTAGGTATTATTTTCTTCGATAGCGATAAATATAATTAAAACCGTTTTCAGGTTGGAAATATTTTGTAAGAAAACCTTGATTTTCACTAGAATGAAAAGTAAGATGTTTTTCTACCATTTTTGAATCATTTGGTAGATATTGTTAATGACTTATTTTTAAATGCAAATTAAAAAACTTATCTTTTATTTTTATAGTGTGATGTCGTACGGCATTCTGTTGTGGGGAAATGCCGCTGATATTCATGAATATTTACTTTTTAAAGTATTAAATTTTTATTTTTTTGATTACTTAATTATTGTAAATGTGAGGACGACGTGGGTTATTATTATTATTTTCTCCTCTTTTTCACAGTAATTTTTAACGTTGTTTGACAGTTGGAGTACTTTTGCGGCCTACCCAAATGTCCTTTATTTGGTATTGTTCGTCAAGTCATTGAGCTCCTTAGTGGTTTTTAAGTTGAGCTATTCGACTATTGACAAATGCTTGCACTGACTGGTCACTAAAATATGTGTGGTTCTTTCTTCAAAATACCATTACAGACACTAAGCTGCGTGGTCCTCATATAGAATAATGTGAATGCGAGAACTATGTATGTCATTATATTCATGTAGATTTTATGATTGTCTGGCAGTTTGAGTATTTCTGCGGCCTACTCAAATGTCCTTACTTTGGTAATGTTCGTCGGTTCGTTGAGCTCCTCAAAGTTCTGAGTTGAGCTTCACGATGACTGACAAATGCTTGCACTGTCTGGACAGGTCCACTCGAATTTGTGTGTTGCCTTCTTCAAAAAGCTCATCCCAGAAATAAACGTACATCGTTCTTAACCAGTACACATTGTACGGATTTGAACACTTCAAAAGAGACTTTGACCTCTGAGTTTGTTTCAGTGTTTCTTCTCAGGGTGGTCAGCTAGAAAACACCGACCTCATCTAGCTAAAAAAAAAAAATTGACTTGTAAAAGTGTTGTTAAAACCTACTTACAAAAATAAAATCATTTATCACCCGTCGATTATTTACATCAATTAAATATTTTTACATCAAAATAATTACTGCATATCAAATTAACCAGAAAGTTCACCATAGCGACGTACGTTGTCCAAGAGCGAGCGAAGCGAGCTCGGGAAGTAGGGCACACCGTTAAGTTCATATAAACCCTGCTGACAGAAATAGGAGCACCGCGCAGTGGGTCTCTCTCAACCTACCTTACTTACGACTGTTGTTACCACATTTCCGGCTGAACATTCGGTATTTTATAGAATGCATAGGCAAAGTTTTGGAATAAATATAATATTTGCACAATCTTCAGTATCAGCAACACTCCTTTTCAATTAAGAACGATGCGTCACAAACTTAAATTGTTGCTGAAATAATAATATTTTGAGGTAACTATTTTGCTGTGCAATCAGTATTTTTGATTAGGATTGGGGTTTTTTTTTATAAAGGAAGTTTTTTTGATTAACAGTTAAAGACAAGCCAGTGTTAATTAGTTACTAATGATAATTTTATTTCTACATCATCCCAAAATGAATCGAAGCCGACCTCACGCTCAGCAGTCGGCCTTGCGACCACGAGATCCAACGAGGCATTCGGGGAATAAAGGCGTGATTTAATGTTATTATGTAAGATATACCTACAAGTTATTCTTATTTTCAACCGACTTAAAAAAATAAGGAGGTTCTCAATTCGACTGTATTTTTTTTTTCTAAGTGAACCGATTTTGCTGATTCTTTTTTATTTGAAAGCTGGCCCATTTAAATTTGATCTAGATCTGAGCAGTAGTTTATGAGATATCCTTAATAATGCGTAATACACTAACTTAGCTACCGTTAGCTATAAAGATAATATTCCTACCCTGAACGCTTGATTGGCTCTTGACCTACTTGTGTGTTCTTGAAATAGAACAGCCACTTGATTTATCCGGATTAGGTCGAATGAAGATGCGGTAAACCTAGTAATATTATATAACAATATCATTTCTTCTTCCTAATATATTGTTACGAGCTGGGTATGGGATAAATTATTTTACACCAATTAATTAACCAAATATCCTTTATTAACTCAACAACTTATAAACACAAACACTAATTCACTAATATTCTCTTCGCAATCGCTTGTATTCGCATCCGTTCGCATCCGTAGTCGAAATCAGACTGACTCACTCGCCCGCCGTCCGGCCTATTTATACGGTCATGGAAGTTTCCAGAACATTGTCGAACTATCTTATAGTGGAATATTCTAGAAACATCTATGAACTTCTACACAGTACCACAATGGAATGTTCTCGAACCTAGTGGAAACTTCTGGAAACTTCGACCACATTCTCGAACGTTCCAGTGTAATACGGTCGACGTAACACTGCCCCCTCCTTAGACATGCTCGTCCCGAGCATCATTAGTCCCGTAGTATCGCGCCAATCGGTCTACATGGACTATCTTAGGCGCACCTCGTGGACCCTTCTGTATTCGGTAGGTAACATCGTTGATCCTGGTCACGATTCGGTATGGTCCATCCCATTTTGCTTGCAATTTGGGAGACTTCCCTTTGCTGCGCACTGGGTTATGCAACCACACCAGTGAACCCTCGTCAAAACCTCTATGGTTTGCCTTCCGGTCGTATCGGGTCTTCATCTTATCAGACATTTGTTGCCCCGATTGTCTGATATGCTCATATACATCATTCAACTTGTTACGCAAGTCATTCGCATAATCGGTTACACTGTGTGGGGCATCAGGAGGGGTTCCGGTGATTAAATCTGCAGGCAACCGTAATTCCCTTCCAAAGTTCGCGAAGGCTGGTGTCACAGTCGTACTTTCGTGAACTGCACTATGGTAGGACAGAAAAAATGGCTGTATGTGCTTGTCCCAATCCCTTTGCCTGCTTGCCACAACTTTTGCCAGATATCTCTCCAACGTTTGGTTGAAACGTTCTACCATTCCATCAGATTGCGGATGGTAAGAAGTGGTTCTGGTCTTGTGAGTACCCATCAGTCGACAAGTCTCCTGGAAAACTTGTGATTCAAAATTCCTCCCTTGGTCGCTGTGAATTTCCAAGGGTACTCCAAAACGACAGAAGACTTCCTGAACCAATTTATCTGCGACTGTTGTTGCTTCTTGGTTGGGAATGGCGAAGACTTCTGGCCACTTTGTGAAGTAATCCATGACAACCATGAAGTACTTGTTTCCGTTTTCACTTTCCGGAAATGGTCCTGCAACGTCTAGTGCTATCCGTTCCCAGGGGGCTCCCACGTTGTATAATTGTAAAGCACCTCTGCTGCGTGTCTGGGGTCCTTTCACAGCCGCACAACTGGTACATTTGCGGCACCAGTCCTCAACATCCTCTCGACAGTGAATCCAGTAAAACCTCTCTCGTATCTTCAGTAGAGTTCTTTTTACCCCCATATGACCTCCTGAACATCCATCATGGTAGAGCCGTAAAACATCAGGTACTTTGGCTTTGGGGACAACAATTTGTAGATGACAGTTGTCTCCTCGAGCGTTTTCCCATTTACGGCACAAGACTTCATCCTGGATAACCAAGCTGTTCCATTGTGCCCAATAACTTTTCGCGATTGAACTCAACGCCGCAACCTCACTCCACTTGGGTTTAGGAGCACCAGCTTTAATCCAGTCGAAGATCGGTTTAAGGTCCGGGTCATTTTGCTGAGCAAGTTGTAGGATTTCCTTCCATTCATTGTTGACATCCATTCTTAGCATCCTCACTCCGCTCATTCCCGGGTCGGACCTATCGTCCGCATCGCGCGCGCACACTATCACACAGTTGTCCTTCTTGGAGGCCACGGCGCTGGCAACACCATTCGCACCTGCACTCACTTTACTCTTCACTTGCTTCTGTTTTATGCACTTGTCGGGTGCCGCACCGACCTTGACGACATCACTTGAACTAATGCTTTCAGGGGCCTCCGCCACGGTCGTGCGCCATGTCGCGCCACTCGCTCTCCTCGACTGAACTGGCCGAACCACCCTTCCTTGCTGGGAATGATCTTCTCTCAGTATGCCTCGCTTTGGACAGCTTAACCGAAGATGACCCATTTCTCTACAAGTGTAACATCTAGGGCTATATCCTTGCGGACGATCGCGTACAGGTGATGCCACAACCTCCCTGATACGGTGTGTTCGATGGTCTTGCCTCACTGCCTCTACTTCCAAGGCATGGGCCAAGGCGTCCTTCAGTGTCTCATGATGCCCAAGTCTTACAGCGGCTCTAACTTCCAAGTCACGTATTCCGTCGATGAACGCTTGTACCAGATTGCCATTGATGAGTGCAGGGGCGGACTGGTATGCTTTCCGAACCAACTTTTCAACTTCCAAGGCCCACTGCTGTAGGTTCTCGGCACTACGTTGAACGCGATCACTTAACTTAGCGCGAAATACGTGCTCCAAGTGAGCGTCGCCGTATCTGGACTCTAACGCTTCCAGCAGTTGTTCGTGGGTCACATCCTTGCCAAGAGCCTCAAGTATGGTTAGGGCCTGGTCTCGGAGTCCTAAGGTGAGCGCGGTCATAGCTTGCTCTTTGGTCCACCCATTCGCCTTCATAACGGCTTCAAATTGAATTTTGTAGGCCGACCATGAAGATGTTCCGTCGAATGGCGGCACCTTAAATCCACGTGCCGAAGGTGCAGCAACCACTGAAGGCACAACCCCGTCTCCAGCCCTAAGTTCACCTAAAGCCTTCTTCACCCCAGCAATCTGAACTTCAGCTTCTGAGATACGATTCTCATGCTGGTGAACCTGCTCCTTCATCACCTGGAGCTCCTTGCCAAGTGTTTAATGAAGGTCTTTTATGAGGAGCATCTGCTCTTCTTGGCGGCGAGCCTGCTCCTCTTTGTCTTGGTGAAGCTTCTCTTCCATCCGGCGGGCCAGCTCTTCTTGGCGGCGGGCCTGCTCTTCTTGGCGGCGGGCCTGCTCTTCTTTATCTTGTTGAAGCTTCTCTTCCAACCGACGGGCCTGCTCTTCTTGGCGGCGGGCCTGCTCCTCTTTATCTTGTTGAAGCTTCTCTTCCAACCGACGGGCCTGCTCTTCTTGGCGGCGGGCCTGCTCTTCTTGGCGGCGGGCCTGCTCCTCTTGACGACGAGCCTGTTCCTGCAACAGCACCATTAGCGCAGACAAGTCTGGCACCGCTGATGCCGAAGAAACTCCACATGGGCCAGCGACTGGCTCTGTCGCAGGCTGAACACCACCCGGTGTCTGTATCGGGGAATCTCCAAACCGCCTCTGATCCATGTCTTGCTGCCGTTGACTCCTTGTACGAATACCCTCCGTGTCGTCCTTTGGTAAAATTGGCATAATTTATCCCTCACTTCTGACACCAATTTGTTACGAGCTGGGTATGGGATAAATTATTTTACACCAATTAATTAACCAAATATCCTTTATTAACTCAACAACTTATAAACACAAACACTAATTCGCTAATATTCTCTTCGCAATCGCTTGTATTCGCATCCGTTCGCATCCGTAGTCGAAATCAGACTGACTCACTCGCCCGCCGTCCGGCCTATTTATACGGTCATGGAAGTTTCCAGAACATTGTCGAACTATCTTATAGTGGAATATTCTAGAAACATCTATGCACTTCTACACAGTACCACAATGGAATGTTCTCGAACCTAGTGGAAACTTCTGGAAACTTCGACCACATTCTCGAACGTTCCAGTGTAATACGGTCGACGTAACAATATTCTACTATTTTGTTGTATGTTTGTAACTAGTTCACACTCAAACAGCTGGACCGATTTGGATGAAAATTGGTATGTATATACTTTTTGTCCCGGTCTACGCGGGTGAAACCGCGGGGCGCAGCTAGTTATATTATAAATGTGAACGTTTGGATGGATGGATCACGCCAGAACGGATCTGGATAAGTTTGGCACATACATGGATAGATTAGTCTGAAATGGCACATAGGCTATAATATATAATAGGGGGAATAATGAATACCACGCGGGCGAAGCCACTGGCACACAGAAAACTTTACATTCTGTTTATTTATTTATCAACTGTAGCAACACTTGCATCGAAACTGCAGTTGGCTTCCAGCCCTTTGTAGCCAGACTTCAAAGCAAGCTCAAAGATAGCTTGAAAGATAAGTTTAGTATCTACCACAGATAATATAATACTAGCGTAGTATCTACATTTGGATGTAAGTGGGCAAGCTTTGTCATTGCAGCCGAGGCAAAATACATGCCTGAGCCGAATGCGAGGTCATTTTGGATTCTACTAGAAAATAATGAGAGAATTTTAATGCACCTTGGTGGGGGTTGCTACTCGAGCAGTGGAAGCTGTCGCGCGACCAGCCTCATCATCCTCCTGCCCTTATGCCAATTTATTTGGGGTCGGCGCAACGCAACATGTCTTTTTCTTGCATACTTCTCTATTAGTCGTCATGTCTGTAATCACCCCCTTTTTACCCATATCCTCTTTCACACAGTCCATCCATCGTTTCTTTGCCCTTCCCTTCTTTGCGCGACCAGCCTGATACAATAAATATTTTATACCTAATACATAATGGCAGTGGCTGGCTGGCTTTCTCGCTCTAGTGCAATATACACCAAATTGCGAGCCTAAAAGTGGTAGTGGTAGGAGCGGATTTTCGAGTACGTGTGTAGAAAAGTACATTAACTGCTAGCTTGAAAGACACATACAAATAAAATTTAATACTAAATATGCGATGCCACATGAAGAAGATAGTGTGTGGGCCATAATATACCATGCAGGTCCAATGCGGGTTTGTGGATATCACAAGTCTTCGAAGTTTAGGTTCTAAGACATGCCGGTTTCCTCATAAATGTTTCCTTCACCGTTGCGACTGGGCCAGCACTGCTCTAACACATTTAATAGATACAAACTATACAAACGTATATTAGATACAAACGTATAGTTAGACAAACAACATTACCCACAAAACTATTTCTAACAGAACACTTAAACGGTTTTAACTGCATGCCATAAAACGGCTAGTATTTGGTAGCCTTTGATGCAACGCGGCCATTACAAGCGTTAACTGCACTTTTAAATTTAATACATTATAACAGTTTCACGGAGACTTGTATTACGGAACAATCTTGCTAAATAGATACATTGTTGAGTTTATTTTGTCAACTATTTCTGGGTTTTACTCGTAAGATAATACCTACCGGTATTACTTTGAAGAAATAAAAAGGTAGGTACTCGTATATTTATAATGTTACGGAAATGGGTGGCACTTTCCCCGTGCCCCTCTTTGAGGAGTGGCTGTAGAGGCGCCACGGCGTCCTCACCTTCCGCCTGACGCAGGTCCTCACCGGACACGGAAGTTTCGGGTGGCTCCTGTGTAGGATAAGGCGGAGGGAAACGCCCGGGTGTCAGCACTGTGAGGATCGCCCAGAGGACACGGTGGAGCATACGGTGAAGATCTGGCCCGCTTAGGCGGAGCCCCGCCGTGTCCTCGTGGAGGCGATCGGCGGCAGCGACCTCTCGCGCCTGACCCTGGTCCATGCCATGGTACGGAGCGAGAGGGAATGGGAAGCAGTCTCCTCCTTCTGCGAAGCAGTAATGCTCGCGATGGAGGAGGTGGAACGGGTGAGGGAGAGGCAACAACAACAGACTTGCCCTCACGCCCTTAGCAGCAGCCACCGCAGGAGACGCCCTGGGCGGAGGATGTCGCGAGACGATCTGCGGCCAGCGTAGACCCGGGCCTGCGGACGGCGAGTAGTGGGTAACTCGCTATCCAATCAGCACCAGGCCCGAGAGTCGATGGCGCGTAGTGTTCCACGCGCGCCTCATAGAGTTGTCAGCAAACATGACGGGGCCCGTCATGGCCGATGCCTGCCCAGGGGTTGAGGATAAACTCGAAAGAGTTACCTCGCTCCTGAGCTTTCAGGGCAGGGAAGGAACAGGGGTGAGTTTTAGTCAGTGAGAGTCTGACATGCCCTTCCGCTCCACCCTAGAGCGGGAGATGTCATTGGATGACTTCCCACCTCAAAAAAAAAAAACTAACAACGTGGCAATGCCTCCAGCCTTTTGGGCACATTACCAGCCGCAGCGATGTGGAGGAATTTTTCGACGCCATATTTTAGATTATTTTTAGTTTTAGTTAGGTTTTTTTCGTGTTTATAGAGTTAAATTAGATATGTATATTTTTTTTTCACTGGCCCGTCCATTCGGGATTGAAAAACATGCGTCTAACGTCTTACGTCCTGTGCGCGCACGGGAAGGATTTCCGATCAAGCGCCCTGCGGCAGTTCCAAATGAAAGCTTAATATCTTGTAAACTGCGGAAGCTGCTATCCCATCATCATCGCCAGTTCCTGGCGCGATTGAGTAATTCATCCAAACTTTCGCATTTATAATTATGTATATGTAGGAAGTAGGATAACAGACGGGATGATGTAGCATCCGTGAAGTCAAAGTAAAAGTACTTTTAGATGACGTATTTCTTATAAGCTTAAGCAGGCTTTATATTTAGTGTTTCCACTGTTGGTACTCGAGCAGTATGTCGATTCTGTAAAATTCAAACAACAACTCGCGTCTCACTTCGCTATTCACTCTCACTTCGCTTACGATTCAAAATGACCTTGAGTTTGCATTCTGTAAGCATCACCTAGTCGAAAGCGAAGTGAAGTGAGCTCTGAAGCGACCAATATTATACTAGTGATTGCCACACTCAACAAAATGTTAATCTAGTTTTATCGGTTTTATTTTTTTGACACAATTGTTGAGTTTTTGGCACAGAATTTTAGCTAATATGATGTTTAAATTAAAATTTCTTTGTTTAAGGAATTTGAGGTAGCTAATAAGTAAAAAAACAGAAAACTTTAAATTCGTCTCATGAATATCTAAGCTTCCATTACGAAAAAAAAAAAGAAATGGCAGTGTCAGAGTGTCAGACAGACGATATTTTGTTTTGATAATGCGTTGCGCTTGCGTTGTTTGTTTGATTTGATCGTTCAGTGCCGAAAATAATTGTGAATGAAGTAAGTTTATATTTGTGGTTGTGTAGTTTAAAAATGATATAAGTTAAAAAAGTTAGTTTTGTTTTCTAATCCAACAATAACGTTCCAGTCTAAATGAGACACGTTCCTCTCACCCATCGTCGGCTCAGGTTGAAACTCTGGTAGAGTTTATGGAAAGACACCCTGGCATGGCGAAAGGTTTCTTGAGAACTCAAAATGCCAGAGAGCGAAGTCGACGCCAGTGGGAGGAACTAGCCGTGCGCCTAAATAGTATAGGTGGCACAAAACAGTGGACCAAGGTAAGCATCGCTTATTTTTACTGCATGTTAGTTAGAACCACTTAACATTCCTCAAAGCAAACCACTTAAAATGTGTGACGAATCTTGGTTTAAACAGTGTTCCTGGGTTTCATAAATTTTATCTTATTGTTAATTTTACTCAATCAATGACTATTAATAATAAGAAAATGGAGTTTTTTTTAATATACTTTCAAAAATACATGTTTAGAACAGAATTGTATTATAATTTATTTAATTATAAATTGTCTGATTGCAGTATTGGACTGACAAAAAAGTGCCATAAAAAGAAAAGTAGCAGTGAGTTCTGCTGCTAGGCGTAAGACTGGTGGTGGGGTGGAGGATGTGGTGGAGCTATCAGAGCTTGGAAGAAAGTGTTGTTGCTTTGTGTGGTGGTGAAAGTTTTTCATCAGGAGATGCACATTTAGGCATACAGGCATATCCGGTAAGAAATTTAGAAATGCAATAGGTACTAGCTTTTTTGCATCAATCCTGCCTGGCTGGTAGTGGCCAAGAATTGTGCAATCTGTCTGTTGAAAATACATCCTACTAATATTATAAATGTGAAAGTTTGTGAGTACGTATGTTTGTTACTTCTTCACGCTCAAACGGCTGGACCGATTTGGATGAAATTTGGTATGTAGATAGCTTATAGCCTAGATTAACATATAGGCTACCTTTTATTCCGGTCTAGGCGGGTAAAACCGCGGGGCGCAGCTAGTATAATATAAAGTGTATTTTTATTTGAATTATTTGGCAAATTCATTAATTATTATTATTACCTGTTTCAGGAAAATGATACTCCATCTCCATAACATGAAGTGCAACAAATACAAGATGCTGATAGTGACAATGTATGATATTTAAATTTAATTCATAATTTTATGTGATTAATGAATGATATCTAGCATTTATCTGTTTATATTTACTTAGATAGAATTCTATCTAAGTAAATATAAACAGATAAATGTGTTCTATCATAGAACACACTCCTCCAGATCCCCATTTAAATCATCCTAGCCTGTCCTCTCCACCAATAACACTTTCACACACACCCACACCTTCTCCTTCGCTCCGCGGTGCCACCCAAGTAGCCTCCCCAGTGATTTGTCGTCGAACTGCTGCTTCGTCATGGAAGTGACCAATAATGTTAAACAACTTTAACTACTATTAGGTTCCCCATCTATGAAACCAGCGTTTGCACGGAGAATTTTAAAGAGGTTGCATTTTTCATACTAACATTTTCTATATTTTTTAACAATTATGAACACTAATGTTTTAAAACTTTTATGCAATAATGTTTAAAAACTATGATAATGTATGCCACTTAAATTAAGCAAAAAAAATAAGTTTTGGCTAACTTAAAACAAATTTGCTAACAAAAAGAAGAGTAATTTTTAAGGTATTATTTTTTTGTTTTTATAACTATAAGTATTAAGGTTGTTTTTGCTATTGGCAGTTCTTTTTTTTTTAAACGTTGCTAACACTAGGTATTACTCCTGTATCGTGGGTGCGTTCACAAACATATATACTCACATACACAAGACACCTAGACCCGGAACAAATATCAGCAGGTCATACAAATATTTGTTCCGTGCGGGAATCGAACCCGCGACACGCAGCGCAGCAGCCGAACGCTCAACCACTGCGCCAACCGTGTCGACAAAGTTGTCTATGACGGTCATTATTCGATATATAATATCAAGCAATTGATGAATATTTTAATTCTTAGAAGTGACGAGGTTCTCTATTTGTTAGATAAAAAAGCCAATTTCATAGGTGGGAACCCAATATTATGTGGTTTTGCTCATGCTCGATGATGAACTGTTTTTTTTTTGTGGTTGGGAAATCATCCAATAACATCTCTCGCTCTAGGGTGGAGCAGGAGGGCGTGTCAGACTCTTACTGACTAAAACCCACCACTGTTGCTTCCCTGCCATGAATACCCAGGGGCGCGGTAACTCTGTTTCGAATTTATCCACAACTCCTGGGCAAGCATCGGCCATGACGAGCCCCGTCATTATTGCTGACAACTCTTTGAGGCGCTCGTGGAACACTACGCGCCGTCGACTCTCGGGCCTGGTGCTGATCGGACGGCGAGCTACCCATTACCCGCCGTCCGCAGGCCCGGGTATGATGAACTCAGTTCATAAATATATATATCTGAGTTCATTTGTACTTTTATATAAGTATTTGATTTAGAAAAAAAATTGAGATTAAAGAACCTTCATGTAATTTTATGTAAATATTTATGTTTTTAGCAACGCCAATTGCTTCCCTCTCTCACCGCCCCAGGACAAATATGGCTCGTGCTAGTCGAGGTGCTGGTTGCGTGTGTAAATACAAAATAAAAATAACTATCAAAACATCATTTTTCAAACGAATGATAACGAAAAGCCGCTATTTAAGATTTTTTTATTTACGCATCATAGTCATCGGTGTTCTTTTTTCAGCATCACGTCACACGTCTAGGACAGTTGCTGCTCCTCCACCAACTCAACGGCGAACGGAATTCTCCACCACTCCTGAGAGATTCCTGAGGGTGGAAGAACACCAGCTGGAGATACAACGACTAAATGCACAAATCCTGCAGTCCTTTCTGGAAAGGAGTGCAGAGAGAGATAGTATTTTAGCTGAAGCTGTGGCTGCAGTGGGGAAAGGGATGCAAGCATTGTCAGAGGCTAAGAATAGAGATAGGGTGTAGTAATTTAAGTTAATATACTTAATGTATATATATATATAAAACAAAGTCGGATTTGTTACAACACATATAACTCAAGAACTGCTGGACCGATTTTCATGGTTTTTGATTTGTTGGATTTGTCTCCGCCCCGAATAGCAGAATAACTTTTAAAAGGTAGCTGTTGTGGTACTGGTAGTTTCTGTATACTTACTTTACGTGGCATTGCAACACATCCCGGGTACAGCTAGTATATAATAAATAAAACACTAAAACGGATATCAAAGCAGTTTTATTGAATGTATTATTTTGTCCATTGATTATTAGTTTTGATTTTATACATTTCCCGATGTGCCAAAAATAGAAATTCATTGAATCTACAACCATTTCTCATATTGGGAGGGCTCTCCAAGAGAGAAATGGCGAAATAAGACTTAAAAACGGTGCACAGTACGCAATGTCAATTTCAACCGCGAGGCCAACTCATAAAATTTGATGAAAGTTTGCCAGGAATTAGTGGTAATTTGTTACTATATATACCTCCATTCCTGAATTTGTTGCAAAAAAAAAACTAAGACACTATGATCATTAATAGTTGGCCGCTAGAACCGCCACTTGCCGTACCTACCTAGTCATCGCCTGTAATTAATTACACAGAAACTAAATAATGCAGATAGGCGAATGATACATCAAAATATCGGTCTTAATTTGTTGTTCTAATTGTTGCAAAAATAAAAAACGTAAATAAACAAAAAGTTATGCAATTTTTAGTTTCCAGGAATACAATTGTCTCCTTTGAACTTCAACAATTGTTTGGAGCTCTTCTAGTCTCTCTTCTTCTGAAATTGTGAATGCCTGCGCGATTGCACATGTTGTGCTAAACACAACATGCAATAACTATTTTTGCAACTATGTCTGGATGATAATTGAGCACTCTGTGTACTAACAAGCACCTAAATCGTCCTTTTAGGAGACCAATGTTTTCTCTACTGAATTGCGAGCAGTTAAGTGACGGTCATTGTAGAAAGCTTCTGGGGAATTATCTTCAGCACCACTAATTGGCGTCATAAGGTAGGCATATCCTGAATCACCTGAAAAAAATTAATAAGTATCAAATAATTATGTAGTTTTTATAAATAACTAAGTAACTACTTCTTCACCAGCATTTGTTAATGCCTCGTGGGCTTTTATACCACCATAGTTAAAAATGAAGCTATCATGAGTAGCTCCACCATAAGTTGAATCCACATTTAAAATATTTAGATTTGCATCTGTTATCTGAAAAAACATATTAAGTGAATAGAAAAAAGAAATAATAAGTAGACTAATTGAATACCTAATAGTATTATATTACAACATTGAAATCCATTTTACCAATTGCACATTTCTTGCATGGTAACCGGTTTTTTCAATGCCACCAGAGTGCCATCGACACATCCATGAGCTGCTGGAAAGCCAAACTTTTTGTAGAACCTTCAATTTAAAGTAACCACTAACATTATTAACTATCACAAAAATATAAAAATCAAAGAACAGTCACTTTAATTATAGGTACCTACTAACCTTTCTTTTAATATTTGTCTTTCTTGTATATTTTTAGGGAACCTTATATATTTTTTTACTATTGCCGGATTACTAAGAGCTTCCACTACTTCATTTATGCAACGAGATGCTGATGGTTGTGATAAATATGTCCTTATATTTTCTTTTATTATTTTCTGATAACAGCCAAGAATGACAAGGTGCATAATATCTGTGAAACAATAAAAAAATTAAGTAATCTAGATCTAGTCAAAACAAAATAGGGAAACAACATAAAGGGAATACTCCTTATTATGAACTGTTTTCGTGAGTTAGGTATGCGATAAATTATGTTGGTGTGCTTGGTTACAAGCTATAAACTGTGTAAATACTAACAAAAGGCACTTACTTTTATACGAGTTGAAAGTCCTTTGCCTCGACGTTTTGTGGGCTTTATCAGAGGCAGTAACTCATACTCTAGTTGGTTAATTAGTTCCTTTGACAATCTATACACGCTCACATAGTCGTCATCTCGGGTTAATAAAGATAAACTTCGAATTTGGATAGATTGGCGACGCTTTTCTAGTTTATCTAAAGTAT
Source organism: Polia nebulosa (assembly GCA_951329385.1). NCBI lineage: Eukaryota > Metazoa > Arthropoda > Insecta > Lepidoptera > Noctuidae > Polia > Polia nebulosa. The sequence continues at coordinate 11,564,729 of OX589606.1, forward strand.
GAGCCTCTTCTAATAAATATTTAAACAAAAACATTCTTGCCATTCTTAATCACTTTACAAAATTAAATAGTTATTGTACTAAATATTAACACTGTGACATATAAATATTATTTTAACACTATTTTTATAGGATTTCTTATATTTTCACTCGTAAAATAGATACTTATAAATTGACACTTTGAATCGGGATCGAGATCGAAGGGAGCGTCGAAGTGACGGCGGAATTACCTTACTGAATACCACTTCTTACGTCATCCCATACTTGATCTGTCAAAATCTCCCTGTGAATTTAGTTCAACTCGCTGACACACTCGCAAGGGCAGCGCTAGTGTAGAGTCGAGTTATCAACCGAGTTTTTAGAATGCCAATCAAGAAACTCACAGCGGATTCAGACTCGAAGTTTCGAATGTGCTCTTACAGAATCACACTGCTGGATCTCTAGCAGAGGGAATGCGCCATGCGTTAGTGGATGGCTCATGTCTTCGAAATTTGTTCTTGGACATGCCACTATCCTCTTGATGTTTTACTTCACCGTTTTGAAAACAGTAGTGATGCAATATATTACACAAAGTAACTCGGTAAGTCGAGGCTGTTACCACTGGGCCACCACTGCTCAAATTTCTTATAACTTTATTTTTTTTATAAATCCCTAATGGCTTTGATCGTTACACGAGAACGGAGGCTTCTAAACTAACACGGGAAGGGCGGGAACACGTCCCTTTGAGCCGTATTCTATCAAAAAATGTCATTGACAGCCCTTATTTCAATATAATGATACATTCAATACAAATATATCGTGGCCTTATTTTAGAGTTGTTCATCCCAAAAGTGGAAAACAAACACTAATGGAAATGACACTGTGTTTGTCTGACTATCACTTGTTTTTTTTAACACGCTTTTCTATGCTTCTATGTAAAAAAAAAGATGTGTGGCACTCGGAGACTGCCGCGGTAAAGCTATTGCAATCATCATCATCGTCATTGTCACCGTCACCGTCACCGTCACCGTCACCGCTACCGTCACCGTCACCGTCATCATCATCATCATCATCATCATCATCGGAGTGGGGGGTGTTAGGTTATTTTTCGTTACGGAATTTCTGGATTCGGTCTCCACGCTTAAGGCCCGCGATAGAAGCTATGCAATAGCTTAAAAATCTTAGAAGTTTCAGATTAACGCACTTTCCGTTTTCCGAATAAGCTGAAATTTTGCATACGTACATGTTTATTTAGGATGACAATACATGGTTTGCCAAGTGACGTCATTTTAAATACAATATGGCGGACTACCAAAGTTGACTTTGTTTTAATTGGGTGGAAAATTATCCATATAAACAACTTCTCCCGCTCTGGGTGGAGCGGGTGGGCGTGTCAGACTCTTACTGATTAAAACCCACCCGTGTTAATTCAGTTACCTGGGCTAGTGCCACGGTAACTTCTTGGATTACTCTCGCGGCCCAGGCAGGCATCGGCCCTAGCGGACCCCGTCACTGCTTTTTAATCGACTTTCGAAAAAGGAGGAGGTTCTATGTTCGACTGTATGTAAGTTTTTTTTTTTTTTTATGTATGTCCGCGCATTTCTCCGTCAGTTGTGAACCGATTTTCAAAATTCTTTTTCTATCCGAAAGAATATACTCCCGAAATGGTCCCATATAAATTTTATCGAAATTGCTTTAGCGCTTTTTGAGAAACTGAACAAAAACGAAAAATAGGCATATCTTGATGACGTTTTTGTGTTCTTCAAATGTTTAAATTCCACGTTCCATGTTATTGGGGATTTAAGTTCTGGGGTATAACAACTAAAAAGCGAAAAGTAAAAAACTTTTTTACAAAAAAAAAAACAACCGACTTCCAAAAAAAAATACACTAAAAATTTAAAAATAACTTTAATTTCGGAAGTCGGTGTCAAATATCGAAGAAATAAAATACAAACACCGACTTCCGAAATTAAAGTTATTTTTAAATTTTTAGTGTATTTTTTTTTGGAAGTCGGTTGTTTTTTTTTGTAAAAAAGTTTTTTTTGACATCTCTATGAGGCGCGCGTGGAACACTACGCGCCGTCGTCCCAGGCCTGGTCATTATCGAACTGCGAGTAACCTTACTTACTGCAGGGGACTTATCGCCGCAATAGGGTTGACGACTAAAAAATTCTAATTAGTCCGTCAGGTACCAAAAAATATTGGAATTTTTCTTTTGTCACTTTTACAAAAAATTAAGACGATACAGTGGGTTGAAATTTCGGATGGTGTCACAATTAAGTTAAAAATATACCACTTTTCACTGAAAAGTGACGTAACAAGCCCCCAATCTTGAACTTTGATGCGTCTTTGTAATTTTTCATTAAATTGATAAAGCAAAAATACGTGTCTAATATTTCTTGATAATCTAACTTACGGACTAAATTATTATACTAGATTTTTTTTTATCCTGTCGTCATCCCTATTGTGGCGTGCCTAGCACGATCCCCGAGTAGAGCCTCTGGCAGGAGGCGTTTGTACTCCCAAAGATGGCTAGACTAGTTAATTTTTTATGCATTCCCATGATATGGTTATCAAATGAAAGTTTGCTTGTAACTTAAAGCTTAATTGATTCAGAATAATTACTTCAAGCATACCCAATAATTTTAGAGCATTGCCAACCTTGAAAAAACGTTATAGAAAAGTGTTATAAGTATAGAACAATGTGTAAAATATTCTTATTTTTTTTTAAATTACAAATGAGTCTGTAATATTATCAAAAATATATAAAGTATAAATGATACTCTAATCTGCATACATATAACACACAGGTGTTGTCGTCAGCATGGCTACTCTTAAATCCTAAGCAAATACCACCGTATCTATAAGTACCAGGACACACCTTAGCCCGGCCATAATTAATCAACAACCCGGGACAGGTGCTCATCCATATTTAACTCCGTGATTTATGACCATACGTTCTGAATAATCTTTATTCACAATACATGCATATACGGCCTTTTAAAATTCAGCAAATGTTTTGCGTCAGGCTTATCGGATTTGGTCGTGAGCGAAAAATTGGAGTTGAAAAATATGGAATTGGGGTCATGTGTTTTTAGAAAATCTATGAGTGATGGTTGATACCTACTTGTGTTTTACTATGCCACCTTTTTTATTTACTAGATATATAATTCGAATTATTTATTATTTATTTATTAAAATTTCATGCAACACAAATGTACAAAGGCGGACTTAATGCCTTAGGCATCTCTACGTCAACCAAGGGTGGTGGAGAGATAATATGGCAGGTGGATAATCTGAAAAAAGAAAACATATTACTAAGAACAAAATGGTTACGAAAGTATATATATTATATAGTTAAAAAAACATACATATGTATTTAATATAGAATAACTACATATACAGGGTGTAAGGTACATGAACGCACATACGTGTACTAGTGATTCAGTACATGATTCTGGACCCCCTAGCGTTGGAATTTTTCGTCGGCCTTTTGCTAATATTTGAAAAAAAAAATTTTTTTTTCACTTTAAACTGTATAAAATCGTTATACCTATCTACCCCAAAGACATTTTAAATGAAAAAAGAATTAATTACATTTTTTCATTTAAAATGTCTTTGGGGTAGATAGGTATAACGATTTTATACAGTTAAAAGTGAAAAAAAAAAAAAAAATTTCAAAAATTAGGGAAAAGCCGACGAAAAATTCCAACGCAAGGGGGTCCAGAATTATGTACTGAATCACTAGTACACGTATGTGCGTTCATGTACCTTAGACCCTGTATAAAAATAATTTAAATAAAGTAAGAGATAGGGATTTTGAGACGATTCTTTTACTTGTTAAAAAAACAATTCGGCAACTTTCGCTTAAATGCATACTGACTGGTGGCTGTCCTGATATTGAAGAGAAGCGGACACCATGTGGGCGTAAGCTACGTCATCGACACAGCTGCCATTGGACAAAAAAAATATCTCTCTCTCTCGAGGGGTTAATTGTAATATTATCATAAGCATGGAATACTTTCAATAGACTCGAGCTCGGTGAATTGATTAGTGTCATCATCATCATTTCAGCCGAAAGACGACCACTGCTGGACATAGGCCTACTCCAATGACGCCATAACGACCGGTCCTGTGCTTGTCGCCATCCATCCATCGTCTTCCCGCGACCCTCACCAGGTCATCGGTCCACCATGTGAGAGGTCTCCCAACGCTTTATAATTTCAGAAGTGTTTTATTTATAAGTGTATTTCGACTAATCAATAAGTGTATTTCGACAAAATCAACTAAAAATTACAGACTTAATCTAATATTTGTAGTACATTTCTCTTTGTGCTAAAAGTTACGTGCAATCATCAAAGCGTCCAATTTATCCAATTACCCAATACCGAGAACGTCTAATATCTATCAAAATGTTCAAAGAGCTCTGCGATTATGTCATTCTGAGAACTGAAAGCTCTAAATTCCTCGCAAATGGGAGTAATATTAGATTTTCAGTAGGTACTAGGATGCCATGAAAGGTAGGCGTTACACCGGAACCTAAATTAGAACAAGTTACCGTGAAACTGAAGTATGATAAAACCGTTTTAGCAAAGTTCTGTTGGGTTGGACCGGGATATTGTCTTTAAATAGGTTTTTTTATAAAATTGTTTAACGACCAAGACATAGACAAGACATGAATAAAAAAAGGTAATAATAACTAAAAGATTTATTTTTAAACAAGTTTTTAAATTCATACACACGTATCTGTGCTGTTGACCATTTGTACAACGTCCCAAAAATATCTCGTGTAGAAATAAACTATGTTTCCAGAGTAAGACCATTTATTACATGAAGTACCGCGGAGGTCATGTTTTGCAGGAAAATCATAGGGCGTATATTAGCCGCCAAGTGACACTCTCATTGAATAAAAAATCGTAGCAAAGCGTACAAGATAAAGATTAAAAAATCCTATGTTGCGTTTGTTACAAAGAGCTTAAGGTATTTTAACGTTGTTGAAACAGAACTCAAAGTGTTTCGTATCCAAAGTAGTAAGCAAAAGTACTAAAAACGGCCGTTTTTGACACTTTTGTCTACTACTTTGGATACGAAACACTTTAAGTGCTGTTTTAACAACGTAAAAATACCTTATCCTATTTGTAACAAACGCAACATAGGATTCTTTAATCTTTATTTCCTAGGCTAAGATACGAATTTTTATTCAGTGAGGGTGCCAATTATGGGGAGGTACAATGGTGACGTCACGAAACAACGCCATCTGTTTTTGAAAAGCGATACTAAGCTAATGACAGATGTTGACTTTCGTTTACGTAGTTTATATTTAAACAGATTAGACACTGTTGATGAGTACGTAACGGTGAATAGCACAGATACGAAATTATGACAGAAGACTATCTGGAACTAATCCTGAATGTCGATTTAGGTTATGCTTACCATCAAAATTCATTTTCATCGCAACTTATTCGTATCGTATGGTTCGGTAACCTTTCAAATAATAATTAGGAACTATTGTACCTCTTCTTTTAACACTTCACTGTAATTAATTAATTTATATTTATTTATATGTAGGTTTAAAGATATTTATTCTCAAAAAAGACACAAAGTCACTTACATGAGAACAATTTGTTTACCTTATGCCAAATACTAAATAGATCGAGATATAATATGTAACATGGGATAAGGACAGGAAGAGAAAGATGAGGAAGATGATGTATATGTACACGTGTACTGCATTTGCTACTGCACGTTCGAGCGTGTCACACCCGTGGGCTGCAGCTGAAAACCAGCGTTAGGTGGCAATACCTAGTGCTGCCACCTAACATTATGCTGAGCTGAGGCCCTTTAGGCACAACGATTTTCTTTTCTTTTTGTGTGTCATTTTTACTTTATGTAATGTTGAGCCAATAAACGCAATTTTCTTTCTTTCTTTCTTTTTTTCAACTGAATCAACATGTAAAAATTTAACACCGTAACTAATAGGAAGTGGTCCTAATTTAGCTTTCAAAATTTGACCCGAACAAACAAACATTGCTAGTTAAATGAAAGCTTCATCATTCTCCTGCCCTTATCCCATTTTATTGGGGTCGGCGCAACATGTATTTTTCTTCCATACTCCTCTATTAGTCGTCATCTCTGTAGTCACCTCCTTTTTACCCATATCCTCTTTCACACAGACCAACCATCGTTTCTTTGGCCTGCCCTTACTCTTATAGCCATCCACATCCATACACAAGACTTTCCTCACGACATTTTCGTCATTCCTCCACATCACATGCCCATACCACGACAACCGATTTCCACACAACTTTTCAGTCAACGGTGCTACTTTCAGACTTCCTCTTATATACTAATTCCTAATTCTATCCATGCGCGTAACACCACACATCGCTCTTAGCATTCTTATCTCAGCTACATGCAATTGCTCCATTCATCCCTTTTGTGGCCCAACATTCTGAACCATACAAGATAGCAGGTCTGACCATTGTTGTATAAATCTTCCCCTTAAGTTTTAGGGGAATGTGGGAGTCACAGATAGTCCCGGTAACCTGCCGCCATTTCATCCATCCAGTGTTAATTCTGTGCTTAACAGTCCGATCTATTTCGCCATCGCTTTGCACGAGTGAACCGAGATACCGAAAATCGGAGCAGACTGGGAGAAGCGCGCCATCTAGCACTACAGCTTCAGAATTGGAGAGACCGCCGACATCGCAGAACATGTATTCAGTTTTGGTTGCTTGTAATATTTATATCTGTATATAATTATAAAATTCGAAGTCCTGACTGACTGACTGATATATCAACGCACAGCCTAATCCGCTGGTCATATATACATGCAATTTGGAGTGTGTTCTTTGTGAAGAGTGGGTATCCACTAAGAAAGGATTTTTCGAAATTCAACCCTTAACGGGGTGAAAAAGGGGTTGAAAGTTTATAACGGGGGAAGTACTGATTCCACGTGGGCGCTATCGCGAGCTTCTGCCAGTATTTATTTTTATTTATTTATTGAATTAAAACAGTGTTAACTAGTTTCTGCTAGTTAACACTAAATGATCGAATTGACTACATAAATTAGTATGACAGTTTTAGAGAAGTAGCTACACACGAAAAGATGGAGATTACTAGACTATTTTCCTCTCGCTCTTACTCTCTCTACGAAACGCGGAGATTTCAGGTATTAAAAAAACTTTTTAACAATAAATTAAACCGACGAAAAAGAACATTTAGAGATGTAAAATCAAAGTTTTATCATTTGTCTTAGGCATTTTCTGATGATTTTTGAACTGAGATGCGGTAACCTCTTAATTTTATATTTTACTAGATTACTCGCGTTATTGGCCGTTAAACCGTGAACTCAATTAATATGCTCATAGTAATAGACATAAAGCCTCCTACTAAGTCCGCATGTTATAACGGGTGACTACGGAACCCTACACTGAGCGTGGCCCAACACGCTCTTGGCCGGTTTTTTTTTAAATAGAAGATAGATAGAAAATTTTCAATCGTATTTATTTACATTTCAGCTTCCCGCCACTTGTAAAACAATGCAGTTGTCCAACCAATGCCCAAGACACTCCAGATATTGGGTAGGATAAATCCCAATGTCTCCGTTCAATTTCCTCAAAGCATTCCTATGTTTGTCACGTTCAGACAATTGGCTACTTCAGAGATAGTTGACTCCACAGAGGTTGGCAGCGACTAGAAACGCCATTGCTAATTATTTACGTGACTCCGGGTTTTCTGAAATGACGTACACCAGGTGGCAGCACTGAGGCGTCTGGGTCAGACACTTGTCAAAAATCTTCAGATAATGTAAAAAATGACATTAGCTAAATTGACGTGAACGTCAGTTTACGTCTTTAAGTTTCGACCAGACGGAGCCCGTCATGGCCGATGCTTGCCCAGGGGTCGTGGATAAATTCAAAACAGAGTTACCGCGCCCCTGGGCACTCAGGCAACTGAAAGAACAGGGGTGGGTTTTAGTTAGTAAAAGTCTGACACGCCTTCATTCACCAGCCCAAGTCATTGGACGATTTCCCAAACCACAAAAAAAAAAGTTGAGTGCCAAATGCCTCCTAACCCTTAACTCATTGTATCCCACCATACCTAAAATAAATAAGGTGGGATACATCAGTTGTTCATTTTCGTGGGCATAAGCACTATTGTTGAGCCTGCAGGGCTCCATGGGGGTTCCTGTGGCTGTGGAGAGCTGTCTCACTCGCTGGCTGCGAGGTTGTCGTGTACGCAAGTGTCACTAATTTACATGGGTAGTATTACAAGTAAAACTAGTGGAGGAAGGAACGGCACTCCGAATTATATTCATTATTAATATACATGCGCCCTCTTCCACAGGCGAGATAAAACTAAACTGTTTAAACAATCTCAACGTTCTAATAAACTGTTCTACCCACCGCTTCTTCTGTTACCAATGTAGTAACCTATATAACAAAATAAACGGAATTCTTAATATATACGTACTACCAAAAAATAAATGCAAGACAGTGGTACAAGATTGGTTGCAAAAGCTCGATTACACCTCAACGGAAAATTTACTCGAATGTTAGGTTACGCTTGAATTCTCAAGCAGTTCATAAACAGACACGCACTCTCACGCACACGCAATCAAACATTCACACACCCACACAGACCCTTATACAAACCCTCTCACTCTACTTCCATTAAACATGCACCTACAACAAATACACACATACACACGGTCATTGTGATGCAGCTTTAAGTGGCGTTATTATTATTATTACTAATATTATTTTATTCTTCTAAAATTGTAATACATATAAATTCAATAAGAAAGATTGAAATTTAAATGGAATTGTAATGTTAATTAAATTCAACACAACTGTAACATCTGTATCATGAAAAGTCCTTTTTAAATTTTACATACCTACCTAAAACGGTCACTGTATCTGATAGATCGCGGGTTGGGGTCCTGGTGATCTGTAATACAGGTGCTTTGCGCCTACCTCAGACACCAGCTCCTCAAGAACTAAGTTGTTAAGTATAGAAGTATTGAAACTGTTTATTGTGTATATTCTATTGTTGTGAAGAGGAATAAATAAAATATTATTATTATTATTCTAAACTTAATATTCGAATGTCTCTCCAAATGTTATAAGCTGCCAGCAAAACCCGGTTCCCACATGCAGTCTGTAGGCTGTGTATATGTCGCAGCCATCTGGTTGAATTCGCCATTCAATTAGGCGCCTAGGCCGTTCATTAAACGCTGGCATTCAATTAAATGACTGAAGGACAACAAGCCAAGTCGTTGAACGCAACGTTTAACCAGGTGGCTGGATGTTGTCTAGTCATTTAGTTAAATTTGACATTGATTAGTTTGTGATACCATTGATCATGATTGTGTATTCAAAAGGCATTGTTAGGATGCAAGAGCAAGCGTACCGAGTTCGGGACATGGAGCACCCTGATTCGGTTAGGTTAGGGTCGAGGTATTTTTTTTTAAAACCATCGCGGGGCTCCGACTACGCCTTTGAATAAAATTTAATCACTAATAATTAATAGTTTTTGAAGTGAAAACTTCTTTAGGCGCGTTGGGCATTTATGAGATGGGACAAAACTATTGAACTCGCGCGTCATTGTCACCGACCGTCGTAGCACTCGTAGCGGATTGTTTTTTTTTTATGCATTTAGATCGAATTGATCTTTCTACGAGGTATTTTATAGGGAGGCCAAATTTTGGTTATTTTTACGATTGGACTTACCATTTTCGAGATATTTATGATTTTATATCTAATAACCCGTCTCTCTCCCTTAATAACCCCATCTTTCATCATTTTTCATTTTACTTGAAGTTTTGAATCACTTGGCGTGTTGACTATCAACACGCCAGGTTGTTAAACGTTGAGTGATCCTAGTTCAATTAACTTCTTCTTCTTTTCGTGTCGATGATACATTGTTTGTGCTTATACAATCATACTGTTTGTGCCCAGAAGGTGGCCACGTTTATTGCTTCAGTGGAAGCTTTACTCAGGTCTTCCAGGGTACAGGTGAATGGACATTTTGGGCACACCAGTAAATGTGTCATAGTCTGAGTAGGAGCACCGCACTCGCACTCAGTATTTGAGGGATCAATTATCCCCCATTTCGACAAATTGTACTTGCAACGGCCTACTTGGGTACGCAATCGATTCAGCGCTTTCCAAATGGGCCACTGCAAATCACGACCGGGGGGCAGGTGCTCCTTGGGCCCAAGAAAGTCACGTGGTGGTGGGCACTGCTCTTGCCACCGCTTACTCCTCTCCTTAGGTGTGCTGTCCTGGATTGCTTGTGTCGTTCTCATAAAACTTTTGCGACTTTTTAATCTACCCGTAGATGTAGAGTGGTCGTAGAGGGGATGCCGGGAATCGGTTTCTTGGTTCTTTTTTTCCAGTTCAATTAACTATCGGCATAGCCATTTAATTTAATGCCGGCGTTTAATGAACGGCCTAGGCATCCAATTGAGTGGCGAATTCAACCACATGGCTGCGACATGTACATGCGCCACAGTATTTACAATCATCATTCTCCTGCCCTTATCCCAATTTATTTGGGGTCGGCGCAACATGTCTTTTTCTTCCATACTCCTCTATTAGTCGTCATCTCTGTACAGTATTTACAATATGCCCACTATTATCCTGTGTAAGTAAATCGGTGAAACGTACTGACACGGTTGGTTTAAATGTCAGCTATAACATTAGGAAATGGGGAAATCACGTTAATATAAAATGTTGATTCTGAGCAAAATTTGAATAAATGACTTTTGATTTAGTGGAAAGTTTTGACGTTGGCATCTGTAGTAGTGACCACTTCGGTGTCTCTTTGCTCTGTGGTTGATTCCTGCTGGATAGGATCCAAACTGCCGTCTGCAGACTGCGAGACGCCGGATTATAGAGATCTTGTTGCTACGATAATTTACTGTTATTAGTTTGTTATCGTCGGGACTACGGGTTTAGTGCTGGTCTATAGTCTAGCCAAGTAATGTATTACACTGGCCTAATACATTACTTGGCTGGACTATATACCATCCAGATTGGCGAAAATTTGATTGAATTTAGTAGTTAAAGACAAAATTCTTGATTTCTCATTTTGATGTTACGGTGTCCATAAAAATGTATTGCTAGATTTACCTAAGTTGATTGGCGTTTAAATACAAATTATCTATGTTTAACAATCAATATATAATAATAATAAACAATCATATTGGGTGACAATCGATTGACCTTAAGAAAGATACAAGAGAAAAGTGGTAAACTGGCGCCTTGCATAACGAGGCTCAGAGGAAACTCAGGCTCACCAGGGATGTTTCTCTTACAGCCTTTGCACAGGTTCCGAAGTTTTTTTTAAAAGGTCACAGGACGGATTTATATAACAATCATAAAGATATATATTTGAGACCCTTACAATAAGCCCTTTCATTTGATATGTATCACGGTACAGTTTGAAAAACATTTATTTTTTATTTTCTAGTTTGTCCCCCAATTTTATTATTTATTGGAACAAAGTTCCTTATCGCGCGTTGTGAAAGGGGGCTAGACGGAAATTTTTTTTACGAAAAGTTGTCACGACAATAATGAGGCTGTCCATCCAAAAAGATTGTGTTGGAAAAACAATCTAATAAAAACTTCTTGTATTTTTGGTGGGTAGGTACAAAGTTTGCAAGCAGATCAAGCATTATCTAACCAATTTCGTGTGTTAAATCTAGCGGAGCTTGGAACAATCTAAATTATATTTGTTAATAATAAAAAAATATTATTATAACTTAAAAAAAATAAAATTTTATTACAATTACTTCACTAATTAATCGAAAGGAACTTCGTTCCATCCGGGTGTCCCTTGACACCTCTCAAGTTTTTTTATTTACGTAACACGTCTATGTTTGGATCACAGAAGTTTATGTAATATAGGTCTAGTAGACTCGGAGCAAACGGGCTGTGATAGATAGACAGACGCAGACAGACAGACGCACGAGTGATCCTATTAAGATTCCGTTTTTACATTTGGAGGGTCAGAGCCCTAAAAGCAACTACCCTACAAACACGTCTCTTTTCACGCAGTCTGATGCAGTTGATGGCATTTATAAACCTACATAGTTCAGTATAAGATTTGATGACACCAACTGCATCACACTGCTTGTAAAGTCACAAGGTTACAGGGCTTGGCAAAGATTTATAAGACATACAAATATCTTTTCTTCCTTTGGCTAAAAATGCGCCGTTCCTGGGGCTACGGGAGCCGCGAGGAAAGGCTAGTTTCAAATAAAGTAATAACAATAGAATTTGTTGTTTTCCCTCTGTCGTTCAACAACTGTAACTGACACTCGCAAAGTTAATTTAGTAAATGTCTCGATGTCACGAGCCTCCGCTCACGAAACTGAAGTTAATTAAAGAGCCCATGTTCCTTTTATTTACATTTTCTTTAAAACAGAATGAATAAAATATTTCGCACAAAAGAAGGAAATTTTCGGCCATCCCCTTCATTTTCTGTTCTGTTATTCTTAATGACGCATGAAAACGAGATAGTCGGTTTTTGGTAAAAACATTAAAATAATAACTGGTTTGTTGGTTATGAGGTTACTCGAGTTGAGCAGCAGTGTTAGATAGATAGATAGAATACACTTGCACCAAAACAGTTATACGCAACTCGTATCCACTAACTTATATTTATGGGTACAATGGCGGTCTTATCGCTGACAACAATATCTGCCAGACAACCTTTAGATGGACTGAAAGAACCTAAAATATTATCTGCGAAAAAATCGTTTGGGATTTTTCAGTGGCAACCCGATCTTTATTTTTATGGGGTGGAAAATCATTAAATAACTTCTCCCGCTCTGGGTGGAGCTAGATGAGTGTCAGACTCTTACTGACTAAATCCCGTCCTTGTTCCTTTAGTTACGAGTACATATGCCAGGGCCGTGGCGACTCTCTTTTGAATTTATCCGGGGCCGAGACAACCCGGGAACTAGATTTGTGCCCAGTGGATGGCAATAGGGTCTGACCCTTTTTATTACATAGGACTTAAACATTACTGGCGAAAGTGTGTACTATAGATACACCTGCGCCTAGTTCTTCCAGGAATAATGTACGTTATTAATATACTATGTTTGTTGTAATAGACTTGTATACAGGGTGCCACGGAAGGGTAGCGGATAAATTCGTAACTAGGGCACTCGGGCAAGGAAGAAACAGGTGTGGGTTTTAGTCAGTAAAAAAAAACAAATAAAAACTTTTTAACAAAAAATTCAACCGACGAAAAAGAATTAAAAAGCAAAAAATAAATAAATCTTTTGAGTCTTGAGTATTGAGCTTAGTTACCTATATAAAATATCAAATTTTATGTTAACTAATTTTGAGTCGGCGCCAAACAACAATCTGATTATTAAATATCTAAATTTTATAGGTACGTAGAAATGAAGAAGGCTAGATGTAGGTAATTAATCATTTTATTATGGCGCTGACTCAAAATTAGTTTACATAAAATTTGATATTTTATGTAGGTAAATAAGCTCAATACTCAAGACTTAAAAGGTTTATTAATTTTTTGCTTTTTAGTTCTTTTTCGTCGGTTGATTTTCTTGTTAAAAAGTTTTTTATTTTATTATTTTTTGTGACTTGCATCATCTTTTCATACTCTGAGGCTAGTTTCTAATCCTTCATCATTCCTCTTGGCACTGAGGTTCCCAGGATATTGACTAATTGCTAAATGTACTAAATATAAAAAATATATAAAAATAATAAATCAACTAAAATTTAAAGTCTCGAGTATTTCAGTTATGACTTTATAAGTCTATCACTTAGATATTCGTTTACCGAGTAGTAACTTTTACTTAGAAAAAATTGTCTAACTTTTAAGTTAGATTTTTTTTTGAAATGAAACTTCTTTAGAATCGTTGTGATTTCAAACCGGATGCAACGGAAAAAAACGACAGGTAAGAGACACAAATAGAACATTGATCCGTAACCTAATAACAATAAGGAGCAGAATGGCGTGTACAAAAAATACTTCCAACAAAACCTTAAAAGAAAAATACTTGCATAGAACATTGATCTGTAACTTAATAAAAATAAGGAGCAGAATGGCGTGTACAAAAAAATACTTCCAACCAAACCTTTAAAGAAAAATACTTGCTTAGAACATTGATCTGTAACTTAATATAAATAAAGAGCAGAATGGCGTGTACAAAAAATACTTCCAACAAAACCTTAAAAGAAAAATACTTGCATAGAACATTGATCTGTAACTTAATAAAAATAAGGAGCAGAATGGCGTGTACAAAAAAATACTTCCAACCAAACCTTTAAAGAAAAATACTTGCTTAGAACATTGATCTGTAACTTAATATAAATAAAGAGCAGAATTGCGTGAAGGGTCGACGGAGTAGGGTCGCCAGCCGAGTAAAATTCTTTGAAGTCTCAAGTCTTGTTGAAAGGAAAAATACTTGCATAGAAGTTTCACTTCTATCGTGTGTGAATCGCACACACACCTTTTTTTTTATTAAAAAAAAAACGTTGCCCTCCACTAGGAATATTCCTGTATCGTGGGTGCGTTCACAAACATGTAAATTCACATACACAAGACACCCAGACCCGGAACAACTATCTGCAGGTCATACAAATATTTGTTCCGTGCGGGGATCGAACCCGCGACACGCAGCGCAGCAGCCGAACACTCAACCACTGCGCCAACCGTGCCGTCAAATGATTGAAGATGGATTGGCTGTGTTATAAAATATGGTTGTAAAAGTGGTGAATACTGTGATGACTGCTAATAGAGATGTAAATATGAAACAAGAAGACGTGCTGCTTATGACATAGAAAGACAAGGTCGGAAAAAATATCAACCCTGATTAAAGAATGAAATAATTCTAATTCTTGGGAGAAATTGCTACGGGTTATATGAGTTGTCAATGAAATGATTGTTGGACGTTAGGAATGAACAACTCCATCATCTAGAGTGGACCAAGTTTACTTAAGGTGCTATTAACTGCCAACGACCTTGAGTGGTTAGCTTGCGTTTTCTGTGCTGACCTCACGTAACGCGTCGTACGTCCACCCAGTAATAGGACTCGCCCATCAAGGGGCGCTGTCCGAAATTAGACGCATTATTAATTTATTATACATAAAAAACAGGTATTATACTAAAATATAAATAATTAAATGATCTTTAAAATGGTGAAGGTTTCATAGAAATACGCTTTATAGTTTTTGCGTGATTCTCAATTTTTTATCCGCGTAAGACATAACTTTACAAATTAATTACAATATGTTATAAAAATATAATTTTAAATATTCACATATTAAAATACGAGAAAAATTGTTTACTGTAACATATATTTGTTTCAAAGAAATAAAACTAATTGTTTAGACGTGATCTTCAAATAAACATCATTAAAAGTCGTATAGCTGCGCCTTAAAAGTAAACAGTAATGAAATAATATATAATGACAGCACAGTAACAAACGTACCATACTGAACACATCTCAAATAGTAGGTATCTCCGTTATGACAGCGTTAACAGCCTATTTAACGTTTACGATCACGTTCACGTATTCATTTTAGAGTAGAAGTGATAAAATGAGAACAGAAGGCTCAATGTAGGCCAATATCATTTTATGGTAACAAAATCAAAACGAACGAACGTCAAAGTTCTACATACAGACAGTCCCCCAAAAAGGCCCGCCCGTCACCTCTTCCTAGTGTTTTAGCTGTGAAGAAGTGCCCAACAAACTCCCCAGCAACACATCTGTCTGTTAAGTTTGAAGAACTTGAATCTAAATAATTACATGCAACAAACCTATAATATTTGTATGTAACGTAAAACAGTAAAATAAAGATATGTCATCTAAAATATAATCATAAAATTAAATTATGCGCCACGTGTTAGATAGCACACTCAATATTGCCATTAAAAACGAACTCAAGCAAAAACACTAAACCAAATTAAATAAACCTCCCTATATACATAACTGGTGTGCCTGCTTACACGTGCAACGATAGAGTCTAATGCTAAAAGGCTGTGATTCGAAGCCACAAGTAATAAACTAGGGCCATTACAGTAAAATTAGTAAACAATTATTATATGAACTCATATAATTTGTCATAACCATAAGCTAATTATGGAGGACAAAAGCATTGTTGCTTTCAAAATCTGCAAGCTGAACTCTTACCACCGTACTAACAGGAGTCTGTTTTCTGATAGACACAACCGGGTGTCTTTATAGCAAGAGTGAACAGGTTAATTTTTGGCAAGCGTGATCCATCGTCGACCACATCATCGCTTACCAACAGGTGAGATAGTGGTCCAGCGCGAGCTCCTCAAGTTAAAAACAATAAAGTTAAAAAAATAGAGTTAAGTTACAATAGTAAAAACCAACACATTTTCCATAAATTTTACGAGATTTAGCTATGACGTAACTTTACAGCGCGTTTATTATTAGATAAGGAGGTTACGTTTTGTTTGTTTACACAGGTTAGTATCAAGTGTCAAAACAAATTCGAAAAATAAAGGACAAACCAAGTGCCACATCACTAGAAAAAACCCTACTCAAAAGATTTCAGCACACTTTTGACCCTTCCGAGACTCCTCATGCTCGCAATTTTAGTCTATTCAGGTTATGAAGACAGGGAATTATGATTGTCGTGCAGACTCACATAACGCGTAAATTTGCCATGAAAAAGCCATTTCACCTTTATACAACAAACAAAATAATCAGTGCTGTCATGTACACTTATGAGCCAGACAGAATCTGCAAATTGCCAAGTGATTTTAGTTAACAAACCTTCTGCATTTCTGTAACTCATGATTCTATGTGACAATCGTTTCTATACGAGTATTGGGGGAATTTCGCGAACATTATATCTATTGGATTCGCGCCCGAATGGACTAGTCTCTGCGGCGCCTGTGGGTAACATTTGAACAATGTTTTGTAGTGCCGATACGCTGCTCTGCGGGTTTGAGTAGGAAACGGGTTTAAACTCGCAAAATGAGGGTAGCAGAGGGTGGTATTTACATAAGTAAATAAAGTTTCAACTTGGGGAATGGAAAAGTGAAGAGAATATAAAACAGATTTTTAAATTTTACATTACTTTTTTCAGGTTTTGGTACTTGTCTGTGACACTTTCGCTTTGCGCAGTAACCCAGATTTATATTATCTATTATTTTATAGCTTAAGTTTATTCCCGAATAAATAAGAAGTTTATGAAGAACTTTTCCGGCAAGAATTTTTTTTTTCTGTTAGAGTGGAAATATCTTAATATAATATAATTTCGATTAGAGCAGAAAATTATTAACTGATTAGCATAAAATATATTGAGCCCTAGTCAACTAATCTAAAAGTCACCAAAACTTCGACGCACGAGGGTAGAAAAAAAAATATTTCGAGAAGAAAATTCTATAAAAAAAGTTTTTAATATAGAAACCTGCCTTTGTTTTTCACGTACAACTTTCCCCAGTGTAAGTAACAATTCATTAGGTTTGTTTACTTGTTCCTGATTTATTACAGTTGTTTTAAAGAAAAACGCCCTGAGTTTACACTTCCTTTCCGATATTGTTTGAAGTTTCGTTTTATTTTACGAAGTTAAGAGGAGTTGGTTTTTTGTAACTTCTCTAATGATTTGTGGTGTACTTTCATATTATAAAGGTCTGTAGTAATGATGATGTTTTGTACCTTTTAGGCATTTTTTAGGATTCCGTACCCGAAGAATCCAAATCTAGCACTGTTGCTGTCACTCACGTGTCCGTCTGTCCCTCAGTATGTCGTCTGTAACAAAATTTGATTCCGAAGAATTTTTTAACTTCCTACCTTGTTGACCTACGAGCTTGTGGTGATAGTATTTATTATAAGCCTTATTTTATAATTTCGTGAGAGTACCACCATTACCATCTATTTATCATTATAAAAGAACTTAATTATGTAGGCATCAAGATAATAAAGGCCTCTCTAAGTAAGTAAGCGTTCAGTTTTCCTAGTTCTCTGTTTGATTTTATAAATATGCAACAATAATTGAAATTACTATGTTTATTACAAAATTAGGAGAAAAGAGAACGAGGGATATAATGGACATAAAATGTATGAAAGATGAACTCGGTAAAGTCTTGTCAAAACATGACGAAATAAAAGAGCGATGGATTATTTTGAAAAGTTGATGAACGAAGAGAATGAATGGAATGGTGTGCTCAAAGAGGTACAAGTAAATATGGGTATGGTGAGAGAAATTAGCATGGATGAAGTAAGAAAGACAGTTCAATGTATGAAAAATGGAAAGCCCATGGGCCCTGATGACATACCAGTAGAAGTATGGAAGTGTTTAAAAGAGGATGGATGTATGTGGCTGACTTTATTTTTCAATAAGTTGTTGTATGAAGAAGTGATCTCACAAGAATGGTGCAATAGTTCGTTAGTGCCCATCTTCAAGAATAAAGGGGATGTACAGGACTGCAACAACTATCGAGGGATAAAGCTCATGTCACATACTATGAAAGTATGGGAGAAAGTGATAGAGAAAAGATTGCGAGAGGAGAGTGAGATTACCCCGAACCAGTTTGGCTCTATGCCAGGTCGAGGGACAATGGACGCCACCTTCGCTCTCCGACAATTGTGCGGGAAGTACAGACGTGTGCACAAGAACTTGCACATGGTGTTCATTGATCTTGAGAAAGCGTATGATAGGGTACCTCGGGAGGTGTTGTGGTGGGCCTTGAGAGAGAAAGGTTTGCCTGGGAAGTATGTTGAGTTGATTCGTGCTATGTACAGACCATCTAGTACCTAAGTCCGGTCGCCTGCTGGCAACACCGATGAATTCAGTGTGGCTGTAGGCTTACATCAAGGGTCGGCTTTAAGTCCTTACCTCTTCCTGTTGATTATAGACGCTCTTACGTCGGAAATACAGGAAGAGGCACCCTGGTGCATGCTGTTTGCCGACGACATTGTTCTGGTCGGTGAAGATGGACATGAGATCCAGAGCAGATTGGAGAAATGGCAACAGAAGCTGGAGTAAGTTGGCTTGAAAATCAGCAGAACCAAAACTGAATACATGTTCTGCGATTTCGGCGGTCTCTCCAGTTCTGAAGCTGTAGTGCTAGATGGCACGCTTCTCCCAGTCTGCTCCAATTTTCGGTATCATGGTGCACTCGTGCAAAGCGATGGCGAAATAGATCGGACTGTTAAGCACAGAATTAACACTGGATGGATGAAATGGCGGCAAGTCACCGGGACTATCTGTGACTCCCTCATTCCCCTAAAACTTAAGGGGAAGATTTATAAAATAATGGTCAGACCTGCTGTCTTGTATGGTTCAGAATGTTGGGCCACAAAAGGGATGAATGAAAAGCAATTGCATGCAGCTGACATGAGAATGCTAAGAGCGATGTGTGGTGTTACGCGCATGGTTAGAATTAGGAATGAGTATATAAGAGGAAGTCTGAAAGTGGCACCGCTGACTGAAAAGTTGTGTGAAAATCGGTTGTCGTCTTATGGGCATGTGATGCGGAGGAATGAAGAAAATGTCGTGAAGAAAGTCTTTTGTATGGATGTGGATGGCTATAAGAGTAGGGGAAAGCCAAAGAATCGTTTCTTTGGCCTGGTTTGGACTGTGTGAAAGAGGATATGGATAAAAAGGGGGTGACTACAGAGATGACGACTAATAGAGGAGTATGGAAGAAAAAGACATGTTGCGCCGACCCCAAATAAATTTGGATAAGGGCAGGAGAATGATGAATTGAAATTACTGTGTTTATTATTTAGAAGGCAAAATAAAGGATGTTTTAAACACCATTTTGAAATTCTTAACCATACGAGTACCAGGAACGCAGCGCAGAGAAGAGGTTTTTACAGAAGCTTTTCTAGAAAGAATTTATCCAGTCTAGTGTTGTTTTATTTTTACCGTAACAAAGCTTCGCTCTTTAAACCTAGTCTTCGGAGTACGATACCGACGTTACGCTTCAGTAGTTGGAAAAGAACTTGCAAATAAAGTATTCGAACGAAGTATTTGTGTAGTTGCAGACTTGTAGAGAAGATGGAACGTGTGGAAACTGATATTATGTAGACCTTACTTATTTTTCTTAGCAAAAAAGATTTTGTTAAGAAACCTTAGTCATGCTTGGGAAATTAGTGAAAATCGTAGAACCTAAATCTTCATCATGTAAGTATTATAAATTTATATCACCGGATAGTTGTAAACACTGTTATTTTATGAAAACTTACGTAAAGGGGAATGCCCATCTGCCATACAAAAAAATGCCTGGAATGGACAGAAATTACCAATAGTCCTTAATTCTATTTGGAATAAAACATGTATAGCGAAATTATTCTTGAGTTTGTTTAACTAGGGTAAAAATATAATGATCACTAAATATATTTAACTTGATATCCGCTTATATTTTTACGGAAGTCGTGTTTATTTGACATGAGTAAGTGACATTCAGCCAAAGAAGAATCATCAAATAATCCATATGGAATTATTTTACACATTAAGTGTACAGTTATCATTAATTTAGTATTTTACGATCTATATGTACCGTAAGTCCAATTAAAATAATATATGCTTGTCAATATTAATTCAAATCAATTATTTTATAAATAGAAAACGTATCTAGGCTGTATGAATCACATGTCCTTTGCTTTAGTGACAATTAGACATTACTGTTCATGTCAAATAAACACGACCTCCATATAAATATAAGCGGATATCAAGTTAAATACATTTAGTGATCGTTATATTTTTACCCTAGTTAAACAAACTTAAGAATTATTTCATTATACCTATTTTATTCTTAATAGAATTAAG
Source organism: Polia nebulosa (assembly GCA_951329385.1). Lineage (NCBI taxonomy): Eukaryota > Metazoa > Arthropoda > Insecta > Lepidoptera > Noctuidae > Polia > Polia nebulosa. Next base: position 11,585,501 of record OX589606.1, read on the forward strand.
GACCATTAGTAGTTTCTATCCGTTTCAGGCATTTTTTGGTATTCCCCTTTGTAAACTCTTTATTTTTTAAAAGACTCGGAGACTCCTATAATCAAATTTGGATGAGATTTATTTCATTTGAAATAAATAATTTCAAACACAATAAATTTCATAATATTAATATCGAGAGTTTTATTTTTATTAGAGATGGGTTTGCTCTTGACTCTAGTCTAGGTCACAGGTGACAGAGACAAAGTCGACGATGGAACGAGCCTACCCGGAAGAAGACTGGTCACTATAACTATACACACAGACTATAACTGTACACAGACGCAGGCAGAGAGTTCCCGGCGAGCAGTGGGTAGCTCGCCGTCCGATCAGCACCAGGCCCGTGAGTCCACGGCGCGTTGTGTTCCACGCGCGCTTCAAAGCGATGATTGTCAGCCACCACTGACGGGGCCCATCGTGGCCGGTGCCTGCATGCCTAGGGGTAGCGAATAAATTCTGAAAATGAGTTACCGCACCCCTGGGCACTCAGGCAGGGAAGGAACAGGGGTGGGTTTTAGTCAGTAAGAGTCTGACACGCCCTCCCGCTCCACCCAGAGCGGAAAAAGTTACTGGATGATTTCCCATCCCACCAAAAAAAAGTGTATTCCTTAGTCTCCAATTACATATTTTGGTTTTAATGTTAACAATAATATAGCAAGTTTTCGCATTAAACTTTGCTAAAATACTGAACTGTTGATTAAAAAAAAAATTTTTGTTTCAGAATGTACATGAACGCTTCTACTTACCCCCTAAAATATTTGACCTTTCTATCAAAATACAACTTCCTCCAACTCATCTGTTACAGCCATCCAAAGACTGTCAAACTTATCTGAACTTCACCAAACTAATCTTTAAAACTCTCATCGCAACGGTCCTGTTATCAAAAGTTTACGTTTTCTCCGTTTTACACAAAATCTGGCAAATAAACAGAAAGGCCAAGTTGTTGCAGAGTTCTAACAATTAATTTCCAATTGTTTACTAAGTCGGCTAGTCTGGGGTGTTATTAAAAGTTTTCTGCTTGTCACGAGCTTGCCAAGTCGACATCAGGGGCTGACGAAGAGATATTGGTGGTGTTAATAAGGTTTTGGGAAGATAAGTTATTGTTTTCCGTTGTTTTGTTTGGTGACTTAAAAAGAGATCACTTGAGTAAGAGTTGGAGTTGGTATGCATTGAAAGATGATCACAGCAATATTAATTCTTAAAGTAATGATGAATAGCCTGCCCTTCTACGAGTAGTTTTCTATTGTACAGCACTGCTGGCTACATTACTGTTGTCAAATGCTGTGACGAGAATCTTATGTCGATAAGGCGCAGTTATACGACTTCTAATGATTTTTAATTGAACATCACGTCTAAACGACTATTACTTTGAAAAAAAAAAAAGTTACTCTTGACAATTTTCTTCGTAATTTGATATGTGAACATTTAAAATTATATTTTTATTATATTTATTGTTCACGTTTCAGTGCTATATGTCATCACTGGCAGCACGCACTGGTCATGGACTTTCGTCTTGTGACACTATGGTATATGAGATGAGAAGATAACGCGCAGCTTCTCGAACGCTGCTAATCAGAGTCAGATTCGACTGTTGACCTCTTGTGCTATGTATAATACTTAGTTTAAAAATACTGATTCCAAATAAAGCATTATTATAATTATCACTAATTTTGCAAATAGAAATAAATATGTGGATGAAATCCTTGGTAAAAAAAATATTAAGATAACCTAATGGTAACAGAATAAAGTGAACAAGTGGTAAACTGAACTAAATTTTACTAAGAAATTGACGCAGACAGTTCAGACGCTTTGAGGAGGCAGCGTCAAGTTTCAAACAACTAACTTTAGAAAGATGAAATCATTGTTCGAAGCTTTCACGTGTTTCACATCTTAAAATACTTTTAGTAGGTATATTCTTTTTCGTCGTCGTATCAATCAATGACTCCAAAATTAAATGTGTTTTGACCAAAATTAAATGTGTTTTGACCAAAATTAAATGTGTTTTGACCAAAGTTAAATGTGTTTTGACCAAAATTAAATGTGTTTTGACCAAAATTCTGCCGCGTCGACAGCGTTAACATTGTGCGTTGGTGGTGTTGTAACACAGAGGGCATGACAGCAGGTGAGGCATTGTTTGGGACTTACCTCCGCAATTGCATTGTGGCTCATTGGAGTAGGTACCCCCATCCGACAAAGTTCCTAATTAATATATATATCTTATTAAAATAGAACAAGCACAGAGCAGTGGTGGCCCAGTGGTAACGGCCGCGGCTTACGAGTTGTAGGTCGTGAGTTCAAACCCAGGCAGGCACGGTTGTGGATAAACTCGAAACAGGGCAGGGAACGAACAGGGATAGGTTTTAGTCAGTAGGAGTCTGACACGCCCTCCTGCTCCACCCTAGAGCGGGAGATGTCCTTGAATGATTTCCCATCCCACAGAAAAAAAAGCCCAGGCAGGCGCTTTACTTTTTGTAAATTATTTCATTTCCACTGCTCTCAAAACGGCGAAGGTAAACATCGTGAGGAAAGCTAAATGTCCTAGAACCAAAAATTCGAAGACATGTAAAGAAAGAAAGGAAAAGAATTTATTTGCCACAAATTATCGACATACACAACAATATGATTTTGCTAACTTATTACCTTTTATTACTTATTTTGCTTGGGCCCGCGTGGTGGATTACGGCTAACACCCTCTCACAGAGGAGGCCTGTGCCCCAGCAGTGGGGACATTAAAAGGCTGATATGATGATGATGAGAACAGGCATAGCTGTCATTTCACACCTGAAGAAGTTCTGGTCATATCAGGTGGATATTTCTTGTTATTGCTATTTCTATTTTAGTAGGAAGATAGTAGGCGTTTTGTATTATAGGGCCTTATTGTTTAAATCTATCCATTAGCTATAGGCTAAATAGATTAATTGACTCCGTCTAGAGTCGATAAATAAACAAATAGGTCAAGGTAAAAACTAAATTGAAACCTAAAGTCAGGAGAACTTCGTCGAAAAATATTTTTGGCAAAACATACCATTAGAATTTTACTTACAAATTGCCGACTCACAATCATTTTATTTGCCGAAAACCTGCTGGTTGTACAAGCAAAAATAAATGTACCTAGGAAACTTTTTCGCCTAACGAATAGATTGCTAGGATAGCTATGTATCGGCCAATTTAGAGAAGTGCCTGAAATTCGGGTTCGCTGCCAACTTTCAAATTCAGCAAATTGAAATTTTCTTGCCAGCAATGTGTTTTTAATTTTTGTCTGCACGTTTCTGAAAACGTTTCCTGAATTAAATTGAGGAGAAGCGTGGTTGAATAATAACAGCCATGTGGTCCGATCTTCGAGGTTAAGCTATGCTTGCCGAGATCGGTCTGTGAATGGGTGACCAACCATTAAATATCTAGTTTCCTCCGTGGCTTGCAGAGCACGTCAAGCCAATAGCCCGGCTGTCATTTTTAACCGACTTCCAAAAAGAGGAGGTTCTCAATTCGTCTGTATGTTTTTTTTTTTTTTTTTTTTTTTTGTATGTATGTTACCCGATTTCTCCGTCAGTTGTGAACCAATTTTCAAAATTCTTTTTTCATCTGAAAGAATATACTCCCGAGGTGGTCCCATATAAATTTTATCGAAATTGCTTCAGCGGTTTTTGAGAAACTGAACAAAAACGGAAAATACGTGTACCTCGATGACGTTTTGGTGTTCTCCAAATGTTTAAATTCCACGTTCCATTATATTGGGGTTTTTAGTTCTGTATAAGTAAAAAGTGAAAAATAAAAAACTTTTTTACAAAAAAAAACAACCGACTTCCAAAAAAAAAAAAACTAAAAATTTATAAATAACTTTAATTTCGGAAGTCGGTGTCAAATAACGAAGAAGTAAAAATACAAACACCGACTTCCGAAATTAAAGTTATTTATAAATTTTTAGTTTTTTTTTTTTGGAAGTCGGTTGTTTTTTTTTGTAATTATTAAACATCTTTGACAGTCGTTGAGGATAGTCAGAGGGCCTAGTGTGAGTTTTTTGATGCATTCCGCGCGTTTGTGTACCTAAGCGTTCGCTTATGTCAAATCGTGAAAAGGAAAAAAGAGGTTACCCGTTACAGTCACCAGGCAGCGCTTATACTGTTTTAGTACAAATGTACAGAAGCCAGAATCTGATTCCAGTCTTACCAAGGGTATCGTATTATTGAGGGAGTCAGCGTGGAGGTCAGATAAGCAGTTGCTCCATGTAAAATACTTGTATTCAGCAACATAGTCACTTACCATCAGGTGATATAGTGGTCAAGCGTTAGTTTAACGAAAATAATGATTTTAAAAAAATATGGCAAGAAAGCTAGGCTGATTGCCTGAATAAATTTTAAATAAATGGATATCACATGTCACATCATCATCTTCCTGCCCTTATCCCATGTTACTTGGGGTCGGCGCAACACGTGTTTTTCTTCCATTCTGTCCTGTCAGCCGTCACGCTATCACTAACTCCCTTTTCTTTCATATCACTCCTCACACAATCCATCCATCTCTTCTTTGGCCTCCCTCTTCCTCTCCATCCATCCATATTTATATTCACTACTCTTTTAGTTACATGTGTTTTGTCCCTCCTCTTCACATGACCATACCAAGATAAGCAGTTCACTTTCAACTTTCTGTCACTGGCGCTATTTTTAAACTACCTCTAATGTACTCATTTCTCACTTTATCCATTCTCGTTACTCCACACACCCATCTCAACATTCCCATCTCCGCCACATGCAATCTTTTCTTATCCGTCTTTTTCACAGCCCAACATTCTGATCCATACAGTACGACAAGTCTAATCACGGACTTATAGATTTTCCCCTTCAACTTGAGGGGCATCTGTTGGTCGCAAGTTGTTCCAGTGACCTGTCGCACATTTCATCCATCCTGTGTTACGTCTCACCATGATAATGAATATCACATGTCACATGTGTGATGACATAAATCACACTAAGTAAAGTTCTGCCTGGGTTTGAACCTATGTCGTACAACTCGTAAGTCGGTGTAATTACCAACGGGCCACCACTACTCCCTTTCTTTGAGGCGAAACCACGGGAGAAATTTAGAGACTCCTTAGATAGTTAGTACAGTTTTTAATAGTTACTATCAATATGAGATTAAAATGCCACCGGTGACTAATTAAAGTATGCTTATATCCGTAAATTTTACCAAGTAATCCTAGCTGAAAACTTTTTTTACAAAAAATAGAACCGACTTCCAAAAAAAAGTTGGTTCTATTTTTTTTTTAAGTTTTTCATTTTTCACTTTTTTTTGGGGTTGCTCATTAAATTGTGTTAGCAATACATAGACAAACGATCGCAGTAATCGCGAGTCATTTGCTGTTAGTTATTAAAGAGTTCCACTGTCTATATCCGAAGATCGTCATTAGATCCTAATGTATTATATACTTATACCTTCCTAGATAAATATGCATTTAAAAAACCCCATCCAAATCGGATCAGGAGTTTTCGAGAAAATCGCGAACAAACAAACATACATACATACATACGGGTCGAATACAGAACCTCCTTTTTTAGAAGTTGGTTAAAAAAAAGAACGATAAACGATAAAGGTTTGTATGTATAACTTGTCCCTGTGCTGAGTCGGGGCGGGTCACAAGGGTATCTAATAAACCAGACAAAGGGTGTCTAAGGGCATTCACCCCCTTTACAGACTGCAGGCTTAATCTAATGAAATAATAAGTCATTGCCTTGTTCTTTTGATAGTATATTAATGGCTTACTTCAAGTTGCTCAGGTTGTTCTTTCAAATGCCTTTTTTAGTGACTGCTGGTTAACTGGTTAAGGCGCTATTAACTGCCAATGGCCTTGAGTGGTTAGCTTGCGTGTTCTGTACTGAGCTCACGTAATGCAAAGCACGTCCACCCAGTAATAGACCTCGCCCATCAAGAAGCGCTGTCCGAAATTAGACGCATTATTAATTTATTACACATATAATAAAACAACAGGTATTACACTAAAACACTTAGACTAAATTATAAATAATTAAATGATCTTTAAAATGGTGAAGGTTTCATAAAAATACGCTTAACCCCGTCAGGCCCTGCGCGCGTCAAATGTCAACATCTGTCAAGCCTCGTTGACATTCGGCCATCGTGTAACTACAGACTTTGTCACGCTGGACACTAAGATGTTAATAGTTTTTGCGTAATTCTCAATTTTGAATCCGCGTTAGACATAACTTTACAAATTAATTACACTATGTCATAAAAATATAATTTAAAATATTCTCAGATCAAATTACGACGGAAATTGTCTAAAGTAACTTAATTTTTTTTCAAAGAAATAAGCTAGTCGTTTAGACGTGATGTTCAATTAATAACCATTATAAGTCGTATAACTGCGCCTTAAATCAATTCTTAATCGTTTTAAAATTGCAATTTCTACAGGCTTCTGCGAATCACTTCGGCTGAGAGAACTCTGAAGGTGGCAAAAGTTAGGTAGATATAGATAGTATATGTACTAGTAAGAATCGAAACTACTCATATTATTAATACTAATCACTGAAAGTTTTAAAAATCGTTTTTTTCTTTTACGGTGTTTAGGCTACTTTTTAGGGTTCCATAGTCCTAACAAGGGCAAGAAACCTTTCCACTGCGAGGATCGCCCAGAGGACATGGTGGAGCATACGGTGGAGGTTTGCCCCGCTTGGGCAGAGCACCGCCGTGTCCTCGTGGATGCGATAGGCGGCAGCGACCTCTCGCGCCCTGCCCTGGTTCAGGCCATGGTACGGAGCGAGACGGAATGGGAAGCCGTCTCCTCCTTCTGCGAAGCAGTAATGTTCGCGAAGGCGGAGGCGGGACGCGTGAGAGAGCACCAACAACGGAGTCGCCCTCACGCTCTCAGCAGCAGCCGCCTCAGGAGACGCCTCGGACTTCCAGCGCCGCGAGACGATCTCCGGCCACCCTAGACCTGGGCCTGCGGATGGCGAGTAATGGGTAGCTCACCGTCCGATCAGCAACAGGCCCGAGAGTCGACGGCGCGTCGTGTTCCACGCGCACCTCAAAGAGTTGTCAGCAAGAGACGGGGCCGTCATGGTCGATGCCTGCCCGGGGGTTGAGGATAAATTCAAAACAGAGCTACCTCGCCCCTGGGCACTCGAGGCAGGAAGGAACAGGGGTGGGTTTTAGTCAATAAGAGTCTGACACGCCCTCCCGCTCCACCCAGAGCGGGAGAAGTCATAGGAAGATTTGCTAACCCAAAATAAAAAAAAAGTACAAGAAACCTTTATAGTTTCGGTATGTCCGTTTGTCCGTTCGAGGCATAGCGTAGAGACTGTAAGTACTAGAAAGCTGCAATTTTGCATGGGTATAATATTAATTACACCAAGATAACGAAACACTAAAATTTAAAAAAAAAAAATATAATTATAATAAATAATATTATTATATTATTATTATTATTCCGTTTATTCATTTTTTAAACATATTAATTACATTTTTAAATATTTAAATATAAAGGATAAAAAAAAATATTTAAAAATATAAAAAATAGTAGTCCACCGGCATCGGGAGCAGGGTCCAAGCTACCGGTGGTTAGGGCTCCAGAGACAGGAACCTCCTCACAATGCGAGCCGTATCAAGGAGTACTGCCTTCTGAATCAGGCCCCTGATCCAACCGCGCAACGACAGCTTCGACAGGTGGTCGTCGAAGCTTTTAGCCATCAGGCCATTGGCGGTAACGACTATCGGCACAATGACAGCCGAGTCCACATTCCACATATCGACAACCTCGTGTGCCAAGTCAAGATATTTAATTTGTTTCTCTTTCTCAGCTTTCACGAGGTTCTCGTCATGTGGGATGGTGACATCGATTATCATTGTGCGGCGCGCTAATCGGTCTATCACCACTATATCCGGCTTATTGGCAACAATAGTCCTGTCAGTGATGATAGACCGATCCCAGTACAACGTGACATGGTCATTTTCGAGAACTGGGTCGGGCACATACTTGTAATACGGCACCTCAGAATCCACAAGTTTGTATTTTAAAGCAAGCTGCTGATGAATAATCCTGGCCACTTGGTTATGCCTGTGCAAATACTCGCTGTTAGCAAGACGAGAACAACCAGAGATAATATGTCTGATGGACTCACCCGGACGGTGGCATGCCCGACACACGTCAACCGTCCCGTCCTTCATGATATGCCTCCGGTAGTTATTCGTCAAGATAACTTCGTCCATAATCGCACAGACAAAGCCTTCAGTTTCCCCGAAGAGGTCACTGAAACGTAGCCAGGCCACGGACGCCAAGAAATCTACATCAGGCCCATGAAGGGCCCGATAAAAGCGCCCGTGAAGCTCCTTGCTTTTCCATACCTCCTTGCGGTCATCAGTAGTGAGTATTACAGGTTTGCGCCAGTTCTCTTTAGCCATGGACAACGGGGTGAGTCCCTTGTCCACTGCGACCACATCGCGGTGCATACCCACGTCGGTTTCAAGAAAATATTCTCTGAGGCTGCACACCTCGCGGTTGTGGAGAGTTTTCGCATTTAAAAAACCTCGACCTCCACATTTCCGCGGGATGTACAGTCTCATCACCGATGATCGTGGGTGATGCATCCGGTTTGCGGTCATCAGCGTACGGACCCTCCTATCCAGGGCGTCTAGCTCGGTCTGAGTCCATTTGAGTATGCCGAAAGAGTACATCAAAACCGGCATGACCCAACCGTTGAAGGCGCGCACCTTATTTCCGCCTGACAAAAGGCTATTAAATAGCTTTTTCAGGCGGCCAAAGAAGCGCTCCTTCAGCGATTGCTTCATGTCAGTAACGTTAATGCCTAACGCTTCCGACATACCCAAATATTTGTATGTTTCGGTCGAGGAGAGGGATCTAAGGTTTATGGAATCCGAGAGTTGAATCCCTTCGGATTCCATAATCCCTCCTCCCTTTACATGCATGACTGCACATTTGTCCACACCAAATTCCATCCTGATCGCGCTACTGAAAGTTTCAGTTACCTTCAGTAACTCCATCAGTCGCAAATTGTTGGGGGCAAAGAGTTTCAGATCATCCATGTAAAGAAGGTGAGATATGGCCTGACCACCTCTTCTCAACCGATAGCCCAGGCCTGAATCCTCCAGCAATGTGCTGAGAGGATTCAGGGCTAAGCAGAACCAAAGTGGACTCAAACTGTCGCCCTGAAATATTCCCCGTTTAATCCATATAGGTTCATCACTCCCCTGGATTGGTCGACATCCTGGATAGCGAAGGACTGTCTTCCATTGCCCCATACATGACCCAAGGAAGGTGCGGAGAGTTGCATCTATTTTGTACAACTCTAACACCCTCATGAGCCATGTATGTGGAACAGAGTCGTAGGCCTTCTTATAATCTATCCAGCATGTCGACAAATCCTTGTGGGATCGACGAACCTGCTGGCTTATGGCCATGTCTATGAGGAGTAGCTCCTTAGTACCGCGGGACCCGTTCCTACATCCATTCTGAGAGGCAGACATAATTGAATTATTCTCAATGTGCAGATTAATTTTTGCTCTCAGGATGGATGTAAGAAGTTTATAGACCGTTGACAAACATGTAATCGGCCTATAATTCTTGGGTTCCGCGGGACTACCTGTCTTATGGAGCAGGTGGGTGACACCGGTTGTTAGAAACTGAGGCAGCGACCCAGACTCTAAGGATGACTGGAATTGAGATGCCAGGAGCGCGTGTGAGCTGCTATACCATTTCAGCCAAAAGTTGTGCAGTCCGTCCGGTCCCGGAGATTTCCAGTTCGGTAACGGACGAACCGCTTTGGCTACATCTGATGGATTAATGGTGATTTTATCCATTTCTGGTATAGCGTCACACGCGCGCTCGACATCACGCATCCAACCACCCTCAGTATGACAGACGGGCACCGACCAAATGCTGCGCCAGAATGTACTCGTGGTAACATCATCCGGACGGCACCCGTCAGTCACATTTTGTTCAGGTCGTTCCCAAGCTCTATATACCCACCTCTCATCGCTCTGGAACATGCGATTCTGCGAGTACCGGTCAACTCGCCGCTTATACCGCCGAATACGGTTTGCCCATGCACAAACTTTCTGCTTCAGGAAGTCGATGCGCTCTGTGACACGGGACATGTATTCTCGAGGACTAATTTCAGTCCCCGAAAATGCCCGCCTCACAAAGCGCATCACACGTGGTCGTGTATTGCCCTCCCTGAAGCAGAGTAGTTTGCCGATGAGTACCCTGGCCCCATCGATACGTCTCTCGATCCTGCATTGCCAGGCTGGTGCAGCAGGCTTTGGCCGAATAGCTCCTTCACTATTCGGAAACTTCACGTTGGCCAAACGACATGCTGCAACAGCCCCGCAATACAAGATTGAGTGCGTATCAACGAGGTTCTCGCTGCTACCAAAGATGTTTTTAAGCAGCGAGTCCAAAGCACACACCAACGCCCTATTTTTTTTGTGCATGGGTAACCGTGGTAAACGGGGTCTAAGTTCGGTCGGAGTGGATCTATACTCGCGAAGCGCATCCTCCAGTGCGCTCCTCAATCGATCGTTGCACTGGCTACTTACCGTGACAACCCCATCATTTCCCTCATCACTTACGTTAATGGCCCGCGCTGGGATTGCGCTCCTAGCGGGCTCTTGTACCGCGGTCTGTGTCGGGGTCGAGATGATAAGGTTGTTCAGTACCTCTGAGCGCAGCCTATCAAGTGCAGCATCGTCCAACTTGTGGTTACGTTGGATGACCCGCACCTGATCCGACAATCGTTGTGCCGAGACGTTGACGGTTGGTTCCAGGTCCTGGAACAGAGACAGCATCCTGACACGGTACGCAGTGAGGTTAGTTCCCCCCTCTGTAGACCCATAATATGCGCGCATGACGTTCTCGTTTATGGACTGAGTCCATTTCATGCGCTGCACACAACCACCGGTAGCGGGGATCCTGCTCGGTGCCAGTTGGCCCTTAAGTCCCAAGCTGTTCGGTGGCCGGCCTCTCCCCTGCCGACGTACAGGTGTTGGCGACGTCGGCGGGGAGAAATACTCGTCGCTTGAGCTCGACGCGGCTGCAGCCGCCGGTAACACTGGTGATCCAAGAACCGGCGGCGGCGAGGCGGAGCTGAGCGGCGAGTCCGGGGGTGAAAGGCGTGCGCGACGGGCAGCTGCTCTGGTCAACATTTTATTTATTTCATTCCATTTTCATTGTTGTTTTCCTGTAAGCATAGTACGTCGTCGTTGACAGACGTCATTCTGTGCAACTGTGATTTCTTGATTTTAATTTTCTTCTTTTTTGTTTAGGTACTTTATTTGTTTGGTTTTCTTGTAATTTTTCAGTTTGGGCTTCCTGTATGGTAATATTAAGTCCGAAATTGGGTAAAAAAATGGGTTTTTACGATTATAAATGGAATAGAAAAAATATGACTTGTGTTGCCAGTGGGTTGCCAGGTTATTATTATTATTATTATATTTATAATATATATTTTTAAAGTAAAGTGGGTTTTTTTATATTTCGTTAGATAGATCTTTAAAAATAGTTGTATTGTGATTGTTGTTGGGTTGTCACGAATATTATTCGATGCTGTGATTCGTTTGCGAAATATTAAACTTTAAGTGATATTTTTTGTTTGAGTAGAGCATCCCTCCGCTCAAAGCTAAACAGTTGGCTTGAAAAATCTAAAAAAAAACGTGATGACAACCATCATGTAGGGTGTAACGGAAAGGTGTGGTAATATTTTATGAACGGGTTCTGCCCATAGAAATGAACAACTGTCTCTAAGAAAAAATAAAAAAAATCCCAATAAAACTGGACTTTCCATACAAAAACTTACGTTATTATCAGCTGATCAATATTTGTATGGGAGGTATTTTTATTTTTAGAATTTCCTTAGGTTTTCTTGAAGAAAATTTTTTTTTGGAAGTTGGTTCTCTTTTTTTGTAAAAATTGTTAGCGTTCGCATCATTGACATGCTGTAAGTAGCAGAACGTGTAATAATAAACTTTAGTCAAAGTGAAAAGTTTAATTTGTGTTTACTGTGCATTGTTTAAATTGTATTTTAGATCATCATAGTTTTAAAGTTTTCACCAAAGTCGGCAGTCTTCACGACTTTAGGGTTTCGTAGTTCTAACAAGGGCATGGTCTATACTACTATAGACCATGCCAGAAGTTGTTGTTCAAGTATTTCAGCACAAAGAATTTTAGCTCAGCTTGGCTCACTTGATTACCTTTTAAGTCTAAAATATAATAAAATAACATCTAGAATCTACTTCGTCTAGACACTCGGTGTGCCAGACAGAAGATGTAATAACTTGCACTGGATTATTTTACAATTTCTAGCTCATCTAGCTGCTTTATGAAATTGTTAGACTAATAACAAAGAGATGATTTTTTTTTAAATCAAGTTTTTTATTCATTTTGTGTGTAGGAGCAGTGGTGGCCAGTAGTAATGGCCGCGACTTACAAGTTGTAAATCGTGAGTTATTTCATCACCACTGCTCTCAAACACGGTAAAGGAAAACTTTGTGAGGAATGTCCTGAAAGAGGCATGTCCTAGAACCAAAAAATCGAAGACATGTGACATTCACCAACCCGCATTGGGCCCGCGTGGTAGATTACGGCCCATACCCTCACAGAGAGGAGGCCTGTGCCCCAGCAGTGGGGACATTAAAAGGCTGACGATGATATTTCATTTTGTGCTTTTCAGCGGGCAGCATTAAATCCGCTTTTTGTTTTGTTATTTGGATGCACCGCAGCAATCGCACTTTGATTTTTCGTGAGCCATTTTTAGGAACGCAGCTAAAAGCAAAAATATCGCATAGAATTACACGAAACCGCAGCTGGTGTGTGGTTCTAAAGCTTTTAAAGGTCCCTGCAATTTACTCGGGGTTTTTATCGACGTTACATATAAATAGAAGCAATGCACGTTGTCTGCCAGACAACAGACATAATAGAAAATCTATTGTTCGCGGTCACCGGTGACCTACATGGCGGTCAACGTGTTAATATATACCTGTAGTTACGATTCGTTATCATTCACCCTTTTTTAACTGACTTCGAAAAAGGAGGAGGTTCTATGTTCGACTGTTTATTTTTTTTATAACACTGGCTTCACTCGCGTGAAATTAAAATACTTCTCCCATTTTTATCGACTTAGAAAAAGTTTCTATGTTCAACTGTATGTATGTTTTATTTTTTATGTATGTCCACCGATTTCTCTGTCAGTTGTGGACCGATTTTTAAAATTCTTTTTTTTCCGAAAGAAAATACTTCCGAGGCTGCCGAGCAATTTCAATAAAATTTACATGGGGCCAGCCATGTAAATTTTATCAGAATTGTTTCTGCGCCTTTTGAAAAACTGAAAAAAAACGAAAAATACGTGTACATAGATTACGTTTTGGTTTTCTCCAATTACGAGTACGTTTAAATTCCACGTTCCGTTTTTTCTTTTTCGTTTCGTGTTATTGGGGTTTTTAGTTCAGGGGTCTAACAACTAAAAACTGAAAAATAAAAATATTTTTTATAAAAAAACAACCGACTTCCAAAAAAGAAAATACACTAAAATTTTCTGCGCCATTTTCCTAATTTTTTAATTCATAAGAACCTTCTCCTGACAATAACAAACACAACAAATAAAGAATTAGTGAAATCGGTCCATTCGTTCACGCGTGATGCCTGACCGAGGAAATAGGGATTCATTATTATATACTGGGTGTAAGGTACATAAATGCACATAAGTGTACCAGTGATTCAGTACATGATTCTAGACCCCTAGGGGTCTAGAATCATGTACGTTGGAATTTTTTGACGGCTTTTTCCTAATTTTTTAATAAAAAATTGCGTTTTATTTACATTAAACTTTATAAAATCGTTATACCTATCTACCTCAATGACATTAAAAAAAAAATAATTAGCTCGCTTTTTTCGCAAAAAAACGCAATGTAAATAAAATTACAAGAAGCTCCCTGCTCAGCTGATTTCCTAAGTTCACTGGAGGTCATCGCGGGCGCAGTAGGTACGCACGCAACATCGGCTAAAGACCATGAATGATGCTCATACAGACCTATGAATCTAACAGACGCGACACGTTAGGCATTTTAAGTGTCTACAAAAATTGATATGCCATTGACTACTTTTATTTGAACTTATTTTGAGGGGAGGTTATTTTTAAAAAACCTTCATCGAAATAAGTACAGAAGATCTTAAAAATAATATGTTACAGTTTACTGATAACGTATGTCGTTATCATATATATATATACGAGTATATTCTTAGATAAATTTTTGTTATCAACAAAGTTAAGTAATACAATACAACAACGTTACTTACTCATTTCGTTAAAACCACATTCCTACATTTCGTATACCTACATCAATAATCGTATAATTACTGAGTGAGTAGGTAGTAGGTACAACCTAATGCGATTATACAGTCTATCAATTTTATTGATCTATGCGGTCTGTCAGTGGGCAGGGCACATTGCTCGCAGAACAGATGGTCGATGGGGCTGAAAAGTTCTGGAATGGCGACAACGTTATAAAATTTTATTTCTTTAGCATTTCGCCGACGACGAATTTTCGTCACTTCCTTGTTTACGTTCATCGCAAACGGATGTGCAGGTGGTCGCGAATTTAGGTTGTTATCGTAAAGTTATCAAAAACATAAGTTATTTTCTGTGTTTCTGTGTTTTTTGTTTTTCTTGTTGAGTGGTTTTGAAACAACACCTCAGTGCCCAGGAAAATGCTCATGCATGAAGCACGTAGGCGCCTCCCTTGTAAGAAATGAACGAACTTTAAGGTGAGTTGGTTCATTAGTTAAGTACACGGTTGCCAACCGCTTCCCCGCCAGAGGTTTTCGTGATTGGCGAGCGGCAGAGCTGTACCTACGAAATTTGGTCATAAACCATCATCTAAATGTAAATCACCAAGGTCACTTCTATAGGGACGCGATGGGCGACCGTGTAGCAGGCGCTTTATACCTACATTCCTGGAGCGCAATATAGGTACTTACAAGCTTCTTTATTATTATCTATCCTAATCTTTATCTAACCTTATCTTCAGTATTCCTAAGGGATTAAAAATGTATGTGATGTAAATGTTGTCGTCATTAGAATAAACAGTTAAAAGTGCCACGGAACATTACATGGTTCGATGTGCAGCATTCGCAGCATTTGTCGTTTTTTACGCACGTATGCGCTTATGTCTATTACTCGTAAGTATCTGATCTACTTATTTATCACATCGATCGGAAACATCGACGAAAATGCAATTCATGTAGGCACATTAATTGCGAAGCGTTGAGATTGCATTGTTCACAATACATTGTGTGCTTGAAAATGAAAATTTTTGTAATCCATCATTACCGAGATTAATGACTATAATAATTTTGTTACTGACATTAGGTGTAAACTTTTCGCGAAGTTTGTGGTATCTTGTTCCTTACAGCCTGTACATAGATGTGCTATTTCAGACTATAATCTATATTTGTGCTAAATTGCATATTCAGCCTTCCCGTCGTGTTTGAGTAACAGTATTTTTGCGGCCTACCCAAATGTCCTTACTTTGGTATTGTTCGTCGGTTCGTTGAGCTCCTCAAAGTTCTGAGTTGAGCTTCACGATAACTGACAAATGCTTACACTGTCTGGTAGCTCAAGTCCACTCGAATTTGCGTGTTGCTTTCCTCAAATGCTCATCCCAAACACAAACGTACATGGTTCTCATATGATTTGACCAGTACATATTGTATGGATTTGAACACTTTAAAAGAGACTTTGACCTCTGAGTTTGTTTCGGTGTTTCTTTTCAGGGTAGTCAGCTAGGAAACACCGGCCTCATCTAGCTAAAACTGACAAAAAAAATGTTGACATGTAAAAGTGTTGTTAAAACCTGCTTACAAAATAAAATCATTTATCATATATACCATTCAAACTTTCGCATTAATCTAATATATAAAAAATCTTGTGTCACATTGTTTGTGGTTGCACTCCTCCGAAACGGCTCGACCGATTTTGATGTTTTTTTTTTGTATATTTGTTAGGTATGAGAGTAGGTCATAAAGTACTTTTCACCCTCCAACCCCCACCCCCCATTTTTAATCGTAGAACAACGTTTACCGTGTCAGCTAGTAATATTAGAAGGATTACACTAGGCACCAATGCATTTCATTCGATCATTAAAAATTAAAATTTAGTTACGTAGATTCTAAATTAGTTCTACAAACAAGCATACTAGCAAAATGGCTTCAACATTTCACTTTTCTCGTTTTTTAGGTAAACTGATTCTCTGCTGGGTAAAATTTTGATTGGGTTTCCTAAAAACACGTCTGCATTTGGCTATGGAAACTTGAAAATGCTAGCTTGTTCTCTTTGTTTTCATTGCGGGAAAACTGCAAATATTGCCGCAGTTTCTCTCTATTTTAGCTGCGAACGCTTATCGGTTCTGAGTACCTTTGCATGTTGTTGTGAAAGCTACCAGGAGCTCAGAGATTACAGGAACTCTAGGCTAAGTGCCGTTTTAGTAGCGATATCGACTAAAAAGTTCAAAATGTTTGGGATTCAACCCTGCACCATTCACTCAGAGGGAACCAAACCAAAATGTGACATTTCGACTGCACTTATCAAACATATTGGACTTTTGGCATTCACTAGCGTTTATAGAATAACAATTTGTCGAGGCCCTATAGGAATTTAATGAATAGGAATTATTTATTTACCATTCAACGTGGCAATGCTGTCAGCTTTCTGGGAACTTTTCCCATTGACAGCGATGTGAACGAATTTTTTGACGCTCTAGGAGTTCTACACCTCCCCTTTTTATGCCGCTTGTACATAATTTTATTTATTTATTATTAGATTGTACCCTAGACACTTCGTAATTGAATGGTTTGTATTTATATTGATTTATAAAGTTTTCATCGACTCTGTTTCACGTTTCTAAACCAAAACAGAGCACATAATATGTCCTCTATTATATGTTCTCTCTATAATAATTATGTTCTCTATTTTATAGGAAAAATTTCAGTTTATAACCATAATTTTCAATTGAATTTTGTAAAAAAAAACAAAGTTTGCTCTCGCCTACGGTAAATTGAAAAACGGTCGTGGCGTTTGCTCTGCGCTCGTCCACGAAAACATTAAAATAAATATTTTTATTCATTGATTGAACGTTCCAGTTCCCTCCAATCTGTCGCACTTTGGCAGCCATTTTGCTTCGATTGTGCATTCGATAAACTTCGACTATTTTTATTTTGTTTGAAGTGTGGGTTTTGCAAAGCTTTTGTTAGCGTACGATGCTGTTGACTAAATTGTTTTGTTTATTTGTTTTTAACCGATTTCGAAAAATAAATAAAACACTAACAAAACAATTAGTTTAACAACAAGGTTCTATGTTCGACTGTATGTATTTTTTTTTTACGTATGTCCACCCATCCATACGCACAAAGCGTTTTGAGAAAACATTCATTGCACGTACGGCTAGAGAGTGGAATTCTCTACCGGAGTCTGTGTTTCCTGTAAGATACAACCTGGGAGTCTTTAAGTCAAGAGTGAATAGGTTACTTCTAGGCAAGCGTGCTCCATCTTCGACCACATCATCGCTTACCATCAGGTGAGATAGTAGTCAAACGCGAGCCTATCAAATATATAAAAAAAACCGATTTCTCTGTCAGTTATGGATCGATTTTCAAAATTATTTTTTTATTTGAAAGAATACACTCCCGAGGTGGTCCCATATAAAATTTATCGAAATTGCTTCTGCGTTTTTTGCAAAACTGAACAAAACGAAAAATACTTATACATATGTAGACGTTTTGGTTTTCTCCAATTACGAGTATGTTTAAATTCCACGTTCAATGTTATTAGGATTTTTAGTTCTGGGGTATAACAACTAAAAAGTGAAAAAAAAACTGTTTTACAAAAAAAAAAACCGACTTACAAAAAAGAAAATACACTAAAAAAATAAAAATAACTTTAATTTCGGCAGTCGGTGTCAAATAATGAAGAAATAAAATACAAACACCTTTGGTAATAGAGACGCATTTTATTTTGAAGTGTAAAAATTGGTTGGTTGGTTGGTTAATAATTGGTTAGATCTTATGGTGGAATAAAGAAACTCAAAAACTTGCATACATATCTAAAGCTTGAACACATTACTCTTTTGTTTTGGGCAGTTGTGTAAATAAAACATGGTATCCTGACATTTTGATTCAAAGAACTTTACATTATGGTCGGCAAGTAGGCCGCACGTCAGTGCTAACAAACCGTTATAAGCAGAGGTCGGAATTAGGTAGAGTTATTTATTTACTTACACTGATTTCATACAGCGAAACAAAAAAGTGGATATGCCTCAAATCCCGAGATTAATTTTAAAGAGCAGAAAAATCCCGTAAATAATTAAATAAAAAAGCTATTTACTTTTACACAATTTAAACCACTGCACGCGCGACGTTGCCAAATTTACATCAACGACATTGGATATCCGAAGTTGCAAAATGCCAATGCACACACGCGCGATGTTGCCACATTTGTAGTTCACACAACATAGCTTGTGAGAACAAAAGAAAACAACAGAGGTTTTTATTATTATTTATTTGTAATATTGTTGGCCACACGGGATTGTCCATTAGAAATCCCGGGAAGATCCATATTAGTATCAAAATTTCGATGCAAGCACATAAATAACTCAATTCCGACCTCTGATTATAAGCTAACATATTATTTTATTGAAGTTCCGTACCAACTTTACGCTAGGCAACAAAGTTAAAGTGTTACTTCCTACGTTTGGTCAACTGACTTGGCTGACTTTAAAATAAACTGAAATTCACATCTCCTAGCAAAAAGCCGAGTTCACAGTTCAATAGTTTAATCAAATGAAATATCGAGCATATGCTATCAAAACTTAATTAAAACTTCCATAAATTCTCTTCAGGTTGGCTAACTTTTTAATAAAACTTATAAAGGAAAAGCAAATGAACCAGGGCGCTATAAGTTACTGGGACTTGGAGGCTAGATTACCTTATCGTACACCTGGTGCCGAGAGACAAGGAATATTTTGTGGGTACCCTTTTTTGTTATACAGAATAACTTTCATCAAGGTTAGAAACTACCGACTTATTTGGGTAGGTTGGCAGTTTTGTTTCGACTAGTATTTTCCAAACTTTCTGCGGTCGGATCGCAGACTTACCAGATGTGACGGAATATCTATTTTATATTGGATTAGTGGCATCTGACTTCTGGGTCAAAACTTTTAGTAATTGATACCTACTGATATTCTAATTAAGAAGTGTGTCAGGTTTAAGTATAATTTACCTCCTTCTACGAAGCAGTGATGCTCGCAAAACGCGTGAGAGAGACTCAACAGAGACGCCCTCACGCTCCCAGCAGCCGCCGTAGGAGACGGCCTGGGCGTCGGGGGTCGCAAGCCGATCTCCAGCCCGCGCCTACGGTGGCCGGAGATCGGCTTGCAACCCCCGACGCACAGGCCGTCTCCTGCGGCGGCTTACGGATGGCGAGTAGTGGATAGCTCGCCGTCCGATAAGGACCAGGCCCGAGAGTCGACGGCGCGTAGTGTTCCACGCACGCCTCAAAGAGATGTCAGCAGTATCTGACGGGGCCCGTTAAGGCCGATGCCTGAATTTTTTGTTTTTATTTGGTATATATCATCCAATGACTTCTCTCGCTCTGGATGGAGCGGGAGGGCGTGTCAGACTTTTACTGACTAAAACCTACCCATGTTCCTTCCTTGCTTGAGTGCCCAGGGGCGCGGTAACTCTGTTTCGAATTTATCCGTAACCCCTTTGCATGCATGCATCGGCCATGACGGGCCACGTCATTAGTTGCTGACATCTCTTTGAGGCGCGCGTGGAACACTACGTGCCGTCGACTCTCGGGCCTGGTGCTGATCGGACTGCAAGCTACCCATTAGTCGCCGTCCGCAGGCCCGCGCCTACGGTGGCCGGAGATCGTCACGCGAACCCCGACGCCCAGGACTTCTGCTGCGGCGGCTACTGCTGGGGGCATGAGGGCGACACCGTTGCGTCGTATTGTGGCGTGCCCAGGCCGATGCCTGCCTGGGGTCACAAATAAAGAAATGGAGTTATCGCGGCCCTTGGCATAGGCAACTAAAGGAACAAAGGTGGGTTTTAGTCAGTATACTCGTATGTCTGACACGCCCTCCCGCTCCACCCTGAACGAGAGAAGTCATTGAATTTTTTTCCAGACTCCAAAATAAAAGGTTTATGTACCTAAGTATACTTGTCTGATTGCAATTTGAATTCATGTTGGAGAGAGAAAATTGACTGAGAATTTTTATCACTTAATATATCGGAATATTCTACAGAGGCTTGCATACACCATAACATTTATTATAACAGTAGGTAGGTATACACTTAATTGAAAACTCATTATTCATTTCATATAGTCGCATGCACAATATCTCACAATTATTATGAAAATTTCTTAAACGATTTTCTCGTGAAATGATTGCAATTATGAAAAAAAAAGAATGTCATAATATAATGGTATCAAAAAATAAAGAACTTAATATTTTGTATCTGTGAAACTCTACTTTAGCCTGAAGAACTGTCAAAAATTGGCATTAAAGTAGGGTTTGACAGTATCACGTTCTTTACTCGAAACAATCATATCAAAACTGTATGAGAAAATTAAATCTTACGTAAATGTAACATATTCAGTAGTGCTTATAACTATTCAGCAATTTTCTATTTCCAAGAATAATTAAATAACTGAAAAGTAAAATATTTTCACCGAAATTCAAGAGTTCCTACACTACAAATTACAAATTTCAGCAGTGGTTTCGTACAAATTGAAATATGTAACACATTTCGCTGTGAATTTAAGCTCTGAATTTCAGTTCTTCCTGCAAATAGAGCTCATTAAAATGTGGGTCTTCAAAATGTTGCATAAAGGAGTAATCTCTCTGTTATCTTTGTAACATTGTAATATTTCTTTTGCTTCCTTTGCTACTAACTGAGTTCTTGACTAATAATTTTATTCAGTCACTACTAATTATTTCATTTATAAAACTACGGTACTTTTTAGGGTTCCGTAACCGAAGTGTCCAAACGGAGCCCTATTGCTGTCACTCACGTGTCCGTCTGTCTATCTGTCCGTCGTCTGTCACACAGGTTTTACAGCCAAACGGTTGGAGCTACAATCTTCAAATTTTCACAGTATAAGCATCTTGTTGACCCAGTCATACAAGTAGTCAACCTTCTGAATAGAATGAGTGATTATTTGCCATCACCAAATATATTTTTAATGGTTTATAATCATAAACCTTCCCATGATAACTCAGCCTATTGGTGAAGGCCCGCCCCAGCTTCAAAAGGTACAAATTATACACCTGAAGCTTCCCATGATCATTCAGTCTATTGGTAAAGGTACAAATTATACACCTGAAGCTTCCCATGATCATTCAGTCTATTGGTAAAGGCCCGCCCCAGCTTCGAAGGGTACAAAATATACACCTAAACCTTCCCATGATCACTCAGTCTATTGGTGAAGGCCCGCCCCAGCTTCGGAGAGTACATATTATACACCTAAACCACCCTGTAAGAGGGCGAGTAATCCATTATAGCCCAGCGTGGGTTTATGGTTTTCAATGTTGTACACGCTAAAGTAATAACAGCCGCACGCTCCATCGGGTTAAGCTACGCTTGCCGGGGTTGCTACATGGATGGGTGACCATCTTTAGATACCGAGACTCCTTCGTGCCTCGGAAAGCATGTTAAGCCGTTGGTCCCGACTATCAATCGTGGATCTTTAACAGTCGTTACGGGTCGACAGAAGCCCGAAAGTCTGACCACCAGTCTTACCAAGGGGTATCGTATTACCCAGTAACTGGGTTGTGGAGAGATAGGCAGTCGCTCCATGTAAAATACTGGTATTCAGCTGCATCTGGTTAGACTGGAACCCGAGCACAAGATAGTTGGGAAAAGGCTAGGCAGATATATAATATAAATACAGGGGTATCGTAGCTGCGTAGTACAAAAACATTACGGTCTCGATCGTGCTTGGAGACGGACGCGGAAATGCTCTGTGCCAAATATTACAAATCGAGATTGTGAGCCCGCTTCGTTACTCGTAACGTCGCTCCCGGTTGCCTAGCAACCAGCCAGGCCTATCCGACGCAGCCTTTTTTAAGGTAGCTGAGGATAGAACCGTCATTCTTGTTTCTTGAGACAAGGTCAAAACAGTGTGTCATCGCCATCGTGTCATCACTTCGAGTCGCCGAGGCACCGAGCTACGGTCGCGTCGCGTCGCGTCGCCGTGTAGCCGAGTCGTCCGCCGTGTGACGTCACTAACCGAAGCGGCCTTTATCAAGGTAGCGGAGGTAATTCTTGTTTCTTGGCCGCCGTGCCACTTATTATCCGAAGCGGCCTTTTTTTAAGGTAGCAGACGATAGTATTTCTTTGCAGTACTGTTCAAAAACACCCTTGCCCCCTCAGGGAAAATCCACTGTTTCATGGTACTCGGCTGGATACCTCACGGTGCCAACGAAGCTGAGTGGGTGTTGACCCAATACACCCGCCGAGCCCCTTCAGGGTAAGGCATATATTTGGATTCGGGCGCCGGGGCTTGGCCTTGGGGGCTCCCCTAGCCAACCGGTTAGCCGCTACTTTTCTTTCAGCACAAACACCTGGTGTGGTTGGGTGTTTCCACCCCTACACGCCAGACCCGTTAGGACCCGGTTGCACATTAAGATTGGCAGCCGGCAAATAACAAGCTTAGGGTACATAACAGGCACACACCTCCCAGCTGATCCCGGCTGGGAGGGTTACTCAACCCCAGGCCTGTCCACCTGGGGACTTATTTAGTAGGACTAAATTAAATTCATAGTTAATAATAATAGTAATTCTGTTGTTTTGTTGTTTGTTTTGTACGCAATCTTATTGGAGTTTAATAACTCCCGTTCATAAATAGGCAGTGACCCCTGAGTTTGTTCCGGCATCCTTCTCAGGGTGAGTCTATAGGAATCGCCGATCCCTCCTAGTCTTAGGCCCACCATAATAATAATAATTGAAAATTATTATTATTATTAAACATGACGGACTCGCTCATTATAGCGTTCGTCAAAGAGGTCCTCCTCAAGGACCCTGAATTCTTGGCCAAATATGGCCAAGCCTTCCAAGCGCTTCAGGCGCCCCCCCCTCCCGCTGAAGTCTTGGACTACAGCGACGCCCTAGCCAGCCCTCAGCTCGCTACCCCCCTCAGTCCCCTCTCCCCTCCCGATCTCGAGCCAAGCTCGGACTCGGAGGGAGAGGTCATGGACACGTCCGGCCCTCAGGCTACCCCCCTATTCGTAGCCCGACCCCTCAGGCAAGTCCCATAAGCTCGGAGGAGTCCTCCAGCGACGCCTCGTCATCTGACGACGAGGAATTCAAGATAGTTCCCGGCGGGAAGAGGAAGAAGGGTAAACCTTCCAACTCTTCGCAAGCCAGAAAGGTGAAGAAGGCCGCAGCCCCCTCACCTCCCCCAGCCCCGATTTCGAACAAAGCCGCGTCCACGACCGCTGCGTCGCAGACCGGCCGTAGCTCCCCCAGGCCAGCTGCTTCCCTCCCAAGGAAGCAGACTCCCCCGCCCCCTCTGTACATTCAAGATAAATCTAAATGGACAGAGGTTTCAAAAATGTGTGTAGAGAAGAAAATTCTCTACACAAAAGCTAGCACTTGCGCTAATGGTATCCGGGTCACCGTTAAGTCAGCCAATGACTACCGTGACCTCACCCGGTCCCTTAAAGAGAGGAAGGTAGCCTTTCATACCTACACTCTCCCCGAGGATACGCCCACCTGAGTGGTGATAAGACGTATCCCAAAGGAGATCTCCACCTCGGAGATCAAAGAGGACTTGCTGGCTCAGCAAGTCCCTGTCACAGCCGTCCACCGCCTACACAAGGCTCGTAGCGGTGAAATCTACGACATGGTGTTGGTCGTTTGCGAGCCAACACCGGGGCATAACCCCATCTTCAAGATTAAATCGATCTGCTCCCTTTCTGGCATCTCCATCGAGAAGCCATTCAAGGCCACAGTAGTTGGCCAATGCCACCGGTGCCAACTCTATGGGCATGCGCAAAGCAACTGCTTTGCCCCCGCCAGATGCGTCAAGTGTCTGGGGGCCCATGGGACGGCCGAGTGCCCCCGCCCCAAAGACCTGTCACTCTGCACAGAGCCGCCTAGCTGCGTTCTGTGCGGCCAGATTGGACACCCTGCTAACTACCGTGGCTGTCCTAAAGCCCCCAAGCTGGCCCCTAAGCTGGCAAAACGGGCCAACGCCCGTCTTCAAAGGGAAAGCCCCACAGCAAAGGCGCCCTCCTCCCAAAACCGCAACCGTCTTGCGCCGCAAAGACCCTCCCCCTGGAATAGGCTTAATCACATCCAAGCCTTCCCAGCTCTTGCGGCCCCCAAACCCCAAGTACAAGCGCTTATGGCCTCGACCATACCAGCGCCCTCCCCCGCGCCAGCCCCCGCGCCATCAGTCCCATTAGCCCCCCCAACTGGAGCACGTCGCATTGCGGCCCCGGCTGCGATGCCAGTGAGCCAGCCCTCAGCTATGGAAGAGGAAAAGAGCGTAGCCCTCACTATTCTCGAGGCCTACCAGATTTTCCGAACCCCCGAAGCCCGAGCCTTGGCTGCTATTTTAAAGCAGACCAAAAAGGCCGGCAAGTACACTCCGGAGGCGGCCCGAGAGATATGGGCCAATTTCAACGGTATCGCTAAGATACTAGACCAATTAGACTAGTTTTTAAAACCCAGTAATGGATATAAAAACTTGCGTAAATTCCCATAAACCACGATCCCTTAGAATTGGATATTTCAATGCTAACGGAATCGCAGGCCAACGTGATGAGATCGCTGAATTCCTACGCGACCATCAATTAGACATTTTCCTCTTGCAAGAGACATTCCTTAAGCCTCACCGCAGCGACCCTAGAATTGCCAACTATAGAATGGTTCGCAATGATAGGTCACGCTGTCATAAAGGAGGCACCCTTATTTACTACAGGAAAGAACTGTACTGTAACCCTCTAGACCCCCCCGCTCCCCTCTCCGAGATTGAGTTCTCTGCCTGTCGTCTGGGCATGACTGGTCATCAATCGATTACCATCATCTCCGCCTACTTCCCACCGGTCCAAACATCATCGCCACCGGATGATCCCGTCGCTATCACCAGTGACCTTAAAAACCTCTTCGGCCTGAGTGACTCCGTCATTATGGCGGGTGATCTCAATGCCAAGCATCCAGCTTGGAACAGCAGCCTGACAAATTCTAGGGGCAGGCTCATTTTTAATCTGAGCTCGTCCATAAACTTTGACGTCATCGCTCCGATGGGTCAAACTCACTTCCCCCATGACCCCGCTCACACGCCCGATGTTCTCGATGTGGCGCTTCTGAAGAATGTAAACCTCCGTTTGCATTCGATAGAGGCAATACACGAACTTTCCTCTGATCACCGCCCTGTGATCATGCACCTGGGCTCCCGCTCGCGTCAACCCGACCCTGGTCAACCTCCCATGACCCAGGTGATTACCGAATAGAAGAAAGTAAGCGATAGGCTTAAATCTACCACGTCGGTTCACCTGGACGCCATTCTCGACCATATTGACTCAGTCGCTGACACGACGGCAGCGATCGACTCGCTTACAGAGCACGTACAGTCTGTCTTGAACGATTGTTCAAAGGTGGTACCGGTGACAGAAGATCGTCGCTGGGTGCTGCCGGGCGACGTGCGGGCTCTGATAACCGAGAAGAACGCAGCCATTCGTGCGTACAGCGCTTTCCCCTGCGACGCAAACAAGGCTCACATGCGCAAATTACAGCGAGGTGTAAAGAGTCGCATTAGTGAGCATCGTTCTGCGAGCTGGGGAAAGATGCTGAGCGAACTTGAGCCCACCCATCAGGCCTTCTGGAAACTCCAGAAGAAGATGCGTCCCAACACTGAGGCTACCATGCCTCCTCTCATACGTCCAGACAAGAGTGTCGCCTTTGACAACTCTGAAAAGGCGGAGTGCCTAGCCGACAGTCTAGAGTCCCAATGCTCACCCAGCCTCCAACCAGCTGACCAGGCCCACCTCGACAGGGTGGACGCTGAAGTTGAAAGGAGAGCTTCCCTCCCTCCCGTCGAAGATCCCGATGACCCTCTACCCCCCGTCACTCCAGACGAGGTGGAGGACATCATCAAAAAGCTCCAGGCCCGGAAGGCCCCAGGCACTGACGGCATCACCAACAGAGTTATCCAACTCTTCCCCGCCCAATTAATATTGCTTATGACCGCCATCTTCAATGGCGCCTTAAGCAATAATATTCTCCCCCAAGCATGGAAGCAGGCCACTGTCATAGGTATTCCCAAACCTGGCAAGCCCAGATCCAACCCTTCCAGCTACCGACCCATAAGTCTCCTTAGTAGTTTCGGCAAGATCTATGAAAGGCTTATTAATAAGCGGCTCAGAGATTATGCTGAGGCTAAAAATCTCATTCCAAACGAGCAGTTCGGCTTCCGTACCGAACACTCGTGGTGCGTCCAACAAGTACATCGGATCGTAGAACATATGAGCGCTGGGTTCCAGCGCGGTATGACGACCGGTGTCTTGTACTTCGACATAGCGAAAGCGTTCGACAAAGTCTGGCACAATGGCTTAATTTATAAGCTGTATCAACTAGGAGTGCCAGACCGTCTCGTACTCTTCTTACGAGACTTTCTGTCGAATCGTACTTTCCGCTATCGTATAGAGGGAGCACTCTCCTCCCCTCACCCCATAAGAGCAGGAGTCCCTCAAGGCTCCGTAATATCCCCCATAGCTTTCACGCTGTTCACCAGCGATATCCCAAAAAATAAAATGTCACATCTAGCATTATTTGCTGATGACACGGCCATCTACTATACTGGCCGTGTACCCAATCGAATAGCTCGCAATCTCCAATCCTCCGCAACTACACTGGGCGAGTGGTTTCGGAGATGGAGAATCGAGGTAAATCCCGACAAAAGTCAGGCTGTCCTCTACTCGAGACCCCGACATAAAATATCCCCACCCCCCCCCCCGATCACCATGTACGATAAACCTATTCCTTGGGAGAAAAAGGCTAAGTACTTGGGTGTCGTACTCGACCAACACCTAACCTTCGCGGAGCACATAAGACAGGCCCGCTCGCGGGCCGCTTTTGCTCAAGGTAGGCTTCATAGTATCCTAAATAAAAACAGCACTATCTCATTCAAGTGCAAAATGCGTACGTTCACCACGGTCATTCGACCAATCATGACGTACGCTGGCCCTGTCTTCGCACACGCAAAGCCCCACCTCTTACATAAAATGCAGACTCTTCAAAACCGCTTCCTCCGCAACGCGGCGGGAGCTCCCTACTTTGTCCGTAACGAAGAGCTGCATGTAGACTTCAGACTCCCTACCATCCAGCAGTTCTTGAAACGTCTCACCAAGCGTTTCATGGATACTGCTGAAAAACATCGTAACCCCCTAATCGTATTGGCCGCCCGATACGTACCCTCCCGCATCTCCAAGGTGTGCCGTCCCAGACATACCCTACTCATACCTGATGACCCCACCACTCTGCTCCAGGAGAGCCGTAGGGAAACCAGCACACTACGCAAACGCAGACCGCCGTCGTTCCGCCCTCGCCGTCGAGGTCCGTCGCGAAGACCCAGTCAATGCCCTCCCAGTCTCTTGCCAGCACGCGCCGCTGAGCCAACTGATTCCCCAAATAATGGAAACTTGATCCAGCCTTCCCTTGCTGTCCCTCCCCCAGTGACGCCCTAAGCCGAGGCCCGTACTCCGCAGGGAGTGCCCTTAGCGTAGTCACTTAGTATGTAAGAAATTATAAGTCCTGGCTGGAGGCTTTAATAAATTAGAGCCTTCACAGGCAAGTTCGGTTAAGCAGACGACAGCCTCCTAGGCTGACCTGCAAGATGTCCATAAAAAAAAAAAAAGGTGCGTAGTTGGTATCACTACCTAAAGAAATAAAAATGTATATTCTTTCTTTATGTATCTCTCTAGCATCACTGCTGCACAGAAGCAATAGTAGTAAAGTCGGTCATCCATTGCTGTGCATGGGTGTGCCCATGCTAGGCATGGCCAGCCGTGGAACGGTGTATAATAATAATAATTCTTAATTTTGAGGAATCTAAGGCCCATAGATAAAATACACAACATAAGTAACCTTAAAAAATAATAAACTAATACATAATATTGATAAAAACATAAAATCTTATCTATACAACTACGTTAGGTCGGCGACGTATTGCGCTGAGTCGTGGTGTCATTTAGCCGTCCGCGAAAACGCCGAAACACGACACTCGTTGGCCAAAATTCCTCCTTCAAGAAAGTCTCTAGATGGTGTGTCGGTAACCGCATCACAAAAGATTTGAAGTTAATCTTGTGGCGCGACTCCAACCTTTCGACTCTCAGGGTGAACTTGGTCTTCATCTTGATGTACTCCACGACCTCCTCTACCTTCGTGGAGTGATGCAGACGTAACACGTACAGCTGAGTCGATGGAATAGCAGGACGCAGCATAAAGTTCGGGCCTGTCAATGCTGTACCGCACTGATTGCGAGAAGCAGGCTTCTTCATCTTCTTCTTCTTCACCACTCGAATGAAGCCTTCTTCATCGGCCTGCCCTTGACTTGTTACCGCAGGTAACGAGTTTCGAACGTGATCGAAGCTCGTGGCTCGTGGTATGATACAGCCTACTTTTTTGTGCAAAACAAAGCTAAGCACATGTGTATTGGACAATCCCGCCTCCATTTTTATACAAAGCGAAACTAAATTCATTACTTAGCATGTAATATTCTTGCTAGGATCGCGGAGTGTGTGAAAGAGTCACTGCGACTCTGGCACAGACACCTGAAGGAACACCCGCTCCACCCAGAGTGGGAGAAAATTTTGATGATATCCCAACCCAAAAAAAAAAAGTATGTATTAGTATATAATATGTAACGGTGAAGGAAAACATCGTGAGGAAATCGGCATGTCCTAGAACCAAAACTTCAAAGACATGTGACATCCACCAACCCGCATTGAGACACAGAGAGGAGGTCTGAGCCCCAGCAGTGACATTAAAAGGCTGATGATGATGATGATAAATAACTTAGTCATGGGTAGAGTAGCCTGTAGGCTGTAGAGCACGTTAGTGTTGTAAGACAAGCTGTGTCACACAAAGCACGATGATGAAAGCCCACATTAAACACTGAACATTTACGATCTATAAAACATCGGATCCATTCGTCTCTAGTTTGACCATAAACCAGCATTCGGTTGCATGCATCATAAATAATAATGGAGGATAAAACCCTAACATTATTTATTCGATACGTTAGGAATAATGATTATATACGACTACGTTCGGGAATAAACATCGAATATGGCTTAGTATGAGGAAAAACAGGAAAATCGAGTCTATTATGGAAAATGTATTTGATGGTGAAGACAGTTTATGAGACGCGTTTCCTCATAGGTACGTATTTTTCGATGCATGGGAAATATATGATATTACGGCCCATCCATATATCCTTAAGGAGTTTGAAAAATTCATCATTTTTATTTGCTACAGGAAAAGGGTTCAGTTTTAGGTGTGTTGTGTAGATGTCACACTCATATAAAGGAAAAAATGTCTTGTTTTTACCCAATACTAAGTTGTTTTCATACGCACGTGTAGTCAAGTCAAAGTTTTCCAAAGGTGCACCGTCCTCATCATCAGCTTTTTAATATCCCCACTGCTGGGGCACAGGCCTCCTCTCTGTGAGAGGGTGTGAGCCATAATCCACCACGCGGGCCATGCGGATTGGTGGATGTCACATGTCTTAGAATTATTTTTTTTTGGTTTTAGGACATGCCGGTTTCCTCACAATGTTTTCCTTCACCGCTTTGAGAGCAGTGGTGATGAAATAATTTACACAAACTAAAGCGTCTGCCTGCGCCTGCCTGGGTTTGAACTCACAACCTACAACTTGTACCTAAGTCGCGGCCAATACCATTGGGCCACCACTGCTCAATACCACTGGGCCACTACTGCTTACCACTTTTAGTTATTGGTTCTCACCTCGGACAGTATAAATAAAAAAAAAATGCAAAATAAATTGTAATGGCAATTCCGAAATTTAAATTATTTTTCAGTTTTTTAGAGTTCCGAAAGTCCGAATGAAAACCGGAACCCTTATAGTATCACTCGTGTGTCTGTCTTTGAAAAAATACAGTCCAGGAGGTAGTTTTTTACTTAGATATTACAGGAAAACCTATAAGAAGCATATACTTAAAAAAATACCTGAAATAAAATATGATTTGTTTGGAACCCTATTTGTGCGACTCGTGCGAATCTGACTCGCTCTTGGCCGGTTTTTTTTTGGAAGTCGGTTATATTTTTTTTTTAAGTTTTTTTTTTCTTTTTCTAGTTGTGGTTTCCCATGAAACTCTGTTAACAATACATAGACATACGAGCTAGTCATTTGCTGTTATTTAATAGAGAGTTACATTGTCCATCTCCGATGATTTTCATCACATCCTAATTAATAATATACTAAAACCTTCCATGGAAAATATGCTTTTATAAAATGAAAACTTCATTCAAATCGTATCAGTAGTTTGTGAGAAAATCGTGGACATACAAACACACATACATGCATCATACTTAAGGGTCCAATACTACGTCAGGCCCCGCGTGTCTCATTAAGGAGACTCAACAATTAGTTTTTAATTGTGTCTACTATTGCGGGGCCTGACGCCTCTAATAACAGGATATAGAGTTCTATTTTTAATAGACTACTCCTTAGCCAGTGTTAAGAAGTATTAATTCCTGATTTTGGAATACCTACTCATAACATTATGTACTTACCTATTAGATTTATACAACACAAAAAATGGACTGTAGTATAGACTACGACAGTTCATTTTCTGCATAACATAACTTTTTTTTTTTTTGGGGGGTAGGAAATCATCTAGTGGCTTCTCCCGCTCTTCGTGTCAGACTCTTACTGATTAAAACCC
This sequence comes from Polia nebulosa, assembly GCA_951329385.1. Lineage (NCBI taxonomy): Eukaryota > Metazoa > Arthropoda > Insecta > Lepidoptera > Noctuidae > Polia > Polia nebulosa. Next base: position 11,616,518 of record OX589606.1, read on the forward strand.
ACCACTGTTCTTTCCCTGCCTGAGTGCCCAGGGGTGCGGTAACTCATTTTCAGAATTTATCCGCTACCCCTAGGCAAATTACAAAACTCTAGGACTTTGATCCTGCGTGTGAGACACAAGATTTTTTTCTTCAAGTCTATTGAAGGTTACTGCAGTACTAATAAAACCTCAATTTTCACAACTATCAGAGAACAAAACACGTTATTTTTTCATACAACAATCCGCGAAAATCTCTTAAAAAAATATCACGTCCGCGCATAAAAAATATGATTCATAAAAACAGCTTTCACTCGTACTCGTAACTTTTTACACAGCAAAGTTCACAACTACCATAGAGTACGGAGACGCTTGGATGTGCTAGAGGCAGCATTGTCAAAACTTTCCATTCAAGAGTGCATCACGGTTTTTAAGCGGACTTTTTTGAGAGAAGTAAAGTGGCTGTTTAAATTATTCGCAAATAGATCGCTATTATATAATGTGATGTAAAATTGCTGTAGTTTTGTGTCTCAAGTGTTTATGCAACTTGATAAGAATAATATGAAATCATCGAAACAGACGCGATCTCGGTAAAGCCAAGCTGAGATTTTATTGTAGGCAGCGAAGCTTGCTACAGCGATAAATTTGCTGCCAAATACTGCAAAAACATTACATCCGCATTCTAGTTTGCAAACAAATGAATCTGAATCTAAAAAAAAAATGTAAACCAAAGTGACTGTATTGTGTATCAAAAACTAAATACTTTTGCTTGACCATGCGAATCCAAAAGCCAAAAAAAGAAATAAATCAAAGTGTATCACCGTTTACTCGTAGTAATCGACATCTCGTGACAGATCTAACAGTCGAAACGTAAACTCAAAAAAAAAAGTGTATATTGCGCTGACACATAGACATAGAGAACTGGACTAAGCGTTCTCTGTCTGGTTGTAAAGTGAACGGCCGACAAGTGTGAGAGAGGTAAAGCGATCTTGCGGCCAGTTTTTGTCTTTTGATGTGAAACATCTATTGGCGCGGCTTGGCAGTAAAATCAACTCCAATGCCGTGACGGCAAATGGCTGACGCTGTCGTGCTACGATACCCCCCCTACGCGGCCGCTCTCGACTCCATTCTCCTTAGAAACATCTATGCGAAAAAAAGTAACACAACACACAACTACAACAACACCAACAACAACAACAACAACAATTTTGAATTCTAATATTATAATAGAAGTTTCACATCTGCCGGGCGTCCCGTGACGGTCATATTTTTTTTATACTCGTAAATCTCTGATTGGTCACAGGCTTTTTTTAACCGACTTCGAAAAAGGAGGAGGTTATCAATTCGGATGTTTGTATTTTTTTATTTTTTTTTTTTTTATGTATGTTCGGGCATAACTCCGTCATATATTGATGGATTTGCAAAATTTTTTTTTGTTCGAAAGGGGTTTATTCCAAAATGGTCCCATTTAAATTTCAAAAAGATCTGATGATGGGTTTCGGAGACAGACAACGGAGCTCTTCAAAAATTGACAGCAAATCAACCGCGATTGCTGCTATCGTATGTCTATGAATTGTTAACACAGTTTAATGGGGAACCACAACTAAAAAGTGAAAAATAAAAAACTTTTTTACAAAAAAATAGAACCGACTTCCAAAAAAAGTGCAAAATAACTTTAATTTCGGAAGTCGGTGTCAAAAAACGAAGACACAAAACAGGAACACCGACTTCCGAAATTAAAGTTATTTTGCACTTTTTTTGGAAGTCGGTTCTATTTTTTTGTAAAAAAGTTTTTTGTCATCTTCGATACTACCATGTCCCTACGACCTACAAAATAGAGACAAAAATATTGACTAAACATTCGCGCTTTGGCATCTACAGATTAGTCAACTTTGGGACCATAATGGTCACTTGAGTCCACGTCTACATTGACGGCCTGTCATACATAATTCCGACAGCTGAAAACTGAGCTCAACGTTCATTACGCAACCGGTCACGAATATTATTAGTTCTGGCGTTTTTAGTCACTACCGTTGCGGTGTTTCTATACTCTGTGAATCGAATCTTTTTTAGCTAGTGTCTGCCCACTAGCGCCGCTGTAGGATGAATATTTAATTGTCTGTGCACCGTTAGGTATTATACACCGTTGAGTTTTTGTTCTATTTCTATATGCTTCACTTGCAAAACTGTTGGTAATTACGTTTTAAAAAATGTGGTCTGGCTACCTTTTTTTTTACGAGCTCTATTTTATTAGGGTTTTTGCTGCAGTTTCGGTATTTAATATTCGTTAGTTTTTCACGTGTTTCCGTTTATAGTAAATGTTTTTACGTATTTTTAGGGGAGGCAAAGTTTTTGTAGCTGTAGCACGTCTGTTTTTATTTTTAATGGTCGTGAAGTTTTGTAACTGATACCAATGTACCTACACTTTTATTTATTAATTAAATGGTCGTGAAGTTTTATAACCAACATCGATTTTCAGTGCACAAATTCGGTGCTTTATGATTAAAAGTTCTTTAAATATTTTTACAACGTATTTCAATTCTCAATTCTTTATTGCGTACCATAATGTATATAGTTGGTAGGGAAATTATTATAATAGCCACAATTATGGACCCTGTCGGGCACGGCATAGATCAAGTAGGAGAGATGAGGACGACAACAGGGTGCTTAAAGTTATAAATTTTACGCAAGTTATTCGGTTTTAACAGAATTGAATTCAACAATTATATTGTTTTTGAAGTTATACTTCTTTTGGCAAGTTAGAGAAAAATGATGAGAGTAAATTTTTAAGACGCGCGCGCACACCGTCGCAAAAAACCGACACCCTGAAGTTAGCTATAGTCTATGGTTCATGAAGAATGATTGTTTTCCTTTTGTAAACTTGGTGACAGTTTGGTTTTTTATCTTGTTACGCCAAAGAAGTAGTAAGAACTTCTTCTGTGCGTACATAAGTTCACACACACTTTTTATTTTTTTATTTTCTATTCTTTAAAAGAAAGAAAGAAAGAAAGGAACAATATTGATTTGTACGTCACAACAAAAACATACAAATAGGAAATATTTGCTTCTACAAATCCCTTATCTTCCGATATTCCACCCACATACTCGCTAACAAGAACTAATTACAACAATAAACAAAATCTCACCGAACACGACTCTTACCGAGATTCGCTGAGCTTTACCGATCTCTGCCGAGACCGGCCGAGGTACCAGCGACTCTGTCACGTGATTGGCTCCTTAATTAGGGCTGCAACTGAGCTACATATTAGTACGTGACCGCCGTGTTTGATAAGCACGTTCTGTCTTAAGGCGCAGTTATACGACTTTTAATGGTTTATAATTGAACATCACGTCTAAACGACTAGTCTTATTTCTTTGAAAAAAATATATGTTACTCTAAACAATTTCCGTCGTAATTTGATCTAAGAATATTTGATATTATATTTTTATAACATAGTGTAATTAATTTGTAAAGAACAATGCCAACCTTCCATACATTTATAAACCTGATGATGAAAGTATATGTATAGTTATAAGATATAGTAGAAATACTTCACGTAAGTTTAGAAAGTAATGTCTAATAGTCATTTCGGCAATTTAAACACCACGAAGTTCAAAAAATATTAATGTTTCTTTTTTAGGTTAGGATTTGCCGTCACCAGAATTAATGAAACAAACGTGCATGAACTAATTAATAACGCTCGTAGTTTACTCTAAAATAAGAATATTTAGCTAACTATGGTCTAAAACATCTTTTTTACTCAGTTAATTCCTTGAAACTAACTGCCCCTGGCTAAGTCAATGCTAAGACTCCATGATTGTCACTATAAAATGAGTGTCGAGTTGAAAACTGCATTCTCAAGTACTTACAAATTATTTATTTTCTAAGACTAACATTTGGTTACCTACCTACCTGCTGGCTAACACCACATAATAATTGTACAATTTGTGGTTAAATAAGTACATTGTTATCACACTAATAATTGCTTTTAATTTAATTAAGTATACCTAGGTATATACTAACTAGATTAATTTATTTACCTTCCCAGTATAATATAACATTACAGTATATTATATAACTTCCCAGTGGAGTTCTAATGGATAATAACACAGCAGTATAAAATAGTAGCAGGTACCTTCTCATAACTACTTACTTGGTCAATTATCATTATAGGACTACTTTTATTACATTGGGTTTACCTGTAAAAATAATTGTATGTGTACTAAATAAATAAATAAATAAATGTTCTATGTTCTAAACCTATATTTTATTTTTAGTACCTATAAAAACGACACCTTATCTAGTCAGATAGTTTCTATATATACCTAGCTCTAAAATGCCTAACCTAATTCATGTTTTCAAAAATGATCACTTATTTACCAACCTACATACCTGTTGAATGAAACGGGGAAAATAAATAAAACACTATGTTACAGTGGAATAGTTTATTGATATTCATAATTTTCATCCAAATCTCTTATAACTACGTCATCCAGAAATTCTGCTGGAGCAGATATATTGTTTTCGTACCTAGCCCATCCAAGGTACCACACTACCGTCATCACGTGAGCGCAACATCCGATAGTTCGTCGACCTACCTACCTATCAGGTATGGTAAGCAAAGGTCGTCAGATGAGGAAGATATCGGGGTCCAGGGACGGTAAATAGGGTCGTAATAAGAAGAAACACATACAAAATGGCACAGTACACAACGAGACGCGAGCGCAACAACAAAGGACTGCGCCGATGCAAAATGCAAATCACAGAATAATCAAATGTCATAAAAATCCATTTCACTTGCGCACACCCAATGAAACACTGAATGATTAATTTAATTGAATTATTGTGTTATTTTTTAATTATTTACTTTATCCCATGACTAATAAAAAATAGTTACTGGTCGAATTAAACGTAAAATAAGTATAAAACTAAGGAACAAAGTTAATTATGGTCAACCAGCAATTTGTAAAATGGAACGTTTTAAATCGAACAGCTTGGGACTTAGGGGCCAACCGGCCCCGAGCCGGGTCCCCGCTGCCGGTGGTTGTGTGCAGCGCATGAAATGGACTCAGTCCATGAGAATTGATGGTTTGGATGCGTTCAAAATATGACAATACGTTTAGAATTAGCTTAAATAAATGTAAAAATATCTTTTTTCCTGTGTTTCTTTTAACTTTGTGATAAGCGTAATTAATATACAATTCAATAAGCTATATTTTAAGATTTATTTCATTTCTATACACAGTCAGGTCAAATATGAACATTCTTCTTTATGTCTAACGCGGATAAAAAATTGAGAATTACGCAAAAACTATAAAGCGTATTTTTAGATAAGATAGATAGATAGATAAAACATTTATTCAGTGCACACAAAAGACACACAAAATCACAATAAAATTATTTAAACTTACGTATACCACCTAAACAACCTAACCTAACCTAACCTTCACTATTTTAAAGATCATTCAATTATTTATAATTTAGTCTCAGTGTTTTATTTTAACACGTGTTGTTTTATGTGTAATAAATTAATAATGCATCTAATTTCGGACAGCGCTCCTTGATGGGCGAGTCCTATTACTGGGTGGACGTACGACGCGTTACGTGAGCTCAGCACAGAACACGCAAGCTAACCACTCAAGGTCATTGGCAGTTAATAGCACCTTAATTCTTGCTAGGCTGTTATTGGCGAAGTATGAGGGCTTTGCTTTTATTGAAAGGAGGTTGGCAATTTGATTTATCGTATTTGTTATGGGAAACTATGTATATAATAAAAGCTAAGTTATGACTAGAAGATCAGGTATTATTTTTATAATTACATATTAAAGGTTTAAAAAGTTTTTAACGCGGTTCGGATGTGCTGATCGCGTATAGTTTTTAGGTGATGATACCACTAAATGATATTTAATTTTTATTTTTTTTTATCAATACATTGTTAGTTTACGACAAAAAGTGTTTGCATGCAAAGATAAAGTAGTTTCAGTTCGGTATACAAATTGGTTTTATCCACACACCATTGCTTCCATCCCAAGTTATCTCCAACTGTAATCAAAAACACATCAGTCATCCAAAACTTCAGTGGCTATAATAGAATAAGTCGAATAAACTTTCTATTTTCAAAAGTAAGTATGCACATAAAGACTTCAAAAGAATATAAATATGGAGGCTAAAATAGTCAGAATACTATAAGGTTAAGCCGTAAAAATGAAAAATTACGTGATTGTATTGCCAAGCTTTTGGCATAAATATTAAAGACGCTCACGTAATGTTGGGTGACGATTGTGAATTATTGCCGAAAAAATATGAAACATTTTTCATGACATTTTACGTGATTTTTATGTGGTTGGAACGTAAGTACAAAATAGAAACGTAAGGAAGATTAATGTAATAAATAATGAGTATATTTCGTTATTTTTTCGACATGAAAGGAGTCTGCCAATTACACCGTACCATACCATGACCATCATAGGAACGTATCAGGCAAAAAATATTCTTTGATAAATGTAATTTGGCTAGGATGTTTGTTATAATAGAAGTACACTTCTGTAATAAACTCTAAAACTCTAACCTCTTCGTTCTAAACTCTTCTTCTTTTTTTTCTTCTGTCTGTCCGATGCAACATGTTGGCCCGCAGGTTTGCACGGTGCACGGGGACTGTCAAAGTTGCGCTTTTTAAAGCGTACTGTCATTTCTTTTACACCTGCGGCCTGTGGGTTAACTATACGCAGCGGACATACGGCGCTCTGCGTGTTCAGTACAATAACGCGTTCCGGGTGCTGATGGGGCTGCCGCGCCACTGCAGCGCCTCCGCGATGTTCGCGGCGGCTGACACAGACGGCTTTGCGGCCATAATGCGCAAACGGTGCGCTTCTATCATGCGCCGCACGCGCGACAGTCCCAACACCATCCTGCGAGCGCTGGCGGACCGGTGGGACTCTCCGATGTTGGCTCGCTGGATACGGCTGCACGCAGTCATATAGTGATTTGCCACCATCATCGGAGCCCAGTTGGACCTCCCACTTGTTATTCCTGCTCCCAATTGAATTAGTCTTATTATTAGGTAATCAATCAGTTATTATTACTAACACTAGTCTGTAAGCTCGCAATTGTACTAACAAATATGGATGTAATATGAGTCCGAAATAAATGATTTATTATTATTATTATTAAATACTAGGAACAAACACAAAGTTGTAGTCCGTGTCTCTGGTTTTTTATTTTAGTTTTTTGACACTGGCTGCCGAAATTAAAGTTATTTTGCACATTTTTTTTTTCTGGAAGTCGGTTTTTTATTTTGTAAAAAACGTTTTTATTTTCTTGAGCCTGATTTAAGGAGCAACTTTGTGTTTGTTTCTAATATTTGTGTTATGGGATATCATTGTATTTTTTAAACAGAACAATAGTTCTTCAGAGAACTAAATTTTGATTTCTTTGGGTATATTTCTTTAACCAACTAACAAAGCGGCATGTAATTTTTTTTTGCCCGGTTTAGCTTTAATTGGGACAAGTGATATTTTAAAAATAATTGCTGTCTACAAAATAAAAATATTTGAAGTTTGTTCTTTTGATTCATAAAGCGCGTCCGTTTGCCATTTTCCGAAACAAAATGATCGGTGTCGCATTTTCTTGCTCCTCCTTCTCCTTCTCTTCTGCTCCTTATCGTTTGGTACATCAATATTAATTATTATTTAATCGAAAGGAAATTAACTTTCCTCTTACAAAAAAAATGTGTAGTAGATAAAACTACGTTATTGTGTTTATAAATAAGTACATAAGAAGTGTTCGGCGTATAACACTGAAAGGGGCCTCTGCGAGTTGGTTTCGGCTCCTCGTACGCCTTCCAAAGGTCCGGGACCTCAGGGTCCCGAGAAATCTAAACGAATAAAAATAATAAATATTCATGATTTGAAAGTAAATATTGTTAAAGTTATTAAAGAAAATTGACAAATATTGACCCCGTTATCTCCAAAACTATAAACACTAAAATTTTGAACAAAATACAGAAAGTTTATATTTTTAAAGCAAGAAGTTTAAAAAATATATTCGTTCGGAAACCTTTGCGCGCGGGTCCGACTCACACTTAGCCAGTTTTGATTTTCATCCGTTGATTTAAAATACTTTGATACCAAAAATACTTAATGCAACGGTTTCTAATGCCAATTCTTGTCAAACGACCGTGAAAAATAACAACATAATTTCCACTCTTAGTTTTAACTTAGCATCAACATAACCCCGGAAACTCACCAAAAGACGTGATACCGAAATATTCTTCTAAAAGATAAGCGCATCTTTCCTCAGCATCTAAATTAGGCGCTCCTTCCTCAAACTTTCGCGACATGTTCTTCAAGTTTATGCGGTAAAGTAAAATAAACTAAAGTAAAAAAGACATTAAGGGATGGTGACGAGTGAGTCACGTACGCGTAGGAGCTACGCAGAGTATACCAAATGATATTCGCTTGAAACAGAAACCTTGTTTTATGGCAGTTACAGAACTTTGCGACGTAAAATAATAAGGATTTTTATGATCTTCTTTTTTATTATTTGAGTACAAGTGAATTATTTTGAGGTGAATGTAAAACTAGAAAAACCGGGCAAGTGTGAGTCGGACACGCGCATGAAGGGTTCCGTACCATCGTACAAGATTATACGCGTCTACTTGTTGCCATTTTTAAATTCGAGCAAAAAGAGCCAAAAAAAAACAGTTTACGGGTATTATGGGAGCCCCCTTTAATTTTTAACTTATTTTAATATTTGTTGTTATAGCGGCAACAGAAATACACATTCTTTGAAAATTTCAACTGTGTAGCTATTAGGTACGGATCGTGAGATACAGCCCGCTGATAGACAGACGGAGAGTGGAGTCTTATTAATAGGGTCGCGTTTGGGTACGGAACCCTAAAAAAATACATATACGGTCGAATTGAGAACCTCCTACTTTTTTGTCGTCGGTTAAAAAGTAGCTTAAGGCGCTAAAAATATTAGATGGCACCCTAAAAAGTAGCTTAAGCCTTAAGGCGCTAAAAATATTAGAGCAAATGTACAAATTTTCTAAATCGGATCATAAATTCCAGCGATCTTACAAAGAAACAAAAAGTTTTGCCCCTTCGTAATAAATATAACTTTGAGTCTAAACTGATTGGTAATTACAGCTTTAAACCATTTGGGGTTGAAACGCTCGCTTGATGAAGTTCTAACGCGTATCTTCTTTTCAAGGATATTTCTCGCCGACAGCGCGACAATTTGCGTGACTAGAGGGCTGGCTCGTTCTTTGCCCAAAGAATTAACATTGCCATTCTACGTGTCAATGCTGCCAGTCTCCTGGGCACGTTTCCAGATGACAGCGATGTGTAGGAAGTACTTCGACACCAGAATATACTAATATTTTATTTGTACTCGTATTTACGAGTAGTTTAAGATTTTTTTTTGAAGTGAAAACTTCTCTAGGTGTGTTGGGCATTTTTGGGATAGGAAAAAACTATTGAACTCGCGCGCCACCGACACCGCTACGTAGCTAGCGGATTGAAGTGAAAACTACTTGAGGCGCGTTGGGCATTCTTGTTCAAGTTTTCTGCACTTCTGTCGGCATTCTTGGAGTGCCACTCTTTTTTATATTTGGTTTTTAGTGTCTGTGATTATCATCATCATCAGCCTTTGTTAGTGTCCCCACTGCTGGGGCACAGACCTCCTCTCTGTGAGAGGGTGTGGGCCGTATTTCACCACCCGAACCCAATGCGGGTTGGTGGTGGGTGGCAGTGTTGGCCCAGTGGTAACGACCCCAACTTACAAGTTGTAGGTCGTGAGTTTAAACCCAGGCAGGCGCTTTAATTTGTGTATAATAAAATTGTACATAAAAATTAATCAAATAATGAATCATGTAAAACTACAAAGTTTTGCGTAATGTTAAACTTTGTTTTTTTTTTTAATGCTACTTATTTTCAGAGACTTATCTGACTTCCACTGTTTGCTTGGAAAATGAAAATGAAAAACGTTTTTAAACTACCTACTACATTTAGAACAGATGACTAACTGAGTGAATTGCTTATTATATTAACGATCAGGGTGAATAGTTGAAATGCCAATCATACATAGGTTTAATGCAGGAGACAAACTACAATGGAAATTTTATGAAATAGTAAAAGTTGCGAACTATAAAAATAAGTGTTGAGTTTTCTAAAATTATTTCAGACATTCATCACTTTTTTACCGGCAATTGTATTTCCTATATTATCCATCCTACATAACAACGTAACGTAAATCTCTAAGTTATTCTCTGTTACTTAAAAAGGTACGCAACTAAGCTTTATTTATAACCAGGATCCTAAATACACAGCTCAGTAAAACAAAAAAATACGGAACTATAAAAGGTCTACGAAATTAGGCCTGGCTACTAACGCGAAGAAATAAACAAATAAAACCCGTTTTCTCGAAGAACCCTTTACAAGGAATTCTTCAGAACAAAACATTGTAAAGTATGGAAAGACCGAAGGTAATTTATCAAAAGAAAAGCTGAAGTCTCGGGTAATTTATTTACAAAAGATTTTTCGTCTTATTTCAGGCTAGCTTGAATGAAAAGCTTTGCTAGGGGTGCACTATTAGAGTATATTATAATATTATATACTCTAAGTAGGTACTTACCTAGTACTTACTCGGCACTTGCACTAGCCGGCAGCCCAAATTTCGTATGAACGAGTTCGAGCCGCCCGTTAGGGCGAGGTTAAACTGCATGATATTTATTATACTTCTGATTTTTAGTTTTTCTGTGTTGCATTATTTGAGTACTTATTTAATTTCCTCCAAATATTGTCTACAATAAATAAAAACTGTCTGTCATTAATTATTACCTTTTTATATTTTTTTTTGTGTGGGTGGGGAAGTCATCCTTTGATTTCTCCCGTTCTGGGTGGAGCGGGAGGGTGTGTCATACTTTGTAAGGACTAAAACCCACCCCTATTCTTTCCCCTGTTCCTTCCCCGCCTGAGTGCCCAGGAGCGCGGTAACTCTGTTTCGAATTTATACATAGCCCCTGGGCAGATCAATCACTATCTAAAGTATTCAAACTTCCGTGGAAATGGCCTTATGATGTAGCCTGAAGATAGCAGCCAAATGAACTTCACAACTTCATTTATGGAAACCCAACTCGTTGTGTTTTTTGACGAGTACTTAACAGAGTTCAAGGTCCAACGAGCCTTAAAACTACGGGGCTCTCATTATGTTTAGTTGAGGAGCTTCTCTGCTGGTCGCTCCGCTTGTGTATACTCGCGCCTCATATCCTGTCCAGACCACAGCCTTACAGTCTGTTTCAGACCGCCAATTTGCGAAAAAAAGAAATTTATTGCGATAAAGTATTTTTCAGTTAATAACGTTCCTTCTTGTAAATTACGAGGTTTTCTTCACATTTTTATACGGCCATCTTGTTCAGATATTTATTTCTATAAATTCCGTAAAATTGAGTGAGTTCGTCGACTCCCTTTGACTGAATTATAAAAGGAATGAAAGGATTCAACCGTTTTTGAGTGCATGAAGCAGGAATGAGCATAAAAGGAGTATTGTGGATGTTAAAACGCACGAGTGGAATGAAAAGGCGGTCTATTCTTGTCGTATGCTTTTGAAACTTAAAAGTATTTTTTTTTTTAAATTTGGTTCCTTTTATCTTTTCCTTTGCTATAGAAAGTTGTGGGTGGTTTTAAAATAACCAACCCTTTAAATTAGATTAATGCTTAATACTAGGGAATTACAGGCTTGATGGTATGTTATATGTATGTAGAAAAATCCAAGCAACGCAAAAACGCATATTATACTAAATGATCAACTATTTGTATAACAAATATCTTAATGCACCACCGATACTATTAAGGCATTAATCGACGAGGTTGTCGGTGATATATATATATATTTTTTTACAATTCACAGGCTTGCGTTTGACCACTATCTCACCTGATGGTAAGCGATGATGTGGTTGACGTTGGAGCATGCTAGCTAAGAATTAATCTATTCGCTCTTGAATTAAAGACCCCAGGTTGTAGCTATCAGGTAATACAGACCCCGGCAGAAAATGCCACTCCTTACGCACAATGCATGTGTTGCCAAAACGTTTTGATTTGAGTGTACGGGTTATATCCACCATTACTAGTGGCGCATCGCCGTACGTCTAGTGGAGTAAGACAAACATAAAGTGGAAGGTATTTTTCGGGACCTTAGTGATTAATATTTTCGTTTTTATTCATTTGATTATAATGTAATGTTTGGATGTTAATGTTGATGTAATGTTTTTTAGTAGTAGGTATTGACGCCGATTCTGTTGTGCACATACTAAACATGATTTAGGCTATTGCTATCTTTGTCTCTCTAATAAAACAAGAAAAAGACGGACGTAAATTAAAGCTGTCAAATTTAGTTGAACTAATATTTCCATACAAATTAAGGGTACACGTAAAAACAAGTCGACTAGCATAGTAGTAGCATTTATTGGAAATACGTTATTAAGTACAAATTCAATTAAAAATATTACTGCAGTGCACGCTTGAAAAGTTTTTTAGTTATCGGACTCATTTCTCTCTTACTTTTCGGACTCATTTTTTCTTTCTTATGACGATGATGTTTGATCATGTCCCTGATCCATGGCTTTACGATTTTGACTCTAGTGTATATTCTTGGAATCACACCACAGCCAGTACTGTAGGAGACTATTCCTATTTGTATGTTGTTCCAAGTCAGAGGTCCACCACTGTCACCCTGTAAATATACTTTAATCAATCATTTGTATTTTTAAATATTGCTTCTACCCATAGAAAATAATCAACTTTTTTCCAGAAAGTCACAGTCAATTTAGAAAAAAAAATATTGTACGATAAGATTTTTTTTTTTTTGAGAATTAATTTTGTCTTTCTTGCAGAAAAATGTTCATTTTCATGGCCAGACCCATTTCCGTTACACCCTGTATAGTTACAGCCCCAGATGGGACTCTTAGTAAAAAAAAACGGCCAAGTGCGAGTCGGATTCGCACACTAAGGGTTCCGTACCATAAACTGAAAAAACAAACAAAAAAATTCGTTTCTATTAACGTGTTTTTTTGTTATTTTTTTTGGGCTGTATCTCATGATTAAAGGGGGGTTCCCCTATTTTTATTATTTGTTGTTATAGCGGCTACAGAAATACACATACACTGAAAATTTCAACTGTCCACCTAATAAGAATCAAGAGATACAGCCCGCTGACAGACAGACGGAAAGCGGAGTCTTAGTAATAGGGTCCGTTGGTTACCCTTTGGGTACGTAACCCTAAAAAGCAATAACGTAATCGTACTACAATACAATGGGTCCGTAGATGGGTGAACCAGTTGTCATTTGTTGTTCACAGACAGTCGTTACGGATAGTGAGAAGCCTGAATCTGGCACCAGTCTTGCCAAGGGGTATCGTGATATCCTCTTACTGGGTTATGAAGTCTAGATCGGAAGCCGACTTACTTAAAAAAAGGATAAGCAAATTGATCGACCTTACCGCACAAGAATCCTTCCCGGCTGCTCCAGCGCACATCATCCTTGTAGTGATGTTACGATGTTTGTAATGCAGCCGACAACTAGCCGTGGAAACTACAGGCACTGACACTTGCTGAAGGTGGCGAGAAACACTATGTTTCTGAGGCTGGAAAAGATAAATGAAATGTTAGATGGTGATTACGTATGCATGGTGGTGACTAAAAGTACAGCCATTGTCAAACAAAATATGTTGGCGTTTATTGACGAAGTCCTATCGTCTCGTATTGAAGCGTATTTTTTTTTAAACTTTACTCTACACTAGGAATTACTCTTGTATCGTGGGTGCGTTCACAAACAAGTATACTCAAAAATATACCTTTACATCGATTTGTGCTGATGCTCAATAAAGCTGAATTATTCTAATGCCCGTTTCCACTTACACAATAGATATGCTATGGCATGATAGATTATAGGTAACATATTTATAAAAAGCAACTGACAATTTTCAATTCTTCCGTTGGACCTTGTGTTTTAGCGTTCACTCAGTTAACAAGTGACAGTAAAAACTGCCATAAAACTCGTTATGACCTATATAGGTATAATTCTATCATACCGAGGGAAGTTGGTCATCGTACAGTTTTTTTTAGTGTGCGTAAACTCGGAGCGATCGGTGTCATTGAAAATAGCTTACGAACACAGGAAAAATTTGCACGTGATTCTACATACACATCCAAGACAAACCTGCCTTCAATATCTACCCACATAATATACGTACAATCGTAGTTAACTACAGAAAAATGGAAAAGTTTTACTTAAATATTTTTGACATTTCCATTTTGTATTCGCGAATTCATTATTACTTTACTACCTACTTAACTCCATAAAGGTTCTGTTCCATTTAAATTTTAAGCCTTTTAATAATTCTTCTCATCTTTGCCATTCTTTTCCTTTGCTCCCTTTGCAATAAATGGAAAGAACCTCTGTAACACCAACTCGAATCTAATAAGACTCGTATATTATTCATCGTCGCTGGTTATTAAATGGTGTGACAGCTCGTAATATTTCAGGCCCGTCATTTTACTATTTCAGTATCGTGTTGTATTTAATGGATCTATTCATTTCGGTCTAGACTTGAGTGTCAATATTAATTTTGATTAGATCCAAGTCTCATAAATGATTTTGCTGGAATCAGTTATTTTATATTTTATATCGTCACCATCTGTTGTTACATGATTTGCTATTGCATGATCGGATTTTTGATGAATAACTTGTTCAGATCTATCATTTTAATTTATTGATACTTGCTGAGATTATTACAATTGTTTGTTAACGATTCAAGTGACATTTTTTGATCTAGTTCTTGTATCATTTACGAGTATATTTGACAGTCGTTACGCGTCGTCAGAAGCCCGAAAGTCTGGCAACCAGTCATTCCAAGGGGTTTAGTATTACCCAGTAACTGGGTTGTGGCGGTCAGATAGGCAGTCGCTCTATGTAAAATAGAGTTCAGTTAGTTCAGCTGCATCCGATTAGACTGGAAGCCGACACCAAGGTAGTTGGGAAAAGGCTAGGCAGATTGATTCTTGTATCAATTAGACACTCATAATATACACTACACACTAGATTAAAGCTAAATATTTGATACTAAAGCAATAAGAGTACACCACTAACGAATGAGTTGCTAGAGTTGTACAAGTGGTATATTAATTAATTAAAATACATGCTTAAAAAAGAACCAATTTAGTAACATCAAGAACCGCTGGTTACCATTAAACAAGTTATAAACATATTGTGCAGAATTGCGTGGTCACATTTTAGATTCTGATTCCACCTATGGAAATGAAGGACCTTCTTCAAGGAAGACTAAGTAAATTTCCAAAAAAAATATTACTTTCTGTACAAATTATCATCAGCTCATTAAGACTTTCTTGAAGAAAGTTTTTGTTTTCTATAGGCAGAAGCAATATTTAAAATTCAATTTGCGTTACACTCTGTATTCGAATATACTCACATGCGTATATCCCCAACCAGTTGCATTAAGCAATATTCCCACCTTCACCTTCACGAGATTCCCATTTCCCTTCAGCAAAACTCTCCCCACTGTAGGCCCAAAAGTCACGGATTCATTTAATTTAAGGAGACAAACATCATAGTCGTTGGTTTTATTTGAATAGTTTTCGTGTATTATAATTTTTTCAACATCGTATAGCTTTCCCCCTTCGTCAATCTTATCGGTGCCGACAAGAACTTTGAGCCCTATATTCCTGAAAATGAAGTTAAAAATCTTTTTAATGAAGGTTCATAAAGATTACGCAATACAATTGTAAATACAGAAGAGAAATATATATTGATAGTCCTTCCAGGGAATTTGAATGTTGGAATTGATTAAATTAATATCACTTCTGAAGAAAATTTTACTAAACTGAACTAATAAGTGACATACCCAAAATAGTATTTATTATGATGATGAAAAATCATGGTTTTTTGTCAATTTCCTATACAATAAAAACATGAATACCCACTAATGAAATCGTCCATTCGTTTTTTATTGCCTATACCTTATTTTGATGTAGGTATATTTTTGAAATCTTCTCCTTGAGGCCTATAATTTATATCCCTCATAATCATGTCAAAAAAAAGTGAAAATTGTTGCTACCCAACTTCAAATCGTTATAAATTCTAAATGGTCATTTAAAATGAAAAAAATATTTGAGAATGTTAATAACAATGATTTTCAAAGAACTATTCAATGATACTTGACTTTATTTTTTGCTTTTTGTCAGTATCGCATCTGGTTGTCGCCCTATTGAATTTTAATTACTATTATGTCTTTATTGACACTCACAAGATTAAGACTATATTTTCGCAGATATCATAAAAATCATTCCATGCGTTTGTTCTCTAGAGCGCCACATATAACCAAATTACTAATGATACATAATAAATTCTTTGCGTCGCGCAGTCGAGCAAAAATAGATAAAAAAGGATATCATAATAAAATAGAAAGTAGGGACTGGAAAATGATTCCAGAAACGTGATAGGCATTTACTTGAAGAATCCTTTGAAAAGATTTTTAGGCTGATTTCAAAGATAAATGCAAAATTGAAAAGGTAAATCAGTAAAGATTCATCGTCAATTCTGGCCTATTCAACTCACAAACAGTTCATTAAAGGTTTACTCCTCAATCTTTTTTGGTTGTATATATCCTACTCATACTATAAAATACGTTAAAGTCTGGATGTTCAGATGTTTTCAATCAATCAATATAGATAGATATTATTTTTTTTTTTATAGGTTTTCAATTCGTCGGAATCTTTTATTTTTATGTATGTTCTCCGATTACTTGAAGACACCTGGACCGATTTGAAAAATTCTTTTTTTTTCCTGATGTCCTTAGATATCTAATATGATTATGTGTCATAAAGGAAATTGAAACGTTCTTTAAGATAAGTGTGGCTTCAAAAGCAAGTTGAGAATAAATTTTCTCTTAGGCGGTATTACGTTGTCACGGTACGGAGGCGGTGTCACCTTGCCGGTGCCGGAGGTAAAGGTGACACGTAGAGGAGGTTGTAGGAGTGACACGCAGAGGAGGTCGTAGGAGTTACACGCAGAGGAGAGACATTTTTAACACACGACAAGTTAACACGTATATTTTGTTATTTACAAAAGTAGGCTTGAATATAAGAAGTACTCATTAATAGTACAAACACATACACTGTGACTTGGTACGTAATTAAATTGTATTATTGCACAACTCTTGAAAACTGGTATCTGACAGTTGAAGAGTCGAAAAATGATAATGAGGAGCTTCTACTAGCTCGGCTGCAAAATTAGAACTGATTTTTAATATAAAAATAGAGACATGACAGAGAAAACAAGTAATTATTGAATTTTAAATTAGAAAAGGTAGGAAAGAACGTAGTTTTGGAATAGAGGTCAAAAAATAAACAAGCCTTTAACACTGCCTTGTTACAACGTAAATAACTAAAAAGACGAAAATTAAGGTCAAATCACAATACTACGTATATTAATCAGACGAAAAATAAATGGAAGTAAATATTTCTAAGCAGTAAATATTAAAAGAGAAAAACAAAATTGGCGAAACAATATTACTACAAGTATGTTCAGAATGAATTCTTCCATCTTTTGGTAAATTAAAAGAGATAAATCGAGCCTTGCTTCGTTAGAAGAGTATATTCTCGTGATTTTTGATAGTATTATCTATCTTTATTTCTTAGTAACGTGTTTATTAACATTTTTCTTTTAATATAGAATAACAATGTTTTAATTCGTTGTTATTTTGGTATCATTAATAGCTATTCGTGTAAGTACTGTAGGTAATTTTATTTCGGGTAACATGCAAGTTTCTTACATATTTTATGAAATTTTCGAAATTAATGCTGGGATTTTGAAATACTTACGGCACAACACAATGAGCGGCGGTTAAGATGAACCGTTCATGAATGATAGATCCCCCACACCAGTGGAAGCTACCATTGAGGCGGACCGACACCATGAATGGCGCTAGCTTGATGGAGATCTCGTGGCCACCGATGATGCCCACACTGTGGCCATGTTGTTCCTTGTCTTCTAATAAAATAAACATAATTTAATATTGTGTTACGAGTAGCGTCTAACACTAAATGTCAGTGCGGTGCCCGTGTCCAAAACATGACTCACATGCTGGAGTGCTACAAGTGTTACAACAAGACCTTAACAACGCCACTGAAGTGGCCAACACTGGCCCAAAATTATGTCTCGAAAAGAAGAAAATTGTAAACCTAAAAGAACTATAAATTGTATCGGCAGAAAAAACACTGTTAAGTAATAATATATATTTGCCCGGGGGTTGAGGATAAATTCGAAACAGAGTTACCTCGCCCCTGGGCACTCAAAGGCAGGAAGGAACAGGGGTGGGTTTTAGTCAGTAAGAGTCTGACACGCCCTCCCGCTCTACCCAGAGCGGGAGAAGTCATAGGATGATTTCCCACCCCACAAAATAAAAAAAAGTATATATTGTTTTTGAAAAAATCCAATAAGTCTAATAGTCGAAGATAAATTGGGCATGGTAGTTGTATTAACAAACTAAAGAAACATCTCTCAAAAAATATTACGAAGAGCTGTGTAAACTTAACAAATATCATGATATACAAGTTAGGTAAAGCAGAAAATAGCACTTTCCCAAATGGAGCTGCATTACGTAACATCGAAATTAATACTTGCGATCTCAATGCGAATGAAAAATCCTGCAATATCACTGAAAAATTGGCTCTGTACCAAAACCTGCTTGATCTTAGTTTCACTTTCCTACAAATTAGAATATTCAAGTTGAGCTACTTTATCAAAATGATTTCTAGATAATGGAAAATAATACTGATATTTTCTCATATAGGTATTTTGCAATTTTCATATTGGTAATTCAGCGCTTC
This sequence comes from Polia nebulosa, assembly GCA_951329385.1. Taxonomy (NCBI): domain Eukaryota; kingdom Metazoa; phylum Arthropoda; class Insecta; order Lepidoptera; family Noctuidae; genus Polia; species Polia nebulosa. The sequence continues at coordinate 11,635,399 of OX589606.1, forward strand.
TTGAATTTTGTTTGAATAAAACAGATAAAAGCCAGTGTATTTAAATGTTTGAAGTTTCATCATTTTGATTATAATTATTTACCAACAGGTTTGAACAAAATTCGTAATTTCTTATCAAAAGTAGAAAAAATAAATAAATATAATATTCAGCTACAATATTTTTTTTTATATCTATGACAAACTTCCATCAGTGGATATTTATATTTTGCAAAGGCAATATATAACTTCATTATGGGAGACAAAATATAATAAAAACTTACTTTTTAGCTTTTTATGACCATATGCACAACTAATAAGAGCGAAGAATAACAAAACTCTTGAAAAAATCATGACTAAAAAAAATTGAAAATGACCATCATGAAACTGATTGCCTGATATTTATAGACATTTAATCTAATAGGAAAATTAAAAAACAATTTATTAAAAAAAAATTGAGTCGTTATTGAAAAGTACAGTCAGATGAATTAAAAGGTGAAAAACCTCCTTTTCTATATTATTAATACGTGAAGCAACTTTCAAACCCTTTTTACAAAAAATACGTGGACGGAGTTAAAGTTTATATGGAAAAGGACTGCAGAAAAATAATATTTTTATGTATAATGCAATAGAAATAAATTAAATAAATAAATAAAACATTACACACACTACCATGCGTTTGACACGTATTTGTATATACTCCTTTGTTTATGGTTCATAGCCATGTCATAATATCATGTATATGGTATTTGGCAATAAAACCTTAATAACGTTCAAACTTAAAATTTAAATTAATTATGATTGAATTTCGATCACCGGGCGACCACTAGTAGTAAAGTTGTAAAAATGAAACCAAAAAGTTAAGATGATAGAGTGTCACCAAATACTTAGTACCTACAGGGTGACTGATAGTTGACCAGGTGGAGCATATGGTGGAGGTCTGCCCCGCTTGAGCGGAGCACCGTCGTGTTCTCATGGACGCGGTAGGTAGCGGCGACCTCTTGCGCCCGGCCCTGGTTCAGGCCATGGTACGGGGCGAGAGGGAATGGGAAGCAGACTCCTCCTTCTGCGAAGCAGTTGCGTTGAGGGAAGCTCAACGGAGTGGCCCTCACGGCCCCGGCTGCTACCACCGCCGGAGAGGCACTGGGCGTAGGACGTCGCGAGACGATCTCCGGCCACCGTAGACCCGGGCCTACGGATGGCGAGCAGTGGGCAGCTCGCTGTCCGATCAGCATTAGGCCCGTGAGTCGACGGCGCGTAGTGTTTCACGTGCGCCTCAAAAAGATAATTGTCAGCCACCACTGACGGGGCCCATAGTGGCCGGTGCCTGCATGCCAAAGGGTAGCGGATAAATTCTTAACATTAGATACCGCACCTCTGGGCACTAAGGCAGGGAAGGAACAGGGGTGAGTTTTAGTCAGTAAGAGTCTGACACGCCCTCCCGCTTTACCCTAGAGCGGGAGATGTCATTGGAGGATTTCCAAAGCCACAAAAAAAAGGGGTGACTGATAGTTCGGTGCATTTCTTGAAAAGTGTTCTACTAAAGCTAATTTGCAACATTTTGACTTGGGGTTAAAATTCGAAAGCAGGCCGTATACTCGTATATCCCTTTCTCACACCGGGTTCTTGATGATTTTAAGACACTATATTGGGGCCTTTGATGTAAAATTATTTTTACGCACGTACCAAAAACAAGTCTTGTATACCTTTTCAAACAAGAACGTATCTTCTCTAATTTGTATGTCAAGTGTAATACATATATTTTGAGTAAACTGCCTTGATAAACAAGAGGAGTTTAAGGCATTTTCATAGCTTGAGCTTTACGACGTAATTAATCTGACACTAGTTTTCTCAACGGGTACCGTGCTACCCAGTTACTGGGTAATGGAGGTCAGATAGGCAGTCGCTCCATATAAAATACTGACACTCAGCTACGAGTATATCCCGTTTAACTGGAAGCTGACCCAATATTATGTAATTCAGACCAGCTAAACAGATGGTAATGATGAACTTTATACTCGCCTTATACACATAGGTTATAATTATATTTTTTAAGGTTCAAAATGTCTGAACGAGAAACGGAACCCTTATAGGATTACTCGTGTGTCTGTCTGTCCATCTGTCACTGTCTATGTGTGCCGAATCTACTGGACCGATTAAGCTGAAATCTGTGACCCAAACACGGAGGTGTAACGAAAATAAATTAATGGATTTGGAATAAATATGGGTCACTTTTGTGGTGCAAATCGGAAAAAAAAAAGGATTTTCCATAGTGTCTTCTTACAAGTCTTACTTTCATTAGATATAAAGCACGATTTGTAAGAAGACTAAAAACTCTTACTTTCATTATTTCAAAAAAAGAACGTTTATTATTTCATTTCAATAATTTTTAATTTATATAAGAAAATAGATGAAAAATGACCATTCCTCTCCCTTATCTCCGAAACCAGTAGCCTAAAAATTTTGAGAAAAATACAGAACGTAGTTCTGTTCTTTAACCCTTTGCGTGCGAGTCGGACTCGCTCTTGGCCGGTTTTATTGATAAATCGTTTTTCGAGGAATTAATTCGTTCCTGAGTTTTAAAAAGTTACCAGTTTATCGAGACCGCAGTAAATTTCTCACAATTAGCAGCTTTTGGTTGTAAGGTAGGAAATCACAAAAAAAAAATAGCAAATAAAGTTACCAAGTATACGGCAGAGGCAATATACAATTAATATTTTTGTAAGTGAGGTCATTTAATTAACAAATACCGATAAACGATTTTAATGAGCGCACTGTTTTGGGTTTATCATGAAAAATAATTATTAAATCCACACTACTAATTATTATTATTATAATTAATTAATCCAGACTTATTTTATTTAAATATATTATTAGCTGTTGTCCGCAACTTCGTTCGCGTTAAGTTCATAAACCTGCACAAATAAAATAATAATTTTATTCTGTGCTCAGATCCTCATAATACGAGCCATATCAAGAAGTGCCTTCAAAAAAAAAAGTGTAACTTTGGTACATTTTAATCAAAATATTCAAACTTTTAAGCTATTGCATAGCTTCTATCGCGGGCCTTGAGCGTGGAGACCGAATCCAGAAATTCCGTAACGAAAATAACCTAACACCCCCTACTCCGACTGGCACAGCGGTGATACTTTTTAGTTTTGTCATCTATTGATGAATAGTGATGACGATGACGATGACGATGATGATGATATTTATCTTGTTACGCCAAAGAAGTGTAACTTGAATTAATATCAAAGAAAAAAAACAAAGGAAAAAATATACTGCATAAATAAAATAAATAAATAATTATAATTGCATAAGTTGATAAAAAATGCTATGCAATAGCTTTACCGCGGCAGTCTCCAAATGCCACACGTCTTTTTATTTATACTTACTCATAGTTTGATACCTATTGTTATTTCTATAATATTTTTTGATTTATATCTTAAGGCGCAGTTATACGACTTCTAATGGTTTTTAATTAAACATCACGTCTAAATGAATATTTTATTTCTTATAAAAAAATAGAAGTAATTTAAAACATTTTTTTTCGTAATTTGATAAGTGAATATTTGAAATTATATTTTTATAACATAGTGTAATTAATTTGTAAAGTTATATCTAACGCGGATAAGAAATTGAGAATCACGCAAAAACTCTATAGCGTATTTTTATGAAACCTTCACCATTTTAAAAATTATTTAATTATTTATCTTTCAGTATACGTGTTTTAGTATAATACGTGTCGGTGTATGTATAATAAATTAATAGTGCGTCTAATTTCGGACAGCGCTCCTTGATGGGCGAGTCCTGTTACTGGGTGGACATACGACACGTTACGTGAGCTCAGCATAGAACACGCAAGCTAACCACTCAAGGTCGTTACCAGTAAATAGCGCCTTAATTTTATGGTTGTCTGTGGGTGTTGCAGCACTAGAATGATTTAAAAGTAATTTGTCGTTAATCTTATAGAGATATTTGCAATGTGGACGATCCTTATCAATAAATAATAAGGAATGGAACTAACTTAGAAAACATTGATGATTTCCCACCGCCCAAAAAAAAAAAAACGGCATCGGCCATGACGGGCCCCGTCATGGTTTGCTGACAACTCTTACCCACTAACCACTTACGCATGTATGGAATAAAATGCGTGAAAACTTCAGATCAAGTCACCAGGTCGGTTTCCCCTATGGGGAAAAGGTCACGCCCCGCCACCGCGTGACCCCTTAACACCGACACCAGACAAGATGTGCTTCTGCCGACTATCATGTGAATTCCATGAATATAAAGAAGTCTAAAACATTGTTGTTGTTGCAACAAGGATATTCTTAGGTTTATAGTTCAACATAATCATACATATATCAGATTAGAGCATTACTTACACTGAGTATTAGATTTAAGCAGACGTCAGGCTCGACGGTTGGAACAAGAATGTACGTCTGACAGCTGTGTCTAATAATTTATATCGATGTCGTTAGTCAATTGAGATACTATAACCCTCGCAAATAATTCTTTCCAAACGGATGTTGGCTAGCTAGCTTAAGTTAATATAAAGTATAAATAATCCTTTATAATGTGACCAAATAGAGTAATCAGTTAATTTTGGTTACACTCGAAATATATTATTACATAAATGGATTTTAAAACGTAAACTCATAAGCTGTGTTAATAACATTTTACAGGGCGCGGTTTTTCTTCTTCCTGTAAAGTTACCTCTTTCGCATTTATGAGGTTTTCACTGTAAGGCCTCGATATTGTGGAGCCTTCAGGGCTTCAGGGGTGCTTATTTGCTTGGGGAGCTGTCTCACTCGCAGGCAGCGAGGGTCGTGTGACAAGTGTTATACAATTTAACTGTGGAGTGTAAGGAAGCAAAGAGGGATCCGCATTTGAATTTATTATATTGAATAAAAATAATCGATATCATGGAGCTGTTTTATTTTAACCGGCGAAAAAAAAGGAGGAGGTTCTCAATTCGACCGTATATATGTATATTTTTTTTTTAAATGTAATAAACAATCTCAGTACTACTCGTACTTTTAAAACTAATTCATCATTCGAATTAGGTACTCTTCAAATATCGAACAATATAACCTGCCAGCAGTGAGCTGAGCGCAGAGTTCATATGCGCCGCAATATGTAGTACTTTCGCCTCATTTTGGTACTCAGAAGTTTATTCCTGCATGACATTGTTCCTGTAAACGCTAAACAATAAGATTCAGTGCAATCAAATTTAACTCAACGTGGACTCGTGCTTTACTGAATAGGTGGACTCGTGATCTACCAGCATCAAAGTCGCTATAGCAGTTTCATTTTAATTTTATTAATTTTCATTAACAATTAGGACATTGTAACAAAATTATACACTACAAATATACACCTACATAGATCATTATTACCTATATAACACATAGCACATTCTGAGATAATTATAAAAACAGCCAATAAAAAAAATTAGAGTAAGCTAATTAATTATTTCAAATACACATTGCAATTACCCTTAGTAAGGTGAATATCAAATAAATAAATAAATAAAAAAAAACAAATAAATTCAGATTCCACCATTACACTATGTCATGTCAAAACTAAAAAGTCGATAAAAATTGTGATGCTCACAATATAAAATTATGTACATAATGTCAAATAAAGGATAATATTATCATGAATATATTTAATCAACTAACTGGAACAATCTATTGTCCTTTAAGGCGGAGGTTCCCAAAAATGGTCAAAAAGGTGGTTTTTTAAAGCAGTATATCTCATAAACCGTAAGTAGTTTTGAGAAATGAAAAAAATATGATATTTTCAAGTCCTACTTGCATACGGTGATGGAGCTAGAAACATAATTTAACCTACTTTAATGCATCAAAAAAATCTTCTAACATACCTCTAAATTATCTTTAAAAGCAGTTTATCTCTTCATTAACAATTATAATCATAATAAAAAATATACCATAAAATTTCAAATGCCATAAAAGTTGCATCCAGTGATGGATTATTTTTTATAAATTTATTAGCAAATCCTAAGTAAATCGATAAAATACTTAATATTTTGCAATAAATTGTGACCATTTGTCGTAGCGCATCTCTTTCTTTTCTATGCAAACCGAGAGTGACCGCGCTTTATAGACATCTGGGCCTTAAATAAGAGCACAAATCACAGCAGCGATAATTATTTAATATTGTAAGCAAAGTTGATACCTAAACTAGTGTCTTTCGGGTTTACTACTGATTATGATGGGACTAACTCGTCTTGGACCGTTCTCATTTAAGCATAATCAGCCATATAATGTCCCCACTGCTAGGACTCAGGACTTCTCTCAAGGACAGGTGCCGTACAATGGGCAGTAATCCACCACGCGAGCCCAGTGTGGTGATGTATGTCTCATGTCCTCGAATTTTTGGTTCTAGAACATCACGGTTTCTTCGTGATGTTTTCCTTCACCGTTTTGAGAGCAGTGGTGATAAAATAAATTACACAAAGTAAAATGCCTACGGGTTTGAACCTACAATGTACAACTTGTAAGTTGGGGCCATTACCGCTTTTTTTTTTGGACCACCACTGCTCAATTGTTTTCATTCTTTACATACATTTAAAAATTGTACTTCCCACACGAATTTTGATTAGCTGATGATGACTTTGTATGGAACCACCAGTTCTGTTTTTGTTTGGAACTGACTATAGGTAATTTAAAAACAAAAGCCTAAAAAAAATATTCAATTTCATAGACAGAAGCAGTTTTTCAAATATGATTACGCTTTTCCGTTACACCTAGTATGTTTTAACTTTCCGAGATCACGTTTTGCAAACAAACAAAAAAGTGTTTAACTTTCTGTTATTTTTGATGCTATAAGTATAGTTTTAGAGAATATTATCTTAATGCTCCACTTTTCGCTAGGATTTGAGATTGAAAATGAAAATCTGTTTTTTACGGGTTGTATTTTTTTAGAAAAAGTTTCTTTATTTTTCACTTTTTAGTTGTTGTACCCCTTAACAAAAACTAAATAGTAAAGTTTTGCTCGATGTGATCCCCCAAAAACATGGCAATTTAACATAATTGGTAAATTAGGGTGTATCAGGGTGGTCCTCACCGGACACGGCTGTTTCGGGAGGTTCCTGTGTTGGATAAGGCGGGATGAAACGCCCGAGTGTCACCACATATGGTAGAGCATAGATGGAGTTCTGCCCCGTTGTTGGTGGAACACCGCCGCGTCCTCGTGGAGGTGATTGGCGGCAGTGACCTCTCGCGCCCGGCCCTGGTTCAGGCCATGGTACGGAGCAAGAGGGAATGGGAAGCACTCTCCTCCTTCTGCAAAGCAGTAATGCTCGCGAAGGAGGAGGCGGAACGGGTGAGGTAGTCCCAACAGAGTCACCCTCACGCCCCCAGCAGCAGCCGCCGCAGGAGACGCCCTGAGCGTAGGGGGCGCGGGACGTTCTCCGGCCACCGTAGACGCGGGTCAGCGGACGGCGAGTAACGGGTAGCTCACCGTCCTATCAGCACCAGGCCCGAGAGTCGACGGCGCATAGTGCTCCACGCGCGCCTCAAAGATATGTCAGCAAACTTTGACGGGACCCGTCATGACCGATACATGCATGTGTTAGATTTAATGAATTATGTGATATCATTTAATTATATATTTTGATTTTCCAAGAATATTGGTCGTTGCATTTTAAACATTGGTCACGTTTATGAACCTTGGAACAAATGTAGACGTACCTACCTAAGTAAATCTTGATGTGTGTACAGATACAAAACACTTAACTTCTAAAAAGCTGAATTGATGATACTCCTATAAATTATTACGCATTTTTTAATGATCGTTGTGTTGTATCTTGGATTTTATATTGCTACGTTAATGTTATAAGTTGTTTGAAACGATTGGGACAATACTATCAGATAGTGTTGATATTCTTCGAATATCAACTAAGAATTAAAGGATCCAGTGTTATTAAATTGCTTAATACAATCTTATTATGTTTTAAAACAATTGGACTACACAATAATTGATTATTATCACATCTATTATTAGTTTATTCATGACAATCTGTGATTGGTAGAAAATGGCGGGATATTATATGTGACGTTTAAGAAAAGTATCTACTCACAAATGACTATAAAAGATGTGTTACTAGTTACTCTTATTCATTATTAAGTTGCTGAAAGTGTAATATATACAACCTCATGGAGAAGAAGCTCTGTTCTAATAACTGCTAATATACTTGATGTGAAAGATTGATTACAAAGGCTCACGTAAGTTATTTGATGTTATATCTTGATTGTTGCTAATGATTGTGTTGATTCTGTGTATGTGCTATGTTAAGGCCCTTGTTTCTAATTATATTAAATAGTATTAAGGAATACCTATTCATGTTCATGTTCTTTGCCTTGTCACTGTTATTGTTTCTAAATTTCAAGATATTTCACGTTGTAAATTGGCACAAGCGATAGATCATAGAATTTGATTTATTGTGATAAACGATTATTAATGATGTGTAGGTGTAATACCGTAAGAGAGCCACCGTGTAGGTTCTTGGTTCGTTCTTCTCCACGAAGACCTAGTTTTGCGAACGGGCCATTAGATTCTCGATTCATGACAGGCCAGTTGGAAATAAATACCTTGTCTTGTCTTTTTGTGATTTACTCAATAAACCCTTCCCTACACACCACATTAATAGGAACTTACATACCTATAGTTACACTAAATAACTAGTACATCAAAGCTTAATATGTAGGTAGATATAAATATCTACTCTTAGTTACCTCCATCCTGCTGACACATGCCAAGGGGTAGAGGATACATTCGAAACAGAGTTACCCTGCCCTTGGGCACTCAGGCACGGAAGGAACAGGGGTGCGTTTTAATCAGTAAGAGTCTGACACACCCTCCCGCTCTACCCAGAGCGGGAGAAGTCATTAGATGATTTCCCACCCCACAAAAAAAGGGTGTATCAGGGTCAAAGAGATTTAAAAGATATGCAATACATTTAATGTCTTTTATCAGGGTTAACTATACAAATCTGTGTACACTTTTAAATCGTATATCAGCGTGATGTTATATTATGAAGTGTGTAAACAATAAACAGACATGTGATTGCAGCAATTCCGAAAGGTTTGCTATCATTTATTCAAGAGTTCCATTGAGTATTTTCGAAGTTCTTCATCAGAGCTCCAACAAATTTAAACGGAACCACCTGTGAAGTATACCTTTTCACAGTCGTCATCTTTGACAGTCGTTACGGGTCGTCAGAAGCCCGAAAGTCTGACAACCAGTCTTACCAAGGAGTATCGTATTACCCAGTTACTGGGTTGTGGAGGTCAGATAGGCAGTCGCTCCATGTAAAATAATGGTATTGACATACCACCTAAGCATATATTTTATGGAAAAGCAATAAAGATATTGAGTATTGAGACTGGAAGCCGACCCCAACATAGTTGGGAAAAGGCTAGGCAGATTTAATAATATTAAAACTTGGGGCGAATAACTAGAACCTTGAAATTCCAGGAAAATGTAGTACTAGATTTTATGTTTGAAGCTAACTGAAATGAAGGTTTTTTCTTAAAATAGAGACTTACAGGCACAAAAAATAAAAGACAAAGATATAAAATTCTCTTTTTACCAGGAATAGTATTTCTTTTTAAATTCCACCTACTGAACTAAGTTATCTGTTATCGAAAAAGGTATGAAAATAAGCCTTCTTTACAACCAGAATTTTGAATACAAAACGCTAAAAAGTCTAAGAAATTAAGCGTGGCTTCTAACGGGAAGAGATAAACAAATAAAACCCGTTTTCTCGAAAAACCCTTTACAAGGAATTCTTCAAAACAAAACATTGAAAAACCGAAGCTAATTTATCAGAAGAAAACTGGAGTCTCAGGTAATTTACTTACAAAAGCTTTTTCGTCTTATTTCATTCTAGTCTGACTGAAAAACCTTGTTAGGAGCCCATCTTGGGGCTTAACACTCTGTTACTAGCACCGTTATTATGTATTTGCAAAAATATGTAAATACGACGGTCCTGAAAACGGTAGAAAACTATAAGGGTGAGGACATTGAAACAGAGAATGAGCGATTATAACACAGTAGTAGTATTATGGGCCTGCGGACGGCGAGTAGTGGGTAGCTCGCCGTCCGATCAGCCCGTGAGTCGACGGCGCGTAGTGTACCACGCGCACCTCAAAGAGATTAGTGTCAGCTACCACTGACGGGGCCCATTACCCCTGTTCCTTTCCTGCCCAGGGGTGGGCACTCAGGCAGGGAAGGAACAGGGGTGGGTTTTAGTCAGTAAGAGTCAGACACGCCCTCCTGCTCCACCCAGAGTGGGAGTCATTGGATGATTTCCCAACCCCAAAAAAAAAAAAGTAATATATTCTGCAAGACAATAGTTGCTCATCGCCCACCGATGCAGCTTACTTAGAACATTCTTTTCACTTGGGTTTACTACTTAGCTTCGAATTGTAATGCGCTCAGTAATATGAAGAAATTTTTACATTATGTGCAGACATGTGTCATTTGATCACTGACTGTCTTGACTGTTTACAATTAATCTGCCTAGCCTTTTCCCAACTATCTTGGGGTCAGCTTCCAGTCTAACCAGATGCAGCTTAATACCAGTATTTTACATGGAGCGACTGCCTATCTGACCTCCACAACCCAGTTACTGGGTAATACGATACCCCTCGGCTTACCAGTCTTAACTGGTTGTCAGACTTTCGGGCTCCTGACGACCCGTAGCGACTGTCAAAGGTCCACGATTGTTAGCCGGGAACATCGGGTTATCGTGCTCTCTGAGGCACGGAGGAGTCTCGCTAAGTAAAGATGGTCACCCATCCATGGACCAACCCCGGCGTAAAGCGTAGCTTAACCTAATGGATCGACTTCTGCGGCTATTATTACTTTAGTTATAAGCTCCTCCTGTTCTACTTTACATAAAGTTTAAATAAATATCGTGGTGTTGCAGAAGTTGTTATTCGTAGTCTGACTTCACTAGTAGTGAAGATAGGGCCCATTGCCACGAGAAAATTGACCCCAAAAAACCTTTAATAGAGAGGTCATACCTGAGTCGGCTGATGGTCGTACGTTTCAGACGTGACCTCTCAATTAAAAGTTTTTGAAATCTGTCAAAAACCACAATCAAGAGACGACTGAAACGTTCGTAAATTAGTAGAGATGTTGAATCGCTGTCTTCTATCCTTATATCTGCAGCTTTATAGCCAATTGGCGGCAAAACAGATTTATTACGATAGATATGTATTTTTCAGGTAATAATATTCCTTCTTGTAAATTACGAGGTTTTCTTCACATTTTTGTACGACCATCTTGTTCAGATATACATTTCAATGAATTTCGGTAAATTTTGTGAGTTCATTACCTCTCTTTGACTGGATTATGAAAGGAATGAATGGATTCAAACATTTTTGAGTGCATGGAGTAGGAATGAACATAAAAGGGGTATTTTTGATGATAATGAGCATGTACGAGTGGAATAATAGGTTAATAGTTAAAAATCATTTTTTTGAACGAGCTTTTATACCGGCTATCACAATTAGTACTCATAATACTGGGCAAGGCGGAAGGAAAACCCGATCACCGGAAAGATGGTCTGACAGGATAAAGAAGACTATTGGTAGCAGCATATAGCTAGTCCACATTGCAGATAACCGCAAAACTTGGAGTCGCGTCGTATGTGGTCGTGATCCTCAGCAGTTAGGGAACGACGAAGAGGAAGAGAGATCACAATTAAATGTAGTACACAAAATTTGATGTCCGTTATGTTGAGCATTGAAGAGTTCCTTTATCTGGAGCTAGTCCAAGATGTCAATTTTGGTCATGCTTACCATAAAAATGCCATTGTCATCGAAGCTGGTCCACCACGTAAAAAATAAACTCCGTAAGATCAGAGGCAATGACTTATTTAGCTTACAAGATTTGGCTCGAACATACATACCTACATATAAACATTGCAAGCTAAATAAAAGCTTGTAAAAACTGGCCAAGTGCGGGTCGCACTCACGCATGAAGGGTTCCGTACCATCGTACAAGATTATACGCGTCTACTTGTTACCATTATTAAGCACGAGTAAAAAAAGTAAAAAAGAACGGGTTTCTAGTACCAGCCCCCTTTAATTTTAAGTTATTTTATTATTTGTTGTTAGAGCGGCAACAGAATTACACATTCTGTGAAAATGTCAACTGTCTACCTATTACGGATCATGAGATACAGCCCGCTGACAGACAGACGGACGGACGGACGAACAGCGGAGGCTTAGTAATAAGGTCCCGTTGGTTAGCCTACGGGTACGGAACCCTAAAAAGGGGACCTATTTTTGTCGTATGCTTTTGAAACTTAAGTATTTATTGGGTTCCCATGATTTTCGGCATTATATTTTGCTATAGAAACTCGTGAGTGGCTAAATAACCAACTCTTTAATTAAGGTTAATTCTTAATACTCGTACCAGGAAAGTACAGGCATCATGTTATGATTTTAGGAAACCTCTAAAAGACAATCCTACTAATATTATAAATGCGAAAGTTTGGATGGATGTCTGTTTGTTACTCTTTCACGTCAGAACGGCTGAAGAGATCTGGATGAAATTTGGCGCAGATATAGATTATAGTCTGGAACAGAAGCTACGCTAATTTATAGTGGGAAAAGTAGTATTACCGCGGGAGAAGCTGCTGGCAGAAGCAAGTAAAAAATAAAACATTCTTCTGTAGTATTTATTGGAAATGCGGGATTAAATACAATGCATTTAAAGAAATCACTGTAGAGCACGCTTAAAGATTTTTTTACCCATCGGACTCATTTCTCTTATTGGTTTCTGACGTTTCTCTTTTTTAGGAATAACGTCTCTTTTAGTTTTCTGACTCTTCTCCTTTTTAGTTTTCTTACTCTTGTTTGCTTCCTTATGATGATGTTTAATGGTCTCCTCAATCCATGGTTTTACGATTTTGATCCTGGTGTATACTCCTGGAACCACACCACAACCAGCACCGAAGGAGACTATTCCTATTTGTACGTTGTTCCAAGTCAGAGGACCTCCACTGTCGCCCTGTAAATAAAACTAATTTGAATATCTGGTTTTTGAAAATGTATATAGGAACACTATTTCCGGGACGTAGTTAAGTTACCAGATGTACGAGTATATAAGAGTATATGTAAAACAGGCAATAACGTGGGCATATCAGTAAAATACATTCTCTCACAGAGAGGAGGCCTGTGCACCAGCAGTGGGGGCATTAAAAGGCCGATGAAGATGATTAATATGATTATGTTGTTTGCAATCGATTTTGAGCAAGTTGACACTTTGACAGCATACCCCGAATCCTTTGGGGTTCAAGAAACATTATAACTATTAGTAATCACGATTGTTAAAATTTCGAATGTGTGAGATTGACCACCGAAATGACAATTTCATAAATTTTGACAATCTTCATCGCTTGTAGTATATTACTTTGTCTGGATCACATTGAGTCATCCTCTAGTTTCTACAAACTTATTAAGTTTTGATTTGGTGTTCTGTAAGCCCAAAAATCACATCAAATTAGAGAGCAGGTCTTTTCAGTAAAGACGTCAGATTAAAAAAAAAAACTTGGTTGCCTGGAGAAGCAGGTGTTCGATTGGACATGACTATTAAAACTCGGGGGTTGTTGACGATGAGTTAAATACCTAATGCTGATAGTATCACGCAAAACCTTACTATAATAGAGGAAACTGGTAGCTTAGTAATATTAACCGCATAAAGCTTGCCGAGGGTGGTCCGTGGAATGGATGACCATTTATTACGTACAGAGATTCTTATATGCATTGGTTACGGCTGTCATTTATAGATCTTTGGCAGCCGTTACGGCTATGCAGAAACCCGACAATCTGAAACCAATCTTGCCAAGAAGTATCATGTTATCCAGTATAACCTACTCCAACTAATATTATAAATATGAAAGTTTGGCTGAATGGATGTTCGTCACTCAATCAAAGGCCAGAAAGTTTGAAAGGATCTGGATGTTTTTTTATTTTTTATTATTAGAGATAGGCTTGCTCTTGACTCTTGTCTAGGTCAGAGGTGACAGAGACAGAGTTGACGATGGAGCGAGCTCACCCAGAAGAAGCCTGTTCACTCTAACTTTGAAGAGATTAGGGTTGTATGCATTCGGAAACACAGACGCAGGCAGAGAGTTCCACTCCTTTGCTGTGCGCGTTAAGACGTTTGGAAACGCTTAGTGTGATTTGATGGAATAGCAACAAGGTAGGGATGGTAACTTGCCGTGCGTCTAGAAGTCAGGTTGTATAAGGGGGCTGGTGGGATGAAGCCACTGGTAAAAGCTAGTTAATAATACTGGTATTCAATTGCTTGAATTTAGAATTGGAATCTGACCGCAACATGGTAGTGAAAATGCTAGGCTTACCGCACAAGAATCCTTCCCGCGTACACCAGCGCACATCATTCTATTAGTGAGACGTCTCTGTTTATTGTAATACAGTCGACAGAGAAGCGTAGACACTACTGGGACTGTCACTTGCTGAAGATGGTGAGGAACATTGTGGTTGTGAGCCTGGAAAAAATAAATACAATGTTAGATGGTGATAACGTAATAATGATGATGACTGATCTTGATATGCTCATGTGAAGAGGTGGGATGAAACACATGTAACTAAAAGAGTTATGAATATAAATGTGGATCGATGGAGAGGGAGAGGGAGGCCAAACAAAAGATAGATGGATTGTGTGAGGAGTGATATGAAAAAAATGGGAGTTAGTGACAGCGTGACGGCTGACAGGACAGAATTAAAGAAAAAAATGTGTTGCGCAGACCCCAAGTAACATGGGATAAGGGCAAGAAGACTTAAAGTATTGTACATTTATCGGCCATCACATGTTTACCAATATATTTATTAATGTGGCACCTCGAGCTGTGGAAAGTAACTACTCCAGTTTATCTAAACGGGTATTAGAAAAATAGACGATGCATTCATTATACCTAGATGTCCTTAACATGATGATATTAACCTACATGAAAAAAAGCACAGTTAAAGTTCATATGTCGCTCTAAGCACCAAGAATAGAAAATTCAACAATGATATTCAAGCCTTTATTTAGGTATTTTCTAGTGACAGTGAAAATGGGCATGAAACTCATTATGACTATACAAAAGTAAAGAAAAGATTTTTAGAAGAAATAAAAGAATTGATTACTTAAATACTTTCGCTTCGTTTTAATTTTTTCGAGTTCATTTCGAATTGGCAAATTTATTAATACTTATTACTTAATTTCATAAAAATTCTGTTCTATTTAAATTTCAAGCCTTTTATAATTTAATTCCTTTTCTTATCTTCATATTTCTTTCCCTTTTCTTTTATTGGAATAAATAAAAAGAACCCCTGTATCACACACTTAAATCCAATAAGATTCTTATATTATTCATCGTCACTCATGAAATTAAATGGTGTGACAGCTCGTAATATTTCATGCCCGTCATTTTAATATTTAGGGTATCGTGTCAAATTTAACGATTCTATTAATTTCAGTCGACTGTTAATATTAATTTTGATTTGGTTCAAGCCTCCTTAATGATTTCGCTCGAATCAGTTATCTGAATTTCTATTTCGTCATCGTCTGTTATAACATTATATTCTTTGTTATATTTTGGTGGTAGTAGTTTGTTAGTTTATTAATTACAAGCTTCATTATCAACATTTTAATGTCCTCACTGCTGGGGCACAGGCCTCCTCTACGTGAGAGGGTGTAGGCCGTAATCCACCACGCGGGCCCAATGCGACTTGGTAATTAAAAGCTTATTTAGGTTTATCATTTTATTATTCTATTTACTTGCCAACAGTTATTGGTAGTTACCAAAAGTAGTGATGCAGTATTACCTGTATATTATACGAGTAGTTCTTGTATTTGGAACAACAGTATTAGAAGTGGTGACATTACATAACTGGCCTGTTTCACCATCATTCAACAATTTTATTTGCAAATTTATCGTTTTGTTTAGGGATATCTCTGGATGCCTTAATACAAGATATAAAGATATATATACTTTAACAAACTCACATGCATATATCCCCAACCAGTCACATTTAGCAGTGTTCCCTTTTTCACTTTCACGATATCCCCAGTCAACAAAACTTTCTTCACTGTAGGCCCAAAGGTCAAGGACTCATTCAATTTGAGGAGACAAACATCATAGTCGTTGGTTATATTAGAATACTCTTCGTGTATTATAATTTTTTCAACATCGTATAGCTTTCCCCCTTCGTCAATCTTATCAGTGCCAACAAGGACTTTGAACTCTAAGTTCCTGAAAATAAAGTTAATAATCCATTGAGTGAAGTTTCCTAAAGATGACGCAATACAATCGTAAATACAGAAGGGAATAATATTATGTATATTGAAAGTCCTTCCAAGGAAATTGAATATTGGAAGTTGACTATTTGTAGACCTTTTTCTGTAAGAGAATTTTGAAGCTTAAAACAATGCAGTATTTTTGCCTACTACAATAAATATTACGTCTGAAGTAAATTCTGTTGTTTTCAAATGTTGAAGTTGTTGTTGTTATTGTAGTTGTTGTTGTTGTTGTAGGGTTCACACGTCACTCATCAAATCAATAAATAATAAAAAGCTATTACTTTAACAGTTTGATCGAAGGATTCTGAGTCGGCGTTGAGTCGAGTTGAGAAAACGATAGAGATGTTATAGTTATAATTGATTTTGGATTGATTGAAATAATTTTATTAAATTGATTAATTTATTGTATTGTATTTATATTATTAATATAAATTGAATTAAATAGTATGAATTGAAATTAATGTGTTATTGTGATTATTATTGTTTTTTTTCTACACTGTCGCTTTGGGTTTTTCTGTAATGATAGCTGTATGTAGGTAAAGGTATGTCTGTAATAAATGAATAAAAAATAAATGAGTGGAAAGTTAACAAACAGGTGTATTAAATCTGATTTCAAACAAGACATAATACAATGACAGATAAAGAAACCGTCCATATGACAATCAAAAATAGGTAGAAAAGGATATCATTGTAAAATGGAAAGTAGAGGCTAGAAAACGATTCAAGAAACGTGATAGACATTTACAAGGAGAATCCTTTAAAACGATTTTTTGGCTACTTCCAAAGATAAATGCTTGAATAAGAAGAAAAGGTAAATCAGTTTGGATTCATCGTAAATTCTTGCCTATTCAGCTCACAATCATTTCATTGAGTAAGCTTATCAACCAATCCTATTAAACTCATATTAAAATATGAAAGTCTTTTTTTTTGGGTGTGAAATCATCAAATAACTTTTCTTGCTCTGGGTGGAACGGGAGGGCATGCCAGACTCTTACTGACTAAAACCCGCCCATGGTCCTTCAGTTGCCAATGCCAGGGCCGCGGTGACTCTTTCAAACATACCCGCGACCCTGACAGACACACCCGTGACCCAGGCAGACATAACCACAACTCTGGCAGACACACCAGCGACCCAGGTAGACAGCCCCAACCCTGGCAGAAATGTGAAAATCTGAATGTGTATACTCTGTATTTGATTGGGTATTAAACTAAAGGTAAGCAAAATAAGTCAATATTAAAAAAAATATATTAAACAAGCACACCGGCTATCATAATAATATTCTTAGTTATTTTACCATTGTAGTTTTTCAATACTTGCTTGAATTTATTGTTACTATATACAAATAAAAATTACTTAAATATTATCTAATACCTAACCATTCATAACCAAACATCTTATTAATATACACAAAAGCAGAATATACTCAGGTGTCGAAGTATTCCTTCACATTACTGTCATCTGGGCAAGCCGGAAATGTGCCCAGAAGACTGGCAGCATTGCCACGTTGAATGGCAATGCTAATTCTTTGGGCGAAGGACGAGCCAGCCCTCTGGTCACGCAGTGTCAACCAGTCGGTGAGAAATATCTTTAAAAAGATGACGTGCACTCGGACCCCATGACCCTTGGGTCATGGGGTCCGAGTGCACGTCATCTTTTAGCCGTTTGGGGTCGAAACGCTTGCGTTTCGACCCCAAACGGCTCAAAACTGTAATTACCAATAAGGTTACAGTATTTGCGCCGCTTGAGAGTCTCAGCTGCCGCAGCGGCAGCGCTGGCACAGCCCGCCGTACTTAGAACATAAGATGGTGCAAGGGTGTCGACGCAGGTTGCGTCCCACACCAGAACCCTACCCACCTTCCAAGGCACCAACGTCATGCCATCTAGTCTCTTCGTATCGTCACGTACCAAGCCGCTTGGTTCTAATACGGCAGGTACGCCGGTGGTGACAAGAGCTCGACAAATGATATCGTTGATGCTGGCGTGCCATGCTACGCGGCCTGTGTGCTTGCAGCAGGAAAGGCCATGGTGTCCGAGGCTGTTGACAGCTTCATCACAGTGGCAACGATGTGGAGCAACAGAAGGTGCACCTAAGCGTAGACACGTGGCGAGCCGAAAAGATGCATCATCCATTATAGTGCCTATGGTGGAAGTGCCACAAAAAACCGTCAAAGAGCGAGTCGGACTCGCGCGCAAAGGGTTCCGAACAAATCATATTTTTTTCAGGTTTTTTTAAACTGCCTGGAATCGTAATTTTTCATCTGTTTTCTTAAATAACTTCAAAATAATATATTTTAAAATTATGAAAAACATAGGTATATTCGAGACCCTCACAATGTGCCCTTTCATTTGATATGTCGCACGACACAGTTTGAAAAACTTAATTTTTGATTTTCCGATTTTCACCCCAAAAGTGACCTCCATTTTCCAAATTAATCTATTTAGAGAACACGTCCGTATTTGAGTCACAGATGTGTATACCAAATTTCAACTCTATCAGTCCAGCACATTCAGAGCAAATTGGCTGTGGCATACGGACAGACGGACAGACAGACACACGAGTGATCCTATAAGCGCTCCGTTTTTTCATTCGGACTTTCGGAACCCTAAAAATCATCATAATTAAATGTGTACACAAAATTTCGTGATCGTGCTGTTGAACATTGAAGAGTTCCTTTATCTGGAGCTAACCCTGGATGTCTATTCTGGTTACGCTTACCATAAAAATTGTAATCGGAATTGAACCACCACGTAAAAGTTTAACTCACCACACAAACATACATGATATAAACACGGCAGGCTAAATATTTGACCCGAACATCATACAAACATACATGATATAAACACGGCAGGCTAAATATTTGACCCGAACATCATACAAACATACATGATACAAACTCGGCAGGTTTAGCCTGCCGTGTGTGTGCCTTGTATGTTTGTATGATGTTCGGGTCAAATATTGTAAGCTGAATTACAACCACTTCCGGTTCTACTTCCATCTTACGGAGTTGAACTTTTACGTGGTGGTTCAATTCCGATGACAATTTTTATGGTAAGCGTAACCAGATTAGACATCCAGGGTCAACTCCAAATAAAGGAACTCTTGACGCTTGTAAAAATGTTGTTTCTTTATCTTGAAGTCCAGATAAAGGAAGTCATGGGAAATCCCACCCTCAAAAAAAAAAGACCTGGTTTAGGAGACAGAATACGCTATATTCTGGTTGCCGCGCCCCTGGGCAATCAGGCAACTGAAAGAACGGGGGTGGGTTTTAGTCAGTAAAAGTTTGACACGCCCTCCTGCTCCACCCAGAGCGGTAGAAGTTATTGGATCATTTCCGAGTGATTCCAGGGAATATGGCGGCACTGTGATCACGTGCTGCCGTGCAAAGCGAGGCTCAGCAGAAACCCTTTTAGAGTATATATAGGAACGTGCCTTAACAGGCGTTGCACAGAGGGGGTTCCGGATTGGTCTATTAAGAGGTAACGGGACCCCTTCCGTGTGCTGATGGTGATCACCGGGTGGTTTTAGTAAGGTAAGAATTCCACAATCCCAAACTCCCTGGCCTTTTTCCGTTCAGGCGCCTTTTGATGGTTTACCCCCGAAAACAAAAAAAAATTAAGTGTCCGTGAGATAATTTTCGATTTTCACCGCTGGCAAATTCTAGTTCAGAATAAGTTTTTACCTAGACGGTTATTTCATGCCTAACTGAAAAACGAAAATGAAGATCAAATCACATTTACAGAGACACCTCATAAATTGTATGTAATCAAAAGAAAAATAAATGGAAGTAAATATTTCTTAGTAGGACAGTGATATAATAAGAAAGAAAAATATTGGAATGATTTCTCAAAGAGAAATAAAATGGGCAGAACAACAATATTATTTATTCAGAATGAATTCTTCTGTCTTTTGGTAAATTAAAGGAAACAAATCGAGCCTTGCTTCGTTAGAAGTATATTTTCGTGTTATTTGATATTGTTTTCTATCTTGATTTCTTCGTAATAAAATTAATGTGCTTGGTATTAGGTTTTTGTACCATATTGTAACTTTATTTACGGGTTATAAGCAAATTACTAACCAGCAGTTTATTTTCTTAAACCTTTTGAAATGATGCAATTTTGAATATAAAAAAAGAACATTAGTTTCAAATATATAAGTATGTCTCTATAGCTAACGTTATCGATAGATAGAGCTTCATACATATATTTAACAGACCAATGATGGTATTGTGATCATTACTTCGATCTGCAGTAGTACTTAGTAGTTTTTATTTAACTTTTATGGTAAGTAGACTTTATGATTCAGCTCTGTTTCCTTGTGTAAAGCTTTTTAGCTTAAGTTATGTTTATGTTTCTATCGATAACGTCTAGGTGATCTGTGTCTTAAGTACTAAAAGATGATGAAACTTCACCATATTATATACTTCTAATTATCTTACCTTCATCTTGTCTTTATATTTATCTTATTTTCTTCTTGTTTTTCTAAGATTTAAGGCCAAAGCGCCAAGGGTGACTCTCAAAATTTAAGAGTTATCCAAAATACTCACGGCTCAATGCAATGGGCGGCGGTTAAGATGAACCGCTCATGAATTATAGATCCTCCACACCAGTGGTAGGTACTGTTGGGGCGGACCGACACTATGAAAGGCACGTCTTCAATGGAGATCTTGTGGCCACCGATGATGCCCACGTTATGGTCATGGTGTTTCTTGTCTTCTGGTAAAATAAACATAAGTTAATATTGTGTAGTTAGTTACTGTTTATAGCTATCGCTACACTAAAACCTGGAGGTATTTAAGTTAAATACTACGGGACATGCCCAATGTGAACATGATCAACCAGCTGGAGTGTCATAAGTGTCAATAGACCTGCCCTTTTAAGGACCTTACGAACTCCATTATCGCTACTATAACGTGTCTCAAATTATCTAAAAAGTTAACTATGACTCGAAAAGAAGAGAAAATTACATAAAGAAGTTAAATTGTGTTGTTAGTGGAAACGTAAAAGAATTAAAAGTGTATCGTCAAAAGTTTAACATCTGTAAACTTGTAAGTGGACTAATTGGCAATGTTAGTTGTAACAAAAAACTGAAGAAAAACTTTTAAAAAATAAAACGAAGGTTAGCAAATATCATAAAAACAGCTGAAGAAGAAAATAACACTGCAAGTGGAACTGCATTACATAACATCAAAATTAATGCTTACGATCTCAATGCGAATGAGAAATTCAAGTTGCTTGCAATATATCTCTGAAAAATTGGCACAGTACCAAAACCTGCTTGATCTTAGTTTACCCCACTTTCATACAAAGTAGAATATACAAGCTTTGGCAATCTGCTTTTGAAGTTGAAAGTATTAATATTGAAACAATGTAGCTGCTTTCTTAAAAATGTATTCTAGATAAAGGAAAATAATACTGGATTTAGCTTCCCGAATTTGGTTTGTTTTACATTTTCAGTTGATAATTATTAGATATAATTTAGTTAGATGGTATTTGGACAAAAAACTGCGAAGATATTTTTAGTGAACTATTTATTTTATGACAAACTTTCTTTCGTTACTCTATATATCGCATAGGATAGATTTAAATATGCAAATGGAAGACTGTAGTAAAATAATAATAATAAAAACTTACGTTTGACCTTTTTATGTCCATATGCCCAACTAATAAGCACAAGAAGCAATAGAACTCGTGTAAAAAACATGACGATAAATTTAAAATGACCAACATAAAACTGATTGGACTGATATTTATAAACATTTTATCAATTAGGAAAACTATCGCTACAATTTATTTAATATCCGTGATTCGTTTTGCAAAGTACAGTCAGATGAATGAAAAAGTAACAATACCAAGACAAGAGTTATAGTAACAACAAAAGCATCCTACATGGACTGTGCATTTTTGCGTGAAGATAAACTGCCTACTGACATAGAATTTAGGTGATCGGTTCGTGACTTCCACAAGCAAAAAAAAACCGCCATGTCAGACTCGCAAACGAAGGGTTGCGTGTCATAAATTGAAAAACCGGATAAATTAACATTACCTATTGAAGTTCATAAACTATGAAAGCATTGAACATTCATGTGACGAAAAGATAAGTAGAATCGAAGGGGAAACTTAAATATTTTCATACTATTTATTATATTTGTGCTGTAAGACAGTTTCTTGCCAAACATGATTCCAGGTAAATGGAAAGTGACCTAAAGGTTCCCCTGCAAGTCTCAAAATATGCGGCATAAACGACCGTATCTTTTGATTGCGTTGACTAAGAACTTTGATTTTTTTCAACATTACAGACGAATTTGATGTTATATCCAACTGGATACCTCGCGTTCCTCAGAAAAAAAGTCTTGACAGACATAGACGTAATCTGGTATAGATGATAAGGATTCTTTTTTCTTTTCGAGGTGCAGAACCCTAAAAACATTCAAAAGCTTAAATGTAAAGTATCAACTAATACTTAATATAATAGTAGTAGTAGCAGTTATCAACGTAAAGACAAAAGATGGGCAAGAGAAAGGTAGGAGATTAAATAAGACACTGAAAGTAATTAGCAATAGAAAAAAGGAGATGTTTCGGTAGAGCATACAGCTCACCTGCAAAGTAATAAATAAGTAGTGCATTTAAATTTCAGTTTTCACAGCAATGAAAATACTGACTTTATTGAGGCCATATATCTACAATTAACATTGATTTCGTTAATGAGCTCATTTGAATAACCAACAAATACCGATAAACGATTTTAATGAGCACACAGTTTTGAGGTTTATCGTGGAAAATAATTATTATCACGATATATAAAAATACAGTGATTTCAATCACTGGTTCTGTGTATCAGAAATAGCTAATGACTGTTTTCACATTGGGTTTGACCACCAAAAATTTAAAGGCAAATGTACTGATAAAATCTGACAATGGTTACCAACCTAAAGATTTCACGATATAGACCCAAAGAGAATTCTCAAAAGCGATATATATATTATAAACAAGGAGGAAATGTTTATAAGTGCCTACTAACAACGATGGACACGAAAGAAAGACTCAATAAGTAATAAAAAATCTTTACGATGCAGACGTCGCCAAACTAAGGGAGGGCAGAAACTACAAATTGCTTGTCAAAGTGTAGAAGGAAAACATTCTATGAAGTGGAATTTCACCTATTTTCATTTGTTTAGGATGGAAGGCCATGGAAGGGTCTGAGCAAACGGGCTACAGTCACACCATAGTGACGAAGTTGTTGCTGGGCAGAGGCTAGTTTGTATTGTATCACTGTAACTTAAGGAGAAGGATAATTGAAAACACCGTAAGATTATAATAAATCTAGCAAGAGCTTAAAAAAATCACGATATATTGAAATATACAATTTTAATACAATAAATCGCATCCAACAATTTGATGATTTACAATGTACCTTTTTGAGCCATATTGAAAACCGAGAGTTATTTTAACGGTTTTTTTCATAAGCTAACGGTGTCTATAATTATCCGGTTACATATATACATACTATTTCGCTTTTAGGATGTCTTGATAAAAAAACCTTTCTGTTGCTTCGATCAGATCAATCACTAAATTTGTTCAGAACGTCAGCTAAAGTAAATGGTTGAAATAAACTTATCGATCAGTCTGTTCAGTCCTATCTCTCCGTATAGTGTCATCTTTAGTAGGTGTGTTTGTTTTCATAAGACTCTCGTATTGAAAGTTCGAGTGTGAGTACCGGTATTCGGTGACCAAAAAATTTTTCAAATTAAACATTAACATGTGAAAAGACACATTTTAATTTACAATCTGTGCTTCTCCACATTTTTGCCGTTGTGGTGTTTGTGGTTATAGCTCGTCTGAAAGGATCCATATGGAATTTCACCTCGACTTATACACATTTTCATTTGTTTTGTCTCCCATGGAAGGCTTTCCGCGTATTGCTTTGGGAATTTATGTAAATACAGAACAGGAAAACTTTTGTTACTCAGAGTCGAGTCGAAGAAGGTCTGTTTGTGTTTCGAATATTTTTGTTTAGAATAGAATATAAGGGGATCTGTATGAGTTCTTTTATCAACAATGGTGTTTCAAAGTTTTACATACGGCGGGGACATACGGTGCTATCAGGAGTTACCCTTCAATTTGAATTCTATCTCTTAACTGCTAAAGTATGACATGTTCCAATTACTATAAAACTCTGCCCGTCCCTAAAAATAATAAAGGCGTTAGTTAGTTTTAAAACTCAAGCTCAAAATATTTGTTTCTAGATGTCAAACTATAGGTATTTACAGGACCTTTTAAATTGTCAAGTAGTGGGTCAGTCATATGAAGCTAGTCATATGTTACATCTTCATTAAATAAAGAAATTATTAAGTATTTTCTAATTTATGTAAATTTAACGAAATTCACGTACATCATAAAGGATTGCTGTTGAAAATCTCAACATCACAAGCAATTTAACCTAAAAACAATTTCCGTTTAAGAGTCACATTTTATGACGGGACACAAAGAACTTGTACAGAGCTGCGGTGGTTGTCTAATCTGCTTTTAATGCCGTCCTTTGAGAGCTAGATGAGAAAATAATGGGACTTGTAGTGAAAGATACATATATACGTACAAACAGGACAGCTTAGCATGTACCTTGATTTTTAAAGAGCAGTAATGGTTTTAGAGTTTACAAAAGCGGTCTAAAATTTTTGATAATTAGCATTTTATCCAGTTTGAACAAACTGGATAAAATATTTATAATTTGATCCCAAGAAGCACTTTTTGTAATATTACCAATTCTTATAGTGTACCTTAACCTAGCTTATGCCAGCAACTTTTCGCGCTCTAAAGATAAAATATCATTCCAAACCTGTTTTTTTCATTGCGGGGTCAAAAAACAAAAATCAAAATATATAAATATCCAAAAATACCAATTTTACAAAGGCTATTTATAATTCTAATGAAATAGTTTTTAAATCCGCACTGCTTGCTTTCAAAAACCCCCTCTGACTACTCTTTTGTCTTACAAAACCTTAGTCATTAATCCAAACATGTCTCAATGTGTCCCTATTCGTCCCGGTAACAAATTCGGGACGTTTTATGTCCCTGGATTCGACTGCTGCAACAAAACCGGTTAATTGGCTCAGAACCTTAGTTTCATAGCGCAAGGAGAAATTTTTGCTGTTAAAGTAGTAGACATAAATGTACCTAGATCAACATTCTCGTGTCACTATCCCAATTGGGTGTGTAACGGTTGATATAATAACAAAAAATCTAACGTTCACTTGACCTAATTTCAGTTAATATACTTTTGTTTAATATAACGATCAGTTATATTAGTTTATATTTAAATCATTTAATCAACGAAAAATTATGCTATTTAGTGATATTAGTGCATTAAACCTGAATTTTATCAATTTAATCTGGCGAATTGGGGAACACAAAGACATTTAGAAAATACAAGGAGGTACGAAACATCATCGTCCAAAAATCCTGCCCGAAACCCAGGAGGGCGGGATACTCAGCAAGAAGCTACGACGAGTTTATGTACAGGTACTGTTACCAACCGTACAGAAGACAATATGAAGCGAGCTGCCTCTAATCA
Source organism: Polia nebulosa (assembly GCA_951329385.1). NCBI lineage: Eukaryota > Metazoa > Arthropoda > Insecta > Lepidoptera > Noctuidae > Polia > Polia nebulosa. The sequence goes on from OX589606.1 coordinate 11,661,294, forward strand.
GCTGATAAAGAGGTATTTCTATCAGTTTCTTGATTGCTGAGGCAAACCCAACTGCAACAATTTGTGCTGTGCATCAAGCGGAGAGTCCACGCATTGCCAAGGTAACGCATAGAAGGAAGACTGCGCCCCCTGCGGCTGTCACTCGTTTATTGACTATATATTTGGACATTTATTACTTTTGTTTATTTTTTTTGGAATATGTGTAAGTGCAGTGTTATTATTATAGTTCTTTAATATTTGGGTAAGTTTAATCAACTTATTTTATGTTTAATGCCGGCTGTAGCAATGCCGGAACCTGTAGCAGTCAACCTGCTACATCGCTTGAGGTCCAACAGGTGAGATGTCCCAATTGCTCGCAGGCACGCTTTTTTAAAGGCGAACGGGGGCTGAGGATACACTATGGCAAGGTTCACAAACCACATAGTGTTCCTTTGTGCCCCCCAGCTACATCTACACCTCACGAACAGACCTTGTGGAAAACGCTCTCAAAATTTAAAAATTCAACACCAGTTTTAAAAAGAGTTCCTCGGGGTGCAAGACGATCCGTTGCTCTGAGTTTGGCACAATGCGTCCGTCTTGCGACCCAAGAGAACTCAGTAAGTGCCTGGGAGCAATTGCTCACCTTCCCCTACAGAATTCTGCACGTTCAAAAAGATTTGGCAACTAAAAAAACTTTAACAAATCAAATTAAAGAAAATTGTAATATTTCAACCATAATTTTAGATCCAAAATTACCACCATTTAATAACCGTTCACAGAAAAGCCTATGTTCGCATGTGGAATCGAAAATAAATGAAGGTGACATTAGGGGAGCGGCCAGGCTATTATTCAGCAGTGATGTGGTGGCGCCTTACTCTCCAGAAACAATCTCAGCCTTGGAGAGTAAACATCCAGCGCCTGCGAATGATCTCACTTTCCCCGACCCCCCTGAGACCCCCGTTCCGGATTCATGTGTTTTTAACATTTCAGCCCCCCAATTGCTTGCTGCCGTGGGCTCCTTTCGAAGTGGTTCTGCCGGCGGCCTCGACGGCCTGACTCCGCAACACTTAAAGGACCTATTGAGTTCAGGCGCCGGGGATGCTGGTGAGTCGCTTTTGAAGAAGCTTGCGGCACTAGTCAACCTAATGCTCTCCGGCGGCGTGAACGATGCCGTCGTCAATGTCTTGTACGGGGCCAACCTATGTGCCCTGCGCAAGAAGGACGGCGGCATTCGTCCCACTGCCGTCGGGTGCACCTACAGGCGTATGGCAGCCAAAATTTGTTATAAACTGTACAGTGACAGACTTACAAACAAATTCCAGCCCCTACAGCTTGGCTTTGGCTCCAGGGGGGGCTGTGAGGCTGCCGTACATGCACTATCTTCCTTTTTAAATTCTGAAAAGGGTGAGGTCATTCTCAAGGTTGACATTAAGAACGCTTTCAACTCTGTCAACAGGGACACTTTGTTGGCCGAGGCAAAAAAAGAACTACCCGAAATTTTCGGTTTTATTTGGCAATGTTACAGGCACCCTTCTAAATTATTATATAAAGAACAGCTTTTAGAATCTGCAGTTGGATGCCAGCAAGGTGACCCTCTCGGGCCAGTCATTTTCAGTTTGGCTATTCATTCAGTCATTCAACAACTAAATTCAAAATTTAACGTATGGTATTTGGATGATGGAACATTAGGAGGTGACGTCGATACCGTATTAAAAGACTTTCAATTCCTGAAGACTCATTTTCAATCCATCGGACTTGACCTTAACCACTCGAAGTGTGAAATTTTTCTTTGTGACAATACCGAAAGACAATCGACCCTTCATAAATTCAATACAATTGCACCAGAAATCAAAATTTTAGAAAAAAGTTCACTGCACCTCCTAGGTTCCCCTATTTTGGAAGAAAGTTTTTCTCCATTCATTGACGGAAAAATTAATCATTTTAATGATATTTCGGACAGACTCACAAAAATAAATTTACATTCGGCATTCACCCTAATTAGATATTGCTGTTTTGGACCAAATTTTATATATTTTCTCCGCTCTTCCCCTTTATGGAAGCATTCACATCTCCTGGACAAAATTGATGAAATTATTCGATGCACTCTTACAACCATTTTAAATGTGGCCTTGGATGACCGAGCGTGGCTGCAAACCACACTACCTATTCGTTTTGGTGGGCTCGGCATCCGCAAAATTTCTAGTATAAGCCTACCGGCGTTCCTGTCCTCGGTCCACAGCACTGAAAAGTTAACCAAAAGAATTTTGACTTCATCACTGGTTAACTGTGAAGTGCCGTGCTTGACCGACGCAATGAACACTTGGAAAATGGCTTGCCCGGACACGGCGTTGCCCGAGAACCCGTTCTCGCAGAGGCAGTGGGACGAGCCGCTCTGTAGTTTGGTACGGAATAATCTCTTAAATACGTCAACCAATACTGCTGAGCGTGCCCGCCTGCTAGCTGTAAGGGTGAATGGGAGTCGGGCCTCTGGCTACAGGCACTGCCGTCACCCAACATAGGTACTATGCTGAGTGACACCACCTTCCGGATCGCTACATATCTGCGTCTGGGTGCTCCTTGCGGAGCTCCACATCGCTGCCAATGTGGTGAAGCAGTCGACCATCTCGGACACCATGGCCTATCCTGCAGTAGGAGCGCGGGTCGTATGGCACGGCACGCCAGCATTAACGACATCATCCGTCGGGCTCTTGTCACCGCCGGTGTGTCAGCCGTTTTAGAACCTCATGGCCTGGCACGTGACGATGGAAAGAGGCCCGACGGGATGACAATAATGCCTTGGAAGATGGGTAGGCCTTTGGTGTGGGATGCAACATGTGTCGACACCCTTGCGCCATCTCATCTTCTTAGCACGGCGGGCTGTGCTGGGGCGGCTGCTACAGGTGCAGAAAACCTCAAACGGCGCAAATATAACAACCTTATTGGGAGTTATATGTTTGAGCCGTTTGGGGTTGAAACACTAGGGCCATGGGGTCCGAGTGCTCATCGAGTTTTCCATGACATCAGCAAACTTTTAGTCGACTCTTCCCGTGACCAGAGGGCTGGCCTTTTTTTCGGCCAACGAATCAGCATTGCCATTCAACGTGGCAATGCTGCCAGCGTTCTGGGCACTTTTCCCATTGACAGCGAGGTGGACGAATTTTTTGATGCCCAATGAGCTTTACTACTACCGGATTTTTTATGCCTCTGGTACATATTTTATTTATTAAGTTATTTATTAGTTTAGTATAATATGTATTGTAGCTATAGTCTGATAAATAAACTATTGATTGATTGATTAACGATCAGTTGAGATAATGAATTGTTGATATAATTTCATTTTATATAATTTCTTATGATATAATAAACATTTCCTATAATGCACATTTGACATAATATTCATGTAGTATATTATTAATGATTAAAAAAATATTGTACTGTTTTTTTTTCTTCGCTTTATACCCTATACACCTACCACCCTCAACTATTGTAACCAGTAGAAATTGGATGCAATCTGGACTTTAGGGCAACCCGACTCGGACAGGTTAGGTTAAAAGAGGTTATTTTTTTATAAACCATCCAGAAGTAGGAGCCCCGCGAAGCGGGGCTCCGTCGACCATGCCCACCCTCAACCATGCATTGAATATTTTAAGATTTGGTTAGGTGCCATTTGAGTTAGGTTAGAACTGTGACTATTAAACATGAAAATTATGTCAAAAGAACATTTGGTCAAATGAATTTTATATAAAAAGAATATTATACATATTGAAAATTATACAAAATGAACGTTATACTAAATGTTTTATATTAAATGAAAATTATATCATATGAAACATTAGGTCATATGAAATTAGGTTATATGATTTTATAGCATATGAAAATTATATTATATAAACGTTATTTCAAGTGAAATTAGAGCATTTGTTATTATATCATACATTACACACCCATCCCAATTTGGCGAAGCCGAAGTGAGGGATCATCGATCCATTAAATACATAGTGTGCGATGGTCCTCATCAAACTACATCCCATCTGCTGGAGTGTCCCAAATGTGCTTTCACCTGCACCCTCGATGACATGATGATGATGATGATGATGATGATGAAGATGAAGATGATGATGATGGTGATGATGATAACGATGATGATGATGATGATGACGATGATGATGATGATGATGATGATGGTGGTGGTGATGGTGATGATGATAATGATGATGATGATGATGATGATGGTGATGATGATGATGATGATGATGATGATGATGGTGATGATGATGATGATGATGATGATGATGATGATAATGATGATGATGACGATGACGATGATGATGATGATGATGATAATGATGATGGTGATGATGATGATGATGATGATAATATTTATCTTGTTACGCCAAAGAAGTGCAACTTCTTACGTGCGTACATAAGTACACACACACATAAATAAAATAAATAAATAATTATAATTACGTATGTTGATAAACAATGCTATGCAATAGCTTTACCGCGGCAGTCTTCGAGTGCCACACGTCTTTTTTTCTATAAAAATCGGGTTAGTCCGTCAGGTAAATAACCTAAAAATATTGGACACGTATTTTTTCTTTGTCACGTAAACAAAAAAACTTCTTTACAAAAAAAAAAAACAACCAACTTCCAAAAAATAAAATACCTACACTAAAAATTAAAAAAATATTTTAATTTCAGAAGTCGGTGTTTGTATTTTATTTCTTCGTTATTTGACAGTGACTTCCGAAATTAAAGTTATTTTCTAATTTTTAGTGTAGGTATTTTCTTTTTTGGAAGTTGGTTGTTTTTTTTTTTGCGAAAATGTTTTTTTCTTCACTTTTTAGTTGATATACCCCAGAACTAAAAACCCCAGTAACATGGAACGTAGAATTTAAACATACTCGTAATAGTAGAAAACCAATACGTCATCTATCTCTAAGTATTTTTCGTGTTTGTTCAGTTTTTTCAAAAAGCACTGAAGGAATTTCAATTAAATTTATATGGGACTACCTCGGGAGTATATTCTTTCTGATAAAAAGAATTTTGAAAATCGGTCCACAACTGACAGAGAAATCGGTGGACATACATAAAAAAAAAACACATACAGTTGAACACAGAACCACCTCCTTTTTCGAAGTCGGTTAAAAATGAGGGCGATACTGTGCGTTGAAATGTCGTTTTTACCATTAAAGTGACGTAACGAGGGGGTCTACTCTGAAATGACACATCCGAATGTTCGAAACCGACCGACACACGACCGAAGTTTGCATTGTTGTGCTACTACGAACAAAGTTCGGGTTGATTCAATTCTGTCGACACTATAGTCAATATTCGGAAGAGTGACGGACCGAATGAAATGTAGCGAACTTCTGAACTTTGACGCGTTATATCTTTGTCATTTCTTATTGGTTTGGTAAAGCAAACAACTACGTGTCCAATATTTTTTGGTTATTTAACTGACGGACTAATTAATTTTTATAGTAAAAATACTCCATTGTGACAGATGCACAGAGAGAAACTATAAGCGTTCCTTGCAAGTTTTTTTAGTCAGTTTTCAGCAAAGAAAACACTTTTAGTTGCATGTCATAATTGTTAGAAATTAAAGAAGAAGGAAAAAAAATATTTGCCACAGTTAAAGGCACACACAACAATTAATAAAAAAGAAAAACAAAAGTAGGAAACAAAAAAGAAGTGTGCGCCCCACGGCTGCGCCAAATAGGTCCAGTTCAGCATATGTAAGCCAGACAGCTAGTGCCTGACGCTGGTTTTCAACTGGACCTAAGGATTGTGACATGTCACGGACGTAAACCAGTTTTATAATGTGTGTTTCTGTGTGTGTATGTATGGATAAATAGCCTAAGTAATAAAATTTGCGAGTTACTTGGAGTAATTCGCAAATTAATAAAATATGGGGTCACATATACTTTTTTTTTTAATTTCGGGGGTGTGTGGAATTCTTACCTCACTAAAACCACCCAGTTGAGATCACCATCCGAACATGGAAGTGGCTCCGTGACCTCTAACAGACCACCTCGAAACCGCCTCTCTGCATGAGGTCATACCTACTATCGGTTTATAGAGCAACTACGAGTATGCTTATGTTCTAATGTAAGCGATCATACACGGCTCATTATCTTCTGCTTTTAAGACAATAATCTTGGCTTGTGTTTGTCACTAACTATAGCTACATACCTACATAGACTGCAACAATTAAGGTCAGCCTATTGAATCTAAAGAGATCAGTTCTGCGTGAAGTTATTTAGAGTTTGCTGCATGTTCCCTTTATTATAAATCGTGTTGCAGTAACTTTGCCAACTGCAATTTTCTGCTCATTTCTATCAACAATATTTAGATTGTCTTAATGGATGCCTATATGTATAAATGCGCTGGATTTTTAGCTTAGATTTGAAAATCCAAGTGCAATAATGCATATTCATGCCTTCACGTAGGCATTGCCTAACTTTAACTTATCAAGACTTACTTATCTTCATTATACTTTTTCTATCCGGCTATAAATGTCAAAGTACAGTTTAAATAACAAAATACAATTAAAATGTCAAAATACAATCAAAATGACAAATTACCATTAAAATATCAAAAAACAATTAAAATATCGAAATAATAGTCAAGAGTCATTTTGGTCGATACAATTAGAATGATCTAAATTGAAATTATTTATGATTAAAAAATGATGTCGTTTACTCTAAAACATCTCGTCCCTCAAATCGAATATTTACCTCTTTTACTAATATAAATCGAGCAGGTCCGTAGTAACTACAGAGCACTGTCAAATTGAATCTCGCCCATTTCTCGCGTAAAACAGACTAACTCAGAACTTTGTCAGAACTCATCTAGTGAGTTACGGATAACAATGACTTTTATTCATTCTCTCTTTTGTTTTATTTTTCAATGGCGACGCTTTTGCTCTGATGTCGAGGACACTTTAGAGCTGCGATGCTCTGTTCTGTTTTGCATATATGCTTTCATGATTTTGCGTTGGTGAAATATGCTGCAATAGGTATGTAAAGTCCTATCTACACATACGTATTGTGCTTTATATTATTCACAGCTGTTAATTAACTGTGAAGAGATACAATTTCGTTTTCTAGTAAGTGCAACTAATAATTTTTCCATGAGAGACTTATTTTAAACTGCTAATTAAGGCAAATAAACGAAAAGTAGATGAGAAAAACTACAGTAAATAACGCTCTTTGAGAATGTTCAAACACTGACTAATTCTTGCCGACAAACAAAATTTAAATCCACCAACTTAAACTTATGCAAATACTTCGTTTAGCTTTCCTGGAAAACAAAAACTTATGTTGGCAACTCAATTGCTTACTTTTGTTTTCCGATCATAAACCAAATTAATTTTAATTATAAAAATAATTGTATAATACAAATAATTAGGTCAAGACTTTCATCAAGTATTAAAATGATTGGTCTAGTCGTGCGAAAATAATGAATTGAACATATACATTTTTTTGTTATTATGGCAAAAATAACTACTTCAAACTATGTATTTTACTGTAACCTCATAGTATAATACTATCCACCGTGTAAGGCACATAAACGCAAATATGTGTACCAGTGATTCAGTACATGATTCCTTGGACCCTTTTTTTTCTTTTGACGCCCCTTTTTTTTTGGGGGGGGGGGGGGGGAAATCAACCAATGACTTCTCCCGCTCTGGGTGGAGCGGGAGGGTGTGTCAGACTCTTACTGACTAAAACCCACCCCTGTTCCTTCCCTGCCTGAGTGCCCAGGGGTGCGGTAACTCATTTTCAGAATTTATACCGCTACCCATAGGCATGCAGGCACCTGCCACGATGGGCCCCGTTCTTTTGACCCCCTAGCGTTGACATTTTTCGTCGCCATTTCCTCAATATTTTAATTTTTTTAGCAGTTTGTTTTACTTTAGACTGTTCAAAATTTTTATTCCTTTATTCCTATCCAACCCAATGAGGGTTTTAATAAAATCGCTAATTACACTAAAAACAGCAATGTAAATAAAATACGTACAGCTGTTTCGCTAGAGTTCGTTCCGGTCGCCGGCCTAATACCAACGGTGCACGGCGCGCTCGGCCGGCGCGAGTGTAGGTAAGTAGTAGTGCGGAGCTGTGAGGTCGCATTATTTGCAATACATTGCGCGCTCAAAAATGACAATTTCTGTAACCGATCATTACCGAGATTAATGGCTATCATAATTTTGTTAGTGAAATTAAGTCTTTTTACCTTGTCGCAAAGTTTGCGGTATCTTGTTCCTTACAGCCTATATACGAGAAAAGTGCTAACTCTAGAATTAGTTAAAATCAGGTTTATGTGGAGCAGTGGTTTAGTGGCTCAGTGTTAACGGCCATGATTTACGTGTCGTAGACTGGGTGCAATACCAGGTGAGCCTATTCATTGTGTAGGTAATTTGTTTAATCACCATTATTTCATAAACCATAGGCAAAAATTCGTAAGCATGGCACGTCCACCAACCCGCACTGGGTTTGTGTGGTAGAACTGATGGTTATGGCCTACTCTTTTTCTTTCTTACTAATTTCTGAAGGAACCCAAATATGCTGATTCTGTAGGTTGTTGTAACCAAGAGCAGTGGTGGCCTAGTGATAAAGGACGTTACTTTCAAGCTGTATGTAGGTCCTGGGTTTGAATTCAGGCAGGCGCTTTACTTGAACTTACTTTAACTATGAATTTTTTCATTACCACTGCTCTCAAAACGGTGAAAGAAAATATCATGATCAAACCGGCATGTCCTAGAACCAAAACTTCGAAGATATGCGACATCCGCCAGCCCACATGGGCTACGGGTGGTGGATTACGTCCCACACTCTTACACAGAGAGGAGGCCTGTGTCCCAGCAGTGGGAACATTACATACTTGTTATGCTATGCTTATATACTGTGTACTCACGGGCTGATGTATCTCAAAACTAACACAATTTTCTCGTGGCACACCCCGTACAGTCCAGACGCTGTCTTATATTTTATGCAACATTTAATAAAGGGAGGTAGATCTCTGCTCTAAAGTCAGTGACTTCTGGATGGATTTGTTCTAAATACTATAACAGAAGGATTATTTAGCTTAATTAGTCCACGCTAGGAACGAGAGGAATGCAGCTTGAACTTTTGTTCTGTTATTTACGTAAGCAGACAAGATATAGGAATATGCCCACGGCACCGTTAAGGCCGTGCTATTAACGTATAAAATCTGCCTAGCCTTTGCCCAACTATCTTGGGGTCAGCTATGAACGTATCAAGCATGGAAATAATAATAACATGGACTACTATGCTGTCGTGTTGGTCGGTGACGGAACGGTCTAGTGGGAGTACTTTTATACTTTACAATACAAATATTTTTTGCCTAACACATTTCTAGAAAGGTCATGTGTTTGATACGGTTAGCTAGGCACTAGGCAGACTCCTTGACAAAAATCTTAGTAATTACGGGTATAAAAATAAAATATAAAAATAAATAATTGTGAATGTAATATAGTTGACTATGGGTTAATAATTATGTAACTTTCTCTAAGGTTTTTTGGATACAAGTTTTATTTTTGTGGCAATTTATCTACTCGTAAATGACATATAAAATATTTTCATTGACAGGCAATCACAGCTTAAACTAGATCCACTGGATCTAGTAATATAAATTTTGTACGAGAGTTCTTTGGTAAAAATAAATTAAAAGTGTTTTCTTTTAAACAATCTTTAGACTCTCGTCGTCATGTGTAATGAAAGTAATTATGTTAAAAAAACAGTATAGCCCAAATTCAACTGTCCTACCGTTTACATCTGGGAGTTCCAGCCCCTAGATCCTGGTGCCATCACCAGATACACTTGATGGTATCATAATATTGCATTGTCATCGGATTTACATAAGTATGCCTTTCAGCTCTATCGAAAAGCAAAAAGTGGTCGAAAAAAAATCAACTGCATCAGACTGCTTGAAAAGTGACTTGTTTGGAACTTTTTAGTTGTGTTTATCAGTTTGGTTTTATAAAATTTTAAAGTTTTTTGAACTATATTTTTGTAATAGTCTCCTCGAATTCTTTCATTCGATATCCCACATTACCTGTTTGCTCGGTGACGGTTGCCAATTTGGTTTTTTTTTTTCAAAATTCATTGGCACTTCGGCGGTCATATCAATCTAAAGAAACCTCATTTGTAAATCCATCAAGCCGTTTAGGTTACATTACAACGCGTGCCAAAGAAATAGACATACATGTACATTCATACATACTCTCGAAAAACATTACCCTCCTTCTAGAGCTGTCGGGTAAAAATGGTTTACTTTTGAAGCGAACAACTTCCATACGAACATTGCAAGTTTAATAAAAGCTTTTAATAGTTAAGAGTACCAAAAGGTTTTCAAAAAAAAAATACTTGGGAAATTAAAGTTTCTAAAGAAGATAATTTTTACCGGTAGTGAATTCTGTCGGGCACACGATTTGTCAATATCAATCTGCCCACGCCTTTTCACAACCAGGGACTCAAACTGTAACCGCCAAAAGTGTTTTTAACACTGTTTTTTTCAAACTGTTTTAAAAAGAAACCTTTATAAATGTAACAGAAACAATAATGTTACCGAATCAAAGTGTAACCTTTTATATCTGTTAAAAAGTGTTAATATGTGTAACAGAAATAAGTAGCTTTAGCATGGTTTTAGATATAATTGCACGGTATGGCAACAACGCGCGCGACGGCGCGGCGTTGAGGCCGACTAAGACGATCATAATATTGCAGTTGCGATTCCTACTTCCTATCGTGCACGCGCCATTTTTAGGGTTCCGAACATCCGAATGTAAAAACGGAACCCTTATACTCGTGCGTCTGTCTGTCTGTCCGTCTGTCCATCTGTCCGTCTGTCACAGCTAATTTCCTCCAAATATACTGGCCCGATTAAGTTAAAATTTGCTATACAGGTGTATTTCTATGACCTTAGGGTCATAGAAATACACCTGTGTCACGGACGCGGGCACGGACAAGTAACGTAAATAAATTAATTTGGAATATGGGGGTAAGTTTTGGGGGGAAAATCGCCAAATTTAAAAATAAAGTTTTTGAAACTGTACCTGCGACATATCAAATTAAAGGGCTGATTGTGATGGTCTCAAATATTTTTTTTTTCATAATTTAAAAATAAACTGTTTTAAAGTTATTAAAGAAAATAAACGAAAATACACCACGTAAACTGAAAATTTTATAGTTGTAACTCTAACATTTCTTTAAAGCTTGAGGCGTGAACGTCTTTTACACTGTTTTAAGAGGACGGATACGAAATTTTGCTGATTTCGCTGATTTGCGTGATTTTACAGTTAAAATAATGTATTTGTAAAGGTTTTAATGCACAACATGAAAGTTTATTTCAATAATGATCTAATGTATGAGCTAGTTTATTTTTATTATAATTACGATTAATCAACCACAAACCGACGACGGTTGTATGAATTATTGCTGTATTGAGGTATGAAAAAATTTGAATTTATTGTTGCAAAAGTCGTTTATATAATGTATGAATCACTTTTTACAACTTTAATTTAAAAAAAAAATGAGTAAAAAAATATTTAATTTAGTCAAATTTTAGAGAAAATGGGCAAAGAATTGCTTTTGATTTTGGCTATTTAGAACTCTCGTTCATAAAATTTAAACAGCAAAAAATAAACTCCAGTTACGCTAGTATTATATTATCTGTGCTCCAGTTCACCATCAATCCATTTCTCAAAAAAGAATTACAAAAAATTGGCAATAAAAAATCTATTAAAACAACCCAAATCTCGACTTGTAATACGCAACGCAAGCTTCAAATCTAGCTCATTCATTAGATCATAATTCAAATTATCTTTCATGTTGTGCATTAAAACTGATAGAAATGCATAATTTTAACTGTAAAATCACGTAAATCAGTGAAATCGGCCAAAATTTCGTGTACGGCCTCTTAAGGATAAGCCTAAATATTATAGTAGTAGGTCCGCATAAGCGTCCAGAGGACACGGTGGAGCATACGGTGGAGGTCTGGTCCGCTTGAGCGGAGCACCGCCGTGTCCTCGTGGATGCGATAGGTGGCAGCTGCTTCTCGCGTTCGGCCCTGGTCCAGGCCATGGTACGGAGCGAGAGGGAATGGGAAGCAGTCTCCTCCTTCTGCGAATCAGTAATGCTTGCGAAGGAGGAGGCTTAACGGGTGAAGGAGACTCAACGGAATGGCCTCACGCCCGCAGCCGCAGCCGCCGCAGGAGACGCCTAGGGCGTCGGGGGTCACAGGACGATCTCCGGCCACCATAGACGCGGGCCTGCGGACGGCGAGTAATGGGTAGCTCGCCGTCCGATCAGCACCAGGCCAGAGAATCGACGGCGCATAGTTTCCACGCGTGCCTCAAAGAGATGTATGTCAGCCACCACTGACGGGGCTCATCATGGCCGATGCCTGCATGCCAAGGGGTCGCGGATAAATTCACTCAGGCAAGGAAGTAACAGAGGTGGGTTTTAGTCAGTAAGAGTCTGACACGCCCTCCTGTTCCACCTAGAGCGGAAGAACTCTTAGGAATTCCGACCAAAAAAAAAAAATTAGATTGTTGCTGCCCTGACCCCAAAAATATAATACAAATACTAATTAAAACGTAAATACTTATGAATCTAAGTTTTAATCAGTATTTTTAAGTTCGTGTAAAAGTTAGACTTAAAAGATTTTTACTTTTTTATAACGCATTTAAAAAATATGTGATACGTTCGGAACCCTTTGCGCGCGAGTCCGACTCGCACTTGGCCGGTTTTTTAAAGAAAGGATTGATTGATCCATTGCAGCGAATATTTTAAATACTTCGAGTACGTGTTTTGCACGGATATAACAGAAGGCACGGCGCGCGGCGACTGGGTTGCGACTGTCTAATAGTAAATTTGGCAACGTCGCCTTTACCTGTTACACTTATTAACACTGTTAACACTTTTATATCTGTTACAGATATATTACGGTTACACTTTTGTAAGTGTTTTGGGTTAACACATTAAAAAACACATTTAAAAGTGTTACATTTTTGATTCTGTTATCCATTCAATATGTAACACTTATAATTCTGTAACCTTTATGAAGGTGTTTTTAAGTCCCTGTCACAACTATCTTGGGGTCGGCTTACAGTCTAACCGGATGCAGCTAAATACCAGTATTTAAATGGAACGACTGCCTATTTGACCTCCACAACCCAGTTACTGGGTATACGATACCCCTTGGTAAGACTGGTTGTCAGACTTTCGGGCTTCAGACGACCCGTAACGAATGTCATTGATCCACGATTGGCAGCCGGGATCAACAGCTTAACGTGCTTTCCGATGCACGGAGGAATATCGGTATGTAAAGATGGTCACCCATCCATGGACCAACCCCGGCAAGTGTAGCTTAACCTGACGGAACGACCCGTGCGGCTGTTATTACTTTAGCTACGAGCTCCTCTTTTGTCACGAAAAATAACGTTTTGTTATCTCTAGAGGCCTATTTTACCATTAAATAAAATATGACTCAGAAAAAGACAAAACATTTGTATATTTACAGACATACCATCAAAAATAAGGTTTTCACATAAAAATCCCCTTACAAAGAAACATTCAGGCATTTGGCGGCGATCCAAAATATCATGTTCGCACTGAAACAGCACTGACCTGATTTGGTTCAGTTGCTATTTTAGCGGGTTTTCAGCCAGTTAACCGTATGGGAAAAACAAAGGCTGAATGCGGCTTTAAATTACAATATTGTAGGCCATATGTAGTTTTTTTCGTTGAAGTCTATTGATGGGTTTAGGAGTAAATGGGAACGGAATAAAAAAAATTAACCGTTTTGTTTTTACGTGTGCCATTTAAAATTTGCGAGCGAATTATGTTGTAAGGATAATTTATGAACTGTACGTTGCACTTTTGCAAATTCTATGAAAGTTCTATATCCTTTATCCTTTATTTCAGACAACTAAGGCCCTTATAACAATACATATATAAGTACAAAACAATAATTACTATAAACTAATACATATTTTATACAATAAACAAAAACTACTGTACATGAAGGAAACGCCGATACAGCACACCTTTCGGCCAAAACTCTTCCTTGAGGAAGGTCATCAAATGGTGAGTTGGAACGCGCTCCACGAACGACTTCAAATTGGTGTTATGGTGCGCCTCCAACTTCTCCACCCTCAAGGTCTAGTTGGTCTTTACCCGAATGTACTCTACGATGTCCTCAGTCTTCATAGAGTGGTGCAAACGGGACACGTACAGCTGCGTTGTCGGTACTGCAGGACGTAGCAGCATGTTGTATCCTGCCGGCGCTGTTTCACACTGGTAGCGATAAGTAGGCTTCCGCTTCTTTCTCTCCACCTTGATGAAGTCGTCCTCATCGCATGTGTTCTTCGGTGGTTGTAGTGGAGTGTGGCTATTTTTACTTTTTAGGGTTCCGTACCCGAAGGGTAAGCAACCAGACCCTATTACTAAGACTCCGCTGTCCGTCTGTCTGTCAGCGTACTGTATCTCATGATCCGTAATAGGTAGACAACTGAAATTTTCACAGAATGTGTATTTCTGTTGCCGTTCAACAAATAATAAAAAAGGGGTTTCTAGTAGGGGTACTAGAAACGTGTTTTTTTTTTGGCTTTTGTCTGTCTGTCAGCGTCCAACAAGCATAATCGTCATATAGTCCGAAATCTATACGACTTTTAGTTTTATAGTGGTACTGAGCTAACTACTTGTGTCAGTTTAGTCGTGTGACTAATAAGTCATAATGTAGACGTCGAATAATAATAATAATAATAATAAAAATTTTATTCATGTTGTCTGGTGAAACAGTAAATACATTTTTGCTTAAATCTATGTCAAGTTCACAAGTGTTATGTGCCTGAACTAGGACATCCTGTGTTTCAGGCGATATAAGGTAAAAATATTATGAAATAATCGCGGTAATTATATAAAATAAAGTAAAATAGTCATTTTAGAGGTATGTAAAAAGGAGTAAATAGTATAAAAAAACCTTAGTATACTAACTTATCTAACTAATTAAAAACAAAATGAATAGAACAATACATTCTTTATTTCATTACAGCTAGCAACTTCTCTGTATCTTCATAAGACAAACTTTGAAGAGCTACCTTGAGAGTTTTCTTACAATTTCTATAATTTAGGGAATAAATATTTGCTTTTGCATTTAGTCTGTTATAGAGTAGTGGTCCAAGGAAAACATAAAATTTGGCTGTGAAAGCATGTTTTGTACTTTTTGTGGGGCAAACTATGTCTTTTCGTCTCTTGTTAGTAAATTCAGTGCTGTAGCGAAGAGCTGCGTGTTGTTTTAGTAAAATGCTCATTATGAATAATTGTCGAACTGTTAGTACTTCACAAGATTTATAGAGTAGGTTAGTGGGAAAGAGAAATGGGCGGCAAGTCCACAGACTGGGGACTGGGGAGTGGTGGGCAGTCGACCTTGAGAATCGCTCTTTGAGCTCTTTCGATGGGCAGTAATAAAGTTTTACATGCTCCACCCCACGAGGTAATGCAGTACGTCAATATTGACTGACATAGAGCAAAGTAAACTTGCCTAATTATTATTGGGTCTGCAATATATCTTAGCTTTTTGAATACGAATATCAGCTTACGAATTCTGCTATTTAATGCTTCCATATGCTGTTTGAAGGTTAGAGTTTCATCAATTAAAACACCCAAATATTTTATTTTATTGGTCTTACTAATATTGGTACACACAAACGGGCAATCTGCAGGCACTGTACAACAATGAGCAAACAACGTTAAAGGAATATGAGAAGCTTGTTTGCGCATCGAAAACTTTATATAATTTGTCTTATCCGCATTTAGAGTTAGTGAGTTATGCTGAAGCCATTTATTTACACTATTGAAGCCGTCTTGCGCGAGCTTGTAGACTTCATGTTCCGATACAGCCGAAAAAAGAAGAACAGTGTCATCAGCGTAAGATATTATTGTGCCATGCTTTAGCTTTACATTACAAAGGTCATTTATGTATATTAGAAATAAAGTGGGCCCTAAAATACTTCCTTGGGGAACACCAAAAGACGTGTTTTTTTGGTCTGCGCTGAGAACACTGCCAATCTTCACGCACTGGGTACGATTTTCTAAGTAGCTTTTAAAGAGTTTCAGCTGAATGCCTCTTATGCCCAATATCTCAAGCTTGCGCAACAGAATACGAATAGAAACTGTGTCAAAAGCTTTGGCGAGGTCCAGAAAAATTCCTACTGTATGGTTACCCTTGTCAAGTTCTTGAGCCAGATAGTCAGTTAGATGGTGAACGGCATCGGCAGTTGAAAGTTTAGGTCTAAATCCAAATTGCCGATCCGACAAAATTGATTTGTCCTCCAGATATTTGAACAACCTTTTGTTTATAATTTTTTCTAATATTTTAGAGATAGAAGGCAGTAGAGAAATAGGTCTATAATTTGTTACTTGCTCTTTATTGCCTGATTTATATATAGGGACAACAACTGCTTTTTTGAGGCACTCTGGAAAAATACCCAGAGATAAACACATGCGAAAAATATAAACCAGTGGTGGTATTAAAATATTCCTGAACTGTTTAATAATTTTATTTGATATGTTATCCCAACCAACTGCACAGTCGTCTTTCAAAGTCATGATGATACTTTCTACCTCAGTCTCGTCAGTATCTAGCAGTGCAAAGGATGTTAAGGTGGAGCTGCCCGTAATAGGACTGCTCGTTAGATAAGGCGATTGACCCTGATTTTTTTCTGCAAGACACTTTCCAACATTAACAAAGAAATTATTTGCTATGTTAGCAGATGCCAGCTGTGACGAGTGCACTTGTAATAAACCGGAAGATGACTCATTTTGTTTCGAGGAATATGTTATATTTTTAATACATTTCCAGATCTTTTTACTATTTGTTCCAGCCTTTTCTAATGCAGTTTTATCGTAGTTGCTCTTAACTTTTTTGAGTAGATCATTACAAAAATTACGATATCTTTTGTATGACAATTGCAACATAGCATTATCTAGGTGAGATTTAGTTTTCATGTGCAGTTTATCTCTATGTTTCATACAGCGGATAAGACCTGTCGTGATCCAGGGTTTTATGTTGCAATTTTTGTTGCTCATTTGCGATATAACCGTATTTTTCTGAATTGCATGTCGTAAATTTTCTATTACATACAACATACAAAACTGCGGGTCAGCGGAATTATAGACTGAATCAAACTTGATGACGCGCAAATCTTCTTCAAGTTTATTTATATTCAATTTCGAAATTGTGCGAGTGTTTTGCTTAGGTAAGTTATGATCGGTTATTGTCGAGTTAAAAACGAGTGCAAGTGAGGGGTAATTTGTTTTAAGCATGACATGGTCCAAGCAGGAGCCACTATGATGTGTAGGTAAAGTGTGTGCGGGGAGCAGGCCGTGATATGCGCATAGGTTGAGGTAGTCCTGAGCAGATGCATCAGTACTTCCTGGTAGAATATTGATATTAATATCTCCAATTACAATCGTGTTTTTGATGGATGACAGGTTCTGCAAGCTATCATTCAGCGAGTCAGTAAAATTGCTAATATTTTTGAAGGATGAGGTCGATATAATGCTAATATTGCAAAGTTTGATCCAATCTTAACCACCAAACTGTTGCAGTCGTGCATATTAGGTTCCTCAACAGAGACCTTCAAATGATTCCTTACATAAACTATCACCCCATCATTTTGATTGTAATTTCTATTACTTTTGTACATATTATAACCCGGTATTAGTGGAATGTTATATTGCTTGGCAAGCCAGCATTCGGTTAAAACAATAACGTCACTATTTATGTTTAACCGTTGTTGAAAGGTGCAAAAGCTATCAAAATTCTTAAAAATACTGCGAATATTATGTGTTAGTACGGTAAATGGAGTTTTGTAGCCGGAAAGATATTGTTTGCAATTTTCAGCTTCACAAACTTTTGACTCAGATACAGAGAAATTATCTAATTCGTTAATTATATTGTTTATCATCATAATATGGAGATAAATACAAAAACAAAAACTTAAAAGGTCTAAATAAATAACTTATTAACGGCGCTCTTAGGCGCCTGCATAATCAATGGAATTTATGTATCTTTTTTCGGCCATTATTTTCGCCGGGCAGTCAGCAGCGCCTGTGTTGTGCTTGTCTGGCTTTTTGAAATGAAAGCAAGTAGCGCATTTCGGCTCATCTGTCTTCTTTGGACATTCTTTGATTGAGTGCCCTTGATCGCCACAGTGACCGCAGGTGTAGGTCGTCTGCCGACAAGACTTGGCAGCATGACCGTACTGCTGACAACTAAATTATGCGAAGTTATTATAAGGTTTCGGCCACAACGTTTACTCGACATTGTTTTTGGTCGTATAAACGTTTTAGTCGCATAGAAGGTTTTTGGAAGACAATATCGTAGTTTAAAAAACCACTATATGACATTTACATGACAAATATGATTTGTTTTATAGTAGTTTAACTTGAAACACTTATACGACGATTTGTTTGTAATGTGACAATGATAACACTTCGTTCTAGTCGTGTGACTATTAAGTCATAATGTGTACGTCGAATTAACGTGTACACAACTAAATTATGCGACGTTTACTCGACAACCTTTTGGTCGTATAAACGTTTTAGTCACATAGGAGGTTATTGGAAGACAATATCGTAGTTTGAAAAACCACTATATAACATTTACATGACAAATATGATTTGTTTTATAGTAGTTTAACTTGAAACACAATAATGTGACGATAACACTACGTTTTAGTCGTGTGACTATTAAGTCATATTGTATACGTCAAATTAACGTGTACACAACTAAATACACAAGTTAACCAACGATCAAGAGCGTATCACTGGAATACAAAATGGTTCCGTACATACATTTTATTTTACAATGTATTCGTTAGTACTGCGATGACTAAACACAAATCGTTATGTACATTTAGGTTACGTTTATTATCTAATAATTTTAACATAATAATTAATCCATAAGTAACGTACGATTATTACGTTTTTTATTTTATTTATAATATTGCAGTCGACCAAAATAAGGAAACTTCGGAATGTAATGATTCTGCTTGTAGTCAAAGTGGTTGCCTGAATTTTTTATATAAAATGATTTACTTTACGCGATATCACTGTTGGTTTAAACCACCTTTACACATTGTATTATGAATAAGAGACCAAATGGTTTTCGTATTTAATTAACGAACCCTAAAGTCAAAAGTAATAGCGCGCATGTCTTGGTTTTAAGGTGTTAAGGCCAACGTTTATGCGACCATAAGTCCAGTAATCGTCGGGTAACTGTCATCTCATAACTAAACCAAGATGGATGCAACTTTTATAGGAAAATATATTTTAAATAAATAAACAACAATGGTGAAATATCAAAAATTTCAGCAGGGCGTTAAAATCTTCTCAACAATACATACAAACATTATCGAAAAACTAAGATCCCCAGTAGAACTACACTTAACATAGGTAGTAAGCAGAGTCAATATATTTTGTAGTTTCGTTTATGTACCCAATACCACTATATAACCAATACCACTTTAAAGTTTAAACTTTTAATGGCGTCTCGCGTAGACAAACAACATAGTTATTTACAGCAGCGCGCATCGTTCGCGCATGAAAGAAATAATGAAAAAAATAATAATAACGTCTATATGACTATTATTTAACTTACACGTCTTAGAATGGTCTCGTCATAACCAATATACAACCAAATAGTTAGTCATTTAACGTTTATAAAACCTCTAACTGATGTTAAATGGTCACAAGTTGACATTAATGTAACCACTATAGAACTATAATGTCTCATAATTGGGCCACTTTCGCGTCCCATAAACGTTATAATTAAGTTTATAAGACCATTCTTATATAACCAACGTTATCGTAAAAACGTTTTCACAACCATAATATAACGTATTTTTGTTACTTGGGCGGGCTGTATCTCATGATCCGTAATAGGTAGACGGTTATAATTTTCACAGATATGTATTGCTATTGCCGCTATAATAACAAATAATAAGAATTCATAAAAAATTAAAAGGGGCTCCTCTACTAGAAACGTGTTTTTTTTTGCTCTTAAAGCCAATTTGGATAGGGTTTTCGTTATTCAAATGCATATTTTTCAAGGAAGGCTTCAGTATATAATACATTAGGACCTGATGAAGATCTTTGGAGAAACTCTTCAATATCTAACAGCAAATGACTCGCGATTGCTGCGATCGTATGTATATGTATTGTTTACACATTTTAATGGGAAACCACCACTAGAAAGTGTATTATTTTATTTTTGTTTTAAATAGAATCGACTTTCAAAAAAGAAAACTGGAAAATAAAAAATAAAATAATCAAAACACAAAGACACAAAACCAGAAATATCGACTTCCGAAATTATAATTATTTTACACTTTTTTTTGTTTTTTTTTGGAAGTTTCTATTATTTATATAAAATTGAAATGGTTTCGCGAACAATTTCCACCACCCAAAAATACTCTACTGTCTCTAAATTACATTATAAGAACAATAAATAGTTCTGGGTAGCTGGGATAATTAGTGTGTTCCACAGAAAATAGGTACACGAAATATCTTTCGGGTTTATACTCGTATTATCAAAGGGACAATGGCGTCTTGGACCGTTTTCATTTAGTTACATAATTAAAGAGGTCTCTGGCAGAGTATTTCGTTATATTAAAGGGCTCTTTGAAGAGTTGGTATTCGTTTAGTGTCAATTAACAACTTAATTTTGTTTTGTTTAGTACTAATTTAGTGACTTATTGTGGACCAGTTTACTTATACCATCTTATGATGATGATGACATCTTGCCGATTTTGGCCACAGCGACCGTATTCCCTGGCTCATCATGGTGGTCCCGAGTTCAACTTTGCTGCTCTGTTATAATTATGTCGTCATGTGAATTGCATAATTATCCAACTGTGACCGATAGACTCCGAGCACAGAACGGGCATGACAGAACACAACGACAACATGATCAATAATAGCTGTTGGTGCTCTAGCTTTGAATTTGTCGCGTTTTTGGTCTAATACCTTCTTTATCTTCAAAGACCTGACCAAGCCGCTGTACACGACGTCTCCACTCGGGTCAATTTTGTGCCTGATTCTCCCAAACCGTCAATGTCGCATCTCTTCATGTGTCTATTGTACCATCTTATACGAAAACTATGAAGGTTCATAATGACACTTATTGTAAACCGTCTTTATTTCAGTCCGGTTTGATAATGGTAATCAAAATACAAACAATCAGCTGAATTTGTTTCGGTGATACTTCTCAGTGTAGTCAGCTAAGAAACACCGGCCTCATTTAGCTAAAACTGACAATTTTTTTTTGTAACCTGTTTACAAAATAAATATTATTTATCAACAAAACCAATAAGCGAATCTACCAAAGAACACAACACACCACGACCAACCAACATCAACTTGGTATCAAAGTTTATAAACGTCTTTAAGAAAAATACATGTTTTGAAAGCGTTTTAAACCCTGGAACACCAAAGGCTGTGCACTGATGCTACCTACACCTATAAAAACAGTTTGCTTTGGAAACTTTTGCATACGTTTTGAGAAAGCATTCTTGTAAAGTCAGGTAAAAATTTAATGGTAAAAAACATTTTTATATACAAGATTTTAAATTCATACACAAAATTTCGTGTCGATGCTTTTGACCGTCAAAGAGTTCCTTTAACTGGAGCTAATCTTGAATGTTGATTATGACCTAAATCACCGTCGAAAATCGCTTGCCATAAAAAAACTTGCCACGTGTGTGTCGGATTTCGCACATTAAGGGTTCCGTACCATATATTGGTATTTGTTAGTAAGGTATACGTAATAATAAACATTATCAACTTTCAAGTTCTTATGTCAATGGGAAGTTAAAAAATTCCTGGTAACAAAATTTTGTGACAGACGACCGACGGACGGACGGATACGTGAGTGACAACAATAGGGCTCCGTTTGGACTTTTCGGATCTGATGACAATTAGATTCGATTCTAGGGTCCCATCTAAAATCGAATCTAATTGTCATCAGAACAACGATATGACATGTAAAAGTTCAACGTAGGACTCGAAGTGTTTCTAATTCAGGTCGAAAGATTTGACCCGAACAACAAACATTGCAAATTAAATGAAGCTCGTTGTAAAAAAAACTGGCCAAGTGCGTGTCGGACTTCGCACGTTTAGGGTTCCGTACTAATTGAGGGAATTTCCAAGAAAAAATATGATTTATCAATATATTGATATTTGTTAGTAAAATATACGTAATAATAAACATTATCACCTTAGAAGTCAATGGGAAGTTAAAAAAAATTCGTAACAAAATTTTGTTAAAAAAGCTGACTTTGGTGGCTTCTAATTCCTTTGTCTTCCAATATTTTTTAAAACGAGAAATATGATATTTGTTTACCTAACGAGCTCTAAAGAACAATACCCCATTTGATGGCATAGGTCAATTCGCGCCCCCCTTTATCTGTATGGGAGCTAAACATTGCTAAACAACATTTATAAAAAAATAGACAATTTGTATGCCTTGGGGTCAGATGCTTATACTGTGAAAATTTGGAGACTGTAGCTCCAAACGTTTGGCTGTACGACCTGTGTGACAGACGATGGACGTACAGACAGACGGACACGTGAGTGACAGCAATATGGCTCCGTTTAGACCCTTCGAGTACGGAACTCTAAAAATATATATTGCTCATTAATCATACTCAACTAAAGCAATACAACTTTAAAAAAAAATCTAAAGTTAATTAATTTATGACTAGATAAATATTTTCTTTAAAAATGTCTCTGCCTCAAGGAGTAGGTACTCGCTTACCGTTTTACCGGAAATTTGTTTTTAGTATAAATAAAGTGCTTTAGTAGGTTAGGTCGTTGACCTCTCTCTTGGTAATAATATTTTAAAAGGCTGATATTTAATCGTCTCAAGTTTACAAAACGCTTTATAAAATTGAATTGTGTTAAATTTCGTAGAGTTGTATGTACTTAATAGTAGGCACTGTAGAATTTAATATTTATTTGTATGCCAATTCATGGCGAAATGAATAACGCTAAAAATTGATAATTACCATCTTGGCCACATTTATTGCAAATAAATGACTTTGACTCATTTTTAAAGATATCAAAAATGTTTTACAGATTCCTATATAACATTTTATTAAGTATAGGAAAATTTTCGCAAGATGTTATTGATTTGACTAAGATAGAAAAATATCTTTTTTAATAATTTCAAAGAAAAAATATATAATTATGTTTAAAGAAATGTATTTCTCAAAAAGAAATTACAAAGATTTCACTTACTTACATTTAAAAAACATCAAATACATTTCTTTTGTTTTTTAACTAACTTCAAAAAGAAGGAGGTGATCAATTCGGATGTTTGTATTTTTTTTTATGTATGTTCGTTCATAACTCCGTCATATATTGACGAATTTGTAAAATTCATTTTTTGTTAGAAAGAGGTTTGTTCCGAAATGGTCCCATTTTAATTTCATATAGATCTGATGATGGGTTTCGGAGACAGACAACGGAACTCTTCAAAAATTGACAGCAAATTAACCGCGATTGCTGCGATCGTTTCGATTTTGCATTTTTTTTGGAAGTCGGTTCTATTTTTTTGTAAAAAGTTTTTTTTTTAGAAGTATTGAACTTTAAAATGAAATAAAACACAGGAAAATGCTTTTAATATCAATGAAATTGACTTAATTTGAGAAATAGATTTATGGCATTCGGATAAATGACCACCGCGACTAGCGGATACAAGGCATAATCTGAAGGTCCAATTTTCACACACTCTTTGCAGTAAATCAGGTTAAATTTCGGCAGTTTATTAATAGAACAGATCTTAATGGACTATTTTGTGATCGTGATAATCTAACCTATGTATTCTATTTGTTTAAGTAAAAGTTAATCAATTCCTGGAAGTATTAATCTGATTCGGACATTTAATTTCAGCTAGTGTAGTTCAGTGATTTTCATTATTGCTGAGTGAAAAATACTCTATCGCCTGTACCTAGCCGCGGCATAATGCTTCTGTAATCTACCTAGTCAGCCACATAGTAAGAAAGAAAAGTAGTACAGACAGTATGAAAAGACATGACACTTTGTCACTAGACTTGACAGATAAACATAACCTAAAAACTAAGTAGTGTCACATGCGGCTAGGTACAGGCGTTTATAAGTTGTTTAGTAAAATATGGCAAGTTTCTGACAGAAGGCTCAGCATTGTGGACGCCATTACTTGCTCTCTGTACTTAAGATTAATAATAAAAACCTCCAGTGTTTCAGAGTTTAAGAAAATCCTGTTTTCACGCAACAATACAGCTTCTGCCAGCGGCTTAACCTGCCTGGATTCCTTCCATTATAAATTATAGCCATATTCCATTATTATTTTAATTATACAGTTAAAGGGACCAGATTTTGACAGAAAAACAGATAGTAAGTTGGTCTAAGAATGAACGAAATTGAATAAACTTCAGTAGTGTACTTATATGCAAACTTTTTACATTTTTAATAGCTTGTCTTAAAAACACGAAAACACGTAATAATATTTTTCTTGGATCTGTCAAGTTTCTGAATACAATTAAAAGTTGAACTATATGTGCTTTTCCAGACTATAATCTATCTTTCTGCCAAATTTTATCAAGATCCGCTCAGCCGTTCAATTACAAAAATCTTTAAAGTCTTTATTTCTGAACCAATTTTTTTTTTTTGCCATTTGTTGGTGATTGGAGCCTCCTTTTAAGCAAGTCATGCCTGTGTTAGGAGACTGCGCTCTTCCACAGCAATATACAATTTATTTAGTACCTTAGAAATAATATGTATGTTTGTGTTTGTGTCTGTGTGTAATGGTGTGTGTGCATATGTGTGTAATGGTGTGTGTGCATATTATGTTTGTAATGGCGACAAACAAACACACACAGTGTTTGTTTGTGTACATATGCGTATTTTGTCTAGCGTGTTGTAATAGTGCCTCAGTATCTGCGTAATTTAGTGTCTTTATCCAATTTGTTAGATTTTTTTTACTTTCGTGTAATTGTTTGTTGTGTATTATATATTTTTATTTATCCTATTATAAAGTTGACATGATAGTTTATTGTACTGAATGGCAACAAATTTTGTTTTAGTTGGTGCAACCTGTGCTATGAGATCTTTACTTCTTCTTGTTACTGTATTTTGATCATATGGTAGATTCTTATGTTTTTATAGAACGGTATTTATAATGTATAACTTTCTAACAGAAAGCAGTCCACTATCCTGATAGAGACTTTCGGTAGGGTATGTAATCCTCTTGAAATACATACTTCAGTTCCCGTTGAGGCGTGACGGAGTACCAAACATCCATTAAAACTTTCGCACTTATAATATTTGTAGGAAGTAGAATTTATTATAATTTTCAAGCTCCAAATAAATTATAAGACTTCATCACTAAACCGAATTATTTAAAGTCCTTTCTTTAACTAAAACAATAACTCTACTTTGTTTCCATTACACATCCCTAATTAATCCAAGACTTCCCACATTGTAGTAGCAAAAAAAAATGGCAAACAAGAACCAGCGCGATTATAAGGTAGGAACAGACCAGATAGTATTTAGTGGAACAAAAGACTTCCTCGGTTACATTATCTTCAGACAATAGTCCACAATTAGAGTGAGCGCAGAGATTTCGATGCGGTCTGGATTCAACTACCTACAAGGACGATTATTATTCATATCTTCCTCAATGGAGAAATTGTTGTGAGGAAAATTAAATAAAAAAATTGAAAATTAATAAAAAAAAGAGTGGCACTCCGGGAGTGCCGACAGAAGTGAAAACTTGAACAAAAATACCCAACGCGCCTAAAAAAGTTTTCACTTATAATACCACAAGAGCTTCAAAATTATCGGGTATTTCCGTTCGTTGCAAACAAATGAAGGAGTCAAGTTTTTCAGGTTAAAAAATCACGAGCGCGAAGCGCGAGTGATTTTTCCTGAAAAACTTGACGATTTTATTTGTTTGCAGGGAACCTATCGGGAAATACCAGATAATTTTGAAGCTCGTGTGGTATTCGGGGGATTATTTTTCCGTCCCAAATGTCGGCCAATAGAATTGCACCATTCGACGTCACGTGGTACAACCTAGAAAATTTTCAAAAAAATTTCAGTATAATACCATGTAGGTTGTACCACGTGACGTCGAATGGTGCAATTCTATTGGTCGATATTTGGGTCGGAAAAATAATCACTTCAATCCAAATAGCGGTGTCGATGTCAGTGGCGAGTTCAATTGTTTATTCCCATCTCAAAAATCCCCAACGCGCCTAAAAAAGTTTTCACTTCAAAAACCGTATTCAAAAAACAACTAAAAAGTTCCTTATCTTTTTGGAATCGCTTCCTCAAGGTTTTTATTTTGACATCACACATGACCATGTGACAAATTCAACGACCACCTAAAGGTGGCCGCCATTTGGTCATTTTTTAGAAACTTTTATATAGGTTTCACTGTTTATATGTATGTTTGTAAGTTGTCCGTTAAAATTTTCAAACCAGTTTTCGACCACTTGTTGGTATCCGATTGAGTTAAAATACACTTTTAGTTCTAGTGACAATGTATTTTTATGATAAGCATGATCTGCATCGACATTCAGGATTAGCTCCAGATAAAGGAACTCTTCAATCCTCCAACAGCACCGACACGTATATTTGTGTAGGTACACATTTAATTGATATAGCCGGTATAAAAGCTGGTTTGGTGACAATATTTGTGACAATAAACTTATTTCAAAATTTATATAGCCTGTCACTTGGCGCCGAAGAAATAGTCATACAAAATACATAAAAACTAGTGTGCTTTACACCACACGACTGAAGTAAAACTTCTATAGCTCCATCTCTTCCGTTCGCCTCGCCCGATCACACTTTTTGTAACGCTCTGGTCACGCATTCACCAGCTTACTCCCCAAGTCAAGCGTGCGCCCTCTCGGCTTCTGTTCGCCTCGCCCAAACACACTTTTCGTAACGCTCACGTCACGCATTCACCAGCTTACTCCCCAAGTCAAGCGTGTGCCCTCTCAACTTTCGTTCGTCTCGCCCGATCACGCTTTTCGTAACGCTCTCGTCATGCATTCACCAGCTTACTCCCCAAGTCAAGCGTGCGTAAAGAAGTTTTACTTCAAAAACTCTGGAAAAACATTACCCTCCTTATGGGGGAGTCGGAAAATAAAGAAAAGTTAAGTTAACTATAAGAGTAGAGGAAGACCGAAGAAACGATGGATGAATTGTGTGAATAATGATGTGTCTAGAGAGGGGAAGACTACTACGATGTAGTGTGTGTGCGAGTGTCACAATAGTCGTCACTATTGTGACACTCGCCTCAACAGTGGCAGGCACCGGTGGCAATTAACGAGGGACGCGCGGTGCGATGGGCCACACAAACCAATCAGCTGTTGTCCACCTCAACGCACGGCTGCGCTTACACAATGAACTTTAGCTTCATATTTTTTTTCTCTCGATCCATTTTCTTTATCTTTTTATTTACTTTACATAAACAGTCCATCATCATCATCATTTCAGCCAAAAGACGTCCATTGCTGGTCAAAGGCCTCTCCCAAGTGTCGCCACAATGACCACTCCTGTGCGCCTCGCATTTGTCGTCTACCCGCGACCCTCACCAGGTAATCGGTCCACTTTGTTGGAGGCCTTTCAACGCTCCGGTACGCGGTCGCCACTCCAAAACTTTTCAGCCCCATCGACAATCTGTTGTGCGAGCAATGTGCCCTGCCCACTGCTACGTCAGTTTGGCGAGGAATGTGCCCTGCCCACTGCTATGTCAGTTTGGCGAGCAATGTGCCCTGCCCACTGCCACGTCAGTTTGGTGAATCTTCGGGCTATGTGGGTAACCTTGATATACCGCGCATTGGCACCTTATTAAATTTCAATAATACCGTCACGATTACAGACTGATATGGAAGTATGTATGAAGAAGACATGTTTCGCCGAGTCCAAATAAATTAGGAAAAAGACAAGAAAATGGCAATGATCTACGTTTGTCTTTTTTTTTCTCTTTTCAGTTTTTTGTAGAATATAAAATCCTTCTGAATTCATGAGTGCAAAAATATGAAAATAATATTTTAAGTGATATATTTTAGTAAGAGCGTATTAATCTCATAATTGGTGTGAGCTTCACATTTGTATCGTGTATTTGTTTTATAAGTTAATTTATAAGATATAATGTGTAACTGTTTGATAAGCCTAAATAAATAATGCAAAAGGGTTTCACATACATACATCCAAATGTTATGATTTCCCCAGAGAACCCTTTGATAGTGTTTAATAATTTGGGCATCTCTCGAGGATATTTTACTATTTATATTATTTATTAGTGTATAACTCTGGCTTCGCTCCAGTGGCCTGTCCCTCAAGAACCGTAATTTTTTACGGTATAAAAGCAGGCAATAATTCATTCAGCAATGTTAGCTTTGTAGCAGTGAAAGAAATTTTGTAATAGGATCAAAACAAACAGTTTCAGATACAATATATTATTATTTTATATTTTTTTTTGAATATGGTTTGAACCATAATCAAAATATATTCAAAAAAAAATCTTTGAAAAAGCTTGGTTTTTAGGGCTCCTTATAGCTTCGGTCTATCCGTCTGTACGTCCGAGGCATAGCTTGGAGACTGTTAGTACTATAAAGCCGCAATTTCGCATGGGTATTTAATAAGTAGTACTTACACAATGATTTTTAAAGACATATCCAAACCCTCGTTGGATATGTCTTTAAAAGTCATTGTGGCATTGTGAAAACTATTTTGCGATTCAGTGATTTGTTTGCGAAATTTTAAAGCTTTGTTAATTTCTATGTATAAAATGTACCTACTTGGAAAATTTTGTACAAAACACAAAATACCTAAAAAAATATGTCAACTTGTTACTTAATTAATATTTAAAACGAGTAGTAACCTGTAATATTTTGGAAAAATAAAGCCCGTTTTTTCGTTTTTAATTTAAACGTTATTGTCTGAAAAACCGTGAACTTAATTAATATGTATATTAATAACATAAAGCCCCCTTCTAAGTTCGCATGTTATAATGGGTGACTACGGAACCCTACACTGTCCGTGGCCCGACACGTACTTGACCGGTATTTTTAAAGTTCATTTGCTACCCATATCATGAAGGTGCATAAAAACGATTGGTCCACCATCTTCCCGAGTCCACCATATTGAAAACTAAGCGAACCGTGCGTACAGTCCAAACCAAAACTTGTATGCAACATTTCAGCTCAATCGGTTGGGGATAAAAGTTTTAAAATCAGTTGCTAGCAATATTTGTATCATAGTAAGACTAAATAACTAACAAGGCAAGTCAAATAAAAGCATGTAATAAAAATAGGTGCGTGCCTAAAATAAGGGTTCCGTACCATCAAATTCTGGTTGCCGTTAATAAGATCGAGCAAAAGAAGCCAATAAAAAAATAGGAATTTTTATTTTTATTATTAGCTGTTTTAGCGGCAACAGGAATACACATTCTGTGAAAATTTTAACTGTCTACCTATTAAGGATTAGATACAGCCTGCTGGCAGACATATGGACGGACAGACGGACCGACAGCGGAGGTTTAGTAATCGGGTCCCGTTGGTTACCCTTCGGGTACGGATACCTAATAAGAGAAACACCTCCTATTTCATATTCCAATAAAGAAAAAATTAAATAAAACTCGCTGACCTGCAAGGACTTCAAATATCAAAGAAACCCCTCGTAATAAAATGTCTTAACTTCGTAACATCGTAACTAAAAGGTCGAAGGGTCTCGCCTTCCTGACACATAAAATGTCTACTAAATCTGACAAAAAACACCTTTTATATAAACTTTGCTGAATGCAACAAATGTGTCAGCCTCTATCATGTCTTCTTGAAATTATTGTAATTCCGGTGTGAGAAGGCGATAGTGCTATTCGTCCTGAATGGATTTTGAACAGCTTATGTTTACAAGCTAGTACATTTTTTTTTTAGCCCAAGGATGATAACAATAAGGCACCCACCGCCGTATCTCTACGTTGACATCGTGGTGGGGTTTGCGTGTCCCAATAAACCCTAGGTCTCTGTATATAGATTTTTTTTTATAGCTGCAACATGCCTAGAATGAGGGGCCAAAATAATTTCAAGGGACCCAATTTAGGAAACAAGAAGGTGTAATAGCAGTTAGAGTAGTTAGTGTCCGATTTAGTGAGACTGAAAGGTCCCGATTTGACTTTCTAAATTGTGTACGATTTAGGATAGTTTTTTTTTTATTATTGATAGGCACCCGTTTGACTACCATCTCACCTGATGGTAAGCGAAGTGTAATCGCATCACTACAATTTAGAGCAAAGTGTTTCCAATTTAGCGACTTTATCGCTACAAATTGGCTATTAGTATTTTTATATGTGTTTAAAATTAAATTAAATATCCCAAGGACCCTTTCTCAGAAAAAAAAATCTCGAGTCTGCTATTTTTCTTTTTTGGTCCGCTCCTGGTAGAATCAGTTTGAGACTTTCTAGCGACTTTTGATATTTTGTCTAGGGGCTTGAGTTTGTAAGAGTCGGCAACACTGAATATTTAGGATTCTGATTTAGGAGTCCAATTTAGGATTGTGTAATCGCTAGCTTCCTACTTCCTAGTTAGATTGTTCCTAAATTAATAATAATAATTGAAATCGGAAGGTGTAATTGAGCCTAAAGAGAGATACAATCCGCCGCGCCGGGCAGTTTTGTGGCAAAGTGTTGGGGTTTTGTAGCAACCCCACGGACCCGATCTCCCGCGAGAATTTTTGTTCCTCATCTCCGGCTTGCCTGTATTGACCGGTCGTAGTGAACACTGACGAGGAACAGATCTCCTACCTCTCTCTTGCCTTTATTGGCTGACTTGAGTGGAGATTCCCGAGAGTAATCGTACTCATAAGGACGTATAATCCAGTAAGATGCTGCTAGGGATTTTTACCGTATTTCCGGAAGTTCCCTCCTTGTTGCTACATCACACTACGTGCTAGCAACCCTTATTGGGGGCCCGTTTATTGAGTGTGCAAATCAACCCCGGGCTGCATTTTGTATCGATGTTTATATAGTAACATTGTTTAGGCAGGGGCCATAGTCTTTGCATAGTTCTTGGTAACCAGTCCACTTAAGCCTCCCAATACCATAACCCGATAGCTATCTTTGTTTTTTTTATCTTGCAATATTTTTACAACAACCGGGGATTGTCCTTGGGTGCACTTGCATAGCGCGTACAGGGATAATCGTGGGTTGGTGCCTCATTTCATAAAAAGCGTCCAGAGGGGCCTCTACGAGTAGGCTTCAGCTCCTTGTCCGCCTTCCAAAGGTCCAGGACCTCAGGGTCTCGAGAAATCCAAAAGAATAAATAAAAATAAATCTTTTATTGTAGATTTCCTATACTGAATTCATCATCAACATCATTTCAGCCGAAAAACGTCGACTGCTGGACATAGGTGTCACTACAAGGACCGGTCTAGTGCGTCTCGTATGAGTATCCATCACATTCTCGCGACCCTCACCGGGCCACAAGGCGGACAGGTCCACCTTGTGCCGCAATCCAATTTGCTGAGTTTGATCTAAAAGACTTATAATAATTCCGGTCTTCAAAATCCGAAGGCAACAAACTACGTTATTATAATTACAAGAGTACTGACAGCTCATTACAAAGAAGTACCACTATGTCAAAGGTTTCAACAAATAAACTAACGATGGCACTCACAAGAGAGCTTTTACTGAATTTCGCCACTTTGCACTGCACTCTATAAATTTGCTGATGCTAAAATAATCATGTCTTTACAAAAATATTACGCCGGCTGTACACGCTCGTCAAGACACCACAAGACAGGCCGTGTACGAGTGTGTACATGGTGCCCTCGTCGTGTCGCGTCTCGCGGCCCTCTTTCGCTCTCGGAAGCGTGTCGGTTTTTGCGTTCGAGTCAAAGGGTCTCGGAGTCTCGTGATGAAAATCAATTGATACAACGAGTATATACATGGTGTGCTCTCGTGTTGAGCAACGACGTGATGAGACTCAACAAGAGGCACGCGAGGCGACGAGACAAGACGATCTTTACACAACAAGATCACTCTGAGATGAGAAAATAAAGAATACTATTATTATTTTTCCAAAATTTGTTTTTCTCAGGGTAAAACCTGGTATTTTCTAGAATCTCACGGGTGTGAACCAAGGTGAAATCCTAGTTAATTCTTTCAGATGATAAATTGGTTTGTACTGTAGTGAAATTGTTATCTAAATCTAATTGTAAAAATTTTCGAACTATTCGGCAAGTGTTTAATATGGCAGCTTTTTGTAGTGGTATGTATGTGTACTCGTATT
Organism: Polia nebulosa; assembly: GCA_951329385.1. Classification (NCBI taxonomy): domain Eukaryota; kingdom Metazoa; phylum Arthropoda; class Insecta; order Lepidoptera; family Noctuidae; genus Polia; species Polia nebulosa. Next base: position 11,693,650 of record OX589606.1, read on the forward strand.
TGGATAAATTGAGTGCATTGAAACTGTTGAATATTTGTTTCGGAATAACACCTGTTGTTGATATGACTATTGGAACTATTGTAACTCTACTCATTTTCCAAACTCTAGTGATTTCTTCTTGTAGTTCTGTGTACTTCCTAATTTTCTTTATTATTATTATTATTACTCTGGAAGTACTAATTGGACATGGAATTGTTTTTCTAACGGAAAGCTAGAGAAGCTTTATACTTTCCGTTAGAAAAAAAATTATGGCCACTACATACGAACTAAAGACCTGACGTCATACAAATCCTAAATCGCGCAATCAAAGATATCCGCACGAACATACATAACCGACCGACAATAAGTAGGCAGTTGACATGACCAGACTCAACAACGGTCTGGGAAGATCCTCCCTTTTCAACGGAGGTATGCGGGACTTTACAACCCTTTGCCGCATACCTCTATATATTCCTTTATCACAGACAGCACAAAGAACCGACAACTCACAAGAGAGCTTTTACTGAGTTTATTAAATTCACCACTTTGCACTACATTTCTACATTATCTGTCAACTAAAACAATTACCTACATAAAGAGTAGAGTAGAGCTGCTTTTTACTATACTACTACTATGTATTGTACCTTTTTTTTGTGTGCCTCTCGCAATGGGTGGAGCGGGAGGGCGTATCAGACTCTTACTGACTAAAACCCACTCCTGTTCCTTCAGTTGCCTGCGTGCTCAGGGGCGCGATAACTCTTTTTCGAATTTATCCACGATTCCTGGGCAGGCATCGGTCATGACGGGCCCCGTCATGCTCGATGCCTTTGATGCGCGCGTGGAACATTACGCCCCGTCGACTCTCGGTCCTGGTCCTGATCAGACGATTATGTTTATTACGGAAATGTATTAACTGACGGAAATCTGTTTAAAGCTTATCAGTCGTTAAGTATCACAGGCTACCTTTTATCCTGTAGGTAGGCATAGGTCATGGGCATGCAATCCTATTAAAGTGGTATTCTATCTATCTATCCTACTGACTTTCTTCTGTAACACCAAAATGATGATAAATAAATATGGAATTGAAATGTTGTCGCTCACAATAGGTGGCCCATTGAGAGAAGGCTTAAAGTAACCCAAAGGGCAATGGAGAGGGCTGTGCTTGGAGTTTCCTTGCGTGATGGAATCAGGAATGATGATATCCGCAAGAGAACCAAGTTTACCGACTTAGCCCGAAGAATTGCCATACTGAAGTGGCAGTGGGCAGGGCGGGCACATGATGATTATGACGGCCTTATAAATCTGATTTAAAAAAAAACAATTATCAGTAAATAAATTATCTAAAGATTTATCCAAACGCCTAGTAGGTGACACTTGGCCCAAGGGCGGGCTATTTCTTGGCCAAAGATTAAGGATTGCTAAGCAACGTGGCAATGCCGCCAGTCATCGACGGCGCGTAGTGTTCCACGCACACCTCAAAGAGAATTAGTCAGCCTCCACTGACGGGGCCCATCATGGCCGGTGCCTGCATGCCTAGGGGTAGCGGAGAAATTCGTAACAGGGTTACCGCTCCCCTGGGCACTCAGGCAGGGAAGAAATAGGGTTGGGTTTTAGTCAGTAAGAGTCTGACACGCCCTTCCGATCCACCAAGAGCGAGAGATGTCATTGGATAGATATCTCACCCCCCCAAAAAAAAAGGTCATGCTTCCAGTAGCAACAATGCGGAGGTCTATTTTGACGCCATACTTTAAGTTTTATTTAGTTAGGAGTTTTTGTTTTTACTATAGTTAAAATGAACAACATAGTGAGCACTCGTAAGAGAGAATTTATGTAATTAATTAAAATGCACGGCTTTGCACTACACTGTCTACAATTCAAACTGTCTTCTATAAGTGCACTGGTAGGTACTTCACATGACAGAGCTCGGAATAAACTTGCACGAGTTGTGTTATTGGTTTGTTACTCGTATTAACATAATTGTCGGCGCCATCGCGGGAGTGGTTGAAAGAATAACTGCGGTCTTGGCAAAGGCATTTGAAGAAAGGGTAAAAAAAAATAACGTGACGTTAAAATATCAGGCATTATTTAGCATTTCCGACATTGCAATGATTTTTTTAGATAATTTAAAAAAGCTAATTTAAAAAGTTTAGAAAATCAAAGAGAGATACAGAATTTTCCACATCAAAATGAACATGAATGATGAAATTTTGATGGTTTTAGAAAAAACGATTCCGAAATCGAGGTGATTTTGGAATGAGATTTCGATTGAAAACAAAGTAAAAACTCACATGTCTTCTTTGTCTCTTTACGTAAGAGAGAACAGGGGCTGCGATTCTCCATACAAATGTATTCCCCTGTTTTCTTCCTGAATAATGCCTCTAGACCAATAATTTTTTTTTCTTATAGTCAAGATCTGCTGTTGACACGTCCCATGTCCTTTTTTCAGCAACTAATAAGTATATGACCCTCCAAAAATGACAAAAAATGACCCTACTTTTACTACCAGACAAATTAGAGAAGTTTTAACATAAAACATTTAATTTTAATATGGACCTAGACATAGTCTTTCTTAAAAATTTGGTGCCAAATATAATTCAATCAGTTCAATTTTCGAGGACAAAAACGGGAATACTAAACGTCGATCTCGTCAAAAATTTACGTAAACACGGGTCTACAACATACGTTTCTCATCCAACTCTTCTGTCGCAGATCTGCTTGAAGAAACTTCTTTTAGAATAAGCAGAAGGTAGCTTTGTGCTCTTCTCAATGTATCTAATTTTCTTTTACAAGTGTCTTGTTCGCGGATAAATGTATGCAGATAAATAAATAAATTCAGGTAACATCATTCTGAATGATTAACATTTCTTAACATGGATCCATAAAGCAATGAAAGGGACAATACGTTAAGGTGGAAGCACCAGTGTAGCCCGCGAAATTTAAATTTTCTTACGTTTTTCGCAATTTGCAGGTCAGTATCTAGGTCAAAATTTTATTCGCGGGCGTAGCAAGTATGTATTTATATAATTATAATATAAATACATACTATTATAATAATTAAAATCATCAATTTCAGTTAGAATTGATGCCAAATGTAAGGTAAGTATTTCATGAAATCATGACATTTGGCATCAATTCTAAGTGAGACAGTTGTATGTTGTGTTGTTGTTGTGTGATTGATGATTTTAATAATAACAGTTCTGTAAATACATACTTGCTACGGCCGCGAATCGTATTTTGACTAACATACAACCTGATACTGACCTGCAAATTCCAAAAAAAGCTAAGAAAATTTGAACTTCACGGGCTACCCTGGAGCTTTCAACTTAAATGTGATTACGATGAAACATGAGGAATACTGAAGACACAAATGATACTGAAATATAATGGTAGCTGTACTAGTAGGTACCAATATTGTGAAAATCCATGTTTCACTCTTTCTTGTACCGACAAGAACCACCGTCAGCTGTATTCCCTTTTCGATTATTTTCTTTCATCTTTGCCCCAACACAGATGGGTACCAAGTACCAATGCATATTTAAAGAAAAGGAAATGCGAGGCCGTTTCTTTCAGACTGCAAGGCCACAAAAAACAATCAACATAAAATCACGCGTGTTACGAGTACTTCCCGAATAAGAACAAAAGTTACCGAAGTATTGCCAAACTGAAGTGACGGTGGACAGGGCACATTGCTCTCAGAACAGATGGTCGATGGGCCGACAGGTTCTGCAGTATTGGTAGGCCTCCCACAAGGTGGATCAATGACTAGGTAAGGCTCACGGGAATCCGATGGATGCGAGACGCACAGGACCGGTCGTAGCGGTGACACTTGGGGCACTTGGGGGATGATAATTGCAATGCTTGTACTCGTAAAAGGCTGCTAAGTCATAAGTACTAACATATTATTAACACCAACATTGTACACTTTTTGGAACGAAGTTCCTTATCGCACGTTGTGAAAGGGGGCTAGACGGAAAAAATTCTTACGAAAAGTTGTCACGACACTAATGAGGCTGTCCATCCAAAAAGATTGTGTTGGAAAAACAATCTAATAAAAACTTCTTGTATTTTTGGTGGGTAGGTACAAAGTTTGCAAGCAGATCAAGCATTATTGCTATAGTAAGCTATTGTAAGCTGAGCGGCGTCGCATGTTTCGCTGTCTGTCTCTCTCTCTCTTATAGAAAGCAAGCCAGATATTGCTAGAGTTGAGTTGAGCTGAGCTGAGCTGAGCTGAGCTGAGCTGAGCTGAGCTGAGCTGAGCTGAGCTGAGCTGAGCTGAGCTGAGCTGAGCTGAGCTGAGCTGAGCTGAGCTGAGCTGAGCTGAGCCGAGCTGAGCCGAGCTGAGCCGAGCTGAGCTGAGCTGAGCTGAGCCGAGCTGAGCTGAGCTGAGCTGAGCTGAGCTGAGCTGAGCTGAGCTTAGCTGATCTGAGCTGAGCTGAGCTGAGCTGAGCTGCGATGAGAAGAAATGAGATGAGATGAGATGATGAAGTATAACTTCTTACGTGCGTGCGTGTGTGCGCAGTTAATAATAAAAAAAATATTATAAATTAAAAAAAATAAAATTATATTACAATTCCTTCACTAATTAATCTAAAGGAACTTCGTTCCATCCGGGTGTCCCTTGACACCTCTCAAGTTTTTTTTTTTCGGATGGTGGGAAATCATCCAATGACATCTCCCGCTCTGGGTGGAGCGTGAGGGAAACCCACCCCTATTCCTTCCCTGCCCTGAATGCCCAGGGGCGCGGTAACTCTGTTTCGAATTTATCCACAACCCCTGGGCACCCGGGCCTGCGGACGGCGAGTAGTGGGTAACTCGCCGTCCGATCAGCACCAGGCCCGAGAGTCGACGGCGCGTAGTGTTCCACGCGCGCCTCAAAGAGTTGTCAGCCAAGGGAAGGGGCCTGCCACGGCCGATGCCTGCCCGGGGGTGGAGGATAAATTCGAAAGAGTTACCTCGCCCCCGGGCACTCGAGGCAGGGAGGAACAGGGGTGGGTTTTAGTCAGTAAGAGTCTGACACACCCTTCCGCTCCACCCTAGAGCGGAAGAAGTCATAGGATGATTTCCCACCCCCCCAAAAAAAAAAAAAAAAAACCCCTGGGCAGGCATCGGCCCCGTCATGTTTTGCTGACAACTCTTTGAGGCGCGCGTGGAACACAACGCGCCGTCGACTCTCGGGCCTGGTGCTGATCGGAAACATTGTACACTTAGTTCGCAATAAACGTTTTGACTTTGACTTTTGGCCTGTGTCCAGCATTGACGTCTTTCTGCTGAAATAGTAACGAGGATGATGAAGAAAGATGTGTTCTTATGTACACCCATTTTTTTGCCAGTTATGTTTAAGTCCCATGTAATAGGGTATGTATTAAATTTATTGTCATCATTAGGGTACAAAACTAGGTTCTGAGCTGCTTCTGAATTCTCGATGAAAAAACCCAGTATCAAAAAACAAGTATTAGGATTTTAGGCTCAAGTGGATCGTGGTGTGTTCTGATAAAATTTTAATATTTTGGCATTGATTTTAAAGTAGGAAATGTTAGCGTCGATCGGTAGAAAGATAACGAAATTGTTAGTGATTGATGGCTCTTTTATTCAATTAATCTTGTAGATTGACTTTATCAATTTTAAAAGAGCTATGGAAATTTATTATAAAATAATCCTTATGCTCGATGGGATTCTCCATCAGTATACATTACGAAGGCGAGATGGGAAGACGACATTATTACGATCGAGGAGAACATGAGCGTGGGGATTGGCATGAGAAAAGAGAGGCCTATGTTCAGCAGTGGGGAAAGTCAGGCTGCTGATGATGATGATGAAATATTACAAAATACTAAACAAACTATCATTAAACACCATATAAGGTTTTCTGGAATTTTCATGGCTAGGCCTTGTAAGGGAAAACAATTCGGAAATCCTTCGTTAGTGCTAAGTTTTGTTATTGACTCTTTACCCAGCAGTTTAGGCTTTTTTTTTTGGGTATGTGGGAAATAATCCAATGATTTCTCCCGCTCTGGGTGTAGCGGAAGGGCGTGTCAGACACTTACTGACTAAAACCCACCCCTGTTCCTTCCCTGCCTGAGTGCCCAGGGGTGCGGTAATTCATTTTCAGAATTTATCCGCTACCCCTGGGCATGCAGGCACCGGCCACGATGGCCCCCGTCAGTGGAGCAGTTTAGGCTGTTCGTGCTCTATTATACATTTTATATTTTCGAAAAGTAGTTATATGATTTAATCCTATTTTTTGGGTTCCGTACCCAAAGAGTAAAACGGGACCCTATTACTAAGACTCCGCGTTCCGTCCGTCTGTTCGTCTGTCTGTCCGTCTGTCACCAGGCTGTATCTCATGAACCGTGACAGTTACACAGTTATTTACTTATCTAAGTCACCGGATGATTGCAAGCCTCGTGATTACACTAAATCTCATCCAAATTCGATAATTTTGTTTCAAATTTTACGTGATTTTTAATAAACTGACGGTGTTCGTATTTATACGGTGACATCTACAAGAAAGAAACGATTTTATAAAATCATGGCAGGAAAAAAAGCAACGAGCTTTTTCTCTATGATATTGATCCGATTGTTTTCATCTCACGCTTCAGGGAATTGTCTGTCACCGTCTCACGTAGAAAATCTCGACAAAATAATGTGGGTACCTACTATCGGGTTGAAACATTGGGACCATGTGGAGACTAAGTGCTAATCGAGTTTTTCATGACATCAGCAAGCAGTTAGTCGACTCTTCACGTGACCAGAGGGCTGGCCTTTTATTTGACCATGAATGATTATAATACTGATGTTTTGCCATTCAATCTGGTAATGCAAGGCATTATTCTGAACACTTTTCTCATCGACAGGGTTATGGAAGAATTTTTCGATGCCCACTGAGTTCTATGCCTCCCATACTTCATGAATAAAGAGCCCGAGGACTAAAAAAAAGGTTTCATTATTTTATATTTTATTTGTTCTAAAATTAATTTTATCGTAGAATCGTATCACAAGTGTACCGATATCAAAACAAAGAAATAACAATTCACCTCGGCACCTACTTTGTGAAAATCTTTGAAGTTATATTTTTTTTATTAAAACATTCTGTTACACGTTCTCTAACTTGACTCGACTCCTAAATTGGCTGCAAACAATTTTACGTCTCATTCGACAGTACCATTCTCGGGGAAATATTTGCCAAAATAAAACGCCCTTTCTCCGTATTCCTCTTGAATGTTTGTGCGAAATTCGCCTGTATTCGTTAATTCCGGAAAGCGTAAGAGCATTTCAAACAAAGTTCCTCTGAAATGCAGTTATAAGCTCTGTGGTAAGCATCAAGTTTAGTCTTAAAACCTTCTTTGAATAAGCCTTTGAGGAAATACAATCCGAAGGGTTTAATGTTTCTCAAAGTGCTAACGTCGAGATGAACAATTCCTTTTGAATCTATGGCAGGTTTGAATAAGGATTTGTAAGAGGCCTTTTGAAATTTAATTCTGAGCCCCGAATCTTTATTACGACGTAAATAAGGAAGTTATAAATAACTTATTAACTTTGCGAGTGACGAATATTTTTTCGCAGACCTTTTTATTTTCAAAGTAATTTAGCCTTGGTTACGAATATACATAATACTAGCGACCCGCCCCGGCTTCGCACGGGTGCAATGCTGAAACTAAATTAAAAAAAAATTATATAACCGCGGCCTCCGACGCGCTATTTATAGGCATGCCTCCCCGCACTGCCCCGTCCGACCGGTACCGCCCGCCGCAAACGCAAATTTTAAATTTGTAATATCTCCGAAAATATTTGTTTAATTTACATGCTGTAAGGAACCATATTGATCTATATTAATTGCACACTGTATTTAAGGTACTTAATTCGATAAGGATTAATGCCGTATTGCTTAAAATAGCTTCGTAAATAAGCCATTTTTTCACGTAAAAAGTAAACAATAAAAATGGTTAATGTGGGTTATCCCTAAAATATAAACATACACCATCGCGGACTTTTTTGTAGACCTTTTTATGGTGTACAATACTGTAGTACATTAATTTGATCTAACTCGTAGGGTTTAGGCAGCGTTTTTGCTAAATTGCTAAATAAGCCCAAAAAAATAGGTTAATTTACGACATCACGTTAGAAACCTCTAAAATTAGCAATGTTGCCTTAGTATATGATGCATGTATTATACATATAAACCTTCCTCTTGAATAACTCTATCTATTGAAAAAACCGCATCAAAATCCGTTGCGTAGTTTTAAAGATTTAAGCGCACATAGGGATATAGGGACAGAAAAGGTGACTTTGTTTTATACTATGTAGTGATGATAGTGATAGTGATGCAAAATCACTTATTTATTTATTGCACTGATTCGTGTTTCCGTTACGTTGTCAGCCGTTTTGACGTTTGTTTTAGTCTGTGGTATTGTTTTCATTTGTCAGCGCTATCATGTATGTGTAGTTATGTAACCAGATGTATGTAAATATTTAATATTCGTTACTCATTTATTTATCTATTGATTATCTATTGATCATCTATTGAAAATCTATTGAAAATCTATTGAAAATCTATTGAAAACCTATTGAAAGTCTATTGAAAATCTATTGAAATTCTATTGAAAGTCAATTGAAAGTCTATCGAAAGTCTATTGAAAGTCTATTGAAAATCTATTGAAAGTCTATTGAAAATCTATCGAAAGTCTATTGACAGTCCATCGAAAGACTATTAAAAGTCTATTGAAAATCTATTGAAAATCTATTGAAAGACTATCGAAAGTATATCGAAAGTCTATTGAAAGTCTATTGAAAGTCTATTGAAAGTCAATTGAAAGTCTATTGAAAATCTATTGAAAGTCTATTGAAAGTATATCGAAAGTCAATTGAAAGTCTATTGAAAATCTATCGAAAGTCTATTGACAGTCCATCGAAAGACTATTAAAAGTCTATAGAAAATCTATTGAAAATCTATTGAAAGACTATTGAAAGTCTATTGAAAGTCTATTGAAAGTCTACTGAAAGTCAATTGAAAGTCTATTGAAAATCTATTGAAAGTCTATTGAAAGTGTATTGAAAGTCTATTGAAAGTCTATTGAACGTCTATAGAAAGTCTATTGAAAGTCAATTGAAAGTCTATTGAAAGTCTATTGAAAGTCAATTGAAAGTCTATTGAAAATCTATTGAAAGTCTATTGAAAGTATATCGAAAGTCAATTGAAAGTCTATTGAAAATCTATCGAAAGTCTATTGACAGTCCATCGAAAGACTATTAAAAGTCTATTGAAAATCTATTGAAAATCTATTGAAAGACTATTGAAAGTCTATTGAAAGTCTATTGAAAGTCTATTGAAAATCTATTGAAAGTCTATTGAAAGTGTATTGAAAGTCTATTGAAAGTCTATTGAACGTCTATAGAAAGTCTATTGAAAGTCAATTGAAAGTCTATTGAAAGTCTATTGAAAGTCTATTGAAAGTCTATTGAAAGTCTATTGAAAATCTATTGAAAGTCTATTGAAAATCTATTGAAAATCTATTGAAAGTCTATTGAAAGTCTATTGAAAGTCTATTGAAAGTCTATTGAAAGTCTATTGAAAGTCTATTGAAAGTCTATTGAAAATCTATTGAAAGTCTATTGAAAGTCTATTGAAAGTCTATTGATAGTCTATTGAAAGTCTATTGAAAGTCAATTGAAAGTCTATTGAAAATCTATTGAAAGTCTATTGAAAGTCTATTGAAAATCTATTGAAAGACTATCGAAAGTCTATTGAAAGTCTATTGAAAATCTATTGAAAGACTATCGAAAGTATATCGAAAGTCAATTGAAAGTCTATTGAAAATCTATTGAAAGTCTATTGAAAGTCAATTGAAAATCTATTGAAAGTCTATTGAAAGTCTATCGAAAGTCTATTGAAAATCTATTGAAAGTCTATTGAAAGTCTATTGAAAGTCTATTGAAAATCTATTGAAAATCTATTGAAAGTCTATTGAAAATCTATTGAAAATCTATTGAGTCTATTGAAAATCTATTGAAAGTCTATTGAAAGTCTATTGAAAGTCTATTGAAAGTCTATTGAAAATCTATTGAAAATCTATTGAACATCTATTGAGTCTATTGAAAATCTAATACTGTAGTACATTAATTTGATCTAACTCGTAGGGTTTAGGCAGCGTTTTTGCTAAATTACTAAATAAGCCCAAAAAAATAGGTTAATTTACGACATCACGTTAGAAACCTCTAAAATTAGCAATGTTGCCTTAGTATATGATGCATGTATTATACATATAAACCTTCCTCTTGAATCACTCTATCTATTGAAAAAAACCGCATCAAAATCCGTTGCGTAGTTTTAAAGATTTAAGCGCACATAGGGATATAGGGACAGAAAAGGCGACTTTGTTTTATACTATGTAGTGATAGTGATTAAGTTACTTTGTTATTAGCGTTAAAATGAAAATATTTCACGCAACTTTGAACTATATCAATAAACCAAATTCATGCATACAAAGTGATACATTATTCAGAAGCACTACTCGAATTTATTTGATCCTCTTCATTGGTAAGTAAGTAGATAGTTAATATTAATTTCGAATTTAGTGGCATGAGTCAGCATTGAGCTCCATTAACATAACATTAATATTTTAAAAGTTCTCACAGAACAGTCATCCATGCTTTTAAATCACAATCGAATTTGGAACACGATATTTCGAAGTCATAAATAAAAATATCAGGCGTCGGAAAAATTGGCAAAGGCAGCACAAACATTCAGCCGGCATCAAAAAACCTGGAGATGACATAAAGTCTGTAATAAACGGCTCCCGCTTTCAGGTTCGCGTGGGTGATGCTTCAGTAGATCCCGTCGCGTCACCGGGGGCGGTCGCGCTGCCCTTCACAGATTTTGCCGCCAATTTTACGATAATTGTCAATTACGTGCTCGAAGTTGGTGAAGATTTTAGAATTCTAAATTGAGCTTAGCTTGTATTTGAAGCCGTAGATGAATAAAGATTACAATAGGTAATATTAGTGCTAATAGGTGATTGAATATTACGTAGATGTTTGAATTATAAGTGCATAGATTAGATATAATTGAACTTATTATACGTAAAACTATACTGGCGTAGTGAGCGTTTCTAAAGTTAATGAACTACATCTAATAAAATACTGTAAGTTAAAGTAAGTGCAATATGAAACCTAAGAGACAAACTTGAACTCAATCATGATTATGAAACTAGTAAAACATTCTAAAGTGAAAACAAATCATTGAAAGATGTTGAAAATTAGAAATGAGAGAGACGTGAGTGTATTACTGAAATGAATAGATTTGACAACACGTCGAAACAGGATAAAGAGGATGATAACGATGCCAGAGGGAACTGTACTAAGGGAAACAAAATATTGGGTAAGTTTTAAAGCAATCAATAAAACCCCAATCAATACAAATAAACAAAATTTAAGTGTATGTTCGTAATGTCAAAATAATAGTTTTTTATACTCTCATAAGTTCATACTATACCTATTTGCTGTTAGCGTGCTAATAGCAAATAAAAAAACTGATTTTTAGGCATAGGTGATACCTATGCCTAAAAATCAGTTTATTTTTTTTTACTGTCTGTCTGTCTGTTTTTTTCGGCTAAACTTCGAAACGTATTGACCGATTCTGATAATATGTTACTGGCTGGTTTTGACTATATAAGGAGTAACTGAGGCTAATAAAATTCCACGCGGGCGAAGCCACTGGGAGAACCTAGTATTATAATCAATAAATAATTTATTGAACTAAAAGATTATCTACTGGCAAATACACACAGCAAAAAGAACAAAAACATAATATACATAATTATGCTAACAACAGTTAGTGTCAGAAGCATTTGTAACGAATTTTGACACCAAAGGAAATAATTAACTTGTGCTATGGGTCCCAGGATTCTCGCGCTAGTTTTACATATCCAAAGTTACCTCATAAAAAAAGGTGAAGGTGGTGGTCACCACCTTGTGATGTAACTTTGTCACTTTCTTGCTATTTTTCACATTCTAGGTGCCGAGTTATTATTATAGTGATAACTCAGAAGCTACAACAGCCTTTTCATGTGTGTGAGTGTGGTGTATGAGGAGTTATAACTCGTGATTGTAAGACAGGCCGGGACTCCACCAAAGCGGAGATGTGTGCGGTGTGCTGTGTGCTGTGCGAGAACAACCAATAGAATTGTGTTATTCACACATCTCCTCTCCGGTCAGCTTCTTCTATTGGTTGTTCTCGCACAGCACACAGCACACCGCACATATCTCCGCTTTGGTGGAATTGTGTTATTCACACATCTCCTCTCCGGTCAGCTTCTTCTATTGGTTGTTCTCGCACAGCACACAGCACACCGCACACATCTCCGCTTTGGTGGAGTCCCTGCCTTATCCTCCACTCAACTTAACCTCGACTCAGCGATCCCCTCAATTATATTGACATTTATAAACTTGTTAAATAATGAAACAGAACTAGAGTTTTTTCGTTGTCATGGCTATCGAGTGGTGTGGAGAAAGTTTTCTTCAGAAGGGCTTAGGAAAGTGTAATCAGATTGTTGACTACTGAAAGTCGAGCCGATATCTCTAGTAATAGAGGAAAGCCGGAGCCGTTGGGTCAAAAAGGTATATTAAAGGTCGAATTTATGCATGTCGTTGATATTTTGATAATTATTTAATATTCATTAATCTAAGCCGGTAATGGAGCAAATTATCTTTGTGATAGTAGATGTATGTTTTAATAAAAGTAGTAGTAGTCTGCAGAATATCACAATAGTATCACTATTTCATACTTAAAGACTAGAGAGAATGATAATATGTTTAATAAGATTTTTTTTTTAAATTAAATGTTTAACATTAACATTGTCTCCTGGGTGTAAATTGTATCTAAATAATTTCAATAATAAAGATATATTGATTAAAACATTATTCACGAGTAAAACATAGTCATTTTCTACCAGTTGACCATCATCATAACCCGAATCATTCGTATGCCTATAACGCATATGTATATACACGGTGTAAAAAGACACATCACAAAACCGTTTACTACGCATATTGTACGTACTTATAACAAAGTAGCTTTGCGCAAAAATTATTGCTGGGAAACGACTTTTATTTTTAGGTAAGTGGAGTTCAACCCCGCCCCTGCGCTCTAAGCCACGTAAGTACTTGTTGGATACGTTTGTTATTCATTGCGTAACTTCAAAAGCGTAATCGAAAATTCAGGTAAAGTTTGTTAGGAAAATAGTTTAGTAATAACACTTTGAATTCATTTTCGTAAAAAGTAAAAACAAAAATTGCGAGTTTGACCATATTGCAGGTAAAAGTCTCTGTCTCCAGAAACAGTGCATTCCCAGTTATGGTCTAGTAAAAAAAAGGATCCAAATAATGGGTAGAATATGTGGCTTTCGGATTCGGAAACTGTCTTTTTACACCCGAGAGCCGCTTTCATATCGATCACTACTTACCAAAACAAACAAAACACCAACTATTTACTATTAATGTATCCCTTCGTTTACAAGATAACAATGAATGGTACAAAAACAACTAACTGCTCTACCTTGACAGAATTAATTACTTTTCCGGCTCTAGTAGCAGACCCAAGCCTTTTGTATATGCAGAGCTCACACCTGACCACTATACCCTTAATTACTAAGAGATTACGCCGGTGAATCGAGAAGATTTGGTCGCAGGGAATATAAAAGGTGAATGGAATTGGTTTTCTCATAGAAGTAATGGTCGGTTTTCGTGTTTTAGAGCTTTATTATTAAGGAGCAGTTATACGAATTTTAATGGTTTTTAACTGACCATCACGTCTAAACGATTAGTCGTATTTCTTTGAAAAAAATATATGTTACTTAAGACAATTTCAGTCGTAATTTGATCTCAGAATATTTGAAATTATATTTTTATAACTCAGTGTAATTAATTTGTAAAGTTATGTCTAACTCGGATAAAAAATTGAGAATCACACAAAAACTATAAAGCGTATTTTTATGAAACCTTCACCATTTTAAAGATCATTCCATTATTTAAAATTTAGTCTCAGTGTTATAATAAAATACTTGTTGTTTTATCTGTAATAAATTAATAATGCGTCTAATTTCGGACAGCGCTCCTTGATGGGCGAGTCCTATTACTGGGTACGATACGACGCGTTACGTGAGCTCAGCGCAGAACACGCAAGCTAACCACTCAAGGTCGTTGGCAGCTAATAGCGCCTTAACTAGCTTCTGCCAGCGGCTTCGCCCGCGTGGAATAAGTACTTCCCCTGTTATAAACTTTGTACCCCTTTTTCTTAGTAGATCTCATCTACAACTCATCATAAAGAACACACCCTCCAAATTTCATGTCTCTAGTACCAGCGGTTTAGGCTCTGCGTTGATATATCGGTCAGTCAGTCAGAAGTTTGAATTTTATATATACAGATGACAATGGTTTTATTTTGCAGGTTGGTGTGCAAAAGAAAAGGTTTTTTTATTAATATTTTGTTGTTGCTCGGGAAATCAATAAATAGCTATTTGAAAAAAAAAATTGTGTTCTCATGACGTCTTTTCTTATCACCTTAGGTATTACTTCTATTTTAAGCTTTTTAACCGACTTCTAAAAAGAGGAGGTTCTCAATTCGTCTGTATGTTTTTTTTTTGTATGTATGTTACCCGATTTCTCCGTCACTTGTGAACCAATTTTCAAAATTCTTTTTTCATCTGAAAGAGTATACTCCCGAGGTGGTCCCATATAAATTTTATCGAAATTGCTTCAGCGCTTTTTGAGAAACTGAACAAAAACGGAAAATACGTGTACCTCGATGACGTTTTGGTGTTCTCCAAATGTTTAAATTCCACGTTCCATTATATTGGGGTTTTTAGTTCTGGGGTATAACAACTAAAAAGTGAAAAATAAAAATCTTTTTAAAAAAAAAAACAACCGACCTCCAAAAAAAATACACTAAAAATTAATAAATAAAATAAAATAAAAAAAATAAAAAGCCTTTATTGTTGATCTTGGTTATAACAAAAGTTTTGTAAATATGCCTAAGATCTTTACTACTACGTTACTAATAACAAAATTTACTAATTATAATACTATCTATACTTCGGCAAACGGTATTTACTCCTCAACTTGCCTTCCGACAAAGGCCTCCTCTAAAGATCGCCATTCAAATCTATCCCTTGCCGTTCTAGTCCATGTTGGACCCGCTATTTTCCTGATATCATCTTCCCATCTCTTAGTTTGTCTTCCTCTGTTCCTTTTGCAGTCTAGCGGGTACCATTCTGTTATAACCTCCTCTAAAAATTAATAAATAACTTTAATTTCGGAAGTCGGTGTCAACTAACGAAGAAGTAAAATACAAACACCGACTTCCGAAATTAAAGTTATTTATTCATTTTTAGTGTATTTTTTTTTTGGAAGTCGGTTGTTTTTTTTGTAAAAAAGTTTTTTTTCGGGATAGATAAATTAGCATTTCACATTAATTTAGCTTTCTATCAGTGAAAAACTTTTGTTTTGGAGGACTTTCACAGATACCCCTTTAAAATAACAAAAAAAACCCGGCTTAGTGCGAGTCGGACATGGACACGAAAGGTTTCGTACCGTAAACTGCAAAAAAAAACTAACAGAAACACGTTTCTAGAAACGAAACGTGTTTTATTTGGGTTTTTTTTTTTTGAGCTGTATCTCATGATACGTAATAGGAAGACAGTTAAAATTTTCACACAGCGTGTATGTCTATAGCCGCTGTATCAAAAAAAATAAAAATTGAAGGGGGCCAGGGCACCCCTTTTTATTATGTGTTGATATAGCAGCAACAGAAATACACATTCTGTGAAAATTTCAACTGTGTAGCTATTACAGATAGTGAGATACAGCCCGCTGCCAGACAGATGGACAGCGGAGTCTTAGTAATACGGTCCCGTTGGTTACCCTTTGGGTAAGGAACCCTAAAAATAAACAAAAAAAGAAATAGTATTGAGACATAAACTACACTAAATTAAATTTATCAAAAACTGATGGATAGGAGGTTTATAATAATAGGCAATAACAAAATGACAACAGTTTACGCCTACAGAATTTTCCACTACAGTTACATAATAATATTTACCAAAACAGTCTCTGCATTTCTACTACGTTCAAAGGTCAGGCCAAACATAGAATTTCAGCTTGTACACGTGTACCCAGTTTGAGTTCATGACATATTGCTGTTCCATAATATTCCCTCTTATAAACTGTACGGAACTCTCGAGTGTCCTACGAAGTAGAAATGAATAGTATACAACAAACGACTTTTTTGAAATGATGTATTGTATTCAGTAAAACTTTTGTCATTTGTATATTTGCGACCTGTAAACGGGCAGTGTTTGATGAGGCTTGATATGAGTTTGAGTCTGACGGAGAGGATGATATAATCATCTAGCTTGACAGGTGGATTGGGATCTCCACTACTTGTATTGTTTCTATTGAAAAAGTTTTTTAATTTTTTATATTTGATAGGCTCGCACTATCACTTGATGGTAAGCGATGATGTGGTCAACGATGGAGCACGTTTACCTGGAAGTAACCTATTCACTCTTGACTTTATGACCCCCAGATTGTAGCTGTCAGGAAACATAGATTCCAGCAAGGATCTCCACTCCTTAGCTGTAAGCACAATGAAACTGTTACCGAAACGTTTCGTGCTTATGGGTGGGATGTACACCATGTACCGGTGGTGCATCGCTGAACGTCTAGTTGGCCGATGATGGATCGGGCTCGGCGGGATTACAATATGAAATTCTATCGCACACTGTCCTAAATATATATATAAGCTTATATAGATAAGCTAGCTACTCGGCGTCGATGCTCAAGACTTTTGAGCTTTGAATGAACGAGTATATCATTGCCAATGAATCGCTTGGCTCGTTACTCAACTGACTCAAGCGCGGCAAGCTGTTATCTGGCAGAGCCGTATCAAAGATGAGAGTAAGCCCGTCACACTATTCCCAAACCACTGCAACTCCTGTAAGCCAGAATCAACAGTGGCAACCACCAGAAAAAATGCCGAGGCAATGAAGCTCCACAAGTCCCAGAGAAACGATTAAACTGTATTGAGTCCTGCAACGAAATTAATCAGAAAAGAACAGCGGAGTAGTAAGAAAAACGTAATTTCCACTTCCCTCCTAATCAAGCAGCAGACAGAACAAAGCCATTAGACACAATTACAGTATTATTATTATATATGACATGGATATTTTCAACTGGGATAAGCTTAGTTGCCAAGCACCACGGATTAAGACACTTGTAGTAATGGGTCCTAAATTGTGAGCTGTTACATTTGTTTCCAATAATAAGTATGGCAAAAACGCTTGAATACATGGAAATTCGTTCTAGTTTCCATAAGGTCCGTAAAATAGACCACTCCAGACGTAGGCTGAATACTATCCTATATAATATTACGTTCAGTTTGCCAAAGAGTACACTCCCATATGATACGATGTGCGAATTGTTCGTATTCGCTATCAGGTGTAGAACATTAATATAAAGGCTAGGCTACAAGCTTGAAGGGTAATAATTTACCCTTAAAGTTGCCATGACCTGTGAAAATTTGGGATCAACACAATGATCCACTCCAGCCCACTGTCCTAGCTAGCTGTTAACGAACCGATTGGAAGAACTGGTGGAGATGTCGGCCCTTGATGGAACTTTCCGACCTACATTGCTAATCAGATAAAAGGTGCTCCAAGACGTCAGTTTGAGGTATTAAGTAATCTAGAGATCTTGGCACGATCGCGTTGAAGTAAAAAGTCTGGGTTTGTACTCTTTCGTGTGGAAGAGTACATTGTAGCACGTCGCTGCAGTTCAAGATCGACTGGAAGTACACCTGCAAGTATCAAGGTAAGGCTTCAGTGCTAACCATCCTATACGCTTTACAAAGATGAGAGCAGAACTCTATACACGATCGAACTTGCGCTTGACAGAGTTTGAGCAGCTGTTCCGGCGTGGATATCGTCTCACCTTTGCTTAGATTCCCAACTTTTTGTATGTCCTAAAATTGAGAGTGGATGTTAAAGTGACACCAAAAAGATCAAGATGATCGATTATCAGCACGGTGATACCTCGGAAAGATGATGACGGGTGGAATTGGTTCCTTTTATCAGAAAAAGATACACCTGGGTTTTAGCAGCATAGAACTTGGCCAAATTAGCATCGCCCCATTCAGAGACTACCTTCAAGGTCAAGTTCAAGCATTCAATCATAGTTTCACACCCTCCCGCTCTAGGGTGGAGCGGGAGGGTGTGTCAGACGCTTACTGACTAAAATCCACGCCTGTTCCTTCCCTGCCCTGCCTGTCATGATTGCTGACAACTCTATGAGGTGCGCGTGGAACACTACGCGCCGTCGACTCTCGGACTTGGTGCTGATCAGACGGCGAGCTACCCATTACTCGCCGTCCGCAGGCCCGGGTAGCAATAGTGCTGTTGCCTGCATACTCATAGGGATAATTAAGGAGATAATTTATGTGCGCAAAAACAATGTTGCCAAGAGCACCGACCCCTCAGGGACCCCGAGGGAAGGGAAGTTGTAATTATTGCTACTCAATATGCTTTAAATACCTACCATCTAATGGCTTACCAAAGACTACGAAAATGTATCGATGTAACATTTATTTTCTCCCCTTAATGAGTATATCAAACAGTCGTAAGTATATTATTGTAACCGTAATGGGCTTTTATTGTATCGGGTACACTAATAACATAGATAGAAACAATAATTCCGTATTCATTTATCCGCCTACCTGAACTTTGATAAATGAGGAAACAATCAGGATCAATATCCGAAACTATTCCTTCTACTACCTCATTTATTTCCGTATCATCATTACTTTTCTTTCATTCCTACCCTCTACATAATAAAAAAATAGGTTAGGCCGAAGTCACACAGGCAGATTTTTTAAATTTACTTTTCTTGGTGTTACTCTGACTACATGCTACCTACTAATAAGATGAGCGAAAAAATGGCTCTCAAGGCGTTGTAGGTCTTTGACACAGTCATATCACGAAAATAGCGCAGTTTCACTTTAATAAAAAACGGCTATGTCGCGTTCTGAGCCCTGATGGAGCCACATCGCAAAATAAAATATTTTATTATAATTTATTTTGTCTGACATTCTTGGGACTGGGGTCTCAGACGTTTCGGAAAGTGGTTGGCAGGTAACTCATTCTATTTAGAGTGTCTAACAGACCTCTACAAGTTGGCTTCGTCCTCTCGTAAACGCCTTCTAAATATAAATTATAAATTGTTTTAAAGAAGCCACAACGCGATGTAAGCTATTTTTTCGCTTTTCGGTTTCGGTCTTTGAGCGTAACATACTCGTATATTCTAAAACACGTGCCAAAATTCAAACCGACTTTTAGCACGTGTAAGTGGTTACCTACTTACGTCAGGGGATCGAAACTGTTTGTTCTTAGCACAGGTTGTGTCTTGTTTAGAAGAACAGAGCAGCACCCTCTAACTAGATTAATGAAGTAGACCTATGTTACCTTAATTAGTTATTTAATCTGTTAAACGTCAGAAGCTAGTACATGGTTTCAGTTGGTCGTTTCCTATGGAGAAAAATCATCAAGAAAGATCACAGTTACTTTTTAGGGTTCCGAACCAGAAGGGTCCAAACGGAGCCCTATTGTTGTCACTCACGTGTCCGTCTGTCCGTCCATCGTCTGTCACAAAATTTTGTTACGAAAATTTTTTTAATTTCCTATTGACATATGAACATCAAATTATGTGATAATGTTTATTATTACGTATACTTTGCTAACAAATACCAATATTTGGTACGGAACCCTTAAGGTGAAAGCTCCACTCTAACCCGCGAAATTCAAATTTTCTTACGTTTTTTGCAATTTGCAGGTCAGTGTCAGGTTGTATCTTGGTCAAAGTTGTATTGATGATTTTAATGATTATAATTGTAGAAAAACTTGCTACGGCTGCGAATCAAATTTTGACCAAGATACAACCTGACACTTTTTTTTTTTAAAAAAAAAAACGTTACCCCACACTAGGAATTACTTCTGTATCGTGGGTGCGTTCACAAACATTTAAACTCACATACACAAGACACCTAGACCCGGAACAACTATCTGTAGGCCATACAAATACTTGTTCCGTGCGGGGATCGAACCCGCGACACGCAGCGCAGCAGCCGAACGCTCAACCACTACGCCAACCGTGTCGTCACACTGACCTGCAAATTGCAAAAAACGTAAGAAAATTTGAATTTCGCGGGCTACCTCTGGAGCATCCACCTTAATGTGTGAAATCCGACACGTCCTTGGCCAGTTTTTTCTTATTATATTATTATAAATTTTCTATATTACTGTATTAATAAGTTTAAGAGGACAGTGTACATCAGTCAACATAGTACCAAGTAAGTTCATAACAAAAACGTGGTTCAAAATAGAAAATAATCTATGAGTCTATCGGTCATTCACATGTGAGAACACTGTAGACATACAAAGAAGAAATTAAAAAATATATATATACGGTCGAACTGAGAACCTCCTCCTTTTTTTTCGTCGGTTAAAAAAAAATTGAAATGAAATAAATTTGAATGGTCTTCATACAATTAATCTGTATCTTACTTGGTGAGTAGTCTTACTCAAATAAATGAAATATTAGTGCAGTGTCAAGCATCGATGTGGCCATTGCTATTGTAAAACTATGCCTTGCGAGGCTAGGAGCGTGATACCTAGTAACTGTGTGACTACATCCTTATGATTGTTATAGCTTTCTAAAAAGCTTTGTTTCCTCATCACTATCATCTCTTTGTTCAATTTGCGAGACCTCTTTGTGTCCCTATCTATGTTGGAAATTAACTAGCGGAGAGCACTAATGGAATCTAAGGGACCCTTTTCTCCAATTTGGCCTTTGATGTCCGTTAATTGAATTATTATAGTGAATTATTGCATTGGGAGTCTATTGTCTCGTCGTGACAAGTTTAAAATCGTCGCGTTTGGCTTTGAATTTGCCGTCCATTTTGTTTTTGCTGTTTATTCGAGTTTGGCATTTCTCTTTTGTTTATTTTTAAAGTCCGCTTCGTTGATTTTCAGTTGTTTTATTTTTATTTAATCTTTATTTATTAGGAACTTCTGCCGTCGGCTCACGGGCCTGGTGCTGATCGGACGGCGAGCTACCCACTGCTCGCCGTCTCTAACCTAAGTTTACATTTCAACTTATAATTTAAACATTAACAAGAACTTTTACTAACGACACATTGCCATGTCATAAACAATTTTAGAAGTATGTCTTCCTGGATCTGCCAGGATTTCAAAAAACGTACCCATATCGTGTTTACGCAATCTTGACAATCTCTCCCTACCCATCTGGTTCTTAACATATTCCACCAAAATATGCTGGACATCATCAATAACTCCACACACATCACAATTTAGAGAATCTAATTTTTTCATCAGATGGCCAAATCTTCTGGTGGGATAGTGTCCAGAACGAAGTCTTAGACATTCTGCTCATTTTGGTGTCCACAAACCAAGGAATGCGAGAAGGCTGGTGATATATGACCTTGTACCAGACTATCTATATCTATCCCTTTGACAATACTTAGGTCTTGAAAGTAAAGATCTCATTAAAAAAAAGACTCTTTTAAGTTTTGGCAGAATTTCTGTATAGTCAGGCGTTATTTTTATTTCTGTGCCTTCTGTTATTGCCAGTTTTGCTAACCTGTCAACCTCCTCGTTACCTGCTAATCCTATGTGCGATGGAACCCATTGCATTGGATTTTTTCTCAACGTACTTAACGCCAACCTTCTTTCAGCAATGGCTTTAGATAGCGACGGCGTCCAACATTCTTTCGGTTTGAACTTTCTTATTGGATATTAACATGTGCGAAGATTAGGTATACTTCTATCACAAGCTAAATTAATTTCGTTAGATAAATAATCGTATCTGTCCTGGATGGTTACAGAACTATTAAAATTGCGCAGTGAATCATCGAGATAATCACGACACGCTACCCAGTCAGCCATCTTTTATTTACGTTTTTCAGTAAAAAACGTATGATCATAACAGGTTATAGTAATTTTAATAGTGAGGTGATCACTACCTAGATTTTCGTTGATAACCTGCCTTTTTAAACCTAATGCTAAGTCTGTTGATGAAAATGTTATGTCCGGGGATGATTTGACCACTAAATGATTTACCATTGTGATTCGTGTTGGGCCACCATTATTCAATGCCACAAATCCATTCTCCAATGACGAGACTGGTAACTGTAGCCCCCTCTGGTCGGTCTTACAAGACCAATTCGAGTGGTGGGCATTAAAATCTCCGGCAATGATAGTCTTTCTTGAGGCAAATGAAAAAAGATTATCCCAATCAGAAGCATTCACAGGGACTAATGATGGGCAGTAAACAGAAACAATATTTTGTAATTGACTCGTGCTACTTCTATACCCGAATTAAAGACTGGGGTTTTTTTTTTTTTTTTTGGGGGGTGGGAAATCATCTTATGACATCTTCCGCTCTAGGGTGGAGCGGAAGGGCGTGTCAGACTCTTACTGACTAAAACCCACCCCTGTTCCTCCCTGCCCTACGTGCCCAGGGGCGAGGTAACTCTTTCGAATTTATCCTCAACCCCCGGGCAGGCATCGGTCGTGGCAGGCCCCGTCCTTTGCTGACAACTCTTTGAGGCGCGCGTGGAACACTACGCGCCGTCGACTCTCGGGCCTGGTGCTGATCGGACGGCGAGTTACCCGCTACTCGCCGTCCGCAGGCCCGGGTCTACGGTGGCCGGAGATCGTCTCGCGGCGCCCGAACCCCCTGGCGTGTGATGCGGCGGCTGCGGCTGGGGGCGCTAGGGCGACTCGGCTGTTGTCGAGTCTCCCTAACGTATGCCGCCTCCCTCTTCTCGAGCATTACTGCTTCGCAGAAGGAGGAGACGGCTTCGCATTCCCTTTCGCTCCGTACCATAGCCTGAACCAGGGCACGGCGAGAGAGGTCGCTGCCGCCTATTGCGACATGACTGGGGTAAAGTTGGGTTTAGATTGATTTATGAGAAATTATGGCTACTCCTCCTTACGAGTCACTTCTATCGTGGCTATAGATATTATATTCAGTTAAATTGATAGTTGTTTCATCATCCAGCCAGGTTTCACTTATAATAGCAATATGTATATTTTCTTATAATAAGGTTTTAAAACTTACCAATTTTGGCTTTTAACTACGTGAATTCCACTGCACTAATTTAATCTGCAGGTTGTTAGATCTGCTATCCATTGAAAAAAGCAGCCTTTTTTCAAAACACGCCAATTATTAAACATGTTTGACATAAACAACTTAGGTCCATTCTTTCAAAATAATTTCGAACTATCATTCTATTTTATCTTCAAATTTATCTTACCCGCAGACTTAGTTGCTTACTTGATTTTTAATCGTTTCGTTAATCGTCTATTATTCTTTCTGAGAAGCTTCTTTGTTTGTAACAATATTAACTCCAAAGAAGGCTAAAGCGAAATCCTCAAACTCTTCATCATTTTATCCTACTTAAACAGCAAAATTATGTAACGAGGCTGTCAAGTCAAAACTTTTCTGTGACTTTAATGGCTTGTACTTGAGTTACTTACATGTTTAAACATTCTCATCATAATTGCAAAATAACTTTGCAAAAGAATTGTTTCTGTCGTCTTACCTTATTTTTTCAACGCTTATTTTCTTTGAATGTACCCATGATCAAAAATTCCTACTCAGTATGGAAATTTTATCGTAGTATCGAGAAAATGCGCACCCATAACGCGAATGGGTACAAAATGTACACATGTTCGGTAGGAATGGGGCACCAGACCGCCATTTTAGATTATTATCAGTGTAATGTAACCTTTTTGGGTTGATCTTGAAAATACTTGAAACAAAGAAAACACCAGATGGTAAGTAATCGTAGGTATGTATTTTTAACATCACACTCATATTTTGTACTATGGGTCGGGACCGCGTCTAGTACGGGTAACGTTAAGTACGTTACCCGTACTAGACTGCCCGGGGGTGGAGGATAAATACCCGGGGGTGGAGGATAAATTCGAAAGAGTTACCTCGCCCCTGGGCACTCGAGGCAGGGAGGAACAGGGGTGGGTTTTAGTCAGTAAGAGTCTGACACGCCCTTCCGCTCCACCCTAGAGCGGAAGAAGTCATAGGATGATTTCCCAGCCCCAAAAAAAAAAAAAAAAAACCCGTACTAGACGCGGTCCCGACCCATAGTACAAAATATGATTGTGAGTAAAACCCACGGTCTGAAGCTCAAATTGATTTGAAATTATTATTCTATTACAAAAATCTTTATTTGACCATAATGAAACTATATATACCTACCAACTAATATGAGACCATATTATACAATATTCAACTACAATAAAGAAAGCGAATTTTGCAAAAAGCAGGTCATGAAAAACGTGTTGTTTGTAACTTACATAAATGAAGATACGGATGGATTAGGCACTTGTTCATCTTAAAAAAAGAAATATTGCCAGTCATCCCTTTGACGAAAACTCCTTTTTTTTTCTTTTTTTTTTGTGGGGTGGGATATCATCCAATGACATCTCCCGCTCTAAGGTGGAGTGGGAGGGCGTGTGAGACTCTTACTGACTAAAATCTACCCCTGTTCCTTCCCTGCCCTAAATGCCCAGGGGCGCGGTAACTCACTTTCGTATTTATCCACAACCCCTGGGTAGATCCGCTACCCTTTGGCATGCATGCATCGGCCATAACGGGCATTTTATTGCTGACATCTCTTTAGGGCGCGTGTTTTTTTTTTTGACAAAATGTCCCTGTCTTATTTATTTTCTCATCAACCTCGAGCCAAATATAACGCAATTCCACGATACATTGTCGCGTCAGCCAAAGGTAAAACTGTCGTGTGGCAGATTTAAAGGAAAAACATCCCTGATTTATACCCGAGCCTCCCCTCTAATAGGCTCACATTTTTACTTGTTATATTACTCCACACGATTTAAAATATTTGCCAGTATTTTCGGGCGAAAGAAGCCTTGAATTATGTTTACTGAATCCAATAAATTCAGCCTGAAATTAAATTTATTGCGCATATTTCGGAAATTGAACGAAGAATGTGTTTGTGAAACGTTAATGCTTGAAATATTGACGTTTGTTGCATTTACGTACTGGGAGAAGTGAAGTTCGAAGAGGTAATAAAAATTGTATAAGATGTAGAGTAAGTTCTATTTCAGATTTGTTTTCAGTTGCTAGTGAACGAAATAACCGCAAACTTGTAATTAACGGCGAGCTTTTATTCGGTTAAATATTGAAGTGTTTTAGGCGTTTTTATTTACTTTATTTTTGTGCTTTCTTTTGCATCTAGTTCATAGGTAGCCTTAGTTTTTTTGTAATCTTTTAAAATTTCTTCTCTAATGCTATTAAGCCATTCACGATAGGCAGTGACATCTTCGAAAAACTTTAAGGATTATCTGTCTATCTGTCAGACTAATACCTTTCCTTCTTTTTTAAACATATACGGGTTTGAACAAATACATTTACAATCGAAGCCATTTCTTTGCCTACCAGAAATATTCTAGTTTTCTTTTACAAACTCCTTTAATTGGTCTCAAATTCTAATGCCTTGATCCCACTAACGAGCAATGAAGTCCTAGTTTTATTGTCCTCGTTTCAAAAGAGAGCTGTTTCACTAGCGCAGCTCATGAATATTTTATTTCAGTCATTACTGTCAGGCATTCTTCTTCAAACCGAAGTTTAGAATTTAAGAGCACTAAATTACAAATAGGAGCTCTGAAATTTTAAATTCGTACTTGTTCGTTGCTAGACTCAGCAGATGTTTTAAATATTTGCTTTTAATTTATTTTTAGGCACCAAAAATTTGTTTTAAGCAAGTATTTTAACTCAAGAATGGTTTGAATTTATTTTATATTCTGAAGCTCGACTGACTGACATCTTAAGGCGCAGTTATACGACTTTTAACGGTTTTTAAATGAAGATTACGTCTAAACGACTAGTCTTATATCTTTGAAAAATATATGTTACTCTAGACAATTTTCCGCGTAATTTGATCTCAGAATATTTCAAATTACATTTTAGTAACATAGTGTAATTAATTTGTAAAGTTATGTCTAACGTGGATAAAACATTGAGAATCACGCAAAAACTATAAAGCATATTTTTATGAAATCTTCACCATTTTAAAGATCATTTAATTATTTATAATTTAGTCTCTGTGTTTTAGTTTAATACCTGTTGTTTTATGTGTAATATATTAATAATACGTCTAATTTTGGAAAGCGCTCCTTGATGGGCGAGTCCTTGAGATTACTGGGTGGACGTACGGCGCGTTACGTGAGCTCAGCACAGAACATGCAAGCTAACCACTCAAGGTCATTGGCAGTTAATAGCGCCTTAAATTGCGAATCTTATCAAACAAGTTTTTTAATTTTTGTTTTATTGGTAGCCTCGCGCTTGACCACTATCTAACCTGATGGTAAGCGATGATGTAGTCGACGATGGAGCACGCTTGCCTAGAAGTAACCTATTCACTCTTGAATGACAGAGGTTGTAACCCAGGTTGTAACTATCAGGAAACACAGACTTCGGTAGGAAATTTCATTCCTTAGCACGTACGCACAATAAATGATGATGGATTTTTTATCGTTTCTAATGTTAATAAAAAGTAATTGCTATTATATTTTGCTCTTACCGACTCAACACTTTATTTAACTTTATTCAAAAACCAGCATGAGGAAAAAAAACCTGGCCAAGTGTGTATCGGATTTCGCACATTAAGGGTTCCGTACCAAATATTGGTATTTGTTAGTAAAGTATACGTTATAATAAACATTATCACCAAATTTCAAGTTCATAGGTAAAGGGAAGTTAAAAAATTCTTCGTAACAAAATTTTGTGACAGACGACGGACGGACAGACAGACAGACAGACGGACACGTGAGTGACAACAATAAAGCTCCGATTAGACTCTTCGGTTACGGAACTCTGAAAACGAATCTAAAAAATACAAAATCCTTTTCCCCATTCCGTAGTAAATCCCGAACTAAACTAAACAACTTCAGTTTATTACTTCCCCAAAAAGTAGACAAACAGCGCCGTAACTTAGTTTCTTCAACCCAAACAAAATCACAGCATTACTAAGACTAATCCGTGACAAAAACCTCGGTAAAAACTTCAGCTAACTAAGACTGCCACGAACATGCTTCTACTTGTTTTTCTTTACAAACAATAACAAAACAGATTGTAGCTCGAAAATTCGCGCAAACTTGAAATTAATTTTCTCGGTGACAGAAAGGGTAGTTGGAAAAGATTAGCAGATAGTGAAAGAGGGCATGAAAGAAAATAAAAGGATTTCTGATATCTCCTTGGTTAATCTTGAAAGCTATTTCAGAAAGAATTTTCTTCTTGTCGTCTTTGAATCTGAAGCCTGCTATTGCTAAGGAATTTTAATTAATATTAGATTAGTCGCTCTGTCGAATTCAAGCTATTTGCTTCGAAATGTACAACCCGTACCCAGGTACCGCACGTCACCGATCGGTAACGCGACAATAGGTTTTTAATAATAATAATTAATATTAATAATAATAATTGGACTCGGCGATCATTGTACCGGTAGTCGTGTCAGCCAATGGCTTAATAGCCACGAGCCTCGACCAACACCTCAGGAGGCTCTCGTTAGGCGGCTGGACCAAGGGCTTGATTCAGAAAGCAGTACTGCTGGACACGGCTTGCATTGTCAGGCGGTTCCTCTCTCTGGAGCCCTGACCCGGGGTAGCTTGGACCCTGTTCCCGATACCGGTGGGATACTATTTTTTATATTTCTAAATGTTTTTTTTTTTACTTTTACATTGAAATATTTAAAAATATAATTTATATGTATTTACAAATGAATAAACGAGATCATAATTATAATTTTTAATAATAATATTTTTTTTTCGCACAGCCCCACTGGTGAGGTGTAGAGCGATGACGGGTTGTGTATTTGAAATCGTGTATAAGTAAGATGTATGGGTTTATTTGTGTGGCTTAGCGATTGATTTGGATTTTGATGAAATTCGTGGACATCTAAAAAGTCATCTTATCAATATTTCTTAAAATTGTTGCTTTAGATTTTTCTATAGCTTTTTTCCTTTTTGACTTCAGTGCTAATTTATTAGGTTATAATGTCACGAATCTAAAATCAGCTTTTTTTTCACGTCAGATTTTTTTACGACACACATTTTTTAGAAATCATGTACCTAAATTTTTTTTATTCAGATAATAAAAAAAACTTTTTAACAAAAAATTCAACCGACGAAAAAGAACTAAAAAGCAAAAATAAATAAACCTTTTAAGTCTTGAGTATTGAGCTTATTTACCTACATAGAATATCAAATTTTATGTAAACTAATTTTGAGTCTGCGCCAAACAACATTCTGATTATTATATATCTAAATTTTATATGTACGTAGAAATGAAGAAGGCAAGATGTAGGTAATTAATAATTTTATTATGGCGCCGAATCAAAATTAGTTTACATAAAATTTGACATTTTATGTAGGTAAATAAGCTCAATACTCAAGACTTAAAAGGTTTATTTATTTTTTTGCTTTTTAGTTCTTTTTCGTCGGTTGAATTTTTTGTTAAAAAGTTTTTTATTTTATGATTTTTTGTGACTCGCATCATCTTTTAATACTCTGAGGCTAATTTCTAATCCTTCATCATTCCACTTGGCACTGAGGTTCCCAGGATATTAACCAGTTGAGGTTTCCTCCAATATTCTAAAGACGTCTTTTCTCAAAGCATATTAAGTGGTATCTGTCACTAAAACCAGTCTTTTATATCTAACTTCTATTGTTTAGGAAAGGTATGGTTTCCATCATCAGTTCAGTTTCATGATGTGATGATTCCTAAATGCAAATACCTGATTAAGTTATGAAAAGTAAACAGAAACAATATTTGTGCCCAATTTTCGAGGTTTTCTCTCAATTTTATCAGGATTCCACTATCAGATCCTGATTTCCTTGTCATGGGACCACCCTTGAGGTATACCCTATCTAACAAAAAAAAAAATTAAGATTGGTTCGTAAATGACGGAGTGAGGACTGAACATACACAAAAAAAAAAAAGAAAAAAAATATATATACGGTTTTTTTTTTGTTTCGGGGGGTGGGAAATCATCCTATGACTTCTTCCGCTCTAGGGTGGAGCGGAAGGGTGTGTCAGAATCTTACTGACTAAAACCCACCCCTGTTCCTCCCTGCCTGGAGTGCCCAGGGGCGAGGTAACTCTTTCGAATTTATCCTCCACCCCCGGGCAGGCATCGGCCGTGGCAGGCCCCGTCCTTTGCTGACAACTCTTTGAGGCGCGCGTGGAACACTACGCGCCGTCGACTCTCGGGCCTGGTGCTGATCGGACGGCGAGTTACCCACTACTCGCCGTCCGCAGGCCCAGGTATATATATACGGTCGAATTGAAAACCTCCTCCTTTTTTTCGTCGGTTAAAAATCAGAAGTAAAGAACTAACTAAGTGATTAGTTATTATTTTTTTTTTTATTTATCTTGTTGTTTGTGGGAAGATTAACTTTTAATACTATTACAGGGTTTTTTTTTTTTTTTTGGGGGTGGGAAATCATCCTGTGACTTCTTCCGCTCTAGGGTGGAGCGGAAGGGCGTGTCAGACTCTTACTGACTAAAACCCACCCCTGTTCCTCCTTGCTTTGAGTGCCCAGGGGCGAGGTAACTCTTTCGAATTTATCCTCTACCCCCGGGCAGACACTACTACAGGGCTTGAAAATCATTTCACTTTTTATAACTACGAAGGTTTTGTTGAGTGATTTTATCTTGTGAGTCCAGTTTAGAGCATCGCGCTTCATCAACCAACAGCAGTCAACTATCATACTAATATTCCACTTAGTAATTTGCGCTTCATTTCATTTATAACATGATATAATATTACTTCTTATTCTATGGAACTTTGTACATATATAGCTCACTATAACTGTACTTAAGTCATCAGGAAAGTATCCGAAATGTAAAGTTGTTGTTTTTCTAAGAACTCGAAGATTTTTTTTTCAATTAATAGCTGATCCATTACAACCAGACAGCAACATTAAAACCCATTAACTCACCTATGTACATATATCAGTACAATAACAAAATTTGGTGTAATTCTGTGTAAT
Source organism: Polia nebulosa (assembly GCA_951329385.1). Taxonomy (NCBI): domain Eukaryota; kingdom Metazoa; phylum Arthropoda; class Insecta; order Lepidoptera; family Noctuidae; genus Polia; species Polia nebulosa. Next base: position 11,723,784 of record OX589606.1, read on the forward strand.
CAAATTTAATAAAAGTTTTCCTACATGAACTGGATCAGATAGTCTCAAGTTAATATTATAATTATAATCTTTCAATCTATTAAAATTGAAGGCTTACAGAAACTAAAAAAAAAAAAAATTCAAAATTCTGATGTAATTTATTACAATCCTGGCAATATTCTTTGCAAGTTAAATCTTACATTGCCAAAGCTCATTGAAAATACTCATTCCCTCTGCATGGTAATTAAATAAGTGTTCTTGTACAAGTGAAGGTTATAATTTTTTTTTATTATTTTGCTATAAAATGATTTATTTTATCACTCGCTAAGCCTATCTGTCATTTCTGCCCCAGTGACCAAATTAATTCGCATATTCGTGTTTCTCATAAAATCCATATTCTTTATTGCTATTGATATACACATAATCCCGGTCCTTTGTTCAAAAATATTTATATGTACAATAAAACGTAGATGAGCCGATATAGCCATTATTACGGGTCATATATCACGCTGAATGATCTCTTTGTCGTGTTTTTCATTCAATGGTTCATATATACTGCTGGCCGATACACCATTTTTCATGGATTACTAAATTTAGTGACGTCATAAATTTTTATTTTTGATCGTCGTTATTTGTTCACGTGAGCAAGTTTTGTTGTTTACTGTTGTCCTGTTTCCTACCTAAACCTGTTTCTTTATTTTTGTGTGTGATAACATTACCATGTACAGCTCTGCTTATGAAACTAGCCATGACGGTTTTTTTTTTTGTGGGGTGGGAAATCATCCAATGACTTCTCCCGCTCTAAGTGGAGCGGGAGGGCGTGTCAGACTCTTACTGACTAAAACCCACCCCTGTCCCTTCCTGCCCTTAGTGCCCGGGGGCGAGGTAACTCTGTTTCGAATTTATCCTCAACCCCCGGGCAGAGCCAAGACGGTTGTGTTTGCTAATTCAGTTTTTGACAACTGACAGGAAGTATCCTGTTAGTCGTTCTTAACTATATATTTTGCAGTAAGTTTTGTTAGAGTAGTATTATTTCTAAGGTTAAACTAATGCGTAACAATTCAACGAAGAGGTAGGCTGTTGATATACCTACTAAAAACTCAATAGAAATGGAGATATCCGCGGAGAACCAAAGTTACTGACATAGCCCGAAGAATCCCATAACTTATATAAATGGCATGCGAGACAAAGAGGTCTGGTCAATGTGTCGACATTTGGGGTAGTATGTCCAGCAATAGACATCTTTCGGCTGAAATGATATAATGATGATAACTAAAAAACTTCACTTGTGGGTATGGGTGATTCTAGAACCATGAACCATAATGAAGTTGACCTTTTGTGTTGTACTCTGGGTGAATTCATTAGGAGTGCATTATTTACAATTAGTTATAGGTGTTAGTATACATAATTTAGGATAAGCGCATTTATCGCATTGTGAAAAAAAAACTGTAAAGATAGATGTAAGGCGAAAATAAATAAATAAAAATAAAAATAAAAAATATTTATTATCTTGGCATAGAAAACTATTTTTAGTTCCTAAAGTTACTTATAGAACATGAAAACGAATGCATGGTAATTTTGCCGAATAAACTTTTTTACTAACACTCATTTCTCTTTGTCGTAGAATTGGACCTGGACTACCTGGAGAGGGGCGGAGGGGGTACCCTGACAGTGGGCGGGGCTCCAAGCCTGGAGCCAAGTCCTGACAGCCTTGACCTCGTCAAAGTGGTACTCCTCGGGGCACCAGCTGTTGGGAAGACTAGCATTATACAGGTAACACGGATTCTATATTTCATTTAGAAGTACTAACACCTTCTTGATTAGTTATTCTTTTATTCATCCTCGATTGCAACGCCATACAGAAATTAGTAGATGACCCTTTTGCTAAGGTAGGGATTTTTCATATGAGGATTTTTCGATTACCAAATAAAGAAACATCTATGTGTAGGTATCTAGCAACTCCTTTGTTACCATAGACAGTAGACAGCTAATAAAACAATTCTTGGTTACATTTACTGTTATGTAGGCTAAAGAAGCTTAAAGCTTAGAAATACGTCATTACTTTTCACCCACATTGTTGTTGATATAATAAACCCTTAGTTATTTAGACGCCACTATCTGGGTGTTTTCTTTCAGCAAAATGGATGTGAGTAATTTGTTTTCTTCTTTAAATTCGTTGAAAACATAAAACTCTTTGCATCCTCGAAACTTCAAAAGCCACGCCAGTAGTTCTTTTTTTGAGATAAGCATGCAAAAAGATGCATGCGGGATCAGATAGTTTTACTCTTTGTGAGAAACAGAAACAAATAAGTAAGTAAAACCCGACTACAAAAGAATCGTGCTCCCACCGTGTTCACCATGTCATAAAAATTGCTTACTACTGTTAGAATGGCCATGTATTTTTGTGTTTATAACCCGCAGATGATATATCAAGAGCTTCTAACGATAACTCATTTGTTAAATTATGAAAAGTAGTTTAGTTAAGTGTAGTTAAGTTACGAAGAAAGGGATGAACATGTGATAAGTATGTAACATATGGGTTTAGATCATAACTCGTCTTTTGGCTTCGCTGCAGTCGGGTAAAAAAGATCGTACCATAACGTTACTACCTATAGGTTAGTTAACAATGCTGAGTTATTTGTCACAGTTTTAATAGCTCAGAATGACTTAACATTTCAAAAAAATTAAAATGAAACGTTTCTTTATGGGAGAGGCCCGTCACACTATTTCTAAACAAGATACCCTGTTTGATTACAATCATAATTACCTTTTTAAATTTGTGTTCGACCGAAACACGATTTCCAGACGAAACCGAAACTCACGTGGTATCAGAAAAAATTAGAATTTTGTCTTTAAAAATTATCACACCATTGAAAATTCTATGTTAGATATATAAAACGATGAAAACAGAAATGATAATACCTAACATAGACGAATGGGACAGCCAGTATTTAGCTCTTTAATACAACCTTCAACTCAAAGACGTTTCGTTTTTTTCGAAACTGAAACTCAAGCCGAAACCAATATTTTTTGGCCGAAACTGGCCAAATGCAAACTATTGGTCAAACACTACTTAAAACCCAACAGAAAGCTCAGAAAGCTCAAATAACACTAAAACCGTACGCCTGTTAACACCTTTGTAAAGAATAAAGGGCTAATATACCCCATATTTATTCCATAGCCAACACAATACAGGAATACCTTCACACAATAATGCCTTCATATTTCGGGAACACGAAAATACCCGAATAAAAGATTTACTGCCGTCAATGGAGCTCACGTTCGGATGACTCGCCGTATTTTCCGATTCATTAGTTATGCGTATAATTTTAGGATTTGAGGCGTGAAAAATGGAGCCCGCATTATGGCAATTTTCATGATGTGGCTTTCATAAATATCAGTAGGGCAGAGGATGTGGCGGCAGTAATTACATTCGTACGTGAACTCACGCCTTTGCCCCATAAGTGTAGGTGGAAAATACAGAACGCAAACTGCTAACATTATTTATTAATTTCTGAATAAAATTTAGATGATGATACAATTTCTTGCAAGATATTTTAATATTTATATTTATTAATAGAAATAAAAAGTCTTTGCCCCATAAGTGTAGGTGGAAAATACAGAACGCTACCGGCTAACATTATTTATTAATTTCTGAATAAAATTTAGATGATGATACAATTTCTTGCAAGATATTTTAATATTTATATTTATTAATAGAAACAGATCCTAATGCAAAAAAAAAACACAAACCTAAATTCTTAGTTTAGCTTATTTTTATAATCAACTTACTTTTTCTAAAACCTCTAAAGAATACGCTCTGCGATACAACACTTCAATTATTTGTGTATCTTTAGATGCAAACAAATAAAAAACCAAGCTCATGAATAAATGCTAACTTAATAAAAACCGAACTTTCATATTCAAGGAGTATTAAATGACAGTTCTCCTATAAAGAATTTAATTTTTACATCAAATAATGGCTTCTATTATTCATCCTTTCACTCTTTATTACATAAAAATACGAATATATCTTGATCAAACACAATTCCAGAATGACAGATAAGATATTACGGCCATATACAACGTCGTCTTTCATAAACGTTAAGGGTATACTCTGACACTTGATCTATCGGGCGCGTGTTACCAAATTAGCAACGGTAGTAGGGTTATATTACTCATATTATATGGGATGGTAGATCGTTAACTATCTGGGGCACAGGTGTAAAACGTCCGGAAACGGAATGTATAATTACATTATTTCACATTTGGGTAGTGTTTTATGTGCTATGATAAGTTTTTGTTAGTAGGTTATGTGGACGATATGATAGTGATCGCGCGGTTAATGAATAACATTTGTGAGATGCGTGCCAACATCAACATTCTGCAATATCTTTTATGTTGTATGTTATATGAATAGAAGTTTAGCTTATCTTTTCTTGTTCTGTACAAACATGTTTTAGCATTCATTGTATTTTCTTATAATAATATTTTAACCTTGTACTATGAATACTTTTAGATGAATTCAGAATATTCTAGAGATTAGCATTTAAAATTTGCATTTTTTTGCAATGTTCATATTTTTGTCATATATATATACATATGTTACACACATATGTATATGTGTGTGTGTGTGTGTGTGTTACACATATTTACATATGTTTATTTAAACACAATGCCATTTTCTATGTCTGCATAAACTGCTCCTGTGTAAAATTCACATGAAACAGATGGAGCCCGTTCAGCAGAGGAACAGAAAACAATACGTGAAAATGATTGATTGTGTATCTAACATTACTTTTTCTCGTATTATGTGCCAATGCGACGTTATTAACGTATCGTTTCTCACGTCTGTTTCAGCATTTTTATAACATTCATCATTTCGCATGTTAATTATAATTTGTCATGGCTCATATTTTTGCACAACACAAGCTTTGCATCCATCACCAATTTTGCATTGAAATAATAATAATGAAGAAATGACAACCTTCACGGTCTTCTTCATTTTAAATTAGCAGCAATACTATGAATTCATAAGGTCCGTTTAATATGAATGACGAGATACTAGGAAAATATGAACACTACAGAGCTTTATTGAATGTTCACTCAACACATGCTTCAGGCTGTTTATACATAAAGAGTTAAAACTTTCCAATTTTGCACTATGCCACGATAACGAGCATTGTTAACCTCCCCTCTTTTAAAATGGCGAGAAAATCTAACAGAAGCTGTGAAAGTGGATGGAGGTAAAGAGGTTATTGTTGAGATATAAACGATCGACTAGCAGTAACTATGAGAGGGTGAAGTTATGTTTTAAAACATTTAACCTTTCCTTACTGTGGCTTCTAGTGACGCGTGTAAGTGTGGTATTGAATAAAGTTTTGTTCGGAAATAAATAAGAAGTAACCACTTTCACGGTCTATTTTAATTTTAATTAGAAGCAAAACTACAAATTCATATAGTCCGTTTAATATGAATGATGAGGTACCAGGAAAATATGAACACTGTAGTGTTCATATCAACCACTGTAGTGGTTTATAGCATGTTCACTCAACACACGCTACAGGCTACTTGAATATACAGAGTTAAAATTTTCCAATATTGCGCTATGCTACGGTAACGAGCATTCTTAACTTCCACCTTTTTTAAAATGGCGAGAAAATCTACCAAAAGCTGTGAAAGTGGATGGAGAACTGGAAGTAAAGAGGTTATTGTCGAGCTGTAAACGATCGACTAGCAGTAACCATCGGAGGGTGAAGTTATGTTTAAAAACTTTTATCCTTTCCTTCGTGTCGCTTCTAGTAAAGCTTAAGTGAAGTATTGAATAGAGTTTTGTTCGTTATAAAAGTTGGTGTTAAATTAAGGTAACAGTTTATTACGTCTGTGGCTGGCTACCTTAAAAGCTTCACGCTCTGCACCAGTCTATCAGTAGATAACTCCATATTGACTTCAAGTCATTCAAAATGGATAGACTACTCTACCTTATCGCATTCGTATCAGAGTTCATTTTATTTTTCACGATTATTTTAAAAAGAACAAATTTTACTTATTTTGTCAGTCGATATTGCTACCTACAAATGCGTTTTCTCTTCGCGGTATTATTGTTAAAAATAAAATTACAAAAACCAAAATACATATTAAAAGTCTTAAGCTCTCTCATTTTTTCCCATTCCCAGTTTTCATAATCTAAAACACGTGATGCAACATGACATTATCAGATATGTACATTTGTAACATGCTCATCAGTTATTCTATGAATATTTTACCCCACGATCAACTTGAGACCTACCGTATGTATAGGGTGCGGCACTCGGGTTATCTTTAATTAACTTTGCAGAAAATATTTGGTGAATTCGATTCATACTGAATTAAAAATGAATATCAGTGAATTCAGTTTATATTAAAATTCGATGGAACTCGAATCATTCGCTCATGAAGAAAATCTGAATTGGAAATATATTTTGTTTCAGAGTATTATTTTTCGGAGCTTTCAAGTAATAATGAGAGTTTTTTCTATATTTTATGTTTACTTTTGGAGATGGTTTACGTTTCTGTATTTTTGAATTTTGCTGCAAATATTTTGCATGTTTTTTTTTTATTATTATTAAAAACGTTGCCCCACACTAGGAATTATTCCTGTATCGTGGGTTGCGTTCACAAACATGTAAACTCACATACCTACACAAGAAACATAGACCCGGAACAACTATCTGTAGGTCATACAAATATTTGTACTGTGCGGGGATCGAACCCGCGACACGCAGCGCAGCAGCCGAATGCTGAACCACTGCGCCAACCGTGTCGTTAAAAAGAAAAATGAATGATGTTCTAAAAAGAATACGTGCAAGGTTGTAATGCTATAATGTTGTAATCCTTTCAAAATCTTCTGACTTGGTTTAGTAATTTATGATAGGTACTACAATAGGTACATAGTTTGCAAACACCATTAGCGTCTACTTCAGTTTATTCACAAACAAACATCCAGACTACAATATCCAACATTAATATAATCTTAACATAGAAACAAGTGTGACAAAGTAACTTCAACCCGCATAGGTACTAAAGCAACATACAATACAGCAGGTTTATATTCCCGAACTGTTAGTCATGAAAGTTGTAGTACAACTGCAGTTCTATTTACCGCTGCAACACCTGCTTCCCTGGTTGATAGCATTTGTGTTGGTTTTGCTATGAATAACTTTAATTTGTTGTCTTGCGAGCTGCTACAAAGTGGAAATTCGCTTTGGAATTCTCGAAGTTGTCGAGATTTTCGTCTAAAGGATAGAAAGGAAAGGAAGGAAAATTGTTTGACTGAACGGGACTCCATGGAATGACTTGTTTGAATCAAATATTGAATTTATAAAAAGAGAGTTGAAAAGCATATATATTTTTTTTTGTGAATACTCTATTGAAAATAATACTAAAAATGTCTTGAAAATAACGCTTACATTTTATGAAATTCGCATTAATTGGAAATTGAAGACCCTGAAAATATCTAACTAGTAAAATAGAAATGTTTTTTTATTAAAATATAGAAAAAATATTATAAGATATTCCATCATAAAATAATACAATTTTATACTAACATGCTTTGTTGAGAATACTCTCAACACTCTCTTTCTCATAATTATATATTTCTCATACATAATTATGAGAAATATTTAAACGTACTTAATATAGTTTTAGAATAAGTTATTTTTAAACACAGGGCTACACCATTTATCTTTTTCGACATCTTTGACATCGACATCTTTGACATTGACATCTTTGACATCGACATCTTTGACATCGACATCTTTGACATCGACATCTTTGACATCGACATCTTTGACATCGACATCTTTCACATCAAAGAGTCTTTTAAAATATTTCAAGTTTGGGAATAGTACTTACATAGCTAAAATATTTTTTTTGCGATTCCCGTTTTCATTTCAAGGTTTAAATTCAATTTGCTATCAAAATGGGTTGCTAATAAACTTCAGGTTCCATCCAAGTCCATATTATCTTTTTTAGACATCAAAATATATTCCATTTCATATTTTGCGATGCCATTTTATTTCAAGACGCTCGCAAAACGACCTATAAGTTAAGGTAAACAAATAGCTTTCACAAAACAGCAGCTTTTACGCCTTGTGCGTCCCTAAGGAGTAATAGTGAGCATCTTGCCTACCTAACCTGCCGAAGTTACAGCCCGTGTCACACCGTTCATGTAGGTTATCAGCCTGATAACGACATATCCGGGCAAGGTGAGGCAAGTTTATACGGTGATTAATGATCCAACCCAAATCCATCTTAGTCACTTTACAAAACCCCTTTTAAAATACGATTTTCTTTGTTCGCAGCAATTCGTGTGGAGCGATTTCTCAGAGGAATACGTGCCAACAGACCGTAAACACACGTTCTACCCTTCGGTGATCATCAACGAGCACCTTTATGAAGTCAAAATCACAGACGTACCAGTCATACCTTACTTTCCAATAAATTCGTACTATGAATGGGCTCACTACCGCTTCTACGGACTCAGAAGTGCCACGGCCTACATTTTAGTCTTCGATTTATCTAATGTTGAAACTTTCCAGTATATACGAACTTTGAGAGACCAAATGGTTGAAAGTCGTGACATGAGGAACGTTCCAGTATTAGTTGTGGGGAACAAACAGGATCTGCTGTGTAGTAACACTCCATCCGCGTCTAGTGGACTTCAGCAGCTAGCAATTGCTGAAAGCGCTTGCGGAGATTCCAGAGAGAAGAGAAGAAATATCGTGAACTTAGTTCGTAAGCACTGGAAGTGTGGGTACGTGGAGTGTTCAGCTAAGTATAATTGGAGGGTCATAGCTGTGTTCAAAGAGCTGATGGAGATGATAGATGCTCTTGAATGGAGTGGTGGTGGAAGAAGCTCGGAGCCTCCTCCAGACTCCTCAGCTGGTGGAAGTACACATGAGACCCGGTGCGTGATTGCTTAGCACTGTTAATTACTCGTACTTTGATTTTCATTGAATATTTTAATAGAACTGAAAAAATTCTGTCTAAAAGGGACTTTACGTGTTTACTTTTACAAGATTACTTTGTCCCATAAATCAGTGTTTATCTAATCCAATTTAATTAAGTAAAAGAAGCTGCGAGTTCCTTGCGGGGTGTTTGCCTACTTAAAGGTTTTCTAATTGACCATGCACGGCTCGAGTGCTCGGGCTAGCACGTAATTTGTAGATTCATCAATTCAGAAACTTGCACTTGTAAAAGTTTGGCTGACAAGCTTCATTTGTGCAAGATTCTATCTAACCCTCGTAAATTGGCCCGTATTTCATGCAACTTCGAACAAAATTTGAAAGCCGAGCTTCGCTTTTATATTTTACGATTTCTTTTTTGGATTGCTTGCTTACTTTTTTTAGACGGGTTCACTCTCTTGGACAAGTACTCTGCAGTTGGTTCAATATTGGTTTATAGAATTCTTTTATAACTTTTGGTGGTTCTATTAAAATAATCGAATACCTAATAATTTCATGTTTAAACGCACAGAATTTAGGAGTTAGTGAATGCTGTTAATATGCGAAAGTTTAATGTTTCCAAATGGTTGTAGTTAATAATGTTGTGTAATTCCGTATTCCGTGTTCACATTGCAGAAATCCGTTCAATATATAATGTATTCTGATAATATACTAGTACCTAAATGTATCAGTATTAATAAGTTGTTCCTGGAATTGTTGACCAATCCCTAAACAGTGATCATTCAAACACAAATGTTTAATAATAGCACATTGCGATCTGAAAACAATACAGATTTAACGAAACCGTATTAAACCAACCGCTTGTTTGGACAATTTTACTGGACATAGCCAAACCATGGGAGATATTACATCTTGGGAAACAAATGTATCTTTTTTGTGGAAAAAAGCTTATGTGGCATTTAATTGACGTCATTATACTGCAGGTATAATGACGCCATTATTGTATTACTTCTGCGAAAAGGACAAGGGCTTCAGAAAAAACAGTAGTCGTTTTTGCTATCAGCAACTTATATTCATAGCCAAGGGTAATTGCTTGACTACCATCACCCTTGTGATGAATATTTTACTTCTCAATGTTATTGAATTCCTATTGAATAAATACCAGAAAATTTCAATTATGATGAGCTTTGCAATAAATATGTACGGTATACATTGTAGATCGAAGAGTGTCACCACTGTAATTAAATCGAAATTAATATTGGTGAAACAGATCAAACAAAATGTTTGATTATTTGCTAGAGCCTTCGGCGCCGTGTTTGTTCAAATGAGTGCACATTTAAAACTAGACTGTATTGTGAGAGAAATGTTTAAACCCATCTGTTTAAAACCATAACAACTGCAATAAAAGTTCTATAAAAGTATCTTTATATATTGGTAATAATGAAAAAAACCTATGAAAATTCTTCAATTTCGTGTATAAAATTTCGGTTTTGTCCCAAAATTTTCTCTACGATATTTTTGTAACAAAATTTCACCAGCCCCAAATTCGCCCTTCAAACAATATGTAAGCTTTAAACTTATATTCGTGTATTAAATTTATTTCAGGGTACTTTTACACTTTTCTACTAACACTTCTATGTCTAGTTACTGATTAGAATCTCGACATACCTGTAAGTTGTGAATATTGAGTGTACAATTTGATAGAATTAATAAAATTTCCAACTCATTGAGAAAAAGAGAGATTAAATTATTATCATTATTGTATTAAATATTGCTTGTTCCTATATCTGGTTTTATATGTTTGTTAATGTTTTCGTTCATATTCTTCTGTTCATCTTTATTTCAGAATTGTAGTGTAAGTATTTATTCTTCATCTCTTTATTCATTCCATGGGTTTGAATATTTTGTGTGTACATCTAATCCCGAATTTCCCTAGATACGAACTTACTCTGTGTTGTGCTTTTTACCTACGTGCTTCCTCTATCGTTGTTACTAGACATTTCTTTATTAGTACTTGTACCAATTCAAAAGTTGTAAAAATAATCTATTTACAATTCGTTGCATTTTATAGTTGTTAGAATATTTTGTACAATTTTATCAAATGTTCGAGTTGTTGTAAAAATGAGAGACGCTATCTGAAATTCTTAACTCTAATTCTAAAATCGGTACTGAGTTTTAACCGAAACATAAACATATACTTAAACTAGTGCTCCACCGCGCTCTGCTGGTGTACAACTTATATGTATAAACAAAACTTCCTTTATTGTTTTTTGTATTAGTGAAAATCGCATTTAAATCCGTTGCATGGTTTAAGAGGATTTAACGGAGAAACAGACAGATGAAGAAAGCAACATTGATTTATACTATTTATAGAAGAGAAGTAAATTTCCAAAATACAAAAAAAAAGTAATTGCGTTGGGCAAAAATAAAGCAATCAATTTTCTTTCAAATAAACAAATTATGCTTTCAAATTATTAATATCCACAATATTATATCAAACACACTTGACTTAATCTGCAGTTGATAAAACTGATATGCTCACTAAATCGGAATTGTGATAGTTATAAAAAATTAAAGCTAGCGTTTCTCACTTTACATAAACTTTAAAATATCATTTTTATTACCACATATTATAAAAATCGCTGTGTGAGAATAGGTTAGTTAGCAACTAGTTATTTATTGTTAACTATATAATTATTAGAAAAGTGAGGAATTAGAAAACAGAATAATAAAAATGTCTGATTTAGTTATTTAAATGTTTCATGTCTAAGATAATGTGCAATTTGGTTTTAATTTTTTTTTTTTCATTTTTTAAAATGTTTTGGTTTTTAAATTTAATTTATATTTTTATTATAACCCTACATTTCAACTTATGTCCTCCAACTCGACTCCACTTCGAATCACCAAATGAACAGTTATAACTTGTTATTAATTGACATAATCGAGGGTTTTTCTTCCTTTGTCATAGTGATTGAGTCGAGCAGAGGTCCTTCAAACTAACATAGAATAAGGCCTTAGTTGTTAAAAACATATTTTTGGTATCTTCTAAAACTTTAACTTTTCTAGTTAGAGTTCAAGTTAAGTTTCGGTAAATTAAGTTTTATTTCTGAATGTTCATAGTGGCCAAATTGTAAATGATTGCAGTGTGACTCGTAAAATGTAAGTAACTCTAGGTATCGTTATACAAATGTTACACGGTGCAATAAAAACGTTGTGAACGATTTTAATGTGTCTTTTAATTTAACAACACCTTCATCATGTGATAGTTGTGGAATATTATTATTATTATTATTATTATTATTATCTTCCTGGACACTTGACACTTATCGGAAGGCAGATGGTGAGTTAAAAGTCGTGCTGTTGGTTTTTTTTTGACTAAAATACAAACAATTAAATCAAATTTCATGAAGTCATAGAATTCAATCAATTATTTTTGATCATTAACAGAATGCGTCTTAGAGTCTGACAGACCAGGACAGAACTGTTTTGAAATAATTGTTTTTCTTTTTTCTTTAAATCCCTCAACATCCATTAGGATTTTTACACGTAATATTGAATGTAACAAAACAAAAAAATACCATACAGACAGTATAATTGTACCACTCAGACAAAAGAAAATATGCAAAATATTAAAGCCCTGCAAATACCAACTTGTTTTTGTAAATCTCTTTCACACAGTCCAATCCTTACAAGAATTTCATTGTAAGATCATCTTTTAGCCCAAGCTCAACACACAAAGGTAAAATAAAGGAAACCTTCACAACAAACGTACACATACCCTTAGCTTTTTTACCAACTGTTATACCCTTATCACCTCTGACCAGGTCGTATAAATTAAGTCTAATATACGCGTCTGCACCATTTTTTACTACGACTAAATAAAAAGCCTGTGCTTCTGCTTTTTGCCTCCACATTCATTAATTTAAGTGACCTGTTTTTACATTTCTGCTTCCACCATTTTGTTTTTTGTTTCGCCTGAAAAACGGTTTCACTAGTTTTGTTTAATTCTTAGAAGAGTCCAGTTTTTAAATGGATAAATGGTTGGGTTTTTCGTTCCCTTGTGAGATAATTTAGGAACATTAATTTATTCTTTTTACCTTTGATTATGAAAAGCTTTTGGGTAGGTTACTATTTTAATAGCTTAAACACGTCTGATGGAGGATGTCAACATAAAGGACGACTGCGGTAAAGGTCATGTGAAAATCTGATCATGTGTGCAATGTGCATGTCAAACATGACCAGAAAGGTTTGTAGGGAGAAAAAGGTTCTTTTCCCGGCAGTGGGATACTAATTGGGAAAGTAAAAACACCCCTAGTTTAACATTATATCCCATTGCAAACTCTCACTTAAACATTATAATGGACGCTTTCCTACATTTTTAATCAAAAATGTCATCGGAGCTCCGAGTTTTTTGTATGTGGAATTTGGGAGTCGTGACGAGAGTTGGGTACGACACCAAGCACCGTAATAAAAAGTTTATAATTATGTACTGTCAACAAGAGTACATCAGATATTCAGGCAAGAAATAAACCTCATTCAGAGTTGAATGAGGATTTTTTTTATTATTATCTATGTTAAATGAGCGCACTGCACAAGCCGCTATGCTTTGAAACATGACGGCACTGTGTGGAAATGATTCCACATTATATAATGAAAATGAGCGCTGAGGAACCCGCTAGACGCGAGAAACACAGGAACGGTCCATGTGGTGAAACTTGGGGGAGACCTATGTCCAGCAGTGAACATGTTTCGGCTGAAATGATGAGTACTACGTAAGTTTTTTAGAAAATTCAGACAGTCTTGCTGATAAATGATAATAGTTATTTATGGTACTAGTGCGGTAAGTTAGTTTTACAAACGTGTAGACGAATAAAGAACTTATCATAGTAACGAGTTTGTAAATACCAATTGCCGCACGTGTGTCATACAACGTTTTTCAACTCATTTGCGAGAAAATGCAATTTTCAACACATTTGCTCAAATTAAAAATGCTTAAATGAAAATTTGCTTAAATGAGCGCACTGTGCAAGCAGTGCGTTTTGCTTTGAAGCATGACGGCACTGTGTGGAAATGATTATTTATTTATTTAATACGAGTATATGCTTTATTGTACATGTGTTGTGTGGAAATGATTCCACATTATATAATGAAAATGAGCGCTGAGGAACCCGCTAGACGCGAGAAACACAGGAACGGTCCATGTGGTGAAACTTGGGGGAGACTTATGTCCGGCAGTGAACATGTTTCGGCTGAAATGATGAGTACTACGTAAGTTTTTTAGAAAATTCAGACAGTCTTGCTGATAAATGATAATAGTTATTTATGGTACTAGTGCGGTAAGTTAGTTTTTACAAACGTGTAGACGAATAAAGAACTTATCATAGTAACGAGTTTGTAAATACCAATTGCCGCACGTGTGTCATACAACGTTTTTCAACTCATTTGCGAGAAAATGCAATTTTCAACAAATTTGCTCAAAAAACTATACAATTGAATGTACGGTATAATAGGTACTCTTACCTAAGTACCTATTTTACCGCATACTTCGTTGTAGAGCACCGTGCGTATCCTTTACGGTTTTTTTTAAATTTCTATAAAAAATATATAAGAATTCCACCAGGGGAAAGGGATTAAATAAGCTGAATGATTGAACCTCCTTGAAAGCGCTTTTGCGCAATACATTTTTCTTACTTTAATACTAAAGAGAAAATAAGACGAAAGATGTAGTTCTAATTTTCACCACGCGCACGTGGCGCTATTCGAAAATTCGCGCTATTTTCATATTAGAAACGTCAAAAATTGTTGCGACTTTCCAACTGATATCTAAAAACAAAAGTCTGTTTCATTAAAAAAAAAAATGTTATGTATTTTTCTCGCAAATGTGTTGAAAAACGTTGTATGATACACAACGTTTTTCAACTTCATGACTATGGTAAACCCTTGACTTCCTCTCGGGATTACATTCGTCTACTCGTTTGTAAAAACCAACTTACCGCAATAGTATTATACAGAGTGGTGATGACAATACGACAATAAATTAAACCTCGCATACCTCAAGACGTTCTCAGTCTACATACAAAAAATCATTTGAATATATCCAGTAGTTTAGTCACAGGAAATTATTTTTCATTTTTAACATTTGCTACATGATGTATCTGATAATAGGGAAACACTGTCAGGTTAACGACCCACATCGGTATACACATCAAAACATTAAAGTCACGTTGCCAACTCGCTACTACACTTTCGCCAAATTAGTATTTTCATCTGATTTAGTGAAAATTATACCTTAATTCTGAGTAATAAGAGTCATAAAGCGTGTCATCAAAGTTGGATAAGAAAGTAACGAATGCGGAAATTGCAATGCACTCATAATATTAATAGAACATTTAGTGTGTACGAAAGAGATAAATCTAGTTTCGTTTGTTACTTCGCTTTCTTGAAGAAATTTGCTACTACTTTTACTTTAGCTTAGTGTGTCGCCGCGGTCCTGTGAAGAGTCACGCGTCCTCGTTTTGTTTGTAGGAGCCGCTAACTTTCGTATAGGTACTTCCCCGCCGCTCGTGTTTAAATTTGTAAATTCATTTACGACGGTATTAGTGCGAAATTGGACGCTTTATTTTGGTGACAGGACACGTAACGTTTTAATAGGTATTTAGTTAAACAGTGAGTGAATTGTGCGAAATTAGACGCTTAGTTTTTATTGTTTTCGTGTTTTTTTTTTAACGCAACCCAACGTGTAGTTCGCGAAGGGCAGGTCAGGTGTTGACCATACAACTATTCTTAAAGTTTTAAAACGTGACAAACGGAAGCCGTATAAATACAAGAAATTGCATGCATTGTTACCTAGAGACAAACCAGTTAGGGAAAACTTTTGTCGCTGGATTGAAAATAAACATTTCGAAAATCCGGATTTCTTGTACAATGTGATGTGGACTGATTTAAGTACATTTACAAGGAACGGTTTATGGAACAGACAGAATCTTCGTTACTGGAGCCGCGTGAATCCGCGTCTAGGACGGGAGACTTCGCACCAGTACAGACTTGTTGTCAATGTTTGGGCTGTGCTAAATAATCTGTGATTCAGTGTAATTTTACTGAGCATTAATCCATAATTAAAAGCTAAAAAATCAAGTCGCTACAGGACCGCGCGTTGTTGCCGCTCTTACGACAGGTTAGTGAACTCATATTTATAAATGGTGTTCTATTTCGTTTCTAGTTTTATGCCATTTAGTTTGTTTGAAAATTTTATTTTTTTATTTTCGATGTTAGGACATTTTTGATAGCTTAAACTTATTCTTATAAACTAGTATTGTCCGTGTTTTCATTTATTGTCGTATTGTCTTCTCCACGCTGTATATAACTCATCATCATCACTTCAGCCGAAAGACGTCCACTGCTGGCTAGGCCTTATAGGCCTCTCCCAAGTGTCGCCACAATGATCGGTCCTGTGCGTCTCGCATTCATCGGCTACCCGCGACCCTCACCAAGTCATCGGTCCACCTTGTGGGAGCCCTTCCCAAGCTGCGTCTTCCGGTACGCGGTCGCCATTTCAGAACTTTTCGACCCATTCGACCATCTGTTCTGCGAGCAATGTGCCCTGCCCACTGCCACTTCAGTTTGGCGATTCATCGGGCTATGTCGGTAACCTTAGTTCTTTTGCGGATATCATCACTTCTGATTCTATCACGCAAGGTAACTCCCAGCATTGCTCTCTTCATTGCCCTTTGGGTGACTGTAAGCCTTCTGATGAGGCCCATTGTGAGACATATATAACTACTAGCTGTGCCCGCGACTTTGTCCGCGTGGAATAGTGTCTTTGGGTAGAATTTTTATTTATTTAGGCTAATTATTTTACAAATAAGACACATACGTATACATACTTTAATGAGCTATGTGCAGTGTTTCACTGCAAAGAGCTTATTAAATTATTTGAGTATATAAGTACATAAGGTATAAAGTATTAATATGAGTTTATTTAAGTACATTTTTATAAACTACGTTTTTTGTTTTCCCATCTTTTGCTAAAACATAAAGATTTTGCGGATTTGATACACGTGAGAATGCCACATAGAGTTGCCCATGGGATTTTTTTTTTCTAAATGAACTCCTGCAACTTTAAGCATCTGTCCTTGACCTTTATTAATTGTTATTGCAAATGCTGCTTTCAGGGTAAACTGCACTCTTTTAAATTGAAATGCCAAATTAGTCGGAATTATTGGAATACGGGGTATCAAAACATTTTCTACTTTTGTCATTCTAGTCATGATTGTAGCTTTTATAACGTTGTGCCCCAGATGTGTAATTTGTAGCCGTGTACCATTACATAGCCTTGGCGCGTCAAGATTTCTCATTAATAGGACTGGAACACCAACTTTCAGCCTCAACTTATGGAAAGGCACTGCTGATAATTCTAAAGAGTTGAGAAACTCTATAGGGTATGATGTGACTTGTTCAGTGTCCATAACATTATCTACTGAGAGATATTCGACAACATCCCCCTCCACGTCTGACATGATTCGTTCGTCTATTTGATTAACTATCTCATTAGTCGGCGCCAAAATTGCCCTTTCACAGAGCCATTCTCGATTGCCCTTTCACACAGCCATTCTCGATTGCCCATATTTATTTGAAGATCAGGATAGACATTATTTTTCAGGTCATCTGTGCTATCAACAATTTGACAGAACTCACGTCTTAGTGTAATCATGTCGTTAATGTCAGTTGGCATACAATCTTCGCCGATTTTTAGAAGAGCAGCTGCATTGTGCCCTGCTTGAGAATCATTATGAAGTTGTACTCGTATATTTGTAGTGAGACAAAACTTTTTTACGTGAACCCATAATGCATATGCTTTCAAACAGGCATTTATTTCACCTGCTGGCGTACCTCTAGTAATAACCGGAAGGGTCTGTCTAAAGTAACTAGCTAAAAGCACCACCATTCTTCCCATGATATCTTGGTTGCCTTTAATATCCCTTATTGCGCGATCTAGTGCTTCGATTGCTCTTTTGTGGGACATCGTACATTCATCTTAAGCCAACAGCTTACACTGCTGTTACATTCTTCCACGCTCACTGCTTTTGCTAATGTTACGTATTGGCATTTTGTCATGAGCTAAGTGCAATGGTAGTTTTAGAACCGAGTGCGCTGTTTGTCCCCCACTAAGTAGCGTAGCCGCTATTCCAGAGGAAGCTACTGCAACAGCAACTCCTTTTTCTTTCCGGATTTGGGATACTTATAAATTTAAAAGATAGGTTTTGCCAGTTCCTCCTGGAGCATCCAAAAAGAACAAACCTCCTTGGCCACTGGCAACTTTATGAATTATTGTATCAAAAATTATTTTGGCTATGAATTTAAAAGTGGAAGGGCTTCTGTTATTTGTTGCATTAAAGAAACAGTATCGTAATCTAGTTCTCGCATTAAATAACTACTAACTTCTCCAGTTCTTTGTAGTCTGCTCATACCGGCAAAACTTTCGTCCTCTATTCCCTATTGTTATTTTACACCCTCGACGGTAAAACCTTTACATACTTTTAATGTTATATTTATTTATATCGAATCAACAGCCTAAAAATAAGTTTCAAACTTCTGGCTTTAAAAATGACGTTATACTTCCATACAACTTTTCACATTCAACCCCTTACACCCTCCGCCTGACGCAGGTGCTCACCGGACACGGCTGTTTCGGTAAGTACATGTGTCGGATCAAGGCGGAGGTGACCCCCGGGTGTTTCCATTGCGAGGATCGCCCAGAGGACACGGTGGAGCATACGGTGGAGGTTTGCCCCGCTTGGGCAGAGCACCGCCGTGTCCTCGTGGCTGCGATAGGCGGCAGCGACCTCTCGCGCCGTGCCCTGGTTCAGGCCATGGTACGGAGCGAGAGGGAATGGGAAGCCGTCTCCACCTTCTGCGAAGCAGTAATGCTCGCGAAGAGGGAGGCGGCATACGCTAGGGAGACTCGAACACAGCCGAGTCGCCCTAGCGCTCCCAGCCGCAACCGCCGCCTGAGACGCCAGGGGGTTCGGACGCTGCGAGACGATCTCCGGCCACCGTAGACCCGGGCCTGCGGACGGCGAGTAGTGGGTAACTCGCCGTCCGATCAGCACCAGGCCCGAGAGTCGACGGCGCGTAGTGTTCCACGCGCGCCTCAAAGAGTTGTCAGCCAAGGGAAGGGGCCTGCCACGGCCGATGCCTGCCCGGGAGTGGAGGATAAATTCGAAAGAGTTACCTCGCCCCCGGGCACTCGAGGCAGGGAGGAACAGGGGTGGGTTTTAGTCAGTAAGAGTCTGACACACCCTTCCGCTCCACCCAAGAGCGGAAGAAGTCATAGGATGATTTCCCACCCCCCACAAAAAAAAAAATAAAAAAACCCTTTACACCCCTTTTTTCGCATTAAAAAGTAGCCTCTGTCCTTTCTCAGGCTCTAGACTATCCGTGTACCAAATTTCATTAAAATCGGTTCAAAAGTTATGGCGTGAAAGCGCGACAGACAGACAGACAGAGTTATTTTCGCATTTATAATATTAGTAATAGTAATAATAGTAATTAGTCCTACTAATATTTTAAATGTGAAAGTTTGTGTGTGTGTATGTTTGTTACTTCTTCACGCTCAAACGGCTGGACCGATTTGGATGAAATTTGGTGTGTAGATAACTTATAGCCTGGATTAACATATAAGCTACCTTTTATTCCGGTCTACGCGTGTGAAACTGCGGGGCGCAGCTAGTAATATAATATTAGTAAGGACTACTATGGATATTAGTAAGGATATTGAGCAAATGTGTAGAAAAGGATTTTTGTTTTTTTAATCCTCAATATTATAAATGCGAAAGTTTGGATGGATGGATGGATCTGGATGAAATTTGGTCCAGAGATAGATTATAGTCTGGAATAGAACCTGGGTTTTAATTTATAATTGGGGAAGAACTATTTCCACACCGGCGAAGGCGCTGGCAGACGCTTGTTATAAAACACTTTTACATGTTAATATTTTTGTTACACACACACAAAAAAGCCCATCCGGCACAAGACTTCAGACCAGGCTACGAATTCAGACAAACAATGGAAAAAACTTGACAAGATGTGATGTGAAAGTGTGTGTGTGTGTATTAAAAGATTGTTATTACAGTAAGCTTAGGGCCGATTTTTCAATGGTCAGTTAAACGACGAGATAAGATTAATTCCACAGTTAACCAGTTTCTCAATTTTTCAATTGACAGATAGGCTCTAACGGCCAGTTAAGCTCTCTAACTAGCGAATTAACTTATCTGGCTCTTTACACCCCAGTTAGCACGTTATCTGTCGAGTATTTGACGTTTCTGTCATTGCGCGCGTCAGTGTTTGTAGGTTATATTTGTGTTAGTACTCCTTAAATTGTACAACTATAGATATTTTTGATTCTATTGACGATGAAACAATCGAAGAAGATTATACGGTGTATAATACACTTAACTATTAAAACATAATATCAATGTGTTCTTTTTATTATACCTCCACTTTACAAGAAAGCGTAGTCAATTATTTTCAATAATTTTGATGAGGTTGTCACTGCTTTTGAATAGGATTATCAGACTTCAATGGGCTGGGTTTGTAGTCAGCGTTATCAATATACAAGTGCTTAAAATGTTCATAGGCCAATGAGACCACCACTACAACAGATGGACTATATTATGTTAGTTAGCTATCCTTGTTTTAAATGTACTCGTATTATTACACAGGCAAATAAAAAGAAATACATAGTTTATAAATCTTTATTTATTAACATCTAAAATATTTGTTTGTACGCTATTACGGTGCTCACTTAAAAGAACTTCATGCATTTCCTGTTTTCTTCTTGAATCATCCTGCAGATGCAGCATTTTTAATTTGTGTTCTTTTACTAATAAGATTTTTTGTTTTTTTTTTTGTATTTTTTTTTAAAGAAATTGCCTTAGCAATTTCTTTTTGTAGCTCCACTAACTCTAAGCGAGATTTTGTTAATTGGTCCAGTTTTGCAGTCACTCCTTCTTTGGTAATTTTTTTATTTGATTTTAAACATGGACTAATCTTTAATCTTTATTAATCCTCTCATATTTTAGTTTTAGGCTCTTCGTATTTCTTGCTGTAAAGCCTGTAGCGACATTAAATAAAGAACTAATTTTATTCCAAGCTACTTCCTTTTCTTTATTGGTTACAGCGTCGGTCTGCTTGTTTTCTATTATTATGCGATGTTTTGCAATCAATTCGGTCAACAATCTCACTTTGCTCTTGTTAAAATTCGTGGAACGTTCACGTTTTACGATATTTGCCATAATCAAAACACAGAAGACCACACACATCACAAAACAGAAGATATTCGAACGGAAACAAAATATTAACACGGAGACAAACCGACGAGGTTTAAGGTTATGATGCCCGTTTTATTGTGACAACCGCTGTCATTACGTTGAAAGTTTTCTGTCTCTTTCTAAAGTCTGTAACCGTACATAAGCGCGTCTCGCTCTCACAGATGTAGTGTGAAGCTAGTCGCAAAAATCAGTCAGGTAACTAACTGACTATTATCTGAGCTTCGAAAAATTGACACTCTTTAATCGTTCGTTAAAATCTCAGATAAAGTTATTGAACTGTTAGCTATCTGACGATTTATCTGGCTCTTGAAAAATCGGCCCTTAATAACATAGTCATCTAATGGGTTGACTAAATCTCTAGAAATGTGAATCCACTCCAACTTAACATATCCCGTTAACCAAAGCCGAATTCCTCCATCTTGTAACTTGTTAATTTAATTAATTATTATTAGTGCAGTAACAGGGTGGTTCATAATTGGCACGGGCTCTTCCTAACGAGGGATGCTCAGATAGAGTAATTACTCAAGTATAGTTAATTTGAGGTTCCCGTACACAAGTTTGGAGTATAATTTCAGATTATTTGACATCTGACGAAAACGTGAAAGTTTGTTTGTTTGGATGTTTGTTTGTCAATCACGCCTCTATGGCTGAAGGGATTTGGTTCAAACTTGGCACATAGATAGACCACGTCCTGAAAAACTGGTTATAATAATAATAATAATTCTTTATTTTCAGGCATCTAAGGCCCATAGATAAAATACACAACATAAGTAACCTTAAAAAATAATAAACTAATACACAATATTGATAAAAACATAAAATCTAATCTATACAACTACGTTAGGTCGGCGACGTATTGCGCTGAGTCGTGGTGTCATGTAGCCGTGCGCGAAAACGCCGAAACACGACACCCGTCGGCCAAAACGGTTATAAAGTAGCATATTTATTATCTCAACAGTGAGTGAGAGACTTGCTACGCAACGTACTTAACGTTCTGCAGCCTAAGTCTCTCACTCTGTCCGGCACATTGCACCTAGAAATGGTTACCGCGTTTGTCTACCTGGGCTCTGTTCGGTTATGTGAGCAGAACATACGAAAGCGTAGTGTGATGCCAAGCCAAAGAGCACCATGTCTTAACTGAATCGCATCTGGTTCGACAGGAACATCTCGCGTAAGACCAAGAGAAACCTCGTCACAACCTTCATATTCTCTATCTTTCTGTAGGGTGCAGAGACCTGGAAAAACCTGAGACCACAGACTGCGACGCCATTCACATTGCCGAAGATAGGACAACATAACTAAAATATTGTCCTCAAGTTAGTCATTTGTTTGTTGTGTTTAGCAGTAATGCTCGCGACGGAAGAGGCAGAACGGGTGAGGGAGGCTCAACGACAGAGTCGCCCTTACGCCCTCAGCAGCAATCGCCGTAGGAGACGCCTGGGACGTCGGACGTCGCGAGACGATCTCCGGCCACGATAGACGCGGGCCTGCGGACGGCTAGTCGCGGGTAGCTCACTGTCTGATCAGGATCAGGCCCGAGAGTCGACGGCGCGTAGTGTTCCACGCGCGCCTCAAAGAGTTGTCAGCAATGTATGATGGGGCCCCGTCATGGGCGTTGCCTGCCCAGGGGTTGTGGATAAATTCGAAACAGAGTTACCGCGCCCCTGGGCACTCAAGGCAGAGAAAGAACAGGAGTGGATTTTAGTCAGTAAGAGTCTGACACGCCCTTCCGCTCCACCCAGAGCGGGAGATGTCATTGGATGGTTTGCCACGCCAAAAAAAAAATTAAGTCATTTGTCGTGTTCGCGACCCTAAGCTTTGAAGTTAAACGACGACGCAAGGAGAAGTTAGTACGTTATCTAAGTATAATTTCCAATATTTCGCAGGCGAAGCCGCTAATAGACGGTAGAACATTCTACTTTCCCTACTATCTACATTATATACATATAAGTGAAAGTTTACTCATTCATACATTCATTCACTCACTGATTAATCAAGAAATCTCACAAACTTCTGGATGTCGTTTGACGAAGATGAAATTTGGCACAGAAGTAGATTATGAGCAGGAGAGGTCAGCTAAGAAAAGATTTTAGGAAAATCCAACCGTAAAGGGGTGAAATAGGGGGTGAAAGTTTGCTTGAAAATTTAATTCCCTGGGCCATGCAATCCCTTTGGATAATTTTCAATATTGACGCGGGTGGAGCCGCGGGCAGCAGCTAGTATAAGTATAAAAGTTTGAATTGATGGATGGATGTTTGTTACCCAATCACACCAGACCGGCTGACGGATCTTGATAAATTTAGCACAGAGATAAATTATAGTCTTGAACAGCACATATGCTACAATTTGTTATGGGAGAAGTTACTAATTCCACGCGAGCGAAACCGCTTTCAGAAGCTGGTTTATCATAATTATTTTGTTACCTAGAAGTCCTAAATGTGGAATGTCAAGCCATTCTCAGTATAACCGTATTTCTATGTGAATCAAAGCGACATTACGCAATTTGAAACAAAGGTGCCGTCTATATGTGTATATTAATTTCACAACAAAGTAAAGGGTCTTAAGACTGACACTCTAGGAACATAGAATAGATTCTAAGCTAAGGTAAGGCTTATAGAATTTCACAAAATATTTATGCTAAGTAAGTAAGCATATTCTCAAAATAACTAAGACAAATAAATGACGCTTGAGGTTGATCTAAGGATATAGAACTTTACTGAAATAATTAAAATAAAATTATGAGTAGGTAGGGACTTTGGGATCTGGGGCGCTCAGAGTGGGGATTATGATTGCCTATATACCGAATGATTCCAGTAAGTAAATAAGTACTGTATAATTATCACGTGCTGCCGTACACATGCGAGACTCAAGGACCATTTCACGGTCTCCCCAGGAATGTACCCGAATAGAGATTCATATCACAAGCAACTGAAGGAGCATGGGTTCTAGTCAGTAAAATCCCAAACTCACTGGTCTTTTTCCCAAAGGTCCAGGCACCTTTTGAAGATATCCCGCCAAAAACAAAAAAAAAAGTATAGATATAATTATAATAGACAATCAAATTGACTCGATCGGTGATGGATGCGAAGTGCTCGGGCTTGGTCACGTAGTCAGTGTCTTCGGGCCTCGTGTTCTGTGTCAGCAGTTTCCCCTCGTAGCGACAGGGTCGATGCGCACGCGGCGTGTCTCGTGCCTTTGTGTCAGATGCGGCGCATAACAACTGGTAGTGCTGATTATCTCAAAGTGTAGTGTCCTAAACAAAGATATTATTAAGCCAATAAAAAACGCTCAAAATCTAGTAATGGGGTATTTTTTTTGGGGTAGGACATCATCCAATGACATGTCCCGCTCTGTGTGGAGTGGGAGGGCGTGTCAGACTCTTACTGACTAAAACCCACCCCTGTTCCTTCCCTGCCCTGAGTGCCCAGGGGTGCGGTAACTCTATTTCGAATTTATCCACAACCCCTGGGTAGAGTAATAGGGTAAAGTAAACTTATTTTGGCACCCCGATATATTTGCACTTCTGTAATTTACCCTATTAATTATATTTTTTATAAGTAGGTGCAACACCCTTTTTTCTTTTTGTTTTTGGGGGTGGGAGCTGACTAAAACCCACCTCTGTTCCTTCTTTGCCTGAGTACCCAGGCAGGAAATTATCCGCTACCCCTAGGCATGCAGGCACCGTCAGTGGTGGCTGACAACTCTTTGAGGCGCGCGTGGAACATTACGCGCTGTCAACTCACCTGGTGCTAATCGGACGGCGAGCAATCCATTACTGGAAATCGTCCTGCGACCTCCGACGACCAGGGCGTCTCCTGCGGCGGTTGCGGCTGGGGGCGTGAGGCCCACTCCGTTGAGCTTCCCTCACCCATTCCACCTCCTCCTTCGCGAGAATTACTGCTTCGCAGAAGGAAGAGACTGCGTCCCATTCCCTCTTGCTCCGTACCATGGCCTGGACCAGGGCCGGGCGCGATAGGTCGCTGCCGCTTATCGCATCCACGAGAACACGGCGGTGCCCCGCCCAAGCGGGGCAGACCTCCACCGTATGCTCCACCGTGTCATCTGAGCTAACCGCGCAGTGGTGACCCCCGGGCGTTTCCTCCCGCCTTATCTGACACAGGAACCTCCCGAAACAACCGTGCCCGGTGAAGACCTACGTCAGGGGGAAGGTGAGGACGCCGTGGCACCTCTCCAGCCACTCCTCAAAGAGGGGCACTACCGCCGCAATGGTAAGGGGCAACCCTCTGACATGGTGTTGCAAATTATATCAAGAAAAAAAAGAGATTAGTAGATTCCTAAGCTACTATACTGTGAACGACAGAACAGTTATAACAGCTGAGCGTGTTTTGGTTAAAAAACCAACTTCGAAAAAAGTAAAAATTTCTATGTTCAACTGTATGTTTTTTTATGTATGTCCAATGATATCTCTGTCAATTATGGAGCGATTTTCAAATTTTTTTTTGTCCGGAAGAATATATTCCAGAGGTGGTCTTATATATATTTTATCGAAATTGCTTCAGCGCTTTTTGAAAAAATAAGCAAATACAAAGAATATGTTTACATAGGTGACGTTTTAGTCTCCTTCAATTACGAGTATGTTCAAATTCCATGTTCCATGTTGTGTTTATAATAAAAATAAAATAAAAATCTTTTATTGGCAGGCATTGTAGGCCCATAGCGTGTTAGTATTACAGGATTGCTTAAAAACTATGTTAGTATTAACAAATTAGGCACACTAATACAATATTAAAAACATAAAAAACAAAAACAAAGTATTGTATACAATTACAGGAAGGTTTATCAAGCCCCATGTCTGACATGCAGTTTGATAAACCTATCCATTGCAGGCCCTTCCAACCTTTCAGAAAATACCTTCAGAATGCTATTGTTGCTCCCTCTCACTCTGCGTTTTGTTGACGTCATTTTCTTGCGCATGATCGCGAAATAATCATCAGTGTGCGCGTCAGCAAACATCTGTGACGCACTACAGTAAGAAGGAAACCTCAACAACACCCTGAAGGCTTTTTTGGGTATGATTAGCCCACAGGCTGCTGGTGTAAAATGATTGACAAAACACCTTAAAAAGTGTTACTTTAAGATAAGAAAAGATAAGATTATCGTATTACCCAGCAGTGGGGACATTAAAAGGCTGAGGATGATGCTATAATCTGGCTAACTCACAAATTGAACCATTTGTACCAGTCAGATAATCCTTCAACTTTTCAAAACCCTACGTCGAGTATGCACGTATAAGTATTTCATAAGCTGATGTTACCTACAGCTAGCTCTCTCCGCGCAACTTTTGAATATAAATAAAACTTTTATTGGAAAGCTCTCTCATACAGCAGAGCTTATAAGTATGAACATGTTTCGTATGTTGTTCGCATTTAGTTTTTTATTAAAAAATCGAATGGCTATTTACTGGCTGCCATAATCTGAACTCTTTTCATGAAAAGCGTCTAAAGTGGCCCAGCGAGTTGGCTTCGGCCCCTCGTACGCCTTCCAAAGGTCCGGGACCTGAAAAAAAATGTATTTTAGGTACTGCTATGGAATTATGAAATAAACGTACTTTATAAGTTAAGGTTGTTTATTGTCCACCCGGTACAGCGGTTAGCGAGCGACTAATTGTTACATGTTACATTAACTAACAGCCCACACACATGCATAAAACATTACACATCTAAAACCCCCACAGTATATCTATATTCTTAATAGCCATAATCTTAAGGTGAAAGCTCCAAGGTAGCCCGCGAAATTCAAATTTTCTTACGTTTTTTGGAATTTGCAGGTGAGTGTCAGGTTGTATCTAAGTCAAAATTTGATTCTCGGCCGTAGCAAGTATGTATTTATAGAATTGTAGTCATTAAAATCATCAATACATCTCTCTCAGTTAAAATTTATGCCAAATGTCATGATTTCATGAAATACTTACATTTGGAATCAATTCTAACTGAGAGAGTTGTATTGATGATTTTAATTCTATAAATACATACTTGCTATGGCCGCGAATCAAATGTTGACTAAGATATAACCTGACACTGACCTGCAAATTGCAAAAACGTAAGAAAATTTGAATTTCGCGGACTACCCTGGAGCATTCACCTTAATCAGCCTATACTTAGTACTAACCAGAGAAATATTTAAATTTAATTCTAAAATTTATTTTTTCATTTGAAATAGTAGGTATCCATGGAGTATTTTGCACGTTCTTCTCCATAGAGGTTTACACTGTGAAAAACGCAATATCTTTATATTTCTGACTGATCTACACCTTTATCAGTTAAAAGTACATAAAAGTACCTACAGTTAATGATTTAGTTGATTAAATTTGTGTTGAGAAGAATCCATCTTTTTTTTATGGTGGTTTGTGAAATCATCCTATGACTCCTTCCGCTCTGGGTGGAGCGGGAGGACGTGTCAGACTCTTACTGGCTAGAACTAACCCCTGTTCCTTCCTTGCCTGAGTGCCCGGGGGCGCGGTAACTCTGACGAATTTATCCGCGACCCAGAATCCACCTAACGCCTATGTGGGTTGAACTAAGTATTAAGCACACCAATAATAGGTTTACCAATACAAACAAAACACTATCGATAATTTCCAATACAATGCACATAGTATTACAATAACATAAACACGACTTAAATTTACTTTTCACCACAGTGTTTTCATTTCCTGTAACATTATCAGTTAGCCCATTGTTTACTCTTACCCTTTGAGAGTAAACATTCGTTATAACGATGCTCCCTTGAAACTTGGCAGGTTTGTTTGTGAAAATATCGTGTGTACCAACAATAACATCTTTAAAATTTTGTTACCAAGAGGGGAAGTATTGAAGGTTGATGGATTCTGTTCCAGAAATGAAATTGATGAGTCGCTTCAAAGTTATGAAAAATATTGTATTTCATGCTACCACTTCACAAAATTGGTTCTTGTAACGACGCAAGGTGCAACGTTAGCGTGTAAATAATAATATTAATAATCGTTTATTCAATTAAATCTATATATCTTCTTCTATATAAATAAAAAGTGATGTTTGTATGTTTGTCCTTTAGGCTTTCCTGAACGGTAGAACAGATTGTGATGAAACTTTGGTATTGGGTTTCAGGCCCCAAAAATCCGTCTTAAAAAACAACACTTTTTTACTTTACCTAGCATTGCTGTGCATGCCGAGTATATCTAGTATACAATAAAAAATAAATTTTTGGATAATAAAAAATATATTAAAAAAAAAATTGTATCCCACCGCTAACGAGAACAGGGTTAAAGCTATCGGCTTCAGAGACAGGAACCTACTTAAAATACGAGCCTTGTCCAGGAACCCCCTGGCCCACAGGATCTAAGCTGCGAGAAAAAGCTAGATAAAGCTTTTTTTGGTGTTATTACGTCATCATCATCGTTTCAACCGAAAGACGTCCACTGCTGTACATAGGCCTCCCCCAAGTGTCGCCACAACGACCGGTTCTGTGCATCTCACATCTATCGGATGCCCGCCTTACGAGATAAAGTTTAGCAACATGGGGTTCAGGAGAAAACAAAGAATATTATATTTTTGTTTTTGAAAAACAGAATTTTCATTGAAGTCGGAGGACCTCTAATGAAATGTTTTACAGAACTGTCCCCGATTGAAATATTTTGGTTTTCAGTTTCCCGTTTTTGGGCACAATGGTGAGTTACTTGCACAACTAATAATCTATTTAGTAGATACTGTAGGACCCCAAGACACAGGTACGGCCTGCAGGGATCCTATGATAATAATAATATAATAATATTCCACAACTATCACACAACGCCATCTAGTCCCAAGCTAAGCAGAGCTTGTGTTATGGGTACTAGACAACTGATAAACATACTTATATATTTCTAAATACATACATATTATAGATAAATTACACCCAGACACAGAACAAATGATCGTGCTCATCACACAAACATTTGTCCTGGGCGGGAATCGAACCCACGACCTCCGGCATAGCAGTCAGGGTCACTAACCACTAGACCAACAGGCCAGTGGGACGCTGTAGTATCCTCAGGGTAGAGGTCTCACTCGCTGGCAACGCGAGAGTGCGGTGTATAAAAGGGGAACTGGCTACGGGTGGGTAAGAAAAGAGCTGAGGGTGTGATAAACTCTATATTGAGTTTAATAAGAATAACATGTGTGCCCACTTGCAAGGGCAAAACTCCAGTCTGACATAAAACATAATTGACACCTACTCTTTTAAAATGATTCCAACAACTCTCTAATATTCTTAACTGCCAGCTAAAGGCCGGTGCAGGCCGGTGGAGTTTAGGCTGTGTTTACAATCGTCACAATACCTTGTTCCCATTCAACTTGTTTTAATATTTTTCTCTTATAGACAAACGTGTTTTGTCCTAGAAAGGACAAGGACCCTTTTAGCTTTCTTCTGTCCATCCGAGGCATAGCTAAGAGACGACTGTTAGTACCAAAAAGCTGCAATTTTGCTTGGGTATACTATTTTTTTAACTCAGTGGTTTGTTTGCGAAATATTAAACTTTTAAGTGATATTTTTTGTTCGAGTCGAGGGCCGGACTCCACAAAAAACTAAACTGTTGGCTTGAAAGATCTGAAAAAAAAATCGTGATGTTAATATATATATATAACAACTTTGAAGAAAAACTATCAAGTCTATATGTTAGTTTAAGCATCTAATAAAATGTACCTATTTGGAAAATTTCAGACAAAAAACAAAATCCTAGAAAAAAAAAATTGCGTGAGTGATTTTATCCGCGACCCCTTGGCATGTAGGCATCGGCCATGATGGGCCCCGTCAGTGGTGGCTGACAAACATCTCTTTTCGGTGCGCGTGGAACACTACGCGCTGTCGACTAACGGGCCTGCATTGCTCGCCATCCGCAGGCCCGCGTCTACAGTGGCTGGAGATCGTCCCGCGACCGCCAACGCCCAGGGCATCTCCTGCAGCTGCTGCGGCTGGGGGCGTGAGGGCCACTCCATAGAGTCTCCCTCACCCGTTCCGCCTCCTGCTTGGCGAGCATTACTGCTTCGCAGAAGGAGGAGACTGCTTCCCATTCCCTCTCGCCCCGTACCATGGCCTGGACCAGAGCCGGGCGCGAAAGGTTGCTGCCGCCTATCGCACCCACGAGGACACGGTGGTGCTCCGCCCAAGCGGGGCAGACCTCAACCGTATGCTCCACCGTATCCTCTGGGCGATCCGCGGTCCGTAAAACCCTGAACTCAATTAATATGTTCGTAGTAATAAACATAAAGCCCCCTTCTAAGTACGCATGTTATTACATCAATGTATCAAAACTTCTTAGATAATATTATATCTAACTACAAAAACTGAGTTGTTACTTGTATTATGCTTCACTGTTAAACTATGATCAATCAAAACTTAAAATGTTATTTTCTCATTATGATGACATACTGTGCACTTATCCTGTTCTGCCAGAATACCCTTGATATTATGAATCATTCAATTTATATTCAATAAATTCAATGACTAAATAAATAAGTTCTTAGACCGCACGTAAATATTGCCAATAAATTAAAATTATCCTGGTTATAGTATCAGCAATGCACGTCAGCAGTACTTAAAAACCGAAGTATTAATGCACCTCAACCGTGGATTTCCATATCAATAATTACCTGATGATGACACACCATTTTTTTCCTTGCTAAGCTGCAGACATATTGGTTTAAAACATTGACTAAAGAGGAAAAAGTGATTATTGCTATTGCAACACCTTCAGTGACACGTGCATCAAAGTGCAATGTTTTAAGTCAAACTGTTCACAAATACAGCAAATACAATAAACAAAAACTGTGCAACATCATCATGTGTGAAAACAATACAGGTACACTTTCTTCTTTAAAGATTGATAGTTTCGAGAATTT
The DNA here is from genome assembly GCA_951329385.1 of Polia nebulosa. Classification (NCBI taxonomy): domain Eukaryota; kingdom Metazoa; phylum Arthropoda; class Insecta; order Lepidoptera; family Noctuidae; genus Polia; species Polia nebulosa. Next base: position 11,754,912 of record OX589606.1, read on the forward strand.
TTATAAAAGTATCGAGAAGGAGGCCCGTTTAATGGAAACATGCTTTACTATCAAGGTGTCCACACACTGCATTATGGCTGTACTGTCAACTGCTACGTTGTCATATGGAGTAACATCATGGTGCCTCATGGAGAAATTTCGTAATTTTAGAAACTTTGTTTTTCTTAACGCAGTTTTGGCAAATATCTTTGGCTGTTTCGCGTCCTTTCATTCATATTATTTACCGTCCGAGTTAACACATATCAGGTCAAACAGTAAAACACTGGTATTTTATGCCTGGATTTTAGTGTTTATAAAAACATATTTAATAACAGTGAGAAACCATTGGGTGATTGTTATATGCTATATGTTTTACGTAGACATTGTAAAAGTTTTCAATGGGCATGTCCGAAAAATATATTTGAAAAGTAGTCTCTTTATTTGGGGAGCGTCTTTTATAACAACATCACTATTTATCATTGTGGTGGCGTCTGTTACTTTATTCAATAAAGAATCAGTTAAATATACCATGAATATAGCATTAGTTTTTGTAAGTTCACCCGTGATATTAAACTGTATACTTTACATTATAATTTTATGCTCACTTTTTCACAGTTCGAACACTAGTGTACCAGTACCTACAGCTATCAGCAAATGGTTTCGCTTGTACATCGCTACTGTGATATTTTTATTGAGTGACCTCATATTATTTACTGGATATGTTCTATCGTATATGAATTTCATGATAATAGTAGATAGAAATTTATTGTTTTATGTGCAACTGTTTCTACACCACTTTAACCCAGTGCTAATGAACGTTTATTTTGTGTTTGTGAAAGATAATCGAGAAATGTGGTTTGAATTTTATAGGAAAAAATTGAATCAAAGGCTTTTGAATCGTGATATAATGCATAATAAAACTGCTTGTGAACCTACTGAGAGCCGACCGGTGGTTTTAGATGTACAATGTCACTCATTAAGTTAGAACTTACAATTTGAGTAATTATGTTCCTCTACGTATTGTATACATTCATGAATGTAAAATATTGTAAATACTTATTAATAAGTTTTTTATCTAAGATGTGTTTTATTTTTAAGATGTGGTTTATTTTCCTAATTGTTTCTTGTACACCAAAAACTTACCTACATAATAAATAGTGATAACACGAGTCATGTACAAAGCGAGCTTAACTCAACGTTGAGTTTTCTCCCAGCAATCCTTTGAGTGATAGAGAGAGATCGCATTCAAGGATACAATATAAACCTACACAAATATGTCTAAATATATAAATTATACATACTAATAAATACCAATTTATACTTAGATTATGGCAATGTGAAAGAATTCAGAAGGATCTTTGATTTTCCTCTTAAAGACATCCAGAGAAAGGCACGTCACGTCTCCCACACTTCCTACGTCAAAGTCACGTAGGAAGTGTGGGAGAGAGTTCCAGGAACGCACTGCATTTACAGGAAAGGAGCCACCATAGCGGCTGGAAGTGTGACGCGGAGTACGAAGGAGAAGAGAATTGGTAGTGCGACAGTGTTTACCCCTCGGGACGAAGTACTCAAAGCGAATTGAAATTATACAGGATAGTTTAGAGAAGAGATAGAATACGGGTATCTCGCCGACGCTTAATTGGCAGCCACTGTAAACTAGTTCGAAACTCCGACACATGTCACATTTGCGGAGGCCAAAAATGAAGCGGATGCACAAGTTCTGCAGTCGCTCGAGTTTGTTTAGAAGAACCTCTGTTGCATCTAGAAAACAGACAGCCCCATAATCTATTAGCGGTGAGAGAAGAGATTGAGCAAAAGTGTTAGCCTCAGTGTGAAATGATAAGAATTTTTGGAGACGTTTAAGAGACTGAAAAGAGTAGAAGATCCTCTTACTAACATTGGCAATATAGGCCTACCAAGAGAGGTTCGTGTCTAGTATGGACGTCTAGGTTATTAGCGCTTATCGTACGCTACTGGCGGGATAAACTGGCGATCTAATAGGTTGAGCATGTATCTGCCACCAATAATGAGCACTTGAGACTACATTGGGTTCAAAAGCAGTCCAAAGGATTTAGATCACTTGTAGATATTTTCAAGGTCTTGTTCCAATCCACAGACTCAGCGAGCTCACCTACTTTAAAGTGGCGGTATAACTACAAGTCGTCTGCATAGAGATAAAATAAAACTGAGAAAAGAAGAGGAGAGAGGGCACCACACCTTTTTTTTGGGGGGGGGGGGGGAAATCATCCAATGACTTCTCCCGCTCTGTGTGGAGTGGAAGGGAGTGTCAGACTCTTACTGACTAAAACCCACCCCTGTTCCTTCCCTGCCTGAGTGCCCAGGGGTGCGGTAACTCATTTTCAGAATTTATCCGCTACCTCTAGGCATGCAGGCACCGGCCACGATGGGCCCCGTCAGTGGTGGCTGACAATCATCTCTTTGAGGCGCGCGTGGAACACACACAACTACACGCCGTCGACTCATGGGCCTGGTGCTGATCGGACGGCGAGCTACAGGGCGCCACCCTGAGGTACACCCATAGCCAAATCACACCATTCAGAGGAATCCTCACCAGACCAAACAAACTGCGAGCAGCCCCGAAGATAAGATTTGAACCACTCAATTACTGGTGTAGAGACATTCAGGGAGGAAAGAATTCCTAAGAGGATGTCAAAGTCAACCGAGTTAAAGTTGTCGTGCAAGTGCTGAACCTTAGAACTCGTGTCTTACCGAAAGAAAGACGTTATTGGGCGATTTCTTAATTTTATAGTTACAAATCAGTTTGTTATATTTATATAAATTACTAATTAGCCAATAGGCTAGTTATGTAAAGTATCATCTTTTGTGATATTTTATAAAAGGAAAAAAAAAACAGAGATTAAAGGCACCGCTGAAGTCCAGTAAACCCAATACCGTCAGACATTTATTTTCCATAGGCAGTTGTCGTCAGTTATTTTGACTAGAGTTGTCTCAGTGCTATGGCCAGGTCTGAATCCAGATTGATAATGACTTAGCAGAATAGCTCTATAACTCGTATTACATATAACACGTATCTACGTAACGCCTGAGAAGTTCCTAGCATAAGCTTTGTTTTACAAAGTTTTAAAAATATTATTAGGATAAATGAACATTATTTAATTTGAATTTAGGACGTATAACTTTGATTGAAAACGGTTTTAAGTCTTTTATATATTATTGATTGTAATATTTATGCCACCACTGCTCAAGCACTGCTGGAGCAGTGGTGGCCTAGTGGTATTGGCCGCAACTTACAAGTTATGGGTCGTGAGTTCAAACCCAGGCAGGCACTTTACTTTGTGTAAATAATTTCATCACCACTGCTCTCAAAACGGTGAAGGAAAACATCGTGAGGAAACCGGCATGTCCTAGAACCAAAAAAAAATCGAAGACTTGTGACATTCACCAACCCGCATTGGGCCCACGTGGTGGATTACGGCCCACGCCCTCTCACAGAGAGGAGGCCTGTGCCCCAGCAGTGGGGACATTAAAAGGCTGATGATGAATATTTATGACAAACGGATTTAGGGCATATTGTATTTAGGGATTTCAATTTTCTGGCATTTAATATTATGTTCGGGCAAGTTATCATTCGGACAAATGATGATTAGGACAAAAAAAATTATGGCACTTTAGATTATGGATAGAAAAGTTAGGTAACACAATAGAGAACCGTTTTTGAGATTATATAAATTGATATTGTGTTATATTTATTTTATTTTCTGCCGAATTGATATTGTTGCTAAAGTATTTATTAACATCATCACAAGTGAGATACAAGTGATAATTTTTGTTGCAACACGGAAAGGGACACGTGCATCAACACCCAGTAATGTTGAAGTTAAGCTGTTCACAAATACAATTTCGTTACGTCATATACAGTTATAGTTGTTCTATCTCACGAAGGTGGGTTGGTCATAGCTTTCTGTATAGATTCACGAGCACGGTATCATAGTAGATAGCTTACGCACACAGAAGCAATATGCACCCAACCAAGACCAGCCTGCCTTCGTGAGACAACTATACCTACAAATGCCTTCACCTGGTTATCTCCACTGCTTCATTTTGGGCAGTCTCGTGTAAAAAATACTCGTATATAAAGAAAAATTACAATCTTTAATTTCTTAATTTGCTTTAGTCATATATTCTACAACTTCTATATCTAGTTCCATGTAACAAAACGAAACAATGGCTGAAGGAAGTTAGTTTCCGGCACAGAACAACGCAATATCCGGCGCTCGCTCCAACACCTTCCATATGCGAGCACAACAGACCCCTTTGTTTACACGACTTGTTCAATCGATACCTTCTGTAGTTTCTGCGTTCCTAGTAATCGGGAAATGAGAATTGTGTGTGACTGTGCTTTTTCTTGGAATTTATACAGCGAAAGATATTATAGATTTGATCTTGTTTAATGTTCTATCTTGTTTGAAAATCCCTGGTATTGGAAGGTAATTAGATGAATAATTATTGTGAATGTAAGTAATTGTCCTGAAATCTACTGCAACTAGGTTTCCATTACAAATTATTAGCTTTTACTTTCAAAAACGATTTTTAAGCATTAACAAACTAAGTGCCCCATTGAAATTAGTAAAGGAGAAAGGAACGAATTAATCTAGATATACAATAAATCTGGTCTTGTAGATAATACATATCATGGCACTGAGACAGTTCCCTTGTAAAACGAGACGTACCTATTTGCTGATAGGGTTTATATATCAACTAAGACAGACAGGATAGAAACGTTCCGTATCCCTGGGCACTCAGGCAGGGAAGGAACAGGGGTGGGTTTTAGTTAGTAAGAGTCTGACACGCCCTCCCGCTCCACCCAGAATGGGAAGTTAAGTTATTGTTGTACCCCATTCTAAAACTAAATTAATAGTAAAGGTATGCCCGAATTGATAGCCCCAAAAATAAGGAATTTGACCATAATTGGTGAAATTAGGGTGTATCAGGGTAAACTGTATAAATCTGTATACCCCTTCAGAGCGTATCAGCGTGATGTAATGTTGTAAAGTGGTGAAAACAATATACAAACATGCGATTGCAGCAATTCTGGAAGGTTTGCTATCATTTATTGAAGAGTTCCGTTGTGTATCTCCGAAGTTCTTCATCAGATCTTCACCAAATTAAAATGGGACCACATGTAAAGCAACAGCTTTCAAATAAAAAAAAATCTTTAAAATCGGTTCACGTAGTGAAAAGTTATGAGGTAACACACATAAAAAAAAATAAAAAAAAATACAGTCGAATTGAGAACCTACTCCTTTTTTTGAAGTCGGTTAAAAATGAAATGATAGTGAACTCAGAACACAAACATACATGCTGCAGTGACAATATCATAAAGGCCATACTAGGAAGCAAGAGGGTCCTCATACACAACGGGTTGGGCTGTAAAGGTCGGTATCTTTGTTATTTAGGTCCTTATATCCGTAAAGGGAGACCCTTTGCATGTTCCGTACGTTTGCATGTACCTATTTATGTGATAGGAGACGTGTAAGAGATTAGATTTAAAAGTAATAATATCTGTACATTTTCCTTTCGTTCGTGTTCTTCCTTTTATTTTGTTTCATCTGAAACCTTCATTTTAATACCAATTGAGTTAATACAGGTAGCGTTTTGTTTTACTATATTTTATTTAGTAGACACGTACGTACATACTGGGAAAATTTCGTACATAATAAAAAAATCTTAGAAAAAAATTGCTAAGGTGAAATCGTAATTAATTAATTAATATTTTTAACCAACTTCGAAAAAGGAGGAGATTCTATGTTCGACTGTATGTATAAATATATAAATTTTTTTATGTATGTCCGCCGATTGCTCCGTTAGTTGTGGACCGATTTTCAAAAATCTTTTTTATCCAAAAGAATATACCTACTCACGAAGTGGTCCCATACAAATTTTGTTTAAATTGCTTTAGCGCTTTTTGAAAAACTACAAAAACGAAAAATACGTTGTACCTCGATGACGTTTTGGTTTTCTCCATTTACGAGTATGTTTAAATTCCACGTTCCATTTTACTGGGGTTTTTAGTTCTGGGGTATAACCACTAAAAAGTGAAAAATAAAAAACTTTTTTACAAAAAAAAAACAACTGACTTCCAAAAAAGAAAATACACTAAAAATTAAAAAAAATAACTTTAATTTCGGCAGTTGGTGTCAAAAAACGAAGAAATAAAATGCAAACATCGACTTTCGAAATTAAAGTAATTTTTTCATTTTTATTGTATTTTCTTTTTTGGTTTTTTTTTTTATATTTGCTCCTGTCTACACGTGGTGGTACTCTAAAAGATAACATTTTTTCTAACTTACTTCTTGTGAAATTAAATTTTATAACTCCTTCAGAAAACTTATGTTCATAGTAATAAACATAAAGCCCCCTTCTAAATCCGCATGTTGTAACGGGCGACTACGGAACCCTACACTGCGCGTGGCCCGACGCGAACAGTTTTTTTTTAAGTAGTTAGTATTTCTTTTTCTTTAGGCTTTGTATTTTCTATACCAAATAATATCACACACTTTTACAACAAATATAACACTACCCACTTTATGTACGCCACACAAAAAGATTTTAACTCTAACAACCATTTCAGAATAATGCTCAGCTTCTACCAAAGTTTGGCAACAAAAGCGACTCGAACAATAGTGGACGTGAGGTCCAGCTAATGGTCCCCGTGGGGGTGGACCTTACATTATTTATCTGGAGGTAAATAGGCCCCTGACAGTACTGTGCTAGTGAGAAATGTGCTGTGACTGGCGACGCGGTTTGAATTTTTAAATGACGTCTTTTTTGTCATTAATTTTCTCAATGTCTCTAAGAGCAACATACGGATTATATTTGTCACAATTAAGTATATCGCAACTGCAACAATACAGTAATAAGCGATAGTAATTCGGTTACTTTTTATTATTGAATAGTCTCGCATTTGACTAGCTTCTCACCTGATGTTAAGTAATGATGTGGTCGACGTAGGAGCACGCTTGCCTAGAAGTAACCTATTTACTCTTGACTTAAAGGCATCCAGATTGTAGCTATTAGAAAACATAAAATCCGGCAGGGAATTCCACTCCTTAGCTGTACGCAGACTGAATGTTTCCCTAAACGTTTTGTACTTAGAGGTGGGATGAGTTCATAACATCACTCTTGAATGCAGAAGAATGCCTGCAGTATAATGTGTTCTCCTATCGCCAGTAATATTTTAAGTGGGGGTGTTTTGTGTATGTGAGTTTAAATGTTTGTGAACGCACCCACGATACAGGAGTAATTCCTAGAGTGCGGCAACGTCTAATTAAACAAAAAAAAAAAAAAAAAAAATTTTAAGTTCTATATAAAAGAGCGCATAAAAAAATATTACTGGCGATATGAGATTACATTATACTGCAGGCATTCTTCTGCGTTCAAGAGTGATGTTATGAACTCATCATCATTTTTAAGTTCCTTATGAAAAAGAAAAAAAAGTGTGTGTGTGTACTTATGTACGCCCGTAAGAAGTAATACTTCTTTGGCGAACAAGATAAAAAACAAAACTGTCACAAAGTTTACAAAAGGAAAAAAATCATTATTTATGAACCACAGACCATAGGTTCTACCTAACTTCAGGCTGTAGGTTTTTTGTGACGGTGTGCGCGCGCATCGTAAAAATTTTTCCCTAACGCGCCAAAAGAAGTATAACTTCAAAAAAAAGAGGGCTTATGCCTGGGCATATGCCCTCTTTTTTTTTGAAGTACCCCTAAGTTTTTTTGAGTTACCCCTGGGGGTAGCGGAGAAATTCTTAACATTAGTTACCGCACCCCTGGGCAGGGAAGGAACAGGGGTGGGTTTTAGTCAGTAAGAGTCTGACACGCCCTCCCGCTCCACCCAGAGCGGTAGATGTCATTGTATAATTTCCCACCCACACACAACACGGACACGGGTGGATTTTAGTCAGTAAGAGTCTGACACGAAGAGCGGGAGCAGTTATTTGATGATTTCCCACCCAATAAAAACAAAAGCCCGATTTAAACCAAAACCTCATGATCAGCTGCAGTGTTTTCGACCACTATAACTTACATACGAGTAGAAGCATACAAACTCTTGTTTATGTGTAGCAGTGAGATGGTTGTAGCCGTGATTTACATACTAAGTAGTTTGTTATATTAATCGTCTCATAGTTACATTCTTATTAAGACAGTTGTGTATAATTTTAATTTAAGTATATTACGGCATTGTTGTTTTGTCTCTACAAATATAACTGTTTACAACCAACTTAGGTACTGTGACATATACACCTGAAAATGAAAAATTCCATTTTTTAGGGTTCCGTACCCAAAGTTTCCAAACGGAGCCCTATTGCTGTCATTCACGTGTCCGTCTATCTGTCTGTCCGTCCTGTCTGTCTGTCCGTCATCCGCCACAAAATTTTGTTCCGAAGAATTTTTTAACTTCCCATTGACCGATGAACTAATATATTCAAGTTCATCGGTCAATGAATGGCAAGTTTCCATACTACATTTTACCTGACATCGATTTGAAGCGTCTATATTAAAAACAAAATATAAAACCAGGGGTTTCATTACATAAACATTATTGCTGAAATTTATTATTCTAGGAACATATTTTTTTTTTTTTGAGTTTATGAAAATATGTCTACATAAAATTGATGCATTATGTCAAAGAAAAACACTTAAAATACGAATTAATAGCTATATGATGCATTATTATAAAATAGGTCCAAGTTATAATATGGGATCCTTAGTCCTTATCTTCTATCGGCATAAACTTACAGTACCTGCATTAAAATCGCTCATGCCGTTGTGGAAAGATTAGCCAGTCAGCATAGGAGGTATAGAGATTTATTGCCCTCAATGCACTCGTGGAGGCATAATATTTATGAACCCTGGGTTTGTGACAACTACAAGGCTAACAGGGATAATACATCCAGAGTTTAGGGGTAAAAAGAAACAGTTAAGTATCAAGATTTTAATAATATTTTATTCATCCTCTCTAATAACAACATCATCATTCATTATTTCACTACATATTTTAATCACTTACCCGCCATGGAAAGTATATGCTCGCCATAGTATGAGCTACCCTTACTTATTTATATAGTATCTATGGCTACCCTATAAATTAGTAGTCTTTGGTATGAGCGAGCTTGACGTATTTGAAGGGTTTTTGGCGGGATTTTCTCGAGTGAAGTTCAGCGGCTGTTTTAATTATTCGCTTATTTTTATTCCTAGTGGATATATGATGTAAAATTGGTGTAGTTTTGTGTCTCAAGTATCTACGCAACTGGACAATATCGATCTCGGTAAAATGGAGCTGAGAATTGTATTGTAGTATTGACTACCTCAGCGAAGTTTGCCGAGAAGGCTGACTCGACACATTTGTTGCCAAATACTGCAAAAAACATTAGAATGTGTTACATCTGCATTCTATAGGAAAAAAATAAAAATACAATGCTGATGACTAGGCAGCATGGTGTCTGTCATTAGCCAGTACCAAAAGGAACAAAAAAAATTTACGTATTTGATACGTTCCCAAGGCGACAAACAAAAACAAGCAGTATTGTCAAACTGTCATTCTCACAAAATGTTGCCAGTGTATTTTCTTTAATTGCCAACTAGTAGTGTTTATTAATTAATAAATAATTATTTTATTTTTATAAAATATTATTCATGCAAGTCCAACACTTAATTAATACCTATGTGAGAGTTTTTTGTTGTTCAACAAGCCTAGGGAAACACTATTCAAAATATTTAGGTTATTATTTCCTACCGAGTATCGTCTGTTGGTTTCATAAAATGGTAACTCTGGTGATTTAAAATATTTTCTTCCACAGATAAAGCCGATACCAGCTGGTCGATTCTGTTAACAGCTCACCGGGAAAACTTAGGTGGAGTGAGCGTGAAGTGAGCTGTCATTCCACCTTGATTGTATGGATTGACAGTCCACTTCACGTTCACTTCACCAAAGTTTTCACGGTGAGATTTTACAGAATAGCACTACTGATATGAATTTAATCAAATAAAAGTTTATTAATTATATAATTTAAACTAAAGTCGCACATGCAAAAGTAATTATTGATAAAAACATACTAATAATTTGAATAAGTTTTGTCGTGTTGTGTTAAGTCAAATATTTAGACGCTTCCTAAAACATTGAGGTAAAAACTCGCCACTGTTCTTTGGTGATAATGTTTATTTTTCCGTATATTTTACTAAAAGATACCAAAATATATCAATATTTTCACTCATATGGTACGGAACCCTAAATATGCGAAAGCAAGCAGCAAGTACAACGCACTTGGCCAGTTTTTTATAAAGTTATCAAGTAACTAGGTTTTTACTTTAACTATTTGCCCATTTTGAATCGGGGATATTGGTTTACCATATTATTAAATAAAAGAATATGTTAGATGACATATTTCTTTATTTAATTTAAATTGTAAAGGTGTTCTATCAAAGTCACCCAAAATGAGTCAGTAAAAAACCGAACCGCTTCCTGCCGCCGTGTGGTCAAACCTTACAATTAATTATTGTTGGTACTTCTTGTTTTTGTTCTCGGAACGGTAGGTACTAGCTTCAGCACCGTTCCTTGTCCCCAGTCGTCCTTTATCATTCTAATTGAAGTAACTACCTACGAAACATAAAGTTTATATACAAGCTCTTCACGAAACTAAAGCGATATAATATAGGTTATTAAGTAGGTATCCGATTTTATATCACAACTTTAGCTACAGAGTATTTTAGAGTCACGATTACTTTTTTACTAGACACGATTGGTTTCGAATTAGTCGTGACTAATTTCGAATGACTGATTTTGAACTAGCCACGACTGATTTCGAACTAGCCATGACTGATTTCGAACTAGGCATGGCTGATTTCGAACTAACCATGAATGACTTTGACCTCGGCATTACTGATTTCGAACTAGCCACGGATAATTATTTTGAACTAGTCAAGACTATTTTCGGTTTAGTCACGACTTATTTTGAACTACTCACGACTATTTTCGGTTTAGTCGCGACTAATTTCGGTTTAGTCACGACTTATTTCGGCTTAGACATGACTAGTTTAGAACTGGTCACGACTAGTCACAACCTATTTCGGCCTAGTGTAGTCATAACTAATTACGGATGTTGAAAGTGACATTCGAATAATTACTCCTGATACAGGTACAGGATACTTATGTAGGTACAACGTTGTTAACCTAAACTTCGTTTATTTCCTCTCGGAGATGTTCATTAAATCATGTTGTCAGCCAAATGGTTCCCTCTGCTGTATTGTGTCCTTGTGTCACAACTAATGTGACATGTATCTTGGTAACAATGTCGTCTTGGATATAATGCTTTTCTATTTATGTTTGTCAGTACCAACCCAAACATATGCGTACTTATTTAAATCAGATAATTATACAGGGTGTAACGGAAAGGTGCGGTCATATTTTAAGAACTGCACCTGCCCATCGGTTTGCTTGAAGAAAGTTGTTCCTATACTTCTTCAAGAAAACCTAAGGAAATTCTAAAACAAAATTTTACCTCCCATACAAATATTGATCAGCTGATGATAACTTTGTATGGAAAATCCAATTTTTTTTTTGGGATATTTTTATTTTTTCTTAGAGAAAGTTGTTCATTTCCATGGGCAGAACCGGTTCTTAAAATATGACCACACCTTTCCGTTACAGCCTGTATAAGCAGGCTTTTTTTTGTGTTTGGCTTATGTTTGACAGGCTATAAAGGTTGTATCGGAAATGGATGGTCATATTTTAAATACTGTTTCTGCCCATAAAAAGAATAACTTTCTTCAAGAAAGTCAAAATTAATTCTGAAAAAACTTTTCTTCAAAAAATACTACTGACTTCCAAAAAAGAAAATTCACTTAAAATTGAATAATAACTTTAATTTCGGAAGTCGGTGTATTTTACTTCTTCGTTAATTGACACCGACTGCCGAAATTAAAGTTTTTTTTTGGAAGTCTGTGTCTGAAGTATTCTTTGTCAAAAAGTTTTTATTTTTATTTTTCACGTTGTTGGTGTACTCCAGAACTAAAACTAAATATTAAAGTTACCTCCGAATTGATAACCTCAATAACATGAAACATGGAATTTGAACATACTCGTAATTAGAGGAGACCAAAACGTCATCTACGTATACACATATTTTGTTTTTGGTGATTATTCCAAAAAACAATTTCGATAAAAGGGAATGCCCATCTGCCATACAAAAAAATGCCTGGAATGGACAGAAACTACTGATAGTCCTTAATTCTATTTAGAATAAAATATGTATAGAGAAATTTTTCTTGAGTTTGTTTAACTAGGGTAAAAATATAACGAACACTAAATATATTTAACTTGATATCCGCTTGTATTTGTACGGAGGTCGGGTTTATTTGACATGAGTAAGTGACATTCAGCCAAAGAGCAATCATCAAAATAATCCATACGGACCTATTTTATACATTTAATGCACAGTTATCATTAATTTAGTATTATACGACCTATATGTAGCGTAAGTCTATTTAAAATAATTTAATATACTTGTCAATAATAAAACTTGTAAAATAATTTATTTTTATATAGTAACGTATCTAGGCTGAATGATCCACATGCCCTTTGCGCAGGGCAAAGCTTTGTGACAGTTTGACATTACGATATTTCTTGTTTTTTATTGTTTATGGTTTTGCGTTTGCGACTTGAGTTACATATATTATTTTAATTAGATTTATGGTACCTACAGGTCGAATTATACTTAATTAATGATAACTGTGCACTAGTTGTATAAAATAGTTGGAGAAGGATTATTTGACGACCTCCATATAAATATAAGCGGATATCAAGTTAAATATATTTAATGATCGTTATACTTTTACCCTAGTTAAGATTTTTTTCATTATACCTATTTTATTCTAAATAGAATTAAGGAGTATTAGTAGTTTCTGCTCATTCCCCTTTATATAGGACCACTTCTGGAGTATACTCTCAGATTTTTAAAAATCGGTCCACAACCGACAGAGAAATCGGTGGACATAAATAAAAAAAAATACATACATACAGTCAAATATAGAACCTCCTCCTTTTTGCGAAGTCGGTTAAAAATAATGGACCTCCCATATAAATTTTGATCAGCTGATAATAACTTTGTATGAAAAAGAGCAGTGGTGGTCCAGTGGTAACGGCCGCGACTTACAAGTTGTAGGTAGTGCGTTCAAACCCAGACAGGTACTTTACTTTGTGTAAGTTATTTCATCAACACTGCTCTCAAAACGGTGAAGGAAAACATCGTGAGAAAACCGGCGTGTCCTAGATCCAAAAATTCGAAGACATGTGTGACATCCACCAACCCGCATTGGGCCCGCGTGGTGGATTACGGCCCACGCCCTCTCACAGAGAGGAGGCCTGTGCCCCAGCAGTAGGGACATTAAAAGGCTGATGATGATGATGACGAATAATCCAACTTTTTTTTGGGAAATTACACCCTTGAAGAAGTAGTTCATTTACCTATCAGAATCAGTACCTATCTAAAATATGACCACCGATTTCTGTTACATCCTGTATGTGGGTAGAGTGATCTCTTCTCACATATAGCCTGTGCTTAACTATGTAGGGGTCAACACATATAGTATAAGCAAATGCAGATGAACACCAATTTTTTTAAAAATTAGGCTCCATTTAAATTACTGGTTTTCAGCTGCATTTGCTTATATTGTCTGAGTTATCTGACCTCCATAGCCCAGTTACTGGTTAACAAAATCCTCAGTAAAACAGAGACAGACAAATAGATTTTTTATATTTTAAAATTTTCATAATATTTTAATGATTGTTTTAAATCCTTTTTGAAATTAATATAGATTTCTTTCTACCCTGTGAATGATGTTCATGACTTGTTCACACAGGGTCCTTTTATGTTACATACTTGTTGGCATATTTTTTGTATGTAAAATGTCTTTGGTTTGCCTATTCATATAAATAAATAAATATTTCATCAAATCATTACATAGTTAACGTTGATACCCACAATCTTAGCAACATATATCACCCAAATCATTCGTTACACAATTACGTTTAATTCCGCCCATTATAGCCACGACATCTATACATTGCTATACGTAGTCTATACATACCTAGACATAGAAAGGTGTACCGACCTTAATAGTCTATTCAGATCCAGTTATCGGATAATCTTGCCGCGTGGTCTTGACTGCAAATAGGGACATTTCCTGCGGATATTGTAACCGTTGATTAAGGAAAACGATGGAGGATGGAGATAGGCATAGGCAGGCTTCTAGGAAATGGTGATTTTACTCGACTGTACCAGAAGGAGGGTAATGTTTTGCGAGAGTGTATGTTTGTATGTCTATTTCTTTGGCACGCGCTGCAACGTAAACGGCTTGATGGATTTTAATAAATGAGATATCATTATTTTCGTCTTAACCGCGGCAGTGACATAGGCTGCAAGAATTTTGAAAAAAAAAAATATTACGAAAAAATAGAACCGACTTCCAAAAAAAGTGCAAAATAACTTTTATTTCGGAAGTCGGTGTTTCTGGTTTTGTGTCTTCGTTTTTTGACACCGACTTAATGACATAACAACAAATAGACCAACGAATACATAGACATTCGATCGCAGCAATCGCGGTTGATTTGCTGCCAATTTTAGAAGAGTACCTACCGTGGTCTGTCTCCGAAACTCATCATCAGATCTATATGAAATTTAAATGGGACCATTTAGGAATAAACCCCTTCCGAACAAAAAAAAATAATTTTGCTAATCCGTCATGGCTAATCGGTGTTATGCCCGAAAACACATAAAAAATATAGGTATGTATATAAACATCCGATTTGATAACCTCCTTCTTTTTGAAGTCGGTTAAAAAACAAAATGGCGACCGCCATTAGGTAAGTATAGTCGTAATTTTTTGTGACATGGTCATGTGGGGTATAAAATTAAAGAGCTCGAGGAGTCCCTAAAAACACTACACAAAAGTAAAAAAATTAAATAATAATAGTGATTAACCCACTAAAATGGTAATTAATAGACAACGCCAATAATGTTGCCCAAAAAACTGCAAACACAAAATAAGCATTGCATCTACCCTGTTCCTGTTTCCCCGCTTGAACTCGCAAATTAAACATCCCAAAGGATTGCCGGTAGCTATGAACAATGTAAGCCCTGGCTGGGTAATGTCAACTCTCACTGCTGTGTACTTTGCCCGGTATCAAGGGGAACACGACCTGCAGTTTGCAACTATGGTGGTTTAGGGCCGATTTCACCATTCGCTCTATAAACTAAGTTTTACTGAAATAAGCTTAGCGTAAAAATAAAAATCATAAAAAAGATTATAGTGAGTTAACCTTAAAAGATAGATATATGTCTATCTTTTAAGGTTAACTCTATAGTCTCAGACATATGCTGTCGTGCTTTTATTAGTAGGTACTTTAAAAGGAGAACAATCCCATTATACATATTTTTTGCGTAACTTTAACCGTTTACGCAGTGCACGCAACTGAAGCCCTCAAAAGGATTTTTTCCATTTTTGCCAAATTTTTCATTGATGCTCTGCTTCTGTTAGTTGGAGCGTGATGTTATATAGCTTATACTCTTCCTCGATAAATGGTACTATTCAACACAAAAATATTTTTTCAATTCGATCCAGTAGTTCTTGAGATTAGCGCGTTCAACCAAACAAACAGGCAAACTCTTCAGCTTTATGAGAGCGGCTAAACGCGTTTAAGCGAGCTTAAACGTCGAAAACTGGGCGTTTACAATTGGTGAAATCGGCCCTTACTTATGTAGTTAGTTAAGTCAGTAGATTTGCATACTTCGTTTAAAATAAAATAATGTTTTGAATAGAATAAAAAAAGTATAATATATATCCGATATGGACACAATATCAAAAGAAAAACATGATGAAAAAAACGTTTTTATTCTGTTTAGTTAAATATGAAATTTATAGGTAACCTCTTCCCCGTCCGTGTCAATATCCACATTATTGACTGACCGACACGTATTCAAAAATTTGCTTAATTTTTTATCCAGCTAGCAAAGTTACGAAATTAAAGTACAGGTACATTCAAACCCAGCAAACCCTGCTGAAAAGCAAGTATATTTTTAGGGTTCCGTACTCAAAGGGTAAAACGGGACCCTATTACTAAGACTCCGCTGTCTGTCCGTCTGTCCGTCTGTCACCAGGCTGTATCTCATGAACCGTGATAGTTAGACAGTTGAAATTTTCACAGATGATGTATTTTTTGTTGCCGCTATTACAACAAATACTAAAAAACAAAATAAAATAAATATTTAAGGGGCTCCCTATAACTCAAACGTGATTTTTTTGCCGTTTTTAAAGTAGTACGGAACACTTCGTGCGCCAGTACGACTCGCACTTGGTTGGTTTTTTCTTTTCACCTGTTTTAACGCAAGAGTTAGGTATTGAACCTTATAATCGATTCTGGAAAGTGGCAATGAATATGTTTAAGATTTTCTTTTATAGCTTACATTCTGAATACATTCTTTGAATTTCAAGTATCCAATAATCGTTTCTTCAACGAAAATGTATAATGATTACCCACTTCAGGCTTTTTTTCTAGACTTTCGTTATTAAAGCACTAAGCCCTTAAACAATTTATTTCTTAATCTCAAACTTCTACTGAAACCAACCTGTGCTTTTCGAGATTTAATTAAAGAAAACTTTGTAGTTCCAAAAGTATACGCCTTTAGCTGCCTAAAAGCTTTTTTCGTTAATTACAATTTGCTATATTGGATTAAGCTATTTATTACATTGTATTTTAAGACAAAAGAACTAAAACTGCCAGAATAGGGTACTAAATAGATCTATTTGGTTCGTCAGATAGATTACCGAAAACTATTGGACCTGTATTTTTTAGGGTTCCGTACCCGAAGGGTCCCAACGGAGCCCTATTGCTGTCACTCACGTGTCCGTCTGTTCGTCTGTCCATCGTCTGTCACAAAGGTTTTACAGACAAACGGTTGGAGCTACAGTCTTCAAATTTTCCCAGTTTAAGCATCTTGTTGACCTATACAAATATGTTATTTATAATAATAAATTAATACAAATTGTCAATAATACATTTGATACGGAAACATAACGCGTGTAAAAAGACAGTTTCCGAAGCCGAAAGCCACATATTCTACCCATTTTTTCCACTAGACCATACCTGGGAATCCACTGGTTCTGAAGATATTGAAGGTCAAAGTCGCGATTTTTTTTTAAATTTTTTACGAAATTGAATTCCAGGTGTTATTACTAAACTTTTTTCCTAACAAACATTACCTGAATTTTCGAATTTTTTTTTTTCAAAATTTCGAAATGACACGTTTGCAGTTACAAAAACGCAATGGATATGAAACGTATCCGACAAGTACCTACGAGGCTTAGAGCGAAGGGGTAGGGTTTAACTCCACTTGCCTGGGTTTGCGTTACATTGCGCGCAATAAAAAATAGTATTTTTTTTTCATACCTAAAAATAAAAGTCGTTTCCCAGCAAATATTTTTGCGCAAAACTACTTTGTTAGACGTACAGTATGCGTAGTTAACGGCTCTGTGATGTGTCTTTTTACACCCTGTATGTACGAAGTCCGACACGCACTAGGCCGGTTATTTTCTTTTGACACGTAAACAAAAAACTGGCCAAGTGGGTGTCGGTCCGTACCAAATATTGGTATTTGTTAGTAAAGTAAACGTAATAATAATAATAATATTTTTTTTATATTTTTAAATGTTTTTTTTTTATCCTTTATATTTAAATATTTAAAAATGTAAATAATATGTATAGAAAAATAAATAAACGGAATAATAATAATAAACAATATCACCTCAAGTTCATAGGTAGCCTGTGTGAGCTGCAGAGGCGTCTAAAACCAGGAATATCGGGTGGCAATAGAGTTTGATTAGATCGTGCGGGCGACGTGCATACAAACTGTTCATTACTCGAGATTAACCGCTCGGCTGTTGGGAACCTGCTCTCGTTTGATGGAAGCTTTTAGTAACTATTAGCCTGGAATCTGTTTCGATTTTGGATAGCCATATGCTAAGGGCCCTTTTCCTGTCATGCAGATCTGGTCCGCATGCGGGTGATAGCACGGTCCTGCCACACGCAGGACAATTTCGTTCGCCGCTGCAGTGTCAAGCGTGTCGCTCGCGTGCGTACACTACGCGTACTGTACTGTGACTACGCGTGGGACCTGTACGACAGTAAAAACTATACTGGTGAAAGTAGAACGCACGCCCGCATGCGGGTGACACGGGTGCGGGTACGTGCCCGCGGCAAATCCGACGCCGCGTGTGTGCTGCGCGCGTGATAGGAAATATAGGTATGAAATGATAGGATTCCGGCAGCCCGCGCGCGTACCAGATCCGCACGCGGGCGGCTACCCGCATGACAGGAAAAGGGCCCTTAGTTTAAATAGTGATTGATTCTAAATTATTGATTCTTTAATTATTGATTATCCATCAAATTCAGTTTTTTATAGAAAAAACCTCCTAGATACTTACATGATAAGTCAATACTTTTCCACCCACATCTATCCTTCTTCCGGAAAAAAATGTTGAATTATGAACCTGCTCATCAGTGTTCAAACTAATAACATGGTTATTTTTAGGGTTCCGTACCCGAAGGTTAACCAGCGGGGCCCTATTACTAAGCCTCCGCTGTCCGTCCTTCTGTCCATCTGTCTGTCAGCGGGCTGTACCTAATGATCCGTAATAGGTAGACAGTTGAAATTATCTCAGAATGTGTGTTTCTGGTGCCGCTATAACAACAAATAATAAAAATAAAGGGGGCTATACTTCCTAGAAACGTGTTTTTTTTGGCTTTTTTCAGCTTATGGTACGGAACCCTTCGTGTGCCAGTCCGACTCGCACTTGGCCGGTTTTTGGAACGAAGTTCCTTATCGCACGTTGTGAAAGGGGGCTAGACGGAATTTTTTTTTACGAAAAGTTGTCACGACACTTTTTGCTATAGTAAAAAAAATAAAATTTTATTACAATTATTTTTGTTATAGTTGTTGTTATTGCTAAAGAGTTGAGTTGAGTTGAGTTGAGTTGAGCTGAGCTGAGCTGAGCTGAGCTGAGCTGAGCTGAGCTGAGCTGAGCTGAGCTGAGCTGAGCTGAGCTGAGCTGAGCTGAGCTGAGCTGAGCTTAGCTGATCTGAGCTGAGCTGAGCTGAGCTGAGCTGCGATGAGATGAGATGAGATGATGAAGTATAACTTCTTACGTGCGTGCGTGTGTGCGTAGTTAATAATAAAAAAAAATATTATAAATAAAAAAAAATAAAATTATATTACAATTCCTTCACTAATTTAATCGAAAGGAACTTCGTTCCATCCGGGTGTCCCTTGACACCTCTCAAGTTTTTTTTATAAATTAGGCCTAAAATGTAATTCAAACAGCGATTGCAACTGTCGAGATGCCAAACGTTAGGAGTTGATCACATGACATTTCGATAGCGCTTCAATTCCATTATCTTTTCACTGTTAGGGTTCCGTACCCGAAAGGTAACCAACGGGACCCTATTACTAAGCCTCCGCTGTCCTCATGATGGGCTGTATCTCATGATCCGTAATACAGACACTTGAAATTTTCACAGAATGTATATTTCTATTGGCGCTATAACAGCAAATAATAAAAATAAATTACTAGAAATGTGTTTTTTTTTTAGCTTTTTTTGATTGGCAACAAGTAGACGCCTATAATCTTATACGATGGTACTGAAGCCTTCATGCGCGAGTATGACTCACACTTGGCCGGTTTTTTGACAATCGCTATACAACGCTTTTGACAATCGCTATCCAACGCTTTTGACAATCGCCATCCAACGCTTTTGACAATCGCTATACAACGCTTTTGACAATCGCTATCCAACGCTTTTGACAATCGCTATCCAACGCTTTTGCTGATAGAATGACACTTGTTTAGAGCCTTTTTTTAAGGTGATGGGAATCAATATGTCACCGGATAATTGAAAACACCTTAAGATTATAATAAACCTTGCGAGACTGTTAATTCTCGATGTATTATGAATAAACCATTTCAAATACAATAATTTTCATCCAAATTCGATCATTTACAATATACGAGTAGGTATGCATAGGGTTACTAGTAACTCGATGTATTCCCGACAGGATGTGATAGTGTGACGCGATTGCAACAATTAAGCTCCCGAGGAAGCCCAGGCGAGAAACCATGGGCTCATAAGAATAATTGTTGCAAATAGTCGTCCTGCCGGGAATACTTCGAGTTACCACTAACCCTGTACAACGTATAAGTTTACAATTTTACGTTATTATTCATAAACTATCAGCATTTGCAACTATCCGGTGATGGATACATACTCATATTGACGTTAAACGAAAAAAAAACTGGCCAAGTGCGAGTCGGATTTCGCACATAAAGGGTTCCGTACCAAATATTGGTATTTATTTGTTAGTAAAGTATACGTAATAATAAAAATTATCACCAAATTTCAAGTTCACAGGTCAATGGGAAGTTAAAAAAATTTTCGTACCAAAATTTTGTGACAAACGACGGACGGACACGTGAGTGACAACAATAGGGCTCCGTTTGAACCCTTCGGGTATGGAACCCTAAAAATAATACTCTCATTAATAAAATATTCATGTAACTAGATACAGCTGAATACGGGGTCAGCGACCGCTAGTAGTTAGTACCTATACATGTAAGTTGGGTAAAAACCGTTTTACCGGCATTAAAGTTCTTTCGCATCTGCGGAATTTAGGTAATTAATTCAATTTTGATTTTATTGACTAATTTATGTATAATTACAGTTTTCACAATCAAAAGCAACTCATTCAAAATTCAGACATCTACAACATTTTCTTTATCTTCTTCCTGTCGTGGAGCGGGAGAACGTGTCAGACTCTTACTGGCTAAAACCCACTCGTGTTTCTTCAGTTGCCTATGCGTTCCAGGACTGCGGTGGCTCTTTCAAACACTCCCAGAGCAACAACACCTGAATTTAAATTGATATTATGAAGACCTAAAATTGTCTTGTTATAAGAGGAACTCTCTAAATAGTAGGTACCTACTGATCTGATTTGGAAAATTATTTCACTGGTTGAAAGCTATAAAAAGTCGAAGGTCTGTATAGGATGCTTCTTGTTACTAAATGATCAGTTCCTGTGGGATTGACTGCAAGCCACGGGAAAAAGCCAATTAAAAAAATAAATATTTTAGTTGCTTAAGGTAAAAGTTGGCTAGTGGCCACACTTTTTGAAATCACTCCGTATCTCTCATACCTAGAGCAAAATAATTTATTTGTAAAACTGTCTGGTACTTGGGTTTTTTATTTAGAAATTTATGAAAAGTAAAAAACATTATCTTTAATATTTCCAGAGACGATTTTTGCGTACCTCTATATTTTGGGACATCTATCCCACATATGGGGACATATATACATATTTGGGGGCCGAGTCACCCGTGTCCGTAGGAGTATGGCACCCATCGAGTCCCTACCCGTGGTCCCCGGGTGGTGCTAATCAGGTGACACTAACTGGTGGTAAGTTTCGACCGATGGCTTGCGACTACCCACTGGGCAAGGACGTACCGCCAAGCGGCCTGGCCGTGTTCCGGTACGATACTCAGTGTAGCCAATCCAGAGGAGTTGGGTCGAAATAGTTGTTCCATTGCAGACAGACCAACCAGGCTTGTGCTGATATGGATGTATTGGGAGACTAGTCGCGGAGGGTAGCGGGATCTGAGGCACGGTGCGCCGCTGGCCGACCGCAGTTAGTTGGGGGCCCAAGAAGTGTGCTAGCCACACTTGAAAGGCTGCCCGGCCAACTGTCGAAAAATCCCGGAATGCATCAGCGTGCTGGTTGGCGAACAGATGAGAGGGCGCGATGGACATTCCCGGGGGGGGGCTCGGGCGTCCCCGTAGTCTCCAGACTAGTCCCCCAATGGTATCGTCTTGTCAGAGCGTGCCTGAGGGTAACCTGCATGGAACCTAATTTCACTTTCTTCTCCTCTCACTATTTCACTCTTCAAACTCATGTATAAAGGAAAGAAAAAGAAAAAAGCAGAACAGCGGCAGCACACCCTCTCTCTCAAAGAGCACCTCTCTAACATACGAGGTTTGCACTCAAATCTCGCCGCAGTCCACCACCAACTAGAGACTGAGAAACCAGCTCTCTCGTTATTCTCGGAGACGCAGATCGGATGTCGGTCTGACGTGGCGTACCTATCTTACCCAGGGTTTATCCTGGAGCACAATTTTAAGTCACGCGCTGGTATATACATGTACGCCCGGGACGACATATTATGCTATCGGCGTCTCCGTAACCTTGAGGACTCCAGGTTCTCAACTCTTTAAGTCCTAGTGGACACAGGCCTAGATAAAATTGTCTACGCCTGTGTCTACCGTTCGCACAACGGTGATTTGGAGACAACTAGGCTCACACAACACCTCAGTGAGGCGGCGGATGTGGCTCAGCAGCGGTACCCTTCTGCCCAATTGGTGTTACTGGGGGACTTTAACGCCCACCATCAGGAGTGGCTCCTCCCATACCAGTGCACAGACCATGCTGGACAAGAGACGCATAAGCCAGCGCTAGCGTTAAATCTCACCCAGCTGGTCCAGGAGGCAACGAGGGTACCGGATGTTGAGTCGTACACGGCCAATTGCTTAGACCTTCTGCTGACAACAGATCCAGACCGTTACTCAGTGTCAATTTCTTCACCATTAGGTACTTCCAACCACTGTCTGGTGAAATTTATATCCGTCTACTCCCCGCCCGATCCTAGCCCTAGAGGCACCAGGCGGGTTTGGCGATACAGGTCAGCAGATTGGGATGGCATGCGATCTTTCTTCGCATGTTATCCTTGGCAGCCTACTTTCTTTTCTTCGACTGATGTTTCGTCGTGCGCGGTCGCCGTGACGGATGTGCTGCGGCAGGGAATGGAGTACTACATTCCATTCTCTGACGTAACAATGTCAGGCGAGGATCGACCATGGTTTGGTGCTGAGTGCAATCGCGCTGATGCGCTTAAACACGCGGCCTACCTGGCATGGGTCGACGCTCGGACTCGTAAAACAAATGACGTGAGTCAGAAGAAGAGAGCCTTCAACAGGGCTGCCAAGTCCTGCAAGAAGGTGTTGCGAAGGGCTCGGTTTGACCATATTAGCCGAATTGGGAACAAACTTGCTTATTACCCAGCTAGTAGTAAGGCGTTTTGGTCCCTGCCTAAGTCGGTTGAATCGAACTTCTGCCGCTCCTTACTATCTCCACTGCTGAAACCTGACGGGTCGGTTTATGTCAGACATTCGCATTCATCAGCGAGTAGATTATGTCAGACATTCGCATTCATCAGAAGGATGTATGAAGGGTACTGCCTAACCTGGACGTGAACAAGGCTAGTGGCGCCGACGGGATACCGGCAATTGTACTGAGGACTTGTGCGCCTGAGTTGTCTCCGACCTTGACACGCCTATTTCGCCTTTCGTTTGAGACTGGAAAAGTGCCAATGACTTGGAAGCAAGCTAACGTGCAACCCGTGCCCAAGAAGGGTAGTCGAGCTGACCCAGAAAATTATAGGCCCATCTCGGTAACTTCCGTACTCTGTAAGAGAATGGAACGTATACTGAATGACAAGCTCCTGGCATATCTAGAATCTAACGATATCCTCAGTGACCGACAATACAGCTTCCGCCGAAATCAATCAACTGGGGATCTTCTAGCGTATGCCATTCGCATCTGGAGTGAGGCCATCGACAAACAAGGGGAAGCCCTTGCGGTTTCCCTTGACATCTCGAAGGCCTTCGACCGGGTCTGGCAAGACAGCCTAATTGACAAGCTTCCTTCCTTCCGTCTGCCCGCTGGTTTGTGTATCCGAGTAGTCATAGATGGCTGCTCGTCCGGATTGCTGGCTATTAATGCCGGTGTTCCTCAGGGTTCGGTGCTCTCAGCAACATTGTTTTTGCTGCATATTAACGATCGGCTAAAACCCGGTACCTTTGGGTATGCAGACGACAGCACTGTTGCCGAGAGATACGTGCCTGACGCAAGAGCTAGTGGGTGTCAGGTCCGGTCTCTCCGAGAGGCTATGGTTGAGCGCTTGAGCTTGTCCTTACATGCTGTCTCAGAATAGGGCGATGCCAATCTTGTCAAGTTCAACACTGCTAAGACCCAGGCGTGTCTTTTTTCCACTAAGAGGTGCCAATTTCACCCGGCTCCATCTTTCCGAGGTGTGACTGTGCCGATAACCGACCAGTTTGATCTTCTTGGTGTTACTTTAACATCAACCCTCAATTTTGGTCCCTTAATAGAGGAAAAAAAAAAGAAAAAGGCTCGTGGCTGCCAAAAAGTTGGGGATCCTCGCAAAGGTGAGACGGAACAGCTGCTCCAACTCTATCAAGCACAAGTTCGATCGTGTATGGAGTACTGTTCTCATCTTTGGGACGGATCTGCCAGATACCAGCTTGATGCCCTTGAGTCAATTGAGATACGAGCCAAGAGGATCATCGGCAATGATTGGCTCGTTGAGTCGAAACTCCAGTCTTGAACATAGACGCCGAGTTGCTAGCCTGTCGGTTTTCTATCGGTTACATTTTGGGGAGTGTGGGACGGAATTGCATAATTTGATTCCGCCAAGCCCGTTTCATCAACGGACCACAAGACGTACGGCGAAGTGCCACCGGTTTGTAGTGGACATCCCATCCATACGCACAAAGCGTTTTGAGAAAACTTTCATTGTGCGTACAGCTAGGGAGTGGAATTCCCTACCGGAGTCTGTGTTTCCTGATAGCTACAACCTGGGAGTCTTTAAGTCAAGAGTGAATAGGTTACTTCTAAGCGAGCGTGCTCCATCTTCTACCACATCATCGCTTACCATCAGGTGAGATAGTGGTCAAACGCGTGCCTATCAACAATAATAAAAAAAAACATAGAGGATAGTTAAGTAAGTCTAAGTAAGTCCAAATCACATAAATTACATTTAGGATAGATGTCCCGAGAAACGGGGCATCTATCCCGAAAAAACTTTGATCGCATTTTGACTTCCTACGTAATCGCAAAGAGACATACGACTCGACCAACTTAGTGGTAGTTGGAGAGTCTTTCGATAAATTAATAAAATAACAATAACCCTGGGGGCTTAGACAAAGTAACAATTTAAAAACGATAACGAAGTTAGAAAAGACTAAAATGTATGAGATTGACATAAACCGCGCTAAGTCACGTGGTCAGTCGACTGTCGACATTGTTATCGCAAGTTGGTAGACAATGTTTTAATTCGTAACGAAACCATAAAGAAACTAATTGCTATCGTGTTTATCCCATACAAATGCGTAGACAAGCAGCGCTTTTAGAGTTCGCCTTCGCCTCGATCGTGATCGCCAAAAAAGATAACGAAGGAACGCTAACGCTAGGAAATGTTTATCGATATCTCAGAGACGATGACGAATTTAGATATCGTTTCGCTACGAAGCGATGTTACTTTGTCTACAGGCCCTGAGGCAACTATCCTAGTTTTAACCTATTTATAACTCGCCACATAACGCATGTGAACACATCGAAACAAGCATTATTCGCATGAATAAACACATGTTTGCCGCACACTCCTCTACCATAGTTCCAGAATACATTTTGGAACTGAATTCCACACAATGAAGTTGTTTCAATACACACAAACGTGTTTGGATCACACATGACTGCTTTTGTATAGATGGCTGTCAATTTGAACTAAAGTGAGAAACACACGGGTACAGCTTGCATGTGACATATAAGTTACATGACAATCAGAAGTTCATCGTAATTATTTGAGCCAAAAGACATCTTCATCTGTTAATAGTGCTACCTACCTCAAGTGTTGTTACATCGACCATTGCTATGCTTCTCGCCTCCAGCAGACCCTTTTTTTTGTTGGTTGAAAAAAAAATCCTATGACTTCTCCCGCTCTGGTTGGAGCGGAAAACTTTTATTGACTAAAACCCACCCCTGTTCCTTCCTTGCCTGAGTGCCAAATTTATCCCCGACTTCTTGGCATGCATGCAACGGCCAAGATGGGCCCTGTCAGTGGTGAGAAGCTCGTGGAACACTACGCGCCGTCGAGTCTCAGGCCTCCAGCGCACCCTGTGCTTCTCACCAGGGCATTGGGCTACCTGGTAGTTCCAACGTTGAGTCTGCCGACAAGCAATCGACACTCCAAAACCTTTCGGCTCCATAAGCCATCCGTTCTGCGAGCCATGTGCTACCAGCTGCCACTGAAGTTTAGCAATTCTTCGGGCAATTTCGCAAAATGGCATATAATGTATAGGTCGATTCAAGCTCAATGACGTCAATGAACTTCGCTGTTTGTGACACAGTACCCCACCCCTAACCCGTGGGGATACGGTGTCACATAAATTTGCTAACACGCAGCAACTCGCGGAGTGTTCCGAGCTGCTATTACGTTTGATTATACAATTTTTTTTGGGTTGGGGAAACCTCAAAAGGCGCCTGGGTTTTAGGGTAAAAGACCAGGGACCAAAAACCAGCCCGGTGATCCTGATCAACATTAGCACATGGAACGTTTGATAACACCTGTATTTACACAAGACAAGTGTTATATTAGTACTAATCAAAGTACTTTTGTGCAATTTAAACTCTGTGTATTCCTGGCTTATGTCATCCATGTTGTGTTGCTTTGAAGTGATAGCGTTAATGCATTACTGTGTCTATTTGTGGTCATTATTGAGTATCGAATATTTGAGTACAAAGGATAGGTATCGTGTGGTTGTGAAATGGTAATTGTAATTATGTTTTTGACAAGTGTTTACATATACATAATATGTATAGACCTTTTCGGTTACTGTTCTTCAAAAAGATCCGGTGTTTTGTGTCCACAGCAGGCGTGCCTGTACTGTGTGAATGTAAATGAAGCAAAAGGTTGCCGTTTTGTAGATTCTGCCTTGCTCCATGGGAAAAAGACGTGAGTGTATGTGTGCCTGAAAGTTTTTTTACAACTTTAACGCGCGACTGACGCGCCTGGTCATAAGATTTACATGACTGACGATCGTAAAACTTGTTTTTAACAGACTTCGAAAAATGGAGGAGGTTCTATGTTCGACTGTATGTAGTATGTTATTTTTTTTTTATGTATGTCCGACGATTTCTCTGTCAATTATGGACCGATTTTCAAAATTCTAAAGAATATACTCCAGAGGTAGTCCCATATAAATTTTATCGAAATTGCTTTAGCGCTATTTGAAAAATCAATAAAAATAAAAAATATGTATACATAAATGACGTTTTGGTGTTCTCCAATTACGAGTATGTTCAAATTTCATGTTCCATCTTATTGGGGTTATAAATTCGGGCGTAACTTTAATATTTAATTTAGTTTTGGGGTATGACAACTAATAAGTGAAAAATAAAAAACTTTTTACAAATATTTTTTTTTTTACATTTTACAAATAGTGTTTGGATTTTATTTCTTCGTTATTTGACAATGACTTCAGAAATTAAAGTTATTTATAAAATTTTACTGTATTTTATATTTTTCGAACTTATCCTCATCGGCCATGACGGGCCCCGTCATGTTTGCTGACAACTCTTTGAGGCGCGCGTGGAACACTGCGCGCTGTCGACTCTCGGGCCTGGTGCTGATCGGACGGCGAGTTACCCACTACTCGCCGTCCGCAGGCCCGGGTCTACGGTAGCCGGAGATCGTCTCGTGGCGCCGGAAGCCCCTGGCGTCTCCTGCGGCGGCTGCTGCTGAGGGCGTGAGGGCGACTACGTTGTTGAGTCTCCCTTACCCATGCCACCTCCCTCTTCGCGAGCATTATTGCTTCGCAGCAGGAGGAGACGGCTTCCCATTCCCTCTCGCTCCGTACCATGGCCTGAACCAGGGCCGGGCGCGAGAGGTCGCTGCCGCCTATCGCATCCACGAGGACACGGCGGTGCTCTGCCCAAGCGGGGCAAACCTCCACCGTATGCTCCACCGTGTCCTCGAGGCGAAAATTAATACACTGTTGTGTTTTAGAAAGTAGTTGCGAGCTAAATCGATGAGCAGAATGTCAAAATAAAATTTCCATTTGCTAGGTTAAGCTTGGTTATGCATTTGAATATTATAAATATTTTTAAGAATCGAGTCTGATAATAATGTTAGATCCATGGAACAGTGCTACTCTTTTGCCACCACCAGTAAACATGTTTTTATGTGAAACTAAATTTGATGTATCAGCATTAAAACATGTAATTAATAACATTCTTAAAGTACTATCAAAGCAGTCACACAAAATAAGTGCTATTTGCTCAAGATTTTTATACAAATATGATAAGAAATTCCGCAATGATATCGGCTATAGGAATTTAAGGAAAGTAAACACAGCTCTGAAGAAATACTTGTCTTTAAACCTTTTGAAACATGTTGAGAACTTTTTGTTAGCTCTGCCATCAGAAAGTGATGATAATCAGTATTTACCAACAAGGCAGATGCTAGAATTTATTTTATTAAGAATTATGACTTTTTCCAAGATAATGTTGAGGGTTTGTGTTTGCTCAAAACAAGCAGCAGTGTTTTATTTGGACAGGATAAAGAGGGGTGAGAGTCACTGGATGAGCTTGTTACCATATGCACTTCTGAGTAGACTGTGGTCTATGAGCATGGTACTTCTACAACATACTACAACCTGGCATTCAAACTTATATCCCTACTTAAATAAATTGCAATTGAAAGGAATCAATTTTCTACCAGATAATTATAACCTAACAGAAAACTTAGAAAAATGGTTAGATATGAAGAATGTTGACGAATTTGGTAGACTTGATTGGGCCCAAAAAAAATTCATTGACATTGATAATTCCTTGATTGATGGTGACGATACTGACCTGTTTGACAATATACTTGGTTATATAAACCAAATAAATGAAGATCAATGTTGATCAAGTTGAATCGGAACAGGAAGAAGAGATTAAACCATTGCCATTGTCGGAGAAAAGGCAAGAGAACCCATTATCAGTGCCAACTGTAACAAAAATAGATCAGAGTGTAGTGTTATCAAGAGAAAGTTTTAAATCTCTTCTCAATTCTAATAAAAATATTGCAAAGGACAACAAAACACCACCTGCTGTGAAAGTGATTGAATATTCTCATATGAAGATAACTAATTCTAGCGCTTTAATGAAATTTATTGAAACAGAGGAAAAGTTTAGAAATGAGTCTGATAGTAAATCACTTACAAAGCATTTGAGCTTGATTTGAGCATTTTTGTTTGTGTTTATTTTTATTTTCTATTGATTTTAATTTTGATTTAATTTTTATTTTGAATTTGATTTTAATTTGAATTTAATTTGATTTTGATTTTGGCTTTGATTGTTATTTTAATTTTAATTTTGTATTTTATTTTAATTCCAATTTTGTTTTGTATTTGATTTTGATTTGGATTTAATTTAATTTTTAAATATAACATAGTTTCTAGGTGTAATACTATCAATGTTATGGGCATAATGTGTCTGAAATAAAAAGATTTTTTTTTTTTTTTAATTCAGTGGCATGCCCTCAAAAATGCTTTACTCAAACTTTGTGACAAACTCACCAACAGGAAAATAGACATAAAGTTGCATAAAATATGGAAACATAAATGTTTAGATTACATGTAAATAGTTTTATATTCCTCTCGCCAAATGCTAAGGACTCCGTATGACTGACGGTAAGGTATTTCTCTACATTAAAAATGAAACATTTAGTAAAAAGATATTTATGTTTTTTTATTTCAGGAGCTTGAAAAAAGTCAAGCTTATCTTATTTTAATTATTAAACCGTACTTTGCGCGTCTCTTTGAAAATTAGCGCCAAACTTTGTAACGTCACTTACACCTTTGCGTCAGCAACTGTTTTCAAGACTTTTCTGAAACCTTCATGCTACTCGTATAAAATAATATGCGATAAGATAATTCATAATAAAAACCTGTGAGCTTTCGTGAGCAGTGGTGGCTCAGTGGTATTGGCCGTGACTTACAAGTTGTAGGTCATAAGTTCAAATCCAGGCAGGCGCTTTACTTTGTGTAAATTATTTCATCACCGCTGCTCTCAAAACGGTGAAGGAAAACATTGTGAGGAAACCGGCATGTCCTAAAAACAAAAATTCGAGGACTTGTGACATCCACCAATCCGCATTGGGCCCGTGTGGTGAATTACGGCCCACATCATCTCACAAAGAGGAGGCCTGTGCCTCAGTAGTGGGGACATTAAAAAGGCTGATGATGATGAGCTTTTAAATGGAACACGAAGCAACAAATTATCAAACAAAAAGCTTCCTTCAAAATGCATGTATCTCAACTCACGTTTACGCGTTCGCAAGCCGAGCGTTAGATCAAGTGGATAAAAGGGACTCAGTAATAGACAGGTATCGCTGGGGATTATAACGTAATGCCAGAGCTGTGTAGCAAGCTAAGCTAGAAAAAAATAAGATATAGTTTTAAAAAAATATGACCAAAATATGACAAAGGTTTGACAAATATATGACAAATATAAATACAAATAGTTTTATTTTACTTTAACAATTTTTGTACTACATAGCTAGAGTTAGAAGTGTCCTTTTAAGCAAAAAGATGCCTGTATTAGGACACTCCATTCTTCCGTATCCACATTACCATAGAAAAATATTAGTATTTACTATTTCTATAATTTTGAGAAAATAGACTAAATAATATTACAAAAGAGAAATAAAGAAGACTGTTATTTTATATCAGTTCAGTTAACTAGCAAATAAGTGTGAATTTTGTGTATGTTGAGATGATCGTTTCCCGTATTACAAATTGTATGACAAAGGTATGAAAAAGATATTATATGTAAAAAGAAATTAACGATTGATCTCAATATCGTCGAAACAAATTATTTTTTTCTGGCATCAGTAATGGTTAGTTAGTTAGTTAGTCGTTACGGGTCGTCAGAAGCCCGAAAGTCTGACATCCAGTCTTACCAAAGGGTATCGTATTACCCAGTAACTGGGTTGTGGAGGTCAGATAGGCAGTCGCTCCATGTAAAGTACTGGTATTCAGCTGCATCCGGTTAGACTGGAAGCCGACCCCAAGATAGTTGGGAAAAGGCTAGGCAGATGATGATGGCATCAGTAATGGTTACTTGTAAAAAGTGTGAAAGATAAAGTTCCATTTTCTTCTCTGCAGAGAATACTAAGACCTTTATTGTTCCGGGGTTATTACGATATTGATCAAAAAATGTATTTTTATCTCCAATAGACAACATCAACACCCCAACAGTAATCAGTTTCACATTAAAATTGGCAATTTTGTTTGTGTTCGCTAATTATAAAATGGTGATTATTTTAGAATCTGCTGTCCCAGGTTAGACGCATTATTAATTTATTACGCATAAAACAGCACGTATTATATTATAACACGTATAATTAAATAGAAATAATTAAATGATCTTTAAAACGGTGAAGGTTTCATAAAAATACAGACATAACTTTACAAATTAATTACACTATGTTATAAAAATATAATTTAAAATTTTCACATATCAAATTACGACGGAAATTGTCTAGAGAAACACATATTTTTTTCAAAGAAATAAGACTAGTCGTTTAGACGACATGTTCAATTAAAAACCATTAGAAGTCGTATGACCCTGCCTTAAGGCCGTGCCATGATTTATAGCGCGGTCACTGTCGGACTAAATTTTTTTAAAGGTCAATGTTAGAGGTACTCGTAAGTTTGACGATGATTTCTATCGAGGATTTTTAACCGACGAAAAAAAAAGGAGGAGGTTCTCGATTCGACCATATATATATATTTTTTTTTTGTGTATGTTCAGCCCTCATTCCGTCATTTATGAACCGATTTTGATGATTTTTTTTTGTTAGATACCTCAAGGGTGGTCTCATGTCAAGGAAATCGGGATCTGATTATTGAATTCTGACAAAATTGAGAGAAAACCTCGAAAATTGTGGGCACGTTTAGCGTTTCTGTATGTATCTGTAGTGGACTGTATGATTGTTTGTTAGACGATGTGGTAAAATAAAACTTCGTTGTGGTGTTGCTCCTGTTTTATTGTTACGTCTCGTAGGTGTTGCTTGCTGGAGAGCTGGAGGCCGAATGTGTCGAAGCCGTTTTTTTTTTTTTTGTGTTTGATTTCTCGCAGTTCAACCCTAGCGGTTGTCGACTGCTTAAGCGGACGTGCCCGTGGTGGTTTTAATTGTTATTAAAGCCTCCAGCCAGGACTTATACTTAACCTACAAGCGACTACGCTGAGGGCACCCCCTTTGGGGTACGGACCTCGGCTCAGGGCGTCGCTGGGGGAGGGCCTCAAGGGACAGCTGAATCATGATGTGATTATTTAAGGACGAATTTTTAAACTACAGCTCAGCGGTGCGTGCTGGCTTGAGCAAAGGGACTGGGGGGATTTCTGTGTCTTAAGTCCCCTGCTGTGTTCGGACATGCCGCGCACGACAGGGGGTGTCTGTACGTCAGGTTGCTTCACGACGTGCCTATATTAACTTAGGACACGCCGCGTCGCGGTGTGAGTCGGTGTCGTGTGAATATGTCATGCGGGCGGACTTGAAACTATCGGCACAGCGGCGCGGGCTGGCTCTGTCAAGGGACTGGTTGCTTGGCTCTGCGTGGGGTCTCGCGACGGTCCTCGGCGGCGAGGACGGAAGGACGGTGGTCTGCGTCTTTTCAACGTGCTAGTTTCCCTACGGCTCTCTTGGAGCAGGGTCGTAGCGTCGTCGGGTGTGATTAAAGTGTGCCGGGGTCGGCGAATTTTACTAATTTGGGAGGGAACGTATCGGCCGGCCGATACGATTAGGGGGTTTCTATGTTTAGCAGCCTTCTCGAAGAAACGCTTGGTGAGGCGTTTCATGAACTGCTGGACGGTGGGGAGTCTGAGATCCACATGCAGCTCCTCATTCCGAACAAAGTAGGGGGCTCCCACTGCTCTGCGGATGAAGCGGTTCTGCAGGGTCTGCATCTTGTGGAGGAGATGTGACTTTGCGTGCGCGAAGACCGCACAGGCGTACGTCATGATGGGACGGATCACTGTGGTGAACAGCCGCAGCTTGCACTTGAGTGACAGTTTACTGCGGCTGGACACCAAATTATGGAGTCTGCCTTGCGCGAAGTAGGCCCGCGAGCGGACGCTACTTATGTGCTTGGCAAATGTTAGATGTTCATCTAATATGACTCCCAAGTATTTGGCTTGCTTCTCCCAGGAGATCGGCTTGCCATACATGGTGACCGGGCGGGGGGCAGAGATATAGTGATTCGGCCTCGAGTAGAGGACCGCCTGACTCTTGTCGGGGTTCACTTCAATC
Organism: Polia nebulosa; assembly: GCA_951329385.1. Taxonomy (NCBI): domain Eukaryota; kingdom Metazoa; phylum Arthropoda; class Insecta; order Lepidoptera; family Noctuidae; genus Polia; species Polia nebulosa. Next base: position 11,788,187 of record OX589606.1, read on the forward strand.
CTCCATTTCCTGAACCATTTCCCCAAATTGGTTACCGCGGACTGGAGGTATCGGGCTATTGCGACTGGACTTCTCCCGGTGGAGTAAATAGCCGTGTCGTCAGCAAACAGTGCCAACCCGGTCTTTTTACTCTTTGGGATATCGCTCGTAAATAGTGTGAACAGCAGGGGTGATAGCGGGGAGCCCTGAGGGACTCCTGCCCGGATGGGGCGGGGGGAGGAGAGTTCTCCTTCTATGCGATAGCGGAAAGTGCGATTTGACAAAAAGTCTCGTATTTGTGTACATCAGCCAGGGTAACAAATTATATAGCATCATAGGTAGGAATATAAATGTAATTTATACAGCAGCTAGAATGGTATTTTTGTGCTATTTTAGTCTAGGTTAAGGACGTAGATCAAATGTAGGGACCGATCTATGTCAACACTAGTTAAATGCATGTTATAAGTAAGTAGGATAAGATATTATAACATTGTATAAATTCATTTAGTATTAAAACTTGGTTAGTTGGCAGGAAATACCATGCTATAGTCCACATCTGGAGGCCAGATGTTGGACTTTCTAAAACTAAGCCACCTCCCACAATAACCGCTGGCCAATCAGCGGCCCCACATTATTTTGTAAGTGTGTGTGTCTGGCGTCCGACGGTCAAGCGCGAGCATGACGCGGCAGATCGCAGCGGCGCGCATTGGCCGGTCGGCCCTATCGCGTCCCGGACTACCTGCGCTGTTGTGCGCGGGCATAAAGGAGGGCTGGATAGCCGGCTTCGACTTCCCCCGCCCGGTCACCATGTATGGCAAGCCGATCTCCTGGGAGAAGCAAGCCAAATACTTGGGAGTCATATTAGATGAACATCTAACATTTGCCAAGCACATAAGTAGCGTCCGCTCGCGGGCCTACTTCGCGCAAGGCAGACTCCATAATTTGGTGTCCAGCCGCAGTAAACTGTCACTCAAGTGCAAGCTGCGGCTGTTCACCACAGTGATCCGTCCCATCATGACGTACGCCTGTGCGGTCTTCGCGCACGCAAAGTCACATCTCCTCCACAAGATGCAGACCCTGCAGAACCGCTTCATCCGCAGAGCAGTGGGAGCCCCCTACTTTGTTCGGAATGAGGAGCTGCATGTGGATCTCAGACTCCCCACCGTCCAGCAGTTCATGAAACGCCTCACCAAGCGTTTCTTCGAGAAGGCTGCTAAACATAGAAACCCCCTAATCGTATCGGCCGGCCGATACGTTCCCTCCCAAATTAGTAAAATTCGCCGACCCCGGCACACTTTAATCACACCCGACGACGCTACGACCCTGCTCCAAGAGAGCCGTAGGGAAACTAGCACGTTGAAAAGACGCAGACCACCGTCCTTCCGTCCTCGCCGCCGAGGACCGTCGCGAGACCCCACGCAGAGCCAAGCAACCAGTCCCTTGACAGAGCCAGCCCGCGCCGCTGTGCCGATAGTTTCAAGTCCGCCCGCATGACATATTCACACGACACCGACTCACACCGCGACGCGGCGTGTCCTAAGTTAATATAGGCACGTCGTGAAGCAACCTGACGTACACACACCCCCTGTCGTGCGCGGCATGTCCGAACACAGCAGGGGACTTAAGACACAGAAATCCCCCCAGTCCCTTTGCTCAAGCCAGCACGCACCGCTGAGCTGTAGTTTAAAAATTCGTCCTTAAATAATCACATCATGATTCAGCTGTCCCTAGCGGCCCTCCCCCAGCGACGCCCTGAGCCGAGGTCCGTACCCCAAAGGGGGTGCCCTCAGCGTAGTCGCTTGTAGGTTAAGTATAAGTCCTGGCTGGAGGCTTTAATAATAATTAAAACCACCACGGGCACGTCCGCTTAAGCAGTCGACAACCGCTAGGGTTGAACTGCGAGAAATCAAACACAAAAAAAAAAAAAAAAAAAATGATGTACACAAAGCTACTGAAATTTCTTAATCTACGTTAAATTAACATGCAGCTATATGGGAAATCTACTTTAATCTGTTTCCTAATACATGCACCTTATGTCATACGAAAATTGCCGTGAAGCTTGTCTAGTTTTGCGCGATCGGCGCCATGATTCCTAAACTACATGTGGCAAGATTCGTATGACATACACTCTGTTAACAAATGACAACACATACATAAGCCACCATATAGTTTGATCCTAAGTCTGCCATGAGACCTAATCAACATACAAGATACAGCGTTCCTGACGACTGTCTTACTTATAAATCACCATAGGGCTTAACCATGATTGAAGCCACTATGCGACCTATTTTACATACAGTTTACATGGAGTTTCCTATTTTAAACTACCACTGTATAATCTATACATATAATAAATCTGTAGAAAAGTCATTTTTGTACATTGAAGAAATTGAAACAAAAAATAGCCAGCGTGTGAAAAGATAAGTAACAGAACCCATTTCCATCATTTTTGAAATTTTTGTCTGTTTGTCTGTTTGTCTGTTTGTCTGTTTGTTTGTGCGCACATCACGTAAAATCTACGAATTCAATGCTGACAATGTTTATATACAAAAATTATACGCAACTTGAGGATTAACTTAGTTTTTGTTTCATCGAAATCGGTTCACTCTATCAAAAGATATGATTAATTTAGTGAGTTCAAGAAGTAAAATATTACGTTACGCAATTAAGTATAGTACTTGCAACGACATCTTAAGACTAAAAATAGAACTAATGTTGATAGTTGAAATCTAAATCCGATAGATGGCGTTGTGCAAATGACGTCATTTTCTGAATCGCGGTGTTAAGATTTTCCGCGCGAGGATGACGTCCACCGTGTTTACTAGGCAAATTGGGTTTCGTTAGGTGTCTTAAAAGTTCTTGCGTGTGTCGTAAAAGTTCTTTGGTTGCTTGGTTTATCGATTTTCTAAATTGGTCGAAAAAAAAGTATTTGCTTATCTTATTGGTTTCGTTTGGTCAACTTTGGTCATTGGTTTGAAGTACGAAGTAAAGATTGTATTTGATTTACTTCGTAGTTTGAATCCAATAGTGCCAATCGTTATACAGTAAGTTAGTGTTGCCAATTCGTTGAGTCACGACCACGAACAGACGATACGTTGTCACACTAGACTGTTCGACGCACCGATCTTTTAAGTTTGTAGGCTATTCAGTCATAAGTGTTGTTAGTTTTGTTTATTGCTTTAATTTTCCTTGAAAATGCCTCAAAGAAAAAAAACTAACCTTTCGCTGCGTAGCCGAAATGCGAAAAGGATGAGACTTTGTAGGTCTCAGGAATCGGAAGAAGATCGTGAAGCACGGTTATCTGCTAACCGAGAGCACATCGCTCTTTCACGTGAATCGGAAACGTTCACCGAAAGGGAGTCACGTTTAAGTTCACAAAGAACACGGACCGCGACTTTGCGGTCTCAAGAGAGTATCCAGGAACGCGAAGACCGGCTGTCTGCTGATCGGGAGCGCCACTCTCTCTCACGTGAGTCAGAGACATTCACAGAAAGGGAGTCGCGCTTAAGTTCGCAAAGAACTCGGACCGCGACTTTGCGTTCTCAAGAGAATATCCAGGAACGCGAAGTTCGGCTGTCTGCTGATCGGGAGCGCCAGTCTCTCTCACGCGAGTCAGAGACTTTCACAGAAAGGGAGTCGCGCTTAAGTTCGCAAAGAACTCGGACCGCGACTTTGCGTTCTCAAGAGAATATCCAGGAACGCGAAGTTCGGCTGTCTGCTGATCGGGAGCGCCAGTCTCTCTCACGCGAGTCAGAGACTTTCACAGAAAGGGAGTCGCGCTTAAGTTCGCAAAGAACTCGGACCGCGACTTTGCGTTCTCAAGAGAGTATCGAGGAACGCCAAGCACGTCTGTCATCTGACCGAGAGCGACACGCTCTCTCGCGCGAGTCTGAATCTCTCTCCCAAAGAGAAGAACGATTACAAATAGCTAGACATAACTATGTAGGTGTACAAAGAAACAATGAAAGTTATCTTGCATCTGAAAGGGAAAGAATAGATGAACTAAGACGAGCAGAAACAGCAGAACAACGTCAATCTCGCCTAGAAATAGAACGAGCTCGATACCATATGAATAGAGAAACAAATAGCGGAGCTGATGAGTCCATGGAAAATGACGATGCAAATATTTTATTACCTTGGGACAATAGGGAAAAATCAGGGTTCACATATTCGTCTAGAATTAATTATGCTGGCTTTACTTTCGTGGGTGACATGAGAGAAATTTGTAATTTTTGTCATGCTTTGAAATGGAGGAAAGAGACAGATGGAATGTGCTGCTCAAATGGAAAAATTGTTCTTCCAAATTTCCAAGATCCACCACACTTACTTAAAAGTCTCCTGAATGGCGATCATCCCCAGTCGAACCGTTTTTTGGATAATATTCGTTTATATAACAGTGCTTTCCAAATGACTTCCTTTGGGGCAAAACAAATAACGGAAGGACCGTTCATGCCAACCTTCAAAGTACAAGGTCAAGTTTATCACCTTATTGGATCTTTGCTGCCAGAAAATGAACCCAAATTTCTCCAAATTTATTTTGTATCCGATTACACGCAACAGCTCAATGTTAGAAATCACAATTTTCCCCAGCTCAATGCTGAGCTTTTGGGTCAACTTCAAGAATTGCTGCATCACGTTAACCAGTACGTTCGTGAATTCAAAGCTGCATTGGAGTCAATTCCACAAGGCAGCAATGATTTCAAAATTGTTATAAGTGCCGATAGACGTCCTGTGGGTGAACACCGTGGAAGACACAATGCACCCGTCGCAGATGAAGTTGCAGTTGTTTTAGTCGACCAGGAGTGTGAGAGACGTGATATCGTGTTGCGTACACGCGACGATCGCCTTCAACGCATTTTGGAAACCCACCGAGCTTACGACGCCCTGCAATATCCACTAATTTATTGTCATGGTGAAGATGGGTACAATTTTGGGCTGTACCAAGTGTACCCTACTACGAGAGTCACTAATTATCAAAAAAAAAAATCTGCTCAACAATACTATTCCTACCTTTTACAAATAAGGCAAAACAGTTTCGTATATTTGCAACGATTTCGTGGTTTGTTCAGCCAATTTATTGTGGACATGTACGCAAAAATAGAAACTGAACGTTTAGTGTATATTCGCACTAACCAGCGACGGTTACGCGCTGAAGAATACGTGCACTTGCGGGACGCCATGCAATCAGATAATAACGTCGAAAACTTGGGTCGATTGGTTATTTTGCCATCCAGTTTCACAGGCGGTCCGCGGTATATGCACGAACGAACGCAAGATGCTTTTTGTTACGTCCGTAAATACGGCCGGCCGGACCTTTTTATAACATTTACAACAAATCCAAAGTGGACGGAGATTTGCCAGGCACTTCTCACAGGACAGGCGTCATACGACAGACATGACATTATTGCTAGGATTTTTCATTTAAAACTCAAAGTCTTGATTAATCTACTTACAAAGGAGAAAGTTTTCGGTTCAACTCTTTGTTTTATGTATAGCGTCGAGTGGCAAAAGCGTGGTTTACCCCACGCGCACATTCTTCTGTGGCTGGAAGAAAAAATTCGTCCCGATGCTATAGACAGTGTCATAAGTGCAGAATTTCCGGACTATAATGCAGATCCGATTTTGCATGACATAGTAAAAACACATATGGTTCACGGGCCATGTGGCCTCTTAAACAGGGAATCACCGTGCATGAAAGATGGTCAATGCTCAAAAAAATACCCCAGAGCACTGAAAGAACTAACTATGGCTGGGGAAAATGGGTATCCGCAATACCGGCGAAGATCACCGTCACAAGGTGGTTTCACAGCTACTGTCAGATTCCGTGGACAAGAAATAATTCTAAATAATAGTTGGGTGGTACCGTATTCTCCAGTTTTGTCAAACGCTTTTCAAGCACACATTAATGTTGAAATTTGTAATAGCGTCGAATCTATAAAATATATATGTAAATATGTTAATAAAGGTAGTGATCAAGCCATGATAGCACTAAGAAATAACAACCAATTTGATGAAGTGACAAGGTATCAATCTGGCCGATACATAAGCTCTTCGGAGGCAGTTTGGCGCATTTTGAGTTTCCCTATTCATGAAAGGTATCCGCCAGTCATCCATCTTGACGTGCACCTGGAAGGCGGGCAGCGAGTTTACTTTCAGCCAGAAAATGTGGCAGAAAGAATGAACAACCCAAGACAAACCACCTTGCTCGCATTCTTTCGCCTTTGCGAAAGAGACAATTTCGCTAAGTCTCTGTTGTACAATGAAGTGCCACATTATTATACTTATAACAAGCAGCAAGGTGTTTTTAATCGCAGGAGACGTGGAACTGCTGTAGAAGGCGAGTCCGGCATTTTTAAAGAACACGTGATTGGAAGAGTATACACGGTGCACCCAAATAATGCAGAGTGTTATTATTTACGCCTTCTTCTTCACACAGTGCGAGGACCTACTTCTTTTGCTGAGCTCCGCAAAGTGGACGATATAGAATATCCCACATTTCAAGCTGCTTGCCGCGCACGGCATTTATTAGATGGCGATCAGCATTGGGATGATGCTTTAGCCGAAGCATGCGTCAGTGATAGTCCACATCGTTTGCGCCATTTATTTGCCATTTTGTTGACATTTTGTGGCCTATCGGACGCTGGGCAGTTGTGGCAAAAATATAAAGACGCGTTTGCCGAAGATTTTTTGAGACAGCAAAATATAAATAGTGAAACTTCTGACCAAGTACGTGAAAGCTGCCATAATAGGGCTTTGCTGGCTATACAAGATATAGTTACAAGTATAGGAGGGAACCCCCTCAGTCAATACGGCTTGCCGACACCGACAGTTGGTGGGGAACGAATTAATAGGGAGTATACATCTGAAATAAATTACAACCCCGAAGAGTTAGCAGAAATATTGCGAAATGGCTGTTCAAATTTGACGACAGAACAACGTCAAATCTTTGATAGAGTATGCTGTAGTGTAGAACATTCATTAGGAGAAATGCTGTTTTTAGATGCACCTGGTGGAACAGGTAAAACTTTCCTCACTAAAGTTATCTTGGCTCAAATAAGGAGCCAAAACAAAATTGCCCTTGCCGTCGCTTCCTCAGGAATAGCTGCCACTTTATTACCAGGAGGAAAAACTGCACATACAACATTTAAAATACCAATCGACTTGGACCGCACAGAAAACCCTGTTTGCAACGTGTCTCGCAATAGTGATAAAGCAAGGGTTTTACGCGATTGCGCCCTTATCGTTTGGGACGAGTGTACGATGGCAAATCGTAAAGCTGTGGAAGCTGTAGATAGAACGTTGCGAGATATAAGACAAAATGACCGACCGATGGGAGGCTTAACGGTGCTATTCTGTGGAGACTTCAGGCAGACACTCCCTATAATACCCAGAGGAACGAGGGCCGATGAAATAGGTGCCTGTTTAAAGAGCTCTATTTTATGGCGTAGTGTCATATTAACTAATTTGAGCTTTAATATGCGAGCATATTTGGGAGGTGACGCAAACGCGCAGGTTTTCTCAAATTTACTACTTCAAATTGGTAACGGCACATACCCGACTCAAGAAGGAGGTAAAGTAACTTTAGTCGAAAGCCTGTGTTCTTCTGTTGCCTCACAGCAGGAACTCATTTCCTCTGTATACGGAGATCCATCAGAGATCTCGAACCATGACGCTGCTTGGCTATGCCAACGAGCTATTTTGGCACCTCGCAACGACCAAGCAGCAGCAATAAATTCTCAAATATTGGTACATGTTTCTGGAGAAAGTAGGGAATATTTATCTATTAACACGGTTTTAGAAGAAGGAGATGCCACCCACTATCCAGTAGAGTTTTTAGACTCTCTAAATACACCAGGTCTTCCAGCACACAAAATTTATTTAAAAGTCGGAGTACCAATCATTCTACTCAGAAATTTAAGCCCACCAAAACTATGCAATGGAACTCGGTTGAGAGTAACAAATCTCCAACGAAATGTCATCGAAGCCGAAATCTTAACAGGTTGCGGCTCCGGTGATGTTGTTTTCATTCCCAGGATACCCATTATCCCCAATAATTTTCCGTTTACTTTCAAACGTGTGCAATTTCCTGTAAGCCTCTGTTACGCTATGACTATTAATAAAGCCCAAGGCCAGACGTTATCCGTTGCGGGTGTAGACCTTACTTTTGATTGTTTTTCACACGGCCAACTCTATGTTTCTCTATCACGTGTTAGCAACCCAAACAACCTTTTTGTATATGCTCCGGGTAATTCCACCGCTAACATAGTATATAGAGAAGCATTAACGTAATCAACTATACCAAAGTCAGGACTCTTATCTAAATCATCAAAAAGGTGATATACTCTTATCTAAACGACGTTGTTTTGTTCTCGACAACCACGCGAACGAAGTCGCGGGCACAGCTAGTCCATATTATGTAACTACATAGCCTAATCAGTATGTTACATTCTTCTTACTTCAATTACCACGCGGGACGCTATTTGCGCATGATTTCGCCCTACTTATTAATTCACCGCGTGGCTGAGATTCATAATCATACTTACTAATAATCTAGTCTACTATTTATTGACTATCATCATACAACAATTCATGAGACACACTTTAACGTGGAATCCCAAGATGCCCTAGTCTACACGAATTGTTCTTTGTCTGAGAATAGCCGCCGCGTCCCTCCAGAGGGCGCTGCGGTCGGCGTCCGGGTTCGGTGACGTCATAGGGCGCACGAAGCTTTAGTATGACGTTACCTTACCTTAACGTAGACCACTGGACTTAAAACTACTTTTTACACTTAAATAGCCCTATTTTGTACTATAAACTACACATATTCTGATAGTACAACCCTAGAGCTATCCTACAAAAATGAAAAAACCCTTATAAGTCCATAATTATTTCTAAACATTAACACGTATTTACCATAGTTTAGTGTCACTGTTCACACACATCACACATAGTTCGGGGCATGCTCTGCGTCGTTTACAGTATCTTATATTGTTAGATAGGGTATACCTCAAGGGTGGTCCAATGTCAAGGACATCAGGATCTGATTATGGAATCCTGATAACATTGAGAGAAAACCTCGAAAATTGGGCACAAATATTGTTTCTGTTTACTTTTCATAATTTAATTAGGTATTTGCATTTAGGAATCATCACATCATGAAACTAAGCTGATGATGGAAACCATGGCTTTCCTAAACAATAGAAGTTAGATATAAAAACTGGTTTCAGTGAAATATACCACTTAATTATGCTTTGAAGAAAAGACGTCTTTACAATATTGGTGGTAACCTCAACTGGTCAATATCCTGAGAACTTCATGGAAGGATAGTTACATCATCAGCTCAGTGGCAAGAGGGATGATTAAGGATTAGAAATTAGCCTCAGAGTGTTAAAAGATGATGCGAGTCACAAAAAATTATAAAATAAAAAACTTTTTAATAAAAAAATTAACCGACGAAAAAGAACTAACAAGCAAAAAATAAATAAACCTTTTAAGTCTTGAATATTGAGCTTATTTACCTACATAAAATATCAAATTTTATATAAACTAATTTTGAGTCGGCGCCAATTGATAAAATGATTAATTACTTATTTACAGCCTTCTTCATTTGTAAGTACTTATAAAATTATCGTTGTTTGGCGCCGACTCAAAATTAGTTCATATAAAATTTGATATTTTGTGTAGGTAAACAAGCTCAATACTCAAGACTTAAAAGGTTTATTTATTTTTTGCTTTTTAGTTCTTTTTCGTCGGGTAATTTTTTTGTTAAAAAGTTTTTTTTTTAAATTTTTAAACGTGTTTCGGAAACACAGATGTACTTGGATATATGTATAGTCAAAACTATACTTATTTTTTCTGCAGTTTCAAACGAAATAGGGGATTTTTTTAGACAACCAGCAATTTTTGAGTTTTTGCGAATTACAGCGTTATAATAACACGATATTCTTTCGAATGCCTTTCACTATCTGCTTTATTACTACACCCTTACTATAGCTACGTATATCATAGCTCACAGTATGACAAACATCAAAGAGCGAGGTTCGTGATTGAATTTGCGATCAGCGTCCCGCTCCCAAGGTTAAGAAAGTACTCTCTATTTACTATGTATGCAAATAGATTTCCTTTTGATATATCGTGTTTCCGAGTTCGATATTCTTCGGTGAATACTGTTTTCTACGGGTATGTTTGTTGATTGATTCTTTTGTATTGTGTAAGGTTGGTAAAAATGTTTTCCCGGACGTGTGGTGATAAATATAAGCCAGTTATTAGGTTGGTTGGTAAAGGTGTTGACTGCCTTGTGTGCAGGGTTACATTAAATTAGCTAGTTAAACTACACGTATGTGAACAATTTTGATTAACTACACTACCAGTGGCCGTATGCGAGGATCGCCCAGAGGACACGGTGGAGCATACGGTGGAGGTTTGCCCCGCTTGGGTAGAGCACCGCCGTGTCCTCGTGGATGCGATAGGCGGCAGCGACCTCTCGCGCCGTGCCCTGGTTCAGGCCATGGTACGGAGCGAGAGGGAATGGGGGGCCGTCTCCTCCTTCTGCGAAGCAGTAATGCTCGCGAAGAGGGAGGCGGCACATGTTAGGGAGACTCAACAGCGGCAGAGTCGCCCTAGCGCCCTCAGCCGCAGCCGCCGCAGGAGACGCCAGGGGCTGCGAGACGATCTCCGGCCACCGTAGACCCGGGCCTGCGTACGGCGAGTAGTGGGTAACTCGCCGTACGATCAGCACCAGGCCCGAGAGTCGACGGCGCGTAGTGTTCCACGCGCGCCTCAAAGAGTTGTCAGCAAAGGACGGGGCCTGCCACGGCCAATGCCTGCCCGGGGGTTCAGGATAAATTCGAAAGAGTTACCTCGCCCCTGGGCACGTAGGGCAGGGAGGAACAGGGGTGGGTTTTAGTCAGTAAGAGTCCGACACGCCCTTACGCTCCACCCTAGAGCGGAAGAAGTCATAAGATGATTTCCCACCCCCCCAAAAAAAAAAAAAAAACCAGTGGCCGTTGTCCCCTAGTCAGTTTTTTGTTTTATCGTCATTAATTTAATATTGAAGTCCGGAACATTGACTGCAAGCCAAGCTTGGGTAGTATGCCAAAACCATGGTATGTTATCAAAACGGGTATCTATAAGAGAATTTACTAGGCCGTCTTGATACACATTGGCTGAAGTTTTCACCCCATTTTCACAAAAACCTTCGTAATCTCGTAAGCCCCCACCAAACCATTACTGATGCTGCATGATGACCACGTTGATCTCCGCCGACCAGTCGATAGGCTTCTTTGGAGCTACGAGCATACACCTGATCATTATGCTTGTTGCAATGTTCCTCGATTGTGAAAGTTTTCTCATTGGTAAAAAGAATATCCCTGTATTTTCCATCAGCGTAACGAACAAGCAAACGTTTTGATCTCTCTAGTCTCTTCGATTTAAGTGACTCGTTTAGGGTGTGTCCCGTATATCGCCGGTAAGCACCAAGTTTCAGGACTTCAATGATAATATGCGACAGCGTTCTTGCGGGTGGGGTATCTTCATTTCACGAGATAAGATTTTTTGTTTCCTCAAGGGATTTCGATGAACTCTGGCCCTGACAGTATTCACTGCGTATTGAGTCCTCAAAATAAGCGACCGGCCTGATCTTTTATGATCATCACCAGAAGAAGTGTTGGTGTATCTGTCTATGGTACAATAAACAAACATACGGCTGATATCAATGTGCAGGAGCGTTTTATAAATGGTTTCAGGTTCATTTCCACTTTATGCAGAGCAATCACAGTACTTCTGTGTTCTTTAATACCCCAATCCATTTAAATTTATTAAGAAACTAGCTGCGCCCTGTGGTTTCAACCGCGTAGACCAGGATAAAAAACCTTTGTGTTAATCCAGAGCATAAGCAATCTACACGCCAAATTTCATCCAAATCGGTCTAGCCGTTTGAGCGTGAATAAGCAACAAACATGCAACTTTCACCTTTATAATAGTGTGATTGCGGGAAAAAATTAAACAGAAATACGTTAAAACTATACAGAACTTCAGTGAATTAGCTTCGTTCCTACTCAAAGTATTCCTTTTCGATATCCCATATCTCTAGGGCATGAAACCATGTGAAAGAATCAACTGGCATATGATTTAAATATTTTTTAGTTTTTATTTGTTATAAAAATAATTCGACTAAGTCACGATTATGTATGAAAAACGCCCTTACGTGAAATAATATAATCACGTCGTATTTTTTTAGTTTTAAATGAGTGATGGTTTGAATGAAAATGATTTACTCGCAAAATAAATATTCGTCATACAGGTAACATTTTTTAAGTAATTGAATTATGATTGATATGATATGATAAATTCGAAACTATGTATTTTTGGAACAATTGTTCTAGGACTTATTGTATTATTTTTACTTATAGCATGATAACCTTAGAGCCAGAGGACATCAAAAGGAACACGTAGTGTAGGTAGTTGAAAAAAAACCTGAAAAAATATATGATTTGTTTGGAACCTTTTGCGAGCGAGTCCGACTCGCACTTGGCCGGTTTTTTCTGAAAATAGCAACAGCTTCGGTTATTAAATAAAGCAGCAATTAAAATTTCTAATAATGGTATAAAGGGTAGTGGGGGTGTGGTCGTATGCAGCCTTTTTCTGTTACTTGACAGTTTACCCTTTTTTCCACCAAATTTAAAAGGTTTGTAACTTACTTAATTATGTGAAAAATACTTAAGTTACTTACTTTTAGGTACAAATAATAAATAAATGAGTCAACTAACCTTAAACATCGGCTCGTTCAGCTGTTATTTTAAACTAGTTCCATTTATCAAAATCAATTTGATAGTAAACGAGAATTCCGCTAGCCACATACATGTAAGACCGTTCTATAACTTTATTTCTCTCAAAAGTCCAACAGCTATACAACATTACAACCGTAGTTTTCATGCAACTTTTACTTTTGATCCTTTTAAATAAAGTTCATAATGCTGTGATATTTTTCCAGCTTTAAACATAGTTTGTTACTCGGACAAAGTTGTAAGTCAGGCGAGGGTTATGAATGGCAAACTTTGGTACGTTTGAACCCAATGAATCGTTCACTCAATACCTGGTATTTTCTAAAGGAGTTTGTGAAATAGGAAGAAAAGAAAGTTTTCTAAACGACGAACGTTGACAACTTTTGCGTTGCCTGATTACCTACCTTTTGCGTTGTCTGACTACCTACCTTTTGCGTTGCCTGACTACCTACTGAAAAAAATTCGGAGGTAACTACGTTTATAGATACCTATATCTGCATAAATATTAAGCTTGGAAGTCAAGATGTTTACTATGCAGTGATTTAATTTGTATGAAAGTTCCCATGATTATGGTGCTAAGGGAAAGGGTTCATTAAGAAAAGCACAGAAAGGCAAGACTAGGTATTTATTTCCAATAGGCTTGCCATTAATCGAAAATCTATTTGCCTGTTCGCAATACTAGGTCTTCATCGAGAAGAACGAGGCAAGAAACTCCACGGTAGCTCTCCTATACTATTATATCGTGTTTACAAGTTTCTGATTTTATAATTCAATATCTGTCTTGATTTAAAAATAACTTTATCACACTGTTTTACAATCGTACAGAACACATCCACATATTGTCAAAGTGATAACCAACTGGGTTCGTAGCTCAAGGCTAACTGCCTGCCTTTTGCTTATGCCTCCTAAAAGTCACGTCAACACCCCACAAAGCACTCACAATGAAAAATAAGAATATAACAAACAAAATATTTAAACTCATTTAGAAAATTCACAATAAAATCATCATGTTTTATGGTAAATTCAACAATAATTAATATTTTATTTTGATACAAACTTCCTAATAATCTAGAAGTTTTAGTAAAATTCGTAACTTATTTTTATTAAATGTAACAACATTCCTTAAAAAATACGCAATATTTATTTATATTTAAAACATATATTTTCAACAAGCTGACACTACCTTTTGCGTTACTTAACTACCTACATTTTGCGTTGCCTGACTACCTACATTTGCTGGTTCACATACAGGGTGTAACGAAAATATGTGGTCATATTTTACATACCATTTCTGCCCATGGAAATAAACAACTTTCATCAAGGAAGTCATAGTAAATTCCAAAAAAAATATTTTTAATAGAAATAACTTAAAATATATATAAACAAACTGATAATAATACCTAACATGTATAAATGCGTATGAAATAACTATTGGGCATTAAAAAATTCATCCACATCGCTGTCAATGGAAAAAGTGCCCAGAACGCTAGCAGCATTGCCACGTTGAATAGCAATGTTGATTCGTTGGCCAAAGAAAAAAAAATTGAATACAAAACACCGAAAAAAATTTTTATCAGGTGATCAACACTTGTTCATTTCCATGGGCAGAAGTATTTAAATCACGACCACCCATTTCTGTTAGACCGTTACATCCTGTATAACAAAGAACTCAGGAGTTTAAAACTATATTCTTTCTTTTGGGGTTCTCTGCAGTCGGGTAAGACAAATTTATCGAATTCATTTAATTTATTTTTATTTACCACCATGACGCTTGACAGACATTGCGGTTTGTTGTTATGCCGCGTTTCCACCTGCAATAAAATGCATGCAAATTGCATTACATTGCATGCTATCAAGGTATAATGTAATCAGGCGTTCATTCGTACCCCGCAATGTAGTTCAACTAAAAACGCGACCTTAGAATCACAAAAATAATAAAATTTTCATCACCATCGGCACAGCCTTTTTCCAACTTTGTTGGGTTCAACAACCAGCTACAGCTGAATACAAAGATTTCACATAGAGTGACTGCCAGGCAGGCGCTAGCTATCCTTTAAAAGAAATACTTTAATAAAAAGTCGTTTAATTTAAATACGACTACACTTATGTAATGGCAGCCGCCATTTTGTTTATTGCATTTAGCTTATGTCACTCCCACCTAATGACACCTTATTTGTTAAAATTCATCCAGCTATTCAGGCTACAGAGCATGCCAAAGAAATAGGCAAGTACGCATAATGTCATGACACCCGCAATATCAATCAACTTGCATGCAATTTCAAGCAGGTGGAAACGCGGTCTGAAAATACACAAATTCCAGCATTTTCTCAACCATTTTGGGGTCGGCTTTCAGTCTAACTGGATACAGCAGAATACCAGGAATTTACATAGAGCGACTGACAAAATTAACAGAACTTGCAACCCAAAACCTTAATAATCCGACAGTCAATAAGGATCATCTATTAAAGTACTCACCTACATAAATCCTGAATCCGGCCTTCATTTCGTGTAAAATGTTTTAGCTGGCAACATTGTAAGCCGACATCTCTGCCGATCCTCTATAATCTAGGAGGATTAATAATCTGTCGGTCCCGAGTTGAAGTCGGGACTACGGATAAAACAAATCTTTGAATTGATGTCTTTCTAAATTCGCTATTTATCGGCGGGGCGAGCAGACGGGCGACAATTAGTCAAGCCCTTTCTTCACCTCCAAGTTGTTTTTGTTTTCGTTTTATTTTATTTTAGTTTCACTCGACTACGAGGAAAGAGTTATGTTTCTCGATTTCATATATCTTACAAAAAAAAAATAGGAAATTGAAAAAATCCGTCTGCTTTTCTTGGTTCAGATGTTTTAACTAAAACGGGTTCTGCAAATAAACACTGAAGCACTTTTTCAGTAGAATATTTTACATACTTGTACAACTTTTCAGCTATCTAACGAAATGCAAGTAGGTATATACCTAACTTAAAGTGAAAATGTCATTAATGTTGGTTTTCACTAATACCAAACGACCACTTAGATGTCTCTTAGCGTAATCGTAAATGAAAAGTAATATAAAATACTTATAAAAATGGCATTATTTTAAATATTTGCGTTAATTTTTTATATAGCAGAAAAAGTAAAATTTGGTTAGCGCAAAATTAATATTTGAGCAGCAGATAAAGCGACCCCGGTGGGCTCCGTCGGCCTATCTTACTAGTGACTATCGTCAACACGTTGCCGGCCGATCAATCAACATTGTATAGAATACCTAGCTTGCTTATGCATATGCTTATCATTTTACTATAGTATAAAGAGACTATAATATTACACAAAAAAAAAAAAAAAAAATGAAAATTCATTGGGTTAAGCTCGCCTTTGTACATGCATTGTGTAACCACTAAATACTATGTGAAATTTTTGGTGTACAATAAGGAATTAAGATTAAGATTCATACTCAAATCAAAATTTGATAAACCTAAATCATGATTTGTTGTTCTGCTACTATTATTGCTGCACATATATATAATTTTCTATGACTTTAATTTAAAGGCTGCCCTAAAACAAATATATAATGTACATGTGCCATTGACTTTTTAATCATTGCTGCCGACCACTACAGAAGCAGCTCATCTCTCTTTGGTTGCTGACAAAATACAACTTGGAGTTAACCAAAACTTCAATTTCAGCTAACCCGTTTGATTATAACTTTTGTTGTTTATATGAGTATTAACTAAAAACGTCTGCATAGTATCTCATTTGTCGCCCTTGAAATAGAACGCTCGTCTGCTACTGCCAAACAGAATCTACCCAATATTACTTTGAAAAAGCAAAGGATGATTAAAACAAAATAAGGCAACAAAATGAGAAAAGGAGATTTAATCTTCACACTCAGATGTGTTATAAGATTTTCTTTGATTCGGAAGTTATTATCTTTTGATTTGGTTGGTATTTTTGTTGGTGTCTCAAACCTGAAACGTGTGTGATCAAGCAATAATAAAATGGAGACAGCTAAAGAATGGAATTCCCAGCCGGAGTCTGTATTACCTGATATCTACAATCTGGGAGTCTTTAAGTCGAGAGTGAATAGGTTACTTCTAGGCAAGCGTGCTCCATCTTCGAGCACATCATCGCTTACCATCAGGTGAGATTGTGGTCAAACGCGTGCCTATCAATGATAAAAAAGGCCCACCTAGTTCGAGAGTCAGAGACTCCTTTTATTAATGTTGTTGTATTATGACAAAAAAAAGCTCACCTAGTTCGGGAGTTAGAGACTCCTTTTATTAACGTTGTTGTATTAAGACAAAAAAAAGGCCCACCTAGTTCGGGAGTCAGAGACTTCTTTTATTGATGCTGTTGTATTAAAACTAAAAAAGGCCCACCTAGTTCAGGACTCAGAGACTCCTTTTATTGATGTTGTTGTATTAAGACAAATAAAAGGCCCACCTAGTTTAGGACTCAGAGACTCCTTTTATTGATGTTGTTGTATTAAGACAATAAAAAATACTCTACTACCCTAAGGTAGAATGTCACGTGCACATCATTACACGACGAGGTTGGTCCATGTAACATATTCAACTTATGTGATAAATACCAATCAACCAATCCATGTGTACCGAAGTACACATGGATTGGTTATTACGCTTCGGCGGGATTTTAGTCAAATTCCTAAACAGGCCATGGATTGGAATCCTCAAGGGAAAAGGAAGCATGGCCGTGGATTTGACGGGATCAAACCTGGCGACGCGCCGTGTTCGAAGAAGCGACGAGCATCGGAATGACGGGGTGGAGGTGAAGCGTGAAGTTAAAGACCGGTCCCGATGGAGGACTACTGTGGACGCCCTCTGCCCCAGCTAGGGGACATGATCTTGAGTAAGTCAAGATGTAAGTACCTATATGTTAGCGATAAACTTTTTGTCGGTTGTGAAGTGCGCTGCCTAACGCACGGTACCCCAAGCTACACTCGTATGCCTAGGGGTAGCGGATAAATTATTAACATGAGTTATCGTATCCCTTTTTTTTTGGGCACTCAGGCAGGAAAGGAACAGGTGGGTGTTAGTCAGTAAGAGTCTGAGTCTGAGTCAGAGCGGGAGATGTCATTGGATGATTTCCCAACCCACAAAAAAAAAACGCAACACTCGTGCTCCTACACCATTAAGGTGTATATAGCCGTCAAGTGGCACCCTCATTGAATAAAAATCGTAACTTAAAGAATCCTATGTAGCGTTTGTTACAAAGAGGATGAGGTATTTTTACGTTGTTAAAACAGGACTCAAAATGTTTCGTATACAAAGTAGTAAGCAAAGGTACCAAAAACCAGCCAGCCAGTGTCAAAAACGGCCGTTTTTGACACTTTTGCTTTCTACTTTGAATTTTATTATATTTGTAACAAACGCAACATATGATTTTATAATCTTTATTTTCTATCTTATGACAAGATTTTTTATTCAATAAGGGCGCCACTAAAGTGGAGGTAGGCCCTTAAGGTTGAACTGTACTAAATTATTCAGAAATCTATTCACAGTTACTAAATCCAAAAGGGAAGAAAACTATACCTACTCAATAAAATAGAGCATTTTACCTGGCCGTCTGCGGATACAAAACAGCTGATCCAACCACATTGAAATGAGTAAAGCTATCAAAAGAACCGCCTATGGCCGCATCAACATGAATCTAAAATGTTTTCACTTTATCAAATTGAAAACTTAACTCGACAATCGAAATTCAACCCTATCTTTTGGCAAAACAAAGTTAATTTTAGTGTTGGCAAATACGGTCTTTATTACACTGTCGGACACGAAAAGGCGCGCAATTGAAAATGCCGGGATTGCAATTTGCAAACGGCGAACAGGGCCAGTGTAACGGTGGTCGGCCCAATTCTCTCCGTTTCCGATAGTCAATTTGGCTAATACACTGGCGAGCAACAAATCGACTCGTCTTCATAGGATTTGTTGGCACGGTGGGCCGGGTGACAAATTGGAGATTTTGTGGATAATAGGGAGGTAAAGTCGCTGTTTTATGACGTAAACATAGCATGATGTACTTCTCAAATGACTATCTTTAATAAATAAACATTGAATTATTTATTGTACAGGCTGATGTTGACTAGGAAAACTTCAGTTTAGAAGGCTATATTTATTGGTATCCATGGCAATATAAAAAAGGAGGATTAATTTGCAGTTGTGAATTTTGGAGCTTTTAAGAGTGTACTGAATATGATTAATGTAGTTTTTCGCATAACTTTCTTCAAACCTTGTAAAAAATCATCATTTTATCAAAACAAATGACATCCACCGCTGGAAATAAGCCTCCCCCAAGCGTCGTGCATCGACCGGCTGTGTACGTCTCGCATTCATCAGATTTCCCCAAACTTTGCCAGGTCATCGGTCCACCTTGAAGAAGGCCTTACACCTCTGAGTCCAGAGACGTGGTAAAATTATAAGTATTTATACCCGAAGGGTCCAAACGGAGCTCTATTGTTGTCACTCACGTGTCCGTCTGTCTGTCCGCCCGTCGTCTGTCACAAAATTTTATTACGAAAAAATTTTTAACTTCCCATTGACCTATTTACTTGAAATTTGGTGATAATGTTTATTATTACGTATACGTGTAGTTTACTAACAAATACTAATATTTAGTGTGCGAAATCCGACACGCACTTAGCTAGTTTTTTTTTATTCGAGACTATAACTTGTAGATATTGCTTAAGGCTAAGTAAATAGTATGTGTCTATTTACTTAGCCTTCTGTTCGGTTATTTTTATCTAATTTATTTTCCTATAGTTTCCATAAGTTTAAAGTATTTAAATCAAAGGTACTCCATTATTCAAACCTAAATCGCACCAAATACTGAAGAGAGTAAATCAAACATAATTCGTGTTGTCATATAAATTAATGGTGGTCGTATTATTCGATAGCGTCCCAGGTAATCCCGGTGGGTAGTCGGTCGCCATATTGGTAATAACTGCTCGCGCCTGGGGCTTCAGATGTGTATGGCCTAAAGTGTAAGGAATTGCGGGGTTTTGACCGGGAACTTTAGTTTTTTAAATCTACTTTTTCTCTATTATGGTTTTATCTCAATAATCAAGGAAACGAACCCCACCAACCTGATTGAAGTCTTTTTTTATTTGTTTTATAATTTATTGGCTGGAGTTTGACCACTAACTCACCTGATGGGGGCACTCAGGGGTCAGTGCTCTCGGCAACCAGGTTAATGTAATCTTGATATCTTCTCAGTTTTCCCGAATTTAATATTTTTTATTTTCCCTTGTACTTTAGTTCGTTTCACAGCACTTGCACCGCAGCCTCCAATCTTATAGTGCAATTAGGTAGCGTCTTCGCTGAACTGGTCTATGAAAGAGAATCAGCGACAGTTAGATGTCCTACACTTTATCTTATACTAGCGACCCGCCCCAGCTTCGCTCGGGTACAAACTATCTATTAAAAAAAAACCGCATCAAAATCCGTTGCGTAGTTTTAAAATTTTAAGCATACATAGGGATATAGGGACAGAGAAAGCGACTTTGTTTTATACTATGTAGTGACTAATGCTCACAGTAAAAACATTATCGTGGAGCAATTAAAATTGAATGAACTATCATCCGGAGTTTTTGGTCTTACCTCTTTTGATATCTACTTTGATTTCAACTCATTTGATTTGATTATAATGATGAATCACTTTGAACTAGCTACCGTAAGTACGCTGGCGATTAAGGATTTGTCACACTGGATGCGTTCTGCGGCCTGCGGTCAGGTCAAAGCGAACGCAGCCCACATCATGTATGATCAACATTGCCGGTATCAATATATTTTGTAAAGAATGCGATCTGACCGTGCGAGCACAACCAAAGAACGTATGTTGGCCCGACGGGGCGGTGGGGAGGGAAGGGCGGGTACGGACCGGCTGGCTGCGTGCACGCGGGCTGTGGGCTGCGGGCGGCGGGCGACGGCCAGTTTGTTGAAGGTCGTCAGCGGAGTGCACACAAGTTCATAAAAAAAATAACCAACAACCCAATAATAAAAGAACTGATCACCAGCACCACTGATACACGCACTCAAATAACTGAAATAAGATGGCCGCTCCGCTCCGCCCGGACCGCTGACCGGTTGCCCTGCCCGGATCGCTGACCAATTGCTCTGCCCTGACCGCAGACCGATTGTCCCGACCGACAGCGTTGTTCATACATGATGTGGGCTGCGTTCACTTTGATCTGACCGCAGGCCGCAGAACGCACGAATTAATTTTAAATTTAATTGCTATCTTATAATGTCATACGATAAGTGTAGTATTAGTACTTTCCCATTAGAAAACTTCATTATGAAACCCTCATTTCACTCTATCAAAAAAAGGGGTGGCATTTCGATAAACCCTTTCTTAGTGGATACTTACTCTTCACAAAGATCACGCACTTCAAATTTTATGTCCCCAGCACCAGTGGTTTAGGTTGTGCGTGGATACGAGTATATCAGACAGTCAATCAGTCAGTCAGGACTTTAAATTCTAAATATACAGATACAGATAATATGTTGTTACGTCGACCGTATTACACCAGAACGTTCGAGAATGTGGTCGAAGTTTCCAGAAGTTTCCACTACGTTCGAGAACATTCCTTGTGGTACTGTGTAGAAGTTCATAGATGTTTCTAGAATATTCCATTCTAGGATAGTTTGACAATGTTCTGGAAACTTCTATGACTGTATAAATAGGCCGGGCGGGCGGCAAGTGAGTCAGTCTATTTTCGACAACGGTTGCGAACGTAAGCGATTACAAAGTGATTACGAAGAGAATAGTGATTATTAGCGAATTTGTGTCTGTATAGTAAATTTTTCAAATTAATAAAGGATATTTGGTTAATTAATCGGTGTAAAATAATTTATCCCATACCAAGCTCGTAACAAATTGGTGTCAGAAGTGAGGAATAAATTATGCTTATTTTACCAGAGGACGACCTTCACTCAACACTTGGTACAGAGTTCAAGGTGATGAAGGAGCAGGTTCACCAGCATGAGAATCGTATCTCAGAAGCTGAAGTTTAGATTGCTGGGGTGAAGAAGGCTTTTAGTGAACTTAGGGCTGGAGACGGGGTTGTGGCTTCAGTGGTTGCTGCGCCTTCGGCATGTGGATTTAAGGTGCCGCCATTTGACGGAACATATTCATGGTCAGCCACATTAAATTTGAGGCCGCTATTATATAGCAAGCTATGACCGCATGTTATTAGTTAGCAAGCTATGACCGCGCTCACCTTAGGCCTCCAAGACCAGGCCCTAACCATATTTGAGGCTCTTGGCAATCACGCGTCAAAGGCTGATAAAATTTCAACCACGTTTGTAGACCATCCCGAATACAAAAAAGTTTTTGTCCTGGTAGTACATTCCCAGCTCTGGCAAGACCTCATGGTGACATGGAGACAGCGATTGTCGCAACCCAGCGCTGGGCACGCCACCATTGCGGCGGTAGTGCCCCTCTTTGAGGAGTGGCTGGAGAGGCCCCACGGTGCCCTCACCTTCCGCATGAAGCAGGTCCTCACCGGACACGGTTGTTTCGGGAGGTTCCTATGTCGGATAGGACGGGAGGAGACGCCCGGGTGTTTCCATTGCGCGGATCGTCCCGAGGACACGGTGGAGCATACGGTGAAGGTTTGCCCCGCTTGGGTGGAGCCCCGCCATGTCCTCGTGGAAGCGATAGGCAGCAGTGACCTCTCGCGCCCTGCCCTGGTTCAGGCCATAGTACGGAGCAAGAGGGAATGGGAAGTCGTCTCCTCCTTCTGCGAAGCAGTAATGCTCGCGAAGGCGGAGGCGGGACGCGTGAGGGAGACTCAACAACGGAGACGCCCTCACGCTCTCAGCAGCAGCCGCCTCAGGAGACGCCACCGTAGACCCGGGTCTGCGGACGGCGAGTAATGGGTAGCTCGGCGTCCGATCAGCACCAGGCCCGAGAGTTGACGGCACGTAGTGTTCCACGCGCGACTCAAAGAGTTGTCAGCAATTAGGACGGGGCCCGTCATGGCCGATGCCTGCCCGGGGGTTGAGGATAAATTCGAAACAGAGTTACCTCGCCCTCGGGCACTAAGGGCAGGAAGGAACAGGGGTGGGTTTTAGTCAGTAAGTGTCTGACACGCCCTCCCGCTCCACCCAGAGTTGAATGATTTCCCACCCCATAAAAAAAAAAAAAAAAGAGGGCGCCGCCGAGGTTGGCCTAGGAAGAGGTGGCAAGACGACCACGCCGAACAAGCCCTTGCAGTAGGAGTCTATCCTACCGCAAGGGCTTGTTGGACGTAGCTCGTGAAAATAATACCTGGAAGGATGTGGAATAGACCTTTGCCCAGCAATGGGACAGTATGGGCTAAATAAAAAAATAAAAAAGTTTATTCCCGGAGATAATTTTCGACTCTCACGGGAGCGGACGCGCTGCAGAAGCTAGTTAATGAAAACTTAATTATTCAATTTCATCTATCCGTATTTTTGTTTTAAAATCTCTTTGTTTTCGCGTACATCAGTTAATTAATTAAGTAACTAATTAAGTACAGTACAAAAGCGTATTTTGCGGAATTAATTACTGGCTGACTCGAATCATTTATTTTAATTTAATTAAAACTTGCGCCTTGTACCGGCTCGGCCATTTGTTTCGGGAGAGTGCTCCTGTGATGCACATATTTGAGCTCATTTGTATGTGTTTTTAAATGCATACTTAACTTATTACAAATGTGAAAGTTACTCTATGTGTTTGTCACCTCATCACATCTTAATGGCTGGACGGATTTTGATGGAAATTTGCACACAGGTAGGTACACCATCAGACGTATTCGCTTACTCAGTGTGACGTAAATTTGATAGGCACTATGCAGTACCTACATTGCTGCTTTCACGTATAAAGGATGATTCACGTTACACCGTATCGCTACCGGGCCAAAGATTGTTGCATATATTTTGTATGAATTGATTCATGTTAAACCGTGCCCCGGCCATGCCCCGGCCTGGGCACGGCGTCGAAATGTTGGTGGCAATTGTTTCCCGGCCGGGGCACGACCTGGTGGCGACACGGTGTAACATGATTGTGTGCACCGGGCCTGGACGTGACCCAGCCGTGCACCAGCCGGGAAACAATTGCCGGTCAATAAATTGCACGGTCACATATCTATAGTATACTTTTTGTATGAAATGATCCATGCTTGGCCGTGCCCCGGATGTGCCCCAGCCGGGGCACGGCCCGGTGGCGACACGGTGACAGTCCGGTCTAGCATGAATGACTAGCCCGGTGGACGTGCCCCGCCCGGGGCACGGCCCGGCGGCAACACGGTGTAACGTGAATCATCCTTGAATAAACAAAAATTACTACAGTATAGTGCTTATTATAACCGATGTCCACCGAGCAAAGCAGCAATGTACTGCATAGTGCCTATCACATTAATGTCAACTGAGTTAGCGAATACACCTACAGGTCATAGGACATGGTATACTTTTTATTCCGGTAGTATGTCTGTTCCCTCGGGATAATTCTATACTCTCAATCGGACTAATGGCCGATTTCACCTTAGGAACTACTGAATTGAATTGAAAAATTATTGTTGTGCTGAATAGTCCATTTATCGAGGAAGGCTATAGGCTATATAACATCACGCTGCAACCAACAGGAGCGAAGCATCAATGAAAAATGTGGCAAAAACGGGAAAAAAAGTCCTTTGGAGAACTTCAGTTGCGTGTGCTGCGTAAACGGTTGACGGAATTGTTTTCCTTTTTCTAAAAAAAGTCCGCGACAGCATATGTCTATCTTTTTCAGGATATCTCACTCTAATCTTTTTTATGGAGGGTCCATAATTGTGTCTTAGCTTTAAGCCATTATTGTAACACCTTTAATGACATTATGGTATGCAAATAAAGATATGAATATGAATATGGTTTTTTTTTGCGCTAAGCTTTTTCAGTAAAACTTAGTTTATGGAGCGAATGGTGAAATCGGCCCTAAGCCGTTAGCAGAAACTATGATAAAAGTATAGCAAAGCATAATCAGCCTTCTAATGTTCCCACTGCTGGGAAACAGGCCTCCTCTCTAGGAGAGAGAACGGGCCGTAATCCACCACGTACGCCCCGTGTGGGTTGGTGAATGTCACTTCTAATTTTTGGGTTTTGGTTTGGTTCCTCGCGATGTTTTCCGTCACCGTTTTACGTAAAAAAAAGTTATTACAGAAAGGCCAATATTCAGCAAGACTGCGACAAGCCAAATGAACAAGAGTGACCCCAAAACAATCCAATCAAGGCAACTTAATATTCTGCTAATAAATGTGGGCCACATTTCGGCGCCATGTTTGTCATGTAATTATGTGGGCTAGGGGACCCTTATAAATGAGTTATGGCGGTAACGTTATAACTATGAATAAAGGACAGCTTACACAGATACCCGACGCGACGAGGCTCGCATCTTGTTTAGAGAGAGTATTTAAGGCCCTACTCACGGTCCAGTGGCGCCCTCATTGAATAAAAAATCGTAGCATAGCACAGAAAATAAATATTAAAAAATCCAACTTCACGTTTGTTACAAAGAGGATAAAGAATTTTTACGTTGTTAAAACAGGTCTCAAAATGTTTCGACTGACAAATGCTTGCACTGTCTGGACAGGTCCACTCGAATTCGTGTGTTGCTTTCTTCATAAAGCTCATCCCAGACATAAACGTACATGGTTCTCATAGGATCTAACCAGTCCACATTGTATGGATTTGAACACTAAAAGAGACTTTGACCTCTGAGTTTGTTTCGGTGTTTCTTCTCAGGGTAGTCAGCTAGGAAACACCGGCCTCATCTAGCTTAAACTGACAAAAAGACATTGACGTGTAAAAGTGTTCCTTGTAACCTATTTACTGAATAAACATCATTTATCATTTATCATTTATCATTAATAATATTCATCAAAATTTTCCCAACCACTTCTCGATGCAAACTATTCCTGAAATCCCACTTGAATCCCGGGCATTTTCTTGACAGCACTACGGTCTTCGCATTTAATATTTATTGGTGCTAGCTGCCATGCCCGGGGCGGAATTAACTTCTTTCACTACCCTACGATTAGTATGAATGTTTTTTTGCATGTAAATAGGATTTTGCTTGCTTGATTGAAAAGGTGTTTTTTTTTATAGTCCGTCGTCTGTCACAAAATTTTGTACCGAAGAATTTTTGAACTTCCCATTGACCTAAGAACTTGAAAGGTGAGAATGTTTATTATTACGTATTTTACTAACAAATACCAATATTTGGTACAGAATCCTTAAATGTGCGAAATCTGACACACACTTGGTCGGTTTTTTTATCTCGGTATCAACAAGGATGAAATAGGCGCGTTGTTTGAGCGACTTTCAAAAGTACTTATTTTAAATGCACTTACAACTTAGTTATTTTTTAATTTAAAGCTAAGCTAATTTAAATGCCTAGGGGTAGCTGATAAATTCGTAACAGAGTTACCGCTCTCCTGGGCGCTCAGGCAAGGAAGGAACAGGGGTGGGTTTTAGTCAGTAAGAGTCTGACACGACGAGCGGGAGATGTCACTGGATGATTTCCCACCACCAAAAAAAAAGAAAGAGTGCAGAAATAATTAAATTGTTTTGTGTCTGCTAATTGGGCGGGCGACGGGATATAGACTGCTTGTATATATAATTTTAAATGGTATTCATGACTTGACAACAAGTGGTTTCTGATTTATTTTGTCGTTCATACAAAATTAAGACTTACCTATTACAACTGACGAAGGTTGTTAATATTTTAAATATTTTTTCGTATAATTTTGACACGCGCTGAATAACTGCGTTGGCACTTCCACTAGTTTTTTCTATCCCTTGCATACTACCCAACTGTATGTAAAAGGAAATGTTTTTCACGTTTATCTTTTACGTATGTAATCTTCTTTATTACCTTATATCTCCCAAACCGCTCTGGATGTCGTTAAGGTGTGTCCAAGCATTGAGCGTCAAGCGTGCGCGGCTACCGCTCGCGGCGTGCCGCGCTGTGTTTGGACAACAGCCGCGCGCGAACGTTGCGATCTAGCTGCCGCGCGCAAACATTGCTCAGTATCGTTCGTGGGTAATCGTGTGTGGACGTGTTTGCGTTTCTCAAAAATGGACAATGAAACATCAATTAGACTGATTGAAATATGTGGCTCATTTAAAGATTTCCAAATAAGCAGAGCTAAAACACTGATAACCGCCTTCATTGTAGTTTAGGTTCAGACTGTATTCAGATGCGTGGCGTGTCTCGCATATTGCCCCGCAAACATTCGTCGGATTGTCCTAACTAGAGCGCGGCAGAATTGTATCCTGGACATGCCGCGTGTTGCTGCCGCGCCTTTGCCGCTCAATGTTTGGACGCACCTTTAGATCCCTCTTGATAGCCCAAGTGTTCTTTGATCCTGTCAGAGACGCGAGAGTGATCTAAGGAGTCACCGTGGCGCTGGCTCAGGCAACTGAAAGAACACGAGTGTGTTTTTATCAGCAAGAGTCTGACACGCTCCCGCTCCCCCCAGAGTGGACGATGAATTCCCACCGAATTAAAAATAAAACCGGCCAAGTACGTGTCGGACTTCGCGAAAATAGGGCGACTGTGAGATGCCATTGTTTGAAGTAAAAAAATATGATGTGATCATGTGGGGTATCAAAGAGGTAATTCCAAAAATATAACTCATTAAAATGTAGTTGTAAAAAACAACTTAAGTTTCAAACAAGTCACTTTTCAAGCAGTTTGATGCAGTTGGTGGTATCGAATCTGCGATATAACTAAAATATATGCCACCAACTTTTTCCATACTCATTATTTTCAACTGACCCTTAAGGCGCGGACTGACTACGATTTGAGATAGCTTCAAATAAGTTTGAGAATTGAACGTAATAGTTCTGTTGACGATGCGAATAGGTATTTATTTTACGGGGTTTCTTTAAATTATCCAGAATATACAAAATAAATTAAATAATTGTCCGGTCAAAGTTTTAATAAAATGCTAACTATGCAATTCTTAAAAAAAAAAATGTTGTTATCGCTGAAAATACAGAGATGTTCGACGTCAAAGTTTATTTTTGTGGAGCAATTTCCAATTTTTTTATTGGGAACATCAAACTAATTTTTACTATTCTATTCGGTTAAAATTTTTTTTAAACCCTTCTCTGTTTACTGTTTTTTTGCAAAGGATATATTCATTGCATTACGTCATACTCGACTATCTAAGAAACCAATTTTTTTAACTATTGAGGTAATACCGCGCCTTAAATTAAAATTTTGCCTTCGAATTAAAATAATCATCAGTGTTTACGAAAGCGTAAATTGCAACTGAAATGTATTACTTTTTTTTTTTTTTGGGAAATCATCTTATGACTCTTTCCGCTCTGGGGTGGAGCGGAAGGGCGTGTCAGACTCTTACTGACTAAAACCCACCCCTGTTCCTCCCTGCCCTACGCGCCCGGGGGCGAGGTAACTCTTTCGAATTTATCCTCCACCCCCGGGCAGGCACTGGCCGTGGCAGGCCCCGTCCTTTGCTGACAACTCTTTGAGGCGCGCGTGGAACACTACGCGCCGTCGACTCTCGGGCCTGGTGCTGATCGGACGGCGAGTTACCCGTTACTCGCCGTCCGCAGGCCCGGGTCTACGGTGGCCGGAGATCGTCTCGCAGCCCATGGCGTCTCCTGCGACGGCTCCTGCGGGGGGCGCTAGGGCGACTCTGTCTCTGTTGAGTATCCCTAACGTGTGCCGCCTCCCTCTTCGCGAGCATTACTGCTTCGCAGAAGGTGGAGACGGCCCCCATTCCCTCTCACTCCGTACCATGGCCTGAACCAGGGCACGGCGCGAGAGGTCGCTGCCGCCTATCGCATCCACGAGGACACGGCGGTGTTCTGCCCAGGCGGGGCAAACCTCCACCGTATGCTTCACCGTGTCCACTGGGCGATCCTCGCAGTGGAAACACGCAGGGGTCACCTCCGCCTTGATCCGACACAGGTACCTCCCGAAACAGCCATGTCCGGTGAGGACCTGCGTCAGGCGGAAGGTGAGGGCGCCATGGCGCCTCTCCAGCCACTCCTCAAAGAGGGGCAGTACCACCTCGATGGTGGCGTGCCCAGCGCTGGGTTGCGACAGTCGCTCTCTCCATGTCACCATGAGATCCTGCCGGAGCTCTGTCCGCCGAGCCGCGAGTTGTCGCGGCAGCGGAGTTTCGCCCCGGCGTTTAGCCTCCTCGCGCCACTCATACAGGTGCGCGAGGATTTTTGCCTCCAGATCCCACGGTGACAGTCCGGCAAGGAGGCTCGCTGCCTCACAGGAGACCGTGCAGTATCCCCGGATGATGCGGATGGCCATGACCCTCTGAGCCGCGTTCATCTGGCGCGTTGACCGCTGCGTCAACGAACGCGCCCACACCGGTGCCCCGTAGAGGGCCATGGACCGCACGATCCCCGCGTAGAGCCTCCGGCAGGAGGCGTTTGGCCCCTTCAGATTGGGTAGGAGCCGCTTCAAGGCGGCCCCGGCCCTGTCCAATCTGGGAGCCAAACGTCGAAAATGCTCGACGAAGTTCCACCGGCTGTCGAGGACGAGTCCCAGGTAGAGTCCTACTTCATCGTACCCTCGACGCCGATGCGAACCCCTCCTACCGTGATCTGGGAACCCGCCGGTGGCTCGTTCCGATAGCCATGAAAGCACATGGCCTCGGACTTGTGCAATGCCACTTCGAGTCCCAGTTGCCGGATCCTCCCTATGACTGTCGCAACCCCGCGTGTCATACGGTCGGCCGCCGCCTCGTGCGACCACCCCTGCGCTATGACTAGCGTGTCGTCAGCGTAGCACACTACGCTGACGCCAATGGGGAGGTCGCAGCGCAGCACCCAGTCGTATCCGATGTTCCACAAAGGCGGCCCCAGGACCGATCCCTGTGGAACACCGCACGACATCTCTCGCCGGTTCCATTCTCCCTGATGACCGGGGTAGATGACGGCTCTGTCCGTCAAATACGCCTCGACTACGCGACGGAGGTAGGGCGGCACCCGGTGATACCGGAGTGCCTCCACTATGCAACTCCAGGGCAGGGTGTTGAAGGCATTGGAGATGTCCAAAGACACCGCCAAGACGACCCTGCCCCGGGCAACTGCCTCCCCCGTCGTGTGGGCTCGTACGCGCATGATGGCGTCCACCGTGGAGCGCCCCCTGCGGAAGCCGTACTGGCTCTCCGCCAGATCCGGCCCCACCCGCACCATCTGCCCGACGAGGCGGTCTGCAATTACTCTTTCAAAGAGCTTGCCCACCTCGTCGAGCAGCACAATGGGCCGGTAAGCGGACGGAGAGACCGCAGGGCGCCCCACCTTCTTGATCAGGACCAGCTTCCCCGTCTTCCACCTACGTGGAAACTGGCCCCTCTCCAAGCATGCGCTTAAAAGCCCTCTGAGTCGAGGCCCGAGAGCCTCTTGCAAGGCCAGGACCCAGGCTTTCCCATGAAAGCCATCGGGTCCTGGGGCGGTGCTTTTGGCGTTCAGCCTACGCACCGCCGCTCTCAGCTCTACCTCGGTCACTTCGGGAACGTCGTCGTCGTCGGGTTGGTCCGCGTCAGGTACCGCAGGAGGCGGAGCCATAGGCGGAGGGGTATGTTCCCCTCGCGAGGGGAACAGAGCGCTCACCACGCCCTCCACGAGCTGCGGCCGGAGACTCTGCGTCAGCGGGGGGGCCCATGGGCGGAGTTTCTCCCGCACCGCTTTGTACGGGCGCCCCCACGGGTCTCTGTTCAGAGCCTCCAGCGACTCCTCGCGGGCCGATTTCTTGGCCCGCAAGATCTCCGCTCGGAGGGCGGTCCTCGCAGCTCTGTACCCCTCGTATAGCTCCGCCTCGACGGCTTCCGTTTCCGGCGTGCGGTTACGGAGCCGCCTGCGATACCTGGTGTACCGACGTCGCGCGGCAATACACCCTTGGCGTAAAGCCGTAAGCGCCGCCGACCACCAGTACACTTGGCGCCGAGCACATGGCCGGACCCGGGGCATTGCCACGTCACAGATCTCGGACATGGCCTCCTGGAACCACTCTGCCTCGTGGTTTATGTCGGCAGGCCTGTCCGGTGATGTCACCCAGGCCTGCACGATCGAGGCTTCCAGGAGTAGCTCCTGGTCCAGCTGCTTCAGCGACCAACGCGGACCACTCGGGGTCTGTCGGACCGGCGCGCTGGAGGTCTGGGCGGAGACGTCAAACCGGATATACCGATGATCGGAATACGTCTCCACCTCCTCCATGACGTGCCAGTCAACTACGCATGGTGACAGGGCGGGGCTGGCGAATGAGATATCCACCACCGATTCGCCCTGCCACCGCACGCACGTGGGGACAGAACCCCGGTTCAGGACGACCAGGTCTGTCTCCAGAGCCCAGTCCTCCACCATCCTGCCCCGCGCGTCCGTGTACCGGGAACCCCAAGCCAAGCTCTTGGCATTGAAGTCCCCGAGGACGAGCACGTGGAGGGGAAATGTATTACTTACCACAGACAGCCCATCCAATTTGTCATACAAACCGTCAGACCCTCCAATAAATCTTAATAATCGGACAGCCTGATATCCTGACAATTGTCAATTTCACAGCAATGCGGATCCACTCAGCTGTGCATATTTTAAGCGGCATTAAGATGTTGGAAATACACAGGAGTGTATTTAAGATGAATCCGCTGAGACTTTTTTCATGAAAACCGGGAAAGTGCGTGTCGGACTACGCACATTTAGGGTTCTGCACCAAATGTATATTTAAATATTTCTTTTTTTCCCCTTTTTTTCGTTGTTTATTAAAGACTGAAGAGAGAGCAGTGGTGGCCCAGTGGTATCGGCTGCGACTTACGAGTTGTAGGTCGTGAGTTCAAACCCAGGCAGGCGCTTTACTTTGTGTAAATTATTTCATCACCACTGCTCTCAAAGCGGTGAAGGAAAACGTCGTGAGGAAACCGGCATGTCCTAGAAACAAAAATTCGAAGACATGTGACATCCACTAACCCGCATTCTGCCCGCGTGGTGCATAACGGCCCACACCCTCTCACAGAGAGGAGGCCTGTGCTCGAGCAGTGGGGACATTAAAGAGGCTGATGTTAATTATTAAGACTAGCGACCGACTCTGGCTCTGTACGCGGGCAAATTACATACACAAACCTTCCTCTTTTATCACTCTTTCTATTAGTGATAACTGTATCAAAATCTGTGATCACTTTAATTTACGAGCATAAATTATGTATATCTCTATCTCTATAGAGATATACATACCTTACAACATTCCTTTCTTTCCCAGAAAATCAGCTCAAAAGCCCACGTTACAAATCCTTGTGTTTCCACAAAGATCCCCTTATTTCAAATTCCGAACCTTCATTCGGAGATTCTCTAACTGGTATTTCGATTGCCAGCACTCGACATTATTGTGTTCCAACTATTTCATAAAATTCGATTGAGTTTTGCGCTGGCAACACTACACATGTTGCTACTGTACTACGAGACACTGAAATTGAATATCGCTGTAACATGTTATTGAAGAAAATCGGTGGAATATATTCTTCGAGCTAGTTTTCGCATTCTGAGAAAAATATAACATCCACAGAGTAGTGAGTCACCTTGGTGGGTACGCCCAGAGACGGCATTGTCAAAAAATTTCATACGTATCAAGCATGTTAGTGATTGTCATCATTTACTCATATAAATTGACTGTTCACAACATCTCACACTTCATCAACTGCATCTTTTGATTCATCATCATCAACATCTGACTACGGCTATGAGATGACTTGATGACATGAAACTTGTGATTGACGAAAATTTCGCGGACAAAAATATTATTAGATTTTATGGCGTTTTGCAGCAATCCATGTTGTTTTTTATTCGAAGATTGGCACATGTTTATTTATTTAATTCTTCATGCACATACAAGTACGCGTAGAGTCAAAAATAGTAGGTACAATTCATCATCATTCTCCTGCCCTTATCCCAATTTATTTGGGGTCGGCGCAACATGTCTTTTTCTTCCATACTCCTCTATTAGTCGTCATCTCTGTAGTCAATAGTAGGTACAATTATAGAAAATTAAACTTGATTAAAATTTATTAAAATAACATAACACACATACAACAAGACACACATATGAGTACAGTTACATACATACGAGTATGAGTATCATTTACAGGCTGTTTTATACTGGGAGGTAAATGCAACTCTGGTGCCAATATTCTAGATTCGTATGATAGAGACGATTTGCGAGATTAAATTTCAGGGTCTAGCGGCACACCGGTGTGCTAGTGGAGAAATTCCGTTTGTATTGTTATAAAAATTGGCAAAAACCCCATTCACGCGTTTTAAACCGCTATTATTACTATTACCCAAGGTCTTTAGACCTGTGGCAAGGTTTACATACCCTTAACATGACATAGTCTGTAGTTACACGATGGCCGTCTGTCAACGGGGCTTGTCAGATGTTGACGTTTGACGCGCGCAAGGCTTTTTTTTTTTTTTTTGAGTGGTTAACAGGCATTTTATATAATTTCGATTAGGGTGGGTTTTGTCAATATCAAACAAATGGTTTTTTAACCGACTTCGAAAAAGGAGGAGGTTATCAATTCGGATGTTTGTATTTTTTTTTTTTTTTTTTTTATGTATGTTCGGGCATAACTCCGTCATATGTTGACGGATTTGCAAAATTCTTTTTTTGTTCGAAAGGGGTTTATTCCGAAATGGTCCCATTTAAATTTCAAAAAGATCTGAAGATGGGTTTCGGAGACAGACAACGGAACTCTTCAAAAATTGACAGCAAATCAACCGCGATTGCTGCTATCGTATGTTTATGAATTGTTAACACAGTTTAATGGGGAACCACAACTACAAAGTGAAAAATAAAAAACTTTTTTACAAAAAATAAAACCGACTTCCAAAAAAAGTGTAAAATAACTTTAATTTCGGAAGTCGGTGTCAAAAAACAAAGATACAAAACAGGAACACCGTTTTTTATTTTGGTCTCAAAACTTATCCAAAAAGTTTTATTCCTGTTTCGTGCCAACAGATCATATTCTCAAGAGAAAATAAACATAAGTAAAACCAATGTTATACGTTTGATAACACAAACCAATAGGTACCTTAACGTAATTCCCTTTCGTTCCCAGGTAAAATTAATGGAACTTATATCCAACTTTATCTGCAAGGCTTCAGATCGGGACTCCCCACAAATTCTCCCTAGAAAAGATTTAATATGGCAGAGGATGATAAGTTGGGGTAAGGAATATTGGGTGCTAGGTTTTCTTGAGAGCTATATAGTTTATCTGTCTTATTTCTTACTTTTGACTCAAAGGGCAAAATCACGTAAATAACATTGAATTCAATTCAGACATTGATTGACTTATATCGAAACTAGATTTGGAACATTTATAGAGACTAAAAACCAGCCAAGTTCGAGTCGGACTCGCGCATTAAGGGTTCCGTACCATCGTACAAGATTATACGCGTCTATTTGTGGCAATCATAACAGGCCGTACACGAAATTTTGCCGATTTCACTGATTTACGTGATTTTACAGACGTAATTTTACAGTTATAATAATGTATTTCTAAAAGTTTTAATGCACAACATGAAATACCATTTCAATTATGATCTAATGTATGAGCTAGTTTTATTTTTTTATTTTTATTATAATAACGATTTAATCGACCACAAACCGACGACGGTTTTGTGAATTGTTCTGTAAGGGGTTTAGAATATCACATAATTACGAATCGTATTGACGTCTAAACTGTATGAAAAATTATAATGTATTGTTGCAAAAGTCGTTTCGTCGTCGGAATTCATATAATGTATGAATCACTTTATACCACTTTATATAAAAAAAATGAGTAAAAAAATATTTAACTTAGTCAAATTTTAGAGAAAATGGGCAAAGAATTGCTTTTGATTTTGGCTCTTTAGAACTGTCGTTCATAAAATTAAAACAGCAAAAAATAAACTTCAGTTTACCCTCAATCCATTTCTTGAGAAAAAAAATGTAAAATATTTGGCATTCAAAAATCTTTTAATTTAAAACCACCCAAATCTCGACTTATAATACGCAACGCAAGATTCGAATCTAGCTCATTCATTAGATCATAATTGAAATGATGTTGCATGTTGTGTATTAAAACTTAAAGAAAGTCATTATTTTAACTGTAAAATCACATCTGTAAAATCACGTAAATCAGTAAAATCGGCCAAAATTTCGTGTACGGCCTCTTAAGATCGAGCAAATAAGCTAAAAATAAAACGTTACGAGTAGGGGAGCCCCCTTTATTATAATATCTACTTGTTGTTATAACGGCAACACTTTTTGTGAAAATTTCGTCTACCTATTTCGGATCATGAGGTACAGCCCACTGTCAGACAGATGGATAGACGGACAGACGAACAGCGGAGGCTTAGTAATAGGGTCCCGATGGTTACTAACCAACCGTTACGGAACCCTAAAAATTTCCCACTGACATTAAGTACATAAAGATCAAAAAAATGTTATGAAGCACTTTTTATTCTACACTACCTAGTTTCTGCCAGTGGCTAGGCCTACGTGAAAATCGTTAATTGACCTAACGGAACGTTCTCCCGAGGTAAAAAGTATCCCGTATCCTTCTCCAAGTTCTATTCTAACGGTATGCCAAAACTCATAACAATCGGTTCTGCGATTTAGGTGTTAAAACGATACAAACTGACAGACAGAGTTGCTTTCGCATTTGTAATATTAGTATGGACTAGCTTCTACCAGAGACTTCGCCTGCGTGAAAATTTAAAATTATCCTAAGGGAATACACTCCTGGGAAAAAAGACCAAAGTAAACAATGTGCTATTGCAAAGTTTTATCCAAATTCGTTCAGCCTTTAAGACGTGAAGAGGAAACAGACTGACAGACAGAGTTGCTTTTACATTTGTAACTTTAGCATGGATTAGTAACATAACTAAAAACTTGGAAATCAGAGGACTGCCGCTGGCTCTTTTTAAAGATTATCTGAGTGAGCGCACCCAGAGAGTCAAGATAGATGAATTCATCAGTGAAGAGCTACCACTTACCTACGGAACTCCTCAAGGTTCAGTCCTTGGACCTACACTTTTCCTCATCTACATCAACGGCCTGGGTGCGCTCAATCTCACTGGTGGTAAAATCGTCAGTTTCGCTGATGACACTGCACTTTTGTTCAGCGCAAGATCGTGGGATGAAGTTTATCAACTTGCACAATCAGGGTTCAACACAGTGTACAGGTGGCTACAGGGAAATCGGCTGACCCTTAATACTGCCAAAACGAAATACATGTCATTCTGTCTGAAAACCAATGGACCAGCGAAAGCTATTGTAGCTCACACTTGTATAGATGCACCTAC
This sequence comes from Polia nebulosa, assembly GCA_951329385.1. Classification (NCBI taxonomy): domain Eukaryota; kingdom Metazoa; phylum Arthropoda; class Insecta; order Lepidoptera; family Noctuidae; genus Polia; species Polia nebulosa. The sequence goes on from OX589606.1 coordinate 11,824,273, forward strand.
AGGTAGTTGTGACTGTGTGACTCTGTCTAAGGCAGAAAAAGTAAAGTACCTTGGAATAACAATTGACGATAAACTGAGATTTCAAGAGCACATTAACATCCTTAGTAATAGATTGCGTAAACTAATATATGTATTTAAAACACTAAGACACGTAGTCGATAAAGACGTCTTGAAATCAGTGTACTTTGCCCTTGCTCAGTCCATAATAAGTTACTGCATCATCTCCTGGGGTGGAGCACCGAAAACTACCCTACTGGAACTGGAAAGATCTCAAAGGGCTATCCTGAAGGTCGCTTCCTTTCGTTCGTATCGATTTCCCACTGTACAGTTATACAAAGAGAGCAAAGTTCTCACAGTCCGACAACTATTCATACTTCACACCATAATGAAACAACACTCTCTCTTAACGTATGACCCGTCGCTGTCTAGTGGAAAAAGGCGGTATAATCCAGTGAAACGTCGGCACCCTCATCTAAAAACAACTTTTGCTAGACGCTTCTTTGGTTACTTGGGTAGTCATCTTTACAATAAAACTCACAAACTGATAAACATATATAATCTTAAAAAACATGAATGCAAAAAACAGCTAACTGAATGGCTATTAAAGCTAAACTATGATGATACCGAGCACATGCTTACTAATATAGTCTAATCATTCTTAGGTAACTAGAACAACACAAACGCACATACACACACATGCACACATTCACACACACTCATATACACTTCGCATGTCACTAACACTACTTTTTACTTAAAATTAAAAATATTATTGTCTTCATATTTTCATCGAAATGAATTTTAAATTTTTGACATCTTAATTTATTAACCGTTTCAATTTCCTTTTAATTTTTGACATCTTTATTTATAAACCATTTTAATTTCTTTTTAATTTTGACATCTCAATTTATTAACCATTTTAATTTCTTTTTAATTTAATTTTTGACATTTTAATTTATTGAATATTTTCATTTTTCTTTTTTTTTCGTTTTAATTTAAATTTTATGATTCATGGACTAACGTAGGTATAAGAATTACTAACAAATATTGTGGACCAAAATGTTGTCCTAAAAATTAATTAAATAATAATTATTATTTTTACTACATTGTCAGCGCGCTAATATACAATCGTAAGTTATGTAAAAGTTAAGGGGTGGGAACCTGGTGTCCTGAAACACAGGCCTAGAGCCTAGCTTAGGTACCAGTCTCCTACAGTATATTGTAATTAATTTGTTTTCCTATACTCATTCAAATGTTTGATTATAACTGTATATTGTAGTGAGAAAATAAAAATATTATTATTATTATTATTATTATAACATCAACCCTGGTTCTCTTGAAGGGTTAGGCAGGGCCGAAGAATTTACAATTAGGTAATCTCATCATCATCATCATTTCAGCCGAAAGACGTCCACTGCTGGACATAGGCCTCCCCCAAGTGTCGCCACAATGATGGGTCCTGTGCGTCTCGCATACATTGGCTACCCGCGACTACCTTGTGGGAGAAGTTCCAACGCTTCGTCTTCCAGTACGCGGTCGCCATTCCAGAACTTTTCGTATTCTAATTTAGGTTATCTATGGGTATGTATTTCATTTCTGCTTACCCTTCAATAAGTCCAGGATGAAGCTACATTATCGTCAGTCTGTCTAAATAGCTTTCGTGAAACAGTTGGTGAGAACATCATATTTTATGAAGCTACCCTAAAATTTTAAATTAAAAAAGTTGAGATACTGAGTGAAAGTATAACTATAGTTTTAATATTATGTAGCCTGTGGCCAGACTGTTTTATTTTCACTTATTTATAAAATATGCTTCATTGGTAAGTGTTATCTTTTGCTGGTGTAGAGTTACAATTAAACTGTTTTGATGTGGTTGCCAAGATTAATGAAAATGATGGCTGTTATATTTGCAAATGGAGAATCTTTGAGCCAGTAATATTCGAGTCATAACAGCAACTCGGAGAAGAAAACGAATAAGTCTGCATACTTGCAACATAGCGGGAAACCCGTCAGGTACCGTGCGTTATCGATCGGTAACGCGACAATAGGTTTTCAATAATATTTTTTTTTTCGCACGGCCTCTCTGATGAGGCGTAAAGCGATGACGGGTTCACCGAGGCGTTTTTAGGGTTTCGAAAGTCCGAATTATAAACGTAACCCTTATAGGATCACTCGTCTGTCTGTCTGATTATTCCCCCGCCCCCCTTTATCTTCGAAACCACAGGGCCTAAAATTTTGAAAAAAGAGTTCTTTACTCATAGATTACAGGAAAACCTAATAAAAAGTAGGTATATAATTTTAAAAAAAAATACCTGAATGCGTACGAGTCCGACTCGCTCTTGAACAGTTTTTTTTTTTAAATTATGCTCATATTGTGTCACTGCTGGGGAAAGGCCTCCCCCAAATCCTTCCAGGTATTCTTTTCACGAACCACGTCGAACCAGTCCTTGCCGGAGGCGTCTAGGTGGTCTCGTCACCTCTTCCTAGCCCAGCCTCGGTGGCACCGTCCTACCTCAGGCACCCACTTTGTGGAAACTATTGCCCAGGCACCGAAGCATAGATGCCCACTTTGGAGACCAATTGTTGTATATCCCCTTGATCTCATCTGACTGGATTTTCACCCAACTGCGCAACGTATGGGAGGGTAATGTATGAGGGATGTGTGAGGGAGCCTATGTATGTATGCATATATGTATGTATGTATGTTTGTTCCTTTGTGGCGCTTTAGAAACCAAACGCATGGGTCGATTTTGATAATTCTTACGTCAGTTGATTCGTCTTAATCTTGCGAGTGCTAAAGAAATTACAGTTATCAAAATACAATATAGCGACAACCAGACGCCATATTGTGAAAAAGAAAAAAAATATAGTAAGTGGGTATCAAAATAAAGGGTTCGAGGGGGCGATTCCAAAAACTACTTACTAAAATATAGAAAAATAACAAAAATAATCAAAATTTGGGCTCCCTATATTAAAACCCCGTAGAAAGATCCATAAGAGATAAATTCATAAAAAAAAGCAATCACTAGTGCTACAAAGTGCTACGCGACGTAGCTCGACGGTCGCTGACGGTGTCGCTCGAGTTCAATTGCTTTTTCCTATCTCAAAAATGTCCAACGCGCGAAAAGAAGTTTTCACTTATTGAAGTGGATTGCCAAATAGCGGTGTCGGTGTCGGTGTCGGTTTCGGTATTGGTGTCAGTGGTGAGTTCAATAGTTTTTTGCCCATCTCAAAAATGCCCAAAGTGCCAAAAGAAGTTTTTACTTCAAAAATATTTTCAAAAAACCTGACTGTAAAAAACAACTAAAAGTCACTTTTCAAGGAGTCTGATGCAGTTGGTGGCATGAAACCAATAATTAAACTAAAATAACTGCCACCAACTGCATCAGACTGCTTTGACTTGTTTGAAACTTTTTAGTTGTTTTTTACAGTCGGGTATAAAAAAAAAAAATATTGAACCGTCAAATTCGCAATTCATTAAAAGTCAACCTGTACGGGTTGACTTTTAATGAATTGCGAATTTTTCAGGATTACCTATATTGTTTGCTGAGCAAAGATCTCATAATAGCTTTCCAATGGTCTTTATATTTCGCCTTCGGCTAATGTCCGGATAAGTGACAAAATATGAGAACCACTGTTAGTGTTTCGCGATTTCATGTTTATTCTCATAATATGGGTCGCGAGAGTGTTCAAAATAGTCACTGCGGGCCTGGGCAGCACAGGGCAACCAGCGCTCCGCCTAGAGCGGAAGAATTCTATGATGACTTCCCACCAAAAGAAAACTAAATCCCACATTATAAGTTGTGTAGTTGATGAGCACTTTCACTCCTTGCAACATTTCCAATGAATCAAAGGTCACCCTGAAAAAATTTTCAAACAAGCGTTTGCTTACTTGTCCCCTCAACGGCCGCGCCTCTTATCGCAGTTTGACATATTTACGACCGGGCTCATAAAAAACAACTTGCTGAGGTTTCTATTGGAGCGAGGCACTTAAAGTAAACTTTTTTGGGTTGTTGAATAAACAGACCTTAGAATAACATGTAAACAATACTTGTAATTCAAGAGTTGAATTTTATTCAAATTCTGTTATCAACGATTTGTCGGGAATAGTGTGTGTGTGTGTGTGTGTGTGTGTGTGTGTGTGGGTAGTTGTTAAAACCACTGTATCAATTTACATGAAATTTTGCATGTTGCACTATGAATAGACAAGTAATAGAGTTGTTGTGTTGGAGTTGTAGAGTCCGATATCATATTTTCCTATTATTCACACTCAAAACTTGAAATTACGAAATCAAAACAACATAACGGCTTTTTAAAATTGCGTTTCTGCGTTTGCGTTGCGTTTTGTGTTGCGTTTTTTTTCTAACACTATGTAATAACTATCTAAGAATGCATGTGAACCATGCCACAGGATATAAGATCTTTAGTTATTTAATAATAGAGGTTTAAGCCGCGTAATCTGGATCGGTATACGGGTATGCCGTCGGGCGTTCACGGGATAATGCAAATAACAGATCAATGATCATACATGAATAAAATAAGGACCCTTTTTTTTGTGGGGTAGGAAATTATCCAATGACATCTCCCGCTCTGGGTAGAGTGGGAGGCTCTTACTGATTAAAACCCACCCCTGTTCCTTCCCTGCCCTGAGTGCCCAGGGGCGCGGTGACTCTGTTTCGAATTTATCCACATCCCTTGTACAGGCATCGGCCATGATGGGCCCTGTCATGATTGCTGACAACTCTTTGAGGCGCGCGTGGAACACTACACGCCGTCGACTCTCGGGCCTGGTGCTGATCGGACGGTGAGCTACCCATTACTCGCCGTCCACAGACCCGGGTAAACAAGGGCCCTTTTCATATAGAACTCATCATGTAACAATCATTAGAAGATTAATCCATGGATGTCAATACTCCTTCAACCACTACCCTCACTGTTTGTGCACTATTTTCTGATCCTCACAGTCCGTTAATCGTACAAAGTTACATACGGACTCCAATATTTGAGTTAGCCGGAATTGTATCTGGATGGACAGTTGTTTGGACAGGACTACCCTTTGAAAATGCTCCGGATTAGCGGGGCATAGTTTTGTAACTACGTAGGAACTACATAGTTTGTTTGGATCAAACTATATTTATCGTAATGTACCAACTTTTCTGACAAAAGGGAGGGTCTATTTACACTGACTGTAATACTGATAGGTCTGAACTTGTCCGTAGGTTGCTTTAACATTTTTTTTGTGTTTATTCGGTTAAAGTAGATGCAATTTAATATAAATAGGTTATCTACAACTTTATTACAGGGACATATAGCAATTTAAAGTTAAATAACTACCGATCTTACTAGAGGTTGCCAGATTAAATTAAAATAGATTGAGTAGATTGGATTTATTTTATGATGATTATCATAGAAGAGATAGTAAGATAACAGACTGGGATCGAGAGTTCATAGGCACTTCGAAGCACAGACAGAAGTATCTCAAAATTCACCCATCCTCAAACTACCTATTTGTATCACAACCTAAAGCAAATTTATCCTGTCCCTATTTACTATAAGTTCCTAATTTAAATTTATTATGGTGTGGTGCCGATTCTCTTGTTCAATAACTAAACTAAAATTAGGTAATCCTGTAACTTTAATTTCTATGGAAATATTTGTTCAACTTTTGAAAGCTCTAATTTACGTCCGTCCGTTTCTTGTTTTATTAGAGAGAAAAAGATAGCAATAGCCTAAATTAAGTATAGTTTGTACACAACCGAATCGGCTCCACATAAGTAGTATGAGACAGATATCTATCTAAAATCGATTATTAATAAGCTCTGACCCATTTCCAATTTTGCTGTTACCTAACCCTTCCAGCGATGAAAGTATAAACCACAAAATGAATAGGAAAATCGAACACCTATATTAGGTACACCCACAAATAAATTCTCCCTATATATTTATGAGGACACCTGCCTATTCCCCAGTGTGTCAGACAAATGGCCTGAAGGATAAAAAGGCTTTCTTTCCATTAAGGTTATAGGGGAACCACCCAAGGGAACTTCCACAAGAAATTGGACCTCCGCAACCACATCAAGCAAGTTTCTAACGGAGTTGCAACGGAGGTGTAAAAAAATAAAAAAAACCTTTTTTACAAAAAAATAGAACCGACTTCCAAAAAGGTGCAAATAACTTTAATTTCGGAAGTCGGTGTTCCTGTTTTTTGTCTTCGTTTTTTGACACCGACTTCCGAAATTAAAGTTATTTTGCACCTATTTGGAAGTCGGTTCTATTTTTTTGTAAAAAAGTTTTTCACTTTTTAGTTGTGGTTCCCCATTAAACTGTGTTAACAATTCATAGACAGACGATAGCAGCAATCGTGGTTGATTTGCTGTCAATTTTTGAAGAGTTCCGTTGTCTGTCTCCGAAACCCATCATCAGATCTTTTTGAAATTTAAATGGGACCATTTCGGAATAAACCCCTTTCGAAAAAAAAAAGAATTTTGCAAATCCGTCAATATATGACGGAGTTATGCCCGAACATACATAAAAAAAAATACAAACATCCGAATTGATAACCTCCTCCTTTTTCGAAGTCGGTTAAAAAACGTTCCGACGAATTGAGAACCTCCTCCTTTTTGAAGTCGGTTAAAAAGTAAATCGGGGATTTTTGCTACCATATCACTACTGTTACCAGGTTATGTGCAAAGTGAGCAACTGTTCAGTAAAGTCGATTTATTTTATGACTCACTAGGTACATATACTCGTTGCCCAGGGGTCGTGGATAAATTCTAAACAGAGTAACCGTGCCCCTGGGCACTCAGGGCAGGGAAGGAACGGGGGTGGGTTTTAGTCAGTAAGAGTCGGACACGCCCTCCCGCTACACCCAGAGCGGGCGAAGTCATAGGATGATTTCCCACACCCAAAAAAAAAAAAGGTACATACAGGGTGTAAATAGACATATCACAGAGCCGTTAACTACGCATAATGTACGTCTAACAAATTAGTTTTGCGCAAAAATTATTGCTGGGAAACGACTTTTATTTTTAGGTATGAAAAATAAAACTATTTTTTATTCCGCGCAATTTAACGCGAACCTGTGCAAGTGGAGTTAAACCCCGCCCCTCCGCTCTAAGCCAAGTAGGTACTTGTCGGATACGTTTGATATTCATTGCGTTTTCGTAACTGCCAATTCAAAATTTTGAAAATTCAGGTAATGTTTGGTTGGAAAAAAGTTTAGTAATAACATTTAGAATTCATTTTCGTAAAAAAATAAAAAACAAAATTGCGACTTTGACCTTCAATATCTCCAGAACCAGTGGATTCCCAGGTATGATCTAGTGGAAAAAAATGATCCAAATAATGGGTAGAATATGTGGCTTTCGGCTTCGGAAACTGTTTTTTTACACCCCATATACTCGTGCGGACGGCAAGCAATGGGTAGCTCGCCGTTCGCCGTACGTTGTGTTGAGATGTCAGCGATAATATTGACGGGGCCCGCTAGGACCGATGCCTACCTGGGTTACAGGAGTGTTTGAAAGAGTTACCGTGCCCCTGGCACAGGAAACTCAAGAAACACGGGTGGGTTTCAGTCAGTAAAACCGCTTCGCAGTAGTCTCGCTTCACCCAAAACGGGAGAAGTTATTTGACGATTGCCCGAACTAAAAAACATAAAACGGATAAATTGATTTTTAACCGACTTCAAAAAGAAGGAGGTTATCAATTCGGAAGTTTGCATTTTTTTTTTATGTATGTTCGAGCATAACGCCGTCATATATTGACGGATTTGCAAAATTCTTTTTTTTGTTTGAAAGAGGTTTGTTCCGAAATGGTCCCATTTAAATTTCTTATAGATCTGATGATGGGTCTTGGATACAGACAACGGAACTCTTCAAAAATTGACAGCAAATCAACCGCGATTGCTGCTATCGTATGTCTATGAATTGTTAACACAGTTTAATATGGAACCACAACTAAACAGTGAAAATAAAAAAACTTTTTTTTACAAAAAAATAGAAACGACTTCCAAAAAAAGTGCAAAATAACTTTAATTTTGGCAGTCGGTGTCAAAAAACAAAGACAAAACCAGAAACACCGACTTCCGAAATTAAAGTTATTTTGCACTTTTTTTGGAAGTCGTTTCTATTTTTCTGTAAAAAAGTTTTAACAAATGAGATACCACTAGATTGGTTGAGATAGCGGAAGTGACGTAGGCTATAAGAATTTTGAAAAGAAAACAATGTGCCAGCCGCTATTAGGTAAGTGATAGAACTCAGTAAAATCTTACCCCACCTTAAACCCTTTGTCATTCCAAACACAATCGCTAGATCGCAAATTTATTACGTTCCTACCTGAACGCAAACACAGGTCACACGACCACGGAACATCGAAAGTAGGGATATACTCGTAACGACCGTCATTTTAGCCGAAGATGGAGGCGGTGTTGTAGAGCTTGACCTCTGCGGAAACAGAGGTTAAAGGAGGCCGAAAAAATTACTGGTCTACATAAAAAAAAAACACACCGACTTCCAAAAAAAGTGCAAAATAACTTTAATTTCGGAAGTCGGTGTCAAAAAACGAAGACAAAACCAGAAACACCGACTTCCGAAATTAAAGTTATTTTGCACTTTTTTTGGAAGTCGGTTCTATCTTTTGTAAAAAAGTTTTAACAAATGAGGTACCACTAGATTGGTTGAGATAGCGGAAGTGACGTAGGCTATAAGAATTTTGAAAAGAAAACAATGTGGCAGCCGCCATTAGGTAAGTGATAGAACTCACTAACATATTCAAGATAAAAAAGTTAACACAAAAACCCAACTGGAAAATAACAACTAAAAAGTTTCAAACAAGCCACTTTTCAAGCAGTCTGGTAACATTGGAGGCATCAAGTATTAACTAATTACATGTTAATTACCGAGAAACTTTAACTTCATGTAACTCAAAACATATACGTGATGGATTTTTTCTGCTATCAAATCCGAATGCAGCAATTTTCAAATATAACGAAACGACTCTTTTTTTTAGGGTGGGAAATCATCCAATGACTTCTCCTGCTCTGCGAGTCAGACTATTTCTGACTAAAACCCAGCCCTGTTCTCTCTCTCTCTCCTGATCCTGGATCCTGGCGGACCCCGTCAATTTTTAAGGGTCATATCAGTTGCATTACTCGTGTTTCGTTGTTTTATTTTTATGTAGACCAGTAATTTTGTCGGCCTCCTTTAACCTCCGTTTCCGCAGAGGTCAAGCTCTACAACACCGCCTCAATCTTCGGCTAAAATGACGGTCCTTACGAGCACATCCCTACTTTTGATGTTCCCTGGTCGTGTGACCTGTGTTTGCGTTCAGGTAGGAACGTAATAAATTTGCGATCTAGCGATTGTGTTTGGAATGACAAAGGGTTTAAGGTGGGGTAAGATTCAGGGCTTGTTAGATGTTTCTGTGAATCTGTGAAGGAAATTGGGGATGTACTCGTATAATCGATTTTATCGTTTCAAGCAGGGGGTCGTTTTTGTCAGCTTTTCTTCGTTTTAGTACAGAAACTGTTTTTAGAAATCTTGACAACCCGTTCTACTTTAATTTTAGAACCTGTATTTAAAGCTTCAGATGAAGGAGTACTCATTACGTCTATTTATTGATATTTTCAATCCACAAATTGTTTTGTCACTATTTTTTTTTAACTGAATTCAAAAAATAGGAGTATCTCAATTCGTCTGTAAGTTTTTTTTTTGTTTGTATGTTTGTTACGCGATATCTCCGCCATTTGTGAATCAATTGTGATGATTCTTTTTTTGTTGGTAGGTAATACTTCAGAGGTGGTCCCATATAAATTTTGTTGAAATCGATTCAGCACTTTTTGAAAATATCAACATAAACAAAAAATATGTACACACTGATGACGTTGTGGTTTTCTCCAAATGTTCAAATTCCATGTTATTGGGGTTATTCATTCGGGCATAACTTTAATATTTAGTTTTACGTCTGGGGTGCAATAACTAAAAAGTGAAAAATAAAAAACTTTTTTACAAAAAATACAACCGACTTCTAAAAATTACAAAATAACTTTATTTTCGGTCGAATAACGTAGAAACAAAATATAAACACCGACTTCCGAAAATAAAGTTATTTTGTAATTTTTAGAAGTCGGTTGTATTTTTTCTTCCCTTTGATATGATAAAGGTTGATGATTTGTTGCAAAATCAATTACAATGGATAGTTAATCCACCTAGCAAAATGATCTGCTGAAAATTACTGATTGCTAACAAATTATAAGAAGAAGAAGAAATTACAAAATATTGTCTCCAGGTAAGCTATAAAGGTGATAAAAGGCCTCAGTTGTTCCAAGTTATTTATGTAGAAGTTTGAGTGCCTAGGCAATTTAGTCGAGCACTCACCTGACCGTTAGTGAAACGAGGGTAGGCACAGAATTAATGCGTGTTACGTTCTTTTGGATGACTCGAAGCGACCACTTGTTGACGGTAATCTAGAGTGTAGGAACTAGCGTTTTCAAAGAAAAGAACAAGAAAATTTTAGTCTCATAACATAGCCGTCACTGTTGCTTGAAAGGCGTTTTTGGATATTTCATTTAACGACTTTACAGGTTTTTATAGGTTCTTATGGAAACCTATTTTAGGCAGTCTCTCATAAAATTAAACCCCGGTTTGTTAGATGTAAAGATTTTAGCAATACGTAACTTTTTGAAAAGAAAAATAAACGTTTCTGTCTACCAGAAAACTGAGGACTTGGTGGTTGGCATGTCTCAGTAAACCTCTTATGCAATCACATCCAACTGAAAACACACGCACACTATCCGTTTCAGATTTCACACACACAATAGTAAATCAGATTAGGCAATCTTTGACAACTTTAGACGATTCTGTTATTCAATTTTTTTTTTTAATATATTTTATAATTTTATTTTAATTTTGTTTTTGATTCAACCTATATGATATGTTAGCAGAAATTTACTTTGACTACATATTGTGACTCGGCAGGAAGGAACACTAACACCTGAGATGCAGGAAATGTCCAAGTTTGGGTGTCAGTAGGTTTTCATGCATATTCCAATACTTAGCCTAATTTCAATAAGAAAGGTAAGTTAAACACCACGATAATGTCTGTGCTTGCGAATATTTCTCCCCTTTTGTATTAGGCTGATAAATAAATTAAAAATTAAAATAAACCTTATTATTATTATTTTACTATTATGCCTAAGTCATATGTCATATCAAATCAATTTAGCATAGTCTAACCGGAGGCTACTGTTATCTCTATCTCGCAATCGCTATAGGGTCTGAATTAAACAATTATGTTAATTCTACTTAAAGTCAAGATTGACACATTCTAAAAATATCTTCACGGTACAACACAGAACGCTACTGGTGCCAGGAACAAGTAAAATTAATGAAGACAGGCCCACGCTCGTTTCCGTGCCAATACTTCCTTTTGAGCTTAATTAAAAAAATGTAACAGAATCTAGTTTACCGTTTCTGCCTCAGTTTATAACTCAGACCCCAGTCCAAGTGGAACGGCTATAATGCCTGCCATCGTTCACTGTAACGTCCTCCACATTCGATACTTTTTACTGCCGCACACTGAAGGCCCTTTGTTTAGCTACAACTGCCCTAGGTTTGGTGCCATACCTACGTAGTTGGTATTTATTGCTTCAAAGCAGAAAGAAACTTTCGCCAGAGTTCTGTAGAATACTTTCATTGTGCGTTCAGCTAAGCAGAGGAATTATCTGCCGGAGTCTGTGTTTCCTGATAGCTACAACCGGGAAGTCCTCAAGTCGAGTAGGCAAGCAAGTTTGAGAGCTCCATCATCGACCACATGAACGCGTTTAATCAGGTCAGATACTCGTAGTTGTAGTATGGGCCGCAAAAATGCCGCTGCGCTGTAAATACCTACTTAAGATTAAATTGGGAAACTGTAGTATGTTGAAGATGACTGATTTACATAAAATTAAATCCGTAACACGTTTTGTACACTATTTACTTTTAATAAACTACTAAAAAAACACTTCTAACTTATGACAACGAAAAAATGTCATCGATTTTTTTTTTTGTATTTATCCCACGAGTCCGTATTACTTCATTAAGATGATGTGGCATGCTGTTAACCAAATTTTTAATACGATTTTTATCTATGTTTGACCAATCTTCCATTAGTGCCTTTGTAGAGGATCCACCATCACCCCGGTGTTGAAAATGGCGCCATCACTCTGACCATAGCAAATTACAGCTAGCATAGTTCGTTTTTGTTATGTCCTAAAGTATGCTTTATTATGTCCTAAGTATGTCTTTTCATGTCCTAAGTATACCTTATTATGTCTAAAGTATGCCTTATTATGTCCTAAGTATGTTTTCTTATGTTTTAACTACGTATCATTATGTTTTAAGTATCATAAGAATAAAGGTAAAACATGTTCAATGTCAAGGTTTATGAGGTAACTTTTTTGTATAGCGCAAGTAGTGCATGCTAAGGCGCTAAAATTGACCAATTGTGTTAAAGTCAGTAGTAAGAAATTTCGGCTAGTCAGCGATTGGTTGATCATATTCATGCTTCTCATGATTGGCTACAGACAGTGGAAAGTTTTCGGAGTCCACCATGTTGTTTTATGTACATATTGAAATACATATGTAAAGTTCCTTTGTTTTTATTGTAGTTTATAGATTTGTGAGAATGTGAATTTAGAATCTAATAGTAAAGTATAACGTAGATTCAGTTTGTCCTTAGAATACATACTTTGTATTATGTATAAATGTCAGTTTTGTCGTTAGAAAGACAAGTAAATATGTAAAGTAAATATGCAGGTGTTCATTACATAAGAGATAAGTTAAGACTTCTCTGATTGGTTGTCATCAAAATGTCAGGATGCCTGTGATTGGTCGAACGTTAATGTTCAGGTTAATTTGTAAAATTAACAAAATGTATTGGCTGTCCGGGTCGGCATTAGCTGCACTACGTGCCCCATAGAATTTGGGTGATATATATAGGCGCCCCTGGCAGTCAAAATTACATTCGCAGTCGACCGCCGCCAGCGACGGTCGTGTTCTGTGCTCTCCGTTCTCCACTGTGCCACCGCTCCACTGTTCGTGCGCTCCTGTCTGCAGTGATCGTGCGTTCAAGGATTGGTGCCCGCAGTGAACTTCAACTACTTCAACTACAAGCAACTACAGCAGCGTGACGTCATCGCTACGCTTCGTGTCGCCTTGCCCGTCACAAGCCGCCAACGCCCGCCAGACCCGATCGTGCGCTCTCGCATCGCCGCCCCGGTTAGCCGCGTCTGCGTCTACGGACAAATCTCGCGTCGCGCCGCGGCCCCCAGTAGAGTCAGTGTAAGTAACCACATTAGTGGTCCTTGACGGATACCTAACGGTGACAACGAGTCAAGGGGTGTCGACCCGATACACCCGCCGACCCCCTTCAGGGCGAGGCAGTGAAGTGGACCAAACCCTCCTACTGCGGCCAAGACTCCTTTAGCCAGTGACAGTCCTGTGAGTCTGCGGGATTGGCAGTAGGAAAATCCCATTCCTAATAACCTTTTTTCCTTCCCATATTCCGTTTGGTTGCCGTAGGACGACGCGTTGCAACAAACCTCCTTCGTCGTATGGTAGGTTTTTAGTCATTTAACCTAAGGGTGCTAGCTGTGGCTAGCACCACGGTCCCCCCCCCACCATGACGGACGCTACAATCGTAGCGTTCTTTAAGGAAGTCCTTTTAAAGGACCAAGATTTTCTGGCCAAATATGGCCATCACTTCCTAAACCCTCCGGTGGCCGGCCTGCCATCGGAGGACTCCCCCCGCTCCCCGGTAGGGATTGATCGAGGATCACCCCCCCCCCCTCGCGCCAGCATCCGCGCCCCGCCGCGCCCATCCTCGCCGGCAGTCCAAGCCGGCTCAAAGCCCCAGGTTACCCCGGTAGCCGCGCCCTCGCCCAAGCCGAAGCCATCCGCATCGGAGAGGCCGAACCCCCCTGCCGAAGAGGCCATGGACACTACAGTCCCGGCCGAAAACCCCAGCCCCAGCGCTGAGTCAGAGTCATCTGACTCAGACGCCTCCTCCTCTTCCTCGGAGGAAGAAGAGTACCAAACCGTCGGTGGTAAGCGGAAGAAGTCCGCGCCCGCCAAGGCGGCCCAGGCCACCAAGGCCAAAAAGACCACCGACGATTCGGTCACCCCAGCCCCACCGACCCCCAGGCAATCCGTCCCGAGCACGTCGTCTGCTCGCCCTCAAGCCGCTGACCTCCCTAAGAGGCAGCGCATCCCCCCCGTCATCATCCGGGACAAGGGGAAATGGACAGAGGTGTCCAAGATGTGTGTGGATCGAAGGATCCAATACACAAATGCCAAGTCCGTTACTCAGGGAGTGCAGGTCACGTTAAGGTCGTCCGACGACTACCGTGCCTTGACTAAGGCACTGAAAGACCGAAAGGTGTGCTTCCACACCTATGCCCTTCCGGAGGAGACGCCGACCAGAGTGGTCATAAGGCGTGTCCCAAAAGAAATCCCGACGAACGAGATCAAAGAGGATCTCTTATCCCAAAATGTCCCCGTTACGGCGGTACACCGCCTTCGCAGGGCTAGAGGTGGCGACGAGTACGACATGGTACTCGTCGTTTGCGAACCTACTGAAGAGCACAACCCGATCTTTAAGATCAAGTCGGTTTGCTCTTTGTCGGGCATCTCAATAGAGAAGCCAAACAAGCCCTCCGTACTAGGACAGTGTCACCGCTGTCAGATGTACGGCCACGCGCAGAGCAACTGCTTTGCGACACCCAGGTGCGTCAAGTGCCTGGGTGAACACGGGACGGCGGATTGCCCCCGCCCGAAAGACCCCAAAGAATGCACAGAACCGCCGAGCTGCGTGCTGTGCGGTCAAACGGGACACCCGGCAAACTACCGCGGATGCCCCAAAGCTCCTAAGATGGCTCCTAAAGTCATCAAGCGGGCCAATGCCCGTCAGCTGAGGGAGAGCCCATCTGTGAGGGCCCCCGCCCCCGCCGCCCTGATTCCCGAGCGTCTCGCACCACAAAGAGCTTCGCCTTGGAGCAAGCTCAATCACCAGCGAGCGTTCCCCGCACTGGTGCCCCCCGCCCCGCCCCCGTCCCAGCGCCTGTGGCCAAAGCTACACCAGTGGCGGCCCCCACTTCCGCGCCAGTAGCCCCGGTAGGTCCCCCGACTGGAGCGCGCCGCATTGCGGCCCCGGCAGCAATGCCAGCAACCCACTCCCCCGCTGGAGACAGCGATAAAAGCGTAGGCCTCACCATTTTAGAGGCCTACCAGATGTTCAGAACTCCTGAAGCCCGCGCCTTAGCTGCAATCATCAAGCAGACTAAGAAGGCAGGGCAGTACACCCCTGAGGCAGCCCATGAAATATGGGCGAGGTTCGACAGTATCGCTAAGGTACTGGATCAACTGGATTAGGTTCATTATGTTAACGCAAAAAAATGCGAAAAGCCTTAAGCCAAGAAGCCTAAAAATAGGGTTCTTCAACATTGACGGTAAGATTTTAGACCAGAGGGATGAGATCGCCAAGTTCTTGCGAGAGCAGCAGTTAGATGTTTTCCTCATACAGGAGACATGCCTAAAACCCCACCACAGAAGCCCTAAAATTGCCAACTACCGCATAGTTCGCAACGATAGGACTCGCTGTCACAAGGGAGGGACACTAATCTATTACAGAAATGATCTGTATTGTGTCCCTCTGGACCCCCCCGCCCCGCGCACTCGCCTGGAGTATTCGGCCTGTAGGCTGGGTATGACTGGTCATCAGCCGATAACCATCATATCCGCCTATATGCCGCCGACAAGAGGCGGGCGCGACGAGCCTGACGACCCAATCGCCCTGACCAGCGATATCACAGCCCTCTTCGGCATGAGCGACTTCGTTATTATAGCGGGAGATCTCAACGCCAAACATCTCGCATGGAACAGCAACACAACCAAAGCTAGAGGCAGGTTGTTGTTCAACCTAGGCGCATCCCTCAACTTTGACATCATCGCCCCGATGAGTCCAACTTGCTACCCACACGACCCCCAACATAGGCCCAATGTCCTGGACATAGCGCTTCTAAAAAATGTAAACCTCAGGTTACAATTGATAGAAGTAGTTCATGAGCTTAACTCAGACCACCGCCCGGTGATCATGCACCTAGGCTCCCGCTCGGGGCAGGACGATCCCAGCCGGCCCCCCCCTAGCCGAGTGGTCACCGACTGGAGGAAAGTAAGTGACAGGCTGAAATCCACCACGTCGACCCACTTGGACTCCATCCCCGATCACATAGCCTCAGTCGCTGACACGAGGGCAGCGATCGACTCGCTTACGGATCACGTACAATCCATCCTGAACGATTGTTCAAGGGAGGTACCAGTAGTGGAAGACCACCGCTGGAAACTCCCGGAGGATGTGCGTAATCTCATAACCGAGAAGAACGCGGCCATCCGTGCGTATAGTAACTTTCCCTGTGACGCGAACAAAGCCCACATGCGCTACTTGCAGCGAGCTGTGAGGAAACGCATTGCGGAGCAGCGCTCGGCAAGCTGGGAGAAGATGCTAGGCGAACTGGAGCCCACCCACCAAGCCTTCTGGCATCTCCAGAGGAAACTTAGGTCCACGGAGGAAGTCATGCCTCCTCTCATTCGTCCCGACAATAGTGTGGCGTTCGACAACCAGGAGAGAGCGGAATGTCTCGCTGACTGCCTGGAAGCCCAGTGTTCCCCCAGCTCTCAACCAGTAGACCAGGCCCACCTCGAAGAGGTGGATGCCGAAGTCGAAAGGAGAGCTTCTATCCCACCTGTTGAAGACCCAGATAACCCCCTTCCACCCATCACCCCGGATGAGGTGGAGGAGGTTATCAAAAGACTTCAACCCAGGAAAGCCCCAGGCTCTGATGGCATAACCAACAGAGTAATCAAACTCCTCCCCGCCCAAATTATTGTTTTAATGACCGCCATCTTCAATGGCGCATTAACTAATAACGTCTTCCCCCAGAAATGGAAACAGGCCACGGTAATTGGAATTCCCAAGGTAGGCAAGCCCAAGTCTAATCCCTCCAGTTACCGTCCCATTAGCTTACTTAATGCGCTCGGTAAAATCTACGAAAGGCTTATTTATAAGCGGCTCAAGGATTATGCCGAAGCCAAAAGCCTGATACCCAACGAGCAGTTTGGATTTAGAACTGAACACTCGTGCGTCCACCAAGTCCACCGTATTGTTGAGCATGTAAGCGCCGGCTTCATGAACAAATATATAACGGGCATCTTGTTCTTTGACATAGCGAAGGCGTTTGACAAAGTCTGGCACAACGGCTTAATCTATAAGCTGTACCAAATCGGAGTGCCAGATAGGCTCGTGCTCATCCTACGAGACTTTTTGTCAAATCGCACTTTCCGCTATCGCATAGAAGGAGAACTCTCCTCCCCCCGCCCCATCCGGGCTGGAGTCCCTCAGGGCTCCCCGCTATCACCCCTGCTGTTCACACTATTTACGAGCGATATCCCAAAGAGTAAAAAGACCGGGTTGGCACTGTTTGCTGACGACACGGCTATTTACTCCACCGGGAGAAGTCCAGTCGCAATAGCCCGATACCTCCAATCCGCGGTAACCAATTTGGGGAAATGGTTCAGGAAATGGAGGATTGAAGTGAACCCCGACAAGAGTCAGGCGGTCCTCTACTCGAGGCCGAATCACTATATCTCTGCCCCCCGCCCGATCACCATGTATGGCAAGCCGATCTCCTGGGAGAAGCAAGCCAAATACTTGGGAGTCATATTAGATGAACATCTAACCTTTGCCAAGCACATAAGTAGCGTCCGCGCGCGGGCCTACTTCGCGCAAGGGAGACTCCATAGTTTGGTGTCCAGCCGCAGTAAACTGTCACTCAAGTGCAAGCTGCGGCTGTTCACCACAGTGATCCGTCCCATCATGACGTACGCCTGTGCGGTCTTCGCGCACGCAAAGTCACATCTCCTCCACAAGATGCAGACCCTGCAGAACCGCTTCATCCGCAGAGCAGTGGGAGCCCCCTACTTTGTTCGGAATGAGGAGCTGCATGTGGATCTCAGACTCCCCACCGTCCAGCAGTTCATGAAACGCCTCACCAAGCGTTTCTTCGAGAAGGCTGCTAAACATAGAAACCCCCTAATCGTATCGGCCGGCCGATACGTCCCCTCCCAAGTTAGTAAAATTCGCCGGCCACGGCACACTTTAATCACACCCGACGACGCTACGACCCTGCTCCAGGAGAGCCGTAGGGAAACTAGCACGTTGAAAAGACGCAGACCACCGTCCTTCCGTCCTCGCCGCCGAGGACCGTCGCGAGACCCCATGCTGAGCCAAGCAACCAGTCCCTTGACAGAGCCAGCCCGCGCCGCTGTGCCGATAGTTTCAAGTCCGCCCGCATGACATATTCACACGACACCGACTCACACCGCGACGTGGCGTGTCCTAAGTTAATATAGGCACGTCGTGAAGCAACCTGACGTACAGACACCCTCTGTCGTGCGCGGCGTGTCCGAACACGGCAGGGGACTTAAGACACAGAAATCCCCCCAGTCCCTTTGCTCAAGCCAGCACGCACCGCTGAGCTGTAGTTTTAAAAAAAAAAAAAAATTCGTCCCTAAATAATCACATCATGATTCAGCTGTCCCTTGAGGCCCTCCCCCCGCGACGCCCTGAGCCGAGGTCCGTACCCCAAAGGGGGTGCCCTCAGCGTAGTCGCGATTAGTTTAAGTATAAGTCCTGGCTGGAGGCTTTAATAATAATTAAAACCACCACGGGCACGTCCGCTTAAGCAGTCGACAACCACTATGGTTGAACTGCGAGTTTCAGACACAAAAAAAAAAAAAAACAGTCAAAATTAGTCTCTCAGCGTTAGTGACTCAAGTGAGCTCGTAGGCCTCTGGCTTCGCTCCTATCGCCTAGTACCACACCTTGTACGGCGGTTTAAAGTGTCTTGTACCACTCCTTGTACAGACATTAGTTACTGTCCACTATTGGGGCAGTAATTCATATTGTGTTTTCAACTGTAATTCTGTGTAAACCTGTGCTTCATTTGACTCTTACCATTTTACCTTTTATTTTATGTGACAATATACCATTTTTATTTCATCTGTGTATCAATTGAATGACCCACTTGCTCATTTCATCACACGTGAGTGTCGCGAGACAACAATACGCCAGTCACACACAAATCCTTCAACCCTCGCGCCTATCGCGAAAAGCATCGTGTACAATTTGGTCCTTCGTTCGCCGGATTGTGTGTTGTGACTGGGTATTATGAGTGAGCATAGTGCGGTCACGACAAGAAGTATGTCGAGAAGAATGGCCAGTACAAGACACCTAGAGTCGGACTCGGGCGTGCCCAGTGAGAGGGCGCCCGCCTCACCATCGATGGCACCAACGACGTCGTCATTCCCCACGCCGGCAATACCTCTGGTGGGTGGTCGAATAGTAGATCACCGTAATGTGAAAGCACCAGAGGTAACGCCACGAAGAGGCCGTGGAAGGGGAGAGTCGAAAGAGCCCAGTGTCGCCGCCTCATCCAGGAGCGGGCAGAGCCACTCCACGTACCTGAGGAGGAAGGCGGAGTACGAGGCACAACGGGAGTTGGTGCGCCTCAGAGAGGGGCTGGTAAGGAAGAAGCTGGAGGTCGATCTTGCAGAGATAGACGCTGAGAACTCATCGGGTACGGACGAGGAGGGGACTACAACCCGACGTGTTGAACAGTGGATGGACACGACTCCACAAGAAGATGGACGTCAAGAGTCATCGGAGTATCGTGTACCGTCCACACTCGCCGTACCTACACACAGTAACGCGCGCGTAGAAGTGACCGTGTCAGCGCCCGCTTCGTACAGCGGAGCGCCCGCGACCGCGCCCGTGACATACACCGGTGCGCCCGCGACGTACGTTACGCGCGACGCGACGCCAAGTGCCGCGATGGCGACTGTTAGTTCCTGCGCTCCGAAAGCGCCAGTGCTAAGGTTCGCGCGTGAACCCAGTGAGGACAGACGACCACCCAATATGTCAGTGCAGTTTGCGGATCCAGTGTTGGCGGCGCCAACTCGTGAGGTTGCTGGTCCGCAGACATCAGCAAGGGGGGGAGTGAACTGGGGGCACGAGCACGAGGACACGGAGCGCAAACCGAGGGACAACCGGTTTGACCAGTTGGCCGACACTATTGCAAGCATAGCTCGGCCACGCCCGGTGCCAAGGCAGGCTTACGAGCTGCCCATGTTTGGTGGCAACCCGGCAGACTGGCTCGCCTACAAAAATATGTTTTGGGAGACGACGGCCCAGTACAACTTCAAGTCATACGAGAACCTAGCTCGGCTGCGAACATCATTGCAAGGCGACGCACGGCGGGCAGTGGAAGACCTGCTGCGCACGTGCATCAATCCAGCCGACATAATGAGGGCGCTCGACGAGGAGTTCGGCCATCCGAACCTGCTGTTAGAATGTGCCATCAAGAAAGTGCGTGCATTACCAAAAGTCACCGACAGTGGACGTGAGTTGCGTACGTTCTCCACCACGGTACGTAATTGTGTGTCGTTATTAAGGAACATAAACGCAAATGGATATCTCAACAACCCACAGCTGGTAAGTGAATTACTTTCAAAACTTACGCCTATACAACGTGCACAGTACGGGGATTTTGCGATGGGGGTGGCATCGTCACAGGGCATTGATGTCAGAGTGTCACCTAGTTTAGAATTATTGTCAGAATTTCTAGTGCACCTAGCCAGGGCTACTTCATATTATGTTCAACTAGACTTGCCTAGCCCTGGCCCAGCTGTTAATATAAAATCCAGATCGGTTGTACCTAATAAGGGTCAGTAAAATTATAATAAACAAAAGTTGTTCGTACAAGCTGAAGCTGACACTGGAAAAACAGCTGATGCTGACAAACAAGCAGCTGATGTTAAAATTGAGATTAAATGTTCATTATGTCAGAAAACGCACACATTACTGCAATGCGAGAAATTCGCGAAATTAAATAGTGAAGAAAGGTGGGGACATGTCAGAAATACGCGTGTTTGTTTCAAGTGTCTCAGTAAAGATCACCCGCGTATCCACTGTCGGGGCAAAAGATGTGAAAAATGTAACGCGGCACATCATGTGATGTTACATCAAGATAAAAAAAAAGCATGAGTCTGTAACTAACATGAGAGTAAATGTAGGCAGTGCTCTTCTAAAAATTATGCCAGTAACAATTAAAGTTGGTAATAAGATTAAAAGTTGTTACGCCCTATTGGACGACGGTGCTACTGTATCTTTGGTAGATAGTAATCTTATTGGAAATGTAAAAGGCGTCCAAAAACCAATAAGAATCCAAAGTGCACGTGGCATAGAACTACATGATTCCAGTTCGAAGGAAATAAAACTGTCAGTACGCGGAGCTACAAACAAAACTTACAAAATTATGTGTCGCACGTTACAGGACCTGGACCTGCCGGCGCAGTCGGTGCCTGCTGGCATCATGGAGGAGCATCGCCACCTCCGTGACTTGGGCTGTGAAGAAATGTTGGGAGCCAAGCCGCTGCTGCTGATCGGGCAGGACAACTGGGAGCTGCTCGCCAGTGAGGAGACACGCCATGGAAAGTCTGGTAAGCCAGTTGCCTCTCTCACTAAGCTAGGGTGGGTAGTTCACGGGCCTATTAGAAAATTGTATTCCGCTGACAGGTCATGTAAAGTAAATTGTATGTCTAGTCTACCCATGTTGCATGACATGGTCAAGCAACAGTTTGACCTGGAGGCCATCGGTGTTAGGGATGCCCCACGCAAACATTGGGAAGATGAGCGAGCCACTGCCATCTTAGAATCTACCAGTAAGATGACGGCAGATGGCAAGCAATGGGAAGTAGGTCTGCTATGGAAGCATGACAATGTTCAACTTCCTGATAATAGAAGGCAAGCGTTGCAAAGGTTAGGTGGCGTGGAGCGTAAGCTACACCGTAATGTCGAGTATGCAGCAGCATACTGTAATCAAGTGGACAGGTTGCTAGAGGAGGGGTATGCCTCCAGGGTCCAGGGTGGCATAAGTAGTCTCCCTATCTGGTACCTGCCTCACTTTGGGGTGGTCAATCCCAATAAACCAGGTAAGTTGAGACTGGTTTATGATGCTGCTGCTGCATATGGGGGCACGTCACTTAACGACAACTTGTTAACTGGCCCAGACATGTTAAATTCACTACTAGGTATTTTAATTAGGTTTAGACTGGGACCGGTAGCCTTCAGCGGGGACATAGCTGATATGTTCATGAGAATTCGTATCAGGAAGGAAGATCAGGGTGCCCAGCTGTTTTTGTGGAGAGGCCGAGATAAGGTCAATGAACCCGAAACATATGTTATGAATTCGATGATATTTGGTGCAGTGTCCTCCCCGGCAACCGCGATCTTCATTCTTAACAAGAATGCAGATAGGTTTTCAGGAGAGTACCCCCAGGCTGTGGAGGCCATACATAGTCGTCATTACATGGACGACTATCTAGATAGTGTATGGTCTGTGGAACAAGCTAGTCAGCTTGTCGAGCAAGTTACCCACATACACGCCCAGGGGGGCTTCATGATACGGGGGTGGATTACAAATTCATCGGATTTACGGGAGCGCCTACAGCTGGAGATGCCTGAAAGAGTATCGCTGGACAAGGGTGAGTCCGCGACAGAGAGAACGCTAGGTATGATATGGTCGCCTAGCAACGATCATCTCGCGTTCGATCTGTCATTTAAGCGATTACCTGACGAGATAAAATCGGGTAAGTCTATCCCTACAAAGAGGGAATTCTTACGTTTTATCATGTCGATATTCGACCCGCTAGGCCTGTTGTATCCGTGTGTGATTCAGTCGCGGATATTGATGCAACGTGTGTGGAAGTCTGGGATAGACTGGGACGAGCCGCTGCCTGCAAATGAGGTGGACGCATGGTTCACATGGCTCAATAATTTGCAGTGCCTAGGTAACCTAGAAATACCTAGGTGGTATGGGCTAAGTTTAGGTAAAGTAGAGCTGCATGTTTTTGGTGACGCTAGCGAGTTAGCGTATGCAGCAGTCGCTTACCTAGTAGGTACCACCGAGGATGGCAAGAAACATGTTGCCATGGTACTAGGCAAGGCAAGAGTGGCACCCCAAAAGGTTGTATCGATACCGCGACTAGAGTTACAGGCGGCTGTGCTTGCATGTCGAGTGGCAGACACAGTCGTCAAGGAAGTAGGTATAGATATTACACGTAAGTACTTGTGGACCGACAGCAAAACAGTTTTGAATTGGATTAACTCTGATGCCAAAGATTTTCAAAAGTTTGTGTCTCATAGATTAGGTGAAATAGACTCGCGTTCTGAGAGATGTGACTGGCGCTGGGTTCCATCGGCGGAGAACCCAGCTGACGTAGCGACCAGGTTGTCGTGGCCGATAAACAGTGGTGCGTGGCTGTCGGGTCCCGCTTTTCTTCTGAGTTCACAGGAGCGGTGGCCGGTGTGTTCCGACTTGAGGTCGGAAGGTACTGACGCCGAGAGGATCCAGCGCACCTACAACCTGGTGGTAGTGGAGGAGCCAGTAGTTGATCACACCAGAGCGTCAACATGGAGACGCACACAGCGAGTACTAGCACGCGTGCTGGCATTTATCAGTAGATGCCGCAAGCAGAGACCGACTGCCACACTCTCCATAGAAGACCTTCACGACGCCGAGATACGTCTCCTGCGCCAGATGCAGAAGGAAAGTTACCCAGCCGAGGTGACAGCACTCTCAGATGGAAAGCAGCTGCCACAGACAAGCAGGTTAAAATCTCTTGACCCTATGTTATATGAAAGTCTCATTAGAGTGAGGGGTAGGCTGGGGGCTTGTGAAGCGCTCTCTTTTGACGAGCGCCATCCTATTATTTTAGACGGGCGCCATCCGCTAACCCGTAAATTAGTTCTGCAATATCATGTGTCTGCCTTACATGCCAATCAAGAGGCAATAGTGAACCTAATAAGGGAAAGGTTTTGGGTCACTAACATACGGTCCACAGTAAAGGCCGTAATATCAACATGTCAAGTGTGCCGGCTGTCTCGAGCTAAGACAGCGGCACCCAAGATGGGTAACCTGCCGGCCGCGAGGCTGGAGGTGACGCGTCGTGCGTTCATGCACTGCGGGGTCGATTATTTCGGCCCAATGGAGGTCACCATCGGGAGGCGCCGGGAGAAGAGGTGGGGGGCGCTGTTTACGTGCCTCACCACACGCGCTGTCCACGTGGAGTTGGCGGCCTCGCTGAGCGCCGACTCAGCCATCCTCGCCCTGCGGCGCCTAGTGGCGCGCCGGGGCCGGCCCGCCCACATGTACTCCGACAAGGGTACAAACTTTGTCGGGGCCAACACCGAGCTTCGTGCTGCGCTGCGGGACCTGGACCACACCCGGGTCCAAGAAGAAGCCGTCAGCCGGGGTATCGCCTGGCACTTCAACCCTCCCGCGGCCCCACACATGGGTGGCTGCTGGGAGCGTTTAGTGCGTTCAATAAAGAACGCCCTCAAGGCGACGCTGCGAGAGCGCGCGCCACGTGAGGAGGTCCTTTACACCCTCCTCACCGAGGCCGAGCTGGTCGTCAACAGCCGGCCTTTATGTTACGTCTCTGACGACGTGAGCCATCCCGTCGTTTTGACACCCAATCATCTCCTGCTGGGCTCAGCCGCGGGGGATGCTCCATACGTGCGCCCTGATCCGGGCGACATCGACTCGCGACGCATGTGGCGTCGTGTCAACGCGTTGGCAGACCTCTTCTGGCGCCGGTGGCTGCGTGAGTTTCTTCCGGCTCTGCAGCGGCGACAGAAGTGGACGAGCGACGTGCCCAACGTCAAGGTCGGCGACGTCGTGCTGGTGACCGACGAGAATAGGCCACGTAACCAGTGGGTAAAAGGAATAGTTAAAAATGTAAGTCCCGGGATGGACTCTGTTGTTAGAGTAGTCGACGTGGAAACGACTTCGGGGGTCTTACGTAGACCTGCGGTCAGGGTGATTGTGCTTCCTACCGACGGTAGCGTGATCGGTTGAAGCCTTTCACGGGGGGTGGTATGTAGAGGATCCACCATCACCCCGGTGTTGAAAATGGCGCCATCACTCTGACCATAGCAAATTACAGCTAGCATAGTTCGTTTTTGTTATGTCCTAAAGTATGCTTTATTATGTCCTAAGTATGTCTTTTCATGTCCTAAGTATACCTTATTATGTCTAAAGTATGCCTTATTATGTCCTAAGTATGTTTTCTTATGTTTTAACTACGTATCATTATGTTTTAAGTATCATAAGAATAAAGGTAAAACATGTTCAATGTCAAGGTTTATGAGGTAACTTTTTTGTATAGCGCAAGTAGTGCATGCTAAGGCGCTAAAATTGACCAATTGTGTTAAAGTCAGTAGTAAGAAATTTCGGCTAGTCAGCGATTGGTTGATCATATTCATGCTTCTCATGATTGGCTACAGACAGTGGAAAGTTTTCGGAGTCCACCATGTTGTTTTATGTACATATTGAAATACATATGTAAAGTTCCTTTGTTTTTATTGTAGTTTATAGATTTGTGAGAATGTGAATTTAGAATCTAATAGTAAAGTATAACGTAGATTCAGTTTGTCCTTAGAATACATACTTTGTATTATGTATAAATGTCAGTTTTGTCGTTAGAAAGACAAGTAAATATATAAAGTAAATATGCAGGTGTTCATTACATAAGAGATAAGTTAAGACTTCTCTGATTGGTTGTCATCAAAATGTCAGGATGCCTGTGATTGGTCGAACGTTAATGTTCAGGTTAATTTGTAAAATTAACAAAATGTATTGGCTGTCCGGGTCGGCATTAGCTGCACTACGTGCCCCATAGAATTTGGGTGATATATATAGGCGCCCCTGGCAGTCAAAATTACATTCGCAGTCGACCGCCGCCAGCGACGGTCGTGTTCTGTGCTCTCCGTTCTCCACTGTGCCACCGCTCCACTGTTCGTGCGCTCCTGTCTGCAGTGATCGTGCGCTCAAGGATTGGTGCCCGCAGTGAACTTCAACTACTTCAACTACAAGCAACTACAGCAGCGTGACGTCATCGCTACGCTTCGTGTCGCCTTGCCCGTCACAAGCCGCCAACGCCCGCCAGACCCGATCGTGCGCTCTCGCATCGCCGCCCCGGTTAGCTGCGTCTGCGTCTACGGACAAATCTCGCGTCGCGCCGCGGCCCCCAGTAGAGTCAGTGTAAGTAACCACATTAGTGGTCCTTGACGGATACCTAACGGTGACAACGAGTCAAGGGGTGTCGACCCGATACACCCGCCGACCCCCTTCAGGGCGAGGCAGTGAAGTGGACCAAATCCTCCTACTGCGGCCAAGACTCCTTTAGCCAGTGACAGTCCTGTGAGTCTGCGGGATTGGCAGTAGGAAAATCCCATTCCTAATAACCTTTTTTCCTTCCCATATTCCATTTGTTGCCGTAGGACGACGCGTTGCAACGAATATCCTTCGTCGTATGGTAGGGTTTTAATCATTTAACCTAAGGGTGCTAGCTGTGGCTAGTACCACGGTCCCCCCCCCCACCATGACGGACGCTACAATCGTAGCGTTCTTCAAGAAAGTCCTTTTAAAGGACAAGGATTTTCTGGCCAAATATGGCCACCACTTCTTGAACCCTCCGGTGACCGGCCAGCCATCGGAGGACTCCCCCCGCTCCCCGGTAGGGAATGATCGAGGATCACCCCCCCCCCCCCCCTCGCGCCAGCATCCGCGCCCCGCCGCGCCCATCCTCGCCGGCAGTCCAAGCCGGCTCAAAGCCCCAGGTTACCCCGGTAGCCGCGCCCTCGCCCAAGCCGAAGCCATCCGCATCGGAGAGGCCGAACCCCCCTGCCGAAGAGGCCATGGACACTACAGTCCCGGCCGAAAACCCCAGCCCCAGCGCTGAGTCAGAGTCATCTGACTCAGACGCCTCCTGCTCTTCCTCTGAGGAAGAAGAGTACCAAACCGTAGGTGGTAAGCGGAAGAAGTCCGCGCCCGCCAAGGCGGCCCAGGCCACCAAGGCCAAAAAGACCACCGACGATTCGGTCACCCCAGCCCCACCGACCCCCAGGCAATCCGCCCCGAGCACGTCGTCTGCTCGCCCCCAAGCCGCTGACCTCCCTAAGAGGCAGCGCATCCCCCCCGTCATCATCCGGGACAAGGGGAAATGGACAGAGGTGTCCAAGATGTGTGTGGATCGAAGGATCCAATACACAAATGCCAAGTCCGTTGCTCAGGGAGTGAAGGTCACGTTAAGGTCGTCCGACGACTACCGTGCCTTGACTAAAACACTGAAAGACCGAAAGGTGTGCTTCCACACCTATGCCCTTCCGGAGGAGACGCCGACCAGAGTGGTCATAAGACGTGTCCCAAAGGAAATCCCGACGAACGAGATCAAAGAGGATCTCTTATCCCAAAATGTCCCCGTTACGGCGGTACACCGCCTTCGCAGGGCTAGAGGTGGCGACGAGTACGACATGGTACTCGTCGTTTGCGAACCTACTGAAGAGCACAACCCGATCTTTAAGATCAAGTCGGTTTGCTCTTTGTCGGGCATCTCAATAGAGAAGCCGAACAAGCCCTCCGTACTAGGACAGTGTCACCGCTGTCAGATGTACGGCCACGCGCAGAGCAATTGCTTTGCGACACCCAGGTGCGTCAAGTGCCTGGGTGAACACGGGACGGCGGACTGCCCCCGCCCGAAAGACCCCAAAGAATGCACGGAACCGCCGAGCTGCGTGCTGTGCGGTCAAACGGGACACCCGGCAAACTACCGCGGATGCCCCAAAGCTCCTAAGATGGCTCCTAAAGTCATCAAGCGGGCCAATGCCCGTCAGCTGAGGGAGAGCCCATCTGTGAGGGCCCCCGCCCCCGCCGCCCTGATTCCCGAGCGTCTCGCACCACAAAGAGCTTCGCCTTGGAGCAAGCTCAATCACCAGCGAGCGTTCCCCGCACTGGTGCCCCCCCGCCCCGCCCCCGTCCCAGCGCCTGTGGCCAAAGCTACACCAGTGACGGCCCCCACTTCCGCGCCAGTAGCCCCGGTAGTTCCCCCGACTGGAGCGCGCCGCATTGCGGCCCCGGCAGCAATGCCAGCAACCCACTCCCCCGCTGGAGACAGCGATAAAAGCGTAGGCCTCACCATTTTAGAGGCCTACCAGATGTTCAGAACTCCTGAAGCCCGCGCCTTAGCTGCAATCATCAAGCAGACTAAGAAGGCAGGGCAGTACACCCCTGAGGCAGCCCATGAAATATGGGCGAGGTTCGACAGTATCGCTAAGGTACTGGATCAACTGGATTAGGTTCATTATGTTAACGCAAAAAAATGCAAAAAGCCTTAAGCCAAGAAACCTAAAAATAGGGTTCTTCAACATTGACGGTAAAATCTTAGACCAGAGGGATGAGATCGCCAAGTTCCTGCGAGAGCATCAGCTAGATGTTTTCCTCATACAGGAGACATGTTTAAAACCCCACCACAGAAGCCCTAGAATTGCCAACTACCGCATAGTTCGCAATGATAGGACTCGCTGTCACAAGGGAGGGACACTAATCTATTACAGGAATGATCTGTATTGTGTCCCTCTGGACCCCCCCGCCCCGCGCACCCACTTGGAGTATTCGGCCTGTAGGCTGGGCATGACTGGTCATCAGCCGATAACCATCATATCCGCCTATATGCCGCCGACAAGAGGCGGGCGCGACGAGCCTGACGACCCAATCGCCCTGACCAGCGATATCACAGCCCTCTTCGGCATGAGCGACTCCGTTATTATAGCGGGGGATCTCAACGCCAAACATCTCGCATGGAACAGCAACACAACCAAGGCCAGAGGCAGGTTTTTGTTCAACCTAGGCGCATCCCTCAACTTTGACATCATCGCCCCGATGAGTCCAACTTGCTACCCACACGACCCCCAACATAGGCCCAATGTCCTGGACATAGCGCTTCTAAAAAATGTAAACCTCAGGTTACAATTGATAGAAGTAGTTCATGAGCTTAACTCAGACCACCGCCCGGTGATCATGCACCTAGGCTCCCGCTCGGGGCAGGACGATCCCAGCCGGCCCCCCCCTAGCCGAGTGGTTACCGACTGGAGGAAAGTAAGCGACAGGCTGAAATCCACCACGTCGACCCACTTGGACTCCATCCCCGACCACATAACCTCAGTCGCTGACACGAGGGCAGCGATCGACTCGCTTACGGATCACGTACAATCCATCCTGAACGATTGTTCAAGGGAGGTACCAGTGGTGGAAGACCACCGCTGGAAACTCCCGGAGGATGTACGGAATCTCATAACCGAGAAGAATGCGGCCATCCGTGCGTATAGTAACTTTCCCTGTGACACGAACAAAGCCCACATGCGCTACTTGCAGCGAGCTGTGAGGAAACGCATTGCGGAGCAGCGCTCGGCAAGCTGGGAGAAGATGCTAGGCGAACTGGAGCCCACCCACCAAGCCTTCTGGCATCTCCAGAGGAAACTTAGGTCCACGGAGGAAGTCATGCCTCCTCTCATTCGTCCCGACAATAGTGTGGCGTTCGACAACCAGGAGAGAGCGGAATGTCTCGCTGACTGCCTGGAAGCCCAGTGCTCCCCCAGCTCTCAACCAGTAGACCAGGCCCACCTCGAAGAGGTGGATGCCGAAGTCGAAAGGAGAGCTTCTATCCCACCTGTTGAAGACCCAGATAACCCCCTTCCACCCATCACCCCGGATGAGGTGGAGGAGGTTATCAAAAGACTTCAACCCAGGAAAGCCCCAGGCTCTGATGGCATAACCAACAGAGTAATCAAACTCCTCCCCGCCCAAATTATTGTTTTAATGACCGCCATCTTCAATGGCGCATTAACTAATAACGTCTTCCCCCAGAAATGGAAACAGGCCACGGTAATTGGAATTCCCAAGGTAGGCAAGCCCAAGTCTAATCCCTCCAGTTACCGTCCCATTAGCTTACTTAATGCGCTCGGTAAAATCTACGAAAGGCTTATTTATAAGCGGCTCAAGGATTATGCCGAAGCCAAAAGCCTGATACCCAACGAGCAGTTTGGATTTAGAACTGAACACTCGTGCGTCCACCACGTCCACCGTATTGTTGAGCATGTAAGCGCCGGCTTCATGAACAAATATATAACGGGCATCTTGTTCTTTGACATAGCGAAGGCGTTTGACAAAGTCTGGCACAACGGCTTAATCTATAAGCTGTACCAAATCGGAGTGCCTGATAGGCTCGTGCTCATCCTACGAGACTTTTTGTCAAATCGCACTTTCCGCTATCGCATAGAAGGAGAACTCTCCTCCCCCCGCCCCATCCGGGCAGGAGTCCCTCAGGGCTCCCCGCTATCACCCCTGCTGTTCACACTATTTACGAGCGATATCCCAAAGAGTAAAAAGACCGGGTTGGCACTGTTTGCTGACGACACGGCTATTTACTCCACTGGGAGAAGTCCAGTCGCAATAGCCCGATACCTCCAGTCCGCGGTAACCAATTTGGGGAAATGGTTCAGGAAATGGAGGATTGAAGTGAACCCCGACAAGAGTCAGGCGGTCCTCTACTCGAGGCCGAATCACTTTATCTCTGCCCCCCGCCCGATCACCATGTATGGCAAGCCGATCTCCTGGGAGAAGCAAGCCAAATACTTGGGAGTCATATTAGATGAACATCTAACCTTTGCCAAGCACATAAGTAGCGTCCGCGCGTGGGCCTACTTCGCGCAAGGGAGACTCCATAATTTGGTGTCCAGCCGCAGTAAACTGTCACTCAAGTGCAAGCTGCGGCTGTTCACCACAGTGATCCGTCCCATCATGACGTACGCCTGTGCGGTCTTCGCGCACGCAAAGTCACATCTCCTCCACAAGATGCAGACCCTGCAGAACCGCTTCATCCGCAGAACAGTGGGAGCCCCCTACTTTGTTCGGAATGAGGAGCTGCATGTGGATCTCAGACTCCCCACCGTCCAGCAGTTCATGAAACGCCTCACCAAGCGTTTCTTCGAGAAGGCTGCTAAACATAGGAACCCCCTAATCGTATCGGCCGGCCGATACGTTCCCTCCCAAGTCAGTAAAATTCGCCGACCCCGGCACACTTTAATCACACCCGACGACGCTACGACCCTGCTCCAAGAGAGCCGTAGGGAAACTAGCACGTTGAAAAGACGCAGACCACCGTCCTTCCGTCCTCGCCGCCGAGGACCGTCGCGAGTCCCCACGCAGAGCCATGCAACCAGTCCCTTGACAGAGCCAGCCCGCGCCGCTGTGCCGATAGTTTCAAGTCCGCCCGCATGACATATTCACACGACACCGACTCACACCGCGACGCGGCGTGTCCTAAGTTAATATAGGCTCGTCGTGAAGCAACCTGACGTACAGACACCCCCTGTCGTGCGCGGCATGTCCGAACACAGCAGGGGACTTAAGACAAAGAAATCCCCCCAGTCCCTTTGCTCAAGCCAGCACGCACCGCTGAGCTGTAGTTTTAAAAAAATTCGTCCCTAAATAATCACATCATGATTCAGCTGTCCCTTGAGGCCCTCCCCCCGCGACGCCCTGAGCCGAGGTCCGTACCCCAAAGGGGGTGCCCTCAGCGTAGTCGCGAGTAGTTTAAGTATAAGTCCTGGCTGGAGGCTTTAATAATAATTAAAACCACCACGGGCACGTCCGCTTAAGCAGTCGACAACCGCTAGGGTTGAACTGCGAGTTTCAGACACAAAAAAAAAAAAAAAACAGTCAAAATTAGTCTCTCAGCGTTAGTGACTCAAGTGAGCTCGTAGGCCTCTGGCTTCGCTCCTATCGCCTAGTACCACACCTTGTACGGCGGTTTAAAGTGTCTTGTACCACTCCTTGTACAGACATTAGTTACTGTCCACTATTGGGGCAGTAATTCATATTGTGTTTTCAACTGTAATTCTGTGTAAACCTGTGCTTCATTTGACTTTTACCATTTTACCTTTTATTTTATGTGACAATATACCATTTTTATTTCATCTGTGTATCAATTGAATGACCCACTTGCTCATTTCATCACACGTGAGTGTCGCGAGACAACAATACGCCAGTCACACACAAATCCTTCAACCCTCGCGCCTATCGCGAAAAGCATCGTGTACAGCCTTCTTTAACTCGTGTAAGGTAGTTGGAGCTCGAGAGCATTGTCTATTGCATCTCCCGAGCTCGACCAATGCATGTTCTATGGGATTTAAGTCTGAGCTGCGAGCTGGTCACTTCATGTAGGTAATACTGAGGTCTTGAACATACGCATTTGTCGAATGAGCACTATGTGTCCGCGTCTTATCGTGCATAAAAATGAAATTTGCGCCTTATTCACTAAGACTACTGTCAGATACGAAGAATCTCCAAAAAAAAAATACTCGTACCAGTAAATTGGCCGTTGGCCCAAACTAGCCGGTATGCCTAAGTTCAACGTACAAGTAACACTACCTATT
This sequence comes from Polia nebulosa, assembly GCA_951329385.1. Lineage (NCBI taxonomy): Eukaryota > Metazoa > Arthropoda > Insecta > Lepidoptera > Noctuidae > Polia > Polia nebulosa. Next base: position 11,856,694 of record OX589606.1, read on the forward strand.
CAATCCCATACATTTTGTAAGTCAGAAAATAACAAATGTCTGGCAGCTCTTGGATCTTACTCTAGAACAAGTAGACAGGAACTTGGGTCAGGTTTTTGTTCACTTCCCATTACAATATTCTATTAAACTTCCTTAATCTTCCAAAGCAGGCAGTTATTTTTCGTTGCTCACTTCCGCTGACTTTCATTATTTCTCTTTAATGAAAAAAGTGCGTAGCCGCGAGTTTGTTGAAGAAAGTTTTCTGTTGCTAACGAACTGTCATACTTTTTTATTCTACTTAAAGTTATGAAACCAGTAATTTATGAGTTCCTTGTTTTGTTTAACATATTTTTATTCATTGATAGGCAGTCGTTTGACCACTATCTCACCTGATGGTAAGCGATGATGTGGTTGAAGATGAAGCACACTTGGCTAGAACTTAACTTTTAGTTGTAAGGATATTTTCAAATTTATTTTAATTATAGCTTTTTTCCCTTGCGAATGAAGAATGGAGATATCCACATGAAGCAACGGATGAAAATATCCGCAGGAGAACCAAGGTTCCTGACATAGCCCGATGAATCACCAAACATAAGTGACAGTACACAGGGCACACTGCTCATAGAACAGATGGTCGATTGGCCTGTAATATTCTGGAGGACGCAACGTTGGACGGTCTCGGTATTCCACAAGGTGCCCCGATGACCTGGTGAGGGACCCGGGAGTCGGATGGATGCGAGACGCACAGGACCGGTCGTTAAGGTGACACTTGGAGGAGGTCTATTTCCAGCAGTGGACGTATTTCGGTTGAATTGATGAAATTTTTTCCGCGCCTGCGCTCCCGCTTGTATGCCATAAGGACCGTGCATTTTTCAAGACAAAGAATTAACGTTAAGGCGAAGGTATATATCCGCCAAGTGGCGCCCTCATTGAATAAAAAATCTCCAAAAAAAAAATACTCGTACCAGTAAATTGGCCGTTGGCCCAAACTAGCCGGTATGCCTAAGTTCAACGTACAAGTAACACTACCTATTCAATCCCATACATTTTGTAAGTCAGAAAATAACAAATGTCTGGCAGCTCTTGGATCTTACTCTAGAACAAGTAGACAGGAACTTGGGTCAGGTTTTTGTTCACTTCCCATTACAATATTCTATTAAACTTCCTTAATCTTCCAAAGCAGGCAGTTATTTTTCGTTGCTCACTTCCGCTGACTTTCATTATTTCTCTTTAATGAAAAAAGTGCGTAGCCGCGAGTTTGTTGAAGAAAGTTTTCTGTTGCTAACGAACTGTCATACTTTTTTATTCTACTTAAAGTTATGAAACCAGTAATTTATGAGTTCCTTGTTTTGTTTAACATATTTTTATTCATTGATAGGCAGTCGTTTGACCACTATCTCACCTGATGGTAAGCGATGATGTGGTTGAAGATGAAGCACACTTGGCTAGAACTTAACTTTTAGTTGTAAGGATATTTTCAAATTTATTTTAATTATAGCTTTTTTCCCTTGCGAATGAAGAATGGAGATATCCACATGAAGCAACGGATGAAAATATCCGCAGGAGAACCAAGGTTCCTGACATAGCCCGATGAATCACCAAACATAAGTGACAGTACACAGGGCACACTGCTCATAGAACAGATGGTCGATTGGCCTGTAATATTCTGGAGGACGCAACGTTGGACGGTCTCGGTATTCCACAAGGTGCCCCGATGACCTGGTGAGGGACCCGGGAGTCGGATGGATGCGAGACGCACAGGACCGGTCGTTAAGGTGACACTTGGAGGAGGTCTATTTCCAGCAGTGGACGTATTTCGGTTGAATTGATGAAATTTTTTCCGCGCCTGCGCTCCCGCTTGTATGCCATAAGGACCGTGCATTTTTCAAGACAAAGAATTAACGTTAAGGCGAAGGTATATATCCGCCAAGTGGCGCCCTCATTGAATAAAAAATCGTAGCAAAGCGTAGAAAATAAAGATTATAGAGTCCTATGTTGCGTTTTTAACAAAGAGGATAAGGTATTTTTACATTGTTAAAACAGGACTCAAAATGTTTCGTATTTTAAAGTAGTAAGCAACAGTGTCAAAAACGGCCGTTTTTGGTACTTATACTTAATCTTTATTTTCTATGCTAAGATACGAATTTTTATTCAATGAGGGCGCCACTTACGGGTAGGTAGGCCCTTAACCGATTTTCTTGAGACAAATCACTTTTTTGTTAGCGTTCACATTACTGGACGTGAGTCACGTGACAGTTCTCTCCGCAGGTAATGTCATTGCCATACATTTTTTACTAAGCGTTAGCGTGAACGCTAACAGAAAAGTAATTTATCTCACCCCCCAGTACTTCTGGAGATTAACTTTTACAAACATTTGAAAAAAAAATGTAACTTCTTTATAATTTAGTTTAGACGTAAACTCAAGCCTCCACAGACTCCAAACTAAGGTGTTCTGGTCTAAAACTAATCTTTAATACTACTCTCAAAACGGTGAAGGAAAACTTTGAGAGGAAACCGGCATGTCTTAGAAAAAAATAGAAAAAATGTGATATCCACCAACCCGCACTGGGCTGCGTGGTGGATTACGGCCCAATCCTTCTAGAGAGGGGCCTGAGTCCCAGCTGTAGGAACATTATAAGGCTGATTTGCTTTAGATAACTGAAAAAGGCATCTAGAAAATAAGTTTAATTTTATTAATTTGTAGTCCTCTCCTCAGCTATTACACATTTACTTCTACACTCTCCATATTCCATCAAACATTTTCTCACATGACTTATTCACATAAGAGTTTGGTTTTAAAATCCAAATGATTGCCAGCGTGTAAAGCGTGTAAAGCGTGTGGTTAACTAAAAGCTTTCATCACTCCATATGGTCTGCCATCCATTAGCACCCGACTTAGTTAAGATTGGGTTACACTGATGTGGCTTTACTAATATCTAGTGAGAATGTAGGGACTGATATTAATTTAATTTGTTGGTTTCTTGTTTGTGTCGGTCGTGCTTAGAAATGAAATTATTTAACCTGCATCTTGTCTTCAAAATGTTGTGAGTAAAATATCTTGTAAAAAAACAAGCTGTTTTTGTCTTTTTGTAATGAAATGTATTTTATGATAAGAAAACATACTATCCCGAAAATGTAACTGTCCTACAGTCCCAACATCCTGACGTCATCATCATATCAGCTCGATGGTATTGTGACGTCACATAGAGAATAGGTTTTTTATATAGGGTTAAGTTAGCAGAATCATATTGTCGTGTATGTCGTTAATTTGTGGCAAATAAATTCTTTTTCTTTCTTTCTTTCATTCAACCTTATTACAGACAGGCCAGCAGTATGGTTGACTTCGGTTTAATGAACTTTTAAAGGCTGATTCAAATTTAGAATTAGTTTAAATGTCAAGTAGAAAATTATGTTTTCTTTGAGGGGATTCAAAAAAAAACCTCCGAGGAAGTCACTCGCCTGTTTCAACAATATAGTATTACCTATCCAGTTTTGCGTTCTGGTGTTTCTGTTCTCATACTACACGGCTTTAGGTACCTCGCAGCCAAGCGATACACATTAATATGCCTACAGTATCATCCTACTAATATTATAAATGTGAAAGTTTGTGTGTCTGTTTGTTACTTCTTCACGTTCAAACGGCTGGACCGATTTGGATGCAATTTGGTGTGTAGATAGCTTATGGCCTGGATTAACACATAGGCTACTTTCTATCCCGGTCTACGCGGGTAAAACCGCGGGGCGCAGTAATATTATATAGTCACCAAACTTACATAAGTATGCCAAATTCCAGTTCTATTGGGGAACAGAAAGTGCCTTGCCTTGTTGCATTAAATCCTCCTGTAGTGTACCACTATTGTAAATGAAGTTTAAATAAACATATAAAAGTGGTTGAGAAATGGGTTGCAAATTTTGAAGCGGACAACTTGCAAGTCAAACAAAAGCTTGTAATATAAATCGAACGACTCGTATTTATATCTTCTACTAGCACTTCGCCAGCGACTTAGTTAGCTTGGATTTCAAAAATGTATAGGCGACACTCACAAATAACGTGGATTTCTATTGGTAAAATAATTTTCAAAATCGGTTCAGTACATCCAGAGATTACCCCCTACAACCGCGCCTCCTGCCGGAGGCTCTACGCGGGGATCGTGCGGTCCATGGCCCTCTACGGGGCACCGGTGTGGGCGCGTTCATTGAGGCAGCGATCAACGCGCCAGATGAACGCGTCCCAGAGGGTCATGGCGATCCGCATCATCCGGGGATACCGCACGGTCTCTCGTGAGGCTGCGAGCCTCCTTGCCGGACTGTCACCGTGGGATCTGGAGGCAAAAATCCTCGCGCACCTCTACGAGTGGCGCGAGAAGGCAAAACGTCGGGGCGAAACTCCGCTGCCGCGACAACTCGCGGCTCGGCGGACAGAGCTCCGGCAGGATCTCATGGTGACATGGAGAGAGCGACTGTCGCAACCCAGCGCTGGGCACGCCACCATCGAGGCGGTAGTGCCCCTCTTTGAGGAGTGGCTGGAGAGACGCCATGGCGCCCTCACCTTCCGCCTGACGCAGGTCCTCACCGAACAAGGCTGTTTCGGGAGGTACCTGTGTCGGATCAAGGCGGAGGTGACCCCTGCGTGTTTCCACTGCGAGGATCGCCCAGAGGACACGGTGGAGCATACGGTGGAGGTTTGCCCCGCCTGGGCAGAACACCGCCGTGTCCTCGTGGATGCGATAGGCGGCAGCGACCTCTCACGCCGCGCCCTGGTTCAGGCCATGGTACGGAGCGAGAGGGAATGGGGGGCCGTCTCCTCCTTCTGCGAAGCAGTAATGCTCGCGAAGAGGGAGGCGGCACACGTTAGGGAGACTCAACAGAGGCAGAGTCGCCCTAGCGCCCTCCATCTTCCGCCATCCTCTAGCGCCCTGTTTATTTTGACCAAACACTTGCACATTTAGTTACACCCACCAAACTGCGTAACAGTTTGTCGGCGGGATTAGCGCTCGTATTACCTTTCAGTACTTAATTACAAAATTATGATCTTGTTATGTCACGTTTATAATATTATCAAAGCTTAGTACATACCGCTCAAAAATAAAAGGAAACTATTTTCCTGCGAGCATGAAGCTCGACAACAGTAATTGTAGACAAGTTTGATCAAGCATAATTAATTTTAAGTATCATTTTTTTTTCACAGTTAGCGGCTATTTCCTTGAGCAATACATTTTTCAATTTATGCTTTAAAGTTCTCTTAGTCGTCTTCACACTTTCTCTTCGTAGCCAATCCAGGTCATTAAAAATTGTAGGGATAAGATATCTGTTAGTTCTCTCACCATAATAATTTTTTACCGGTGCTCGCACGAGCTTACGTTCCCTCACGCTTCTGGTATTGTACGCGTTTTGCACATATACCCTATATCGGTCGTTATAAAATTGCTCGAGAACCACCAAGTATCTGACCTTCTCATGCACAGGAAGCACCTTACATGCAACAAAAAGCCTATCATAATTCTCCTTATACTCAAGTTTAACTTTACGGTTAACCAGATACTTCATAAAGCGAATTTGCAGCGATCTTATGCTATTTAAATAGGTTTTAAAGGTGCGACCATACGTTTCTAATCCATAACTGAGCAAGGACTCGGCGAGGGCAAAATAAATAACACGCAGCGTTTTCTTACTCAACGGCGCCTTTAGGATGTAGAACTTACTCAACACTGACCTAAGCTTCGTACACACTGTGTCAACCTGTGTCTTCCAATTCATGTTACGGTCTACAAACCCAGATAACTAAATTTATCAACATATTCAAGGTCTTGGCAAACACAGTTGACATTTTTAACATGCATGCACTCGTATGTGTGGCCCACGATATTGATATCATCACTACAGACACTCTTTGCCACCTGGTTGTGCGGCGAATGAATATGCATCACTTTCGTCTTACTTAGATTTAGTATGATACCGTTATCGTGTGCCCACCGGGTAATATTATCGAAGTCAGCCTGCAAAACTGCCCTGACCTCCTGTATGTCCTTAGACGAGTACATAAGGCACATGTCGTCTGCATACATATACACACGACACTTCTCCACCACATTACTGACGCTATTGACATGCATGACATAACCAACTGGTCCATACACGGAACCAGTCGGTACGCCCAGGCCAACCGCAGCCTCTTTACCCATCACACCGCATATGCAGGCCTGTAATGTTCTGCCACTCAGGTAGTTCCGGAACCATCTGTTAGTGGGGCCCCTGATCCCGCACTCGTCCATGGCCTGCAATAGCACCTCGTGGTCCAGAGTGTCGAAAGCCTTCTTGTAATCGATGAACAGCGCCAGGACCTGATGACCCTGATCCAGACTGCTGTTCATGTCCTCAGAAAACTGCGATAGTGCTGATATGGTACTACGCCCGCGCCTAAATCCGTGCTGCGCATCTGCTAGAATATTATTCTGCTCTAAGAATTCGCTAACCTGTCCGACTACTATTTTTTCTACTATTTTGTTAATAACTGACAGGATAGCAATAGGGCGATAGTTAGCGTAATCTGAGTGCGCTCCTTGCTTGAAGATGGGCCTAATTAACGCTTTTTTAAGCGAACTTGGATATTCTCCTTTCAATAAACACAGATTGACAAAGCGAGACAAGACAGGTGCGATTTTATTCTTAACAATTTTTAACCGACTTCGAAAAAGGAGGAGGTTATCAATTCGGATGTTTGTATTTTTTTTTTTCCGAAATGGTCCCATTTAAATTTCAAAAAGATCTGATGATGGGTTTCGGAGACAGACAACGGAACTCTTCAAAAATTCACAGCAAATCAACCGTGATTGCTGCGATCGTATGTCTATGAATTGTTAACACAGTTTAATGGGGAACCACAACTAAAAAGGGAAAAATAAAAAACTTTTTTACAAAAAAATAGAACCGACTTCCAAAAAAAGTGCAAAATAACTTTAATTTCGGAAGTCGGTGTCAAAAAACACAGACACAAAACAGGAACACCGACTTCCGAAATTAAAGTTATTTTGCACTTTTTTTGGAAGTCGGTTCTATTTTTTTGTAAAAAAGTTTTTTATTAAATCCATTACTCGAATACAATCAATGCCGCGCCTTATCACTGCCCAGCTGATCAATAACTTTGCACACCGTACTGCTGGATACAGGTTTAAAACGAAAAGTTACATCACATGTCCTAACATAATTATTCCTATCTAATAATTTAATATTACAATCGTGTTTTATATTTATAATTTCTTCAGTAAACGTATCTGCAAATTTACTACATATATTATACATCGTGTCTTTACCTCCAAAGTATCTCTTAACTATTGCATCAATATTTACCTTTTTCCTACCCGTCCAGCCATTAATTTTGTCCCAAATTTTTCTTGGGTCTCCATTACAGTTCTTTATTTCTTCTTGCCGAAACTTATTTTTTTCTTTAAAAATCAATTTGTTTACTTTATTTCTAAATTTTGTGTACTCTAGTCTTTTTGTGTTATTATTAGGTGCATCTTTCCAATCTCTATACAATCTATCCCTATGCAACAACATATTCTTTAAGTTCTTACCTATCCACGGTTGTGAGTCCCGTTTTTTTGTCTGTGGCATTAAAGTCTTACTATTTCTATAAATATCATTAAAAATACTTTGCAACGTTAAAGGGCAATCAATAAACATTAATACATAGTTAAAGGGCAATCAATAAACAACAGTTGAGACCAGTCATACTCAGTGATTCTCTTAGTTACAATCTTATTATTAATCACATATCGAGAGTCCGAGTTCACAATCGACTTGCTTACGCTCGTAGTCAGTACTAGTCCCACGGCATGATGATCGGAGATGTGAGTCTCAAGCACATACGACGACGACCCGCACTCACTACGCCCCGCTCGCACCCACACATGATCCAAGCACGACGACTGTAGGCGCCCGTCCACGATCGCTTCGCGTGTTATCTCTGTACTTGGTATTACGCACTGTAGGCCGCATTCACACAGGGCGTTTTTGTACTTGGTTGTAGTTGGATTTACTACGCCATTTAGAATGTATATATTTGTGTCTCCAACCACTACAACATTTTCAAAAACAGGAATTGATCTTACGATATTATTTAATTGTTCTATGAACAGTAACTTATTTTTCTTAGGTGGTCGGTATATAGCAATTATGTGCGTTATATCTTTTTCTGTTCTAAGCTGGGCATGGAGCGTTTCTAAAGCGTCCGTCTTCACTATTTTGGCATCGAAGCCAATTCTATCCTTTGCATATATCAATATTCCTCCTCCTCTGGTAGTTTCTCTGGTATGTATGTATGTATTATATCCCGATATCTGGTAGAATGATAGTTCTTCCTTCTTTATATTTATTTCACTTAGTATTATTATATCTATATTACAATTATTTCCTTCCAAGAAGACTAGTAACTCATTGAAATGTTTTCTCATTGACCTTATGTTCAAATGAAAAATATGATGACATCCTTTATTCAGAGCCATGTCGTTACATAATGATGTTATGTCACAGTATCTTTTAAACACAACATCAGTGCTAAAATCAGCTGTTCGATCGAATGTTAAAAATGAAAATAAATCACCTAGTGTTACTCGCCGCGCTAATCGCGCGTATTTATTTACATTCTTCGAACTTTTTTAAATCTTCCTCTGACCTTATGTTGTAAATTTTTTTTTCTTCGCTGTTCTTTTTAACTAGGATACTACAGTCTTGAACCCAAATGTACTGGAACCCCTTTGGCTTAAGTTGGTTTCTAACGGTCCATAGGAGTTGACGCTTATACTTAGGCAAATCCTCATTTATAAATATTCTTTGTTCACTGCCATTGGCGTAAACATTACTGTTGGTAATCTTATTTCCCTTTTTCGCCAACATCCAGTTGTTACGGGCACTTTTAGAGCGAAGCTTAACCAGTACGAATTTGGGTCGTGTGTCGCCTGGCTTTTCTCGTCCTACCCTCTGTGCATCTTCGATATTACTTGGATTTAGTTTCAACTTCTTGGCCAGTTCCAATACCACCGATTTAGTATTTTCCTGTTCACGCATCTCCAATCCATGTATTTCTACATATTTTTCACTTTCCTTTACCTCCAACTCCTGTACTCTTTCCTCCAGGGCTTTGTTGCAATTTTCTAGATAGACGTTTTTTTGCTCTAAAGACTTGATTTTCTTTTGAGATTCGTCTTTGTACTCCATCAAAGTTTGGTACATTTCGGAGTAGAATTCAACGCTGGCAGTAAGATCAACAATTTTTTTCTCGACACTATAAAGTACCTCCAGCTTTTTATTTATTTCAGCCAGTACGCTCTCTCCTGATGCTTCACAAGGATTTGTCGCTAGTTTTGGGTCTAGTGCAGTCTTAGGTTGTAACGGACTGCTTTTTGCTGGCTGGCAATCATCACAGATTCCCGTTAGCAGAAATTGCCTGTTATTTTGTACACATTTTTTGTGATACACGGTTTCATATGCACCTTTACACTTGACCAAGTCATCTTTGGTCAAAGACACAAAGAGTTTACACTTTTTGCACTGAACCATTTTTACTTGCATATACGTCAAACTTCAGTAGTAAGCTGATAATACTATTTACAATAATAACAATAATTGAGCTTTTCTCGGTAAGACGTGACCACTCGACAAGCGCACGCGCAGCGGACTGACCTCGCCCCCGGGCGCGTAGGGCAGGGAGGAACAGGGGTGGGTTTTAGTCAGTAAGAGTCTGACACGCCCTTCCGCTCCACCCTAGAGCGGAAGAAGTCATAAGATGATATTTCCCACCCCCCAAAAAAAAAAAAACCCCTACAACCGAAAGAAAAGAAAGAAATATTGTTTATTCTGCACAAATTTAACGCACACTAAATAATTAATTAATTAAACATTGTTTATTCTGCACAAATTTAACGCACACTAAATAAATAAATAATTAATTAATAAATAATAACGAATTAATTAATTAATTAATTGTGTTTTTTTTCAAAGTTTTTTTTATTATTTACCTCACAAACTTACCTCTTTATAATATTAGTATAAATTGCAGCAAGATAAAGTTACCCATTTGTTTAAAGAAACACAGTGTGTAATTTTGTTCTTACCAGTGACTTCTCTCTCGCGAAAATCGATAATTATGTCACATACCTAGAGGGATAAAAATTATAGCTGGGCCTACCCACGTTCCAAATGTCATCTCAATCAGTCATCAAATCCGTTCAGCAATTGAAGGGTGTTTGATTGACAAACATTCAGACTTTTACATTTATATAATAGTAGGAAAGATGGTAATAAACTGGCCAAGTGCGAGTCGGACTCGCGTGCAAAGGGTTTCGAGCGAACCTTATTTTTTTTACATATTGTTTAAAAAAAGTACAAGCAAATAACTATTGTCAGTAATGTTTTTTTTCAAAGATTTACTGGTAGAGAATGTCTTGTTGCATTAAGTCCGCCTATGTATTACTATTGTGCATGAAGTATAAATAAATAATAAATTTTCATCTATATTCATAGAACATTAAAGCTATTTATTTTATAATCATGAAAAAAAAAAACATTTGAGTCTCTCGCAATGTTTTCATTATACCTGTCTCGTGGTACAGTTTGAAAAACTAAATTTTTCAATTTTTCGATTTGCACCTTAAAATTGACCCCCACATTCCAAATCAATTTATTTACGTTACACGTCCGGCTTGGTTCTTGTCACAAATATTCAGGTGTGTTCCAAATTTCAACTCAATTGGTCAAAGAATATGGAGCAAATAGGTTGTGACAGACAGACAGACACACGAGTGATCTAAGGGTTTTGTTTTTCCATTCAAACTTTTGGAACCCTAAAAAACAGGATAGGATTGTAGCAACAAACAAGTCATCCATCTCCTAATGAACGATAGTTTTCTATAAACTCTAATTAATCCGTCTGTTAGATTACCAAAAAATATTACACACGTATTTTTTTTTGGTCACGAAAACCATAAATGAGGACGATAACTTGCGTTGAAATTCCGCCTGACGTCATATTTCATATCGTGTTCAATACACTTTGTTACGTTTAGTGACGTAAGAAGCCCACACTCCTAAACTTTGATGGCGTTTTGTCTTTGTCATTTTTAATTGGTTTGGCAAAGCAAAAAATACATGTCCAATTTTTTTTGATAATCTTACTTACGAACTAAATAGAATTATTATTTTTATACCTAGAAAGAAAGAAAGAAACAACATTTATTTGTACCTCACAACAAGAACATGTTAACTCTACATACAAATAACCCTATTACGTCTAAAGCTAAGCAGCCCAAATCCAAGCCGTTTTATTACGCTAACCTGATTAGTGTATTAACCCACAAAACAGCCTATTTCAGCAACAAAACTTTAGACGCGTTCCATCAAAACTTAACACAAATTAACAGCAACTTTGATACAAAGTTAATTGAATAAAACTCGGCAAGTAAACGTAATACAAGAATAATGAACAAAGCGTTAAATAAAATCAAACTTAGTTCATCTCACCTAAGTTGGAATTAAACTTTTTGAGAGCAATCAATTACATCCATTAGCTGAACCCTTAAGGTTAGGACATACTGGTGAGATTTTACTAGGTATAGTTGCATGCGGCTTGGTGGGAGCTGGCGGGCGACCAGCCTGATACAATAAACTTGTGGTGGGGGCTGACTAGCGCATTTTTCTGCACTAATGCAAAATAACCATTGCAACCCTAGAAGCGGTAGTAGAAGGAGGTTTTTAAGTACCAATATGTGTTGAAAAAATTGTTTTTATTTCTGAAGGTCAATTTCTCATACATGAGAACGTTCCAATTTAAGTGGCAATTACTGTCAAATCCTTCTGAAAAATTAGGGATATTCGAAGTGTATATGACAGCATAGGTAAAGAAATGTGTTAATTAACGAGTTCATTGATCTCCTGGTCGCAACCCCAACTGCTAAGCGTGTGCCTAGGGGTAGCGGATAAATTCATAACGGAGTTACCTACCGCTCCCCTGGGCACTCAAGCAGGGAAGGAACAGGGGTGGGTTTTAGTCAGCAAGAGTCTGACACGCCCTCCCAGCTCCACCCAGAGCGGGAGATGTCATTGTATGATTTCAAATCCCAAAAAAAAAAAACTGCGAAGCGATGCCCCCTGCGTGTGTGGAGAATGGCGATAAATACACAGTTGTCATGTTTTACATATAGATTATTGGTTTGGCATCTGGAGCTAATCATCAACGCTTTCAGGATGCTGTTGCGATTGCCGCGACGTTGCAGTGCGTCGGGAATGTTTGCTGAGGCTCGTACGGATGGCTTTCACGCCATAATGCGTAAGAAAGCGGCATCGTTACTGCAACGCTTGCGTAGCACTCGGAACAGCATCCTGAAAATAATTGCTGGCAGAGTGGACTGCCTCATCCAAAGACACTGGGTGGAGATAAGTTTAGGCATAGCTTAGTTGATGTAAGTACTAATAACATTAACATAGCATGTAAGCACAATCTGTTACTAACAACTAACAACTTATGGACTGTAAGGTCTGAAATAAAGATTTTTTTTTTTTTTGCGAACCGTTTAATGCTCTTTAGGTCCAGGGTTCAATTCCCAGTTCGGGTGAAAAGTGATCATTGGGTTTTTCATTTGAATATCTTGGTCGGCAGGCCGGAGTTAGGAAGTTGATGGTGTAACACACCCGTGCCTCAGAAAGTACGTAAAGCCGCTCGTCCTCCGCCTGATCTCTCCCCGGTCGTGTCGGATTACCGTCCCTTCGAACTATGAGAGTAAATGCACAGAGCTTCGAACTATGAGAGTAAATGCACTATAATATCTTGTGCGTACTTGTCTTATCTCCATTCAGATTACCCACAGTGATCGGAATTGGGTCGGGGGTTAGATGCTCGAAGGTCAATGGCAGCGATGCCTTTGCTAAAGGATCTAACACTATGTGCAATGTTGATTATCTACACACTCAAAATTTTACACAAAACCGCTCACATATTTAGGACCCATTAATATTTTTGTGTTTTTAACCAGTGGTGCTTGGCAACTGGACTTACTCCAGTTGTAAATACCCCCTTTTGTGTCTAATGGCCTAGCTTTGTTCTGTTTCCCGCTTGATTAGGAGGGAAGTGGAAATTATGTTTTTCTTATTCCTTCGCTGTCTTTTCTGGTTAATTTCGTTACGGGATCCAAGACAGTTTAATCGTTTCTCTGGGACTCGACGAGCTTCATTGCCGAGTTTTGCTGGTGGTCACCACTGTTGATTCTGGCTTACAGAAGTTACAGTGGTGTGGAAATAGTGTGGAGGGCTAAAAACACAAAGGACTTCAGGCCTTATGGAGGATAGAATCAGAAGCTAGCGATATCCTAAGTGACCGACAATATGGCTTCCGTCGAAATCGGTCAACGGGAGATCTTCTAGCGTATGCCATTCACATCTGGAGTGAGGCCATCGACAAACAAGGGGAAGCCCTTGCGGTCTCCCTTGATATCTCGAAGGCCTTCGACCGGGTCTGGCACGACAGTCTAATTGGCAAGCTTCCTTCCTTCGGTCTGCCCGCTGCTTTGTGTGATTGTATTGCAGATTTCCTGAGGGATCGGTCTATCCGAGTAGTCATAGATGGCTGCTCGTCCGGACTGCTGGCTATTAATGCCGGTGTTCCTCAGGGGTCGGTGCTCTCGGCAACATTGTTTTTGCTGCATATTAACGATCTGCTTAAACCCGGTACCTTTGGGTATGCAGACGACAGCACTGTTGCCGAGAGATACGTGCCTGACGCACGAGTTAGTGGGTCTCAGGTGCGGTCTCTCCGCGAGGCTATGGTAGGGCGTTTGAACTTGTCCTTGCAGGCTGTCTCAGAATGGGGCGATGCCAATCTGGTTAAGTTCAATGCTTCTAAAACCCAGGCGTGTCTTTTTTCTGCTAAAAGGAGCCAATTTCACCCGGCTCCAACTTTCCGAGGTGTAACCGTACCGATAACCGATCAACTTGATCTTCTTGGTGTTACTTTATCATCTACCCTCAATTTTGGTCCCTTCATAGAGGCAAAGGCTCAAGTGGCTGCCAAAAAGTTGGGGATCCTCGCAAAGGTGAGACGATATTTCACGCCGGAACAGCTGCTCCAACTCTATCAAGCGCAAGTCCGATCGTGTATGGAGTACTGCTCTCATCTTTGGGACGGATCGGCCAAATACCAGCTTGATGCCCTTGAGTCAATTGAGAAACGAGCCAAGAGGATCATCGGCAATGATAGACTCGTTGAGTCGAAACTCCAAAGTCTTGAACATAGACGCCGAGTTGCTAGCCTGTCGGTTTTCTATCGATTACATTTTGGGGAGTGTGCTACGGAATTGCATGATTTGATTCCGCCAAGCCCGTTTCATCAAAGGACCACAAGACGTACGGCGAAGTGCCACCGGTTCATGGTAGACATCCCATCCATACGCACAAAGCGTTTTGAGAAAACATTCATTGTGCGTACAGCTAGAGAGTGGAATTCCCTACCGGAGTCTGTGTTTCCTGATAGCTATAACCTGGGAGTCTTTAAGTCAAGAGTGAATAGGTTACTTCTAGGTAAGCGTGCTCCATCTTCGACCACATCATCGCTTGCCGTCGGGTGAGATAGTGGTCAAACGCGAACCTATCAAACATAAAAAAAAACAAATAATTATATTGATTATTAAGGCGCAGTTATACGACTTTTAATTCTTTTTAATTGAAGATTAGTCAGGTCAATCAAGACCAAAAAATGAGAGTGAAGTTACATAAAGTCCCAACAAGCTGAAAATCAGTAAAATTGTTCAAAACATAATTATAAACAATGTCCAAAAGTTCCCCATCATTCCCGTGTATGGAAAAAATTTTATTCACGGTCAAAGGTAAAAAAATGAGTTTTTCGCGATTTTCAGCAAAACGGTAAGTTTTATCATAAAAGTACCTCAGACATAAACTGTGATCATAAAATTATCTATAAAAAATGTATCATTACTTTTTCTTACGAGCCACCGTTTCTGAGATATAACGATTCAAAAAGTTATAAAAGTTGTTATCGGAGGTACTTTTATGATAAAACTTACCGTTTTGCTGAAAATCGCGAAAAACTATTTTTTTTTACCTTTGACCTTGAATAAAATTCTTTCCATACACGGGAATGATGGGGAACTTTTAGACATTGTTTATAATTATGTTTTGAACAATTTTACTGATTTTCAGCTTGTTGGGACTTTATGTACCTTCGAATGTCTAAATTGACCGGACTAATCACGTCTAAACGACTAATCTTTCTTTGAATAAAATGTGTTACTCTAGACAATTTTTTTTCGAAATTTGTTATATGAATATTTGAAACTATATTTTTATTACATAATTTTATTAATTTGGAAAGTTATGTCTAACGCGGATAAAAAAATTAAGAATCACGCAAAATCTATTAAACGTATTTGTATGAAACCTTCATCATTTTAAAGGCCATTTAATTATTTATATTTTAGTATTACACCTGTTATTTTATGTATAATAAATTAATAGTGCGTCTAATTACGGACAACGCTCCTTGATAGGCGAGTCCTATTACTGGGTGGACTTACGACGCATTATGTGAGCTCAGCACAGAACACGCAAGCTAACTACTGAAGGTCGTTGGCAGTTAATAGCGCCTTAAAATATAATTCTTCAATCCAACATTGTAATCTACGCCTTACTTACAAACGGTCCAAGATCTCCAAGTTTTAATTAAAATACAGTAAGAGAATTTGTTGATTAATCTTAATTATATTAGGAATTAAACTGTAAGAGAATCCTTTTTCATCGTTTTGAAACCGCGAACGATTTTCAGGAGGCCATTAAAATTTTGTTCAATTGCTATTTTACTGTGTTAACGATAAAGTGTTCATTTCAAGTTTCATTGGGATTTTTGGGGGTAGGAAAAGGAACATTTCTAAAGGTGGTAATAAGTATTTGGAGATTAATGGCTTGGGAATGAAAAAGTTAATGAGCACAACCATTAAAGAGCAGATTTTTTAAATTTATTTTATATTGTTGATAGGCACGCGTTTGACCACTATCTCACCTGATGGAAAGCGATGATGTGGTCGAAGATGAAGCACGCTTGCCTAGAAGTAACCTATTCACTCTTGACTTAAAGACTCTAAGGTTGTAGCTCTCAGGAAACACAGACTCCGGCAGGAAATTCCACTCCCTAGCTGTACGCACAATGAATGTGTTCTCAAAACGTTTTGTGCGTATGGATGGGATGTTCACCATGTACCGGTGGCACATCGCCGTACGTCTTGTGGTCCGTTGATGGAACGGGCTTGGCGGAATCAAATTATGCAATTCCGTCGCACACTCCACAAAATTTAACCGATGGAAGACCGACAGGCTAACAACTCGTCTATGCTCAAGACTTTGGAGCTTCGACTCAACGAGCCTATCATTGCCGATGATCCTCTTGGCTCGTTTCTCAATTGATTCAAGGGCATCTAGCTGGTATCTGGCAGATCCGTTCCAAAGATGAGAGCACGTCTGGGTCGACGGCGCGTTGTGTTCCACGCGCGCCTCAAAGACTCAGTTATAACTGACGGGGTCCGCTAGGGCCAATATTGGCTGCTTGGCTCGCTTAGTCAATAAGAGTCTGATACATTCTGGGTGGAACGGGAGAAGTTATTTGATGATTTCCCACACAAGAAAAAGGCAGGTGCATCGCAAAAATGCGACCTGCGCTTTTATTCAAATAGTATCTTATTCAATTTTAATTTTATCAGGAATATACTTATACATTAAAGTAACACTATCAAAATCCGTTTCGACTCTCGACCCCGTACATTTCGACACTTCATTCGACCATTCAGTCGGATTCAATCCGATAAGTACGTTACAAGCACAGTGCACATAGACATCTATGACACTAGATAGTGATTACAGAAGTTCGGCTTCATACAACACGAGCAACGTACCGAGAATGCAAGTACACTTGTGACAGGCATTTGTTTGAGATACACGTCTATGTTGTCTTGTTTTCACTTGACGCGTCGAATTGGCGTCCTGACGTCAACAAAGTTACATTTTCTCTCTAATTAGCTTCTGCCCGCGGCTTTGCCCGCGTGAAAGTCAAAATTTAACTCAAGAGAACATTTTCCCGGCATAAAAAGTATCTTATGTCTTATTCCAGAACATTGTCTACCCGTGTGCCAAGTCTCATCCAAATCCATTCAGCCGTTAAGACGTCAAGAGGTAACCGACAGACAGAATGAGGAAATCGTACGAAACGAGTGTAGAAGATGAACGAAAGAAAAAAAAAAATTTATAGCTAATTAGTTTTATATTTTACTAGTTTCTGCTAGCGGCTTCACCCGCGTGAAATTAGTTTTTCCCCCACTATAAATTATAGCCTATGAGTTATTCTGATGTATAAGAAATTTTACTGTAAAGTTTCATCAAAATCCGTTCAGCAGTTTTTGCGTAAAAGAGTAACAAACATACATCCTCACAAACTGTCACATTTCTAATAACTAGCTTCTGCCAGCGGCTTCGCCCGCGTGCAATTTTATCAACCTACGTTACTCCTTATATAGTCAACTACCTGTCAGTAAAATCTTATCAGAATCGGTCCTGCCGTTTTGAAGATTAGCCGAAACAAACAGACAGATAGACTGACGAACAAAAATTTTAAAATCTGACTGAAACTTTTAGGCATAGGTACTTATCGTGCAAATAACTGTATGAGCTCAAAAAATTAACCAGCCAAGTGCAAGTCAGACACGTGCGCAATGGGTTCCGAACGAATCACATATTTTTTTTTTTTTATGTTTGATAGGCTCGCGTTTGACCACTATCTCACCTGATGGTAAGCGATGATGTGGTCGAAGATGGAGTATAAAAAAGTAAAAACCTTTTTGACATGGATCTAAAAGTTCAATTTTATTTATTTGTGTTGAGAATTGGTATACGCACGTCCACTTTGTGGGCAATTAAATTTTTTATTCTTAGATTGTTTAAAAAATGACATGGCTCGAAAGGAGAATCTAATACCACCCTAAATAAATTAAGATATTTTATATTGGTTGGCGCAGTGGTAGAGCGATTGGCTGCTGCGCTGAGTGTCGTTGGTTCGATACCTGTACGTCACAAATATTTTTATGGCCGACAGATAATAGTTCTAGGTGTCTTGTGTATACCCGGGCCTGCGGAAGGCGAGTAATGTGTAGCTCGCCGTCCGATCAGCACCAGGCCCGAAAGTCGACGGCGCGTAGTGTTCCACGCGCGCCTTAAAGGGTTGTCAGCAATAGGCAATGAGGGGGCCCGTCCTGGCCGATACCTGCCCAGGGGTTGAGGATAAATTCGAAATAGAGTTACCTCGCCCATGGGCACTCAGGGCAGAGAAGGAACAGGGGTGGGTTTTAGTCAGTAAGAGTCTGACACGCCCTACCGCTTCATCCTAGAGCGGGAGATATCATTGAATGATTTCCCACCCCACAAAAAAAAAGGTGTCTTGTGTATGTGGGTTTACTTTACAGGCGTAATTCCCAATGTGGGGCAACAATTAATGTTAAAAAAGAATATGATGATGCAACATGGAGCTTCTGATGATATATTTTGTGCCCATGTACCAGATTAGATACGACGTAGCGAGGTATATACACAGGACTTGTACTAACAATAGCAGTAAACGACTCGGGCGGCGGCGTCGCAAATCGTGTCGAGTTCCACGCGACTAGT
Organism: Polia nebulosa; assembly: GCA_951329385.1. Classification (NCBI taxonomy): domain Eukaryota; kingdom Metazoa; phylum Arthropoda; class Insecta; order Lepidoptera; family Noctuidae; genus Polia; species Polia nebulosa. Next base: position 11,875,381 of record OX589606.1, read on the forward strand.
ACTGCGCTGGAGCTTTGACAGGGATGCTCAACATTTGTGATGTTTCTAGTATAAAGGATCAGTGGTGGCCCAGTGGTAACAGCCCCGACTTACGAGTTGTACTGAAGCCCAGGCAGGGGCTTAACTATGTGTAATTTATTTCATCACCACTGCTCTAAAAATGGTCAAGGAAAACATCGTGAGAAAATCGGCATAACCTAGAACCAACAATTCGAAGACATGTAACATTGTCAGACTCTTACTGACTAAAATCCACCCCTGTTCCTTCCCTGCCTGAGTGCCCAAGGGTGCGGTAACTCATTTTCCGAATTTATCCGCTACCCCTAGGCATGCAGGCACCGGCCACGATGGGCCCCGTCAGTGGTGGCTGACACTAATCTCTTTGAGGCGCGCGTGTAACACTACGCGCCGTCGACTCACGGGCCTGGTGCTGATCGGACGGCGAGCTACCCAATGCTCACTGTCCGCAAGCCCGGTCTATGGTGGCCGGAGATCGTCTCGCGACGTCCTACGCCCAGTACCTCTCCTGGCACTGAGTATGGTGGATTACGGCCCACTCCCTCTTGCAGGGAGAAGGGCTGTGTGGGAAAATTAAAAGGCTGATTATAGTGGTCTAGTAAAGATTTTATTACTTGACAGAAAAGGGAAAAAGGTAAACGGATAAACATGCTCGGCAGTCGCGTTTGCTACATTTAGATCAATGTGGCAGAAGTAACAAAAATTAAAATATTAACTAAAGAAATAAATACCTTGTCGTACAGTGTCCTAACATAGTATTACTTAAGAAACGGAAAACCGGCCAAGTGCGAGTCGGCCTCGCGCATGAAGGGTTCCGTACCATCGTACAAGATTATACGCTTCTACTTGTTTTCATTACAAAAACGAAAAGAAAACCTGTTGTTGCGTTACCTCATGGTAACACAAGGGCGTTACCATAAGGTAACGCAACAATAGGTGTTTAATTGTGTCTGCTAATGAGAGGCTTGATGCGTTAAGATCGAGCAAAAAAAGCCTAAAATAACACGTTTCTAGTCCCTACTAGGGAAGGTAAAATCAAAGGCCTCTTGGCTTCGCCGTAAATTTTTAATTTATTTAAATTTTTATTAATTGAATATTACACATTCTGTAAAAACTTCAACTGTGTACCTAATACGGATCATGAGATACAACCCGTTGATAGACAGACGGACGGACGGACAGGGGAGGCTTAGTAATATTCTATATTTATTCGATTTGTTCGGGTTCCGTAAAATCTTTTTCCACCAATCATCAACTTATGTTACTTTTCTAATTTTAAAGGTTTACTACCCTCCATTCATCAATCTTCTACTTGCCATGTGCCCCACACAAGGCGAACCATTTGCTTAATTTTCGCTCTTTTTGATATCTCTCCATTTTTATGTATTTTTTTTTTGTAAGAACATAAAAGGTTCTTACGTGCATCCGTTTCATTTTTGGCCGCCAAAAATACGACCATGTGTCCGAGTTTCGGACCTGATTGTGCTGGAGGCCGCCGATTCGGTGTCGGCGAGATACCCATATCCCATCTCTTCTCTATACTATCCTGCATAATCCAAATTCCCCTCGCTAATAATCGCTTTTTCGCCACCCCTTGGCAATGGCCATCGACACAAACTCGTCGATAAATTCTTCGAGGCACTCTTCATACGTGTGTCCCGAAAAGTATCGCATTTTCCTCTTTTAATATTATTTAACACTTAAATAAAAATGGAACCACTCAGCTTGGAGTATACTCCTCTTATCCTGATGCTGTCACTGCATCAGTCCTCAGTTTGTCCACCGTACACCGTTATCGTTGCCGTCACTCTTACATACGGCGTTCGTACCCGGCGCCTCCACCACTTGTAGGGACCTGGAACAGCTTCTCCTAGTGCTGGGTCCCTGGAGATTCCTTTTAGGTTCCTGGGGGTTTGTTTTACTCGCTAGCGGTGCGAGAGTGTGGTGAATAAGAGTGACTGCCTATGTGTGTTGTGTTATAAAAGAAAGAGAACTGAAATACTAATACGTTATATTGAATAATCAAATTATTTACAAGTGCCCTCTTCGAGCGGGCTAGGAGAAGTCTACCCAAAAACTAAAATCTTCTTTTAATCTAAATTCTCAATTGGCGTTCCAAGAGTTTCTAGAAAGTTCCAAACTTCTAACGTGCCAGTCTTCACCATAAGGTTGCCAACATAAGGTCGTCACAGTATCTTCGAGAAAGGTTTTAGTACTTCGTTTCGAGGGGCAAACCCTGTCGCACTGCTAATTCTCTTCTCCTTCGTACTCCGCGTCACACTTCTAGCCGCTATAATGGCTCGTTTTTTGTAACTGCAGTGCGTCTCTGGAACTCTCTCTCACACTCCCTACTCGACAGCCTTTCACTGGAGGTATTCAAGAAGAAAATTAAGAGCACTTCCTTTCACATTGATGTAATATTGATATTGTTGGTAACGAAAAGTGAGGTGACATCTTAGAGATGTCAGATGACCAACTGTCAACCGATGGCAGGCTATTTAAGGAGGCATGCGGTACAGCAACGCTCCTTATTTTGCTTGGACGATGCTCGGAACAGACGTGTTACCTGAGTATTAATAATGTGCTCGGTTATTTTTAGATTATGTTTTATTCGTGTACCTACCTTTTTTAATTTGGCTTGTGTAATGCATAGTTGATTAATGTTTACAGTGTTTTGATATTTTGTACAGAATAATCTAAAGGGGTTAAAGATTGTTTATTAATTTTTATTTTATTTCACTTCTGATTCCTAACAATATATATTCGCATAATTATCACACAAACCACCCACACCACACATCACTCTCTCTATTACTCAAAGGTTTGCTGGGAGAAAACTCAACATTGAGTTAAGCTCGCCTTTGTACATTAAATATTTAATCACTGTGTACTATGTTAGCTGTTTGGTCTACAATAAAGAATTGAAAGAGAGAAATTGACCTGATAAGTAGATACTTATCAGGTCAATTTTGATAGTCGCGGGCATCCCTGATAGAGTCATCGCGGCCCTGGCACAAGCAACTAAAGGAACACAGTTGGGTTTTAGTTAGTTTGAGTCTGACATGCTCTCCCGCTCCACCCCGAGCGAAGGTTATTTGAAGATTTCCCACCCTAAAAAAATTTCAGCCTGATATGACTTTTCAGTGACACACAACCAGAGTCGCACAATCTCAGCCTGACATTCAAACTGTCTTTAATCAAAATGTTGAGAACCGCTGCCTTAGACCATGCCCTACGAGTATACAAACTATTGCACTATACTAGTACATACCAATATCATTTTGTGTAAATAATACTTCGGGTATTCATGTAAATTTATGCAGCTAACTGGAAAAATCTTTACCTTTGAATGGTTTCTGGCATTGAAGCCAAATGTTTTCCCGAGCATAGTAAACAAAATTGTTGATTAACCTTCACTTTGTTATAGCTACTCACTTCTTTTAGGCCGAAATAGTTAATTAAGGTTTCCAACATCCGAATGAAAAATCGGACACATTACTGGATCACACGTGTGTCTGGTTGTCTGTCTGTCACAGCCAATTTGCTCCCAATCTACTGGGCTGATTCAGTTGAAAATTGGTACACAATATTCTGTGACCAAGGGTGTGTAATGTAAATAAATAAATTTTGATTATCGTGTTACTTTTGTAGGACAAATTAGATTACAAAAATAAAAATTTTGTCAAAGTGTACCGTGCAATAATATAAAAAGAACTCATTGTGTAAGTCTCAAACACATATTTTTTTTAAATAAAACGCTTAAATTTATTAGTGAAAATAGATGAAAAAATTGACCAACTATCTCTGAAACAACTAAGCCTACAATTTTGATAAACATACAGAAAGCATTCCTTTATCTTATAAATTATAGGAAAACCTAATGAGGCATTCTAAATAAGATTCTTTCGGAACCCTTTCCTGATAATAGATCCCTGCTGATAAACCCTTGTCGAGATCATTCACAAAGAGCTCTGAAAGAAAACACCTGTAGATACTTCTTTAAATCAATTTATGGATATATCATAACTTTGAAATGTGTCTCGAGTCCTCCTTTGTCGTCTGTAGCTCTGCATGAAAAAAAGCCCAAAACTAGCCGGCTCGCGCTCTTTTATTTTTAAAATTGATCTATAGGTTGCCACATAAAAATAAGTGTTGCAACATAATAAAATTAAACAGTCGATTATTGTGAATGCTAACATTCGGCTAATCCTGACGACAAACGCGACCTCGCGTTTAACAATGAGTAAAACGTTAACAAAATAGCTTTGAAAATAAACATTACAATTCCATTATTATTGATATTACACACATTAAAATATTCTCTCTCAATTTCATACATCGACTACAAGCACTCTCACTTGTAGCGACTCACTCTTATAACTAACATCGACTACAAGCACTCTCACTTGTAGTGACTCACTCTTATAACTAACATCGACTACAAGCACTCTCACTTGTAGCGACTCACTCTTATAACTAACATCGACTACAAGCACTCTCACTTGTAGCGACTCGCTCTTATAACTAACATCGACTACAAGCACTCTCACTTGTAGCGACTCACTCTTATAACTAACATCGACTACAAGCACTCTCACTTGTAGCGACTCACTCTTATAACAAAGATCGACTACAAGCACTCTCACTTGTAGCGACTCACTCTTATTAATGACATCGACTACAAGTACTCTCATCTGTAGAGACTCACTTTTATAAATAATATTGACTACAAGTACTCACTTTTAGCACCTCACTCTTATCACTAATCATCGAATACAAGCAATCTAACTTGCTTCGACTCACTCTATCACTAAACATCGAATACAAGCAACCTCACTTGCATCGACTCACTTATCATTTCTGACATCATTTTTCATATTCATTATCATCCAATTAATGTATTTGCCACAAGTTAGGGCACTTCACTTTATTCTCATAAACATTTGGTGATATATAATAATCAACCTTTTTAACTCTTTTTCACTTTCACTAATCTTTAAGCTTATCATCACATCATCAGTATTATCATTATCATCCCTGTTTACTTTCTATATTTCACTATTAATGTATTTGCCGCAAGTTAGGGCACTTCACTTTATTCTCAAATAAACATTTGGTGATAAATTATAATCACTCTTCTTAACTCTTTTTTATTTTCACTAATCTTTAAGCTTATCATCACATCATCACTATTATTATTATTATCCCTATTTACTTTCTATATTTCACTATTTATGTATATGTCACAAGTGATAAATTATAATCACTCTTCTTAACTCTTTTTTATTTTCACTAATCTTAAGGCTTATCATCACATCATCATTATTATCATTATTATCCCTATTTACTTTCTATATTTCACTATTTATCTATATGTCACAAGTTAGGGCCCTTCACTTTATTCTTAAATAAACATTTGGTGATATATAACAATCAGTCTTCTTAACTCGTTTTCATTTTCACTAATCTTTAGGCTTATCATCATCATCATTACTTTCCCTATTAACTTGCTACAATTCACTATATCTTTATGTATTTACCACAAGTTAGGTCACTTGGTTTCATTCTCAAATAAACATCCAATAATATTATGTGTAACTACGTAAGATACAACTCATTATCGCATTAAATAATCATCAACAATGTAGAATTCTCTTAGTAAACAAAGTAACTTTTAAGTACCTACAAGTTTATTTCATTTCATTTTAATAAAATAATAATCAGGTATTAGGACCATCCAAATAATAAACAAATCATAATTCTTACATTCACTGCAAATCTCCCTTCTCTCTTTTCTATTCTCTTATTTATTCTCTCTCTCTATTCTCTATATTCTCTCTTATTTATTCTCCATATCTCCATTCCACTATGATAAAAATTCTGTTGACCTTCCCTATTCTGAATCACTCGACATCACATTATGGTTAAAAACCAGCCAAGGGTGTAACTTGCTTGTCAACGGCATAAACTGATCTATATGGTTTGCAACCTTATTTCCTGGTTATAGGAGTCTTTTCGTATTTGGTAGCAATTGTGGTCCATAATTTAAGAAATTCTATGCAGTCCTACACATTTTGGTATTAATTAACAACCATAGCCAGGATCTAAACGAATATCTTTTTTCTTATTGGCGACATATCAAAACGCTCGTTCTGCAGAACTCGTCGACCATATTGAATCCGCGAGTTTGTATCCGATCTGAGTTCATCACAATATAAGGGAGTAGGTACGACTAGAAGATATTCTTTTTCACCATTTTATTCAAATATATTTGAGTTAGATACAAATCCCATCAAATGGCACTTCAAATAGCGAGAAATATTCCATAAAACCTGAACATTAGTACTACTTTTAACATTTTCAACTGGTTTGATGTAAATAAAGAAGAATGCACATATTTCACCTGACTATTTATAAAATAGAAATATATCTTAAAATTCACTAAATTTAATTGTACATTGATTACGCTTATCACAACGTTATAAGAAACGCAGAAAAACCATATTTTTTTTTATTTTTCTATACGCTTATTCTACGTCAAGGGTGAACGTACTCGTATTACCATGTTTTGAACGCATCCCAATTATTCTTTTTTACGACGTTTCATGTTACACACTAACACACTGCTACATGGCTTTATTCAACTCGGTTTCCGAGTTTTATACGTTATTTTACGTTTCATTTAATCAGTTAGTATTTCTTTATTAGTCTTTGTATAATATATATTAATTAGAAATACTATATGACATTATTTTCTAATCTTACAGAAAGTCTTTCTACCATACCTTTTAACTATACATAAACTTTCAATAGTAGGTTTTTAAATGTATGAAAAGGTGGCATTGTTCTTTTGTGAAAGCATAAATAAACGATCTCTAAATTATATGTAAAATTTCCTTTTCACCTATAATAATAAAACGGGCTTCAGTATAAAGCGTATCGAACGGTTCATTATTTTTTTTTTGGGTTAAGATTAAATATTAGTTATAATATTTTAAATAAACATCGATACATACGAACGATTTGTCATCTCTCTGATTTTGGAACTACTAACAACATTATCTTCTTGTTGCTGTACGATTGCTCTTAAATATCAATTTAACTGGCGTACGTGTGAATTTCAAACTCGGCTGCAGGGTCAAATAATGCCAAAACAAGTGCAGTAGCTACTATTTAATGCATTTAGTGCTGAGCACAAGAAAATATTGTTTTGTAATAATTGTTACTTAACAACTCTTTTTTATTTACTTATTTATCTATCTATAAATTAAGGGTTTTGCTAACAGAGTAGTTTTGATTGAATTTTTCGCAAATTATACCATTCTCTAATTATTTAGGTGGTCACTCTTACTGTATGATAATTATGCTACATGAATCGTATGCTACTAGTTTATCTGTTAGCGAACTTTTCATTTTCGCTACATTAGGTTTACCTAACTCCAGTGTATTATATAACTAGTGGTGTCCGGTGATCGAAATTAATTTAAAATTTCTAATTTGAACGTTACTAAAGTTTTATTAACAGAGACCATAAACATGACATGACATGACTGAACCATAAACAAAAGAGTATTTACAAATATGTGTCAAACGTATGTTAGTGTGTGTAATGATTTTTTTTAACTGTGCCAAATTTCATACTTCTCCGTCCGCGTAATTTTAGTAAAAAGAAGTACAAAGTTTTTGCTTCACTTATTAATATATTATAGAGAATAAAGTTCCCTTATTTATTAATCATTTCTTGACATAATCGCTATCATTAGTTTTAATTGAATTGTCACTATTATTAGCGTTTCTTTCACATGTTACATTTTAAACTGACCTTTGTCTTATATTGATTTTTTTTTGTGTTGGATTTTGTTTGTTCATTGGATATCTTTTTGGGATTATTCGCTGGCATATTATTTTGGTTACGAAAGTTGGAATTGTCATGTTGGGACACTGTACACAAGTAATTCAGGATGCTCCAGCTCCCATTTTTACGCATTTATCATTAGTACCCTGTATGAGACATTTTGTCATAATAGTATAATGTTCTAAGGACTGACCAAACTTGCATCTAATCTTTAACATTAACGACAGCAGATCTCCATATTTTTTGTTAGAAGGAAAAGCGTGTTTTAATTTGTGAATCCACTCGTTCCAATTAAAAATCACTGAGGGTAAACCCTGGTACCATTTCCTGGCCAAACCACTTAATTACGGAAGTGCATAGTGACATAAAAGCCTTTTACCCGAACGGGGTCCATGCATTAAATAAATAGATAATTAAAGCAAATAATGATTAAAATAATTACAAAATAGAATTTATAATTAGAATCAAGCAAGTGTATTGAATGTAATTGATTATTTTAGGTTAAAAAATTACCAATTGTTATCGTGTAATATGTACTATGCATGGAATTAAATAAAGCTTTATTATTATTATTATTATAGTGACATATTTGACGATCACTCCACGAGTAAATCTGTGCACATTCACTAATCTTGTTGATCCAATTTTCTATAGTTTGTCTATTATCGCTCGGGTCAAATTCAGGTATCACACTAAATACAACAGGAAAGATGTTTGGGCCCAAAAGTTGGAAGCTGCCAGCGGTGCAGAGTTACCGATGCAATTGTTCGTAGTTAAGGCGCAGCTTTAAGACTTTTCATGGTTTTTAATTGAACATTACGTCTAAACGACTAACTTAGTCTTATTTCTTTGAAAAAAATATATGTTACTCTAGACAATTTCTGTCGTAATTTGATCTGAGAATATTTGAAATTATATTTTATAACATAGTGTAATTAATTTATAAAGTTACGTCTAACGCGGATAAAAAATTGAGAATCACGTCAAAACTATAAAGCGTATTTCTATGAATCTTTCACCATTTTAAAGATCATTTAATTATTTATAATTTAATCGTAAGTGTTTCAGTTTAATACCTGTTGTGCTATGTGTAATAAATTAATAATGCGTCAAAATTCGGACAGCGCTCCTCGATGGGCGAGTCCTATCATTGGGCGGACGCACGACGCGCTACGCGAGCCCAGCGCAGAACACGCAAGCCAACCACTCTAGGTCATTGACAGTTAATAGCGCCCTAATGGCAGATGGTACAAATCAGGAGTAGTCTGGTCAGTTACTTCACGTAATCGTGTTGAGGAAATTAAAGGTGAGGTTTTCGTAGACTCGCGATCAGCCCTATTTCGAGAAGTTCTTAGTTCACGATGTTTAGAACGCTCATGTCTCCTACTTCTCTTACTATATCTATGACTACTACTACGCTTTTTATCAGGTCACTTTTTACTATTTTGTCCTGACCTACGGTGGTGATCATCTCTATCATTAGAACTCATCTTTAAACAAACTATCGCTACTTGAGTCACGCCGCCTTCGCTTAGAATGGCCCATTTTCAGCACGTTAAACGATTTCAAGTGATTCAAAATAAGGTAAAAATTATTTAGATATAGCAACAAAAAATCTACACAATAATATAGTACTTATTAAATATGCACAGTGATATAGAGAATAGAAAGCACTGCACAGACACGTACACGATATTCAAGTAATATAACCGTCTCAATCAGCAACTATGCTATAAAATTGAACGGTAATGTTAAATACATTTTTTTTTTGTTCGCTTGTAGGTATTTCTAAATACAGTTAAAAAATTTTGATTGAATACTTCTTAACAGAAATAAACAAGCTGCCCACAAATTGATACCCTTAGGTAGGTATCTACTACTATCTATTTCCAAATAAATTCACAGAACCGTTACTGTTTTAAACGTTTAGATCTTGTTTGCAATATTGCAAACAGGCACTGTTTAAACATTAAACTGTTTGTCACAAAATCACTGATAGAAGTAATGCATGGATCTCTGACCTCAAAATGTCCTATGTCCAGGAAACCGCAACATCAGGCACGTGGATACACTTGAGCACACTTCTGACTTGAAAGAAAACACCTGTAGATACTTCTTTAAATCAATTTATGGATATATCATAACTTTGAAATGTGTCTCGAGTCCTCCTTTGTCGTCTGTAGCTCTGCATGAAAAAAAGCCCAAAACTAGCCGGCTCGCGCTCTTTTATTTTTAAAATTGATCTATAGGTTGCCACATAAAAATAAGTGTTGCAACATAATAAAATTAAACAGTCGATTATTGTGAATGCTAACAGCTCTTATTTGGAACATGACCAATCCATTGTAGGTAACTCCTGGAAACCTAACCTAAACCTGGGTAAGGAAATGAAGCTCATCGAGTCCTGATTAAACAATTCAACTAGCTTAGATCCTATAGTGAAATGATTAAAAAAAAAAATGGAAACTGCTCTGCTATTAAAATAAGTAGCCATATTAAATTCCATTATAAAACAGTATAAAGTATTAAAACATTATCTGAATATTAACCCTGATCCAAATAATTAAAAGCAAAATTTAGTAGCGAATCATTTTCGCTAACTAGCTTTGGGTATAAAATTATAGGCTAAGCCCGAAGCGTTATAAAATATAAAGGTTGCTACACGTATTCAGATTTTCCTAGTAATTATTTTTTTTTTTGGTACAAGCCCGCCACACTATTCCCGAACCACTGTAACTTCTGTAAGCCAGAATCAACAGTGGCCACAAAAAACGCCGAGGCAATGAGCTCGACGAGTCCCAGAGAAACGATTAAACTGTCTTGGGTCCCGCAACGAAATTAATTAGAAAAGACAGCGGAGAAGTAAGAAAAACATAATTTCCACTTCCCTCCTAATCAAGCGGGAGACAGAACAAAGCTAGATCACTAGGCACAAAGGGCACTAGTTAAAACACTAATATTAGTGGATCCTAAATTTGTGAGCTGTTACATTTGATTCCAATAACAGAGGTATCGCAAAAACGCTTGAACGCACGGAAATTTGTTTTAGTCCACATGGTCCGTGTAATAGACAACTCCAGGCCAGTTTGCCAAAGAGTAAACTACCATAGGATATGATGTGTGGATTGTTCGTATTCGCAATCAGGTGTAGAACGTTGACATAAAGGCGAGGCAACAAGCTTGAAGGCAAATAATTTACCCTTTAAAGTAGTAATTATTATATCAGTATTATCATGATTTTCTTTTTCATCGTTATCATAATCAATGATATCGATGAAAAAGAAAATCATGTTTTACCGTTTCATAATTCATGTCCTAAAAGCTTCTTCCCATTTCCCATCTAGAGTGAAAGTCTGAGTCCCAGCATTGGGAACATTAAGGCTGATTATGCTATTTTTATTATTATCTCGTATATTCATTTTTACACACATTATTTACATTTTTTAATATTTTTAAAAGAATACCTTATCCTTATTATTCATTTATTTCGAGTTACAACGAGACTCATAGGGTTAGTAACAATGAGTGTACGACTAAACGCCGACAGACTGAACACTGACAAGACTTTACTTCGACGGGACTCTTCGCCGACAGGACTCTTCGCTGACAGGGCTCATCAGCGACGCAATAAATATACTAAGCTATGCTATGCTATGCTGCTACCTTCGACTGCACCGGCCAATGTGAATATCGAATTATTTCTAAAGAAACATACTACAAAAATAAAAAGTAACATTTCTCCTTACCCAGGGTATCCTCTACTCGTGTGCTTAGTAATTTCGGCCATTAAGGTGTTTTTGATAACTAAAAATACCATTTGTTGTTAACAATCATAAGGTGTTTTTAATTTTACCAGAGACCAATTGAACACTACTCATAATCAAACTATTCTGTTATGTATAAATAAAAATCAATTGCCGAATGTATTATGTAAGCGCATCACTTAAGATCAGCTGCATCTATTTGGCTTATTCTTATATTGTTGAAAATTTTGAGAAATCAAAAAAGAAATTGCCTCCGTGCAAAGCCAGGGGCGGGTGCTAGGTTCCAAAAAAGATTCAGAACTATTTGAATGTTTATTATTAGATAATATCAGACAAACAAAATGTTCGCAATAAATTATACTACTAACATGAATAGAACACCATTTACGATAAAAATTATAAACAAATTGCTCTCTTAAAACGGTAAAGCCGGTAAAACCAATATAACTACAAGTAGCACTCGTGTTTGCTAATCCATTCAACCGTTCCTACGACTTGCCACGCTTGAAGGAACCGCTCCATCAGTCGTTAAGTCGCTCGATCAGTCGTCGAATCGCTTGATCAGTCGCAGAGTCGCTGAAGCGTTAGTCGATCGTGTGCAGTCGCCCTTAGAATCCGGATATTGAATTGCCTACCCTGAGTTTCAAATAACGTAACAGGAAATAGAAAATGGTTCATATTTTGTAAATTAATTTTGCTAGCGTTTACTATACTAAAATTGCTTTGATAATAAAATTTGAGATAGCCACTTAATTTTGTTTACTTTGTTATGAATGTTCGTTCGAAGTAGAAACAAATGTTCATTTGAAACCCAGGTAATATCTTTTTATTCCCTGGGCTGGGATTTGTTCAAAATTTAAATTACTTGAATACTTAGGACATCATAACATTTTTTCCCTTGTTCCCTGTTACTTGGTGTCGGCACAACACGTTTTTATCTTCTTTTCTGTCCTGTTAACGTCACGTTATGCATCCATCTTATCGCTGTCCTCCTTCTCCTTCTCCAGCCAACCACATTAATATTTTTATCTTTACTGTATGAGACCATGAAGGCCGTTACAATAAATTCTCTTTGAAACCTTCCAACTCTGGATTCCCGGATTGTGATGTGAAGAAGAGCAGCTGGGATTGTTTCAATCACAAATGTCTTAGTCGGAAAATGAAGACACTAGCCTCGACGAAATCCTTCCTATTTATCCTATGTGACATCATTTCCAATGGTGTCATTCCATCCTTAACTAAAAAATCGTATCCTACTTTGTTTTCAAAATTTCGGCCAATCACCATCCAACCACCTACCTTTCCTCTCTAAAGTCTTACAACGTCTTGTCCACAACCAGCCAAGGGTTTTGCTTCGCAAGAATAGTCCGCTGAATCCTTTCCAATCCAGATTTCGTCCTGGTCAGGCTTTAGAATACTTAGGCCGTGTTGGTAAGACAAGCCCAAACATCTTCTTTTAAAAAGAACTAAATTCACTTACCTCTCTCCTTGAAAGTGACTAAGTAAATTTATTTCTCTGCCTTTATACAGGGTGACAGAAAAACTCGACCTATTCCTTGAAAGGGTCATCAGCAACAAAATAAGTTCAGTTAACTAGGGGTCATAACGACGTTTTTCAAAACATCGATTTTCGGGCAAAATACACTAAAGACTACTCAATTTGCCTAGCCTTTTCTCAACAATCTTGAGGTCGGCTTCCAGTCTAACCGGATGCAGCTGCATACCAGTATTTTACATGGAGCGACTGCCTATCTGACCTCCACAACCCAGTTACTGGGTAATACGATACCCCTTGGTAAGACTGTTTGTCAGACTTTCGGGCTTCTGACGACCCGTAACAACTGTCAAAGATCCACGATTGACAGCCGGGACCAACGGGTTAACGTGCTTTCCGAGGCATGGAGGAGTCTCGGTATGTAAAGATGGCCACCCATCCATGGACCAACCCCGGCAAGCGTAGCTTAACATGATGGATCGACCCGAGCGGCTGTTATTACTTTAGACACGAGCTCCTCTCACACTAAAGACTTCTATTTCTGCGATTATGTAAGTTTTAGCCAACAACGATGACTTCTATTTGCGTGTGTAGGTATTATTATTATTATTCTTTATTGTACACATATAACATGTAAAGTAGCGTGTGTAGGTATTGTTTCCTACTCACAAATATATAAGCATTCCATATCAACATTCACCAACTGAATCGTAAACTCTAATTAACACATAAATTCTCAACCATGAAAATACTAAACACCGTAAATTCTACAATTTTACGAGCAAAACCAGGAAAATATGTCAAGCGACCATTAAAAGCGAACTGGTATTGTGTGACTGTGGCCACCGAGCCCGTCGTTAAACTCTCTCGTTTTTCCTTTAATATTATTATTTAATGTTACACGGAAATTAAAAGTTAACCACCATAATACCGTGGTATTAAATATCGCTGATAAGAAAAAATATACTGCTATTTTGATTGCCTACGGCATTTTATGGTGTAGTAGCCATTTGTCCACTTTTAAATAAGTGTATTACCCATTTGTCCACTTTTTGAGAAGTGGTTAAAGCCTTTTAAAGTCCTTTGCAAAGAGATATTCTATCAGAGATTATTATAGACAAAGAATTCTAAAATGTATGGGATTGACCAGCAGCATTAGAAGGTCTGCCACAAGGTGGACCAAGACCTAGTGAGAGTCGTGGGAATCCGTTGAATGTGAGACGCACATGACCGGCCGTTGTGGCGACACTTGGGGGGGGGGGGCTATGTCCAGCAATCAATCTTTCAGTCTTTCGGCTAAAATGATGATGATGACAAGCACCGTTCTATGTGATCAGTCCTTTTGTTTTATTTTTATTTTATTTTTATTTTAGATGGGTTTGCTCTTGACTCTAGTCTAGGTCAGAGGTGACAGAGACAAAGTCGACGATGGAGCGAGCTTACCCAGAAGAAGCCTGTTCACTCTAACTTTGAAGAGATTAGGTTTGTATGCATTCGGAAATACAGACGCTGGTAGAGATCCACTCCTCTGCTGTGCGCATTATGAAAGACGTTCGGAAACGCTTAGTGCGAATTCGTGGAATAGCAACAAGGTAGGGATGGTAACTTGCAGTGCGTCTAGATGTTGATTAGGTCATGGAATTCTTGGGCACACTCTCCGAAGTACATTCTGTAGAAGACCGACAAGCAAGCAACTTTGCGGCGATGAGCCAAGCTATTATAGATAGATATTCTATTAAGATTTCCAAAACCTCCGTGGAGAATTCTTTCAGACGAAGTTCTGATTGTGATTGGTATGTTGTTGTAGTTGTGTGTTGTTGGTGTTGTTGTTGTTGTCGTTGTAGGCTTGGGTTTTGAAGTTAGCATGGTGTAGTCATTTTCTCCAGTCGAACAATTAAAGTAGGTGAGTAATTTTTTAACCTGACAACGACAAAGCCAAAAGGTAGAGTCATAATTTTTGCAGTCTATATTTGTCCCACGTCTACAGCAACGTCTAAACTGCTGAACTGAATTTGTTGCATGGGGTAGTAATCAATTCGTTGTGATATTACCGGGTGACACAGATTACATTAATTTATACCAAAGAAAATCAATGTTCCAAATGTATCGAATGTCATTCTAAGTTCATACATATAGGTAAACTAGCTTCTTTCAGCGGCTTCGCCCGTGTGGAATTAGTACTTCCCCCGTTATAAACTTTCAACCCCTATTTCACCCTCTCAAGGGTGGAATTTCAGCTTGCCATACGATCAGGACCACGCAGTAGCAGTAGTGTGCCACGCGCGCATCTAAGAGATGTCAGCAATACCTGATGGGGCCCGACAGGGCCGATGCCTGCCTGGGGTCGTGGATAAATTTAAATACCGCGAGTTACCGCGGCCTTTGGCACCCATGCAACTAGCGAGGATCGCCCAGAGGACACGGTGGAGCATACGGTGGAGGTTCTCCCCGCTTGGGCAGAGCACCGCCGTGTCCTCGTGGATGCGATAGGCGGCAGCGACCTCTCGCGCCCGGCCCTGGTTCAGGCCATGGTACGAGCGAGAGGGAATGGAGAGCCGTCTCCTCCTTCTGCGAAGCAGTAATGCTCGCGAAGAGGGAGGCGGTACACGTTAGGGAGACTCAACAACGGCAGAGTCGCCATAGCGCCCTCAGCCGCAGCCGCCGCAGGAGACGCCAGGGGCTGCGAGACGATCTCCTGCCACCGTAGACCCGGGCCTGCGGACGGCGAGTAGTGGGTAACTCGCCGTCCGATCAGCACCAGGCCCGAGAGTGGACGGCGCGTAGTGTTCCACGCGCGCCTCAAAGAATTGTCAGCAAAAGGACGGGGCTTGCCACGGCCAATGCCTGCCCCGGGTTGCGGATAAATTCGAAAGAGATACCTCGCCCCTGGGCATGTAGGGCAGGGAGGAACAGGGGTGGGTTTTAGTCAGTAAGAGTCTGACACGCCCTTCCGCTCCACCCTAGAGCGAAAGAAGTCATAAGATGATTTCCCAACCCCCAAAAAAAAAAAAAACCCATGCAACTACAGTAGTATACTTCTGTGGGCTTGCTGAAGGGGAGACCTCATGGGGGAGTTGCCATACTCTGGAGAAAAGGTGTGTTTGACTGTGTTACTGTGGTGCAGTGTGCCAGTACTCGACTGACAGCTATACGAGCCAAAGTTGACGGCCGCTCTATTATTGTTTTTTCTGTGTATATGCCGACTGACTCACCGGATAATTTACCAATTATGACTGAGGTTTTTGGTGAAATAAGTGCAATAGTAGCTAGTGAAAACATTGAAACCTTATTTATTTTAGGTGATTTTAATGCTCACCCTCACGAGTTGTTTTGTAATGAAATGATTAACTTTTGTGCGGATCAGGCCTGGATCTGTGCCGACTTGGAAAAGTTAGGCACTCAGAATAATACTTACACGTTTGTTAGCGACGCTCATGGCTGTAGGCGATGGCTGGACCACTGTGTCGTATCATTGTCGGCCTGGCGAACTGTGGTTGGGGTATGTGTCATAGAAGATGTTTACTTGTCGGATCATTTACCTTTACTTGTTAGTTGTGACATAACTGTGGTAAGGCCTAGGTTGGTGGCGAGCGACATGCGGCGTGACTCGGTTGTATGGGGGGGGGAGAGATGAAGCACAGATAAAAACTTACCATGATCTATGTAGCAACGCTTTTAGAGTCATTGATTTTCCCACTGAATTCACGGAATGCAGTCGTGGGTCATGCAGCTTGGATGACCACAAAGTTGTTTTGGATAAGTTATATAATAATATTGTGGAAACCCTGAGTAACGCCGCTGTTGGGTCTAGCGGGAAGCGTGGCGCTCAATTAAATAAAAGTAGGCACTTGTGTGACTGGAATAAGCATGTCCGTGAAGCTCATAGAGTGGCCAGGCTTAAGTTTGAAACGTGGATAGCTTGCAACCGGCCCACTTCAGGCATTATTTATGAGGAAATGCTCGAATCGCGCAAAATATTCAAAAGTCGTTTGAAGTGGTGCAAGAATAATCAAGAGCAGCTTAAGATGGACATTCTGGCTAAACACAGATCGGCAAAGGACTTTTCTAAGTTCTGGAAATCTATTGGAAAGCATGACGTTAGGCCTGGCCTCCCGGTGAGCGTGTACGGAAAAAACGAAGCAATCGATATTGCGAATATGTTCAGAGAACATTTTATGGTGCGCTCCCCGCTGGGCCCTTCAGCGTCATTTGTTAGGTCTGAGCCCGGAAGTGGGGGGGAGGAGTCGCCTGTACATTTTACGGCTAGTCAAGTGAGACACGTTTTAAAGAAAATGACGGGCGGTAAATCTCCTGGTCACGATGGGCTTAGTGTGGAGCATCTGCGGCATGCTGGGGTTCACCTGCCGAGGGTCCTGGCCGTGTTCTTCACGATGTGCTGGAGTCACTCATACTTACCGCATGACTTAATGAAAACCATCGTAGTGCCTATTGTGAAGAGCGGGACTGGGGATATCTCGGATAGGGGGAACTATCGGCCCATATCTCTAGCAACGATAATTGCTAAAGTGCTGGACGGTGTGCTTGATTCCTACATAGATAAATATATAAAATTACACGACGCGCAGTTTGGGTTTAGACCCGGGCTATCCACCGAGGCTGCCATCGTAGGTCTCAAGCATACTGTCCAATACTATATGGATCGCAGGACACCGGTGTATGCGTGTTTCCTTGACCTCTCCAAAGCTTTTGATCTTGTCTCATACGATGTGCTCTGGAGAAGGTTGGGGAGCGCGGGTATACCGGTGGGGGTGCTCAATTTGCTCAGGTATTGGTATTCCCACCAAACCAATTTTGTGAGGTGGAATAATACACTCTCTGAAGCATATACGTTGGAAAGCGGGGTGAGACAGGGAGGTTTGACGTCACCCAAGCTTTTCAACCTATACATAAATGACCTCATCGTCGAGCTCAGTAGCAGGCGTGTCGGTTGTTCGATAGATGGCGTCTGCCTCAACAACATTAGCTACGCGGACGACATGGTGCTGCTGAGCCCGACGGTGAGAGGTCTTGGAGAGCTGTTAAGGGTATGTGAGTCCTATACTGCTGCACATGGTCTTATATACAATGTGTGTGTAGATATCAATGGTGTTAAGTCTTCCGGGCTACCAGTTCATTTAGGTGTGCCTCAAGGCTCGATATTGGGACCATTCTTGTTTTTGGTATCTGTGACGTAGTACTGTTTGCAGATGATACCTCTCTTATCTTTAAAGTAGATAGGAATAGAAATGATTTTGATAACGTAGATAGCGCTCTCTCAATGGTTACGGATTGGTTTACGACAAATAACTTGGTTCTTAATGCTAAGAAAACTAAATGTATAAAGTTTGCCTTACCTAATGTTATAAATCTAGGACCTAATGTCATCTTAAATAAAGAAGTGCTTGAAACTGTGGACTCGGCAGTTTTTTTGGGTATAACTGTTGATTCCAAACTTCAATGGGGCGCACATATATCAGGCCTATCAGGAAGGCTCAGTTCTGCCGCCTACGCCGTCAGAAAAGTTAGACAATATACTGACGTTGACACAGCACGGTTAGTCTATTTTAGTTATTTCCATAGTGTTATGTCTTATGGTATTCTTTTGTGGGGTAAAGCTGCGGACATACAAAATATATTTGTTTTACAAAAACGTGCTGTACGAGCAATCTATAGGTTAAGGTCAAGAGTTTCTTTACGAGAAATTTTCAAAGAGATTGGAATTCTCACGGTGGCATCTCAATTCATTTTTGCAAACATATTATACATTAGACAAAATATACATTTGTACAAAAAGACCAGTGATATCCACAATTTTAACACCAGAAATAAGTATAAACTTCATGTTCCTTCCCACCGTGTTCGTAGGGTTCATGGTTCGTTTGAGGGTCTCGGTATCGAATTTTACAATAAGCTACCCCGTTCTTTTCTTGACTTGCCTTTTAATGCATTTAAAACTAAAATTAAATCTAGTCTCTGTTCGAAAGCATACTATTCCATCAACGACTACTTAGAAGATAATAATAGTTGGTCGCTGTGTTGAACGCAAGACAATGTTACACTTGATGTTCTTTCTCCATATTTAGCTTATGGTTATAACAGATTATATGAGTTCATATAATAATTGTCTACCAAATTTAGTGTGATGGCCCTAGTTCATCACTTGTGGCTTCGAATCACAGCCCTTTGATAGTTTCAATCTTTGTTCTTGTAAGCAGGCACACCAGTTATGTATGGAGGCTTCTTTAATTTGGTTTAGTGTTTATGCTTGAGTTGGTTTTTAATGGCATGATTGAGTGTGCTAGCTGGCAAGTGGCGGATTATTTAATTTAATTTTATGATTATATTTTAGACGGCATATATTTATTTTTCTGTTTTACATAATGTTAAGATTGTTGCTTAGAATTATATAGATTCAAGTTCTTAAAACTTAACAGACAGATGTGTTGCTGGGGAGTTTGTTGGCCACTTCTTCTTCACAGCTAAAACACTAGGAAGTGGTGACGGGCGGGCGTTTTTTGGGGTACTGTCTTTATGTAGAACTTTGACGTTCAAAAAGTGCTGGTTCTCAGCCTAGTTTGAATAAATGACTTTTGATTTTTGATTTTGAATGTCCAAAAATCCGAATATATGATCTTTAGGGCCGCCGGTGGTTGCCCTGAGTATTCACAAAATGTTACCCTTAATGGCTTGTGCATAAACCGTGTCACGAAATTTAAGTACCTGGGGCATATAATTACCGAGGGTCTTGATGATGATTTGGACATTGAAAGGGAGCGCAGGGCTTTGGCGGTCAGAGGTAACATGCTGGCCCGCAGATTTTCCCGCTGCTCTGAACAAGTAAAAATAACGTTCTTTAAAGCGTATTGTCAAAGCTTTTATACGGGAAATCTGTGGGTCAAGCACACCAAAAAATCGCTGGATGTCCTGCGCGTCCAGTATAACAATATCTTCAGGATGATGTTGGGGCTGCCTCGCTTCTGTAGTGCATCGGGGATGTTCGCGCTGTATCGAACTGATGGCTTTCATGCCGTCATTCGCAAGAAAACTGTTTCCCTGATCTGCAGAATGCGTGGCAGCTGCAACGGAATTCTGAAGACTGTAGCAGATAGGATCTCTTCTCCGACATGGGTGACTTTTATTAAGCGGGTAATTTGAATGTTTTTATTTTTGTGCTATTTTATTTTAATTTGAATGTATTTTTATTTTTGTTATTTTGAATGATTTAATTTTTATTTTTTAACCTATTTTAAATTTGAATTTTTTAATGAATTTTAAATTTTATTTTATTTGGAATCCTGATTTTAATGTTATTTTTAATTGATGATGATACTTTATTAATTTATTTGGTTTTGTGTTAATTTATAATTTTTTAATACCGAGTCTAATTGCACTATATGGATCTTGTTATCTGAAATAAAGGAATTTTATTTTATTTATTTATTTAACTAAAGGAACAGTGGCGGGTTTTAGTCAGTAAAAGTTAGACTCGCCCTCACAGCTCCATCCAGAGCGGGCGAAGTCATTAGATGATTTTCTACCCCCCAAAAAAAGGGGTGGTTTTTAAAAAGAACCCTTTCTAAGTGGATACCTACTCTTCACAAAAAACATACCCTCCAAATTTCATGTCTCTAGGACCAGTGGTTGAGGCTGTGCGTTGATATATCAGTCAGCCGGGACCTTGTATTTTATTTAAACAGATAAACAAAATACGTATAACACCAAAGTCTATTGTGCGACTGAAAAACAATTTTACTATACTATTACTACTAGTGTTATCTACCGGAAGTTCTGAATATTAATCATAGTTTTTATGATCCTAAACGTCTGAACGTCTAAATGAAATAAAAGAACCCTGATAGGATGACTCGTGTGTCTGTCTGTATGTCTGTCTGTCACAGTCAATTTGCTCTGAATCTACTGCACCGGTTAGGGTTGCAATTTATTACAAACATGAATATCTGTGACCCAAACATGGACTGGAAACGTACATAAATAAATGAATTACAACAAAACCTTTAGGAAGTCTACAGGTCAAAAAAATCATGTTGATAAAATTAAATCATTCCGAACGATTTAATTTTATCAACATGATTTTTTTCCCTTTGCACGAGATTCGAAATTGCACTTGGCCGGTTTTTCCGGTATCTTTACTTTAACTTTCTGTAACTTCAACTTTTTTTCTTATTCAAGTTCTTTCAAAATATTTCTGCGATCAGCAATTCCAGCATTCAACGGTCCAGCGCCTGCATATTCGCTAACTCAGTTGACATCAATTTGATAGGCACTTTGCCGTACATTGCTGCTTTGACGTATAGGAAAACCGTCTTGCCTATTATAATCTATGTCCACCGAGCAATGCACAGTGCCTATCAAATTGATGTCAACTGAGTTAGCGAATACACCTACAAGTCTAATAAAAACCTACCTACATTTATGTTTGTCGAAGCTGACAGGGTATCCAAATACTATTTCATTTCAAAAACATCAAAGGTAGCCAACCGAAATTGGTTTCGATCCGTATCGGAGCCGGATCCGATAACTGCATTAGAATCTGGAGCGTACCGGCTGAAATGAACGCAATGGTAGGTAGCATAGCGTAACTAAGTTAGAACCTCGGGCTGAAACTATTACGCTGCGGGGATTCGAGGCAAAGCTGCCTCGTCAAATTTTAGATGCAGTAGAATTAGTTTATAATTATATTAATCGCAATGAGAACCTAAACTTTAAGAGTTGTAAAATGTTTGTTTGTTGGAGGTAATCTCTGAACGAATGAAGTCCTGAAATGAATACTTACAAACTCTAGAAAAACATTACCCTCCGTCTGGGATAGTCGGATAAAATATACGACCTCAAAAAAAATAAACCAAATTCTTCCCACTTCGGCTGCCAAGTCCGCCAATCTAAAGGAGTATATCCATAAGAGGCAGCCGCGGGTCGAACAGTTGCCTCGAGCCGCGGCTGAACAAGTAGAGACCGTACCGCGAGTCGAGGCTTGCTGAAACTTGAATCAAACGTGGTGACCGCGCCGCGCCGCGAGCCCTATGTTTAGTGGAGACGGTTGTACCTATGTTCGGCACGCGGCAAAATGGTTACAAAGAAATGCATACAGTTAATCAAGTTATACGAGGGCCACAGGCATTTGTGATATCCAACCTTACCGATGTTTTCGTTTCCGGCTTTCTTTCCTTTTTAACCGACTTCAAAAAGAAAGAGGTTATCAATTCGGATGTTTGTATTTTTTTTAATGAATGTTCGGGCATAACTCCGTCATATATAGACGGATTTGCAAAATTCTTTTGTTGTTCGAAAAGGGTTTATTCCGAAATGGTCCCATTTAAATCATCATAAGTTTCGGAGAAAGGCAACGGAACTCTTCAAAAAATGACAGCAGTAGTGTTAACACAATTTAATGGGAAACCACAACGAAAAAATGAAAAATAAAATCTTTTTTACAAAAAAATAGAACCGACTTCCAAAAAAGTGTAAAATAACTTTAATTTCGGACATCGGTGTCAAAAAAAACAAAGAAACAAAACCAGAAATACCGACTTCCAAAACATTTTTTTTAGTGTCTAATTACTACTAAAGCTGCAACGACTTTACATGCGTTGACCATGTCTCTGGCACCGTGATACCGTGGCTCGGGCAGAGGCCACCTGCCTCGTTGCTCTATTTTGTGACACACGATGAGGCTGCGCAAGTGGATACACGGCTATCCATTTCGCCGTTTAGGCTTTCAAGGCGTGCCAAAGAAACAGACATACATACATTATGTATATTATCTTCTCGAAAAACACTACCTGCCTTGTTTTGCTATGCTACGCGAGCAAAGCTGCGGACAAAAGCTAGAGTTTCTCTGGAAATCACTAAATAAACTGCTCTCTACCCTTATATCTAGTTATCAAAATCTCCAAAAACAGTTATTAAAGTCACAGGAATCCAACATAAAAACAATATAAAATTCAACATCAAAGCACCTATGACGTAACGGAACACATTATTCCATTGTCTCGTGTAAGTAACTGAGTCACACATTTTTTTTTTTTTTTTGGGGGGTGGGAAATCATCTTATGACTCTTTCCGCTCTGGGGTGGAGCGGAAGGGCGTGTCAGACTCTTACTGACTAAAACCCACCCCTGTTCCTCCCTGCCCTACGCGCCCGGGGGCGAGGTAACTCTTTCGAATTTATCCTCCACCCCCGGGCAAGAGTCACACATGAGTTTTGTGTCGCATAAAGGCCGTTCTCTAGTTCTAAATAGAAATATAAAAGATTTAAAAGCTCGTTACTGAATGCGCTTTCCACAAGGATTGTAAAAAATATGGATATGGCATACCAACTCTCGCTTGCAAAAACTTGCAAAAATGTGGATTTACTTGTTTTAACTAAAATCCTGTAATTTTTGAAGCATTATCTCGTTATCTCTTTAAAAAAATCGTGCCAGTCTTAGACTATGAAAGGATATAGACGGAACGTCATTAGACATTAAATGAAGCAGGGTCGTTAAAATGTGTGAGTGACCTTGACGAACGTAACCATGACGTATCGGCTTCTCATTTTGTCTATGTGGGTTTATTTTGCGTGTGCAGATACAAGCCGGCTTCTCATTTTGGTACTTCAGATTGCTGGATTTTGACCCTCCGTCTATAACCTTTTATAGTCTAAGGTGTCAACGTATTTTTTTTGGCACTCCATTTTCATCCAGGGAGAAAATCGATCTCCTCATAAATCTGTAATTTTCATCAACATCATAATTTCAGTTTAAAGAAGTCCACCGCTGGACATACGTAAGGCTCCTAACTGTTACCACATCGATCGATCCCGTTTTTCTCACATCTAGCGGATTCCCACAGCCTTCATCAGGTCATCGGTTCACTTTGTGGGAGGTCTTCCAACGCTGTGTTTCATCATCATCATCATTTCAACCGAAAGACGTCCACTCCTGGACATAGGCCTCCCCAAGTGTCGCCACAATGATCGGTCCTGTGCGTCTCGTCATCGGTCCACCTTGTGGGAGGCCTCCAACGCTTCCGACGATGTGTTTGCGCTATGAGAATACTATAATTGTATACTTACTTGTTAAATCTCACCAAAGCGATGAGCGATGAGGCGAGCTTGGGTGTGTGTGTAGGTTCACGTATACTTTTTTTTCTGAAAGCGTAAGCTCGGAGCGCTCAAAGTCGTTCTAACTGCCTGCCTAGCCTTTTCCGAACTATCTTGGGGTCGGCTGCCAGTCTAACCGGATGCAGCTAAATACCAGTATTTTACATGGAGCGACTGCCTATCTGACTTTCACAACCCAGTAACTGGGTAATACGATACCCCTTGGTAAGAAAATAATATTATAAATGCGAGGGTAAGTTTCTTTGTTTGTTACTTTTTCGCGCCTAAGCCACTGAACTGATAATCATGAAATTTTGGTTATACATTGTCAGGGGTACAAAAAAGTGGAGGCCAAGGTCCTCGCGCTCCTCTGGGAGTGGCACGAGGAGGCGAAGTGCCGGGCGAAACTTCGCTGCGCGACACCTCGCGGCTCGGCGGACGGAGCTCCGGCAGGATCTCATGGCGACATGGAGACAGCGACTGTCGCAACCCAGCGCTGGGCACGTCATTGCGGCGGTACTCCCCGTCTTTGAGGAGTGGCTGGAGAGGCGTCACGGTGTCCTCACCTTCCGCCTGACGCAGGTCCTCACCGGACACGGTTGTTTCAGAACAAGGGTGGGTTTTAGTCAGTAAGAGTCTGACACTCTTGCTCCACCCAGAGTGGGAGATGTCATTGGATGATTTCCCAATCCAAAAAAAAGGGATACAGAAAAGGACATATACCTTTTATCCAGAAAAAAGTACTGTTCTCAAGGGAATGGACAATAGCTTTCGACGGTTATAATTGGGTTTTTGACTCAATTTTTTGAATTATTTGTATTAAAAAGTTAGTTTTACCGAATTCGCAAATAGAAATCATTTTTAAAATCTTTTCAAAATTAAATAAGTTAAAAACCTTTCAAATCATGTGGAAGGGCAAACTGAAATAACAGAAAAAGGATGCATACTTTGAAATGTGACGTCATATCCGTTCATGTCCAAAGTAATAGGCAAATGTACCAAAAATGGCCGTTTTTTATAGTTTTGCCTACTACTTTGGATTCGAAACATTTTGAGACGTGTTTTAACAACTCAAAAATACTTTATCCTCTTTGTAACAAACGTGACGTTGGATTCTTTAATATTTATTTTGTATGCCATGTTACGATTTTTTATTCAATGAGGGCGCCACTTGGCGGGTAGTAGACCCTTAAGTTACGTGCACGACAAAAAAGATAGTGAGATGCCCCCATCACGCCCCCACTCTTTCTCATACCAATTTTTGAAATCCTAATTGCTGCTTCATTATGGTACTGTATTCAGAAATATATTTCTTTTTAGTGTTATTTGTAGTTTAGTATAAAATATTGTACAACCATAAATACAGGATAATACTCGTACTTAATTGCTTTAGGATGTTAGATGGCGCGACATATCTTTCGAATCATATTGCTCCCGTGCGAAGCCGGGCCCGGGTCTCTAGTAGAAAATAACTTTCGTTCACAGAAGCAATGTGTACGTGACTCTATACGTACATTCAAGTCCAACCCGCCTTCATGAGATAGAATATCTAGGTATACCATCAACCAAAAGGTATTCTTTAACATTTAAGTGTCTAGGGGTACACCAGTGTGCCAGTGCGAAAATGCCGTTTGCCTTGCCATAAAAATTGCCAAAATCCGATTCACGCGTTTTAGACCGCTATTATTACTATTACCCATGGTCTTTAGACCTGTGGTAAGGTTTACACACCCCGAACATGATATAGTCTGTAGTTACACGATGGCCACAAGAATACTTGCTCAGCAGACAGAAGCCCGGGTGTGGGGCATAACAACTATCTTTTATTTTAACAATCAATGATGTTTTTTTTTAAAGTAGTAATCAACTTTACTTATAAACAATTAACATTGTTTTGTTCCTAATTCTGTTTCAAGTTTCTTCATGATACACATACGAAATATCTAAGGTGGTTATCAGAAAACTTGAAGCTACAGATGCAAAGCCATTTCACCAATTTCTACGATGTCGTTCGCAGTTCAAGCAATGTGGCTATGGAATGTTTGTCCCGTGTCAGTAAGACAAGCAAAAAGTTTAGGTATTTTTTTTTTTTAAATATGATCAAGGATCGCTACCTCTGTACTTGAATATGATAAAGTACAGGTACATATTTCATTACTTTCATACGTAGGAATGTGAATATTTTATGTTTGTATTTTATTGGTTATGTATTGTGTATATGTAAATAGTACACCGCGGACTACCTGCGCATTTATTCTCTTTCTCCGTCAAATCCTTAGTAAGGTTGTCTGTAAAAGATCGCTTTCAGGGATAAAACCGCCCATTGTTACACCTTGTTTATTATAAACTCCTGTGATTCATTATGGTTTACAATAAAGAGAATATCTATGTGTTTCTTGATTCCCTGCCTTTTCACAGCGTTGGCGGAACGAAATGAGAGTTATTCCCTTAGGAATGACTTCGTGTTGCGAGCGTCGGTGCTCGGCTTAGACAGTTAGGCTGGATTTGTTGAATGGAGCACTCGTACTGACTTGAATGTATGGGTATGTGCAGTAGAGTTTCAGTTTGTTGCTAATGACTGCGTCAGCTAAGGGAACTCGCGGATTTT
The DNA here is from genome assembly GCA_951329385.1 of Polia nebulosa. Classification (NCBI taxonomy): domain Eukaryota; kingdom Metazoa; phylum Arthropoda; class Insecta; order Lepidoptera; family Noctuidae; genus Polia; species Polia nebulosa. The sequence continues at coordinate 11,902,222 of OX589606.1, forward strand.
TTTATTCACCATTTCACATAGGCCGGCTACACACGTCACTCATTGGCACAATTACAGTGCCCCAGATAGGTACTAAAATGCCGCAAATCTTTTTTAGGATGCATGAACCCATCTGATGGCAACTCCGCCTCAGGAAGATGCGACCTCTGGTGAGAGAAGCTCGGTCCACCTGATAATTTAATCGGGCTATCGGAGAGCCTTCCACCTGAGGCCCAATTCTGTAAAATAACTAATTTGTCAACAGTGTGTCGGTAGTGTGTCAGTGGTGTCTCAATATAATAGTCATTGACATTTGGTATTCTACAAATTGTCTATGATTATTAACTAGCCACTGTAGTGCTTTTGAAACGCCATAATAAGACTATTGTAATAATTGGTAGTCTGGTCTACTATAATATGTCAATAGCATTTTGAATTTTTTACTGAATACCAAATTTGCAACAGTGGCAAAATAATGTCTGTTATGTGTCGATAGAGTGTCGATGGCGTGTTGCTTAACTCAAAGTTACAGAATTGGGCCCCTGGGCACGCGTTTCCGTGGCCGACTTGGAAAACTTTAAATAGACTCTGTACTCAGGTTGCCCGCAGTAAAGACAACCTCCACAGGTGAGGGTTCTCGGATGGCTTCGATCTTCGGTGTTTGTGGCGCAGACCATGGCCCACCTCTCATCTTGATCTCGCATGCCCTGTCGCCTGCCTGTTGCCTGTACATATGAGGAACTTATGGCTACGCCAGCGAATGCAGTTCCCGTCACTGAATAGTGGGCAAACATAATAGGTATCTAAATATTAAATTTGCCATCGACACGCTAAGAAGAAGGCATATTATGTGTCTTTTTTGTTTGTGCCTCATACTCCCGTGCGAGCCTCCTTCAAGTTAGGGCAATTTCAATTTAGACTGCTGCAGTCCGGGTATCGTACTGCGCACGGGCGATTATGATTTTTCTTACAAAATGTCTCGGTAAAATGTATGCATTGTTGCCGTTCCGCCAACGGACGTGCGTCGCACTGCTCTCGCACGACCTTTCGCCGAGACATTTTGTATGAAAAATCATAACCGCCCGTGCGCAGTACAATACCCGGACTGCAGCAGTCCGGCACCAACCGTCTAAATTGAAAGCGCCCTTACTCCATAATTTACTTTATTAAAACATGATTTAAAGCAAAATGGTCACTTCATTCTTCGCCATGACTTTTGTGCTGTCCGTACAAAAGTTTGGAAAAATACCAACGGGATTTTTTTTGAAGTTCACTTTGTTCTTATAAATTGAATCAATAAACCGATTTACAAAGTAAATAGTTTTATTTCATTTCAATCAAAGGGTAAAAGATTGCCTAACTGAAAAAGCTCTTCGTAAATTCGTTTGCTTTTACGAAATAATCCTCGATAAAAAAACTAAACACTCCTAACCTTTTTAGGGTTCCGAAAGTTCGTATGAAAAAACGGAACCCTTGTAGAACCACTCGTGTAAAATATATAATTTTGAAGTTATTTAAGAAAATAGATGAAAAATTATTACCATTGGAAAATAGATGAAAAATTATTACCTTATCGCCGAAACCACTGAACCTAAAATATTGAAAAAAAATCAGAAAGTAGTTCTTTACTTATAGATTACAGGAAAACCTAGGTGGAGGCAGTAAAAATCCTGAAAAAAATATGATTTGTTCGGCACCCTTTGCGTGCGACTCGCTCTTGGCTGGTTTTTTTTTTTTAACTTCTCTTTCAATTTTTGTTTTTCAGCTTCCAATTAAATCCAACTAATATTATATACCTATGACCTGGTTATGACCTAGCCGATGAATGCAAGACGCACAGGTCCTTTCATTGTGGCGACACTTGGGGGAGGCCTATGTCCAGCAGTGGAAGTCTTTCGGCTGAAATGATGATGATGATGAATATTATAAATGCGAAAGTTTGGATGGATGGATGTTTAAAACTCAATCACGCCATTAACGGCTGAGCGGATCTGAATATAATTTGACACAGAGATAGGGTATAGTCTGGAATAGCACATAGGCTATTAGCATATATGGTACATAGGCATATTTATAATGGAGGAGTAGTACTAATTCCACGCGGGCGCGCGAAGCCGCTTGCAGAAGCTAGATTTATAACAAAACAATAAAGATTATAATTATTTCAAAATAATTTATTGGAATAAAAAAATACATTTCAACTGAAGAAACAGGGGTGGGTTTTAGTCAGTAAAAACCTGACACGCCCTCCCGCTCCACCCAGAGCGGGAGAAGTCATTGGATGTTTTCCCAAACCCACAAAAAAAAAAATGAATTCTAGTTTTTTAAATTACAAACATTAAAGATAAATACAGGGTGTAAGGTAAACTCTCCTGAAAACGGAGATAGGTGATAAGGCTAGTGATTCATGATACGATACCATCAAAAAATCTGAAAAAAAAAATGAATATTTTTAGCATTTTGCGTACATTATGCTGTGAGAACAGTTAAATGACACCGATATTTGCAGTTAAAGATACGTTTTTTCTTTACAACTTTACCATGCAATGTAATTCGTTAAATATCAGCTGACGCCCGCGCATTCCTCGAGTTCAAAGGGCGCGCGCTCTCGCCGACTGCCGTGCGGCTAACGACCCTACGTCCACGCGACACCGAAATAAAGCGAAAGATCACACATTTGTTTGCATTTAGGTTGTATATAATGTGCGTTCTGGCTTCGGAAGCGTTCCCCTTACACCCTGTATGTAAGAGATTTCAAACATTTTGTTTAATACATACCTAATATATTTAAAAAAAAAATTCTTAATTAAAAACTAACAACTTACAACACAAAAATTAAAATTAATGATAAAATATAACCTTTACACAAATAAACAGTTATTTTATAATTGCATTTTTAAATCAAGTGCTGACAATAAAATACTAAAAACAATTACTTTTATACAATCCTAATACCTAACTCAACTATCACAAAAAGTTTCTTCATATTCTACATTTAAGTACCTAAATAAGCACGTCTAATTTTTAAAAGCTCGCTAATATTTATTCTTAATTAAATAATTTCTGTTGTATTATCATGACGTACATAATAAAGAAACAATGTAATTAATGAAACCTAAGATATACTTTCCAATGTACGTAAAATCAATAAAGAAAAAGAAGGAAAGAAAGAAAATACGTTAATTTATAAGCTGGGGGAAAACATGCGTCACATCCACGCAAAACGGCCATCGCTCAGCTTAGTGCTGTGGCCATGCGAGACAGAGCCCCAGTGCTGGTTTTCAGAGACATTGAATTTTTTTAATACCACTTTTGATATCAATCAATCTACCTAGTTTTTTCCAACTATGTTGAGGTCGACTTCTAGTCTAAGCGAATGCAGCTAAAAACAGTATTTTAGGTGGAGACCAACCCACATAGGGCCCGCGTAGTGGATAACGGCCTACACCCTCTCACAGAGGTGAGGCCTGTGCCCCAGCAGCGGGGACATTAAAAGGCTGATGATGATGATGACTGCCTATCTCACCACCACAACCCAGTAAGTACTGACGGTAGGGACGATTCCTAGTTACCAAAATAATCATTCTATTTAGTCCGTAAGTTACGTTATCAAAAAATATTGAACACGGATTTTTTAATTCACAAAAACCAATAAATGACGAAGATAAAACGTCGTCGTCGTGGTAAAAAGTGGTACATTTCTGACGTAGGTGTGATGTTACGCGAAATATTAACACACTATAGCGTCCTCATTTTTAAGGTTCCGAACCCGAAGTGTGCAAACGGAGCCCTATTGCTGTCACTCACCAGTCCGTCTGTCTGTTTGTCTGTCTGTTTGTCTGTCTGTTTGTCTGTCTGTTTGTCTGTCTGTTTGTCTGTCTGTTTGTCTGTCTGTTTGTCTGTCTGTTTGTCTGTCTGTTTGTCTGTCTGTTTGTCTGTCTGTTTGTCTGTCTGTTTGTCTGTCTGTCTGTCTGTCTGTCTGTCTGTCTGTATATCTGTCTGTTTGTCTGTCTGTTTGTCTGTCTGTTTGTCTGTTTGTTTGTCTGTCTGTTTGTCTGTCTGTATGTCTGTCTGCTTGTCTGTCTGTTTGTCTGTCTGTTTGTCTGTCTGTTTGTCTGTCTGTTTGTCTGTCTGTTTGTCTGTCTGTTTGTCTGTCTGTTTGTCTGTCTGTTTGTCTGTCTGTTTGTCTGTCTGTTTGTCTGTCTGTTTGTCTGTCTGTTTGTCTGTCTGTTTGTCTGTCTGTTTGTCTGTCTGTTTGTCTGTCTGTTTGTCTGTCTGTCTGTTTGTCTGTCTGTTTGTCTGTCTGTTTGTCTGTCTGTTTGTCTGTCTGTTTGTCTGTCTGTTTGTCTGTCTGTTTGTCTGTCTGTTTGTCTGTCTGTTTGTCTGTCTGTTTGTCTGTCTGTTCGTCTATCTGTTTGTCTGTCTGTCATACAGGTTTTAAAGCCACACGGTTGGAGTTGTCTTCAAATTTTCACAGTATAAGCATCTTGTTGACTCAAAGCCATAAAAATAGTCAAAAATACATTTGGTATCGAACCCTAAATCTGCAAAGTCCTACACGCACTTGGCTGGTTTTTGTTTAAGTAACAAAAGAATGAAAACAGGCCAAGGGCTAGTCAGACTAGCGCATGAAGGGTTTCCGTACCATCGTACAAGATTACACGCGTCTACTTGTTGCCATTGATATGATCGAAAAAAAAAGCCAAAAAAAAACAAGTTTCTTGTAGGGGAGCTCCCTTTTTTATTTATTTCTTATTTGTTGTCATAGCGGAAATACACATTCGTGGAAATTTCAACGGCCTACCTATTACGGATCATGAGATACCCGCTGACAGACAGATGAACGGCCGGATGGACGGACAACGGACGCTTAGTAATAGGTTCCCGTTGGTTATCCTTCGGTTACGGCATTCTAATATATATAATTTTATATATATATAATATAATTCTAATGTATATAACATAATTTTATTTGTAATATAATTTGAGATTGATTTCACCAAAAGCCTGTTTCACAAATTATTAAGGTCTAAAACTTACTCTAAAACTCTACAAATATTTGAAAGCTAAAAAAAAATGGTAATTTTAAACGTTCTGACTCGTGAACTAAATTCCTGTGACTTAGGAGTCAATAAACTAACGAAACTTCACTAAGGATGACAGTTGAAACTAAAAAAAATGTGTCACTCTACCTCAAGTTTTCCTGACTGTACTATCACAAAAGGGAAGAGTATTTACCTATACAACTAACTTGAGTTACTTAGTAGTCTGTTTAAATATATGAACTGTGAAATTCTAGGTTCTTATAATTTATATAATTTTTTTAATTAATAACGATGCTTCTTGGATCCAAATTACTTAAGTTGCACCAACACCATGAAATATGTCACTACGGCACCGAGCACCTGAAATTACACAGAAGTCGAAATTCAAATGCTGTGTTTTATTTGTGTACCCTTCGTCTTTCGGATAAACTACTATTATAAGATCTCCCTGAAGCTTGGTTAAAGTTTAAATGCTGGGTCCTCAAAATTTTGTCAGGCATTAACTTACATAACTTTAAAAAAAAAAGTAATATAAAGCCAACGGTTCTACCCACAAAGTCTGTAAATGTATCGATGTTTGTTTGTTTAAGAAACCTTACGACGCAACAAACACAATATTATGAGAACTATAAACCGAGTCTCAGACAGATGCTATTAAAATTAAAATTGCAAGATCTGATCCGCTAACTTTAAGAAATAAAATATGTACAAGCGGCATAAAAGATCCGGGATGAGTACAGCTCATTGGGCATCGAAAAATTCGTCCACATCGCTGTCAATAGGAAAAGTGCCCAGAAGAGACTAACAAGCAATTAATAATGATAATTTTAGTTATACTTACCGAAGCAAACAAGTCAAGAGAGACAGTGAAGAACTTAGCTCCGGAGATGCTCATGGCCTTCTGGCACTGTTGGCACACGATCTGAACGAAGGTCTTGGCCTCCTCGGAGCCGTCGTACCATTGGCAGGAGTAGGCCGCTTCCATTACTGATGAACTCTAGATATTGGGGGGAAAGTAATCATCAGCATCACATGTATCTAGCTAGATTTGCCAGTTAATTGAACTTTCTAAATAGTCCAGTCCCTAGCGTCATATTTTAAATGAAATCTACATTAGAGTATTTGTACGTGCATTAAAAGGTTATTGGGATGATAGATTTTGAGAGGTCTATGTATATCCAGCAGAGAACTGCTATAGGTTAAGCTTATTTATTTATGTGGATAGATCAAGGAAAACCTATTTAATAGGCGCCAAGGCTAAATTATTCCCCTCATGGCACACTACGCGAGAACCTATGTTTATATACTTTTGATTTGCACTATAAAACAATGCCATATGTCTTATAAGATTTCATATTTCTAATGAAAATACTTAGATACCTCTTCAATAAGCCGGTTGCCAAATATGCAGAAGTGGAATACTTGTCCAAGGGTGTAGCTCAGATAGCCAATCGTACTGAAAGCATACACGTTTATTCCATTGATCTGAAATAAGAAAAAAAGACGACATTATCAACGGTTTATTTTCAGCCAGTTTTGTTTTTTAGTAAATGGCCCTTTAAGGAAACCTTTAGGCATAGACTGGAATGCTATTTTTTTTAAAACATCGCACATGATTAATCAGCTTTATAATGTTCCCACTGCTTGGACTCAGACCTCTAGGAGAAGGAATGGGCTTTAACCCATCACGCAGGTCCAGTGCGGGTTGCCGAATGTCAAAATTCTTCGAATTTTCATGTTTTATCAACATCGGTTCAGTCGTTTCAAGATCATCAGTTCTTTTTAACCGACTTCCAAAAGCAGGAGGTTCTAAATTCGTCTGTTTATTTTTTGTATAAACATACAAAAAAAAACAGACGCGATTTCTCCGTCAAGTGTGATTAAATTTTGATGATTCTTTTTTTGTTTAGTAGTTCATACTTCAGAGGTAATCCATATTAATTTTATCGAAATTGATTTAATACTTTTTGAAAAAATCAACATAAACAAAAAATATGTATATACAGATAATGTTTTGGTTGTTTCTAATTATGTTCAAAGTCCATGTTATTGGGGCTATCCATTCGAGAATAACTTTATTATTTAGTTTTCATTCCGGTACAGCAACTAAAAAGTGAAAAATAAAAAACTTTGTTACAAAAAATGTAACTGACTTCTAAAAATTGAAAAATAACTTTAATTTCGGAAGTCGGTGTCAAATAACGAAGAAACAAAATACAAACACCGATTTCTGAAATTAAAGTTATTCTGCAATTTTTAGAAGTCGATCGTATATTTTGTAAATAAGTTTTTTTTTGTGTTTTTTAAATATTCGCTTTCTTTTTGGCGTTGGGGGTTTATTTTAGTTTTAATTTAATTGTTATCTTGTTTCAGAATAGCACTAGCGGGATTGTTGAACAACCTTAATTTGGGAACACATTCATTGTGCGTACAACTAAAGGAGTGGAATTCACCGCCCGAGTCTGTGTTTCTTGATAGCTACAACCAGAGAGTCTATATGTCAATAGTGAATAGGTTACTTCTGGGCAAACGACTTCCAACTTCGACCATATCACCGCTTGCCATCAGGTGAGATAATGGTCAAACGCGAGACTATAAATGATAAAAAAATGTCATGCAATGATAATTGACATGCGCTCCCAAAATTGCACGTAGTCATGATCGTTATCGTTAATAAAATATCAATTTGTCGTTAACCCGAGAAAAACTTATTATTTCGACCATTCAGAATATCAAACGGAAACATACCACCATTCGTTCGTAAAAAGATTGAGTAATGACTATTTGAATTCGGTCTGAAACCGATCAAGCGACGTAAGACCCGGGGTCAAACCGATGACGGAACATTACACAAAATGTTTTTACATTTGTCAAACTATTCTTATTCTTTTGATATTGTCGGAGAACAGGTTGAGGACCTTTAAATCGCTTGCAATTGATTGATCGATCCGGTTATAATGGTTAAGGATGCCAGATGATTTATGGGGACAAATCATCTGATCACTTCTTTCGCTCTAGGTGGAGCCGGAGGGCGTCTTAAACTCTTACTGACTAAAACCCACCCTGGACTTCTGACTTTATCGATAGAATATTCAGCCATATCATCATTAGCCTTTTAATGTCCCCACTGCTGGGGCACAGGCCGCCTGTCTTTGAGAGGGTGTTGGTCGTTATTCACCACGCGGGCCCAATGCGGATTGGTGGATGTCACATAATCTTTGAATAATCGAGTCTTCGATATAATATTAATTACAACCAAATATTTTTTACATTAAAATAATTATTGTAAATCAAATAGTACGTTATCCAAGAGTGAGCGAAGCGAGCTCAGGAACTTAAGGCACCCCGACACAGACAGATTGGGTTCTAAGGGGATGATGTGGGCTACAATTAACCAACCAGTCAACCTGCCTTACTGTTATAATTAATTTTCTATCGTTAAAGTCAGATGCCTAGGGATCAATCCCTAATGAAATAGAATCACAGGTAATTAAAAGTACCCATCGACCAGGTAATGGGTCGACCCACCGGGACCACGGGTGACGAGAGTTCTTGGGCTAGGCTAACCTTATAACATGAGAACTATCAGTTAGAGCCTATTTTTGAATTGCCAGACGATTTTCATCTGAGAAATAAAAATTACGATCTAAAAGCTTCTTTTTCAAGAGTGAAAAGGTTACTTCCAGGCAAGCGTGCTCCATCGTCGACCACATAATCGCTTAGCATCAGGTGAGATATTGGTCAAGCTCGAGCCTAACAAAGTTAAAACAAATGGTTTAGTTACGGTTAATCGGTTTAATCGGCATTTGATTTTTACTGACATACTCGTAGCAGATTAAAACGAACAGATTATTTATATAATTCAGTAAGTATATAACCTAGAAAAACAAAATGTCAAGGTGATACATATCATAAATCAGGTTACCTTAGTAGCCTGATAGGCCAGCAGAGTGAGTGTGATAGTTGACACCAACATGTGGAACAGCAGAGCGGTGCCATAAGTGTCACCGATGGACGCCACCAACCTGAAAAGACAAAATTTTACTACACAACGTGTAACAGATCCATTTCTGTAATTTGAAGCGATGTTAATTTCCAAGTAGGTAAGTAATAATAATCAGTGTGTAAAAGAATTAACGAAAAACTTGACATGGGGAGTTCCCATTGTGAAAGTTATTCATAATTCTGAGTTCAGAGACCCCTTCAAATAACGAATAGGGAAAAGGTAACAAAAATATTTTACTTTTTTCAAAGATTTTCCCTACTACCAGCAATCTCTCGTTTTCTATTCTAACTAAAATTACGAAGAGTAAAAATGGTTCTTGGTTTATTTATGTTTGTTAAAGTAATATCTGGAAGTTTCAGTTTCATTGCGAAAATTATTTCACTGATCTAAAGCAACTTTGTCTAAGAGTGCCAAAAGCCCACTTATTATCTCGATAAAAATTATCAGCTTCTGTGGAGCGAAGCCTGGGGGAATTAGCCAGTATTCAATAAAGCATCGATCATTCCAAATACACAAACCTTTTTTTCATAAAAATATAATCATGAAACAAAGATATAATAGGCTCTCACAGTTTTAGAATATTTTCACCAATGTTTGAGAAAAAAACATAAACTGCTTCTCAGTTTTGCGATGATTACAAAGTTACAACTATTCTAAAAGAACACAGAAACTACTACTCATCAAATAACTACAGTAGGTCAAACCCTGAAAATACTATCCAAACCAAACATTCAATTAAAACCACAAACGTATTCAAAACATAATTTCATATGCCGAACTTTACAGTTGAAACGCTAATCCCAAGTTCGGAGCTTCAAACACGATGTTAGCCGAAGTTTGACGAAGTAGGAACGACTTCCGACCACAGATTATGGGTCTCGGGAGAATAGTTTGCACGTCTGTGGTCACTGGAGGTCAATTAAACTCAGTAGAGAAGTTGTACTTGAATACTCGATATAGCTAATAATAATTTGTATTGTCTGTGCAATGCTGAAAGCTTAGAAAGGGTCTGGTTCTGATTGTTTGATTTCAGAATATTAGGTACCCTTCGTATTTTTTACCGAATGAAAATGCAGTGTAATTAATAGGCTTCTATGTACCAACTATAGCTTCACATTTGTAAAGAACAAGTACCTCTAATAATAAAATTGGGGGACGCCCTTGTTCAACCACAGAACAAAGTTGGAACGTTTAGAAAAAAATAACATATAAACCTAAAAAACAGATACATCACTTAGAGAGATGAACTCAAAAATTCTTAGTTCCAGAAATAACCTAGAAGAGATTCCTAAATGACTTTTTTATCCATTCTTAAAAAGCAACTCTGCTATGCATCAAAACGACGATATCGGAACGACTAAAGATAATAGTAAGAAACCTTGAAAAGGCACCTGGACTTGGGGGAAAAGACCACGGAGTATGGGATTTTTACCTCACTATAATCACCCCGGTGATCACTATCAGCACATGGATGATCCGTGACGTCTTAGCCCGTCGCGGGTCTAGTTAGCAGACACATTAGATTTTCAATTGTGTACGGCTCATGCACTGTACGCCAAAAACGCAAGAGGTTAAAAGAACACCCCGAAACCCTCTCTGTACAACGCCTGTTTTTTTTTTTTGTAGTGTGACAAATCATCCAAAGACATCTCCCGCTCTAAGGTGGAGCGGGAGGGCAAGTCAGACTCTTACTCAGACTAAAACCCACCCCTGTTCCTTCCCTGCCCTGAGTGCCCAGGGGCGAGGTAACTCTGTTTCGAATTTATCCTCAACCCCGGGGCAGGCATCGGCCGTCTTTATTGCTGACAACTCTTTGACGCGCGCGTGGAACACTACGCGCCGTCGACTCTCGGGCCTGTTGCTGATCGGACGGCGAGCTACCCATTACTCGCCGTCCGCAGGCCCGGGTGGGCACATCCCTGAGGGGACTGTAAAGAGCCTCTACTGAGCCTCGCTGTGCACGGCAGCACGTGATCACAGTGCCGACTAAAGAAAGTATTATGTGAAAACATAGTGCAAATATAGGGGGAAAAGGTCAGGCAGGTTGCATAAAAAGTTGACAACTACTCTCTGATTTGGCGCAGATACCACGAGTATTGAACCAGGTTTCAAACACAAACACCGAAAACTTCATTGCAATAGTAGATAGAGTAGAGCAAGGAATGACCATGTATAGGTACGTATTATCGACTGAACGTTTCTAAAAGCAGATGTTTCGACTCACATTAAATACTGCAAGTCGACCTTGCGCTTGTGAATGCCACCATCGATTTCTACAAACTTAATACAGCCATTTCTAGGTAAGGCTTTCAATAGTTTCTGACTCTGTTAGTCATTCATTATGAATCGGTTCATTATAAGCGCTCATTCAAAGTTTAGTAACAGTACTACCAACTTCGGAATAAATAACAAATTGTGTTTTTCAGGAACTACTTTCAGCTACTTTTCGATCCTTTGATGCCAGACTACAGGAAACCAGACCAAAATGCATATGTAATGTCCAAAACTCTGACTTCCAATTAGGGGACGGTTTTCACAAATTCGTTACTAAATAAATGTGAGCGTCCAAGCAAAAAGGATCCAGTTCTCGCCAATTAGTTTCCGAGTTATACGCAGTTTTGTAAAGTTTGGAGAACAAGTTGCATTTCGTGATTTTAATTTATTATTAATTTAATACTCAATTATCTACAAGTTCATAGAGTAAATGACTTTATATAATTATGATGTTTCTAGTACCAGAAATTTCATTTTTTGTTTAAGTTATTTTTTTTTTTACGCTTTTTCTCAAATGTTGCTTTTAAGTTTTTTGATTTTTTTTAAATCCTTATTATCAATTGACTATTTTAGGTACCGAATCTAGTCTTAACTCAATATCCCACCACTGAATCCTTTTTGCTTGGACGCCACAAATGTTTAATGAGCTAAATGTAACATGCCAAGTTGGGCCTCTTTTTTTAGGGGTAGAGAATTCATCCAATGACTTTTCCCGGATTGGGCGGAGCGGTAGGGCGTGTCAGACTCTTACTAAATAAAACCCACCCCCTGTTACTTTCCTGCCAATTTATCCGCTACCCCTAGGCATAAGTAGGGCCTTGAAGTGGAATCTCTGCTGGAGTCTTTGTTTCCTGTAACCAAAAGCTTTCACGCCAAGTGTACCTAATTAATTACTCGAAGGCAAGTATGCTCATCGATTACACCATCGCTTACCATAAAGTGAGATGGTGCTCAAACGCGATTCTTTTAATCATTACCTTCCTGCCCTTATCCCATGTTACTTGGGGTCGGCGCAATACGTTTTTCTCTTCCATTCTGTCCTGTCAGCCGTCACGCTATCACTAACTCCCTTTTCTTTTATATCACTCCTCACACAATCCATCCATATTTTCTTTGGCCTCCCTCTCCCAGTCCATCCATCCACATTTATATTCATTACACTTTTAGTTACATGTGTGTAAACGCGATTATTTTAATAATTGTGATTTAAAAAATGTACACTTCATAAACACTTCTTATAAGAACTTCCTGTAAATCTTACCTGACGACGTGCTTGTGCCTCTCAACCCAGTATTTAATAGCAGACCTGGCCAACATCTCTTGTTTGGGGGTCAAACCGTTGGGATTCGCATTCTGCTGCCCAAAGTTCTGCAGTCTACCTCCAGCTCCTCGCAGGGTCATGCCAAAGTCCTGCTGCGTGGAGTATATGCCACGAATGTCCATATCAACTGCGTCAGGAATCTTTTCTGACTTCTCTGTTGAAGAAGCAGTTAGATATGAGTCGATGGGAGCTTTAAGTTTCTTGTACTTTCATACACAGTAATAAGTACAACATTCTTGATAGTTACTTATTGAGTGTTTTACCTTCGCCACATATGTAAATTAAAGGACGCAATGAAGATTATTAAAATTAGTATTATTTAAACGAGTATGCTGTATTGTATGAAGTGAATCTTGGTATACCATGTTTTCGTAATAAGTTTGTCAGCGAGGAGAACGCCACTGTACCCACACAATTAAGAATACCGTAAAAGAGAAGAGTTACAATTTTGGTGTACCATAAAGTAACTTATATTCTATTATAGATAATGTAAATCGATGGTAATGGTAGAAATCTGCTTAAAGGAACCTCATCCAAGAGTAAATAGCTTCTACTATCTGATTAACTACTGACTCCACGAAAATTTAAAACTTTTGAGTTCAGAATATCTAATAGCCTTACCAGTAGAAGAAGCCCGAAACAGGTCAGCAGTATTAGGCCTATATGTATCCAAAGAAGCACTCAGTTCCATGAGAGGTTTCATGATAGCCTTCAGATGCTGCAGCTGCTCACACGCGAAGATCAGCCAGGAGCAGAACATTACGTCCATGAGGTTCGCTATGCCCATTGAGAAGAGGAGCCAGTAGACCTAAAACCGAATATTAAAGTTACTTGATTTTTCTATAGTGTTTTAATTGTGAAAAAATTCGAAATGAAAAGTTAATTGTTAAGCATTAGTTAAGGAGTTCCCAATATATGTAAATAGTCCTTTTTTATATACCTACCTTGTCAGGTTCACAAGGTCCTTAAAAATATGTTAAAAGTTGGCAATTACCAACTTTTTTTTCAGGGTTGTGCTAGCAGTGCAATAAAATACTTGGCAGGCATAATCTTTATGAAATTGAACTCTAATAAGCAGAGCTTCACTGCCAACATAGCTGTTAACTACTGTAGCTTTTAATTGGAAAATAAGAAAAAACTTGTCCTTTAAAATATAAACTACCAAGCTCTAACTTTTTAGTTAAATTAAGAAAAAAATAATAAATAAATACCTGAAATGCGAAAGCTATGATATACGTAGTGCCACCCATAGCGTTGAAGGGGTACCAGGCTTTCAGAGGCAGACGAGGGGCTACCTCCGTTAAGGTCTCGTTGGTTTCCTTGTTGGTAATCAGACGGACTGACTCACCGAAGAATGTTAAAGTTATCCAGCCTAAGAAAAAAAAATATGTTAGGTTTTAAACGTGAACAAGAAACTTTTTCTTACTGACATTTTAAAATTGAATTAGCTAGCGCAATACAAAAATAATACGCACACAGCAGCTATTCAGTTCCCAGGAGCAAGCAGTAGGAGGTGTTCTTAAATGTTTAAAGAATCCCATACATTTACTTTTTTACAGTGAAAGACAGATGCTATTCTCTTGGGGACCATACTTTAAACGGCAGTGGAGGCAGCATTGTACGTTTTGGACGTAATACTTTAATATAGGATCTTGGTAAAGAAGTTTGGTCTATAGTGTTGCAGTTCAGGAGAAGCAAAAATATTGCAACGGTTATTTTGGCGCCCAGCGCGGGCCAAATATTATTGTGTTATTTAAGCACCTTTGTAGCTGACTTTTGGACATAATGGAGCTCGTGGCTAAATTATAACTGCCACACGGGTCAATCTTCGAGGTTAAGTAACGCTTGCCAAGGTCGGTCCGTGGATGGGTGACCATCTATTGCATACCGAGACTCTTCCGTGCCTCGGAGAGCACGTTAAGCCGTTGGTCCCGGCTGTCATTTGAAGATCCTTGACAGTCGTTACGGGTAGTCATTAGCCCGAAACTCTGTCACCAGTCTTATCAAGGAATATCGTGTTTCCCAGTTACTGGTCTGTGGAGGTCAGATAAGCAGTCACTACATAATATAAAACACTAGTATTCAGATGTATCTGGTTAGACTGGACGCTGCCCCTAATAGTTGGGAAAAGGCTACGCAGATTTATTGGTTGGTTTTGCTTGATTTAGTTAATCAGTAATGTATGCAATTTGAGTCCCCGAAATTAACATTAGCGATGGCGCCCAACGCGTTACTAAAATGACACTGATTTTTATTATTTAAATATAGGATCTTAGGTTGTGAAGAAGGGCTTCTATTGATTTATTGTACCCATAAACACTCACGAACTAAATTGAATTGTGCGTTTCTTCCGGCAGTCAACCCTCCGGATTCAATTTGCGACCATTTTCTTTCTCGCAAACAAAATCAACTTTGGTAACAAATTTTTCACATTGAACCTATCATTCGATCCCGTTCTAGCTTTAAGTAGCTGCTCATGAACACAGACTTCATCATCACGTGATATCGAGGCGATCCAACGCTTTGACAACACTGAATTAGTGCAAAGACTAAAAAGGGTAAAACTGTTTGAGTTAGTTTAGTGCAGTCTAAGTGAACCTAAGCTGTAGTGCAAGTGCTGAACCTTATAAAGATCACGTGATTAAAGTATGAAAAATTATAGTGATTAATAAAGACGTTATTGGACGAATTTTAGTTACATAATTACTTAGCAGTTCAAGTTATATTTAAATTTTACTTATCAGCCAATAGGCTAGATTTTAATGTAAACGAAGTATCACCTATTGTGATAGTTTGGAAAAGGAAATAAAAAAGCTTTAAGTAATCACTTAAAATCGAGAATCAGGATCGCCAACACATTCAAATAAACACCATTTCGCCTAACCAAACTATAACTCGCACACTATATTACCAACCGCATTGTGATCTGCATTCATGGTCCACAGGCTTGAATGCACTACTAAATTAAACTGAGCGTAGTATGCACGTAAGCAAGCTTTGACCACTATATGTTTGCCTAGTACATTATAGCCTGAGTCTAGGTAATGTGACAAAGTCGACGGTCAGGCGATAATGGGCACATTAGACCTTGCCATTGCTTACTTGATTGCGGTAACGTTGTTTGTGTATATGCTTCCCTGGTACCTAATAGTGTATGTATTGTTGTGGAAATTTGCTGCAGTAGTTTATTATTTGCTCGCTTGACTGGCTCTCTGATAACTGCATCTGCCTAGCCTTTTCCTTACTATCTTGGGGTCGCGATCTGCCTAGCCTTTTACATGAAGCGACTCACAACCCAGCGATCACTGCGAGTTACTGCGAGTGCGAGCGAGTTACTGGGTTGTGGAGGTCAGCGATCTGACCTCCACAACCCAGTAACTGGGTAATACGATAACCCTTGGTAAGACTGGTTGTCAGACTTTCGGGCTTCTGACGACCCGTAACGACTGTCAAAGATCCACGATTGACAGCCGGGACTAACAGCTTAACGTGCTTTCTGAGGCATGGAGGAGTCTCGGTATCTAAAGATGGTCACTCATCTATGGACCAAGCCCGGCAAGCGTAGCTTAACCTGACGGATCGACCCGTGCGGCTGTTATTACTTTAGCTACGAGCTCCTCTCTCCCTGATAATTATATGTGACAAAAGTGAAATCTTCAGTATAACAGCCTTACCTTACAGTACCTTGTCACACAGCTAAATTAATGCTCACAATCATCGGGATTGGAAAAGGGGTTGATTTGGGTTAAATATTGTTATGATATCTATGTACTCGTATAAGCTAAAAGGCGGAAAATACTGATAAGTTTTGTAGAATTTCTGACTAAATCTATTAATTACTTTACCAAACAATTGTAGAAACACTTCAGTGATGACAAAACCAGTTTATGTTGGCCTTTCGTTCTATTGAAACTCTATACTACGCTAGGCTTGCTCAAGATCGAAGTGAAAACATCAACTTGCTCATATAACCACTGAACTCCAACTTACTGACAACAGACAGGCAAGTCATTACGCAGATGAAGAAGAGGAGCCTCCTCATCTTGGTGAGCGCGATCAGGTGGTAGCGGGCGTCTGACTCCATGAACAAGGGGTGGCTGTTTGACTGGTTCCATACTGCCAGAGTCCTGGGACAAAGGAGATAAGAATTAATAAAGTCAAATATGAATAACTTTGGAATACTTTTGTATTTTAATACGTCCACGAATTCAGCGCAACTTCGCTGGACAAAAGCTTTCGATTTTTTTTCTTGATATATGCCTGGCTTGGTTTATGTGAGGAGTTCACTGAGAAGCGAGCAAACCTGCGGGAGCCTGCTAGTCAAATCCCCTGAAACTCGCCACTATGGGTCTGCCGTCCCATAGTATTGCATACTGCCCGTTTTTAATGTCTCGAATAGACGAAAAAATAGACGAATAAACACATAGACGATTCATAAACATTAGGTCGCGGGTGGGATTTAAAAAATAACAACAATACAATATAACAACGAGTATAAAAAAGTAATATTTTTTTTGTTTTTTCAACAAAATAGGGTTAAATTTCAGGCAGTGTGGCCGATTTTTTATAATGGTTATTTATGTAGCTAGCTGTTTATAAACAATAGATATTAAAATATATATATTAATGAGCTTTTCAGAATGTCCATGCCTAACGCAAAAATATATACCTACGCTGATAACACAGCTATTGTGCTAAGCGCTCACACTTAACCTGGACAAAACAAACTACGAGTATGTTACATTTTCTATTACTAAGATCACTCAACCACCTAAAACTTTTAGTATTGTTGCCCATACTTGTTTAGGCAGAACACAAAAATGTAATTGTCGAACAATTACTCGGGTTACTACTGTCAAGTACCTTGGAGTCGAAATTGACGAACAATTGCGTTGGGATAAACACCTGAATAAACTAAGAACAAGGTTAAGGAGTATGATTTATATGTTTAAAACTCTTAGAGATTCTGCATCAACTGAGCTTCTTATAAAAATATATATTGCATTATGTCAATCTATTATTCAGTATTGCATCACAGTGTGGGGGGTGCTGCATGGTTCCTCACGTTGGAGCGGGCACAGAGAACTGTTCTTAAAGTGATAACCCGAAAGCCATTTCGATACTCTACTACACAACTATATTCTGATTGCAAAGTGCTTAGGGTCCGACAGATCTTTGTGCTTGAATCCATCTTGAGGAAGTATCGATCAGTTCACCCTCCTGCTACTGCCAGACGTAAACAGAAACTAGTTTGTCATAATCCTTCACATCACACAGAATTTGCGAGAAGACAGTATTATGTAACAAGCAACATACTCTACAAAAAAATTAATAAAAAACTTTAAACAAACAAAATTTAAGCAAACATGATGCTAAGATCTCAGTGAAAAGTTGGTTGTTACGAGTACAATTAGACTACCTAAATACCGAAAATCTTTTGTTTTCACAGACATATTAATTATATATATACACACACACCATCACACACATACACACACTTATTCACTACTTACATTCTTTATTAATAAATTAAAACAGTAGCACACTATTTTTAGGTTTTAAATAACGAAATTGTCAGCTGAGTGCTATCTTCTGAGATACAGGCATTGCCTAGTTCAGAAGATAGAGTCAACACCCGAAATAAATCTCTCTTTGCCACCGCTAATGCTGTTGGATTATTATCATATAATGTGCATGATTTTAGTATACATACCTAGTATTAAGTACTTTTACTATGTAATCCTTGTTGCTAAGCTGGTGAGAAATAAACTATTTTATTTTATTTTTTATTATTTTATAGGTAACGTGCACGGCGTAGTTTTTACCATCTAGTGGAGTAAATTCGAAACTTTTAGCCTTTAAAAACTTATCATTGACATTTCCGTGCCATATATGTTTACACACACGCATAACGCACACATGCAGCACGCATGTCATAGACTGCCATGTACCTAGTGAGTGAAATCCGCAACTTTTACTGTATAAATACTTGACATTGACATTTATGTGTCGCCATCTATAGTTCCTGCACACCCCCTATAGCTATGCACTTCTACTATTTAAATTTTGTAGAGACTCCTTCATTATGACCTCTTTAGACTCACGGAATATTATAAAAAAAAAGAGTTTTAATAATTGGATTATTCTAAATGAGCTGTGTTGTCAATAAAATAAGACAATTATGTATTTATTTATTTTGTTTTAAAACTTTATGCACCAAAGATGCAGTGAATCACTGTAGAAAGGCGGAACTAACCTTTTTTTTTGGAGGTTTGGAAATCATCCAATGACTTCACTCGCTCTGAGTGAAGCTGAGGGCGTGTATGCAGACTTTTACTAACTAAAACCCACCCTTGTTCTTTTAGTTGCCTGTGACAAGGGTCGCAGTAACTCTCTTTCGAATTTATCCACGACCCCAGGCAGAGCCGGACCTAACCCACCTTATCCCAAACCTTTCTCAAGAATCACTCTGTCTATTGATGAAAACCGCATGAAAATCTGGTCAGTTGAATTTGAGTTTATTGTTCTCCGTCTGTTGTGGACCGATTTTCAAAATTCTTTTTTTATCCAAAAGCATATATACTCTCAAGGTGGTCCCATACAAATTTTATCGAAATTGCTTCAGCGCTTTTTGAGAAACTGAACAAAAACGAAAAATACGTATACCTAGATGACGTTTTTGTTTTCTCCAATTACAAGTATGTTTACATTCCACGTTCCACGTTATTGGAGTTTTTAGTTCTGTGGTATAACAACTAAAAATTGAAAAATAAAAAACTTTTTTACAAAAAAAACAACCGATTTCCAAAAAGAAAATACACTAAAAATTAAAAAAATAACTTTAATTTCGGCAGTCGGTGTCAAAAAACAAAGAAATAAAATACAAACACCGACTACCGAAATTAAAGTTATTTTAAAATTTTTAGTGTATGTTCTTTTTGGAAGTCGGTTGTTTTTTTTTTATAATATGTAGTGATGACTCCACAGTGTTAAAATACAGAGACTGCAAGATGTAGGTACCTGCACCACTGAGCTAGACATACAAACCTACAGTTACTTTAATATTCCGGTCAATTCTGAATTGATACTGTAAATAACCAATGAGTTTCAGGAAAGTATAATAGGCCACTATTAGATCTTAATTCCAGTGTATATGGGAACTAACAGCTGTCTTATTATCGTTATGTAATAGACTATACACGCAATAACGGTTATTTTTCAACTAAGTAATGACAATATTGAAGTTCTTCAAAACATTTATTTTATAACTCCATAACCTATGTGGGTTACGAAATACAATTATTAGCGTTTTTACTATTGAAAAATTCGGTAGATATTATTGAAAATATCTGTTTTAAGGGTTCCCAAAGGGCAATGGAGAGGGCAAGGCTAAAATCATTCAAATCAATAAAGTTCTTTAGTACCAGGACTCCAGTAAATACATGTAGTTCTATCTGACCGCTCAAAGAAATTACTTAAATAAAGAAGCAACACTTCACATTTGTTTAGAATCGTGAGTAAATTTTTTAACGGAAATCTTTGAAAAGCGAACTTTTCAATTCTTAAAAGAAAATTCAAACGCTCAGGTGGATTTCTGTTTAAAATATTCCATTTCAATACAAAAGGAAATCTTAAGAGGTTGTTCTTTTTTAAATCTCGAGCTCTACGTCCCACTTTCAATCTTTCAATTTTAAGTATTCACTATTTGTTGAAAAGGTTCACGATTTAAATTGGACCTCTTTGAAAAGATTATTGTGTTCCTTTTAGTATTTTTTTGGGGTTCGAACCCAAAGGGTAACCAACAGGCCGGACCCTAATACTAAGACTCTGCTGTCCGTCTTTTTTAATTTTTTTTTTGTCCATGGAAATAGGTAAGAATTTATTTTCAACAGACTATAACTACAATACATATTATACTAAACTAATAAATAACTTAATAAATAAAATATGTACAAGCGGCATAAAAGATCCAGTAGGAGTACAGCTCATTTGGCATCAAAAAATTCGTCCACATCGCTGTCAATGGGAAAAGTGCCCAGAACGCTGGCAGCATTGCCACGTTGAATGGCAATGCTGAATTTTTTTTTTTAAATTAAGATGAGTTTTGCTCTGATCTAGTTTATGTCAGAGGTGACAGAGACAAAGTCAACGATGGAGCAAGCTTACCCAGAAGAAGCCTGTTCACTCTAACTTTGAAGAGATTAGGGTTGTATGCATTCGGAAATACAGACGCAGGTAGAAAGTTCCACTCCTTTGCTGTGCGCATTATGAAAGACGTTCGGAAACGCTTAGTGCAAATTTGTAGAATAGCAACAAGGTAGGGATGGTAACTTGCAGTGCATCTAGATGTTCGATGTTAGAAAGGGGACGGTGGGATGAGATTGTAGAGTTCCTGGGCACACTCTCCGAAGTACATTCTGTAGAAGACCGATAAGCTGGCAACCTTGCGGCGATGAGCCTAGCTATGAAGTTTGGCACCCACCAATTTTTCGTATACTTTGATTTGATTCTGCCAAGCCCGTTTCATCAACGGACCACAAGACGTACGGCAAAGTGCCACCGGTTCATGGTGGACATCCCATCCATACGCACAAAGCGTTTTGAGAAAACATTCATAGTGCGTACAGCTAGGGAGTGGAATTCCCTACCGAAGTCTGTGTTTCCTGATAGCTACAACCCGGGAGTCTTTAAGTCAAGAGTGAATAGGTTACTTCTAGGCAAGCGTGCTCCATCTTCGACCACATCATCGCTTACCATCAGGTGAGATAGTGGTCAAACGCGTGCCTATACAATAAAAAATAAAAATTCCACTGATTCAAGCGCAGCAAGTTGGTATTTAGCTGGTATTTATTTGATATTACCATCTCAGGGGTGGCTGCAATACTCCATGAAGGATCGGACTTGTGCTTTGTAAAGGGTTAAAAGCTGTCCAGGAGTGAAGTATCGCTTCACTCTGTTTAGGATGCCAAGTTTTTTTGCAGCAGTTTGAGCTTTGTACTCAATGGTGGCGCCGAAGTTGAGACTGTATGTCAACTCCATGCCTAGAAGTTCGAGCCGATCAATAAGAGGAACAGATGCACCCCGAAAAGTAGGAGTATGGTCGACACGGCTCCTTTTTGCGATAAAAAGACACGCTTGTGTTTTGGTAGCGTTAAAAGAGACCAGATTGTCATCACCCCATTGGGACACAAGGTTTAAGATCAAATTTGTTCGCTCTACCATGGCCTCTCTAAAGGAACAAACTTCATCCCCGCCGGCTTTTGCGCTGGACAAGTATCTCTCTGCAACCGTACTGTCATCTGCTTACCCAACAATACCAGGCTGAAGTAGGTCATTGATGTGCAGCAGGAAAAGAGTTGCAGAGAGAGCAGACCCTTGAGGAACTCCAGCATCAATAGCCATGAGGTCAAAGGAGCAGCCGCCAACGACTACTCGGATCGACCGTTCACTAAAGAAGTCGGATATTCAGCTACAAAAATCAACTGAGATGCCATAAGCAAGAAGCTTGCTGAGTAGACTT
The DNA here is from genome assembly GCA_951329385.1 of Polia nebulosa. Taxonomy (NCBI): domain Eukaryota; kingdom Metazoa; phylum Arthropoda; class Insecta; order Lepidoptera; family Noctuidae; genus Polia; species Polia nebulosa. The sequence continues at coordinate 11,924,367 of OX589606.1, forward strand.
GCCAAACCTGACCTGTCAATGGCCTTCGAGTTATCAAGCGATACAGCTAATGCTTTGCCATGTTTCTCAATGGCTTCGCCCCAGCAGTGCGTGACATACACAAGAAGATCGCCAGTTGACCGGCCCCGGCGAATGCCATATTGACGGTCACTGAGGAGATCATTGCCTTCAAGGTATGTCAGCAGCTTACTGTTAAATACCCTTTGTAACCTTGCACAGAATGGAGGTAATGGCGATTGGACGGTAATGAACAGGGCCTGCACGGTTGCCCTTCTTGGGCACAGGTTGTATATTTGCAAGCTTCCAGCATTTTGGCACTGTCTTTTTATCAAGAGAGAGGTGGAACAAGCGTGCCAACACAGGAGACAGTTCAGGTGCACACTGCCTCAACACTCTCGCTGGAATGCCGTCAGGCCCGCTGGCCTTATTCACGTCAAGACTGCACAATACTCTTCGGATCTCTTTGTGTAACTGCGATCTCTGGCATCGAAGATTCACAACGAGGTACAGTTGATGGTTGCTTCGAGCCAGCGCAGCGTCTAAACGAGAATTGTTTGCAAAGAGACATGCAAATAAGTTTGCTTTCTCACTTGCAGAGTGAGCCAGCGACCCATCAGGTTTCAACATTGGAGGTAAAGTGGGACGACAGAAATTCGTTTCAACCGCTTTCGACAGGGACCGTCTGTATGTCAGTCAGTGGGCTGTATCTCACGATCCGTAATAGCTACACAATTGAAATTTACAGAATGTGTATTTCTGTTGCTGCTATAGCCACAAATAATAATAATAAATTATTAATTTACGTTTCTAGAAAAAGTTTTTAATTTATTTATTTCTATTATTTTTTGTTATAGCGGCTATAGAAATACACGCTGTGTGAAAATTTCAACTGTCTACCTATCACCGATCATTTAAGATTAGAGCCCAAAAAATAACACGTTTCTAGAAACTGAAACGACGCGACGGCACGGTTGGCGCAGAGGTTGAGTGATTGGCTGCTGCGCTGCGTGTCGCGGGTCCGGTTCCCGCACGGAACAAATATTTGTATGATCTACAGATAGTTGTTCCGGGTCTGGGTGTCTTGTGTATGTGAGTTTGCATGTTTGTAAAAGCACTCACGATACAGGAGTAATTCCTAGAGTGGGGCAACGTTTTATTAAAGAAAAAATAAACATTTTTGTTAAGTTTATGGTACGGAACCCTTCGTGTACGAGTCCGATTCGCACTTAGCCGGTTTTTTGTTACAGTCTTGACTTATTAACAAAAAAAACTCAGTAGGTATTATTTTATTAAGTTTTCATGCGTAGATTTATTTGAATATCAATTTAAAGACCTTTTACTTTTAAAAGAAGTTACATTTTGTTTTATTAAATACTAGCTTCTGCCAACGGCTTCACCCGCGTGGAATTAGTACTTCCTTCCATTATAAATTATTGCTTATTATGATATTCTGATGTGTAAGTTACATTATTGTAAAGTTTTATCCAAATCCGTTCAGAAGTTTTTGCGTGAAAGAGTAATAAACATCCATACATCCTCACAAACTTTCACATTTGTAATAATATTAGTAGGATGAAACCAAACACGGCCGACGCCTGTGTGATCGACACCAACAATAGTGAAAAATTTCTTGTCGACACAGGAGCCGATACATCGGTATTAGCCGCTAGAAACCAGAAATATTCAATGCCAGCGGAGAATATAGGCTACAAACTTTTCGCAGCAAATGGAACAGAGATTCGTACCAACGGAAAGCGCACACTCGAGCTCATCTTAGGCTTACGCAGACGTTTCAAGTGGACTTTCATCGTCGCCAATGTGAAGACTTCATTACTGGGTGCCGACTTCCTAGTGCATCATAAACTGATAGTTGACTTGCACCAAAGAAAACTTATCGACCGTGTGACCGAGCTCAGCGTAAACGCCATCAAAATAAACACCGCCGCCACTTAGAACTAGTACTCGAACGCCTAAATACCTACGGCGTCTGTCGACATCGACAAATGCGAGTTTGACAAGGAAAGCATCGAGTTCCTCGGATACCAAGTGTCATCAGAAGGAATCAACCCTACTCAAGAACGAATAAAAGCCATAGTCAACTATCCGAAACCACAAACAGTTCAAGAACTAAGAAGATTTAGGAATGATTAACTTCTACCGTAGTTGTTTACCACATCAAGCCGAGTACCAGCAAAATTTCATAACATTTGGATTTATACAAAAACTTTGCAAACAAAACATATTTGTTCACAGCAAAATGAAAATATGTCGATTGCTTTATGCAAACTAACAAATATCATAGTCGACCATCTTTATCATTAGTATCTACCTACCGTTCTATTTGTCTGAAACGTTCATCACAATAATTCCACCTAATAAATAAATAAAACAATACAAACATTCGCGTAGCAACAAAAACAATTGAAATTGAAAAAACAAATGCCAATTTCAAACAATTTTTATTAACATTGTGAGTACGCATAATAAAAGAGAATGAAACTCGGAATTAAAATCGCTCCAGTTTAGAAATCCTTTGTTATGTTTGTTAAATTAAAATTGGGTGCAAATACCCTGCCAATTGAGTAAATGCTTTTTGGGGCTTAATTTTCACTCAAAATGAAGTTACTATTCATCATCCTCCAGCTTTAATCCCAATTTTTTGGGGCCAGTGCAGCATGACAATTCCAATGTATGAAAAGCGAGATGAATCTATGACTATGTATTATATTTATTTTATAGAAATCTTAAAAGGTCCTACGCGGAATATGTCTATTTAATTAATAACTTCTATACAAACGTGGCACATATTATATAATATTTTATCATTATTTTACATTAATTAGTTACGTATTTTTAATTATAATATTACCTAAGGTACATAAACATCGATATGTAATTATGTATATATTTTGTTAACCCTCGTCCGTGCGTCACTGCGGGGTGGCAACTGAAAACCAGCGCTGGGTGTCCAACGCCCAGCAAATGCTGAGATGGTAACCCTTTCGGTATGGGCACGCTCAGCACAATTTTATTGTTTCTTTGTGTACTTCTTTTTCCATTTGTTTGTTGCTGTTGTGATGTGTCTGTGTCGAATAAATGATTTCTATTCTATTCTATTCTATTTTTGCATTCGTTATAAATGTTATTTTTCAGATACCAAATTCTACATTATTGTTCCGTCAAAAGACAGAACAATAAACTTACCACATCATGAACCTAATGACAATGTCGTAAAAAACAACGACACCGCTTTTATTTTATAAATTTTGACTTCGCACGCTTTATATTTAGCCAGTGTCAAGTTACTCTTTACTTGACACTGGTAAAATAGAGAGTGTTTAGTCTTAGATACTAATTTAATTAATACTGTCAATTTTTTTCCATCGACTCTTCACGTGACCAGAGGGCTGGGCTTTCCTTTGGCCAACGAATCAGCATTGCTATTCAACGTGGTAATGCTGCTAGCGTTCGGGGCACTTTTTCCATTGACAGCGATGTGGATGAAATTTTTGATGCCCAATGAGTTGTTTTCATACGCATTTGTACATGTGAGGTATTATTATCAGTTTGTTTATATATCTTTTAAGTTATTTCTATTAAAATGTAGATACACTTTCTGTTTTTACAGTATTTGGCAGCAAATGTGTCGAGTCAGCCTTATCGCGTAGCTTTGCTGAGGTAGTCAATACTACGACAAAATTCTCAGTTTTATTTCACCGAGATCGCGCCAGTTTCAATGATTCCACATTTTGTCCAGTTGCACACTTGAGACACAAAACTACATCAATTTTACGTCACAATATTCACTAGGAATAAAATTTGCGAATAATTTAAACAGCCAAAAACTCCACGACCACACAATAGGTACCAAATGGCGACCTACATTTTTTTTTCAAGATTAATATAGCCTGCCGAATGGCATTACACACTAATGCCAATGTATACATACTTTAGAAAAATTATTACCCTCCGTCTGGAGAAAAAGCGATATGAAATCTGTAAGTCTAAGTTCAAGATAATGACGGCAGAATGATAGCCTTAAAATGTTCCGAATCCCACGAGCAATTCTTCATCCATTTTCGCCAAAAAATGCCATGAGGCTGAGTCTGAATTATGAAGATTTACCTTAAAAATATTTTCTTTAATAAACTTATGCCAGCCACTTCACATAGAATTAGTACTTCCCCATTATAAATTATAGCCTATTCTAGACTATAATCTATTATTATAGACTATAATTATTATTATAAATTTGGTACAGCCAAATGTCATCCAGGTCCTTTTTGACATGATTGAGTAACAAACATCTAACCATCCATCTATCCATTCAAACTTTCGCATTTATAATATTCCAATCGCATTTATACGTTCCAGCTTTCTTCAATCCTTGTAAGAAAGCTGGAACGTATCGGAGTTCGCGGAGTGCCTCTTGGCCTTTTTAAGGATTACCTCGTAAACAGGAAGCAGAGGGTTAGAGTGGGTCAGTACACTAGTGAAGACGCAAACACGACATACGGCGTCCCCCAAGGAAGCGTACTGGGACCTACATTGTTCCTTATTTACGTCAATGAACTTGTAATAAAAATTTTGTTAACGGACGAGTCTTTTCTTACGCGGATGATACTGCTGTAGTCTTCACTGGTGATACTTGGCAGGATGTTAAGCTTAGTACTGAGACAGGTTTGGCTGAAATCGCCAAGTGGTTAACAATAAATTTGCTTACATTAAACATCACAAAAACAAATTACATTTGCTTCAGTATTTGTCAACGTACACAACCAGAGGCAGATTTTAATGTTAAAATTCATACTTGCAATAACGCTAATCGCAATAGCTGTGGCTGCTCAACCATCAACAAAGTACCTTATATTAAGTACCTAGGTGTTATCGTGGACCAGAGCCTATCATGGTACCCACACATGGAGCAGGTTGCAAATAGGGTCAGGAAATTAAGCTGGGTTTTCAGGACTCTCAGATACGTCGTTCCCAAGACTGTCGGTAATCATTCAGGCCACCAAAAAGATTTCCTTAAAATTATTTATGTTGCGCTAGTCCAGTCAGTACTTTCCTATTGTATACCTGTCTGGGGTGGTGCAGCCAAAACAAAATTTCTAGCAGTGGAAAGGGCACAACGCGCTCTTATCAAGTGCATGTACTTCAAAAAAAAAAAGATATCCTACTGAAGACCTGTTTCGACTTAGTAACTTGCTCTCAGTCAGGAAACTTTACATAACACAAATTATATTAAAAAAACACAAATCTCTTTCCTACGATGCTAGTATACTGACAAAAAGAAGGAAAGATATGATATTAAATTAATATCCCTAGGACAGGGACTCTATTTGCCAGTATGCAATTTAGTAACCGATCTGCTGCGCTGTATAATAAAATCAATAAATACATCTACTTTTATCCCAAAAACTACTACGACGGTAAAAAAATTATAATTGAATGGATACAAACGCTTACCTACAATGATACCGAAACACTTCTGAAACCTTGACACATACACACCCTCACACTCATGTACTCTCAGTTACAGCTACGGACTATATTTTCACTCACATGTACTCGCACACATACCTACACCCACTCATACACACATGAGATCTATGATAAAGCTAACTTATCTATGTAGATTTAGCATGAAAATTATACGATTTTGCTCTGTGTATAACACGTCTTGTATGGAAGAGCGGACTCTCCTAATACAGGCACTATCAGCCTAAAAGGAGGATCCAATCAAAAATTTTGTTATACCTGAACTTGTTTTTACCAATAAATTATTATTATTATTATTATTTTTCCAAAATTTGTTTTTCTCAGGGTAAAACCTGGTATTTGCTAGAATCTCACGGGTGTGAACCAAGGTGAGATCCTAGTTAATTCCTTCAGATGATAAATTGGTTTGTACTGTAGTGAAATTGTTATCTAAATCTAATTGTAAAAATTTTCGAACTATTCGGCAAGTGTTTAAAATGGCAGCTTTTTGTAGTGTTATGTATGTGTATTTGGATAAATTGAGTGCATTGAAACTGTTGAATATCTGTTTCGGAATAACACCTGTTGTTGATATGACTATTGGAACTATTGTAACTCTACTCATTTTCCAAACTCTAGTGATTTCTTCTTGTAGTTCTGTGTACTTCCTAATTTTTTCCGTGATAGTTTTCTGGATGTTGTTAGTGTTTGGGACTGCTATATCTATTATAAATGTGTGTTTGTTTTCTTTATCAACAAGTGTTATATCGGGTCTGTTGTTATATATAGTGTGATCTGTAATTATAGTGCGGTCATAATATATTTTGTAAAATTTATTTTCTAATACAGCTCTTGGTGTATATTTGTAATAAGGTGTGTAAGGATCCTGCATAAGTTTAAGTTTAGTTGTAAGTTTTTGATGTATGATGTTAACAAGTTGATTATGCCGGTGAGTATAGTCGTTTTGAGTCAATGTCATACAAGCTCCTGTGATATGTTGTATTGTTTCAGGTTTGCTGTGACATTTTCGGCATAAATCATTTCTTACTGTTCTATCCTTTATTATATATTTTCTATAATTTAGGGTATTAATGACCTGATCTTGAATGGCCAACATAAAACCTTCTGTTTCAGGAAACAGCCCACTTAACTCCAGCCATTTGTTAGAAGCCTCTTTATCAATGTATGTTTGGTGTAAATCATTAGGATGTCTTCCGTGTAGTTCTTTTTGCCTCCATTTTCTGTTTATCTCTTCTATATGTTTCGTTTTATCTATTGTCTCAATATTACTATCATCGCTAAGGTTCAGTGGTGTATATTGTTTATCTATCTCCATAATAGTTTTATGTAATTTACTGGTATTTTTCTTACGACTGAAAAATTGTTTTAAGTTTACGACTTGTCTTTTGTGAAGATGTGATATTTCGATTAATCCTCTTCCTCCTTCTTTTCTTGGCATTATCACTCTTTCTACTGCAGATTTTGGGTGGTGAAATCTATGTTGTGTCAACATAGTTCTTGTTTTAACTTCTAGATCATGTAATTCAGTGTTAGACCATTTTATTACACCGAAAGAATAAGTAAGTATTGGTACCGCGTATGTATTTATGGATTTGGATAAATTTTTGCTAGAAAGACGCATTTTGCATAATGAGTGTATTCTACTGTTGTATTCTTTTTTGAGTTTATCTTTAATGGCCCTATGTTCTAAAAGTCGAGCTTGATTGTACCCTAAGTATTTATATAATTCTTCGTCTTTAATGGCTTCTATTATTTCATTGGTATCTAACGAGTAATTTCCTCCTACAATTTTACCTTTCTCTATGTTTAGCTTCCGGCATTTATCTAGTCCAAAATCCATTCTTATGTCTTTCGAAAATGTTGCTGTTATATTTAATAAACCGTGCAAATCTGGATTTTTATTAGCATACAATTTTAAGTCATCCATATATAGTAGATGCGTAATTTGGTGCAATGTTGACCTACCACTCTTAATACCAAAACCTAACTTAGAGTCTATTAATGATCGGGAGAGTGGATTTAGGGCTAGACAGAACCATAGAGGACTCAATGAGTCTCCCTGGAAAATACCTTTTTTAATCGCTATTTCGTCTACTGTTATGTTTGTGGTTTCAGATTTTAATTTAAGTGTAGTTCTCCAGGATCCCATAGTATTCTTCAGAAAATTTATAATTAATGGATTTATTTTATAAATACTTAACACTTCGATCAACCATGAGTGCGGAACACTGTCGAATGCTTTTTTATAATCTATATATGCTACGTATAGGTTTTTTCTGGATCTCTGAACATATTTTAAAATAGTGGAATCAATTATTAACTGCTCTTTACATCCCATATGTCCGCGCCTACATCCTTTCTGTTCTTCTGTTAGGATATTATACTTTTCAGTATGTTTAATAATTTTATTTGTAATGCATGACGTAATAATTTTATATAAGGTTGGTAAGCAAGTAATAGGTCTGTATTGTGAAGGATCCTGGGTTCTACTAGATTTTGGAAGCATGTATGTGATGCCTTTAGTCAAAAATACCGGCATATTTTGATTGCCTTTCAAAATATCATTTATTTGTTCTGCTAACGTTCTATGAAGTGAATGAAGTTTTTTTATCCAAAAATTGTGTATACCATCTATTCCTGCTGCTTTCCAGTTATGTGTTTTATTTATAATTGCATTTATTTCAAGCGCATCTATATCTTCAAAGGGCATTTCTTCGATTGTTTCTGATCTACCTACTTCTTCTTGTATCCATCTAGCGTTTCTACTATGTTCTGTACTGTCTGACCAGATTCCTTGCCAGAATTCTTTTAAAACCTCTTGAGATGGTGGGCTTAGTATTGTTGTTATTAAAACACACGTTGGGTTGTCACAGACTATATTGAACGTTTTTCTAGAACCTCAAAGACAATACAATGAAATGACAGCTTATCCAAAGTTTGACATAATTACTGGCAGGTGTCGCTACTAGAACTAAGTATGTAATTTCGTTATAAATTCAACATACTCCCTTAACGAAATAACACCATATTTAATTTTTAAAAAATCAAAATGATATTACCTTACAAAAAGCAAATCAAACAAATTATATTATAAATCTGTGATACCAAACTGTTCAATAAATTTATAATGTTTCTGAGAACTTAGACTCTTTGTCAGTATGTCAGCAGGCATATCATTTGTATTCAAATAATCTATCTTGACAATATTTTTCTCAACAGCTGTTCTTACAAAATGAAATCTCACATCGATATGCTTACTTCTCCTATGGAATACACAATTTTTTGTTAATTTTTGAGCACTTTGGTTATCATTATAAAGACATACAGGTAACTCATTTCTACATTTCAATTCAAACAATAAATTTTTTAAATAAGTGGCTTCTTTAGTTGCCTCACAAATGGCCATGTATTCAGCCTCTGTGCTGGACAAAGCTATTGTCGTCTGTTTCTTACATTCAAATGAGATTACACTGCCAGACATTGTAAACATAAATCCAGTATAAGATTTTCTGTCTAAGCAATCTGATGCCCAATCAGCATCTACATACCCTATTAAATCTAAATCATCTTTAACATATTTTAAAGCAAAGTGTTTTGTTTTCTTTAAATACTTTAATATTCTTTTTACATGCTTCCAATGGGTTTCACTGAAACAGTTATTAAATTGGCTGAGGTAACAAACAGCATAAGATATGTCTGGACGGGTAAGTATTGACAAATAAAGCAAACTTCCTATCAATTGCTGATAAGGATACTGAGTAGAGCAAATATTTTCCTTCTTAAGCTTTAAATTTACTTCCATTGGTGTACTTACTGGGTTACAATTCTCCATATTAAATTTTTTTAATAAATGTTCAACAAATTGTTCTTGATCTACAATTAAAGCATTATTTTCTTTTCTAACTCTCATACCTAGACATTGTCTGACTTCTCCTAAATCTTTTAACCTAAATTTTGAACCTAATTCAGTTTTGAGACATTCAGTTTCATTTTTACAGTTAGAAAAAATAAAAAAATCATCTACAAATAGAGCTACAAATGTTTTAACTTTCTCATTCTGTTTGACAAACAAACAAGGCTCATACAAAGACTTTTTATAACCTAAGCTTTGTAAACAATCATCTACTCGCTTATACCAAGCCCGAGCAGATTGCTTTAAGCCATAAATTGCCCTATTCAACTTTAGAACTTTATTTTCTCTATCATTACACACAAAATTTTCTGGTAAGTTCATATATACACTTTCATTTAAATAACCATTTAAAAATGCTGTGGTAACATCAAGATGAGTTATATCTAGGTTATATTTAACACTTAATGCGAACAAAAGTCTTAGTGTTGAGTAACGAAGCACCGGGGAAAAAGTCTCTTTATAGTCTATTCCAGCTTTCTGGGTGTAGCCTTTAGCTACTAAACGCGCACGATATCTCACTTTTTCACACTGGTCTAACTTTTTTTTAAACACCCACTTGCACTTAACCACAGTAGCTTGATCTGGCTTATCCACCACTTCCCATGCTTTATTATCTTCAAAAGATTTCAGCTCTTCTTCCATAGCTTTACTCCACTCTTGCGATTCAGGACCACTTACAGCTTCTTTGTAAGTTATCTGGTCTCCATACAGATTGAAATCTGCATTAACACACATATTGCTATAACCAAATCTGTCTGGTTTTTTTCTTTTTCGTACTTCTGGCTGAAGTTCAATTGTGTGAGTAATATTCTTCGACTCCTTAAATGGTATAGTATCAAGAAACTCTTCTGAGGAACTGCTGGCATCTGCTTCCTCTTCTACATAGGTACTATCATTCTTTGATATCACTGTACTAGTAGACACATCTGAGTCGGAGCTATCTAAGTCTCCATGCTGCTCAAGACTTGCAGGTGTTTCTTGGTTGTCAGTAACTACTGCTTGCACCATTTCTGAGCTTGACTCCATGATGGTAACATCTCGACTTGTTATAACTTTTTTGGTTACAGGGTTGTACAGTCTATAGCCCTTCACATTATCAGCATATCCAACAAGATAATGTCTCACAGCCTTTTTGTCCCACTTTAGGCGTTTTTCCTTAGGAACATGTGCTAATACTGTACTACCAAATACTCGAATGTGACTGACATTCGGTTTTCGACCAGTCCAAAGTTCATAGGGAGTCTTCTGATTTAATCCTGATGCAAGGGATCTATTTTTCAGATACACAGCAGTGTGAACTGCTTCTGCCCAAAACTTTTTCTCCAACTTAGCATCATATAATAAACATCTTGCTCTTTCGACTATAGTTCGGTTAAATCGTTCGCACATCCCGTTCTGTTCCGGACTATAAGGGTTAGTTCTCTGATGAATAATGCCACTTTGTTTCAAAAAATCCTTCATTTCATTAGAACAAAATTCTGTGCCATTATCAGTCCTAAAAGTCTTAATGCTGGAACTCGTCTGTTTTTCAACCATATTTTTAAACTCTTTGAAGCAAGTAAAAACTTCACTTTTATTTTTCAAAAAATGGACAAAAGACATCCTGCTATAATCGTCTACGAATAGCAGGAAATATCTGGATGAACCGATTGACCTAGTCTCCATTGGACCACACACGTCTGCATGCACAATCTCAAGTATCCTCTCACTCCTGTGACTGCTCTGTGGAAATGGTAGTCGACTTTGTTTACCCTCACAGCACACTGCACAATTGTATTTACTGATAACGGCTTTGTTCTCATACACTAAACCTTCTACGGCTCCATTTCTCATAGCATTCATGTCTGTGCTGTTAATATGGCCAAGTCTTCTGTGCCATATATCTGAGGTTGTTGTAGCTGAAGCTGCTAACACACATACTGACCTGGTGTTTAGTCTGTATACTCCATTCACCGCCTGTGCAATGCCAATCAACTCATTCTGCCTATTTCTGATGTAACAATGTTCTTTTAGGAAACATACTTTGTTACCATTCTTTATAAGCTGGCTGACGGACAACAGGTTAGTAGTCAGATTTGGTATACATAACACATCTTTCACCACAATATCGTGTTCTGTATCCTGAACAACAGTCGTAATTCGTGTGTCTCCCGAGCACAACACCGGCATAGTTGTTTTATTCGCAACTATAATCTCCTTTGTTGTTAGGTTATGTGTCGTATTTTTCATGTTTTCCTGACTTATCATCATATGACGGCTAGCTCCCGAGTCGATATACCACTCATCTTTACTGAAACAATCGTTAAGGAAAACCGCACTAAACGCATTTTCAGGCTTTTCTTTAACTTGTGGACATTGATTTTTGTAATGGCCGGTTTTTTTACATTTATAACATTTAATCACTTTGACAGGTCGATTTGACATATCTGCAGTTTTGCCAACCTTGCCATTCTTTTTCCGTTGCCAACCTTTCGCCGATAAAAAGGCGCTGTTTGTTTCAGTGCTGCCAACATTATCACTCATATCCATAAGTTTTGATTTAATGACGTCAGCTGAAATATCTATGCCCGAGTGCTCGATCGCCATTATCATCGGCGAAAATTTGTCGGGTAGTCCCGCCAACAATAATGATCCTATGGCTTCGCTGATGTTGAAGCCGGTTCCTCTTAATTTATGCGACGTATCAATTAATTGAGTTATATATGCTGTCATTGATTCACAATTCTCTAGCCGTATTGAGATTAGACTCCGCAACAGACTGATTCTGCGTGTGAAACCCGAATCATCAAATAACGATTTTAGCTTTGTCCAAACACCATGCACTGTGTTTTCACCCTTGATGTGCACATACAATGATGAATCGATGGTCATGACTAATTTCGCTTTTGCCTTTTGATCTTCGACGCTAGTTGCTGCATTATCGCCATCTTGCTTGTGAATATCAACGCCTTCCAGAATTAGGAAATTTTCAACCGCAAACGCCCATTCATCGTAATTTTCACGTCCCTTGAGTTTGGGAACGTTTACGATGTAACTACCAGCCATTTCACTGCACAAAAAACTGAGGAACTAATACTTTTACAGAAAAATTAAGGGACTGGGCCCATAACCTATTAAAACACACGTTGGGTTGTCACAGACTATATTGAACGTTTTTCTAGAACCTCAAAGACAATACAATGAAATGACAGCTTATCCAAAGTTTGACATAATTACTGGCAGGTGTCGCTACTAGAACTAAGTATGTAATTTCGTTATAAATTCAACAGTTGTATTGTTGCCTTTAAGTTTTCTATAGAATTGTTTCTCATTTGTTTTAAATAACATATTGTTATCCTTTCTTACTTTCGCTTTTTTATACCGTGCTAGCCTATGACTCTTAACTAGAAGCTTTTGTTTCAGTGTGTCTAAATGATCGTCTATTTTCTTATTAAAGTTTTCATGTGAACTGTGTTGTTTCGTATTTTTAATAATTTGTTTTACCTTTTTTTCAAGTTTACGTGATGTATTACCGTTTTTGTATTGTGTTAGTCTATTTATATCTTTTCTTAGTTGTTCTACATCCGTTTCTAATCTTTGTTGCCAAGGTGGATTGTTTTTTACTCTATTACTTTTGCTAGTTCGATCTATATTTATTTTTAATTTAAAGTAATTTACAGCTGAAATAGCTACGCAATAAATTAAAGAGTGTGTGTCGCTTAGGTTTTCTAGAAATGAAAGTTTGGCAGGGATAATTTTTTGATTAAAAATATTAATTACATCTGACAATTTGCGAGATGGTCTCATTTTTGGTAGTAATGGTCTACATGCAGGATCCATTCCATTGTATTTTAGTATATTTGTTTCTAACTCGCTGCTTAATGTGTCTATTAAAGAGGGGTCAAAATTTATATTATTTTGTGTTTGAATTAATGTGGAATCAACTGTAGTGGATTGGATGATGTTTTGTGTGGGTACAGTTAAATCTGTATCAAAATAATCAGTCCCGGGACTCGTGTCGTGTTCTAGGGAGGTGTTATTATATGTTATAATAGATTGATCTAACTGTGAGATGTTTGTTTGTTGTGTAATATTTGTACTTTCTTCTTCTTCTTTCTTGAGTTGTTCTGCTATTTCAAATCTAATTCTACTTAAAGTATCGTCTGTTAACAACTTGTTTCTGATAATGACCCTTCTTTGGTCTGCTATTCTTTGTTCAGTTACATTCATTTCTGGATATTGTAATTTAAATTTTTCGAATAATTGTGTGCAGTACATAGTTCTGTCCTCTTCAAGTTTCGTAACATGAAAGTAAGTGCGCATGATGAATATGTTCATATCTTCAGTCCATTTCATGCGCACTCTAGGTTTTCTCGCTTTGGTGGTCACAGGCTGAGTAGCTGACGCTGCCTGCGAAACATTCAAGGCGGATGTAACTGCTCTACTGTCCTCTCTAATGTCAAGTCTGTCTGTCGGTTCGGCTGTAGTATTTTTGTCGGGGAGAACCCGCCTGCTCAGTCCCCCACCGCCGATGGGTCGTATGCTGTGACACCCAGCATCGGCCCCAGGTGCGCCCCGGCGATCGCCCCCGGGCAGCGGTCCTATACGTTTATTTTTTGAACGTGTCTCCATTTTGAATGGGTTTCCAGAGCCACGTTAGCCACGCCAGTAATTTCTCATTCGTGTGTCCGCCCCCCACGTGATTAGATGTTCAATCAGGACGTGTGGTTGTTTAGGGGGCTTATTATTATTATTATATTATTATTAATATTAAATATTGTGACCATCTTTATATACTAAGACTCCTCCGTGCCTCGAAAACGGCCCCAGCTGTCAATCGTGGATCTTTGACAGTCGTTACGGGACGTCAGAAGCTCCAAAGTCTGACAACCAGTCTTACTAAGGGGTATCGTATTACCCAGTAACTGGGTTGTGGAGGTTAGATAGGCAGTTGCTCCATGTAAAATACTGGTATTCAGCTACATCCAGTTAGACTGGAAACCGACCCCAGGATAGTTGGGAAAAGGTTAGGCAGATTGAATACTGAATATTAAATTATAAGTAAGATTAAATTAATCATAAAGTTACTCAATTAAAAATTTTCAACTCAGCTCAAAATGGAAAATGATTTTTCATTTACGAATTCAGACTCACTTGTTTTATTAAAGTTCAGAGCGCGAACAACACTTGAATACATTGAAAAAAGGTAAAAAGAGAAATGAGAAATAAATTATCATTTCAGCTTATTCGAAATGGGAAGAGAAATAGTATTTTTTAATGAGCTGTATGAAAAGAAATTAAAATTCTTTTTGAAAAATATTTTGAATGTAACTGCTATCGGAGTGTTATGATAAAAATCGGAATGTTTTGGGTGAAAGAATTTTTTAGTTAAAATTGAAAACAGAAGGGCTCATCCCATTTAATATTAATAAAAGCCTTTAATAACAATCTATAAATTATTTTAGCAAGTTTAATTTTTTGACACCGGTTAAGATTTTTTTTTGCCTTAGCATAGCCCCCAAATCCTTCCACAGGTCCCGACCGTGAGTTGTTCTTCTCCACATTGCATCTGCAGCCACTCTCAGGTCATTCTCCCATCTTTTTGGTGGTCGTCCTCTTTTTCTTTTGCCCTCCCTAGGGTACCGTTCGGCTACCAATTTAGCCTATTTGTCTTTTCAGCTTCTGATAAGATGACCTGCCCATTTCCATGTTAGTTTCTTAATTGTCTATGATACGTAAAAGTACTTCATCCAATTTAAAGGGTTTTTAATGTAACGGAGGTCAGATAGGTAGCCGTTCCTTGTAAACTGCTGGTCATCAGCTGCATCCGGATAGACTGAAACTGACCCAAATAGCTGGGAAAAGGCTAGGCAGGTTGATTGAAGTAACAGAACCTCCATTTTTTTATTCTTTTTTTTTGTATGTTCGGGCATAAATCCGTCATATATTGACGGATTTGCAAAATTCTAATTTCATAGGTATAGATCTGATGTGGGGTTTCGGAGACAGACAACGGAACTCTTCAAAAATTGACAGCTAATCAACAGCAATTGCTGCGATCGTATGTCTATGAATTGTTAACACAGTTTAATGGGGAACCACAACTAAAAAGTGAAAAATAAAAAACTTTTTTACAAAAAAATAGGACCGACGAAAAAAGTGCAAAATAACTTTAATTTCGGAAGTCAGTGTCAAAAAACGAAGACACAAAACCAGAAACACCGACTAAAATTATTATGCACTTTTTGTGGAAGTCGGTTCTATTTTTTTTAAGTTTTTTATTCTGCTATCTAAGCACAGGATGCCGTTGCGGTCGAGCTTCACGGAGAGCTTGTAGAACGGTGACTTCTTCGGTGGTCGCCGACCAGCCTCTATGGTCGCGATGTCTTCAGCAAACGAGTTATATTGGCAATAATTCTGCTAGTTTTATGGGGTTTGGTGGGAGTTCAATACTTGTAATTCTTTTGAGTAGTTTGTCTTTAAATACCTCAGCGGCGAGAAGAACGGTTGCAGTAACACATTAATCGTTTGATACTTCAGTCAACCTACCTAGCCTTTTCAACACACTTATATTAACTTCACTTGGAACTTTGTAAACAAATCTTAGAAGTTCAATTTGACCCACTTCCCGGTTTTTGATTAAGCTGAAATTTTGCATACATATTTAGTTTGGATGGTAATGCATGATTAGCTAAGTGACGTCATTCTAAATCCAATATGGCGGACTCCCAAAAATGGTGGAGTAGTTATTTTGAATGCATTCCCATTGTGCGGTGCGAGGGCTTCGAGTGTTGCAAAGTTTATTAAATGAAAGTCTATGTTGCGAGATAACTAAATGTCTATTTAACTGTTACCAAAATGTTCCTGCAAAGCCCGGAAACTCACTGGTGAGTTTCATTGATCGAAACCACGTTGAGCACTGAAACTCACCAGTGAGTTTTGCGATTCACTCGTTTATTACCTCTATTATTACCAAAACGCAATGTATTTTATGCTGTGGCAACATTTACACGCTTGGCCATAGACATTATTGGTCGTCTCAGGTGCCCTCCGACAAAAAATATATGCTGTCATAACTGAGAAAAAATGTCAAACTGACATTTGAATCCGGCTTGTCGTATGCGGGCGGGGCTTGAAGGATGGTACGTTTGACGAATGGCGGCTTTCAGAGATTAAAGTAAAGATATACTAAATCTAATGTTCTGTTATAATCTATGAACTGTTAATGTTAAAATGTTTGGAATGTTATGAATGCACCCGGTCGCGATGTGTCCGTGTAATGCACTAACTGATGTTAGGTAAGTACATCGCTTTATAGGCGCGTGCGTCATAACACGTGAAGTGTTCGATGGCATTACACCGAACACCCATGATAACATGGGTTTGCTGAGAATGACACAAAAAATGAAGTGGTTTTTTTTTGTTTTTTTAATTATAGAATATAATTCTGATCCTGCCTGGATCTTAGCTTAGGCGTAGGTGCAGAGCAGAAGATTCTCACTTGCGGAGCCGGATGGGAGGTTCCGTCACAACTTAAATAATTTTGTTCTTCTTCTTTGACCTCTCCTGTGCCTTTAATTTGGGGTCGGGTCTCCTCACTATTCTGCGCCAGGTCATCCTACCCTGGATTGTTGGCTCTGGCAATTGGGCATACTTTTTTTTTTTTTCTTGATTTTAGACCACGGTCAATGGCGGGCCTCTGCCTGTTTTCGGTTCCGTCAGGTTTAGCGCTATTTTTACAAAATGGTCCCGCCGATCCAAGATGGTTCAGTTTTTGGGTGATTGGCGAATCATTTATACGAAATTTTATTGTTTCTTTTTTGTTTTATTTTCGTTTATTTATTACCTATATATTTATTAAAACTTCATGAAACACTAATGTACAAAGGCGGACTTAATACCATAGGCATTCTCTACCAGTCAACCAAGGGTGGTGGTGGTTGATGATGATGACCAATATTGATTTAGAACTCTATTCTATTGTTTATACAAGTACAGAGATTTTATAAATAAAGATTGAGAGGATTGGCTAACTAATAGAAACATTATGACAGGTATGTACTCAGTTTGATTTTTTATTCAAAGAGGCTATGTTGATAGATTCGAGTTTTCTAAACTATTATCAACAAATCCTTTACTAAGAAATAATTTAAAACTTAATTTAAACTTGAAAATGATCCCAGACAAAAACAATTATTTTTTTACTACAAAAGCCCTTCAAGTTATTTTCTAACGTTAATTGAAGAAATAGTAAAATTATTTAATTTTAAGCAAATTAAATTAATTAATCAAATAAAAAATCTTAAGTTTCTTTTTTTTATTTTTGGGTGTTAAAAGTAGTTATTGCTGCTTCTGCAGCTTTTCAATTTTTTTCTTTTCAATTTTTGCTTACCAAAAAACTTTTTATTAATTGTTTTAAAATTTCAATTACGTTAGGAATACAAATCTATATACATGAAAAATAATAGCTAAATGTGTTGCTAAACGCAAAACCGAAAAATGGCTGGACCAATTAATATGTTTTTTTATATCTATACGCTGAAGTCTCTGAAAGGTTCTTACGAAGAGAAAAATTGGACAAATTGCACGTTAAGCTATAAAAACCACGTTTGACTGCCACAGTCCACCAGCTTTCGACAGACCGTCTGTTACGTCAGCTAGTTAATAATAAAGATAACATCAAGATTGCATGACTACCTATACTGTATGAGCTATAATAAACTGATACACAAACTGATAGGATTCAGAAGCACACAAATATACCTACATTACCTATCTTGATTAGTACATACTTATAATCAGGACACTTCTAGTGCCTTTACTAAGCTTGTAACACCTAAAAATAGAATAAATTTAGTTTCGTGGAATGAAGCGTTGTTTTGCGAGTTGACAGATGACAGATTGACGTATGACGTCTTTCTTTTTTCCAAGTTGATCTGCAACGAGTCTGTTTAAAGAAATTTTATTTATTGGAAAAACTACATAAAAGCACCTATGATGTCTCGAAAGGTAGCTGGAACCAGAGTTAAGTTCAAATGCATTAAGCATTCGGATGTAGGACGATGTAAGTAGTCTTTTTGGGTTTTTTTTCTGTGCTGATGCTAAGTCTTAAGCGCGTGGCATTCAGGAGTCTGATCAAATCTTTCTATTTGTTGGCAGGGTTCCTACGTTAGATTTATTTTAAGGATAAAAAACTTTATAAATGGTCGGATCATAGAACGGTTTCGAACACAAGCATCCACGTGTCCAGAAATGCCCAGGTTTAGATGACCACGGCATAGATGCCGTTTGAGGACCTCTGAACTGGACCCATAATCTTCGAAAGATGTGGTAAAAGTGTTTCGACATAAATTGTAAGTTGAACATACAATTTTCTGAGAACGGAGTGCTATATAGTGTGTTGAAGTGATATAAATAAACGTGATATATGTGAAGACCAAATCTAAGGACTCTTATTTACTGCATGCATACCTCATGTACAAAACCCGAAGATAGGTAACAGGGTCTCAGGCCAAAAGTATCTCTGACGCTAGCCGGTGGAAGAAATATTTTCTTTACAATGGCGCCCAACGTGGGGCATGAGGTTTGTTTGAGGTAATTTATCTAGAGTTATGGTCAAGCTTATTAGCTAATTCTTATTTACTTATTTTCTTTTAGGTCAAACATTTTGACACTATTGTAGTTAAAAGGCACATTGTTGAAAATTTATAGTTTCCAATTTTAAGCCTTTGTTTATTAGTTAAAACTTAAGTAGTGTTTAACTTAATTTGTAAACATCTTAAATATTAACTAAATTGCTGTGACAATTTATTCACTGATTTGATAAGCACATGGCAAAATTTTAGGTTGCCTGTCTTATGCCTTATTAATTAAGGGTTAAACTTAAAATAGTGATGAACTTAATTATTGGAGTTGTTCAATACCTGATATTATTGTGAAGGTACTTAATTTGAGGTTATCAGCACATGGTCTGTTGAGCCTCATCCTTTGTAATGTATTCTTGAATTTTATGATTGTAACAACTCATTTATATTAGATGCACCTATGAGTGTCTAATATTAGCTTCTTATGTTCACTTAGTGAAACTTAAACTATAATTTGTATTGATCACTATTGTTATAACTCATGGTAAATTTTTTTTACACTTATTATTATATACTATTGACTTGTTAATTTAACTTAAGTATAGAAACTTAAGATTTATTTTGTTCAGGATGTATAAATTATAGATTGATTACCTTCTTAGGTAGGAATTTGTACATGAATTAAATTATTGTAATGTTTCAGTCAATCCAAATGTATCCTGGGATGAGATCTGCAAACGGTATCGTGGTCTGTGTGGCAGTTTTAAGTAAGAGGACTATCTGGCACCTACGGTGGCCGATGAGGTACGCTTGTGTTCGGAACCAATTGCTGACCAATTTCTGACTTGTACCGTTTACTTAGATAGTTGACTGTGGATTGATAGTGAAATAGTCAAACGAATTTTAACTTTGTCTCAATATTTAATGAGAATTTCTCGGATGACTATAATACTTCACCGGAGTTATTAAAACTTTAAATTTTACTTAATTACTTTATTAGTATATAAACTTCTCAATTCTCTTAGTAACTAGTGATACCAACTTTTATAAATGTGGGATATTTACTCAAATTTATTTATTGATGATCCCACAGGCGCCCAACTTAATTAAATAAAACTCAATTTAACTTTTACTTATTTAATCCTTTTAATTGGATTCACTTATGGAATTTTATGTTTAATTCATATATTGAATTGGTTATAGGACATCTTATGGTTTGTTCACTAAAAGATACATGATAAATGTATCTGGTATATTGAATATCCAAATTTGTTTAGATGGACAGTTGAACCCCAATTCGTTTATATTATTAACAATTGGCTAGGATGCTCGTAAGTCTGTCCATTAAAAGATACACGATAAGTGTGTCTGGTATATTGAATACCCAAATTTGTTTAGGTGGGCAAATAGTCCTCAATTCACTCTTAGATAACTAAATTTAACTTTTATTTATTATATTTATAATTAACTTTTGGAATTGATTATAGGACATCTTATAGTTTGTTCACTAAAAGATACATGATAAATGTATCTGGTATATTGAAAATCCGAATTTGTTTAGATGGATAGTTGAACCCCAATTCGTTTATTTTGTTAACGGTTGGCTAGGATGCTCGTAAGTCTGTCCATTAAAAGATACACGGTAAGTGTGTCTGGTATTGCATACCCAAATTCGTTTAGATGGGCAAATAGTTCTCAATTCACTCTTAGATTTTGGGCTTGGGGTTCATGCTTAATTTGCTCCCAAGCCAATACTTATGTAATTTGTTAAACAGTTTCTTATAATCCTGTTTAATTAAATTATCCTTAATGCTTTTGAATTTCAAATATATAGAATATGACTTTTGTAAATTACTTAACTACAAAGTTAAACTCAATACATTGATAAATCACAATCACTTAGATTTGTGATGCGATATTACTTTCTTTAGGAACTTGTTGTTATGGTATTACTGTTACTTACTAGGATAGGAGATTGAGGGTAATAAAATGAAACTTAATACTTACTCATTGAATCTCAATTACTTGAATAGGAGATTAATGTTGTCAAAACTAAATATTTATTTTTTTATTAGTTTTGAAATAGTTTCTTGTGAATACTTGATACTTCTAGTATCTAGTAGTTATTTAGATTTAAAATTTATAGATACTTTGGTATAACAATACTCTGCGTTGAGGAGTATTGATTATTTAATTAAACTAAACTTGAAACTTTATTTAAATGTGTGCCTACCTACATACAGACTTTTGTTAAGGTGTATTGGGGGTTATGCATACCTTCTCATCCTGTTTCTTGATTTTTATTTGATACTTAATACTTAATTGAAAACTTAAATTAAATTAGTACTTATATAGTAGTAATTTAGTTATTGTGTCTGAGGGGAATCTAAATTCATATTTGTTTAGGGTTGCCCCAGTTTCTGTCGAGGGTTTTGGTGAGATTCTGAATGCGCATGGCAATATAGCTTTGATTGAGGAAAAAAAAAAAATCTTTCTAATGAAAGTTTTTTTTTTTTTTTTAACCGGGGTAAGGTGTATTGTAACACCTAAAAATAGAATAAATTTAGTTTCGTGGAATGAAGCGTTGTTTTGCGAGTTGACAGATGACAGATTGACGTATGACGTCTTTCTTTTTTCCAAGTTGATCTGCAACGAGTCTGTTTAAAGAAATTTTATTTATTGGAAAAACTACATAAAAGCACCTATGATGTCTCGAAAGGTAGCTGGAACCAGAGTTAAGTTCAAATGCATTAAGCATTCGGATGTAGGACGATGTAAGTAGTCTTTTTGGGTTTTTTTTCTGTGCTGATGCTAAGTCTTAAGCGCGTGGCATTCAGGAGTCTGATCAAATCTTTCTATTTGTTGGCAGGGTTCCTACGTTAGATTTATTTTAAGGATAAAAAACTTTATAAATGGTCGGATCATAGAACGGTTTCGAACACAAGCATCCACGTGTCCAGAAATGCCCAGGTTTAGATGACCACGGCATAGATGCCGTTTGAGGACCTCTGAACTGGACGCATAATCTTCGAAAGATGTGGTAAAAGTGTTTCGACATAAATTGTAAGTTGAACATACAATTTTCTGAGAACGGAGTGCTATATAGTGTGTTGAAGTGATATAAATAAACGTGATATATGTGAAGACCAAATCTAAGGACTCTTATTTACTGCATGCATACCTCATGTACAAAACCCGAAGATAGGTAACAGGGTCTCAGGCCAAAAGTATCTCTGACGCTAGCCGGTGGAAGAAATATTTTCTTTACAAGCTTTATCCTGCGTTCTCCTTATATAGGGTGATTGGTAAATCCGATACTTAAACACATGATTGTACTCATGGTAACAAACAACTTTCCCAAAGAAACATTTAATGAGACAGAACGGCGTCACGCGGCCAACAGCTAATAGGTCGCAGGCGCGCGCGCGCGAATTTCATACGGCTGTTGTGTTATTGTGAAGTAAAGATTGGTGACCATCTTTACATACCAAGACTCCTCCGTGCCTCGAAAGGCACGTTAAGCCGTTGGTCCCGGCTGTCAATCATGGATCTTTGACAGTCGTTACGGTTCGTCAGAAGCCCGAAAATCTGACAACCAGTCTCACCAAAGGGTATCGTATTACCCAGTATCTGGCTTGTGGAGGTCAGATAGGTCGTCGCTCCATGTAAAATACCGGTATTCAGCTGCATCCGGTTAGACTGGAAGCCGACCCCTAGATAGTTGGGAAAAGGCTAGGCAGATGATGATGTTGTGTTATTGTGATAAAAGTGAATGAGTATAAAAAAAGTTTCTTTGGGAAAGTTGTTTGTTATCATGAGTACAATCACGTGTTAAAGTATCGGTCACTAATTACCAGTCACCCTATATATCGTACAACAGTTAATCTAAACTATTACCATAACAGAGAGGTAAAGTTGTCTTGTTTATACGTTTGTAGAAGCTAATCTCTAAAAGTACTCGTCCGATTACAAAGAAGGGATTAGTCTGAGTGGAACTCTCTGCCGGAGTTTATGTTTCCTGATAGAGCTGCAACCATTTTTTTTGTGGAGTGGGAATCATCCTATAACTTCTCCCACTCTGGGTGGAGCGGGGCGTGTCAGACTTTTCCTGACTAAAACCCACCTCTGTTCCTTCCTTGCCTGAGTGCCCAGGGCCGCGGTAACTCTGATACGAATGTATCAGCGACAGGGTCTTTAAGTCAAGAGTGAATAGGTTACTTCTTGGCAAGCGTGCTCCATCTTAGACCACATCATCGCTTACCATCAGGTTTGATCATCAGATAGTAGTCAAGCGCGAGCATTTCACTGTTTAAAAAAACGCTTTCTCTGATAAGAAGCTACATAATCACTGTAGGAAAGGGTTCTTTTAACTCCAAAAAATGCACGGTTCCTGTATAATAGGCCACGGATATGAAACTGTGGAAAAAAACTCACCTGTAAAAGCTCTTAGAGTTGAGCGCAAAGAATACCAGCTTGATGAGCGTATGGGTGAAGAAGAGGACAGTGATGGTGTTAGCAGTCAGCTCGTTGACCTCATCAGAGTACTGCGCCATGTTGACACCCATGCAGGCAAAGTGGATGGTGATGAGAACGGCATGGGTGCTCGCGTAGATCTTGCGGAGGAGATTTGACATGCCAGCATTTTCTATACAGAAAAAGATCGTAAGATGTAGATAGAATATTGCACACCAAATAAAGAAATAGGAAATCACAAATCAATCATCAAATTGCATATTCAGTGGATAATGTTCTCATTGCTGGGACACAGGCTTCTTCTCTTCGAGAAGGACTGGCTAGTAATCCACCACGCGGGTCCAGTGTAGGTTGATGTTGCATGTTCTCAAACTTTTGGTTCTGGGACATACCAGTTTCCTCACCATTTTGATAACAATGGTGATGAAATAAATAATTTATAAAAAGTAAAGTAACACGCCTTTTGTTTTTTTTTTTTGGGGGTGGGAAATCATCCAATGACATCGCCCGCTCTGGGTGGAGCGGGAGAGCGTGTCAGACTCTTACCGACTAAAACCCACCCCTGTTCCTTCCTTGCCTTAGTGCCCAAAGGAGCGGTAACTCTGTTACGAATTTATCCACTACCCCTAGGCATGCAGGCACCGGCCATGATGGGCTCCGTCAGTAGTGGCTGACAAACATCTCTTTGAGGCACGCGTGGAATACAACGTGCCGTCGACTCACGGGCCTGGTGCTGATCGGACGGCGAACTACCCACTACTCGCCGTCCGCAGACCCGCGTCTACGGTGGCTGGAGATCGTTTCGCTACTCCCGACGCCCAGGGCGTCTCCTGCGGCGGCTGCGTCTGGGGGCAGTAGGGTTACTCCGTTGAGCCTCCCTCACCCGTTCTACCTCCTTCTTCGCGAGCATTACTGCTTCGCAGAAAGAGGAGACGGCTTCCCATTCCCTCTCGCCCCGTACCATGGCCTGAACCAGGGCCGGGAGCGAGATGTCGCTGCCGCCTATCGCATTCGCGAAGACACGGCGGAGCTCCACCCAAGCGGGGCAGACATTCACCGTATGCTCCACCGTGTCCTCTGGGTTTGAATCGACGACCTACTCATTTGTGACTGTTCTCATTAAGCCACTGCTCTAGTTAGTAAAATTTTGGTAGGTATTACTGATTTAGATGAAGATAGAAGAAGAAGAAATCGAAGAATTAGAAGATAGAAGACTGAAGGATAGAAGGATTAGAATTTCAAAAGCAATGTAGAAGAAATACATGTACCAAAATATAAAACTGATCGGAGTAGAAAAACTTGTTCGAGATCGTAACCTAGAAATGCTATTGTACCGCGTTTCACAAAAATATACCTTATCAAAGTATGGAGGAGAAATATTAAGTAAAAATAAAATCAATACATAAATAAAAATACATTGAAATTATTTCAGAAGGCTCCGTTGACAATAAAAGAAACCGTACTGGGACTTAAGAAAATAATTCCACTAAACGAAACTCAGCTAAAAATATAACGGCTTCTGAAAGTACAAAACTCCCCGAGGTACTGTGAGCATTATTTTCAAATGTTGCCATTCGATAATAACTTTTTATGATCTTGTTATGACACAGATAGACGTAAAACGATCCTGGCAAAATACTGTTATATTATTTTCTATGAGTATTGTTATATTTTGTATTTATTTCTTTGTCAGCTGTTTCAAGAGAAACAAAATATTTTATTTTGGTGTTACGTTTTAGTGTAACAGATTTTCTTATTACTAAAATTTATGACAGTAAAGTTAATAAAGCCTTCGAGTTTGCCAAAGAGCGATGGAAGCAGCATCCTGGGTATTAAAAGACAGGACAGAATTCGGAACACCGCGCTGCGTTCTAAAACGGGCATAGTAAGGCAGGCAAGAAGACTGCCAGGCTGAAATAGGATTGGGCGGGTTACGTCAGCCGATTGCACGATGACCGCTGGGCAAAAATCTCCACGCAATGGGTGCCTGAAAATGGACGGCGTCGCCGTGGTCGGCTACGAAAGAGGTGGCAAGACGACCACGATGCATACCGTGAGGTCTGGTTGGAGGAAACACGGTAGAAGAGTTCCTGGAAGGACTTGGAGAAGGCCTTTGCCCAGCAGTGGGTTCGTTAAAAACCCAGCCAAGTGCGAGTATGACTCGCGCACGAAGGGTTATGTACCATTATCTATAAAAACGGCAAAAAAATCACGTTTGTTGTCTGGGAGCCGCCTTAAATATTTTATTCTGCTTTTTAGTATTTCTTGTTATAGCGGCAACAGAAATACATCATCTGTGAAAATTTCAACTGTCTAACTGTCACGGTTCATGAGATACAGCAGGACGGACAGCGGAGTCTTAGTAATATGGCCTTTGGGTACAGAACCCTAAAAACGATCTCCTTGGGCTCTAGACAACGAAACATACAGTAATCAACAACAACAATAGTAAGTCCAAAAGTTTAAAATTTACTCGTGATATTTCGGTACTACATGTCAATCTTAAACATTTCGGAGATTTTGACACCATTTATTTTCTGCCGTACATGCGTTCCTCGTACATTGTCAAGAGGTTATCTTTCAAAAGATAGATAGTAAGAAGATATGGAACAATGGAGCCGAATGGTAGCGACTGTCGATGGAGAATCTATATGAGACCGGGGAAGTGATTCACACCATGCTGTTTTGCGGAAACAGTATACTGGGGTGGGTCCTGTATGTTGTGGGGTAATTCTATTTTGTGATTATGGTCTGGATTAGGACAAAGGTCATTGTTACCAAAGCAGTACGTTTCGGTGCAATAGTTTTCGAGTTTCACGCAGGCGATACCGCTGTGAGACCCTTGTAGAGAATAGTATTGAAATCTTACCTGAATGGTAGTTGAAGAGGAAGTGCCCGGCTGCCTGCATTAGCTTGATGTTGGGCATCAAGTCTGACACCAGGCCCTGGGCCTTCACCTTGGTCATCATCTGAAATTTAACTTGTGTTAGAATCCTGTTCCTTGTTTTTAATTATCAATTACAGATTTAATAACGGCTTCATCTGCATTCGTTTCTACTAATTTAGGCTTCCTAGTAAGGCTGCATAAAATTGATCAGCTTAGGTGAGTACTACTTAGTTGTTGCAGAGGTTCAAAAGTTAAAACATATTATTTGGGGACTCAGACTTCAGAAATTCCTGGTAAAGTGCACTACAAAATTTTTCAGAAGCACAAAGTTTTGGGATTGACCTCGTGATACTTCTGTAGCTATCATTTTGAACTCTTTGATAACCGTTAGCGCTTTTTCTTCACAGTTTAAAATGATTTACTCGTATGAAAGAATGTCAGAAAGACAAAAAAAAGTTTATTTATGACTCGCACAGGAAAAACACAAAATAAAATATTAACTGGTCGTAACAACTAACTAAAAATAACAACATAGAAAAGAGCCGTGCGAGGTCAAAAAGGCTCCTATCTCAGTGCTGCAATATTTGAAAAAATAAATAACGCAGCGCCATATTTGACCAACACACAAAGAAAGCTGTCCTTGAAACCCTAAGGATGGAAAACTGCATTTAAACATTCTTGATTACCACAGATAATTGTTGATTAAAGTCTTAAATCGAAAGTAAAATTGCAATTGCCTACTCAGAATCTAACCGTAAAGTTCTAGAAAATTGCCATTGCGTAATATCATTGAAAGCACCGCAATGTCACAACCTTGCAATAAATAAATCGATTGACTCATTAGAGATTATTAACATATTATTACATTTCAATTTATTTTTTTAGTACATGCAACACTAAAAAAAATAAACGTACTCCTCAAAAATCAAAAGTCATTTATTCAAATTTGGCTGAAAGCTAGCACTTTTTGAACGACAAAGTTCTAGATATAAACAGTTCCCCAAAAACGCCCACCCATCACCACTTCCTAGTGTTTTAGCTGGGATGAAGAAGTGGCGCAACAAACTCCCTCATCTTTTAAAAATAACTCCACAAACACGAATCCACTGACCAAATAATCCAACGTTTAAAAAAAAAATTACCTTGAATGGTTTCCGAAATTCGCCTGTTTGTAACAAAAGAATCCTTTAATTAAAATTGCGAAAATATTGATCCCATTTTTTTTAAATATTATAGGAGCGCGTGTTACTTTCACACTTTCCGTGAAACAAATGGTCAATTTCAGAAATTTAATACCGTGAGAATTTTCTGCGATGACGTGTATTCTTCCCTCCAATGGCGTCGCTTGGTTTGTGGGAACTAGCAGGTGGTACAACACCCGGCATTTTCTTCTTCTTAATTATGAATGATTGGTATGTAGTTTCTTTATAACTATATTCTTGTCCATCGATTGGTCGATCGATAGCTTGAAATCGGTCAATGTTAGTTGTTATGTTGTTTGTTTTGAGTTTTATTGTTTTTTCAACGTTTGATTTTGTTGTTTGTTCTTCGAAATGTGTATTCTTTTTCTGTTTGTGTTTGCTGATTCTAGTGAATGGGTATTCAATTTGTATTTTATGTTTGTGTGTATTTAAATATGTGTGTTTGGTTTAGATTTTGAGATTGAAAATAGAGGTTATTTTAATGTGATAAAGGAATTTATTATTTGCATCTTTTTTTAACCGACGAAAAAAAAGGAGGAGGTTCTCAATTCGACCGTATATATGTTTTTTTTTTTTTTGTGTATGTTCAGCCCTCACTCCGTCATTTATGAACCGATTTTGATTATTCTTTTTTTGTTTGATAGGGTACACCTCAAGGGTGGTCCCATGTCAAGGCAGTCAGGATCTGATTATGGAATCCTGATAAAATTGAGAGAAAACCTCGAAAAATGTGGGCACGTTTAGCGTTTCTGTATGTATGTTCAGCCCTCACTCCGTCATTTATGAACCGATTTTGATTATTCTTTTTTTGTTAGATAGGGTACACCTCAAGGGTGGTCCAGGAAATCAGGATCTGATAATGGAATCCTGATAAAATTGAGAGAAAACCTCGAAAATTGTGGGCACGTTTAGCGTTTCTGTATGTATGTTCGGCCCTCACTCCGTTATTTATGAACCGATTTTGATGATTCTTTTTTTCACACATTAAGGATGGTCCCATGTCAGGGATATCAGGATCTGATCATGGGATCCTGAAAAAATTGAGAGAGAACCTCGAAAATTAGGCACGAATATTGTTTCTGTTTACTTTTCATAACTGAATCAGGTATTTGGATTTAGGAACCATCACATCATGAAACTGAGCTGATGATGGAAACCATACCTTTCCTAAACAATAGAAGTCAGATATAAAAACTCGTTTTAGTGACAAATACCACTTAATATGCTTTGACGAAAAGACGTCTTTACAATATTGGAGGTAACCTCAACTGGTCAATATCCTGGGAACTTCATGGAAGGATTGTTATATCATCAGCTCAGTGGCAAGAGGAATGACGAAGAATTAGAAACTACCCTCAGAGTGTTAAAAGATGATGCGAGCCACAAAAAATCATAAAATAAAAAACTTTTTAACAAAAAAATTAACCGACGAAAAAGAACTAAAAAGCAAAAAATAAATAAACCTTTAAGTCTTGAGTAATGAGCTTATTTACCTACATAAAATATCAAATTTTATATAAACTAATTTTGAGTCGGCGCCAATTAATAAAATGATTAATTACCTACTTACAGCCTTCTTCATTTGTAAGTACTTAAATTTAGATATTTAATAATCAGATTGTTGTTTGGCGCCGACTCAAAATTAATTTATATAAAATTTGATATTTTATGTAGGTAAATAAGCTCATTACTCAAGACTTAAAAGGTTTATTAGTTTTTTGCTTTTTAGTTCTTTTTCGTCGGTGAATTTTTTTGTTAAAAAGTTTTTTTATTGTCTTCACATTGGAGATCGCTGGCGATAGCTTTCTTACTGAAATATGGGCAAAAAGTTTTTTCCCAGGAGCTTTTGATCATCAGTTTTTTCGCAATTAGTTTTTTTTTTATTAAATACGTTGTCCCATACTTGGCATTACTCCTGTATCGTGGGTGTATTCACAAACATTTAAACTCATATACACTCAGATCCGGAACAACTATCTGTAAGCCATACAAATATTTGTTCCGTGAGGGAATCGAACCCATGACACGTAGCGCAGCAGCCAAGCGTACAACCACTACGCCAAGCGTCAACGCTACGTCTACGCCATCAAATTCAAACAACGTTAGTAAATATTATTTGAGATATATCATTTATTTTTATTTTCGTTCACGATCAATCACACTCACCTGAAGCGATACAGATAAGCACCAGTTTCACAAGAGAGAGGAAGTTAAAGTAGAAAACGATTTTATTTTCAATCGTTTTTTGTTTTATTTGTATACTCAACAGCTATTATTGACTTACATGAGTTTTGAGTGTTCACCTCACAATAAATGAACAGCCCAATGCAGTTGAATCAAAATTAATAGCCTCTTAAAGTCTGCATCACTGTACAGTGACAGCGAGATGTTGACAATTATCTCTTAATCCAATAACAAAGTTTCAAGGCATTGATAAAGCTAGGATAACTAAAAAGTGGCGAAAAAAAAGCTCAAACTAGTAGTGTGCTCCATTAATATTAACGTGGGATTGTTGACACATTGTCCACATTAAATCAAAGTTACAAGTACGAGTATATGACTAATAAGGCTTTATTATTTGAACAAAAGGGAAAAACAAAATATTGTGAAATCTAACATGAGGAATACATTGAATACATTTTCCTCAGCAATTAGAACGAGCTTAGTTGAGTTGAAAGTTTTTTGAGAATGAGTTATGGCACAATTTGTTTAATAATCAATATCTGCTTGACTTGTCTCCGGTATGATTGTTTGGATAAACGAAACATATCGACATTTTTAAAACTCTCAGAGTAGATGCGAGGCAATCGGGTCATGAAACAGCATTTCTCCCGTATTTTGTGCGGTAGCCAGGGATACTGAATCATTTTGTACGTCTGGCGGTACGTTTTTTTGGGGTACAGAAATTTATACATGATAGCAGATCACTGATGTCCATGTTGCAAAAAGGTTTTGGCAGAAGTTTTATAGCCGGCCGCCTGCCTGACGCCAACCCTCCTTGGGAATATTAAGCACAGAATTAACACTGGATAAAACTAATTAACCTGTTAAGCACAGAATTAACACTGGATGGATGAAATGGCGGCAGGTCACCGGGACTATGTGTGACTCCCGCATTCCCCTAAAACTTAAGGAGAAGATTTATAAAACAATGGTCAGACCTGCTGTCTTGTATGGTTCAGAATGTTGGGCCACAAAAGAGATGAATGAAAAGCAATTGCATGTAGCTGAGATGAGAATGCTAAGAGCGATGTGTGGTGTTACGCGTATGGATAGAATTAGGAATGAGTATATAAGAGGAAGTCTGAAAGTGGCACCGCTGACTGAAATGTTGTGTGGAAATCGGTTGTCGTGGTATGGGCATGTGATGCGGAGGAATGAAGAAAATGTTGTGAGGAAAGTCTTGAGTATGGATGTGGATGGCTATAAGAGTAGGGGAAGGCCAAAGAAACGATGGTTGGACTGTGTGAAAGAGGATATGGGTAAAAAGGGGGTGACTACAGAGATGACGACTAATAGAGGAGTATGAAAGAAAAAGACATGTTGCGCCGACCCCAAATAAATTGGGATAAGGGCAGGAGAATGATGATGAGAAGATCACTGCTGTCCAAACGACCTTGCAGGATATCAAATAGCAAAAAGGTATCCAACATCTTACGCCTATCCACTATAGGAAGCATATCATAGTGTTTGCATTCTCGGGCATAGGAATCATGACATTTTCAGGATTTGAAGTTTAAAAAATTTACGAACTTCTTCTGTAAATTTTTCAACCTTTTAGTATATACCTCGTATTGGGATGACCAGATAGGGGTACAGTACTCCAAAATACTACGCACATATGCAAAGTATAATATAATCTTTAGACTATGACAATTCCTAAAAGGCTTAGAACCTACGCATTACAAAACCAATGTTGGGCAAAGAGCAATTTGGAATCTAATATTATAACCAAGATCTCTGACTATATCAACCCGTTTAATCGCATTATTATTAAATTCATAAGGATGCTTAGTTGAGTATTTGGAACGGCTAAAGCTAATGCATTGACATTTTGAAACATTGACAGTGATATTATTATGTCAATAATACCTGAATATTGCATCAAGATCACGCTGTGGTAGTTCACAATCAAGTCTGGATTTCACACACATGTATATTTTCATATCATCGGCGTACATAAGACGTTTCGCGGATTTAAAAATGACTGAATTTATACAGGTATGCGCAGTAAAAAAGAGGACCCAATAAAGATCCCTGGGGAGCACCAGAGGGGATATTTACGAAGTCAGATTTGAAACCTCCCATTAACACAGCTTGCGAACGGTTCTATAAGTACTCCATGCCTGCGGACGGCGAGTAATGGGTAGCTCACCGTCCGATCAGCACCAGACCCGAGAGTCGACGGCGCGTAGTGTTCCGCGCCTCAAAGAGTTGTCAGCATACATGACGGGGCCCGTCATGGCCGATGCCTGTCCAGGGGTGAGGAAAAATTTGAAAGAGTTACCTCGCCTCTGGGCATTCAGGGTAGGGAAGGAACAGGGGTGGGTTTTAGTCAGTAAGAGTGACACGCCCTCCCGCTCCACCCTAGAGCGGGAGATGTCATTGGATGATAGCCCACCCCCCAAAAAAAAAAACCCGTCTCAATAAATCTCCATGCATCCCAAGTTTTGCCAGCAAGATCACGTGATTCACACGATCGAACGCTTTTTCGAAATCCGCGCAGATCACGTCATCCTGGCCACCGGCTTCCATATTATGCAAGACGTGAGAAGAGAAAACGTGGCCAACTTTGATGCTGTGGACCGTCTCCTAACGAATCCGTGTTGGCTCTGGCCTATACCGTTTGTGATGATTGGATATTTACTAATGTAGAATATGATTTTCTTGAAAACTTTGCTGCAGAATAGATATTGGATGGTGATTTTTTTATAATCATCTGGGGCCTTTTCTTATGCACCGGCACTATGTGAGCTGTTTTCCTCAGGTAGGGACAGACGCACTCCGTTAAAGACTTTTTATTCGATTTTTAGAGTTATTTTTATGGGTATATGTCAAAGAGCTGTATCATAATAAAAATATATTAGGTAAACACAACTTTTATGATATGGAGCAGTTTCTTTTTAGCTAAACATTAAGTAGCACTTGGCAGAGTTATTTTAGATTTATTTGTAACTGCCTTCTATTTACTCCTAGCTCCCTGAAGGATTGGGTAGAGGTATACTTACCAATGTAACACCCACATATCCAGCCAGATATGGTATGGTTAAGTTCCATGGGTAATGAGACGAGCCCAATGCCATCAACAGGGCAAACAAATCAGCCCCCCTACCATGACGTCTTAATCACAATAAGCATAATCAGCCTTATAATATTCCCCACTGCTGGGATTCCGGCCTCCTCTCTAGAAAAAGGAATGGGCCGTATTCCATCACGTGGACCCAGTGCGGGTTATGGTCACATGTCTACGAATTAAACAAAGTAAAGCGCCTGCCTGGGTTTGAGCATACAACTTACAACTCGTAAGTTGGAGCCGTAACCACTGAAAGAGATAGTGCTATTCGTCCTGTATACTTCCGTCTCTCTCTTTCGCACCGGAATAATGATGATCTGCTCAGGAATTTCAATCAACAAGGTAGTTCGTAAACTATGTTTTAAATGCACCCTTTTTTTTGTTTGTGGTTTGGGTAATCATCCAATGACATCCCCTGCTCTGGGTGGAGCGGGACTGACTCTTACTGACTAAAACCCACCCCTGTTCCTTCCCTGCCCTGAGTGCCCAGAAGCGAGGTAACTCTGTTTCGAATTTATTCTCAACGCCTGGGCAGAACAAGGTAGTTCGTAAACTATGTTTTAATTGCACCTTTGAGTTAAGAACTAAAAATTATTTACCTACTTTCAAACCTGTTATCAAGAAAATGCTGATGAGTCAGTAACATCGTGGCTTCAACTTGCACACAATAGACCACTTTAAAGTTTATTAATTTACTTCAGAAACAAAGCCGAAGTCGGGAACTACGGGGCATAGACAAGTTCTAGATCTAGTTTTGTTTCTAGGCGTAGGAAACTTAGTTATTGGGTGTGTGTTTTATTTAGGAATCGAGGTTCTCCTGTTTTTTGTGAGTTGAGTTTGTTTACTTCTAAAGTGACAACTAAATTTATGATGGCTTATGTAGTTAGGTTAGGAGCTCGTGGCTAAAGTAATAACAGCTGCACGGGTCGATCCATCAGGTTAAGCAATGCTTGCCTTGTTTGGTCCATGGATGGGTGACCATCTTTACATACCGAGAGTCCTCCGTGCCTCGGAAAGCACGTTAAGCCGTTGGTCCCGGCTGTCAATCGTGGATCTTTGAGTCATTACATCAGCTCGCCCAAGCTTTTCAACCTGTATGTAAACGAGCTGATCTGTGGGCTCAGTAATACCAATATCGGTTGCTCCATTGACGGGCAATGTGTCAATAACATCAGTTACGCGGATGATATGGTATTGCTGAACCCATCGATCTTTGCACTTAGCAGACTTCTTCGTATCTGTGAGGCTTATGCGGTGGCTCACGGCCTCAGGTACAACGCGACAAAGAGTGAACTTCTGGTTTTTAAAGCGGGTAACAAATGTTACGACACTGTCCCACCAGTCACCCTGGGGGACACTCAGCTTTCCAGGGTGACGAATTTCAAGTGCCTGGGGCATTGGGTCACCGATGGTCTGTCCGACGATGTGGACGTGGAGAGGGAACGCAGAGCATTGGCAGTTCTATGTAACATGCTGGCCCGTAGGTTTGTACGTTGTACAAGTGAGATAAAAATTACACTCTTTAGAGCGTATTTCCAACCGATGTACACGTGCGCCCTATGGGTCGGCTATACAAAAAGCTCGTACAATGCTCTGCGAGTTCAATATAATAACGCCTTCAGAGTTATGTTGGGGTTACCGCGCTTTTGCAGTGCATCGGGGACGTTCGCGGAGTATGGCGTGCCTGATTTTTATCCTATCATGCGGACACGAATAGCATCCCTGATGCGGCGAGTGCGCGATAGCTCAGACAGCTTGGTGGCTATCGTGGCCGGCAGATTAGACAGTCCAACGATGTGACACTGGATGACAACTCATCGTACGCCATTTTCTTACATAAAACGAGAGATATGTTATGTGTGTAATTTTTAAATACGGACTAGTCTGAAGTAAATTTGATTTGATTTTGATTTGATTACGAGTCGTCAGAAGCCCGAAAGTATGACATCCAGTCTTACCAAGGGGTATCGTTTTACCCAGTAATTGGGTTATGGAGGTCCAGATGTGTGACATCCATCAACCTGCATTGTGCCCGCGTGGTGGATTAAAAGGCTCACACCCTCTTACAGAGAGATAGGCTGTGTCCCAGCAGTGGGAACGTTAAAAGGCTGATTTAACGTTCGTATGGTACGGAACCCTAAATGTGCGAAGTCCGACTCGCACTTGGCCAATAATTTTTGGTAATCTCACTAACGGGTCAAATCATCATCATCATCATCAGCCTAAATCTCGTCTAATAGAGTAGATATGACTAAAAATATTCTACATCTCTATTAGACGAGCTTTATTATTACATACTATTGGGCAATAGTGATTAATACTCGAAAGAGCTAGCATAAAATGGTTAATTACGCAAAATGAATCAGCTAGCTTACCGTTGAGATACACACAGTAACAATAGACATCATGATAAATATGACATTCATTATAATAGTACAAAAGAACTGCTTATTTCTTAAGAAATTTCTACCAGCAGACCTGCGAAAGAAGAGATGAGAAAAAAATTATACAATAGTGTGTAAGAAACAGAAAATCATACGTACGAGATATCTTACACTCTTTTTTTACACTAAGCTATTAAATAAACTTACACATAAAATGTAAATATTAATCTAAACTTATATAAATATATACCTAATACTATTTACAGATACTAGATACGCGGAATAGATAGGCGGAAACTGCATGGACAGAGGAAGTAAATGGATTTATGAGGATGGGTTTTGAGGAGGGATCTAAGATGAGATCTGCACGGCGCGTAACTAGGGCGAGCGTAAGAAAATCGCTCACGCAGGTAGGAGGGATAAGACGGGATGTGTAGGATGTTGAGAAGGAGACAAAGAATTCGAGTGTTCCTGCGAAGTCGGATTGGGAGCCATTTAAGCTCCTTGCGAAGGTGAGAGACATGGTCATACTTACGCAGACCAAAAATAAACCTGATACATAAATTTTGCAGGCGCTCAAGCTGGCTTATTAGCTCCTCAGTAGCATCCAGGTAGCAGACGCTGGCCTAATCTATAATCGGCTGAATAAGTTGTCTGGGCCAAAGAAATTTTTGTTTAAAAGGCAATAGAGCCTGGAGGCATTTAAGCGAATGGAAAGGATAGTTTACCTTTCGGCTGACCTCATTGAACTGCGCACGCCACGAAAGAGTCAATAAGAATACCCAGATCTTTGGCAGTAGGTATCGCAATATTCAATAAGAACACCATCGAGATATCAAGGTGACAGAGACGAGACAGCAGTCGAATTACGCACAAACCTGAGGCCTACGATCATGGCCTGAGATTTAACTGAGTTAATCTGTAAGCCAAATGACTGACATTATCGACCGTTAGTCCTATTTCTACCTGACTACGGCAAAGCCATAGGAAGGGTTATGATTTTGGCAGTCTATGTAGTTATGTATAGTAATATCGAAGGAAGTCGCATAAAAAACGAACCTTGTTAGCAATCAGGCTGGTCGCTCAAATATAATTTTATGGGGTTGTGCAAGAGTAGAATTCAAATAGGAGTGAAATGTGTTTATTTGTTTTAAGGCAGCCAGTTGTGAGTTGTCAATAAATAAGTTAATAGTAAAAAAAACAAGCTTTTATACCGGCTATCAAAATTAAACGGCTACACAAATTTTCATGTCCGTACTTTTAAGCATTGAAGAGTTCCTTTATCTGGAGCTAATCCTGGATGTCGATTCAGGTCATACTTACCATAAAAATGCGTTTTTATTGGAACTCAACCCACACGTAAAAATTCAACTCCGTAGGATAATAGGAAGTGATTCTAATGCAGCTTGCAAGATTCATCATACATAGAAACATTGCAAGTTAAATAAAAGCTCACATGTAGGGTTCCGTACCAAATGTGTTTTTGACTATTTTGTATGGCTTTGGGTCAACAAGATGCATATACTGTGAAAATTTTAAGACTGTAGCCCCAACCGTTTGGCCGTAAATACTGTGTGACAGACGACGGACAGACGGACACGGGAGTAACAGCAATAGGGCTCCGTTTGGATCCTTCGGGTACAGAACCCTAAAAAGCAATGATTTTACATTAAAAATATCAAGTATTGCGTCCAGTCTTTCTTTTCATAAAATTAAAATCAAAAGTCATTTATTAAATTCAA
The DNA here is from genome assembly GCA_951329385.1 of Polia nebulosa. Taxonomy (NCBI): domain Eukaryota; kingdom Metazoa; phylum Arthropoda; class Insecta; order Lepidoptera; family Noctuidae; genus Polia; species Polia nebulosa. Next base: position 11,961,326 of record OX589606.1, read on the forward strand.
ATTAGGCTGAGAGTCAGCACTTTTTGAATGTCAAAAAATCGTACCTACACACCAGAGTCTAGAACCAAACAACAAGAAGTACACATCCGGAGCCGACGCCCCCATATACCTACTACAGTATGTATTCACTATTCTCGAAATGTTATTATAATCTGGGTATAGACGAAAAAAACTTTAACTCCAACCGTTTGGCTGTTAAACCTGTGTGACAGACGACGGACAGACGGCGGTCCATTGGACCCTTCGGGTAAGGAACCTTAAAAAACTGAGTTCAACAATATGGATTGTGCATTTTACCATATTGCTGCATTCTGTCGGCTGTTCTGAATATCAAACGTGTTTTTTCCGTAGTCGGGTTATAAGTATTACCTTTTTATTACTTCATATCGTAACACTGATCGATTTACATGGCAGTTATTGAGCCCTAAGCCCCGCAACTCTGAAAACCCCAAGTGCTCCAGTGATTAGAGCACGCCCTTAAATCTTATCTTTCCCCACAAAATCGATGTTCTCAAATATTTATCTGAAAGCTGTTATCTTCCTCACAACAATCTCCCATAAATAAAAACTGAACACCATATACATTAAGGTTATGGCTCTCTATATCGGGACCCGCTTACAGGATATTACTTCATAAATCCACTCATTTCTCTATGGTCGTTACGTGAGATCGGCCTTTATTGCCAGCAGGCGCCCGTTTTGTGGTGTCGAACAGTCGAATATATTATTATGTTCGGTATAATAGGAGTTTAATAAACATATGAAATAGTGAGGTGAAGTGCACTGGGGACTTGGGACTGGTGTTCAAATCTGGAATCCTGAAGCTTCCCAACATCTTTAGTTGTTTAATGATGTTGTGGCGATAGCCAAGATCTCTCAGTTCTGTACGCCTTTTTTTTGTGGGTGGGAAATCATCCAATGACTTCTCCCGCTCTGGGTGGAGCGAGAGGGCATGTCAGACTCTTACTGACTAAAACCCACCCCTATTCCTTCCCTACCTGAGTACCCAGGGGTGCAGTAACTCATTTTCAGAATTTATCCGCTACCCCTAGGCATGCAGGCACCGGCCACGATGGGCCCCGTTAGTGGTGGCTGACACTCATCTTCTTTGAGGCGCGCGTGGAACAATACGCGCCGTCGACTCACGGGCCTGGTGCTGATCGGACGGAGATCTACCCACTGCTCGCCGTCCGCAGGCTCGGGTAGCTCTGTACTCCTAGTATCTGCAATTATTGATGAATTGATGCATTGTTAACTACACTTTCGTCATCATCATTTTAGCAGGTAGACGACCTCTGCTAAACATATACATCCCACGAAGTGGACGAATTTTTCATTTTATTTTTTAATTTTGTTTTCACATGTTGCTAAGATAATTTATAAACTAAGCCCCACGAAACCGTAGTAATGGTTTAACTGTGGGGTTGGCGAGTCTCTAAATATACACTGATTCGTTAATTTGTACTTATAACGAATTATACACTGTAGCACTTTAATTAACACATTTCTAAATAATATCTTCTTTATTTATTTTTAAACAAATTTTAATTCATTTCACTCCTTATGTCTGCTGAATATGTTGAAGTGTGTCACATCCTTTCAAAATTATCAGTCCAGACAGTACACAGATACACACACACACGCACACACACTCACAGATTTGATCACAAAGTGTGACAATCAGTCTTATTTGTCATTCGGCAGTTCCTCCAGCAATGGCAAATACTAAAATTTGTGCAACTGGTTGATAACTTTGCGTCGTTGATTGTGAGATTTTTGATCACCGAACGTTGGATTGGAACCCTGTACAGTAGCCCTACCATGACGTCTTAAAACCATCATCTTTTCGGTAAGAGAAAGGGATAGGGCTATTCGTTCTGTATAACGACTTCTCTCTCTCTCTCTCTCACCGAAAAGATGATGGTTTTAAGACGTCATGGTAGGGCAGCAGGCCTGGCTTTCCAAGGATTCCGAACGGATCAAACGGTCACGAAAGTGATAATATAAAATGACTAGTGTCCGCCAGAATGAATGATGTAGTCTAATGCAGTTGGTGGCATTTTTACAATTGAACTAAAACTAAAACCGTCAACTGTATCAGACTACATCATTCGATGAAGGTCGTACAGGTTTATGCCCCGATTTCGACACACCCCGACGACGAAGTAGAGACGATGTATTTACTCGTATGAGGATATTGGATATATCACGCCAAGCATGGTTATAAAACTCACTTCAGCTATAAAACTTAACTGGCGAAATGTGGGTGTTTTATATTTCTTATCTTTGTCAATCTAGGAAATACAGGTGAGAATTTTGTACTTAATTATTTATACCCAGATATATCTGTTTACACAAATAGCCAACCGCAAGGTAACCTAACTAACTACTTAAAATTCAGCTTATCCCATCCCAAAAGTTGTCAAAATGATAAACGCAATATGCGTAATCTACAGCTGGAAGTTCCACTAATTTCATTAAGTTTGATAACGACTTCAACTTAGTTCCACTTAAACTTAGAATCTGATAAGAAGTTTGTTACTCCATTCAATGATTAATGTTGGGACCGTGTTCCTGGAACTTTGAACTGATTAAGGTTTAATTAAGAGATTTAAGATGATAAGCTTCATATGGGAATATTCTAAGAGTCATTACTTACCTAGCGGTTTCAGACAATTTATCGGTATGAGGCGCTAAAGTTACGAACCTAATAAACATTATTCACTATATCTTAATTAAAGTTTGAGTGCTGTTTTTAAATCTGTTTTACAGAATATTGTGAAATAATGAATGATATTTTAAGACCTAATTAGTTATTATAATTGACTAACTTCTGCCAACGGTTTCGCCCGCGTGGAACACAGCCTCCAAACTTCATGTCTCTAGGACCAGCGGTTTAGGCTGTCATCATCATCAGCCTTTTTTAATGTCCCCAATGCTGGGGCACAGGCCTCCTCTCTGTGAGAGGGTGTGGGCCGTAATCCACCACACGGGCTCAATACGAGTTGGTGGATGTCACATGACTTCGAATTTTTTGTTTCTAGGACATGCCGGTTTCCTCACGATGTTTTCCTTCACCGTTTTGAGAGCAGTGGTGATGAAATAATTTAGACAAAGTAAAGCGCCTGCCTGGGTTTGAACTCACGACCTACAAATCGTAAGGCGCGGCCGTTACCACTGGGCCACCACTGCTGCTGGTTTAGGTGGTGGGTTGTAACGTGGGTTTAGTGGTGGGTAGTAAATGTAAAGAAGTAAATGTAAAGTAGTAAAGTTTTTAATAAAGTAGTTCGATCCCGAGCTTCTGCAAAACTCTTAAAAAGTTTATAAATCATCTTCGGCTATTGTGTGATTGACTACGCCAAATTAGCATAACAGTCGAATTTTATTAATGTATCTGCTACAACGCGCGCATCTACTGTAAAATAATATATTTATAACTGCCATATTGGACTCTGCTTTCTGCTTATGGACTATTTATTCAAGTAACGCTCACAAAATGAGCTTGCAAAGAACTCCACCTACAAAGGATATGCAGAATCTTAACTCTGAATCGGACGCGGCGAACACGACTGAACCAAAAATAACATACCGACCCAAACGTCGCCGTCCGTCGCATAAAGATTTAAAAGAGAATATGCAACTGTTTAAAGCAGAAATTAGAGTAATATTTGATAGGATCTCGACTGATGTAGCGGAACTGAAGGCGCAAAACGCTTCTATCCAGCCAACTTTTACGGAGATCCAAAAGTCAAATGAAGATATAAAAACGTCTATTAAGTTCGTCAATAAAAAATGTTAAGAGTTAGCACAGAGTAGCAAAAGTGATAAGGCCTTCAGAGGCATTGTTTTTTATTATACTGTTAAAATATGATTTATCCGTCTGTTTTTTTTTTTTTTTTTTTTGGGGGTGGGAAATCATCTTATGACTCTTTCCGCTCTGGGGTGGAGCGGAAGGGCGTGTCAGACTCTTACTGACTAAAACCCACCCCTGTTCCTCCCTGCCCTACGCGCCCGGGGGCGAGGTAACTCTTTCGAATTTATCCTCCACCCCCGGGCAGAAGTACGGACCCCTAATGGATATCGCCAAACTTGCACATTCCTACATGTTTACGCCGACCGCATAGAGACTGCAGCGATGACGTCCGTTCAGCCACGAGCCGCCGACGCAGCAAAAACTCACGAGTAGCAATAAGTTATTTTTAAGTATTTTATTGTCATTCCATATTCTTACATCGAATAGGTTTCATCAACTTAATTGTAATAATTTCTTTTAATTAAATTAGTATTAAAAACACTTTGGTTTTTTTTCGATCCATCGTCTGCAGTCTACGTAATTAGCTACTAAAATAGTATAAATAAACAAAAAAAAAAAAAAAAAAATCAATAGATAGATTCATTTATTTGCTTGAAATATGGTATTTTACAGATTTTATAACACCATTTAATAAATATGAAACGGTTATGTTAACTTTGTTATGTTTCAATGTTTCACCGTAATTTTAAATACCGAGTAAAAAAAAAAAAAAAAAACATGGTATTTTTAAGCTATTTGTTATATGATAACAAGATTTTCTAAAATATTTGGTGTAGAATCTCTTTTCCTTACCCTTTTCGCACCTTAGTTGGGGTCGGCTCTATTTATCACATGGCACGAAGTGGTTCTGTTCAGGACGAAAGTATGTAAGTCCTGTTGTTTTGATTGCCAGAGGATATTTTCATAAAAATGTACCTAACTCTTAATAGAAACGGTTGGTGCCCCCATCTACAATCTATGTTAGCGTTACAAAGATAAAACGTAAAGTCTACATTAGTCGATGTAAGTAGGATATTATTATTTTGCGTAATTCTCACATTTACAAGAAATCGGTCTTTTCTGTTTTCCGTGGGTGTCTTGTTTGTTAAAAAATAATGGTAAGTAAGGCGACAGCTGTAACGAAGTAATTCAAATTTTTGAGGTTAGTCCGTATTAATGAATGGAATTAAAACTAAATGTTCTGAATCTTTAGAAACAGTAAAATAAATCAATATTTCATATTTTTATGAGCATGAATTTTAATTACTCTGAAAATAAGTTCAATTAACGTTGTTTAAGATTTTTTTACAGTATGTTTCTCAAGAAAGGGAGAATTAATACTGTTCTTAGAGAATATGATAACAGTAATAAAAAAAATAGCTGATGTCATTCTGACTTTTGGAAGGTATTAGGTATCACTCATTATTTTTTCGAAAGTCAAGTACTGGTCAGAGCAGCCATGTCAAAATCTATTAAAATATTAGGTAACAGAAAGTTGATGTTCAGAACTATTCCAATTGGCGCGGGGTCTCATCTTGTACAATGAAAATTTAGTTCAAATATATTTATTTATTTATATTTATTGAAATTTGTCAAATAAATTTTAATAGATAGTGTGTTATGCATCGAATTCTTATTTGAGTTGTATAATTAATATTTTAACAAAAATATAATGGTAAAAATTGCACTTTCTTATTTAATAAGAAAGTAGAAAAAAAAAAAAAAAAAAGGACAACAAGGTCTTCAAAATAAAGTACTTTTCTGGTATTAAACCTCGAAAATGAATAACCATGTCGGATTGCACAACCGAGTCGACTAGTTTCAAAGGCATTTGTTAAACTTTGTTTCATTTTCATTTAAAAAATCTGAACTTCAAGTCACATACATCAACTAGAAGCTTGAAGCAGAAGACCTTTTTTTTGAGGTTGGGAAATCATCCAATGACTTCTCCCGCTCTGGGTGGAGCGGGGCGTGTCAAACTTTTACTGACTAAAAATCCACCCTTGTTCCTTCGGGGGACGAGGTCCAGCAGGATCTCATGGCGATATGGAGACAGCGACTGTCGCAACCCAGCGCTGGGCACGCCGTCCTAACCATCGTTTGTGTCAAAATTAATTCGTGAAGCCATTACATGAATTAATTTTGACACAAACCATAAACCTTTTAAATAGACCAGAAAAAAGTGTAAAGATAACCAATAATTTTGTTGTTGTTTTTCACTTTTCATTACTTTCTGTTATTTCACGCTCAGTTCCGGTTCGCTGAACAGTGAATTCGCTTCCAAATTAACAATTTTAATTAGATTCGCGTAATTGAGTTTTCTGTGTATCCAAGCGGTAAATAAAATGTATGTCGAATTTAGCAGAACATGTATCTCGTATTCACGCTGAAATAATTATATATTATGTACATTTATAATAACAAATAATCAAATAATTTAATGAATAAGCGGTAGGTACTCTTATTATTGGGTATTGAACTATCGATGTTGATGAGGTACCTATTTTTAGTACCTACTGGGGTTTCTGCAGTGTAGCTCAGTGGTGCAAGTATTGTAACTTTTTTTTGCCGGTGTGGAAAATCCTCGTGGCTGTCCTTCGCCTGAGGCGGGCGGAGGGGTCTGTCAGACTCTTACTGACTAAAAACCACCCCGGTGTTCCCTCATATACTTGACTCAGGGGCTGCGGGTTGTGCGTTGTGGAGTGAGATAACAGAAATACCTGAACGCCATTAGTGAATATGTTATATTGTTGATACAAGCGAGTGACTGCATCTGAGGACCACTGTTGAATCCCTTCCAAATAATACAAATGTTTGTTCCTACATTTGAATTATTTTAATTTTGCATCTCCCTTTAAAATATATTTGCTCAGAAACTCTGTCTACTAACAAAATCTAGATTACATGCAACATCCTTTAGACATTACAGTATGCTCTAAGGTTTAAAGATTTTTTGTAACTCATCAGAAGGCCAATTCCTCCTTTTTTGAAGTCGGTTAAAAACATTAAAATTCAAGTTGCAATATATCATCTTAGGGCCGATTTCACCATTCGCTCTATAAACTAAGTTTTACTGAACTAAGCTTAGCGTAGAAAATTAAAACCATAAAAACGATTACAGTGAGTTAACCTTAAAAGATAGACATATACTGTCGTGGACTTTTTTTAGAACTTTAAAAGGAGAAGAATTCCGTCATATATAATTTTTGCGTAACTTTAAATTATACTAAGGTATGTAGTAATAATTCCACAAACAGAAAGATTTTCATATTTTTAAGGATCGTTCGTGGCAGTCGCAATCTGTCGAAAATACCTTTAGGTAATTTCCCTACATTATGACAAGTTTTTGACATTGATTGGGACTGAGGGCTGATTTCACCAATTCTAAACGACCAGTTTTCGTTTAGCCACTGTCATAAAGCTAAAGAGTTTGTTTGTTTGGTTGGTTGAACGCGCTAATCTAAGGAACTACTGGATCGAATTGAAAAATTATGTGTGTGTCAGCAGGAGCAAAGCATCAATGAAAAATGTGGCAAAAACGGAAAAAAAAACGTTTTGCGAGCTTGCGTTAGCGGTTACCCAGTGAAGCCCTGCGACTCACTGGTGAGTCGGACAAAAAAAAAAAAAAAATATTAAAGAGAAAAAAAAAAATAATCGGCTGTCAACCCGGGTTGTCGTCGGGGTTCAATTGGACAACCCGGATTTGGCCGCGGGGGTTGAAGGGCTCAATAGTCATTTATTCAAACTAGGCTGAGACCCAGCACTTTTTGAACGTCAAATTTCTTCATAAAGACAGTCCCCCAGAATCGACCGCCCGTCGTCACTTCCTAGTGTTTTAGCTGGGAAGAGAAAGTGGCGCAACACATAAGTCTGACTCTGAGTCTAACTTGAATGTATACAATAGCATGTATGCAACATAACATTACATGATAAGAAACATACATCCAGCAACATAAATCCAGTGAATAAGTGCAAACTCAGGGCCAGTTATGTTAATTTAATTTAGCTGCCAGGTTAATCTTGCAACCTTAACCTTACAGACTTAACCTTACAGACTGATCCAGAAATTCAACATCAAAATATGATCGACTGTTTATATACTATGTTTTCATGACCTAATAATACAGCCGAATTCGATTAGTTTCGTACAGAAGCGGAGGTAGAAAGGTACACCTTTTTCCCGGAAAATTATAATACATTACACACGACCGGAGCCGTAAGCCACAAAATAAAAAGTAAATCGTTCCAAACCGACCGACAAAATCCTGGACCCAAAGTGTAAGGCTACCTGTCCATTGAAGCGAAACGAGGCAGCGGAGCGGTGTGAGGATGTAATGCGGAGCGGTGTTGCGGACTGTGTCTGTCCATTGATGCGGAGCGAGGTAGTTTGGAGCGGAGTGGCGGACTGTGTGGAGCTAGGCCGATTTCACGCGACGAGTAATTTAAGCGGGTGGCGACGGCGGGAGATCAGTTCAGTTACACACCGCAGACGGTTTTTTAGGGTTCCGAAAGTCCTAATGAAAAAACAGAACCCTTATTGGATCACTCGTGTGTCTGTCTGTCTGTACGTGTGTCACAGCCAATTTGCTCCAAATCTGCTGGACCGATAGAGTTGAAATTTGGTACACACATAAATATCTGTGACCCAGACACGGACATGTACCCATAATAAATTAATTTGGAATATGGGGGTCACTTTAGGGGTGAAAATCGGAAAATTAACAATCAAAGTTTTTTAAACTGTATCATGCGACATATCAAATGAAGGGCATATTGTGAGGATCTTGAATATATTTTATTCATAATTTTAAAATATATAATTTTGAAGTTATTTAAGAAAACAGATGAAAAATGACCACCCGTTATCTCCGAAACCACGAGGCCTAAAATATTGAAAAAAAATACAGGAAGTAGTTCTTTGCTTATAAATTACAGAAAAACCTATAAAGTGAAGGCAGTCTGAAAAAAATATGATTTGTTTGGAACCCATTGCGCGCGAGTCCGACTTGCACTTGGCCGGTTTTTCCGTTTCCCGTTCCACTGCCCATTTTAGTGTGAAATTTTAAAGTAGTTCATAAATCCCTGGTCACTAAAGCGGTGCGGAGATTTTATGCAATTCCATTGGTTAATATTTACACAGCTCCACTCCGCTCCTCTCCTGTCCGCTCCAGTGGACAGTCAGCCTAAAAAAGAAAGAAAATAAAAATACTTTCAAAACAGTAATATTTATTGCAAGTGCCCCAAAATCCTTTTGAAGTTAGAAACACCAGAACACAATTTCAAGACACTCAGGCAAGTCCCTGGAGAACTAAACCTACAAAGGTTCGTTTGGAACAGACCCTGATTAAGTTAGAAATAGTCCTGACATAACTTTCGTCTTGTGGGATGAAAATGATGACATTGCGTAATGCGGGCTTTGGTAAACAACAACCTACTTAGTAAATTATGCGTTTAGCTGGAAAAACACCTCCAGTATTTGTATTTTTATTTTTGTTTCTGTATTTCGAAAGTGACTAATGTTAGTTCCAAGAAACAAGGGCGTCCAAAAGCACCATTGAAGATACTCGTATCATCAGTATTGTAGTAGGAAGTATGGCAGAAAAAAGGGATCCTGATGCAGGTTCTCATCGGACACTGTTGCTTCGGGGGGTTCCTGTTTCGGATAAGGCGATAGGAACCGCCCGGGTGTTCCCACTGCGCGGATCGCCCAGAGGACACGGTGGAGCATACGAAGGAGGTCTGCCCCGCTTGGGCGGAGCACCGCCGTGTCCTCTTGGATACGATAGGTGGAGACGACATCTCGTGCCTGGCCCTGGTTCAGGCCATGGTACGGAGCGAGAGGGAATGGGAAGCAGTCTCCTCCTTCTGCAAAGCAGTAATTCTCGCGAAGGTGGAGGCGGGACGGGTGAGGGAAGCTCAACGGATTGGCCCTCACGGCCCGGGCCGCTACCATAGCAGGAGACTTATTGGGCGTAGGACGTCGCAAGACGATCTCCGGCCATCGTAGACCTGGGCCTGCGGACGGCAAGCAGTGGGTAGCTCACCGTCCGATCAGCACCAGGCCCGAGAGTCGAAAGCGACGTCGCGCGACGGCGTGAGTTTCTTTGAGCGTGGGCTCAAAGAGATGATTGTCAGCCACCACTGCCGGGGCCCATCGTTGTCGGTGCCTGCATGTCTAGGGGTAGCGGATAAATTCTTAACAGAGTTACCGCTCCCCTGGGCAGGGAAGGAACAGGGGTGGGTTTTAGTCAGTAAGAGTCTGACACACCGTCCCGCTCCACCCAGAGCGGGATATGTCATTAGATGATTTCCCACCCAGCCAAAAAAAGAAAAAAAGGGAGGCCTAAATCCGGTAGTGGGTGATTCCGGACTGAAATGTTGATACTAATGATGTTGAAGGTAAACAAACCACAAGCCACATCGTAGCAGATTCAAACGAAAATTGCTTGATGAGCCAAAGAGCTTTTGAAATATTAGTTCTTATTCACTTGTTGATGGTTACTACAAAGTCGAGGAGAAACGGCCGAGAGGTCGTAGTCAACCTGCGCAAGCTCTACGCTGAACACCAAGCTTTTTTATGCGCTGCAGGATGATAGCGTGACGTCTGAGAGGACGGAATGGAAGAATAAAACGTGTTGTCTCATCCCATATAGTACATAATATATATAGGGTATGGAGTTACGAAGATGGTAAAAAGTAACCAGCCTTCCTTTACCCTACTAAAGCCATAAATTTTTATTTTTATTCGCTCTCGTTATCCGGAGAAAGTGTAACAATACAGTATTCGACTTTTAATGATTTTTAATTGAAGATCACGTCTAAACAACTAGTTTTAATTCTTTAAAAAAAAAGGTATATGTTACTCTAGACATTTTTTTTCGTAATTTGATTTGTGAATATTTGAAATTATATTTTTATGACATAGTGTAATTAATTTGTAAAATTAAGTCTAACGCGGATAAAAAATCGAAAATCACGCAAAAACTATAAAACGTATTGTAATGAAACCTTCATAATTTTAAAAATCATTTATATTTTAGTATACATGTTTTGAGAGAGCAGTGGAGGCCCAGTGGAATTGGCCGCGGCTTACAAGTCGTAGGTCGTGAGTTCAAACCCAGGCAAGCGCGTTTTTTTTTTTACTTTTTTTTTTTGTGGGGTGGGAAATCATCCAATGACTTCTCTGGGTGGAGCGCGAGGGCGTGTCAGACTCTTACTGACTAAAACCAACCCCTGTTCCTTCCCTGCCTGAGAGCCCAAAAAAAAAAAAAAAAGCAAGCGCTTTACTTTGTGTAAATTATTTTATCACCACTGATCTTAAAACGGTAAAGGAAATATCGTGAGGAAACCGGCATGTCCTAGAACCAAAAATTCGAAGACATGTGACATCCACCAATCCGCATTGGGCCCGCGTGGTGGATTACGGCCCACACCCTCTCGCAGAGAGGAGGCCTGTGCCCCAGCAGTGGGGACATTAAAAGGCTGAGATGATTATGATACGTATTTTAGTATAATACCTGCATGCTTTATGTATAATAAAATTAATAATGCGACTAATTTCGGACAGCGCTCCTTGGTGGGCGAGTCCTATTACTGGGTGGACGTAAGACGCGTTACGTGAGCTCAGCACAGAACACGCAAGCTAACCACTCCAGATCGTTGACAGTTAATAGCGCCTTAAGAGCCAAATTACGTTTACTCATGTGTATGTTTTACTATTGCTGCTACAAGAAAATACTTGACTACATTTTATAAAACCTGTGTCTGATCCTGTACCCTTTTCTCGCAGTAAAAGAAATAGACCAAGGCCATAGGACTTTGCCTCATCTAAATAATAGTTAAATTAAATTAATTTAAACAACAAAGACCTTCAAATCTACCGAGTAAGGTCACCAAGCTAGTTTAATCTCACCATTCAGTAATTGTGGTACCTCTATGACCCTAGTCTTATCTCTCAGTAATAAAGGGTCTCAGATAAGGACTGGAAACTCTATTGTTTTAGAAAGGGTAGTGTGCATTGTGGGTTACATCGCATAAAGTTAATTATAATTGTAGGTATAGGTGTCGTAGCTTAACACCTCAAGGCCCTGCGTCGACGAGAGGCGACAGTGGCCAGCGCTGTCGTCAGGCCCCGCCGTCCCCTTATGGCGACGGCGGGGCCGGAGTAAAACCGTTCGTTATTAGTAATAATAGAGTTTTAAAGCGCGCGAAACTGCCGCCGCTTATGGTGACGGCGGTGCCTGGCGACAGTGTTGATTGCTGTCGCCTCTCGTCGACGCAGGGCCTTGAGGTGAAGGGTCTACTACCGGCCAAGTGCGCCCTCTTTTAATAAAACATCCTAGCATGGCATAGAAAATAAATATAAAAGAATCCAACGTCACGTTTGTTACAAAGAGGATAAAGTATTTTTACGTTAAAGTCCAATGTAGTATATGTATAGGTAAAGCAATCCAAAGTAGTAGGCAAAAGTGTCAGAAACGGCCGTTTTTGGTACTTTTGTTACTACTTTGGATGCGAAACATTCTGAGACCTGTTTTAACAACGTAAAAATACTTCATACTCTTTTTAACAAACGTGACGTTGGATTCTTTATTTATTTTCTATGCTATGCTACGATTTTTAATTCAATGAGGGCGCCACTTGGCCGGTATTAGGGCCTTAATTTCCCATTCAGTTAATAGCTTAGCTTTTTTATTAGATACGACACTTACACTTCTCCCGCGTCTTCGTCTTCACATCTTATATAGCACCCACAAATAATGTAGCTTTCTACTCGTGCAAGAATTATCGAGATTAGTTCAGGAGTTCCAGAGATTACTTCCCACAAACAAACTCACAAAGATAATAATATATACAGCCATCCATTCTAGGCAAATGAATTGGATCGATAACGTTTAATTACTTGCCTAGCCCAGACATTACAGAGAGGCTCTGGCACGTCGTAAAATTAATTTTGATTTGCGTTCAGCTGGCAATGTACTGACGACGGTCGTAAGTAAGATAAGGTTGTTGGCCCTCTGACTACTATTAAAATTAGGTAAAACATAAAATTATATTATATACAAGAACAACCCTATAAGTACCCAATTATGGTCGTTATTATTGAAGAAGAAAAACACCACCGTAAGCCCAATAAGTATCTAATTAACTTTTACCGTATACCTACATAAAAAAAACATCAACCATATTTGAATTTTTTCAGGAAACAAATACTTACCAAATTGTATTTACTCGTATTCAGAAAAAGTTAAAGAGAAGCTTCATAGAATTTTGTAAGAGGTTTATTTTAAGAAAACAAATATTATTCGTGTTTAAAAGGTTTTTGTTGACTAGCTTAATTAAGATAACCATTAGGGCTAATATTGGAGATCTTATACTAAGTTACTGTAAAACTGCCCTAGAGCGAGTCCGACTCGCACGCAAAGGGTTCCGAACAAATAATATTCTTTTTATTAGTTTTTTTTTTTTTAATTACATATAACTTCTTTTAAGTTGTTCTGTCATCTATAAGTAAAAAACTACACTAATAGAATAGAATACCCTCCGCTAAACTACTTTCCTCTTTTTTTCAAAATTTTATGCACAGTCAGTGGTTTCGGAAGGGGGGCGGGAATGGTCAGAAAACTTTAAAAATATTATATGTTTCAAATTATGATTCCCAGAACGTAATTCTTTACTTATAGATGACAGAAAAACATATGTGGTGGGCCTTGTAAGAGAAAGGTTTGCCTGGAAAATATGTTGAGTTGATTAGTGCTATGTACAGACAATCTAATACCTACGTCCGGTTGGCTGCTGGCAACACCGATGAGTTCAGTGTAACTATAGGCTTGCATCAAGGGTCGGTTTTAAGTCCATACCTCTTCCCGTTGATTATGGACGCTCTTACGTCGGAAATACAGGAGGAGGCACCCTGGTGCATGCTCTTTGCTGACGACATTGTTCTGGTCGGTGAAGATGGACCTAAGATCCAGAGCAGGTTGGAGAAATGGCAACAGAAGCTGGAGAAAGTTGGTTTGAAAATCAGCAGAACCAAAACTGAATACATGTTCTACAATTTCGGCGGTCTCTCCAGTTTTGAAGCTATAGTGCTAGATGGTGCGCTTCTCCCAGTCTGCTCCGATTTTCGGTATCTCGGTTCACTCGTGCAAAGCGATGGCGAATTATATCGGACTGTTAAGCACAGAATTAACACTGGATGGATGAAATGGCGGCACATCACCGGGACTATCTGCAACTCCCACATTCCCCCTAAACTTAAGGGATTTATAAAACAATGGTTAGACCTGCTGTCTTGTATGGTTCAGAATGTTGGGCCACAAAAGGGATGAATGAAAAGCAATTGCATGCAGCTGAGATGAGAATGGTAAGAGTAATGTGTGGTGTTACGCGCATGGACAGAATTAGGAAGAAGTATATAAGGGGAAGTCTGAAAGTGGCACCGCTGACTGAAAAGTTGTGTGGAAATCGGTGGTCATGGTATGGGCATGCGATGCGGAGGAATGAAGATATGTCGTGAGGAAAGTCTTGTGTATGGATGTGGAAGGCTATAAGAGTAGAGGAAGGCCAAAGAAACGATGGTTGTACTGTGTGAAAGAGGATACGGGTAAAAAGGGGGTGACTACAGAGATGTCGACTAATAGAGGAGTATGGAAGAAAAAGACATGTTGCACCGACCTCAAATAAATTGGGATAAGGGCAGGAGAATGATGACCATAAGCCAAAATTTTAAGTTTTTTTTTTAATTTTCCGGTTGGTTTGCAGCCCAAAAGTGATCCCCATATTCCAAATCTATTTATTTACGTTACGCCACATAACTCAAGAGTGAACCTTTCAGCTTTGTCAGTCCAGTATAGATTCGGAGCAAATTGACTGTGACAGACAGACACACGAGTGATCCTATTTTCATTCGGACTTTCGATACCCAAAAACTATTAATAGGCCAGCAGTCATCATCATCATCATCATTTCAGCCGAAAGACGTCCACTGCTGGACATAGGCCTCCCCCAAGTGATGCTACAATGGTCTGTGCCACCGGTCCTGTGCGTCCCAGCAGGGTTTTTCCCAATAGAGCATTTTTTTAATGAATACAACAGACTGAATTTTGCCGAGACCAATTTTTGTTATCTTTGTAGGTAACAAAAATTGTTCTCGTGTGTTGTTGTTTGTTATTGTGCTTGTGCCGGTAACAGCAGCTATTCTGAAACAAGAAGTCATAAGTTTATCTTAAACATTTTTAACTCGATCCAGCCTATAGCCAAAAAAGTATTTATTATTTCCTTAAAAAAGATAACGACTCCTTGTTGAATATTTCTGTGTTTCAATGAAAAATAACTCAAGAAGTCTGAAAGTATTTATCCAACGTAAAAACATTCCACTTAAGAGGATAGAAAGTAACAAAGGAAAACCCTACTTACTATAAAGTAACTAAGCTAAAGTGAATTATCTGAAGTGGCTCGACCGCACTTCAGGGCCTAATCTCGACCTTAGAGTGACTGCCTCAGAAAAATAAAACTTAAAAGTTTCTACATCTTCTAGTTTCTGGCGCCCTGGTGACGTAATGATTAACGAGGGCAGTTTAATCTTCTTTGGAAGGGAAGTACGAGTACTTAGGGTTACTAGTTTAAAGAAAACTTAAAATTTTGTCTTAGAAATTGCTACGTACCTATATAGGTAGGTACCTAGTTTTCAGACATAAATCAATATACATATATATGTACATTGATCTTAAGGCTGAAAACATATTGTTACATTTATGGAATGAGTATACCAACCTGGTCAGTAGACAGGCTGGTCGGTGAAAGATACTTTTAATGGGTGATCTATATAATGATGATGATTGTACTGATCTATTAAGTTTTAAAATGAGAAGAAGAAAAATAAAACAGCCAAGTGCGAGTCGGACTCGCGCTACCATCGTAAAATACGTTTCTAGTAGGTAAACCCTCTTTAAAATTCTAATTTATTTTTAATATTTAATGTTATAACAGAAATACAAATTCTGCGATAATTTCAACTGTCTACCTATTACGGATCATAAGATACAGCCCGCTATCAGACAGACGGACGGATGGACGCACAGCAGAGGCTTTGTAATAGGGTCCCGTTTTTCTAAGTGCGGACAACGGAGTCCCTATACTATACTATAGGGTCCCGTTGGTTACCCTTCGGCTACGGAACCCTAAAAATTGGATTGACATAAGTCTCATAAGTTAGATGTGTGTTGTCAATGGGATCAGACTGATTTTTATAAAACATATCAGTGTGAAAGCTGATGATTTCTCACCCTCTTACAACCACTTACAAAAACGAAAATACAATAAAAATTGCACAATAACTTCAATTTTGGAAGTCGGTGTCAATTAACGAAGAAACAAAATACCAACAGTCGGTTTTATTGTTTGTAAAAAAGTTGTTTTAAGCTATTGCATAGCTTCTATCGCGGGCCTTGAGCGTGGAGACCGAATCCAGAAATTCACCCCTCACTCCGACCGGCACAGCGGTGATACTTTTTAGCTTTGCCATCTATCGATGAATAGTGATGATGATGATGATGATGGCGATGACGATGACGATGACGATGATATTTATCTTGTTACGCCAAAGAAGTGTAACTTCTTACGTGCGTGTAAAAAGTGTAACATAAGTTGATAAAAAATGCTATGCAATAGCTTTATCGCGGCAGTCTCCGAGTGCCACAGGTCTTTTTTTATTTTTATTGTATAACATACCTATTATAAAAAGGTTTGTTCGAAAGGCTTACCGCGGCTCTGGAACACAAACGGCCAGTTCTGAAGGAACACAGGTGGGTTAATATAGTCAGTAAGAGTCTGACTGTCCTTCCTGCTCCACCCAGAGCGTGAGAAGTTATTTGATGATTCCCCAACCAAAAAAAAAGAAGCCTTCTAATGAAGCCCGTTGTGAGCGACCACGTTTGAGTGCCTATATGTCATCACTGGCAACACGCACTGATCATAGGTTTTCGTCTCGAGACACTCACCATAACGCAAAACGAGAATAATACTTCAAATTCTTTTTTTTTGAATTTTTTTTACCATTTTTCAAACGTCTGCCAAACAGACAATTTTAGGCCGCCGAGCTGAGCTAAGCTGAACCAAGCTTTGTGTCTGAGGCTTCAAAATACGAACATCCAGTCCAACATTCTATATGAGAGTCCTTTTATATTACAAAGTGTTAGAACTCAGAGCTGCTGCGGACTTATGACAAACGAATTTCCTTTGGGCTGTGTGTAGAGGATCCACCATCACCCCGGTGTTGAAAAAGCGCCATCACTCTGGGCCATAGCAAACTATAGCTAGTTTAGTTTGTTTTGTCATGTTTAAGTATGCCTTATTATGTTTTAATTATGTCTTATTATGTTCAGTAATATCTTAAAAATAAAGGTAAAAGTATGTTCAATGTTAAAGTTTACTGAGGTAACTTTTTTGTATAGCGCAAGTAGTGTATGTCACAGCGCTAAAATTGACCAATTGTATTAAAGCCCGTAGTTAGGAATTTTGGCTAGTCAGCGATTGGTTGTTCATATTCATGCTTCTCATGGATTGGCTACAGACAGTGGAAAGTTTTCGAAGTCCACCATGTAAAATTATGTACATATTGAAATACATATGTAAAGTTGCTTTGTTTTTATTGTAGTTTATAGATTTGTGAGAATGTAAATTTAGAATCTAAAAGTAAAATATAACGTAGATTCAGTTTGTCCTTGGAATAAATACTTTGTAGTATGTATATATGTCAGTTTTGTTGTTAGTAAGACCAGTAAATATGTAAAAGTAAATATGCAGGTGTTCATTACATAAGAGATTAATATATATCGTCAGAATGTTGGAATGCCTGTGATTGGTCGAATGTTAATGTCCAAGTTAATTTGTAGAATTAACAAATTGTATTGGCTGTCCGGGTTTGCATTTGCTACACTACGTGCCCCATAGAATTTGGGTGATATATATAGGCACCCCTGGCAGTCAAAATTAGTCTCTCAGCGTCAGTGACTCAAGTGAGCTCGAAAACCCTCTGGCTTCGCTCCTATCGTCTTGTACCATACCTTGTACGACGGTCTAATGTCTTGTACCATACCTTGTACAGACTGTATAGTGTCTAGTTCCGTACCTTGAACAGACTGTTATTACTGTCCACTATTGGGGCAGTCATTCTAATTGTTTTCAACCGTAATTCTGTGTATAAACCTGTGCTTCATATGTGACTTTTTACCATTTTACCTTGTTTTTTATGTACCAATATACCATTTTTATTCAATCTGTGTCTCAAAGTTATTGACCCACTTGCTCCATTCAACACACGTGCGTGTCGCAAGACTACAATACGCCAGTCACACACAAATCCTTCAACCCTCGCGCCTATCGCGAAATGCATCGTGTACACTGTGCTTTCAGAAATGATTTTAGATTAAATGTTTGATATTTGGGATTGGCCTTGGAAATGCAAATATGAGTGTGAGTATATATAATAAACAGGCTTCTGCCAGCAATTTCACCCAAAGAAGGTCAACAAACGAAAAAGTAACCTATGTCCTTATCCAGGACATAGCCTACCTGTGTGCCATGTTTCACCCAAATCCCTTCAGCCGTTAAGATTTAAAAAGGTAACGAACGTACCTACAGACATAGTTACTTAAGCAAATAAATTAAATTGAAGTCATCATCATCATCATCAGCCTTTTAATGTCCCCACTGCTGAGGCACAGGCCTCCTCTCTGTGAGAGGGTGTGAGCCGTAATCCACTACGCGGGCCCAATAAGACGTGATGTGTGTAATCCACAAACCCGCAGTTGGCCCGCGTGTTGGATTGCGCCCGATTCTCTCTCCTAGAGAATAAACCTGAGTCCCAGTAGTGGGAACATTTTACAAATAAAGTTTTTTGAGTTTAGGTATTTTGAAGAGGCCGTATACAAAATTTTGCTGATTTCGCTGATTAATGTGATTTTACAGACGAGATTTTACAGTTAAAATAGTACTTAGATTTCTATAAGTTTTAATACACAACATGAAAAATCATTTCAATTATGATCTAATGTATGAGCTAATTTATTTTTATTATTATTACCTATAGGTAATTAAGATTAATAATATTTTAGGAGAGACAAACGGAAGGGGCACAATAGAAGGTGGTGGTCTACAGAAATACAGGAAGTGTTGAAGGATTTTCACTACTCGAGAAAAAATGTAAAAATTACAAAAATCTGACAATAAAAATCTGACAGTAAAAATCTGACAATAAAAAATCTGACAGTAAAATCTGACAGTAAAAATCTGACCCTAAAAAATCTGACAATAAAAATCTGATAATAAAAAATCTGACATTAAAAAATCTGACAGTAAAAATCTGACAATAAAAAATCTGACACTAAAAAATCTGACAGTAAAAATCTGACACTAAAAAATCTGACAATAAAAAATCTGACAGTAAAAAATCTGACAATAAAAAATTTGACAATAAAAAATCTTTAACAACCCAAATCTAGACTACTTGAATACTCGACGCAAGCTTCGAGTCTAGCTCATTCATTAGATCATAATTGAATATCATTTCAATGTTGTGCATTATAAAACACAGTTAATATAAAGAATTTCTATAAGAAATTCTTTATATTAACTGTAAAATCTCGTAAATCAGCGAAATCGGCAACGTATACGGCCTCTTAACAGCTGGTAATTTTATTACGAAATCTGGGTACATAGTGAAAGTTGTGTTTTCATGAGTGCTTTTGCTATACGATTGCCAATTTCAGAATCATTCTGTATTATTTTGCTAGTTACTAAAATAATCAGCGTTTCACATTTCGGCAGACCCTCTCAATATATATATGTGCGTTCACAAACATGTAAACTCACAAACACAAGACACCCAGACCCCGAACAACTATCTGCAGGCCATACAAATATTTGTTCCGTGCGGGGATCGAACCCGCGACACGCAGCGCAGCAACCGAACGCTCAACCACTGTGCCAACTGTGTCGTCAAATTAAATAAAAACTAATCACCACGATTAACTCAATAGCTAACGTGATTTAACGTTAATACGTAAAGATATGAACGTAAATGGTTAATTAAGATTATGATAACGTTATCCTTGCGAAGGCAACTTCATCAAAACTTGGTGAGTCATGGAACTTTTCAGTAGCGCCTGAAATTAACTGTGATAACGCGGGTTATAGTACCACTCCAAGGTTTAATGAAGATATTCTTAGTTCGATGGTGTAAGGTTTAAGAGGTGTGTGTTTTTTAGTGTGAGAAAACATGAAATAACTCCCGCTCTGGGTGAAGAAGGAGGGCGTGTCAGACTCTTAGTGACTAAAACCCACCCGTGTTCCTTCAGTTGTCTGTGCCAGGGTCGCGGTGTCCCTTTCAAACACTCCCACAACCCTGGCAGAAGAGGTGTGGCTGTAATGGCAAACCACCGTGTTGAACAGATTTTTTTAGCAGGCAACTGCTTACGTCATACAAACCCTGTGGTTTGTATGATGTATTTTGTAGTCTCCCCAATGATGAAAAGGAGTCCTTGTATTAGGTAGGTATTACTGAAGTTGCCTCCTTCTGTGAGACTGTGATGATCCAAAAGGATGCCACCGAGTGAGATTTTGAGATGGCCGATCCCTCTCGGAAGGAGATAACGGAGTGGTAACCGCTTCGTCGCCTTAAACACCGAAACCGAGAGTCCCGTCATCCTTATAAGCTGCTGGTGGAGCAGCTTATAAAGACGGCGGGACTCTGGTGTCGCGGGCGCTCAGAGTGAGGACTCTGTCCGCCAAGTGAGCGAGGAAAGACGATGGCACAATAATCAGTGCTGCCGAAACCCCTTTACAGTCCCCCGAGAGGACCCTAACAAGCGTTGTACAAAGGGGATTTTTTTTTAAGTCGGCGCCTCTCTCAATAGTTCCTTCCTTTCCCCTTCCCACCATGGAACATCATCTTTAGTGAGATCACTTAGATGAGGCATGAAATGAAGAATGCAGATTCAAACGGTTCTAAATTGACTTTTTCCGCTCCTCCTATAACTAAGACCATTCGTTTATTAACTCCATACACTTTTGTACCTCAGAATCCTTCAGCTATCTAGCAGCGTCTTAGTCGTAGTAATTATACGTAAAACAGACACCACGAGCATTTCTAGATCCCCCACATGTTTCTGACAGACAAACTTCAAGCTTTGACGGAGAAAATTAAGAGGTCTCCTTATACTGGTATGGCTAAATTTATTGTTATACGAAAGGTATTAATAAATTTTACTGTTTGAACTTAAAAACAGATTGCGGAGAGGTGGGAAGGGTAATTAAAAGTGGGTTAGTTTATTTATGAATCTGTTTCGCGGTTTGCTTTCAGCAGGGATCGGGTTAGTTTACGATGAAGGAAAGCATTTCAAGATTTTAATCTTCTTCTTGATCTTTTGTTGCTAGCCTGTCGGTTTTTTATATTTTCTTTTATTTTTTTTTATTTTAGATGGGTTTGGTCTTGACTTTAGTCTAGTTCAGAGGTGACAGAGACAAAGTCGACGATAGAGCGAGCTTACCCAGAAGAAGCCTGTTCACTCTAACTTTGAAGAGATTAGGGTTGTATGCATTCGGAAATTCAGACGCAGGTAGAGAGTCCATTCCTTCTATCTATTCTATCTCCTATCGGTTGCATTTTGGGGAGTGCGCGTCGGAATAGTGTATTACACTCATTTTTAAAAAGAGTCTCAATTAGATTCTATAGTGTTAATAAACCAATAAAAAAAACACAACATTTTTATTCAATCAATAAGTGCCCTAAAAATGCATTTAAATTTTACATTTTCAAATTTCGCGCGTAATTTGACAAAAACGCTGGGCGCAGTGGACGCCATATTGCTCTATGGTCATGACGTCAGTTGGCTATGCAAATAAAAGTACAAAGCATAGATACGCTGATCAGTTGACAGATGACACTTTATAGTTTACATAGCCGTATGACGTATAACATGGCGGCTACTATTCAATAGTGTTGAAAAACAGATTAAAAAAACTGAAAACTTTGAATTGAATTTTAAAATTTATTTTGTTATTTTATTAACGAAACTAACATTTTCCGACTGCTTTTTGCCTATGCTATCTTAATAATATATTTTTAGTTTTTTTCTCATATAGAGTAAAATACCCATTCCGCCAAGCCCGTTCCATCATCAGACCACTAAACGTACGGCGATGCGCCACCGGTACATGGTGGATATCCCACGTTTTGGGAACACATTCATTATGCCTACAGCTAAGGAGTGTCAGTCCCTGCGGGAGTCTGTTTCCTGGTAGCTAAGACCTGGGAGTCTGTAAGTCGAGAGTGAATAGGTTATTTCTAGGCAAGCATGCTCCATCTTCGACCACATCATCGCTTACCATCAGGTGAGATACCAAAGTGAGGCTATCAAAGATTTAAAAAAAAACTTTTGCTTTGTCTTTCAAATTAAATAAATAGAGATTGTTCTTAATTATTTCTTTCGAGACTAGTTTTGTTTTGTTAAGCTTTTCTAAACGACGTTTTAATCAGAGAGAAGTCTAATAAAATATTAAGAGGAATTTAAATTGGAGTCTGAGTGAAAAATTCTCTTTTGTGTATCAGTTTTTTTTTTATTTTATGTCAGGATCACTCCCAAATAACATTTATTTTGCGATCATGCTCGTTATATTTTAACGAACTTGGTAGCAATTTAAAAAGCCGCAATCATTTTATAACTCAAGTCAAAGTAATAATTGTTTTTAGGGTTCAGTAGTCTAAAAATACAAGGAACCCATATAGTTTCGGTCTGTCCGTCTGTCCGTCCGAGGCATAGCTTAGAGACTGTTAGTACTAGAAAGCTGCAATTTTGCTTGGATAAATATATTAATCACGCCAAGAAAACAAACAACACACTTCATAGAAAAAAAAATTGCGTTGTAGCAGTATATTTTATTTGGGGTATGATGGAACTTTATAAAAGTCCATAATTAAATAAAGAACAAAAAAAAAGGATTAAGGAATTTCCATAATCAGACCCGGTTGTTGAAAGACAGTTTCCGGAGCTGAAAGCCTATTATTTGGATATTTTTTTTCCACAAGACCATACCTGGGAATCCACTGGTTCTGGAGATAGTGAAGGTAAGAGTCGCAATTTTTTTTTTTTTTTTCGTAAATAAATTCCAAGTGTTTACTAATTTTTTTTTCAAACAAACGGAATTTTCGATTGTTCTTAACAAATTAGGCATTCGAAGTTACAAAAATGCATTGATTATCAAACGTATCCGATAAGTACCTACGCGGCTTAGAGCGAATCGGCGTGGCTTAACTCCGCTTGCCTCGGTTTGCGTTAAAAAATAGCTTTTTTTTCATACCTACCTAAAAATAAAAGTCGTTTCCCAGCAATTATTTTTTGCAAAGCTACTTTGTTAGATGTACAGTATGCGTAGTTGAAGGCTTTGTGATGTGTCTTTTTACAGCCTGTATATTACTTCCAACAAACAACCAACCTTACCCCATTATAATGTTAGTTTAGGTGGAATTCAGAACAATAATGTCCAGGGACCCAGTCAAGCATAAATAACCCCGGGAAAAAACAACAAAGAAAAATAACACCCTTATTCTTTCACAATTCAAATCTTCTAAGCCTAAGCTATGCACATTCACCCCCATATAACATGAAATATGCTCTATAACACCCCTCTTTCTTCCGACGCATGCAATATAGAAGCTTGTTTAATAAAATCCCGGCAAGAATAAGTTTTTTTTTGTTATTTGTATAACAAAAACAAGATTCGCTGAGACGTAAGTGTCGAACCCATGTCACGAATATATTAGCCTGTATTATGTTACTGTAAAAGCCCGGACTTCAGTAAATCCTAACCTTTACCGGCAAAAAGTAAGATTTACCAGGTATTACATACTGGTAAAAGTCTTTCTAATAAAAAAGTCTTCTAAGAAACTTGTTGGATTAAGCTAATCAAAACTTAATTGTACTCAGTATCTTACTAATCCTACATCCTACATATCCTACTAATATTATAAATGTGAATGTTTGTGAGTGTGTATGTTTGTTACTTCTTCACGCTCAAAGGCTGGACTGATTCAGATGAATTTTGGTATTTAGATAGCTTATACCCTGGATTAACACATAGGCTACTTTTTATCCTGGTCCGCGGGGCGCAGCTAGTAGTATATAAATGCGAAAGTTTGTATGTTTGTGTTTCAATCATTTAAAAACGGCTGAAGGGATTTGAATGAAATTTTGCATACAGATAGATTATAACCTGGATTAAAACATAGGCTACTTTTACCATGCGGGCAAATTCGCTGGCAGAAGCTAGTATTTTATAAATGCTAATGTTTGTATGGACAGATGTTTGTAACTCAATCACGCCAGAACGACTGAGCGAAACTGGATGCAATTTGTCACAGAGATTGATTACAGTCTGGAATTGCACGTAAGATACTTATCATCCTTATTATAGTATGTTCCCTTGGAATAATTTTCAAGTTTCATACGGGCGAAGCCGCTGACAAAAGCTAATAAGTTATTATTAAGTATCATAGACAAAGACTAGTTTTCAACATTTATCGCGTTTCTGAGGATTTTAGAAGAAAAATCTAAAAGTTATCATTAAAGTGCAAGTAAAAATCAGAAATTAGCGATTATCAGGTAGGACTTCCACAACACTTAGTCAATTTTGATTTTGCCGTAGTTCGGTCTTCTACGGTAACATAAATACATGGAGGTATTCATGATATTATGTGCGCGTTTTATGTACACGGCGGTTTAAGAAATGTAAGGTAAGCTGAATAAGAGGTAGTGGAGATTGGTTGGAATAAGTTTGGTCTAGGTTATTTTTTATTTTTTCTGTATGTTTTACTTTAGGAGGAGCTCGTGGCTAAAGTAATAACAGCCGCACGGGTCGATCCATCAGGTTAAGCTACGCTTGCCGGGGTTGGTCCATGGATGGGTGACTATCTTTACATACCGAGACTCCTCCGTGCCTCGGAAAGCACGTTAATTAAGCTGTTAGTCCCGGCTGTCAATCGTGGATCTTTGACAGTCGTTATGGGTCGTCAGAAGCCCGAAAAGTCTTACCAAGGGGTATCTCGTATTACCCAGTAACTTGGTTGTAGAGGTCAGATAGGTAGTCGCTCTATGTAAAGTACTAGTATTCAGCTGCATTCGGTTAGACTGGAAGCCGACCCCTAGATAGTGCGGAAAAGGCTAGGCAGATTGATTTGTATGTTTTACTTTCTTAGACACAGATAAAAGTCTTCGTTAATATTCCTTCATAGCTTTAGATATAGCCATCCCCAACCAAATTATAGTTATTATGTACTACAATTTGTCCATGGCTCTGCTCTCATGTCTTATTTTGACTTAAGATCCCATGTCCCTTTTTTTTTTTTTTTTGCGGGGTGGGAAATCATCCTATGACTTCTTCCGCTCTAGGGTGGAGCGGAAGGGTGTGTCAGACTCTTACTGACTAAAACCCACCCCTGTTCCTCCCTGCCTCGAGTGCCCAGGGGCGAGGTAACTCTTTCGAATTTATCCTCCACCCCCGGGCAGGCATCGGCCGTGGCAGGCCCCGTCCTTTTGCTGACAACTCTTTGAGGCGCGCGTGGAACACTACGCGCCGTCGACTCTCGGGCCTGGTGCTGATCGGACGGCGAGTTACCCACTACTCGCCGTCCGCAGGCCCGGGTCTACGGTGGCCGGAGATCGTCTTGCGGCGTCCGAACCCCCTGCCGTCTCCTGCGGCGGAATACGGTTTCGAAGAATTGAAAAAAAAGATTTTAGTTGATTTTTTACGCTTTTCAATGGCAGTTGTTTACGTTATGTGTTTTAAGAGTTTTGTGTTGGTTTATTAGTGGGGTGTGTTTAGATATTCATTTATTTATACGTAGTTATTACATCGTTCTAAAGAATAGATAATAGTATTAAATAATATTTTCACAAAATAATATCATAATTATACCATATTTGGGCAAGAAATCCAACGTGAAAACCCGTTACTTTGTTTTGTTTTTATATTAAGAACTTTGAGTTTGAATATAATGAAAAAAATTTAGAGGACTCTCAAAAAACGCTGTTATTAGATTAATTTTCTTTTCCTAGTGTAATATGTAAAATTTTGTGTAAATTGATACAGAGTTTTTATCAGAAATCGTCATTACACTGGAATAAACACTATTTCAGCCAGTTCGCTGATAACATCATTCGTTTATAATACAACTCTCTTAAAACAAATATTGTTTACATTTTATATTATGGTCTGTTTATTCAAAAACCTAAAACATTTTACATTAAGTGCCTCGCGCCAATAAAAAGGTCAGCAAACCATTTTTTTTGAGCAAGTTCGTAAACATGCGCTCAGCGGGAATCCTTTCTTGAGCTGACGTTTGTTGAAATAAAAAACGCCCCGCTAGAGATATGACTCTATCTAGAAATAAAATTTTCCTAATAATAACACTGAAATTAAAGGAAACAAAAAAAAGCACTTCATTAATCTATTTTGACTATAAGGTGTAACACTTAAAAATTGAATAAATTTAGGTTCGTGGAATGGAGCGTTATTTTGCGAGTTGACAGATTGTCGTTTGACGTTTCTTTTTCCAACTTGATCGAGAGCGAGTCTGTCTCTTAAACTTTATATATTGGAATAAAACTTCTTAAAAGCACCTAATGATGTCTCGAGGTGTAAAAGGGACCAGAGTCAAGTTCAAATGCTGTAAGCATAAGAATGTAGGACAATGTAAGTACTTACTCTTTTTGGTTTTTTTTCTGTACTGACGCTAAGTCTTAAGCATGGCATTTATG
Organism: Polia nebulosa; assembly: GCA_951329385.1. NCBI lineage: Eukaryota > Metazoa > Arthropoda > Insecta > Lepidoptera > Noctuidae > Polia > Polia nebulosa. The sequence goes on from OX589606.1 coordinate 11,987,933, forward strand.
AGTCTTACCGAAATGTTCTCTTGTTGGCAGGGTTCCTACTTTACCTTTAGTAATATGAGAATAAAACTTTATAAAATGGTCGGATCATAAACCTCACATTATTTTTGGAAGAATAATTTCTTTACAAAGGCCTGGACTCCAAAGCGGAGATATCCAGTGATGTTCGAAGCGCAGACGAGAAGACATGTTTTTTAGCTACGGTGTATCCACCGAAGCTGTGCGGAGATGTGTGCTGGCTAGACTGGAGCGGAGATGAGTGCTGGCTAAAGCGGAGATGTATGCCGTCTAGAGCGGAACTGAATTGCGTATGGCAAGCGTTGGATGTTGAGATGAACGCACACTTTACATTGCGGTGCCGCTCAATGCACTCCACTCACATCTCTTCTCATCTCTGCTGCGCACCGTCGCCAACTTGCGAGCCACAGCTCACGTCATCGCTTTGTACCGCGGCCCAGCGAGGCACAGCTCAAATCTCCGCTTCGATCGCGCCATACAAATCTGATACATCTGCGCTCAGTGGTATCCACTGTAGCTGAGCGGAGACGAGAAGTGTGATTGTCGGATTTATATTGGTTGTTTTAAACACATTTCCTCTCCTCTCGTCTCGTCTCGAGTCTGGGCCTAAGTCTTACAAACAGTCTACAAAAATAATAACTCTGTGAGCTTCTTAAAAAAAAAAAACATTTCTTGTTTCCATTTTTTTTTCTGACTATGAAAGATATTCAACCTGCTTAAATAACTGTCAACACCACTTTCTGCACTGTCATACACACATATAGGTAGGTTCTTACGATTTTCGTGTCAGACATACGATCGCAGCAATCGCGGTTGATTTGCTGTCAATTTTTGAAAAGTGGTGTTGTCTGTCTCCGAAACCCATCAGATCTAAATGAAATTTAAATGGGACCATTTCGAAACAAACCCCTTTCGAACGAAAAAAGAATTTTGCAAATCCGTCAATATATGACGGAGTTATGCCCGAACATACATAAAAAAATTACAAACATCTGAATTGATAACCTCCTTCTTTTTGAAGTCGGTTAAAAATACAAATTCTTTCACACTCGATTGCCAACGTTCTACAAAAATACTGTAAGAAAGAAAGAAAGAAAAAGAATTTATTTGCCACAAATTAACGACATACCCCACCCACCCACTAATGCTAAAAACTGACAGCTAACTTCAAGTTCACCTTAGTTTTCATGGTAAGATTTGTAAAGAAAAGCCCTACATGCTAAGTATGTCTAGTTTCTTAAAAACTCGATATGTCGAACGAATTGGTTGGGACTCATGTAAGTCACGTAAGTAGGTAAGTCGACTCGAACGGGGAATTTAATACCTGTCTCTAGAAACGATACGGCCTTTCAATATTTCTAAAGCATTTGTGGTACTTCTGTTAAGGTATGGGATGTTGATGCTTGAAATAACTATTTATTCACAAAGGTATTCTTTTCTTACCAAAGGGCAACGGAGAGGGCTATGCTTGGAGTTACCTTGCATGATAGAATCAGGAATGAAGATATCAGGAGAACCAAGGTTAACGATATAGCCCGCAGAATCGCCAAACTGAAGTGGCAGTGTACAGGGCATATTGCTCGAAGAACAGATCGAGGTCGATGAGGCCGAAAGGTTCAAGCGTAGCGTGTGCGTACCGGAAGACGCAGCGTTGGAAGGTTGGTGGACCGATGACCTGGTGAGGGTCGCGAGAATCCGATGGATGCGAGACGCACTGGACCGGTCGCTGTGGCGACACTTGGGGGAGGCCTATGTCTAGTAGTGGACGTCTTTCGGCTGAAATGATGATTCTTTTCTTCAACCCGTATTCACTGAAGTTGCGTGTTATGGAACCCTCCATAGCACGCATCATGAGTGAACCTACACTTATGAGTGTTAGTCCTCTCCAGTGTGGTTTCCGCATCCAACCCTTGTCTGAAAAAAATCAAAGAACTATGAAAAATTTCAGTCAACGTTTAAATGTAATAATATTAACGACTTCAAAAAGGAGGAGATTCTCAATTCGACTGTATGTTTTTTTTATAATATTTGTTACGCGATTATGCCGCCAATTCTTGATTGATATTGATGATTTTTTTTTGTTTTATAGGTAATACTTTACTTGTAGGGGAAGGCCAAAGAAAAGATGGTTGGACTGTGTGAAAGAGGATATGGGTAAAAAGGGGGTGACTACAGAGATGACGACTAATAGAGGAGTATGGAAGAAAAAGACATGTTGCGCCGACCCCAAATAAATTGGGATAAGGGCAGGAGAATGATGATGATGAGGTAATACTTTAAAGGTGGTCCATATATTATAGGTATGTAATAGATATTGCATTAATGCTTTTTGAAAAAAGTCAACAAAATCAATTTTGAACACAGATGACTTTTTGGTTTTCTCCAATAATGATCGACGAAGGATCAAAATTCACCCACGCCCTACAGTAAGGAGAAGTATCTCAAAAAAAATATAAAAATGTGTATTAAAAGATGGCATACTTCCAAACTCCATCCTTACAGTCTAACATATTATGCCTACTACAATAATAATTATTTAAAAAAAAACGGCATGTACAGTTGGAACATAGTCTCAACACTAAAAAAAAAAAAAAAAAAAACACTACTCTACCTTAGTCTACTCTATTCTATATAAAAATGATAATGATCAAAAAAGCAAGTTATAATTCACACTAGTTCGACGTTCGGTGGTCGAACAAATGAGAAAAAAAACATAGCTATTCGATGCTGGAATTTAATAATTGAAGACAAGTCAAGATAGCCAAGTATTTCTCAATACTGTAATATATTCATTGTAAATATTACTGCCCCTGAACGAATTTTAATAGCAATATTTTATATGTTAGGCTGTTTTTTTTTTTGAGGGGTGGGAAATCGTCCAATGACATCTCCCGCTCTGGGTGGAGTAGGAGGGCGTGTCAGACTCTTACTGACTAAAACCCACCCCTGTTCCTTCCCTGCCTGAGTGCCCAAGGGAGCGGTAATTCTGTTAAGAATTTATCCGCTACCCCTAGGCATAATATGTTATATTGTAAGGATAGCGTTTTGAAAGCATGCCATCTTTTTACACTAAATTTTATATTTTTTTTGAGATACTTGTCTTTGCTGTAGGACGTAGGTTAATTTTGTATGGACCGTGCTCCTTCTTCTTTCATGTCATTGGGGTTATCAATTCGGGCATAAATTTACTATTTAATTTTAGTTAAGAGGGCTACTAAAACTAAAAAGTGAAAAATAAAATACTTTTTACAAAAAGATACTAACGACTTCCAAAAAAAAAAATACAAGATAACCTTCATTTCGGAAGTCGGTGTCAAATAACGAAGAAACAAAACTAGAAATACCGAATTAAAGTTATTTTGTTAACGTTTTGTTGTGGTATGCTAAATTTTCCCTTCCGATTTATCAGTTAAGAATTTGATGTTGAGTACTCGTATTTGTCAAACTCTTCTTAATCCGGCAGCTAACGGAATAACAGTACACAATTAAAAACCAATCGTTGCGTTACCGATCGGTAACGCTCGATCCCTGACGGGCTAGGCTTAAAAAAAAACCTTTTAAGTTTAAGTGGGTATAGGTAACTCTGACACAGTCATTCCAGAAACGGGCCCTCAATTTATTCTAGTCAACTTAATAGCATCGAACAACCTATCATCAATGTAAGTACAGTCGACACGATTTTCCAATATCAAGCCTACATTTTATGATAGTATATAATCGAGTTATATACGCCGGAGAACATCGAACACTTACGCGAGATAGTCTCGATAAACTGAACAAACAAGAATATCCGATGACAGCATTATTACACTTTAAAATGATAGAGGATCAGATGTAAACTGGAATAGCTGTTCATTATGTTTATGTTTCATTAAGATAATAGAGTAATTTAGTTTTAGTAACATCTGCAAACTTAGGACCGATTTCACCAATGAAACTAATCACGATTAGTTTAAACTAAACTCAGTTCATGCGTTTAATCGAGATTAGAGCTTCATTTTGCGTTTCACGAAAACTGGGCGTTTAGAATTTAAACTAAGATAAGCTTAAAATAGATTTTTTGTAGTCGTGAAACGCAAAATGAAGCTCTAATCTCGATTAAACGCATAATCTGAGTTTAGTTTAACTAATCCCGATTAGTTTCATTGTTGAAATCGGCCCATAGAGGGTTGAATATGATTGTGTTTATTTTATCAAAGTCTATAACTTTACAGACAAACAGTTAACGATACCTTGATGTAGATTACTTTATTGTACCAACACTAAAACAGTTAATCAATTAGTAGATATACATGAACTTAAATCTATGGGTATAATGATGGTCTTATCGCTGACAGCAATATCTACCAGACAACCTTTGGATGGACTGAAAAAACATAAGCTAAAAACTGGCCAAGTGCGTATCGGCTTTCGCATATTTCGGGTCCCGTACTAAATATTGGTATTTGTTAGTAAAGTATACGTTTTAAACATTATCACCTTTCAAGTTCATAGGTCAATGGGAAGTTAAAAATTTCTTGGTTACAAAATTTTGTGACAGACGACGGACGGACAGACAGACAGACGGACAGACGGACACGTGAGTGACAATAATAGGGCTCAATTTGGACCCTTCGGGTACAGAACCCTAAAAAACGTTTAAATTAAATCCGCAATCTAACCGCGACAACAATCAATGCCAAAAACTTGACAAAATTTAAAGGCATATTTGAGATATTATACAGCTGAATGATGTTAGAGCTACTAAAACAGCTGAATGATATTAGAGATATTATACAGCTGAATGATGTTAGAGATACTAAACAGTTGTGCCGAACCCATATAAATTGGGATAAGGGCAGGCGAATGATGATGATACAGATGATTGATATTAGAGATATTTTACAGCTAAATGATATTAGAGATATTATACAGCTGAATGATGTTAGAGATACTAAACAGTTGTGCCGACCCCATATAAATTGGGATAAGGGCAGGCGAATGATGATGATACAGATGATTGATATTAGAGATATTTTACAGCTAAATGATATTAGAGATATTATACAGCTGAATGATGTTAGAGATACTAAACAGTTGTGCCGACCCCATATAAATTGGGATAAGGGCAGGCGAATGATGATGATACAGATAATTGATATTAGAGATATTTTACAGCTAAATGATATTAGAGATATTATACAGCTGAATGATATTAGAGATATTATAATGCAGAATGATATTAGAGATATTATACAGCTGAATGTTATGGATGAGACATAATGTTTTCTTTAATTTAAAATCCGCCAATCAGTACTTTTTTTTTTGGTGGGGTTGGGAAATCATCCGATGACTTCTTCCACTCTGGGTGGAGCGTGAGCATGTCAGACTCTTACTGACTAAAACCCACACCTGTTCCTTCCCTACCTGAGTGCCCAGGGGTGCGGTAACTCATTTTCAGAATTTATCCGCTACCCCTCGGCATATTAAACTAAGCATATGATATTTAAGCTAGTTTTATAAATATGGCCGTATAGTTGTAACTAAAGCAATATGCCTATCTAAAAATATACATAAAAGTGCGCCCATCAATTAAAAAGCTTTATTAATTTAGGTGACAAACCACGTTTTAGATGAAAACACAGTTTTTTAGTGATAAGTGATTTTATTTTTCTGAATAGGTTTTGGCAACACTTTTACACGTCAACATTTTTTTTTTGTCAGTTTTAGCTAGATGAGGCCGGTGTTTCCTAGCTGATTACCCTGAGAAGAAACACCGAAACAAACTTAGAGGTCAAAGTGTTTTGAATCGTAGTTAAGTAAACCATTGTTATTTAATAGTAACTAAGTGTTAAATTTCGGCAAAAGGTATTTTCAACTAACAGCTTGACCAATGGTCAAATAAATAACTATTGGTCAAGAAAATAGTCAATATTTTCATTTTAACATTATATTTTTACAAATACTGGATACCTACCAGCTTCTGCCAGCGGCTTCGACCGCGGGGTATTAGTACTTCTCCCACTATAACTGATGGTCCATGTGCTATTTCAGACTTTAATATATCTCTATACCAAATTTCATCCAGATCTGTTCAGCCGTTCTGACTTGATTGAGTAACAAACATTCATCAATCCATCCATACTAACTTTCGCATATATAATATTATAGGGACCTGGAGCAGCTTCTCTTAGTGCTGGTCCCTGGAGATTCCTTTTACGTTCCTGGGGGTTTGTCTTACTCGCTAGCGGTGCGAGAGTGTGGTGAATAAGAGTGACTGCTTATGTGTGATGTGTTATAAAAGAAAGAGAACTGGCACAGTAATACGTTATATTGAATAATGAAAATAATACAAGTGCCCTCCTCGAGCGGGCTAGGAGAAGTGTACCTAAAAACAAAACTCTTCTTTCTTCTAAATTCTCAATTGGCGTTTCAAGAGTTTCTAGAAAGTTCCAAACTTCCAACGTGCCAGTCTCACCATAAGGTTGCCAACATAAGGTCGTCACAATATTAAGTAAGAAGTAGAATAGGATAGTCATGGATAAAAAAACTGGCCTTTAATTTGTATTCATCATCTTCCTACCCTTATCCCATGTTACTTGAGGTCGGCGCAACACGTTTTTTTCTTCCATTCTGTCCTCCCTTTTCTTTTATATCACTCCTCACACAATCCATCCATCTTTTCTTTGGCCTCCCTCTCCCACTCCATCCATCTACATTTATATTCATTACTCTTTTAGTTACTCGTACATGTGTTTCATCCCTCCTCTTCACATGACCATACCAAGATAAGCGGCTCCCTTTCAACTTTTCTGTCACTGACGCCACTTTTAAGGCCCTTAATTTGTATTGAATATCAAAAAAATTGATCGATTCAGAACAAAATTATGGATCTACAAAACGTCATCTAACCTCTTTCCAGTAAGTGAATACCTGCCTACCTTCCATCATAAAGCTTTCAAATAAAAACACGCTACAGCCAACCAGTGCATAATCCGCTTTTCCAACAAAGCCCCAAAGTAAATCGGATTTGTTAACCTTTCCGATTATAAATCGAGGGAGTTCATTGATAAATCGCTGAGGGCAGAAAATAGAGGGAATCCTTCAGTTCGATTAATTTTAGTAATCGTGTTATTTATTTTTAAGGATTAACAATAAATAAAACGAAGCTTTATTTAGACTCCACTCTACGAGTACGATATACAAAAAAGGGGTTATTGGTAACTCGACGTAATTTCCGGCAGGATGTAATAGTGTGACCTATTTGCACCAAATTATAAGCACCCTTAAATTTTTTTTCCAGAATTCGTTTCCAAACATAATTTTTCTTTAGAACGTCGAAACCCATTGGTTTCCGCATAGGCTTTCTCGAATGCTTAATTGTTGCAAATAGGTCACACTATCACGTCGTGCCGAAAATACGTCGAGGGTCGTAGCTGCTCTGACTAAGGCGTCGTCCTAATACAACGCGATCATCGCGCGAACACGGGATCCTCGCGTACATTTGTATGGCAAACCTGATCGCGTTGTCGCGTCGACAGAGGGCGCTTTCCGGTCTTGCCATACAAATAAGCACGACGATCGCGTTGTATTAGGACGATGCCTTATACGATACCGTTCCCACTCGGCAAAATAACGTTCATTGAAATGTGAGCTTCACAGCGTCCTCTGTAGACATATTTTACATTGACAACACAAGTTAGCATTAACTGCACAAAGGACTCACAAGTTGTAGGTCGTGAGTTTAAACCCAGGCAGGCGCATTACTTTGTGTAAATTATTTCATCACCACTGCTCTCAAAACCGTGAAGGAAAACATCGTGAGGAAACCGGTATGTTCTAGAATCAAAAATTCGAAGACATGTGACATGTGACCCGCATTGGTCCCGCGTGGTGAATTACGGCCCACACCCTCACACAGAGAGGAGGCCTGTGCCCCAGCAGTGGGAACATTAAAAGGCTGATGATGATGATGATGTGTACCTCCTAATCAAGTTAAACAGCTTGAAAATAAATTTGATTTCACGTCCATCTAGCTGGACTATAATAATATTATTAGCACAATCAGCCTATAACGTTCCCACAACTGGGACACAGGCCTCCTCTCTATGACGGTGTGGGCCGTAATCCACCAGGCGGGCCCAATTCGGGTTGGCGGATGACACATGTATTCGAAGTTCTAGGGCATGCGGCGTTTCCTCACGATGTTTTCATTAACTGTTTTGAGAGCAATGATGATGAATTAATTTACACAAATTAAAACGCCTCCACGACCTTCAAAGTCGCGGGTATTCCACTAGGCCACCACTGCTCTAACAATATTATAAAGAGGTCATATTATTTTGTTGGTTTGTTTGTGTAAATCCTGATTATATTCCGAAAACTCGTTCGCTGTTAGATAGTTACAATGTACTTGTAAAACACGGCGTTTGCTTATTATAGTCCGGTCAATCTAGACCAAAAAATGAGAGTGAAGGTACATAAAGTCCCAACAAGCTGAAAATCAATAAAATTGTTCAAAACATAATTATAAACATTGTCTAAAAGTTCCCCATCATTCCCGTGTATGGAAAAAATTTTATTCAAGGTCAAAGGTAAAAAAAATGAGTTTTTCGCGATTTTCAGCAAAACGGTAAGTTTTATCATAAAAGTACCTCAGACAAAAACTGTAGATCATAAAATTATCTATAAAAAATGTTTCAACACTTTTTTCTCACGAGCCACCGTTTCTGAGATATAACGATTCAAAAAGTTATAAAAGTTGTTATCGTCATAATATGCACACGTTTCCACGCCACCTATGAGGTAGTGTACTTAGTGCGTTTTTTTTAACGTGGTTTCCGCAGTAGGCCTACTCCACGGGTCAGTTGTGATAATGTTTAATGTAAAACTATTGCAAAATAACGGAAATTTTCAAAGATTGGAAAAGATAAAAGCGATGTAAATTAAAAAAAGTGTTGAAGTTCATTCGCCTGATTCGTAAGTTTTAAATTCTTCTTGTTCTTCTTCTTGATCTTCTTCTTGTTCTTCTTCTCCTACTTCTTCTTCATCTTCATTTTGGATGCAAGTAAATTGTGTCAATAGCGATGTATCGCATGACACTTCGTCGGAATCAAACGAATCTTCCATTGTTTGTGATTCAATATTAGAGCACGACCAGCTTTGACAATTTGTGCATGCCAAAGAACAAAACAGTCCGACTTTTTTGCAACCACATTTAGCACTGCATCCCTTTTTGCAGTTGCAAAAAATTGTGTTCAGCAGTTTTTCCGGCGCAGGTGGAAGTAAAGTTTGACCTGGCTCTAATATATTGTTGACCAACTTCCAACCCCAGTCTGTAGGGTCTAGCTGATAACCAAGCCACACTTGAACTTAATAATATACCCGAAAAAGATCTTGATGAGCAGCAACTGAGGTTGGAGGAAGACAAGCTAATTGAACTTGTTTTTTATTTTTAGTATTTTTAACGAAACATGCATATCGATGCTTATCTAAACAGGTAGTTTTTCTAGGAGCTCCATACATGTTTTGTTCTCACGTTAAAAAAAACGCGCTGAGTACTCTACCTCATAGGTGGCGTGGAAACGTGTGCATATTATGATGATAACAACTTTTATAACTTTTTGAATCGTTATATCTCAGAAACGGTGGCTCCTAAGAAAAAAGTATTGGTACATTTTTTATAGATAATTTTATGATCTACAATTTTGTCTAAGGTACTTTTATGATAAAACTTACCGTTTTGCTGAAAATCGCGAAAAAAACATTTGTTTTACCTTTGACCTTGAATAAAAAAAATTCCATACACGGGAATGATGGGGAACTTTTAGACATTGTTTATAATTATGTATTGAACAGTTTTACTGATTTTCAGCTTGTTGGGACTTTATGTACCTTCGAATGTCTAAATTGACCGGACTATTAGTTTCTGTAAATAATTACTCGTATGTATGAGGATATCTACTTCTGAATCTCTATGTATGACCCACTGGTGCAGTTTTGCAGGAATTTATTCGCTAACTCAGTTGATATCAATTTGATAGGCACTATATGCAGTTCATTGCTGCTTTAAAACAAATGAGTACTACGTAGTGCCTATTAAAATCGATGTCCACCGAGTACAGCAGCAATGTACTGCATAGTGCATATCGAATTGATGTCAACTGACTTAGCGAATACACTTGTTGGTCATCGCCCAAGAGATACGAGTTCGTCTTCACCCATATTACTATCTACCAACTAATATACACACACCGCTCGTAACCATAATAACCCAATATGCTTTTCCTTTGACTCCATACCCGTGGGTAACTAATTCATAATTATTTTACATCATACTCTCGCGACGAACTTTATGTATATCTGAATTTACATATAAATTAGTTCTGCTGCAATAAGTATTGTACTTGTGTAGAACCTTTTTCATTCTCAACAAATCGGCATTTTATGGGTTGCCAATTTGTTTATGAGACGGAGAATTTTGGTGTTTTAAGGTAGATTTATACATTTTTAGGGTCCCGTAAGTCCGAATGAAAAACGGAACCCTTATAGGATCACTTTGTCTATCTGTCTGTCCGTCCGTTTGTCACAGTCAATTTGCTCCGAATGTAGACTGGACCGATTAAGTTGAAATTTTGCATACCTGCACATTAATGTCTGTGACCCAAATACGGAGGTGTTACATAAATAAATGGAATTGGAATATAGGGTCACTTTTGGGGTGGAAATAGGAAAATTAAAAAGAGTTTTTCAAACTGTACCGTGCTACATCTTCTTATGAAATGAAAGGGCTTATTGTAAGGATCTCAAACATATTATTACCATTACCATTCCCCATACCACCCGGCCTAAAATTAAAACAAAATACAGCATTTAGTTCGTTCCTTATAGATTACAGAAAAACTATAAGAAGTACTATATTATGTAGTTTAAAAAAAACCTGAAAAAAATATTATTTGTTCGGAACACTTTGCGTGCGAGTCCGACTCGCTCTTGGCCAGTTTTTCTCAGTTCTTCTAGTTGGTACAGCCAACTCAGCTTAGCTATGATACACAAATACACTTACATATACAAATACTTATAAATTAGTTCAGCTGTATTTTTAAGCATCTGTGCTACAAATAAGTAGCCCAAAGAAGACTAGTTAAACATGTGTAATTATTATTAACGAGCCCTTAAAACCCTTTTTAAAAAAAAAAAAATTACAGCATATTGCTCTAACATCACTGATATTAAATAATGTAATATCAATTACAGGTTTCAGCTCAATTTTCACTCGACCCCATTCTCTTCAACATATAATCGAATTTAATATCATTTAAATTGTTCACTATTTTGAAATCGTAACAATTACTTGTTACCTTCTTAAATAATCAATTAGTTTAACAAATTTAATAATGCCAAGTGAATGTGAGAGCCTACACGTGGTATATATGTGTGTGTAGTGGCCATGGAGCATGGTAGTAGTACTACTTAATTATTAAATTAGAAACGATCGATAAAGATGTACTGGCTTACCCTTGGCTCTTGAAGGCAAAACAGCTTTTGTCTTTAAAGCGTATTTGTTTATATTAAGTATGTTGAAGTGAAAACAGTTGGTTAGTAAAGGTATATCAAAAGTTTAATTTAACGTTTCAAAGTGTTGCTAACGAGTTGCCGTTTTCTCTGAAAAACATAAAAACACTTAAATATTTTTTGATGTGTTACATCTTTTCTCTCGCTTTCCTGCAATCTGTGGGAGTGATTTCGTGAAATGGGACGGAAGTGTGTAACAGGAAGCGCGCGCTATGATAATTATATGATATTTTTCAGGATCTTAATAATAAGGTGAGATGTCAAATGTTACACATGCATATGCAACTACTGTAAGGCTTGCCCGTTTTTTTAACCGACTTCCAAAAGGAGGAGGTTATCAATTCAGACGTTTGTATTTTTTTTAATGTATTTTCGGACATAACTCCGTCATATATTGACTGATTTGCAAAGTTCTTTTTTTGTTCGAAAGGGGTTTGTTCCCATTTAAATTTCATATAGATCTGATGATCGGTTTCGGAGACAGACAACGGAACTCTTCAAAAATTGACAGCAAATCAACCGCGATTGCTGCTATCGTATGTCTATGAATTGTTAACCTTATAATGGAGAACCACAACTAAAAACTGAAAAATAAAAAAAAAATTATAAAATAAAATTAAACCGACTTCCAAAAAAATTGCAAATAACTTTAATTTTGGAAGTCGTTGTCAAAAAACGAAAACACAAAACCGTATTCCGAAATTAAAGTTATTTGCACTTTTTTTGGAATTCGGTTCCATTTCTTTTGTAAAAAAGTATTTTTTAGAATCAGAATATGATTATTCAGCAGCAACCACGCGTGGCCATTTGGACTGGTCCTGTGTTTCTCTATTCTAGTAGACTGATCGGTCTACCTTGTCGGTGAACTTCACTTCCAACACGGTTGCTTCTTCACATTCTTTTAGGCCCCTTCGGTTATCCGTTCCGCAAGCAATGTGCCTTGCCCATTATCAAGTCAATTAACTGTCTGCCCTCATAGCATAGCAGTGCATAATCAGCCCTATAATGTTCCCACCGCAGGCTGTAACGCCTAAGTCTCCTCTCTAAACCACCCTGCGGGTTGGTGGATGTCACATGCCTGCGAATTTTTAGTTCTAGGACATGCCGGTTTCCTGATGTTTACCTTCAAGTTTTGAGATCAGTGGTGATGAAATAAAATAAGGAAAGTAAGGTGACAGCCTTTTTTTTTTGGGGGGGGTTGGGAAATCATCCAATGACTTCTCCCTCTCTGGGTGGAGCAGGAGGGCGTATCAGACTCTTACTGATTAAAACCCACCCCTGTTCCTTCCCTGACTGAGTGCCCAGGGGTGTGGTAACTCATTTTAAGAATTTATCCGCTACCCCTAGGCATGCAGGCACCGGCCACGATGAGCGCCGTCAGTGGTGGCTGACACTTATCTCTTTGAGGCGCGCGTGGAACACTACGCGCCGTCGACTCACGGGCCTGATGCTGAACGGACGGCGAGCTACCCACTGCTCGCCGTCCGCAGGCCCGGGTAAGGTGATAGTCTGGGTTTGAAACCACGACGTACTAGGTACTCGTAAGTTGGGGCCGTTGTCACTGGACCACTACTACTCAATCTGCCCGCTATGTAACAAAATTCAATTATCAATGGAATTTCATCTTTCTAGGACTTATGCCCAGGGGTAACGGATAAATTCTGAAAATGAGTTACCGCACCCCTGGGCACTCAGGCAGGGAAGGAACAGGGGTGGGTTTTAGTCAGTAAGAGTCTGACACGCCCTTCCGCTCCACCCAGAGCGCAGCAGAGTCATTGGATGGGTTACTAATCCACAAAAAAAAAAAAACTTTCTAGGACTTCCTAATATTCTTGACGCCAAAAACTGGCTACTTTGTTCAAGTAGGTAAATAAAACAAAGAATTAGCATCACACTAAGTGATCTAAAGCCGGAATCTCTTGTACAATCACGAGCAAAAATATGTACAAAAGCAAACTTTACTTGTAAGCTCGACTATCTTAAAACCGTATTTACAGCATGTAACAAAAACCCTGTCCGATCCAATAAAGGCGTATTCCAGGTTTAACATACGTACTAGAAAAAATAGTAAAATAGTGTAACTCATAAAAACCAAAGGATATTTATTTTTTATTTCTATAAACCATGCGATATTTAACACTAAATATGGAAAATTTTCATAAGTTGACAACACTCCACCAGCCGGCAAAATCATTTTATTTTTACCTATTTTTATTTCAAAGGGTACCGCCCTGCACTAGCCGGGCTGTAGGCACAACTTCTCGCTTTGGCGGCACGCGACAAGGGGCGCATAATAAAGGATCAAAAATACCGTCTCGCTCAGGCGGCTTTTTTGACACGAAACTATAGGTGAAGTTTTTCGAGCGGTCAGTGTTGCCTTTGATAAGTTTTTTCTTTTTTTCTTTAAATTAATTATTTTCATTGGGGAAAAATATAATCTCATATCCATGAAATGGTTACGTATATGTGTACGCAGTACGATACCAAACAATAGGATTTTTTGTTACATGCTGTATAAGGTTCTCGAGCTTACAAAGTAAAGTTTACTTGTGTATATATTTTTGCTCGTGACTGTACTTCTACCCAACCTTTTAAGCCAAAAGCGTAATGATACTTTAACATAAAGTAGGTTGAGTAATTACGCCTACCTACCGAGAGGGTACCAGCAGGGCAAGAGGTCCGTCCCCTGAGGGCATTTACTGAAAAATACTGAAGTTTACTAATAATGTTTTATGTTATTTGCACAATTTTCTACGAAACGCATTAGGGACCCCAATTTTAGGGACGTTGAGGGCGCGTAAGAAGTTGATATATTTTAATTTCTTCCCTTTCCTGGGGTCAACGTATTTTACGCCTTAATAAAATGTTGTGTTTAAGGGACATTGGTTCATGGTTCATGTTATTTTAGGACTGTTTTCTTTGCACTGTAAAAAGCTTTGAATTCAGGGGTTCTTTTACGGACGCTTTTATACTGCTTTATTTTACACTAGCGACCCGCCGCGGCTTCGTATGAGAACAAAGTTATTTGAAAGGCACGTAGCGCCATCTAGCGTTCTTAATCACAATCAAATATAGCCTATGTCATTCAGGAATAAGGTAGTTTTCTACTGGTGAAAAAATTTTAAATTCGGTTAAGTAGTTCCAGAGATTAATTCCTACAAACAAACTTTGAAACTTTACCTCTTTATAATATTAGTATGGATTCCATTTAAGACAGTAATTGGGTTGTAAAAGTCTGATAAACGTGACTTTATATAAAATATGAAAAAATAAGTTCACACTGTTTTCAGATACTTTTATAGGAAACAAGAACCACAACTTTCTCATTTATAGATTACTACTGCTATAATAACATTACAGCAGTGGTGGCCCAGTGGTAACGGCCGCGACTTACAAGTTGTAGGTCGTAAGTTCAAACCCAGGCAGGCGCTTTCAACAACAACAACATCAGCCTTTTTAATGTCCCCACTGCTGGGGCACAGGCCTGCTCTCTGTGAGAGGGTGCGGGCCGTAATCCACCACGCAGGCCCAAAGCGGGTTATATCTTCGAATTTTTGGTTCTAGGACATGCCAGGCGCTTTACTTTGTGTAAATTATTTCATCACCTCAGATCTCAAAACGGTGAAGGAAAACATCGTGAGGAAACCAGTAGGTATGTCCTAGAACTAGAACCAAAAATTCGAAGGCATGTGACATCCATCGAACCGCATTGGGCCCGCGTGGTGGATTACGGCCCACACCCTCTCTCAGAGAGGAGACCTGTGCCCCAGCAGTGGGGACAATAAAAGGCTGATGATGATGATGATGATGATGATGATAATAACATGTCATTGTAGTGTTACGTATACAACCTGAAGGTAATACGAATACGATTATTCTCTAAATATCACTATTTATAAGGAAATTTTCATGTTTCATACTTTTCAGAGCGCGATTTTTTTGTAGCCGAGTTTTATATATTAAACTTTTTTTTTATATGGGGCTGTATCTTATAAACCGTAACAGGTAGATATTTGAAATTTTCACAGAGTGTATATATTTCCAGGGCCTCATACAAGAAACGCGTTTTTTCGGTTTATGGTACGGAACCCTATCTTTGCGAATTGTTTTTCATCATGTTTGCTTACAATATTATGAACAAATTAATTCTGAATTAATTATTTTAAGTTCATAACTTAAAATACTTAATTTAGAATAAATTACGTATCAAACCCTACTTTAATAATGGCTTTTGACAGGTTTTCAGGCTCAAGTAGAGTTTGATAAAATAAGTTATAATAATTAATTAATTCAAAAATCGGGGCTATCAGTTTGAAATCTTATCTTGACAAAAAGTTTGAGAAAGGACAGTTATATCATTTTATCAATAACGTCACGGTCATCCTTTAGAATTATGTACGGCGGTAAAACGGCCTCAAGTTCGCTCATAATAGAATAAAAAATGAGGACATTACAGTCAACGCACTGTTTCGCGTTACATGACACCTACGTCAAAAATATAACACTTTTTACTTAGAAGTGACGTATCTAAGCCCCACTCCTGAACTTTGATACATTTTATATTTTTCATTTTTATTGGTTTGGTAAAGAGAAAAATACATTTCCAATATTAACGTACGGAATAAATATAATTATTATTTTTGTACACAGCAATCGTCCCTACTTAAACGCCCGTCATTAATTTTCGTAAGTCTCTAATGAGGAGGCGGAATAAGTATTACATTCTGATAAGTTGTGCAAAAATTTATCTTTGTCCACTTATACAGGGGCATTCATTATTTTGTTCTTGAAATGTAGAGAGTGCTCTTGCTGTGTGGAGGGCCCATTATTAAGCTCTGCTGAGAACCTCTCACCTCTTATTAACCTCTCTAGCCTGGAACATCGAAATTATGAGATTCCTTTGAGATTGAAGAAATATTTTTTTTTAATATATTGTGTATGTCATGTATCTATTGTGTGTGTTGTATTAGGTATATATTTATGTAAGTATATATATATAGGTATATATATTTACAATATATGTGTAGGTTTATTTGATACCTTAGTATAGGACATCTCGTATTCTTTTTTCTGTTTCTTACACACTTTTGTCTACATTTCTTTCTCACTTCTCCTATCGCAGGTCTGCTGGTAGAAATTTCTTAAGAAATAAGCAGTTCCTTTGTACTGTATTTATAATTATGATTATTGTTACTGTGTCTCTGTGTGTACATAAATAATTAAATAAATGAAGTTCGAAAAAAAATGATATTTCACTTTTTAGTTGTTGTACCCCTATACCCCCAAAGGAATAAATAAAGTTATGCCCGAATTGATAAATCCAATAACATGGAATTTAAACATAATTGGAGAAAACCAAAACGTTATCTGATCTGTGTAAATATATTTTTTTCTTGCTTTTGTTGAGTTTTTAAAAAAACCTTGATTCAATTTCGATAAAATTGTATGGGACCACCTCTGAAGTACCAAACAAAAAAGAATCATCAAACAGAGTATCATACAAAAAAAAATTACAAACTTTACTATTGGCTGGCTGTTATTACTTGGCCAAGAGTTCCACTCGATACTAAAGTACACAATAATTTAGTATAATTAAAAAAAACTTTTTTACAAAAAAAAACAACCGACTTCCAAAAAAGAATAATTATACATACACTAAAAATTAAAAAATAACCTTAATTTCGGAAGTTGGTGTTTGTCTTTTATATCTTCATTATTTGACACTGACTTCCGAAATGAAAGTTATTTTTTAATTTTTATTGTATTTTCTTTTTTGGAAGTCGGTTGTTTTTTTTTTGGAAAGAAGTTTTTTATTTTTCACTTTTTAGTTGTTATACCCCAGAACTAAAAACCCCAATAACATGGAACGTGGAATTTAAACATACTCGTAATTGGAGGAAACCAAAACGTCATCTATGTATACATTTTACTTTTTTTTTGTTCAGTTTTTCAAAAAGCGCAATTTCGATAAAATTTATATGGGACCACCTGGGTAGTATATTCTTTCGGATAAAAAAATATTTTTTTGAAAATCGGTCCACAACTGACAGAGTAATCGGTGCTACAGTCGAACATAGCACCTCCTCCTTTTTCGAAGTCGGATTTTATTTTTCTCAGCAAGCCCTTTAATTTAATATCCATCTAATTGGATTTAGAATGATGTTATTTAGCTAACCATGCATTGGCATCCAAACTTAACATGTATGCAAAAATTTCTGCTCAATTGGAAAACGGAAAATGGATCAACTTCTAAGATTTTTTTACATAGTTATTTATAGATTTAGCTATATAAAAGCGTGTTAAAAATTTAGAAATATAGCTTAAAGTAGAAAAACAACATTAACCAAAAATCCTATAACCCTCAGATTATGTAATCCAGTTAGCGAACTAAACAAGGAGTATATTTCTACAAACATTAATAGCCAGTAGGCATTGCCTGTTCTAAATGAAGCCTTCCCTGAAGGCATATTCTGTAACGACCCTAAATATAACAAGCGGTTTGATTGAAAGAGCAATCGATGAATGAAGTTTCTGTATGCTCAGTGTCTACTGTTTGTCTACAGGGTCAAATTTAATTACGTAGCGTAACTTTGCAGACGTGATGAGTGTCGATATTTAATTACGATAAAAATAACCAGGTCTGGAACCAGTACGTGATGCCAGTGATTACATTTAGCACTGAAACGTGGTCCATCACAATGGGCCTAATCAGAATGGTTAAAGTTACCCAAAGATTGCCCTTTGGGTGCGTGATCGAAGATATCCGCAGGAAAATCAAGGTTACCGACATAGCCCGAAGAATCGCCAAACTAAGGTAGCAGTGGGCAGGCCACAGCGTTGGAAGGCCTCCCACAAGGTGGACCGACGATGGTCTGGCGAGGGTCGCGGGAACCCGATGAATGCGAGATGCACAGGACCGGTCGTTGTGGCGACACTTGGGGAGAAGCATATGTCCAGCAAAGGACGTCTTTCGGCTGAAATGATGATGATTGTAAAAATGATTAAAAAAAAGTCCATAAGTACTTTTTATTTCAAATAACTAAAGTTATTTAACGTGCAACTTACTCAAAAAATATGTTTATTTTTCGTGATTTCAGGGTTGGACCCATCCCTCTTTGAAGAGTGGCTTGAGGCGTCACGGCGTCCTCACCTTCCGCCTGACGTAGGTCCTCACCTATATCGGATGAGGGGGGAGGAAACGCCCCGGTGTCACCATTGCGCGGATTGCCCAGAAGACACGGTGGAGCATACGGTGGAGGCCTGCCCCATTTGGGCGGAGCACGGCCGTGTCCTCGTGGATGCGATAGGCGGCAGCGACCTCACGCGCCCGGCCCTGGTCCAGGCCATGGTACGGAGCGAGAGGGAATGGGAAGCAGTCTCCTCCTTCTGCGAAGCAGACATGCTCGTGAAGAAGGAGGCGGAACGGGTGAGGGAGACTCTACGGAGTGGCCCTCACGGCCCTAGCCACAGCCGCCGTAGGAGATGCCTTGGGCGTTGGAGGTCGCAGGACGATCTTCGGCCACCGTAGACGCGGGCCTGCGGACGGCGAGTAATGGGTAGCTCGCCGTCCGATCAGCACCAGGCTCGTAAGTCAATGGCGCGTAGTGTTCCACGCGCGCCTTAAAGAGAATATGTCAGCCACCACAAACGGGGCCCATAATGACCGGTGCCTACATGCCAAGAGGTAGCCGATAAATTCGTAACAGAGTTACCGCTCCCCTGGGCACTCAGGCAAGGAAGGAACGGGTGGGTTTTAGTCAGTAAGAGTCTAACACGCCCTCCCGCTCCACCTAGAGCGGGAGAAGTCATTGGATGATTTTCCACCCCCATAGCAAAAGTTCTTTATGAGTAAAATGACCCCTTCTCAGGAATTGCGTTGTTTCTGTAACACCATGTATGTATGTATATCCTACATAAGGATCCGGATATTCCAGTAACGATTAATGAGTCTCTTCTCACATTTCTATTGTTATTATCAGGAAGCCAAACATTTACATATTTTTACAATAAAAAACAAAGCGTTATTAAATTCAGGTACAGCATGAAAGCATCTGCAACTTAATTAAAATCACATTAGAGTACTGAAAGGGGAATGCACAAAAATGCCTGAAATGGACAGAAACTTCTTAAAGTCCTTAATTCTATTTAGAATAAAATAGGTATAATTCTTAAGTTAGTTTAACTAGGGTAAAATATAACGATCACTAAATACATTTAACTTGATATCCGTTTATATTTATATTTAGGTTGTGTTTATTTGACACAACTAAGTGACATTCTGTCCATACCAGGCATTTTTTTGTATGGCAGATTGGCATTCCCCTTTACCCTTTTGTATTGTTAGAAAAAGCCTGACTTGCTGAGGGCCTTAGTAATAGCCCCTCACCAAGTCAGGTTTTTTTTACCTGAAGGTAAGGGCCACTTAAGTTTGCTGTATGCAAGAAGCACAAGACCGGCCGATACGGCGACGCTTGGGGGCCTGCATACGTCCAGCAGCTGCAGTGGACGACCTTCAACTAAAAGGATGATGATTGTTAAAAAAAAGGGCTATGCTCGGCATTTTCTTGCTTAATCAAATCAAAAATGAAGACATTCGCAGAGAACAAAGATTACCACATAGCATACCACGTCTTTCATAATGCGCACTGCAAAGGAGTGGAACTCTCTACCTGCGTCTGTATTTCCGAATGCATACAACCCTAATCTCTTCAAAGTTAGAGTGAACAGGCTTCTTCTGGGTAAGCTCGCTCCATCGTTGACTTTGTCTCTGTCACCTCTGACGAAGACTAGAATAGAGTCAAGAGCAATCCCATTTAAATAAAAAAATAAATAAATAGCCCGAAGAATCGCCAAACTTAAGTCGACCGCGTTCAGAAGAGATGATGAGAGGATGAGGAGAGGTTTCTTTCGGCTGAAATTATGATGAAAATGACTTAACTAATGAAAAAATTGAAATAAACTTACTTATCACTGCAAGGGTCATTCTAAATCAAAACAAGACGATACTCAACGTTTTCAAAAACCAAAAATATTCAAAATTTGCCCTTTCGCCGTCGTCTGCCACTCACTTGAATGCGACCTGCCAGAGGGCAGCAGTAATGAGGGTGTCGGCTCTTGAGAGCCTCTCAACTGAACTCAACGAGCTGAGTTCGCGAAGTGTAAGTAACTTTGTTTTACAATACTATGGAGTTGAGAGGTAAGGACATAAAATAAACTCATAAAATCAGATAATATTAGAAATCTACTTTCTAATATTATCTGATTTTAAGAATCTATTTTATACATAACGTTATTGAATTTCTTTGAAAATTTCATAGAAATTGAGCCAAAAAAAAACATTTTTACAAATAAAACCACCGACTTTCAAAAAAGAAAATACAATAAAAATTAAAAAATGACTTTAATTTCGGAAGTCGGTGTTTGCATTTTATCTCTTCCTTTTTTTTATTTTTTTAGTTGTTATACATGTTCGCCGAGAGCAACGTTGGCGGCTTTGCCGCGCTGCTAAGTAAACTCAGAGAGTCATTCTACACAAGGGTAACCCTGAGTAGAAATGAAATTGTAAAAGCTGTGTACCGTGTCGTCCATCTTGCAAGAGAGGCAAAAGACTTGTAATATATATTTTTAGTTATTGTATTTGTGTACCTATTTTAATATTCTATCTGTGTTATTTTTGTTAATGTTTACAGTAATTAGTAGTAGTTAAGAGTATGTAAAAGAAAAAGTAAGAAAGAAAGAAAATACGTTTATTTACGGTAAACATGACGCAAAAAACAAAGAAACACAACAAAAAAAAAGAAAAGCTGGGGGAAAATATGCGTCACATCCACGCAAAACGGCCATCGCTCAGCTTAGTGCTGTGACCCTATACAAGGCAGAGCCCCAGCGCTGGTTTTTATGTCTCTGTATGATATGGGTTTAATAATTGCCTGAATAAAATTATATTTAATTTAATTTTAATTTAATTTATACTCCAGAACTAAAAACCCCAATAAAATAGAACGTGGAATTTAAACTTACTCGTAATTGGAGAAAACCAAAACGTCATCGAGGTATACGTATTTTTCGTTTTTGTTCAGTTTTTCAAAAGGGACCACCTCGGTAGTTATATTCTTTCGGATAAAAAATGAATTTTGAAAATCGGTCCACAACTGACGCAGAAATCGGTGGAATACATAAAAAAATAAATACATACAGTCGAACATAGAACCTCTGTTTTCACTGCTGGGACTCAGGCCTCCTCTCTAGGAGAAGGAAATGGGTCATTTCCCACCACGCAGGCCCAGTGCGGGTTGGTGAAATACACATGTCTTCAAATTTTTGGTTCATGGACAATTTATACCACGCCACTATAACATAACACTATAACTTTATTTTTTTAACCCCCGACGCAAAAAGAGGGGTGTTATAAGTTTGACTGATATGGGTGTGTGCCGGTCTGTCTGTGGCACCGTAGCTCATAAACGGGTGTACCGATTAGAATGTTGTTTGTTTTTATTTGAAAGCAGGTTTTCTAGCGATGATTCTTAGACATGCTCTATCAAAATCGGTTCTGCCGTTTCAAGATCATGATTTTTAAAATGTTCGCTTTTCTTTTAAGCGTTTTTATTTTTTTTATTGAATTAGTATCTTGTAGAGACTACTTCTGCCCATGGAAATAAACAACTTTCTTCAAGGATGCCATAGTAAATTCCAAAAAAATAAATTGGACTTTCCATACAAAGTATTATCAGCTGATCAAAATTAGTATGGTAGGGACCTACCATACTAATTATTTGAGATGGGGGCTCAAGTCGCTGCAGGCGATTCCATGCTCCATGTCTTCAAACAACTTATTATAAGTTCAAATAAACATTTCATTTTATATTCTGTTGGAAAATATTTAAAGCTGAAATAAAACTCAAAAGTTTCCCGAGAGTTTCAAACCTACAAACAAACATCTATTCAAAACTATTCAGAAAACGAAGTTTGAACAAACAAATACAGATAGTTATGAACAGATTGGTCAGAGTGGTCAGACCTCACTTTGCTATTTTAAAGTTACGAACGTTTCTGATAACGTGCTTTTAGACTGGAGAAAATAACTGGGATGGTACCAGGATTTTAGGACTGAATTGTGAAGTTTTTGCTGATTTGCTTTGATCTCGTGCAGCAATCTAGGAATGCTGAATTTAGGAGACGCCCTGGGCGTCGGGAGTTGCGAGACGATCTCCGGCCACCGTAGACGCGGGCCTGCGGACGGCGAGTAATGGGTAGCTCGCCGGCCGATCAGCACCAGGCCTGAGAGTCGATAGCACGTAGTGTTCCACGCGCGCCTCAAAGAGATGTCAGCAACATTAAACGGCCCCCGTCATGGCCGATGCATGCATGCCAAGGGGTAGCGGATAAATTCGAAACAGAATTACCGCGCCCCTGGGCACTCAGGCACGGAAGGAACAGGGGTGGCTTTTAGTCTGTAAAAGTTTGACAAGCTTCCGCTCCACCCAGAGCGGGAGAAGTCATTGGATGATTTCCCAACCCACAAAAAAAGGGACGCTGAATTGGTTTTTGTACAGTTAGTAATTTCTATATTCTCATAAAGAATAGAATAACTCCTCTCATAGAGAGGATTCTGTGAGAGGGAATGCGCCTTAATTCACCACGCGGGCCCAGAGCGGGTTACTCCTTTAACCGATTTAAAATAAAAAACTTTTTTTCCAAAAAAACAACCGACTTCCAAAAAAAATACACTAAAAATTAAAAAAATAACTTTAATTTCGGAAGTCGGTGTTTGTATTTTACTTCTTCGTGATTTGACACCGACTTCCGAAATTAAAGTTATTTTTTAAATTTTTAGTGTATTTTTTTTTTGGAAGTCGGTTGTTTTTTTTGTAAAAAAGTTTTTTATTTTTCGCTTTTTAGTTGTTATACCCCAGAACCAAAACCCCAATAACATGGAACGTGGAATTTAAACATTTGGAGAACACAAAAACATCATCAAGATATGCGTATTTTTCGTTTTTGTTTAGTTTCTCAAAAACCGCTAAAGCAATTTCGATAAAATTTATATGGGACCACCTCGGGAGTATATTCTTTCGGATAAAAGAAGAATTTTGAAAATCGGTCTACAACTGACGGAGAAATGCGCGGACATACATAAAAAAAAAAATTAAAAAAAAAAGAAAAAAAACATACATACAGTCGAACATAGAACCTCCTCCTTTTTCGAAAGTCGGTTAAAAAGGAGTTAGTCCTCGGTTCCACTAAATATTTTTTTTCTATAACGCAATTTTCCTTCAGTCTAAACGCACCTCAATATTAACAAACGTACCTAGCCGTCTGTTAGACTTTACCTAACGGCGGTAAAATGTTATTGCGCGTTCTAGTATATAATAGTCATGTTTGCCAACCATTGTTAACTTATGTTTGCCTGGTATATTTTCATAACCATATTCTATTCTATTAGATGTGTAGAATCTATTATTTAGAAATGCTAGAATAGTCATTTTAATTATTTTTTTTTAATCTGAAGATTAGATTTAATTTCGACTACTTAAACATTTCTTTTCATGAATAAATACCATTTCTTCGTTTTACCACATATTTGATGTCTATGCCAGAAGAAAAGTGTATTTTGACCACGTGACATTTAAGTTTATAAATTTTTTTTAGGTTATTCCTCCACAAGCAGCTCTATGTTATATCTAACTTAGATTTTTTTATGTGTAACATAAAAAATGGGCCTCTCGCTTAACTGCAATCTGTGGAAGTGATTTCGTGAAATGGGAATCTCGCGCTATTTCTTAGACCAATGTGCGCGCACGGTGGTAGAGTTGGCCGTCAGATGGTAGAGCACGCTCACGAAATCGGAACCAAGCGTTTTAATTTTATTTTTAATCAACTTTTCGTTCAGAATAGAATGTTAATGTTGCTTATTACCAAGGTGAGATGTCAAATGTGACACATCATATGCGATACTGTAAGGCTCGCTCGTTTTTTTTTTCATACGACCGACCAATAACTTCTTACCTACGTATCTACAGGACTTGCCTTGATTAAATACTTAAATAATTTAAAATGAATGAATCGACAATAAAATTAATTGTTCAACTGTTATTTTCAGACGGTAAATATTTAATAGATATAGTTCTAGTCGTTCTTTATAAAATATTCAATATTTTAGCGTTGTCACAATTTTATTACGTCGTACCTACATATTAAAGCGAGACACTTAATTCTTTCTCTCTTATAGGTAATTTATAGATAGTTATTGTTTCACTTTTTTTTTTGTTATTATTTATAGGCTCACATTTAACTACTAGGTTCCTCTCCCGATCTCGCGTCCGTACTTGGTCCAGGTCATGGTCTGGAGCGAGAGGGAATCGGAAGCAGTAAGGCTCCCAATGTAGGAGCCGGAACGGGTGCGGGGAGACACAACGAAGTGGTCCTCCCGCCCCCAGCCGCAGCCAGGACGGTCTCTGGCCACCCTAGACGCAGGCCTGCGGACGGCGAGTAATGGGTAGCTCGCCGTCCGAGCAGCACCCGACCCGAGAGTCGACGACGCGTAGTGTTCCAGGCGCGCCTCAAAGAGATGTCAGCCACTACTGACGGGGCCCATCATGGCCGATGCCTTCATGCCAAGGGATCGCGGATAAATTCGTTACCGCGCCCCTAGGCTGAGTGCCCAGGCAAGGAAGGAACAGGGGTGGGTTTTAGTCAGTAAAAGTCTGACACGCCTTGCCGCTCCACCTAGAACGGGAGAAGTCATAGAATGATTTCCCACCCCCAAAAAAAAGGTACCTCTCTCGATGATAAGCGATGATGAGGTTGCCTATCCCATGGCACGTCCAAATTAGCAAACACAATAGATTTTAACTGTCCCTCGATCACGAGGTGACTGCTGGACTGCTGAACTAGGAAGCACGCTTGGATAGTAACTAATTAATGTTAAAAAAAAGTATTCTATTCTTTCTTACCTTTTAGGATCCTATTACTATTAAATGTTTTATGTTAAAAACTTTTCAAATTCGTCTGGTTGTCCTCTAATAACGGCGGTAAAAATGGGCCAATTTTTGTCATTTTTGAAGGGTCATATTTTCTTGACATATTAGTTGCTGAAAAAAAGATAATGACAGAGAGATTTCTACAGCAGACCTTGACTTAATGAAAAAAAAGCGATTGCTCTAGAGGAATAATTCAGGAAGAAAAAAGGGGAATACATTTTGTATGGAGAATCACAGCCCCTGTTAGGGGCTTTATTTTTTTTTAAAAACCTTGTGATTATTTAAAACACTAATTAGCTGTTATTTTTTCCCCCTGAAGAAGGATGAGTAATAAAGTACTGACTTATCATTTGAAGGTGGTTTTGTCTTAAAAATTTAGAACCCGCTAACCAGTATTTAAAATAAGCATATGGTTTGCGAGTTTTATAAATAGGGCTGTTTTAACTCTTTGCGCGTCTAGCGGACACATGGTGGGCGAGAAACAATTAAAATCTCATTTGGACGTGTCACGGGTTAATGGCCCCAAGGTTATAGCCATCAGAAAGCAAAGGTTTTGACAGGTAAATTCACACCTCAGCTGTACGCAAAATAACAGTATTGCCAAATCAGATTGCTTACTCCTTAATAAATTGGGTTCCATTAATTCAAAAGTCTAAGTTTGACTTTCCAATACTTTAATCTACAACAGTGTACTACGAGTAAAAAGACAGACGGAAACATTCTCGTTTTAAAGCAACATGAGATGTTTCAAAACTAAAAGTTAGTTGCCAAAAGTCTGTCTAGTTTTTTTCATAGCAAACCTAGATTTCAAAGCAGATACACTCCTCTTTTTCCACTTACACATCGCAAAGGGAATTTTAGAAAACTTTTGTAAAAACTGGAAGTTAAAAAAAAGTGTAATTTGTAGCATTTGCTACAAATACTAACAAATACTGCAAATACACATAGATGAGTATTTTTTTTGGCAAAATGCCTTACGTGTATCATTGGATGGAGATTCGAACGACATAGCATTTGACAAATTAAATCACGAGGATTTGAACCAATGGTGACGCGCAATTTAACGCAAAAAAAAAACAACGCGTATGACAGTGTTGTACACAAAAGCTAAACTCAGTTGTTTTGCCATAGTAACAGGGCGTAAAAAACTGATTTACGTGCTTCTAAACAGTTTATTTGTTCTGTAGCTCCGACCGTTTGGCTGTAAAACCTATGTGAGAGACGACGAACAGACAGACGGACAGACGGACGGATGGAAAAGTGACAGCAACAGGGTTCCGTTTAGACCCTTCGGGTACGGAACCATGAAAATAATTAGCCAAATAGGTGCAGCTGTTATGAAGTGATACGCTAACATGACATGTAGGTATGTACCGCATAAAATAAAACAAGTTATTTTAACGGCACAAGATAAATTTATTTTCAACAGACTATAACTACAATACATATTATACTAAACTAATAAATAACTTAATAATTAAAATATGTACAAGAGGCATAAAAGATCCGGTAGGAGTAAAGCTCATTGGGCATCAAAAAATTCGTCCACATCGCTGTCAATGGGAAAAGTGCCCAGAACGCTGGCAGCATTGCTACGTTGAATGGCAATGCTGCTTCGTTGGCCATTTCGTTGGTTATTTTTATTTAGATATTTAATTATAATAAATACAATTTGTTAACCTACATTAATTTATTTTTACAGAGGTACGTTTTTGTTTTTATTTTAAATTATTAGTGTATTTCCCAGTTACTCAACAGTATCGTGTGTAAACAAATGCACACATACTCACATTCAATAACATAGAATACATTTCTCTAGTAATGTTACCCACCGTATATTTAATTCCTATTCGCAGCATAATATTTATCTAACGCAGTTTTACGCACATTTGCCTCCATTAAACTGTTCGCTGCTCTCCGGGTAAGCAAACACGGAATAATGTGATAAATTTCTATTTCCTCTCAATTAGTTTTCAACACAGTAGGTTTGGATTCATGGCATCCTGGTACTCATTTCTGTATTTTCAGTAGAATCGTGCAAGTTTAAGGAAAATGCTCAGCTAGTTCCTTCGATAGATAAGATAATAGTAGTTAACTAACTGTTTCCTTAATATTTTTTTTCCGTTACCTATGCAAAGGAACTGCAATTGCCGGTATTAAAAGCTGTCCTTTACACTTACGATATTGTAACTTCTTGTCATTAAAATAATTTTCATGATGACGTCAGTAGGTACTATAGGGACCTGGAGCACCTTCTCTTAGTACAGGTCCCTGGAGATTCCTTATACGCGTCTGGGGGCTGTCGTACTCGCTGGCAGTGCGAGAGTGACTGCTTATGTGTGTAGTGTTATAAAGAAAAGTGGGATCACGAACTTATACGTTATATTGAATAATAAAATAATACATGTGCTCTGTTCGGACGAGCTAGCCGAAGTCAACCCAAAAACAAAAGTCTTCTTTATTCTTTATAATTTCAATCGGCGTTCCAAGAGTTTCTAGAATGTTCCAGACTTCCAACGTGCCAGTCTCCACCATAAGGTTGCACATAAGGTCGTCACAGTACCTACTAAAGGCCGTATTAAATATTCATGATTGGATCAGAACTTCAAAAGGCTCATCGTATCAGTACCTACTTCAAAGGCCTGGGCCATGATTACCGCTTATATAATAAAGCCGACTAGTCATAAGTCATAAGTCATAAGTCATTTATTCATAAACAATAAATTGTATCTGAAATTACATGATATAAAAAAAGAAAATTAAATTAAATTACATAAGGGAAAAAAATAAACTCTAAATGTTACAATAATGCGTATTACATCATATATGGAATTTTGTTAAAGATCTTCCATAGTACTACACTTATTCAACAGGAAAATTTTAAGTTGCTTTTTAAAAGAGCTTGAGTAGATAGCGCTTTTTATATCTAGAGGCAACTTATTAAATAACAAAACCGATTGATATCTGGGACTGTGCCTCACAATATTCAAATTAGGCTGTATCTTGCCAAGTATAATGTCTTGTCTACGTGTGCCTTCTCTAATCTCTCGTTCTTCTGCTGTCTCATATTCATGCATATATTTGGCCATGTTACTTAGAAGTACAAGTACATAAATGCTCGGCACTGTAAGTATATTCAGATTTATAAAATGTTCACGGCAACTCTCTCTTTGCGGTATACGGACCAATGTGCGAATTGCACGTTTTTGTAACACAAAGGCTCTTTTGATATTGTAGTCATAACTTTATCCCCAAAACATTATGCTATATCTAATTTTAGATTCTACCAATGCGAAATATACCATTTTCAATTGCTTAATGCCAATCTCTGTTCTGAGTGATCTTAAAGCATAACATGCGGAACATACTGATGCATTTATAGAATCCATTTCCTTTTTCCAATTTAGCTGGTCGTCTATATGTATACCCAAGAATGTAGCCTCCCTGACGAGAGCAATTTTATCATTTTTCAAAGCAACCTCTAAATCATCCTTATTACGGGCTGTCGTTCGAAATAATAGTATTTTAGTCTTTGCAGTGTTGATTAACAATTTGTTCATAGTAAACCACTCGTGAAATGCTTGTAATGCTGCATTTACAGTCTCTGTTAATTTATCTATATCATTTGCTGCTACTATGGCATTTGTATCATCTGCAAATATAACTATATCAATGTCAGGTAGAATTGTTTTCATGTAATTGATTAAGTCATTAATAAATAAGATAAATAAAACGGGTCCCAATATAGATCCTTGCGGGACACCCATAGTCATCATTACTGTTCCTGATTTATAAACTTTTTTGTAGCCACTCTGTATTTTGTCAATTTCTACGAACATTTTTCTGTTTTTGAGATATGACGAGAATAATTTCAAGGCTTTACCTCTTATACCATAATGTGTCATCTTAGTAAGAAGTAATTCGTGATCTATAGTGTCAAACGCGGAACTTAAGTCAAGAAAAATGCCGGCTACTTTCATTTTATTATTTATTTTTACTATTGCGTCATCAAGTAAAGTATATATAGCGTCAGAAGTGCCAACACCTTTTTGATAACCGAACTGTCTTTGGTTTAACACTTTATTTACACGCAAGTGAGCTAAAAGTCGTTTTTTTATGATCTTTTCAAATATTTTTGACAGTACCGGTAGCAAGGAGATCGGCCTGTAGTTTTTAGGATCGGTTCTACTACCTTTTTTGTAGACGGGTATTACTTTGGCTACTTTAAGCTGGTCCGGGAAGATAGATTCCTCAATACATTTATTATAAAAATCACACAGAGGCTCAGCTAGCATGGAGATGTGTTCCTTAATTACGGATATTGGGATCTCATCATAACCACAAGAATACTTGTTCTCCATACTTTTGACTATGGTTAATACCTCATTTGGAGTGACAGAAGCAATTGTCATTTCGTCATTTTTTTCGATTGTATACTTTTGTAAAAATCCTGTATTTTGGTCTCTTTCTACTCTAGGTATACATTTGTAGTTAAACTGTTTTGCTAGAATGTCAGTTATTGCTACCGGATCTACTACAATTTCGTCATTGACTTTGAGACGAATTTCCGGTTTTATCGGTTTCTCCTTATTTGTACACTTTCTCACTACTTTCCACACTTCTTTACTTAGATTATTGGAATTATTTATTTGTTCCATTATTGCATGTTTTTTAGCCTTTACCACAATCTGTCTATACAGTCTAACATACTTGTTTTTATAAACTAAGACACTTGAATCAAGGTTGTTACCATTACGTGTACATAAGAACCGTTTCATTTTACTTGATGTTCTAATTCCTTTAGTGATCCACTTTAACTGTCTATTTTTCTTGAGGCTTATTTTATAATCTTTTTTTTTATAGCTGTTTTGGAATACTTTTTGAAATGTTTTGAGAAACGAATTTATACCCATGCAACTCCAATGTTTTTCTTTAATACCCTGAACAAATTTGGCACTATTATTACTATTAAAAACTCTTTTATTTGTGACAATAATTGGATACTCATTTCGCGTTGAATTGTTTACATTATCCAGGCGAATATCTGCAAAAATACCTCCATGGCCATCAGCCAAACCATTGTGATCTACAGCACATCCAAGAATACACGAATCGGGCAAGTTGGTAATTATATTGTCAATACACGAATTATAATTATTACGAATGAAAGTAGCAGAATCGATTTGGTGCCTGAAATTATAACACCTTAGCAAACTGAGAAATTCCATGCGCTTTTTACTGTCAACTAGTAGGTCAACATTAAAGTCTCCACATATTATAGATTTCCTGTTAAATAAGTAATCGAGTAATCTCTCCAATTTTTCTAAAAACATATCAAAATTTTTATTTACAGGATTTCGATAAATACAGCAAACATACAATCCAGTGAGAACGTCTTTAACACCACATATTTCAAAACATTCTACTCTATATAACTTATTTATAGCGTCAATATTTTCTATTTGTCCATCCACATGACCTAAGATCAAACTACCTCCTCTCTTTTTAATTTTCCTGGTATTGTATGACATTAGTTTGTAGTTGTCTATATTAATTAAAATTGCTGTGTTTTCGTTCAGGAAATGCTCGCTTAAACATATATAGTCTAGCTTTTTATCTAGAGTTTGTACGTACACTTCTAGTTCAGTCTTCTTGTTATTAATTCCACAAACATTCTGATGAAATATGTTTAAGTTACTATAGTCATTTGATACAATGTGATTGACGAAAAAAATTCGATGTTGGTACAGACCCCACCGCCTGAGTTACTAAGGAAAGCGATGAATTTGACTGAGTCTCATCGCCGAATTTGTTTGTCTCAGCTTTATTAGCCCTTTTTTTAAAGTAATAAGGTATAGTACCAGCTTTTAAGTGACTTAATTCACTATGTTCATGACTGTGTATCACATTTAAATCATTACAGTTGTTATCCGCATATTGGAATAGCTTTATATAATTTTTTAAGTCATGGAAAAAAGTAATTACAGCCCTATTTTTTACTTTGCCCGTGTATTTGGAAAACATTTCGTGTGTATATTCCAGATGCTTATTTGTATCAAAAGTATAAGTATATTTAAAAGTCTGGTTGCTACGATATAGAAGTCGATTGAAAGCTTCTATTCTGGTGTTAAATAGATTAACATTCCATTTTAGTTTAAAATTAGGAGAACACAAAATAACATTGGTATGCCTTATATTCTCAAGTTTATTTTTTATGTGATTTACTAATTCCTCATACTTATTTGAGACTAAGAAATCTTTTTCACCTAAGAGAATTATACAATAGTCATATAAACTGTAATTTACAAGTTTTTTTTCTAATGTTTCTAAAAGTTCCACAATACCTGCCTTTGGCATACAATAGTGGCAAATTTTGGCTTTCGGAAAAGTCGTTTCGGCAATACCTAGTATATTATTGACATTATTATCACTAATTATACATAATTTATACGAGTTATGTTCTTTAAAGCTGGAATCGTATTGAGATATTGTGTCTAATGTGTCTCTTTGTACACTAGTGCAGAAGTGCTCTGTGGTTACTTGGGATGGTAGTTCATAGTGACAGCAACATTGTAATAATTAGACAATCGAAAAGGCATGCCATTTTTTATTTACTAAATATAATACCTATTAATAAAAAGAAGAAAAATAATTAAAAAATTGTTTCTGTATCTACATCAGAACCGAAGCTAAGAAGTTTTAAAGGCGATAAATAGAAAGAGAAATCCGACATAACATCTGACGTCAAAGGACATGATGCCCATACAGCCGCCATAGAAAACGGTGTTTTCGAGAGAGAGACAGATATATTTGTTTAAAATTGTTATATCTCGTTTGTTTTTCGATAAATTTTGATTCTGTTTTTACTGTTAGTCTTCCATCTTTGTACATTTATTAATAAACCGGTTAGATAAGAACAAACGAGTGAGCCTTACAGTAGTCGCTTATTATGTTATGTAACATTTGACATCTCACCTTGGTAATAACCAACATTAACATTCATTCTATCCTAAAATTAAAATTAAAATGTTTAGTTTCGATTTTCACAGCGCGCAGACTTATTGTGCGTGCGCTTTACCATCTGACGGCCAACTCTACAACCGCGCGCGCTCTTTGGTCTAACCAAAAAGCGCGCGCTTTCCCGGGTTCCTGTTACACTCGTCCGTCCCATTTCACGAAATCACTCCCACAGATTGCAGGAAAGCGAGAGGAAAGATATTACACATAAAAAAAACCTGCATGTTGTTATTATTTTGTATTTTTCATTCATATCTACATGATCGGCACCTATATGCATAGAGCTCAGACATTTCCTTTTACAAACATAAAACCTACTTTACCTCTTTTAATTACTACCAAGTTAGCAAGTTTAGAAGCAAGGCTGATCCATCACCATTACAAAAAGTCGTAAAAACAAAAACATAATTTTGCAAAATGTCACAAACCTCTGTGATACCTTTCATGATGTATAAACATGGAATAAGAACATAATGGAGTGCCAATGTGCTAAGAAACCGTTTAGTCCTAAGCGCCAAACAGAAAATATTTGAAAGATCCTACTTGCTTGTTCTACACTTTTATGAATGGTGGTGATGACACTAATGACCTCAATAATAAAATAGTTTATTAAAAAAATCTAATTAGTCCATCAGTTAGATAGATTACCAAAAATATTGAACACGTTATTTTTTCTTTTGTCACATATACCATAAAGCCAGCTCGAGGAGCTCGTGGCTAAAGTAATAACAGCCGCACGGGTCAATCCACAGAGGACACGGTGGAGAGGTTTGCCCCGCTTGGGCAGAGCACCGCCGTGTCCTCGTGGATGCGATAGGCGGCAACGACCTCTCGCGCCTGGGAAATCGTCTCCTCCTTCTACGAAGCAGTAATGCTCGCGAAGAGTGAGGCGGCATGGGTGAGGGAGACTCAACAACAGAGTCGCCTTCACGCCCTCAGATGCAGACGCCGCAGGAGATGCCAGGGGCTTCCGGCGCCGCGAGACGATCTCCATCCACCGTAGACCCGGGCCTGCGGACGTCGAGTAATGGGTAGCTCGCCGTCCGATCAGCACCAGGCCCGGAAGTCGACGGCACGTAGTGTTCCACGCGCGCCTCAAAGAGTTGTCACTTGTCAGCAAACTTGACGGGGCCCATCATGTCCGATGCCTGCCCGGGGGTTGAGGATAAATTCGAAAGAGTTACCTCGCCCCTGGGCATTCAGGGCAGGGAAGGAACAGGGGTGGGTTTTAGTCAGTAAGAGTCTGACACGCCCTTCCGCTCCACCCTAGAGCGGGCGATGTCATTGGATGATTTCCCAACACAAAAAAAAAACGGGTCGATCCATCAGGTTAAGCTATGCTTGCCGGGGTTGGTCCATGGATGGGTGACCATCTTTACATACCCAGACTCCTCCGTGGCTCGGAAAGCACGTTAAGCCGTTGGTCCTGGCTGTCAATCGTGGATCTTTGACAGTCGTTACGGGTCGTCAGAAGCCCGAAAGTCTGACAACCAGTCTTACCAAGGGGTAACGTATTACCCAGTCACTGGGTTGTAGAGGTCAGATAGGCAGTCGCTCCATGTAAAATACTGGTATTCAGCTGTATTTGGTTGGACTGGAAGCCGACCCCAAGATAGTTGGGAAAAGGCTAGGCCGATTGACATATACCGAAAATGAGGACGATACAGTGCGTTGAAATTTCGAGTCACACCTCGATACACTTTGTAGGTACCGTTTAGTGACGTAACAAGCCCCACTCCTGAACTTTGATCCGTTTTATCTTTGTCATTTTTAATTGGTTTGGTGAAGCAAAAAACACGTGTCCAATATTTTTTGGTAATCTAATTTTCAGACTAAACAGAATTATTATTTTTAAAGCCAGTTAATATCCCACCAAAAAATCTAACAAGTAATTTTGCTAAGGGGAAGCATTTTACTTGGACGTCAGATATACCACCTCCATGTGAAATAGGTACTAATGAAGACAGAAGTGCATGGAGAGTTCCAAACCAAAATCGTTTCAATCGTTTCGTTTCGTTGTCAGGGTTTCATCGCCTTAATAATACGTCTTGAACGACATAGATGGCGCTAGTATAGTAGTTGGATTGGAAAATATACATCTCTCGTTAAAGAACATTATCTTGTTTTTTGCTAGTTACAATATTACTTAATTTTAACACAAATTCTCCTACGACATTACAAACCTTATAAAGCAAAGCTCGTAATAACTAGGATTCGAACTCGGTGGCATAAAATTTACCGATACCATAGCCACTGGACTATTGCGTCATTACGCAATGAGTTGAAATTATCCTACTCTTTATTATATCGAAGTTGTTTAGCGACTTTAACCTGTATCATAAATCTCAAAAGAATTGAGGGTAGTTTAATATTGACTGTATAAAAATTAAATCTTTTTGTTCAATCATAACGTTCTTTACTATCTTTGAGTGAGTTCAGTTACGATTGCATTTAACAATTTTTTAATATTTATCTTTACCATGAGTTCGCGTTCTAATATTGATATGGCTACGAGGGCCCAAATAATAGCATTGCATAATCAAGGCCTAAATTATTCTGAAATTTCGAGAGAAACTGGCTTAAACGTAAGTAATGTTTTAAAATCACTGTTCGTTATTTATTTTATTATCCATGGTTATCGATACACGAAAATAATAAATAATATATTTCCCTTATAGGTAAAGACTGTCACTTTATGGATAAAGCGGTTTCAAGAAGAGGGTTCGTTGGAACACCGCAGTAGATCTGGCAGAAGACGCCATATTGACTCAGACCAGCGTTAACTTATGGTGCAAGGTTATGAGAAAAATGGCTTTACACCAACAAGATATTACGCAGAGTTGTTTGATACATCTTTGCGGACGGTGTATCGTGCTCTTCATAGTGAAGGTCTGCATTATCGTCGACATGCTATTAAGCCATTGCTAACCGAAGCTAATAAAAGAGCACGATTGGAGTTCGCTTTGAAATGCAGACATTTCGACTGGAGCAACGTTATCTTCAGTGATGAAAAGACTTTCAAGTCTAGCCAGCACGGGCGAGTTAGGTTGTGGCGTAGGAATAATACGCGTTATGATAGTGATCACGTTGTGCCTAACTCTGAATCCGGTCGTATAACAGTGAACATTTGGGGATGGATGACAGCTGCAGGACCAGGAGAACTTACTGTAATACCCAGTCGTGCAAACAGTGTTAACTACTTAGATGTGCTGAATGACGTCATGTTGCCCACTGTGCGGAATGTTTTTCCTGTAGAAGACATGCCAGTAATAACGTTCGTGCAGGACAATTGTCCTATACACCGTTCCATAATTGTGCAAGAGTGGTTTAGCCAGCAATCGGACATACGAATTATTCCTTGGCCTGCGAGATCGCCAGATTTAAACCCCATTGAAAATTTATGGGGCGTTATGGTTCAAAAGTGGGACAATAGGAACGAAAGGACTAAGGAAGCACTGAGTACTCACTGCATGGAGGTATGGGATTCTATACGGGGTTACAATTTATGTGAAAAATTAATAGACTCCATGGGTTCGCGGGTGCAAGCTGTAATCGATCAAAATGGCGGATACACGAAATATTAAAGAATATAAAGTGTTGACTATTGAATTGAGTAAAAATGAAAAGACCGGGGTAGCTATAATTTATATGATAAATTACAGTAATCAAACTTGGTGTAAGTTGGATAAATTTATACATTACTTTATAACAACAAAATGTTATTACACTAATGATTTTGATTTCTTATATAATATAAGAAATTAAAATAAAAACAATATAAATATAGATTCCTTTCCAACATAATAAATTATTTATTTATTATTATAAACAACTCGGTCCCAAAATGACAGCTATAACCCGGTCTTACAATTGTTATTGATTTTAGGTTTAGCTTCAATTTCTTCCTCCTTCTGGAACGAATACTTAAGCTATGAACCTTAGTCATAACATAATGCACAAATCAATCATTATAGTCAATACCACTAAACATAATTATGCAAAACGTAAAATTTTTATAATTTATGAGTAGGTAAAATATTTACAGAACTAAGGTTGCATATATAGTGAAAGTTATTATAACATAATGTAAATAAAACTAAATAATAGAAGAATAGCACAACACAGTTTTGATTTAGAATACTTATAATATCTATTATACAGTTTTACTTTGTTAAGGTCTTCTATTTTGTAATAGAGTTATTCAGTTATAAATTTTACTTGTATTTCTCCTTAACAAGTGAATTAAATCATTGTTAATTGGATGTAAAACTGCTAGGTTAGGTTATACATTCTATAAGAAAGAAAGACATAAATTGTATTCTTCTTTGAGAATTAAATGTCTTAAACTATAATCAATAAAATAGTTTCATTTCTTATCCTTTACGAGAATTAAACTTAGTAAATCTTAAGCTGTAAGAAAAATATATCTAAATCTTCTTACATAAATGTTTTTTACTAATAATACTAATACTTACCACCAATTATGAAAGTAATTTATATAATATATATTTATATAATGTTATATATAGTAGTATATATATACTTGTATATTATCCCTATATTCATTTATACATCTTATACCTCATATTTTTTATATTATTTATAACAAAAAATAAAATAAAAACGTTTAAAAATACAAAAAATAGAATATAAATTATATATTATAATAATTAAATTTAAAAAAAGTCGACAGAGAGCTGGGTTGCGAACCGGTGCCCTGTTGAACGATCTATGTTATTCTGCCATGCTTATCCACCTGAGCTACTGATTATTTATTCTGGAACGTGAAAATAAGAGCTACTTTGTGAATGTAGGGATTTTTATTATTTATGATTGACGCCATCTGTAGTCGAATTAACCGATATACCAATTGGCTTATTTAGTTTGGTTTGGATGGCGCTGTATTAAGTACTCGGAAATAAGAAAATATAGTAATTTTTGTTTATTTGAATATAAATATATTATTATTACTTAGTAATTATTTTAGGTATTAAAAACCTTATTATCTGCCTCTGCATAATAAGGTTTATAAGCTTTGCAGTGTTATTTTCATGATTGAACAGCGCCATCTAGTCGTCTCATGAAAGTCATGATACGTAATGCAAAACCTCACAGTCAAAAGTCGACCTTAGGCTCTCCATGCACTTTTGCCTTCAATAGTACATATTGGTATTTAGCTACATCCCGTTAGACTGGAAGCCGACCCCATCGTAATTGGGAAAAGGGTAGGCAGATTGATTGAAACATTTTAAGTATTATACTTCTCCATTCAAAAAAACATGTTAAATACACAAACTCTCACTCAAACTCAAAGCATTTATTTCAAACTAGCATGCGTTCCAATGCCACGTAAAGTAAAATAAGTTTTGTTTTTCTTTTTAATTTATTTAGGTAGATTTTTTGAGCCAGGAACCCTCGCGAGCGTCCCCAGAAGTTCTTACCAAAGTTTCATCACAATCTCATTAATGGTTTCAGAACGCAAAACAAACAAACATTGATTTTTATTTATATAGTTCATTTTTTTACTATTCATAGGCACGTGTTTGACCACTATCTCACCTGATGGTAAGCAGTGATGTGGTCGAAGATGGATCACGCTTGTCTAGAAGTAACCTATCCACTCTTGACTTAAAGACTCCCAGGTTGTAGCTGCAAAATAATTTTTTTCTTTCTTACTTTCTTTTTTAGCTATCATGAAACACAGATTCTGGCATGGAATTCCACTCCTTAGCTGTACGCACAATGAATGTGTTCTCAAAACGTTTTGTGCGTGAAGGTGGGATGTCCACCATGCACCGGTGGTGCATCGCCGTACGACTTGTGGTCCAATGATAGAACGGGCTTGGCAGAATGAAACTACGCAATATGGAATGTGCATGATATTTTTTTATTTGTTCAATTGAAGACTTATTAACTATAGTGAACAAATATGAAGGAATTTTCAAAATATCATCATCAGCTTTAAAGTTGATAATCATAAAGAGAAGTCCGACGTGTTCTTTGACGTCAAAGGACACGACGCCCATACAG
The DNA here is from genome assembly GCA_951329385.1 of Polia nebulosa. NCBI lineage: Eukaryota > Metazoa > Arthropoda > Insecta > Lepidoptera > Noctuidae > Polia > Polia nebulosa. The sequence goes on from OX589606.1 coordinate 12,026,530, forward strand.
CTTCCGTAGAAAACAGCGTTTTCGAGAGAGGGACAGATATATTTGTTTAAAATTGTTATATCTCGTTTAATTTTCAATCAATCTTGATTCTGCTTTCACTGTTCGTACTCTATTTTAGTATATTCATCGATAAACCGGTTAGATAACAAATATTTTTTTCATGAATATTCCCTATTCCGTCGCTCACTCCGGGACAATATGCAACCGATAGACAAACGACATGCTAGCAACTCGGCGATAAACCATTTACAGTCTGAAAAATGAAGGACACATAATTATTATGTATATTCCAAAGCGTAGATCTATGGACACTCTTTTAAACATACTCTTACATAAATCCTGGTTACATATTTTTTGTTGCTTCTATTATGTGAGAACAATGTAAATAAAAATTCCTGCAGCACAGTTGTCAAATACTCCATTATTTACAACATGCGAGCCTTCGTAAGAAAGCATAGGTCGTAATATTTTTACGGCGGAGTAATGACAGCCATAAAGTCACGCTTTCCTGTTTTGTACCTTCAAGATAATGTCAACACGAGATTTAGCTATATTGAAAAAACCGGCCAAAAACGAGTCGGACTCCTGCGCAAAGGGTTCCGAACAATTTTTTTTAAACTGCCTCCACCTTATAGGTTTTCCTGATATCTAAAAGTAAAGAACTACTTTCCGTTTTTTTTTCAAAATTTTAGGCCCAGTGGTTCCGAAGATAAGGGGGGGGGGAATGGTAATTTTTCATCTATTTTCTTGAATAACTTCAAAATTAAATGTTTTAAAATTATTAAAAAAAATTATTCGAGACCCTCACAATGTGCCCTTTCATTTGATATGTACGACACAGTTTGAAAAACTTTGATTTTTAATTTTCCGATTTTCACCCCAAAAGTGACCCCGTCAATTTGTACTAAAACTGTATAAGCGCCACCTGGTGACAATAATAGGTAACCTGTTTTTTTCAATACGATTTGACATAAAAGAACGTTTACGCAATTCAATAAACCCAAACACGATAGTGCTATCTTGTTTGGTTGCGGAGATCCTTTTGCCACCTTCCGACTCCGTCATCAGAGCCTGGGTACTACCAAGTGTAAAATCACTTTTCAATACAAATTGTATGAGCCCTAACACGATGGTGCTATCTTTTTTCGTTGCAGAGATCCTATGATCACCTTTTGGCTAAATCATCAGACTTTAGGCATCATCTTGTCTAACATAACTTGTCAAAACATGTGCAATGAGACCAAATACGAAGATGCCATCTTGTTTGGTTGAGGAGATCCTATGGCCAGCTTCCAGCTCCATCATCAGACCAGCTTCATAGTACTTATTATTGCATTGGCCACTTAATTTTATAAGAAATGCAAGTTTCAGTTTAATCAAAGACCAGAAAGTGTTTGAAAATTGGGTTACTATTTTGTTACACACACTACCAAAGCAAGTTTATAAAGTTCGTAAAAAATTTGACTTCTCATAGGTTTTCCTGTAATAATTTATACGCTACTTCCTGTATTTTTTTTCAAAATTTTAGACTTAGTAGTTTCGGAGATAAGGAGGCGGAAGGTCAGTTTTCGTCTATTTTCTTAAATAACTCATATTAACATTTTGAAAAAAATATGTTTGGGACTCTCACAATGCGCCCTTCCATTCGATATGTCGCTCAGTACAGTTTGAAAAACTTTGTTTTTAAATTTTCCGATTTACCCCCAAAAAGGGACCCCCTTATTCCAAATTAATTTATTTACGTTACTCGCCCATGTTTGGTTTATCGAAATACACCTATGTAGCAAATTTTAAGTTAATCAGACCAGTAGATTTGGAGTAAATTAGCAGTGCCAGACGGACAGACGTACAGACAGACGCACGAGGCTGGGTTTTGACATTTGGATGTTCGGAAACCTAAAAGTTAAATTTTTTAACAAACCATGGCTCGGCGAAAACGTATATAATAAACCTTCGAACAATGAAGAAAATTTTTCTCACCCAAGACGAATTTCACATAACAAACAGCCTCCCAGTCATCTTTGCGAGAACCAATATTTATGGGAAGATACATCAAACCTCCATCAGGCAACTTTATCATACTCTCACATCCCAATTTTATCTACATCCCGATAAAAAAAACTTTTTTTGATGAAACTGAACCGTTTACGACTTTCACAGCGGCTTTTTTTCTAACAATGAAGAATTTTCGTTTATTATTCTCCCAAGGGTTTTTATTTTATTATAATCTGTGGGAATAAAGAGGGAAAGAATAAAAGAGATAATAATGTGAAAATGGCGACCGTGTGCGTGAAATGGCGGGAATACGGAACGCGTAAAACTGTTAAAGTGAGAAACGATTACATGAATGCTTTGTGGAAGTTTGAAAATTGTACGTCGCAGTTTAAATGTGGCACGTATTTCTATACACTCTCTTAGAAGGTGTCTACACACGGCGATGTTATCGCTGCAAGAAAGTGTACAGATGTATGTGGCACGACGATAATATCGCCGCGATTCTCTCGCTCGTGGAGACGATCCCTTAGAAAATTGTACGTCGCAGTTTAAATGTGCCACGTATTTCTTATACACTCTCTTAGAAGGTGTCTACACACGGCGATGTTATCGCTGCGAGAAAGTGTACAGAAGTATGTGGCACGACGATAATATCGCCTCGATTCTCTCGCTCGTGGAGACGATCCCTTAGAAAATTGTACGTCGCAGTTTAAATGTGCCACGTATTTCTATACACTCTCTTAGAAGGTGTCTACACACGGCGATGTTATCGCTACGAGAAAGTGTACAGAAGTATGTGGCACGACGATAATATCGCCGCTATTCTCTCGCTCGTGGAGACGGTCCCTTAGAAAATTGTACGTCGCAGTTTAAATGTACCACGTATTTCTATACACTCTCTTAGAAGGTGTCTACACACGGCGATCGACGATAATATCGCCGCTATTCTCTCGCTCGTGGAGACGGTCCCTTAGAAAATTGTACGTCGCAGTTTAAATGTACCACGTATTTCTATACACTCTCTTAGAAGGTGTCTACACACGGCGATGTTATCGCTGCGAGAAAGTGTACAGAAGTATGTGGCACGACGATAATATCGCCGCGATTCTCTCGCTTGTGGAGACGGTCCCTTAGAAAATTGTACGTCGCAGTTTAAACGTGCCACGTATTTCTTTATACTCTCTTAGAAGGTGTCTACACACGGCGATGTTATTGCTGCGAGAAAGTGTACAGAAGTATGTGACACGACGATAATATCGCCGCGATTGTCTCGTTCGTGGAGACGGTCCCTTAGAAAATTGTACGTTGCATTTTAAATGTGCTACGTAATTCTATACACTCTCTTAGAAGGTGTCTACACACGGCGATGTTATCGCTGCGAGAAAGTGTACAGAAGTATGTGGCACGACGATAATATCGCCGCTATTCTCTCTCTCGTGGAGACGGTCCCTTAGAAAATTGTACGTCGCAGTATAAATGTGCCACGTGTTTCTATACACTCTCTTAGAAAGTGTCTACACACGGCGATGTTATCGCTGCGAGAAAGTGTACAGACGTATGTAGCACGACGATAATATCGCCGCGATTCTCTCGCTCGTGGAGACGGCCCCTTAGAAAATTGTACGTCGCAGTTTAAATGTTCCGGAAGGTTGTATACTGGAATGACATAAAATCTTAGCAGAGAAATAGCTACCAAAATACGGTGCGTATTAGATACTGGGCTATTCGAACGGGTTCAACCTCGTGGAAACACAAAGTTACCTTCAAATTGTATCTATATTACCAGCCAACATACGTTGGTATCTAAAACACTAACAAATCTTGTTGGTTCCTAATTGTAAATAACTCAACACATTTTTGAGTATATTTATCGATAAAATTCTTCAAATTTTCAATTAACTGCAAACGTTGTGTCATTACATCACGCATCCCTTTCTTTTCCTTGCAGTCAAACAGTGTCAGCATTTTAGGGCATGACACATCTTAAGAACTAAGCAACCCTAATTCTTTACCTATTTCATGAGACTTTAAGGAACTCAGGCGTTTTGTTATGTCTTCCGATTTTTGTCAGTAATACCACCCTAAGATTAAAGCTTTTGCATTATATCTTTTAGGGTTTGACGCTGATACATATCAGTTGACGACGAGACTTGACGCCGACGTAATTATTTTTCAGTTGAGTAATCCGATCGTCATATTTTCACGTCATATTAAATATTTTTGTCGTAATATGAGAGATTCTTACCTCACAGTCATGGTGTTTCTAAGGAAAATATAAGGAGATTATGGAAATAATGTAACGTTGTTATTTGCTTCAGACTTTTCAGTGAGTATAATATTTACGGAATAGAAATAGGGTCCTACCAGAAAATTAAAAAATTTTGGAAAAGAAAATTTGACGAAAACAATGGTGCCGATTCTGTTGTTCACAAACAAGTCTCTTTCTTGTTTGTGGACGTAAATTAGAGCTGTCAAATTTAGTTGTAACTAATATTTTAAAAATCCTCTTCAGATAATCAAAACTTAAATTTACCCGTCAAGCCCTTCATTAGCAGACACAATTAAAAACCTATTGTCGTGTCCTTAAGGAGACGCGAGGGGCCTGACGGATTCAGGGTACCTACATGTAAAAACATGTCGTCTAAAAACACGGTGAAGCGCAAGGCGTAAACTAGTTTGACATCTCTAACTTAGTTCATAGCTATAGCCGTCCTTTTCCCGCACTGCCTTTTGGTAAAAGATAGCGATTCTCTTATTTAAGTTTAGTTATTGAACAAGAGAATCCGCAACAATGTCTATCAACTAGGTTGAAATAAAACTTTCAGTCTAGGTTAGACCATTAATTACTTTCCTATTTGACGATTATCCATGTTAAACTAGTTTTTTACCGCGACTTGGCTAATTGGTCCTCAAAGAGATGTCAATTGACGGGGCCTGCTAGGGCCGCCCGGCCGGTGTGACAGCCAGGGTTGCGGAATAACTCTGCTGCTGCGACACCTCGCAGCTCGGCGGACGGAGCTCCGGCAGGATCTCATGGCGACATGACGACAGCGACTGTCGCAACCCAGCGTTGGGCACTCCACCATTGCGGCTGTAGCGCACCTCTTTGAGGAGTGGCCGGAGAAGGGTCTGGCTGTCCTCACCTACCGCCTGACGCAGGTCCTCACCGGACACGGTTGTTTCGGGAGGTTCCTGCATCAGATCAGGCAGGAGGAAACGCTGAGGTGTTACCACTGTTACACGGATCGCCCAGACGACACGGTGGAGCATACGGTGGAGGTCTGCCCCGCTTGGGCGGAGCACCGCCGTGTCTTCGTGAATGCGATATGTAGCGGTGTCCTTTCGCGCCCGGCCCTGGTTCAGGCCATGGTACGGAGCCAGAGGGAATGGGAAGCAGTCTCCGCCTTCTGCGAAGCAGTAATGCTCGCGAAGGCGGAGGCGGGACGCGTGAGGGAAGCTCAACGGAGTGGCACTCACGGCTCCGGCCGCTACCACCGCAGGAGAGGTACTGGGCGTAGGACGTCACGGGATGATCTCCGGCCACCGTAGACCCGGGCCTGCGGACGGCGAGCAGTGGGTAGCTCGCCGTCCGATCAGCAACAGGCCCGTGAGTCGACGGCGCGTAGTGTTCCACGCGCGCCTCAAACAGATAAGTGTCAGCCACCACTGACGGGGCCCATCGTGACCGGTGCCTGCATGCCTAGGGGTAGCGGATAAATTCTGAAAATGAGTTACCGCACCCCTAGGCACTCAGGCAGTGAAGGAACAGGGGTGGGTTTTAGTCAGTAAGAGTCTGACACTCCGTCTCCTTTGCATTTTTTCATATATGTATTTTAAACTTAAAGACTATGATTTTAAAATAAATATTTTTGAAGATGTTTTTGAAAATTAACCGTTTTCGTCCCCTTATCTCCGAAACAATTCAGTCTTTTAATTCTAAATTTCTAAATTAAAGATTTTTAAAGACATATTAATTGAAACTAATAAAATATTAGAATAAATGAAAACTCGCCAATGTTTTGCACATAAACACACACCCAAACATAGTTTCAGATTGTTTTATACATAAAAACAAACTATTTATCAAAAGGTATACTTGCTACGGCACCATGATATTGGAAGAGTTCCTACGGTTACACAGAAACCGTTCAGGGTCAAAACGTCTAACGGTGTCAAAATGTCCAAATTCCAAAATGTCCAATTATCAAAATGTCGAGTTCCCTAAATGTCCAATCTTTGAGAATGTTCAATAACTCATCAAAGCGCTTTTTTAATACCTACCAAACAATAAATACTAAAACATATTATGATTCTTTCAGTATCATAATACTCGTATGTTTTATTTATAAGTAACAGAATAAGGCGCAGTTGTACGACTTTTAATAGTTTTCAATTAATCATCACGTCTAAACGACTAGTCGTATTTCTTTGAAAAAAATATATGTTACTCTAGACAATTTCCGTCGTAATTTGATCTTAGAACATTTGATGTTATATTTTTATACTCGTAACATAGTGTAATTAATTTGTAAAGTTATGTTTACCGCGGATAAAAAATTGAGAATCACGCAAAAACTTTAAAGCGTATTTTTATGAAACTTTTACCATTTTAAAGATCATTTAATTATTTATAATTTAATTTCAGTTTTTTATTTTAATACCTGTTGTTTAATGTGTAATAAATTAATAATGCGTCTAATTTCGGACAGCGCTCCTTCACGGGCGAGTCCTATTACTGGGTGGACGTACGACGCGTTACGTGAGCTCAGCACAGAACACGCAAGCTAAACACTCAAGGTCATTGGCAGTTAATAGCGCCTTAAGACCAGAGAAGACCACAACATACCCGAAATTACTATTTTGTCATTAATGTAATAAATAAAAAATACATCAGTGTTTTTATGGATTACCTTTTTTTTTTGGTTTTAGAAAACTATAGTGAATGTGTCAGTGACACATTAATACACACACAACACAACAACACTTTTTGACATTTTGAGTGTTGGACATTTTGGGATTTGAACATTTTGACACCGTTGGACATTTTGAGAATTGGACCTTTAGGCCCTGAACTACAGAAACCTCACCTAGTCCCACGTCTCGTTTCAAGTAGGATCAACCCATTGAAACATGAAGCTCTCAAAGTTTCCGTATAGATTACATGATGCAAAATAGTTGCTTACCCCTATGTCGTTGTAACTTTTCCTAGTATAAACCTAATACCACTTCAGTAGGTACCTCTCGAAAAGTAGCAGGTGTGTTTAGTTTACAGCGTGTTAGGTTCGAAGAAGGATAGTTTGTGCATGTGATGATAAGTCGAGTGATGTGATGAGAATAATGGCGTCAGGAAAATTTTGAGTATAAGTGTGGATGCATGGGCGCCGGCAGAACTATTTTCAGAAAGATGCACCTATCTTCAAATCTTTAGCAACTAATTCGAAAGGAGACAGGGATGAGCGAAGAGGGCTAGAAAATTTTAGCACCTCCTCTCGGATATGCTTGGACTAATATTGTATGAGATATTTTCTATATATTTTGAATGTTTTTTTCTACATTATATCAAAAGCCAGAGGGGTGTGAGTGCACACCCTTGCATCCCCTTCCCGGCGCCCTTGTGTGGATGGCTTTTTTTTTTGAGGGGTGAGAAATCATCCAATGACTTCTCCCGCTACTTGGGGTCGGCTTCTAGTCTAACCGGATGCAGCTGAATACCAGTATTTTACATGGAGCGACTGCCTATCTGACCTCCACAACCCAGTAACTGTGCAATACGATACCTCTTGGCAAGATTGACTATACATATACCCGTAACGACTGTCAAAGATGTACCTGTCTACAAATGGCAGCCGGGACTCAAAGTGCTTTCCGAAGCACGGAAGAGTCTCGGTATGTAAAGATGGTCACCCATCCATTGACCAACCCCGGCAAGCGTAGCTTAACCTGATGGATCAACCCGTGCGGCTGTTATTACTGTAGCTACGAGCTCCTAATAATATATTTATATAATTATATTTTAATTAACAACTTTCTTCGAAGAAGCCATAGCCATTTCCCAAAAAAAAATTACTTATCGTAAAAAGTTATCATCAGCTGCTCAATGGGAGGTCCAATATTTTCTTTCGAAATTCACTATTACTTGTTTTTTTTTTTATTTCTATTGGCAAAAGCAGTATTTTAAATATGACCACGAATTTCCGTTATACTCTAAATATATTGTAAACACGTAAAAAATACTGAACGGATTTGGATGAAACTTCAATATAATACAGCAGAATAACACTTATGCTATGGAAGGCAAAATTAATGCAACTTGCATGCGAGTTGCTTGCAGGTGGAAACGCGGGTTTACTGACTAAAACCTACCAGTCTTCCTTAAATTGCCCTTATTCCGTTCCAGGGCCGCGGTAACTTCTTCGAAAAATCCCGCACTGCCTACATGACCTCCGCTACACAGTTACTGGGACATAGTAAAAATCCCGCACTGCCTACATGACCTCCGCAACACAGTTACTGGGACATAGTAAAAATCCCGCACTGCCTACATGACCTCCGCAACACAGTTACTGGGACATAGTAAAAAGCCCGCACTGCCTACATAACCTCCGCAACACAGTTACTGGGACATAGTAAACATTATGCAATGCCTACATGACCTCCGCAATACAGTTACTGGGACATAGTAAAAATTCCGCACTGCCTACATGACCTCCACAACACAGTTACTGGGACATATCAAATAGCCCGCACTTCCTACATGACCTCCGCAACACAGTCACTGGGACATAGTAGAAATCAAGCACTGCCTACATGACTTCCGCAAAACAGTTACTGGGATATAGTAAAAATCAAGCACTGCCTACATGACCTCCGCAACACAGTTACTAGGACATAGTAAAAATCCCGCACTGCCTACATGACCTCCGCAACACAGTTACTAGGACATAGTTAAAATCAAGCATTGCCTACATGACCGACGCAACACAATTACTGGGACATAGTAAACATCCCGCACTGCCTACATGACCACCGCTACACAGTTACTGGGACATAGTAAAAATCCCGCACTGCCTACATGACCTCCGCAACACAGTTACTGGGACATAGTAAACATCCCGCACTGCCTACATGACCACCGCTACAGTTACTGGGACATAGTAAAAATACCGCACTGCCTACATGACCTCCGCAACACAGTTACTGGGACATAGTAAAAATCCCGCTCTGACTACATGACCTCCACAACACAGTTACTGGGACATAATAAAAGCCCGCACTGCCTACATGACCTCCGCAACACAGTTACTGGTACATAGTAAAAATCCCGCACTGACTACATGACCTCCACAACACAGTTACTGGGACATAGTAAAAAGCCCGCACTACCTACATGACCTCCACAACACAGTTACTGGGCATAGTAAAAGCCCGCACTGCCTACATGACCTCCGCAACACAGCTACTGGGACATAGTAAAAATCCCGCACTGACTACATGACCTCCGCAACACAGTTACTGGGACATGGTAAAAATCCAATCTTGTACCTATACTGTTCAGTAGGTACTTTGTGGTTGGGTAATATAATGTTATTTCCCAAGTGGGACTTTAGTCTATAATAAGTTTGTTTCTCCTAGTTAGAGTTTCATTACATTTTATTATTCTATTAACGTTGTCCGGGACTTAGAGCTGTGTTATTGCTCCCATGCGGTGTAATAAGATCTTATTGCTTTTTCAAGTACCTAATTACCTATCTATGTTGGTACTTGCCAGGCGTTGTGATAAGTAATAGCCATTGATAGCAATCTAAAATACTTAGTATATTTTGATATAAGTCATGGGCCAACTTTGACCATGGTCAAAGCGGTTTTAAAGCCGAGAAACCGCAATGACAAATGCACACGTGTATTAAACGATATTTTTGTATACATTTCCTCAAAAATAATAAATAAAACTACATTATAATATAATAAATAAATAAATAATAAAATAGCCTTTTATTCAGACAGTAACTAATAACAAAGTTTTGGTTTATACACTTGTCTATATCTGTATTTCTTCCGTTTCACTGTCTGTTTGCCCATTGACAAAGACCTCCTCCAACTCTTTCCAACTTGTCCGGTCCTTTGCAGCAAAGGACCGGACACTGTCCTTGATCTCGTCTGCCCATCTTCTAATCGGTCTCCCTCTTTTGCGGTTCCAATCCCTTGGATACTACTCTGTTATTGCTCTACTCCATTTGTCCTTTCCCCTTATAGTATGACCTGCCTATCTCCATTTTAGTTTTTTCACTTTGACAGTTATATCTTCAATTTTGGTTTTCTTTCTAATTGTTCTGTTTCGGATCTTGTCACTTTTGCGTTTGTTTAGCATGATCCTATCCATGGCGACTTGGCAGACTTCTAGTTTTTTCAAGTTGAATTTTGTTGGCGCCCAGTTTTGGCAGCCATATGTAAGGACGGGCAGTAAGCAAGTGTTAAATAATTTAGCTTTTATGGGCATATACATTTCTTTGTCTTTCATAATGTCTTTATGGGTCTTAAAATATTATAATATACATACTTAGTACCAAATAATGGAAGAAATTGGCTCGCGGATATTTTTCGTGCGATTGGTCGGGGCTGCCACTCGACCAGCCTGCTGCAATAAATATACTAAATAGGGTTTTTTACAAAAATAAAAACTAATTAGTCCGTCAGTTAAATAACCAAAAAATATTGGACACGTGTTTTTTGCTTTACGCACCGCGTGACGTCACGTGACATTTCAACGCACTGTATAGCCCTACTTTTTAACCGACTTCCAAAAGGAGGAGGTTCTCAATTCGTCTGCATGTTTTTTTTTTTTTTTTGTATGTATGTTACGTGATTTCTCCGTTAGTTGGAAACCAATTTTCAAAATTCTTTTTTTATCTGAAAGAATATACTCCCGAGGTGGTCCTATATAAATTTTATCGAAATTGCTTCAGCGCTTTTTGAGAAACTGAACAAAAACGGAAAATACGTGTACCTCGATGACGTTTTGGTGTTCTCCAAATGTTTAAATTCCACGTTCCATTATATTGGGGTTTTTATTTCTGAGGTATAACAACTAAAAAGTGAAAAATAAAAATCTTTTTTACAAAAAAAAACAACCGACTTCTAAAAAAAAACTACACAAAAAATTAATAAATAACTTTAATTTCGGAAGTAGGTGTCAAATAACAAAGAAGTAAAATACAAACACCGACTGCCGAAATTAAAGTTATTTATTAATTTTTAGTGTATTTTTTTTTAGAAGTCGGTTGTTTTTTTTTTGTAAAAAAGATTTTTTTTGTTTACGTGACAAAAGAAAAACACGTGTCCAATATTTTTTGGTTATTTAGCTGACGTACTAATTAGATTTTTTTTGTAAAAAACCCAATTCTGGCTGGCCACCACACTTTTCCGGACAAGTGCGAAATACATTACATTGCGAGCCAAACAGCAGGAAGGGTAGTATTAGTGGGTTTTCGTGAATGTGTGTTGAAAAAAATCAACATAGATAACTACAGGTTGGTAATGGGCTAGGATACGGGATTAAGGAACAGGTCGTTGGTAAAGTTTTGAATATGAATGTAGAGATGGCTATCAGAGTGGCCTTTTATACCAGGGCTGAAATGATGAGTTTTACTTTCAGTAAATTCTAGCGCCAAACTGTTTAATTTTTGCCAACGCAACCGATGTCGATCGACCGCCAATTGCCTGATATAACTCAAAAAAATCGCGGGGACGGTACGGCCGACCAAGCGTCCTGTGGGCCTCGGAATTTAAGAAATTAAAACTCACGCTTGTTACAACCGGGGTGTAAAGAGGTAGAGGAAGACCAAAAACGATGGATGAACTGTGTTAGAGATGATAAGCACAGCTGGATAGGGGGTAGTGGCGACTACTAGAAAAGTATAAAAGTGATGTTGCGCCAACTTCAAATAAAATTAGGGTATAATGTAAGAGAATCATGAGAATGTTAGTTCGGGTTTTTTTGTTTTTCTTGTGGGTTTTATTTTGGGCTGTATTTCAAGATCCGTAATAGGTAGACAGTTGAAATTTTCACACAGCGTGTATTTCTATATCCGCTATAACAACAAATAATAAAAATTAATTTCAAAAAACCGGCCTAGTGCGAGTTGGACTCGCGCACAAAAGGTTCCGAACGAATCACATATTTTTTAGGCATATATAGCCGCCAAGTGGCGCCCTCGTTGAATAAAAAATCGTAGCAAAGCGTACAAAATAAAGATTAAGTTTAGTCAAATCGTAATCAATTACTGTGTGCTTGGTCTGAAATAAAACTTATGAATTTCAATTTAGCTTGTGGGCCATAATCCACCACGCGGGCCCAATGCGGAATGGTGGATTGAAAAGCATTTCAACTAAGTATGAATATTTTATCCCTAACGAGAACATAATAATAAATAAAATTAACAACATTCTTGCAACACTCGCCCAAGAGTGATGCGCTTTGTGAGACGGGCGTTTTCGGGGACTGATGTCAGCTCCCGAGACTATATGTCCCGTGTCACAGAGCGCATCGACTTCCTGAAGCAGAAAGTATATGCATGGGCAAACCGTATTCGCAGGTATAAGCGGCGAGTAGAACGATACACCCAGAATCGCACATTCCGAAGTAATGAAAGGTGGGTGTATAGGGATTGGGAGCGACCGGACCAAGGTGTGACTAATACGCACCTGCCGGATGATGACGCCATATACTCGTTCTGGCGCAGCATCTGGTCGGTGCCTGTCTGTCATACCGAGGGCGATTGGATTCGGGATGTTGAGCGCGTATGCGATCCAATACCAGAAATGGGGGCAATTATCATCAGCCCCCAAGATGTAGCTCGTGCAGTCCGTCCGTTAGCTAACTGGAAATCTCCAGGGCCGGACGGGCTGCACAACTTCTGGATCAAATGGTTTACAAGGTCGCATACCCACTTGGCATCTCAGATCCAGTCTGCCTTAGAGTCAGGGTCGCTGCCCCAATTTCTAACTACAGGAATAACCCACCTGCTCCATAAATCAGGTAGTACTGCGGAACCTAAAAATTATAGACCGATCACGTGCTTACCGACGGTCTATAAGGTTCTTACATCCATTTTGAGAGCTAAGATTAACACACATATAGATAGTAACTGTATCATGTCTGCCTCTCAAAATGGATGCAGGAATGGGTCCCGCGGTACTAAGGAGCTTCTCCTCATAGATATGACCATTAGCCAACAGGTTCGGCGTTTCCGAAAGGATCTGTCGACATGTTGGATAGACTATAAGAAGGCCTATGACTCAGTTCCTCATACATGGCTCATGAGGGTGCTGGAATTGTATAAAGTTGATGCAACGCTACGCACCTTCCTGATGTCATGTATGGGGCAATGGAGGACGGTCCTTCGCTATCCAGGATGTCGACAAATCCAGAGGAATAGCGAACCGATAAGGATCGAGCGGGGTATATTCCAGGGTGACAGTTTGAGTCCGCTTTGGTTTTGCCTAGCTTTGAATCCTCTAAGCACACTGCTGGAGAATTCAGGGCTAGGCTATCGGTTGAAGAGAGGTGGTCAGGTTATATCTCACCTCCTTTACATGGATGACTTGAAACTTTTTGCCCCCAACAATCTGCAACTGATGGAGCTACTGAAGGTAACTGAAACCTTCAGTAGTGCCATCAGGATGGAGTTTGGTGTGGATAAATGTGCGGTCATGCATGTAAAGCGAGGGGAGATTGTGGAATCCGTGGGAACACAACTCTCGGATTCCATAAACCTGAGATCCCTCTCTCCAACCGAAACCTATAAGTATTTGGGTATGTCGGAAGCGTTAGGTATCAATGTTGCTGACATGAAGCAATCGTTCAAGGAGCGCTTCTTTGGCCGCCTGAAGAAGGTATTTAATAGCTTTCTTTCGGGCGGAAACAAGGTGCGCGCCTTCAACGGTTGGGTCATGCCGGTATTGATGTACTCTTTCGGCGTACTCAAATGGACTCAAACAGAACTTGACGCCCTGGATAGGCGAGTCCGTACGCTGCTGACTGCATTTCGAATGCATCACCCACGTTCGTCGGTGATGAGACTGTATATCCCGCGGAAGTGTGGAGGCCGAGGCTTTTTAAATGCTAAGACCCTACACAACCGCGAGGTATGCAGTCTAAGGGAATATTTCCTAGCTGCTGACGTGGGTATGCATCGAGATGTAGTGGCAGTGGACAAGGGCCTTACTCCACTCTCCTTGGCTAACGAGAACTGGCGCAAACCTCTAGTGCTTGACACTAACGATCGCAGAGAAGTATGGCAGAGTAAGGAACTTCACGGACGCTTTTTCCGGGCCCTACATGGGCCCGATGTAGACCAACTAGCGTCCGTAGCCTGGCTGCGTGTCGGTGACCTCTTTGGGGAAACCGAAGGTTTTGTCTGTGCAATTATGGACGAAGTTATCATGACGAAAAATTACCGGAGATTTATTGTGAAGGACGGCACGGTTGACATATGTCGGGCATGTCATCGTCCGGGAGAAACAATCCGCCACATAATCTCTGGTTGTTCTCGTCTAGCTAACGGTGAGTACTTGCATAGGCACAACCTCGTAGCCAGGATTATCCATCAGCAACTTGCTCTGAAATACTCTCTTGTGGAATCGGAAGTGCCGTACTACAGATATGCGCCCGACCCAGTTCTCGATAATGGTCATATCTCATTGTACTGGGATCGGTCCATCATCACTGACAGGACTATTATAGCCAATAAGCCTGATATAGTGGTGGTGGACCGAATCGAGAGGCGTGCAATGATTGTTGACATTACCGTCCCACATGACGAAAATCTCGTGAAAGCCGAGAAAGATAAACAAATCAAGTATATTGACTTGGCTCGCGAGGTTGTCGACATGTGGGATGTGGACTCAGCGATCATTGTACCGATAGTCGTGTCAGCCAATGGCTTAATAGCCACGAGCCTCGACCAACACCTCAGGAGGCTCTCGTTAGGCGGCTGGATCAAGGGCTTGATTCAGAAAGCAGTACTTCTGGACACGGCTCGCATTGTCAGGCGGTTCCTCTCTCTGGAGCCCTGACCGCCGGTAGCTTGGACCCTGTTCCCGATACCGGTGGGATACTATTTTTTATATTTTTAAATGTTTTTTATTTTATTTTTTCATTGAAATATTTAAAAATATAATTTATATGTATTTACAAATGAATAAACGAAATAAAATTATAAAAATAAAAACATATTTTAAAACCCTTACAGTACTTGCCCTTTAATTTGATATCGCACGGTACTTACAGTTTGAAAAACTTTTTGGTTTTTACATTTTCCGATTTTAACCCCAAAAGTGAACCCCATACCCCAGATTCATTTTATTTATATTATTACACGTCCATGTTTGGGTCACAGATACTCATGTGTGTGCCAAATTTCAACTCAATTGGTCAAGTAGATTCGGAGCAAATTGGCTGTGATAGACGGACAGACAGATATACAAGTGATCATTAAGAGGTATGTTTTTCATTCGGACTTTCGTAACCCTAAAAATGAAAATGGAAATTTTTCGTAAATAGGAAGTTCTGTCATCAAAACGAGACGCTAAAATGTTTAGTTTAAAATCATAACAGTAACTCCAAGTTGCTAACAGCAATATAATCTTGTTTATTCTAAAACATAAAGCATTTAATAGTTTAACTATACAGTTTACTTGCTCTCCACTTATTGGAGTCAGCACTTAGGAGGGTTAAGAGTAAGGGTCGGAGCTTAGTGGGACGGCAGGGGACATTAAATTAGGTCAATAGTTTTTTTCCCAATTGCCCCAGAAAAGGGTAACTTTTTTGAAAGTTTGTATTTGTATAAGTATGACAATTGTAAGAATCTATGTAAATATGTTTGTATGTCTATTTCTTTGGCACACCATGTAGCCTAAACGGCTAAAAGAACGCAGGGGTGTATAGAAGGGCACACCGCAATTACGGCGGTAAAGCCCTCTTTGAGGAGTGGCTGGAGAGGCGCTACGGCGTCCTCACCTTCCGTCTGACGCGAGTCCTCACCGGACACGAATATTTCGGGAGGTTCCTGTGTAGGATAAGGCGGAGAAAAATGCCCGGGTGTCACTACTGTGCGGATCGCCCAGAGGACACGGTGGAGCTTACGGTGGAGTTGTGCCCCACTGGGGCTAAGCCCCGCCGTGTCCTCGTGGAAGCGATTGGCGTCAGCGACATCTCGCGACCGACCCTGGTCCAGGCCATGGTATGGAGCGAGAGGAAATGGGAAGCCGTTGCCTCCTTCTGCGAAGCAGTAATGTTCGCGAAAGAGGAGGCGGAACGGGTGAGGGAGACTCAACAGAGTCGCCCTCACGCCCCCAGCAGCAGCCACTACAGGGGATGCCTTGGGTGTCGGGGGTCACGAGACGATATCCGGCCACTGTGTGTACCAAAATTCAACTCAGTCAGTCCAGTAGATCCAGAGTAGTGATTGACTATTACAGACGGAGAGACAGACAGACACACGAGTTATCCTATAAGCGTTCCGTTTTTTCATTCGGACTTTTGGAACCCTAAAAACAGACTAAACAAATAGAAAGCCACAAAGTTCGATCTCTAATATTATATTTTTAATCGAATGTATAAGCTGAGCTGTTTTTAAACATAGAATCATGTAACCTGACTGCCTGCTTAATCGCTGCCTATATCGTAAATCGCTCTGCTCGTCACTATGTCCTGACCCTAGATGTCGAGAGAACACTTAACACATAAACTGTTAACTTAGCGGCTTGGCCCAGTCGCTCCACACTCTTTTGTTTTCCTTATGTTAGCAACGCTTTGCCGAAGCTGTGGGGAATAGTAATATTTTTATTAAAATAACTTGAAAAATGTAGAGAGGATAAAACTTTTCAACAATATCAAACCGTTTAAAATGCTCATTCTTATAAGTGTCTCCATCAGTCAGTCAGTGAAATTCCCTGTAGGAGTCTGTATTTTCTGATAGCTACAACCTCAACCAAAAGTGAATAGTTTACTGGTTGGCAAGTGCACTCCATCAACCGACCACATCATCGCTTACCGTCAGGTGGAATACTGGTCCAACGCGAGCCTATCAATAATACTTAAAAAAAACATTTATTTTATTTGTTACTAGTTAGTAAGCTCCTTTACTATTGCGGCCACACCAGTTGCGTAACACAAATCGCCATCACAACCTATAGATTATAAAAGAAATTCCTAGTCTGTTGCATCACACGTTTGAAATAGTCGTCATCTCGACGCCACAACGCAAATAACGCAGTTATTATCATCATTCATCAGCCGAAACATGTCCACTGCTGGGCATAGGCCTCCCTCAACTATCGCCTCAACCACCGGTCCTGTGAGTCTAGCATCCATCGGCTACCTGTAACCCGTACCAGCAGGCGTATTCGCTAACTCAGTTGACATCAATTTGATAGGCACTATACAGTACATTGCTGCTTTGACATATAGGGAAAGCAAAATGTACCACGTAGTATCTATTATAATTGACTTGCTTCTACCAGCGGCTTCGCCCGCGTGATATGAGTACTTCATCATCATCATCATCTGCCTAGCCTTTTACCAACTATCTTGGGGCCGGCTTCCAGTCTAACCAGATGCAGGTGAATACCAGTATTTAACATGGAGCGGCTGGAATGAGTACTTCACCGTTATAAACTTTCAACCCCTTTTTAACGCCTATGAGGGTTGAAGTTCGAAAAAACCTTTCATAGTCGATACCTACTCTTCACAAAGAACACACCCTCCAAATTGCATGTCTCTGGACCAGCGGTTTAGGCTGTGCGTTGACATATCTTTATTTATTTTTTATTTTATTTTGTTATCGTATATTTGTTGTGCTTATGATGTCAAAAAACGTGTCTTAATAAATTTACTTTACTTTACTTTACTTTTAAAAAAAAAAGAATATCAGTCAGTCAGTCAGGACTTTGAATTTTATATAATTATATACAGATGTCCACGGAGTAAAGCGGCAGTGTACTGCAAAGTGCCTAAGAAATTGATGTCAACTGCTGGTCATCGGTCCACCTAATGGGAGGCCTTCCATGCTGCGTCTTCCGCTACGCGGTCGCCACTCTAAAAGTTTTCGGCCCCATAATAACACAATTAACGTTGTTAAATAAGGTAGATAACTACAAAAATACAATAGGTCCGTCAGTTACATTTCCAAAAAATATTGGACACGCAACCAAAAAATATTGGACACGCAACCAAAAAAAAACCGGTCAACAGCAAGTCGGACTGGCGCACCGAGGGTTCTGTAAAATCATTTAATAATATTTTGGATGTGTTACTTTACGTAAAGTTGCAGTTTTAGGTCAGCGCCATCTCTTGACCGATTGTGAAACTAATGTAATTTTTGTTGATTATTTTTGAAAAAGTGCGCTATTTAGTGACATTGTTTTATTTTTCCTGTAATTTTTACATTTTTGATCAAAAGTAAAAAACTATGCGGCCTAAAAAAAAAGAAAAAGATGTTAGAAAATGTGCAATCAGCGCTCTTTCATATGATACCGCACATGCCCTAGTACCACTTAAAATTTTTGTCCCAGTAACAAAAAAAAAAATTTTTTTTTGTCTTTCTTACTTGCAAAATAGTTGGACAAACGTCATATAAAACTATTCCAAATTTAAAGTTGTTATCATTAGTAGTTTTTGAGATATCCAGCTGTGACAGATAAACAGACAGACTGAGTCGCACCATTACGGGTACATTTTTAGGTACAATTTTGGTACGGAACCCTAAAAATGATAACGCTGCAGTGCGTTGAAATTTCGCGTAACGTCACACGTCATTTTTTTTTACCTTGAAATGACGTAAGAAGTCCCCACTCCTGAACATTGATGCGTTTTATCTTTATCATGTTTTATTTGGTGTCCAATATTCTTTGATAAAGTAACCAGACATTTTTTTTTTTTGTACTCAGGAATCGTCCCTTTTATCAAAATGATAGGCCTCAGCAGAATGCCTTCACATGAACGGTCATTTGGGCCTCAAAATAGTTTGAAAGAAACTTTTGATTTTCCACTAAGTGATGAAAAAGTCAAAGGTTTCGTTCACTTCAAGGACGGAATGTTAATTTATCTAAATTTACACGAAAATTAATTGAAGCCCCAAATAACACACTTAATGAAAATAAATCACTTTCTGTTCCTATACAAAAAGGTTTTCAGATTGTCATTCGATTAATTAATTTGGGTAGAACCTAGACGGGAAAACGTGTTTGAATTACCCCGTACGTATAAATTAATCAATCTAAATAAATCTTGCTGGATAAAATGACTACAAGATTACCTACGTAGGGGTATTTCATTGTTATTAATCATACGAATTAATTGTAGGCACACGTGTGTGTGTTGAAGAGAATAAGTAGCTTAAACCGTATTGTAACAGGTAGAGAATAAAATACAAAGAGGTAAGGGACCGCGTCGGACGGGGACGCGTCTTCTTTGAATTTTAATACCAACTGTCAAAATGGACCTCAATCCAGATGTTTGAAATAAAATAATCTGCCAAGCCTGGTCCTCTACTGGGGCCTGTTTCCAGTCTCTTCAGCCTACATGATACCTTAACAAGACTGGTGTCAGATTTTCAAACTTACTATTCCTAATTTGTCAAGAATCTACGAATAACAGCCTGTCCCACAGCTTAGCGTTCTTCTGAGGCACGGAGGAGTCTCGATAAGCAATGGATGGTCCCCCCATCCACGATCCGACCACAGCAAGCGTTGCTTAACCCCGAAGATCGAGAAGCGTGGCTGTTAATATTTAGCCACGAGCTCCTATAAGTCATATAGGATGTTTAAAATAAAATACATTCTTACAGTAAAATACTAGGCGCTTAGGAATTTGAAGCAGTGCACGGTGTGAAACACCACCACATTTTTTTTTATCAATTGCAACATTTGAAATAAATTGCTTGTCGTAAACAGGAGAGAAGGGAGAGACCGGTTACCAGGGAAGCAGTTATGCAGTGGAGTCACGTATGCCTTACTATACGTTCTTACGAAACTCGCGTGCACGTGTGAAGCATCGGTAACTTTATAGGGATGAAGTGTGGTGTAGGTTGAAAGCGGAAAGCATTTATAACCAACTTTCGAAAAATGAGGAGGTTCTATGTTCGACTGTATGTATGTTTTATTTTTATGTGTGTCCGCCGATTTCTCCGTCAGTTGAGGACCGATTTTCAAAATTCTTTTTTTATCCGAAAGAATGTACTCCCGAGGTGGTCTCATATAAATTTTATCGAAATTGCTTCAGCGCTTTTTGAGGAACTGAACAAAAATGAAAAATACGTGTACCTAGATAACGTTTTGTTTCCTCCAATTACGAGTATGTTTAAATTCCACGTTCCATGTTATTGGGGTTTTTAGTTCTGGGGTATAACAACTAAAAAGTGAAAACAACCGACTTCCAAAAAAAACTACACTAAAAATTAAAAAATAACTTTAATTTCGGAAGTCGGTGTCAAATAACGAAGAAATAAAATACAAACACCGACTTCCGAAATTAAGTTATTTTTGAATTTTTAGTGTAGTTTCTAGTTTCTATTTAAAGAAATAAATTTCTGAGACCCGCTTGCGCCAGCCAGGGTTAACTTATTAACTAACTCTGAGTTAAGTTTTTTAGCAAGTGGACCTAATAATTTGATTTGATTTCTTACAAGCAAGAAGTCCAAAACCGTTAAAAAATTTAATTATTTATTTTTATTTATTTATATATAATTACTTACAACTAATATTATAGGTAAAACCCAATGCAATAGTGAAGCAAACTTGATACTAACAACTTATTTTCTAAAACTTATTACATATAATGTTATCCTTATGAATTCACTCTGTGCACAAGCAAATTAGCCAAATTATGACAAGACAATCTGAATTTATCTCGTCGCTGAACAAAAGTGTGTTGTAACTTGAAGACTAATTATACATCTTATATCTTTAAATTCTTCTAGATTGACTTGGTAAGCACTAACATAGATTTGACTTTAACTAGTTTTAGTGTTACTTGATAGCTAACTATGAGCGAATACTGCCCTGACGGCAGTATTTGCTCACACTGCGCCTCTTCAGAAAGCTTAAAATCACCCAAAGGGCGGTTTAGAGGGCTATGCTAGGAGATTCCTTGCATGACCGAATCAGGAATGAGGATATCCGCGGGAGAACTAAGGTTACCGATATAACCCGAAGAATTGACCATCTTATGTAGTAGGGGGCACATTGCTTGCCGAACAGATGGTCGATGGAGTCGAAAAGTTCTGGACTGGCGACCGCGTACTGAAAGACGCAGTGTTGGAAGGCCTCGAGGTGGACCGATGACCTGGTGAAGGATGCGGGAGTCCGCCATATTCAAAACGCACAGGACTGGTCGATGTGTCGACTCTTGGGAGAGGCCTATGTCCACAATGGACGTCTCTTTGCTGAAATGATGATAGCTGTCTAGGGTTTGATTCCAGGGTTTTAAAGGTTTTGCTTTCATTCAACCAAGTCATTTATATTCTCTTGAAAACGCTCATCGTTTATAGCTTACAACTCAGCTACATGCGTGGAAGTCAGGGGCCGACACTGCTTAG
Organism: Polia nebulosa; assembly: GCA_951329385.1. NCBI lineage: Eukaryota > Metazoa > Arthropoda > Insecta > Lepidoptera > Noctuidae > Polia > Polia nebulosa. The sequence continues at coordinate 12,048,120 of OX589606.1, forward strand.
GATGAGCAAAAACGTAATCACATTTCTTTCACCCGTAACTCCGCAGGAAGGAATTAAAGTAATTGAATTGGAACTCTTGTCCAATCTCAACAGGAAATGTGACTTTGTATGGAAGAAGAAAATGTGTGAAGAATGGACTACCTTTTTCTGATGTAATGGGTGTCTGAAATGTGATTGGGACTTGCTGTTCTCTGCCAGCGCAGCGTTTATAAATGAGATGGCTAAAACCCGAAGTGCGGAGGTGTGGCCGGTAGCAGTTGGTTAAACTTAGGCTACACCTATTAACTCACGGCTAGAACTAGGTGCAACCGATTTCATTCGACATATTATTGTAACCGAACCTCGACACTTTAAAGTTGCTTTGAAGGCGTAGTTGGAGCCCCACTTCGTGGGGCTGTATGGTTTGAAAAAAAAACTGAGTCAGGGTGCCCCAAGTCCCGAGCTCGCATCAAGCGCTTCTTTCTGATTTGAGGTATGAAACTTTTTTTTATAATTTCTTGAAAAATACGCATTACCTTTAAATAAAAGTGGTAGCGATATAATCGGGGACCCTACCCCTACCAACTTTAGCCCTTATTACCCCCAAACTCGTGCCAAACGGTACTAGATCCAACACCATCTAAGTTTAACCAACTGCTACTGGCCACTCCTAGTTCTAGCCGGTTTAGGTGTACCCGCACTTCGAGTTTTAGCCGTAACGTAATATAGGTACCTAAAAATACTTAGACACGTAAAACAAAGTCTGGTTAGTTACACCATTTAAAACTCAAAAATGGCTGGACTGTTTTTAGGGTTCCGAAAGTCCGAATGACGAAACGGAACACATATAATCACTCGTGTGTCTGTCCGTCTGTCACAGCCAATTTTCTCCGAATCTGCTGGATCGATAGAGTTGAAATTTAGTTATTTATTTATTTAATAATTTATTTATTTAATTTACACACGTGAACATACAACCACCAACTACTACAACATGAACGTGTACCCTAAATAAATTAATTCGGAATATGAGGGTCCTTTTGGGATGAAAATCAGAAAATTAAAAAAAAAAGTTTTTCGAACTGTGCCGTGCGATATATCACATGAAAGGACTTTGTGACGGTCTCGAGTGTATTTTTTCCACAATTTTAAATATACAGTTTTAAAGTTATTTAAGAAAATAGATGAAAAATGACCATTCCTCTCCGAAACCACAGTACCTAAAATTTTGAAAAAAATTCGAAAGGTATTTATTTACTTATAGATTACAGGAAAACCTGTAAAGAGAAGATAGTTTTAAAAAAACCTGGAAAAAGAGAGGCTTTTTTCGGAACCCTTTGCGCGCGAGTCCGACTCGCTCTTGGCTGGTTTTGTTGGATTTGTCTCCGCTCCGAATAGAAGAATAACTATTAAAAAAATCGAAAAAAATAACAAAAGCAGAATTTATTGAAAAAAACATTTTCTCATTCATTAATATCTCCAGAACGTATTATTTTTATTGATCCTGAGGCGGTACGAAGTTCGCTGGACCAGCTATGAGTTTATAAAAATTGCAGCATAAATTGACATTGGCGGCTTTTTGGCCTCTCACAGTTTTTATTTTATTTTCATAATGTGTATTGTTGGTTTTAATGAGTTCTTGTGTAATAAATATTTTATCTCTCTTTCTTTCTTACTCTGTCTAACCCTTCGGGGAATATAGGCGTGATGGCATCGTATCAGTATATTCTCCCTGTAACTTGAATTCGCAGTTTACGTAGACCACATAAATATGGACCAGGCAAGCAGAAAATTCGAGGGTGTTTAACTAACAATAGCTACAGACGTTGGAGGAAAACGTTGGGGAAATTCAATGTTCATTATTTTCAATGTGAGGAACGCTGAGTAAGCATTTCTTATAAAAAGTTACTGTGAAAGCAAAAACTCTAAGTCTGTCTGTCTCCTTAGTAGGTAGGTGACTAAACCAATTTTGATGAAAAACTAACAAATACTCGTCGGTTTTTGCCTAAAACGGACAAAAACCCCAAAAAGACGAAAAATGAAAGTAAATGAATTTAAGTTATAGTTATACTACTCTACAAGTACCTACTTGAGAAAATAATTCGGGATAATTTCAATCTATCGTCAGCAACTCACGAACTTTAGTGTTGTGTATTTTATCTTGATTGTGGCAATTTGTATTAAAAAGTCCCTAAAAATATCCGGTTGCAATGGAATTTGAACTTTTTCTTGTATGACATAGGTACAGTTTCTTGTTCCAAAATTTTATAATATTTGAAATTTATTAAGAATGCTTTCATTTAAGTGTTGCCTAGTGTTACTAAACACGGGCATTTATTGCAATTTAAGTTTTTATACGCTTAAAGTTTTCTCTCATGTTATGCTTCTGTTCCGTAGTTCATAATAGGTACTAACACAAAGTACATCATATATAAGGGTAGAACTAGGTTGCTTTGTACAAATTAATGAATTTAATTTCACCGTAACAGTAAATTATAATGAGCCCCAGTTCAAAGAGAAAGATTCCAATCTTTTTCTTTGTGGAGTTTTTCAAAGTATTTTCCGACCTCTTTGAGGATTATTAATACTTAGATGTTTAAATTATTAAATGTTTGACTTTTATTTCTATTTCTATACACGCTGTGGCCCGCGACTTCGTTTTTAATACAACTTCAACAGGAAAACTCGTCTGGACAAAAGATTTCAAACATAATTATGAAATCCTTACTTAATATTACATATTTCTATTTTAAATATGATGTTTGGTTAGTTGGCGTCGGCTGATCAACATGAAATACACACGTTGCCAGGGGTACAGAAAAAGACATACAAAAGGGCTTTCATCCAGAAAAAGCTACTGTTTCTGAGAAATTTCCATTAACGTGAGCGAAGCCGCGAGCAAAAGCTAGTTAAGTATATTTTGTGTTAGCTTGTGTGACCGTGTGTGTAGCTCAGCAGCGATACTCCTAGTGTTTGTATTCTTACTTTGTGAAGTGTGATTACAGAAACACCCGAACGCAATATTGAATATGGTATATTGTTGACACATGCGAGTGACTGCTTTGGAGGGGGAACCTCTTGAAATCCCTTACAAACACAACAAATATGTATTCCTAAATGTAAACTGTTCTAATTTTGCATCTCTCCTTAAAAGTATAATTTTGCTCTACCTTTTGATGATTATACACAAAAAAAATATCTGTCCACTAATAAGGTCTGGATCTCATGCAACCTCCGTTGGATGCCACAATATCTATTGTTATGATTTTCACCATCATTAAGGGTGATTTTCTATCTCATGTACTTATAGGTACCTAGGCGATGCGAGTATGTGTGGCGGCGCAGTGAAAATGTGTGAGTGTTTCCACTAAAGTGTAGGTACATGTACGTTGACATATTCATACGAAAACTAGGCTTTTGTTTTAACAATAAGAGTCTACGAGTATAAATTAATATAAAACGACATGCGAACAAATTCATGAGAGTGTCTCTCCATTTTAGGTCCATAAAAGCGGTTCCAAACCGCAGACTTTCCCTGCTGCAAATTTTGTTAACGTAATATTAAAATTTGAAGTCTCCGAAAGGGTGGGAGGTGTATCTATACAATAGTAGCTAAGGGGTAAAATTCCCTGCCAGACTCTGTGTTCCCTGATAGCGACAACCTGGGAGTCTTTAAGTCAAGAGTGAATAGGTTACTTCTAGGCAAGCGTTCTCTATCGTCGACCACATCATCGCTTACAACAAGGTGAGTTACTCGTAGCGGTCAAACGCGAGCTTAACAATAATTTAAAAAAAAAACAGATTTTGCCAATTATTTTCAAGATTTTGAGAAAAGATTGGAGGCTTTTGGAATGTGGTGTTAAAGAAGAATGTTGCGCATACCATGGACAGCAAACCGAACTAATAAGTCCATTCTCGACCAGCTTAAAATTAAAACCAGGCTCTCCACAATTTGCTACAAACGAGTCCTAAGTTACTTTGCTCATATCGCCCGGAGACAACCAGATAACTTAGAAAACTGGTTGTAATGGGAAAAGTGGACAGAAAAAGACCGCGAGTGCGTTCACCCACTTGCTGGTTAGACCAGATCAAGGAATTAACAAGACTCACGGTGACCACTGCCCTGACAAGAGCCGAAGACAGATTACTACGAGGGTTCCGAACGAATCATATTTTTTAGGGAGTTCCTCAACCGTACTATTTTTTATGGTGTTTACGGTTTTCAGATTTTCCCTTTACTTGTGCTCTATGCCAATACTTCTTGCAAAATTTCATAATTCTTGGTCAACGGGAAGTACCCTATAGGTTCTGATTCCCTCGAGAGTGTCAAAATATGCGTCATAAACGAAGCATAAAAGGCCGTATCTTTTGATTGAGTTGACGTAGAACTTTGATTTTTTCACTGCTCTAAAGGATTGGAGATTTGAGTATTAGATAACTATTATTTTTACCTTGATACCTTCACGCGTTCCTGAGGAAAAAGGACTTGGTAGACGGACAACACAGTGATCCTATAAGGGTTCCGTTTTGTCATTCAGAAGTGCGGAACCCTAAAAATAATAATAATAATAATAATAATATTCCACAACTATCACACAACGCCATCTAGTCCCAAGCTAAGCAGAGCTTGTGTTATGGGTACTAGACAACTGATAAACATACTTATATATTTCTAAATACATACATATTATAGATAAATTACACCCAGACACAGAACAAATGATCGTGCTCATTACACAAACATTTGTCCTGGGTGGGAATCGAACCCACGACCTCCGGCATAGCGGTCAGGGTCACTAACCACTAGACCAACAGGCCAGTCAAAAATCGAAAAGACCAAAACCAACGTCCTTCAAAATCATTGCTTACCGTGAGATAAAACCACATAATGTTTAATTAGGTATTAAAGAGGCCTCTACTAATAGTCTCACATACGCAACCACCTAATTAGACCCACATTTATATGCCTCTCATAAAACTGACATATAAACATCACCTACTCGGCACTAACAATTTTACGATCAACCCTAGCCAGCCTAGGTTTATTTCCAACTCTAGGTTTTATTGTACAACCCTAAGATTTACGACTAAGGTCCTATACCCACTTTAATCTCTTTGTTTTTATTTCACAAACTTAAACCATAAACCCGAAATAGGAGCTGAAATTATGAAAGTTTTAGAAGAACAAGTGCTGTTAAGGTTGTTTGACACCGTCCAGGATTCGGAATTTGCTGAAGAGCAAAAAGTTAAGAATTGATATCGTAAAAATAGAGACTATATTTTTTTCTGGCAACCTGCCAGTGTCTTTTTAGGGTTCCGTACCCTAAGGGTCCAAATGGAGCCCTATTGTTGTCACTTTTATGTGTCCGTCTTTCCGACTGTCTGTCTGTCCGTCGTATGTAACAAAGTTTTGTTCCGAATAATTTCTTAACTTTTCATTGACATAAGAACTTGTGGTGATATTGTTTATTATTACGTACATTTTAGTAACAAAACTAATATATTTAGAAGTCAGATTATTTCTTTGATAATTCTCTTATTTGATACGGAACCCTAAATGTGTGAAGTCCGACACGCACATGGCCGCTTTTTTTGTTCTACCCAAGTTTCTGTGTGGCTATGTATAATAAAAAGAATAATGTGAATGATTTGTTTGTTTTTAGGAGGTAGGTATAGTTTGTTCCTAATTCAAGAATTATTTTTCTGATAAAAAGTTATAACTAAAGGAATAAAAAGTGTACCTAATTATAATTAGGTACACTTTTTATTCCGGGACAATGCGTGGTTTTTATGGAAAAAGTCACGGGAGCAGAGCAGTGGGTAAAGCTTGTGCAAACGTGTAGTAGTAGGCAAAAGTGTCAGAAACGGCCGTTTTTGGCACTTTTGCCTACTACTTTGGATACGAAACATTTTGAGACCTGTTTTAACAACGTAAAAATTCTTTATCCTCTTTGTAACAAACGTCAAGTTGGATTTTTTAATATTTATTTTCTGTGCTATGCTACGATTTTTTATTCAATGAGGGCGCCACTGGACCGCGAGAGGGGTCTTAAGAAAGCGCCATCACTCTGGTCCATATTAAATTATAGGTAGCATAATTTAATTCGTAATGTCACAATATGTATCTCTTTGTTATGATTGGCTGAAAATTATGTATGTCTTCGTTATGATTGGCTGAGAAGCAAAGGTAAAAGTCTAAAATAAAGTTAAAAGTACTGAGGTAACTTTGCACTACATCGCAGGTAGTGCATGTCGCAACGTTGAAGTTGACCAATCAGAACAAAGCCAGTAGTTGGAATTCTCGCAAGCCCGCTATTGGTCACTTAAACTCATGTTTTCTATGTATTCGTGCCAGATACAATGGAAAGTTTTGGAAGCCCGCTATGTGTCTAAACATAGATCAATGTGAACCTTATATACCCGTAAAATATATATGTAAAATTGGTTTGTTTTTATTGTCGATTACGGGTATATTTGTGAGTAAACTTAGAATCTAAATGGATAATATAATGTAAAATTAGATTCCCCATGTGATACATATTTTACTTTCTTTGAATATGTTAGTTTTGTTGTTTTGTAAAGAAGTAAATATGTAGCAAGTAAATATGCAGGTGTTCAACACCTAAGCCATTAAAGTAGCGGTTCTCATTGGCGAACCCAAGAAAAATGTAGGGCCTGTGATTGGCCGGTTGTAATGTTGAAGTTTAAGCGTGAAATGCGCGAAATGTATTGGCTGTTTGGGTTGCATTTGCCGCACGACGTGCCCCATAGTGTTTTGGCCATAAATATGGGTGCCCCAGGCAGTCAAAATCAGGGATTAGCCAGTTGCCACTGTGAGCAGCCGTGTCCACACGCTGCTCCTCCGTTCGGCCCGCTCACATCTACCGGTTCTCCCTGTGTGCTGTCGTAGGTGCTGGTCCCGGCCGGCGCTTGCGGGAGTGCGCAGGGGTAGCCGCCCCGTTGCTACTCGGTGGGGAAACCCACCGTAGCGGTCGCGGAGGCAACTCAGTTCCTGCTAAGCCATCCTGTTTCGACATCCAAAACATGCCGCCGAAGGGGAGGTCCGGTCCCCGTCGCTCTCAGGAGCACGGTACCGGGCCGTCTCCCTCACCGCCGGACCGTCCGGTGACGGGCCGGACGCCGCCGCCCCCTGCAAGAGGGGGTGCGTCGCCCGGCGCACCACCGGCCGCACAATCCGCCGCTCCACCTTCCACCGCAAGAACGGCCGCCACCGGCCCGCCGACGTCATCAGCGACTGCGCGCGTTTCGCCGGCGCCGTCGTCGAGCCGGCAGCCGGCCGTCCCGGTCCGTCCTCCGGCCTTTCGTCCCGTGCCTACGCAGGCGCCGCTGCCTGCCGCGTTGGCGAGTCGGCCGCGCGCCCCGGGCGTGACACGGCCCCCCGCCGTCGCGTCGGGGGCGCGCGCCGCCGCGCCGACCGCGCGCGCTGCGGTACCGCCTGCTGGGCCCGCCCGCACGGAGCCCCGAGCAGCCACTTCCTGTCCTAACATAGGGCCGCGGGACCCGCGCCTTGCCGCGCGGACCGCGGGCCCTACCGCGCCAGTGCAGCGTGGCTCGGCCCCCGTGCCGAGCGCGACTGCGCCCATGTCGCGCCCACGCACCGCTACGCCCCTGGCTATGGAGGTAGCGTCGCCACTCCCCTCGCCGGCGCCATCACCGCCGCCGACACGAGCTCCGCCGCCGCCGCTGACACCGCACGTTATCGCGGTGAGTAGCGGCGCCCTATCACCGTCGCCACCAAGGGTCGCCGCCCAGGATTCCCCGGCGGTGTCGGCGTGTTTTTCCCCTCGCGAGAGCGAGTGGTCAGACATGTCGGCATTGTCGGGCGAGTCTGACGCGGAGGAGGCCCACTCCCGGTTCCCACTGCCGCTTCCGCTGGGGCTTGAGCGCGTGCCCCCGCCCGCAGCTCGCCCGCAGCGGAGGCCTAGGAGCCCGGAAGAAGAAGAGGATGCGGAGGAGGCGAAACGGCGCCAGCTGCAGCGCACACCGCGCAGGCGCAGCGGGGCTGACGCGCCATCTTTCGCCTCCGCCGCCGCAGGCGCCACGGGCGGCACGAGCCGCCCCCCACCCCAACAACATCAGCAGTCCCACCCTACGGCTGCCACCGCCCAGAGCGGAAGCGCCAAGGGTGCCCAGAAGAAGGCACGCTACCCGCCGCTGGTAGTTGAGAGGCTGCCGGACTGGCAGACCCACTTCAGGGTCCTGCGCGATTTGCTGGGTCGCCCTCCGAGTGCCCGCCCTTATCAGGGCGGCATTCGGTTCCTTCCCGGCGACGAGAAGGAATTTAGGGTGATCCAGCGCTATCTGTGCGACCTGGAGAGGGATGCCGGTCTGGTATGGTTTTCATACTCCCTGCCGGCGGAGCGTGCCTTTAAGGTGGCCATACGCGGCCTGCCGGTCGACACCGAGCCGGCCGCAATAGAGGAGGACCTGCGCGGGCTCGGTTTTGAGCCCGAGTACGTGCGGGCCATCAAGGCTCGCGACGGGCGTCCGGGCTGCATTTATTATGCAGTCCTGAAGCCCCAGCCGGACGTCCGTCGTATCTACGACATCACTCAGCTGCTGCTAATGGAAGGCGTAAGGGTGGAGGGATGGCGAGGCAAGAGGGGGCCCGCTCAGTGCCACCGCTGCCAACGCTTCCGGCACTCAAGCCACCAGTGCCACCGTCCGCTCGCCTGTGTGCGATGCGGAGGTGGGCACGTCGCCCGAGAGTGTCCCCGGCCCCGTGAGGAGCCGGCAACGTGCGCCAACTGTGGCGGACCACACCCCGCGTCGCACCGCGAGTGCCCCGTCTTCCGGCGGGAGACCGCCAACAGGCGAGCGGGCACAGTGGCGCTAACCAGTACAACACCCCGCCCGACCGCAACAGCGGCCCGGGCCACGAACGCAGAGGACCATGAGGCCTGTGGCGCCTCCTTGATGGCGGCCGCAAACGGGCCGAGTGGAGCAGCTGCCCCCCTGCCTGGACGCAGGCGGAAGAGGAGGAGACGTGGGAGGAAGCCCCCTCCCCCCACTGACGCCGTACATCAGCAACCCCGACCCCAACACGCCGCACAGGGTGCGAATCTGCGTGGGGCGGCCTCCGTAACAGAGGTCGTCCCTACGGTAAAGGTTCGCACCATGTGCCCCCGCAGACAGTCTCAACAACGGACGCCAGAGGGCGCCACCGCTGCTGTTGGACCAGCCGCAGCCATGCGTCCACACCACGCGCCACTAGGCGCCACTGTGGCCGCTATCACGCAACCGGAGCTCCATAAGCGGGCCACTGGCCTCCTGCTGGACTTGATTAAGGCCATCAGGAGGGGCCAGGACCCGCTTATCACCGTGCTGGAGGGCATGGTGGCCATCCTGGCCCTCTATCAGGGCGGGACCGCCGCCAGCAGCCAGCCAGCAGCACCTGACGCCGAGTAAGTCGTTTTCACCTACACGCGACTTGCTCAAACAGGAACACTACACAAGCAGTACATGCACTGTGCGCGACGTGTTCTAAGTTAATATAGGCACGTCGCGTATCGCAAGCCAGACACACATGACTCCACACACATTGTGTACTCACGCGCTGTATGTACCTACATACAGCGCTTACATGGGCGGCGTTACACATACAATGCCGCCCACACATACATCTACGGCCCCGCGGTCCGGACGGCAACCGGCTAGATCTGGAAACCGGGCGGACGGGGGCCACTCACTAAATACTGTAGGCTCACTGTAAGCCGGCGGCTGTGAGCTGGTCGTCATCCGCTGGGCCTCCCACAGGGAACTGTGGGTCTCACCCGGCGGTGACAGACCGCCTAGCTGCCGTGAAAACATGTTCCGAGCCTGCAGTATCACACATGGGCGAATGCTGTGAGAGCATCGGCAGGTGTAGTTCTCCCACCTGCCTAGTAGGCTCTTATGGCAGTCGCCCAAGGCATCCACACCCATGTAGGTACCCCCTCGAAGCACCCGTTTTTGCGGGTGGCAACAGCCACCGCGTTTTAGAGGGCCAAGCCCTGATAACGCCCACCACACCCCCCCTGCGGGGGGGTGTAGTGAACGTCAGCAACGTCAAAATCAGTTACTCAGCGTCAGTGACTCAGTGAGCTCGAAAGTCCTCTGGCTTCGCTCCTATCGCCTTGTACCATACCTTGTACGGCGGTTTATTGTCTTGTACCACACCTTGTACAGACTATTGTCTTGTTCCACACCTTGAACAGACTGAGTATTGTCGTGTACCACACCTTGTACCGACTGTGTATTGTCTTGTACCGTACCTTGTACAGACTGTGTCTTGTCTTGGACAGACTGTTATTATTGTCCACTGTTGGGGCAGTAATTCTACGTATTTCCAACCATTTTAAATCCTCGATCGTCAACATATGTAATTCTGTGTATCTACGAACTGTTAAATCTGTGCCATTTAGAACGTTTACCTTTTACATTTTATAATATACAACTTTTATGAAGAACTGTGTCATCTGTTATTAACCCACCTGCTCCACTCATCACACGAGCGTGTCGCGAGACTCCAATACCGCCGACCGACGCACAAATCCTCAACCCTCGCGCCTATCGCGAAAAGCATCGTAAACAACCATGCAAAGCCTAGCGTGTATGGCCACCATTACTCAAAAACCCGCTTCTACTCCTTTCGCTTTTAGGCTCGCAATGTAATCGCCCATATCCTGATAATCTCTCGGTAGCTTCTACCAATATTCACGAAAATAAATTACTGCCATGGAAAAAGCAAAACAAATTTTCTTTAGTAATCCATACAAATTGGTTCATGAAAAATAAGCCGCTTTTCGCCAAAATACACACACATAAAATATTCGTGAGTATGAAAAAAGTTGGGTACTAGGCAAACATGAATGTGAGTAGGTTCATGTACTTACATAATTACATTAGCCATGTAAATATAATGAAACCGGTTTGTAGGCAGTTATTCTTTCTTGCTAGGGAACGAAAACAAATATTGTAATGAGGAGAAAGAACCGTCGAAGATATAAATCAGTTGCTACTGAGGAAATTCTGATTATTTTGGCCGTCAAAGAAAATTGGAAACTGGCAGTATCTTTAGATAACATTCAAAGAACATCAAGTAGGTACCTAAATTGCAATATCAAGTGTAGCATCTGCAATATGAAAATCCCTTGTGCTGTCAATGTCAAACACCCATATGCGGAACAACAGTAACTATGGTTTATTTTATGTTTAGTATATTATTTGAAGGCATACACATATTTGTTCCGTTCGGGAATCGTACCTGCGACACGCAGTGCAGCAGTCAATCACTCTACCACTACGCCAACCGTACCGTTCCGTCGAATTATCTTCTACTTCCCAAACTGCAAAGCTCTTAAAATCTCAACAGAATACAAATTACGACCACCCTGCAAATTTAAACCTTCCTCAAGAATCACTCTGTCTATTGGTAAAAACCGCATGAAAATTCGTTCAGGAGGTTTTGAGTTTATTGCGCACAGACAGGCAGACGCAGCAGGGGACTTTGCTTTATAATGTAGTGATTTAAAGTAAAAACAATATTGTTAGGTAGTCACTGGCTTAATTTATGTTAGTAAGACAAAACAAACCGTTTTCATCAAGTTTATTCATCAATAATTTTACATTCAAGTTGTTTTTTATAAAACTAGTAGGACAACTTCAGTGATAAATTCCTATTTAGTATCGAGATATTATTTCTATTAAAAAAGCTAATGAAGGCAATAAGTTGCTGTTTAACTAAATTATATTTAAGTTTTTGTAAATCGGTTACAAATACGAGTAATACGTTTACACCTAATTTTTTTTTTGCCAATTTAAACTAAATGAGGCTGGTGTTTCTAAGTAGTTAAATACCCTGAGAAGAAACAACAAAACAAACGCAGAGGTTAAAGTCTCTTTTAAAGATAATACAATAAACATGTAATGCTTGAATCATATCAGCACCATGCAGATGGTATTTTGAAGAAAGAACCACACAGATTTAAGTGGACCTGTCCAGACAGTGCAAGCATTTGTCAGATAACGTGTACCTCAAGGAGCTCAACGATTTGACGAAAAATACCAAAATAAGGACATTAGTATAAAGTACTCAAACTGCCAGACAATCAATAAATGGACCCGTAGTTAACGACCTACCTAGTCTTCACATCCACAATACGTTATAATGAGAATGCAGATTAGTGTCTGAGATAGTCTTTTGAGGAAAGAACCACACAGACTTGAGTGAACTACTATTTTATTCATACTTTTTACCTTAATTGTAATGCATTATTTGTTTATATATTAATGATTTATAATATTAACTCACCCTTCAATCGATTTTGAACTGTGACAAACAACACTATTTTTCAATAAAATGTTGGACACGAACATAATCGATATTGGCGCGAAATAAGCTCGTAAAGAAATTGAATTCGAGTTTTTCGACACAAAGCCGATTGTTGGACTATAGAGCAAACGTTTCCTTTTGTGGGTAAAGGTGGGGTCTCTCTTACAGCGTAATAAGAGATGGTTTAATAAACCAACAGTTTGTATATATGGGTTTGTATATATATATATATGTATATATGGAATTGGTTGAGTATGTTTACCTAAACTTCAAAAACGTAATAATTAACATAGGGTAATCCCGTAATAATAATAATAATAGTCAAACGGGACGGATAACGTGTGTCGGGCATGCCATCATCCGGGTGAGTCCATCAGACATATTTTTTCTGGCTGTTCACGTCTGGCTAACGGCGAGTAAACAAAAAACAAAACCAAAGGCAAAGGCATAACCAACTGGCCCGGATTATTCACCAGCAACTTGCTTTGAAATACAAACTTGTGGATTCTGAGGTAACGTATAACAAGTTATGTCCCCGAACCAGTTCTCTAAAATGACTATGTCACGTTGTAGTGGGATCGATCTATCATCACGGACAGAAGTATTGTTGCCAATAACCCGGATATAGTGCTGATAGACCGATTAGCACGCCGCGCAATGATAATCAATGTCATGCACCATCCCACATGACGAGAACCTCGTGAAAACTGAGAAAAAGAAGCAAATCAAATATTTCGACTTAGCACACGAGGTTGTAGATATATGGAATATGGACTCGGCTGTCATTGTACCGATATTCGTTACCACCAACGGCCTGATGGCCAAAAGCCTCGACGACCACCTGTCGATGCTGTTGTTGTATGGTTAGATCAAGGGCCAGAAGGCAATACTCCTCGATACGGCTCGCATTGTGAGGAAGTTCTGGTGAGGACCATCGGTAGCTTGGACTCTGCTGTCGATACCGGTTACGACTACTATTTTTATATTTTAAATGTTTTTTTTTAAGATTTGTTTTTAAGAAATATTTAAAAATATAAAAACAAATAAACGAAATAATTATAGTCAGAAAAAAATATGTTCACAGTTGCACTGAGCAAGCCTTTTTTGAGGGTCGGAAAATATTAGTGACTTTTCCCGCTCTGGGCCGAGCGGGAGGACGTGTCGGACTCTTACTGACGAAAAACTTTTTTACAAAAAAAAACAACCGACTTCCAAAAAAAAGATACACTAAAAATTTAAAAATAACTTTAATTTCGGTTTTTATTTTTCGCTTTTTAGTTGTTATACCCCAGAACTAAAAACCCCAATAACGTGGAACGTGGAATTTAAACATTTGGAGAACACCAAAACGTCATCGAGATATGCGTATTTTTCGTTTTTGTTCAGTTTCTCAAAAAGCGCTAAAGCAATTTCGATAAAATTTATATGGGACCATCTCGGGAGTATATTCTTTCAGATAAAAAAAGAATTTTGAAAATCGGTCCACATCTGACGGAGAAATGCGCGGACATACATAAAAAAAAAAAAACATACATACAGTCGAACATAGAACCTCGTCCTTTTTTGAAAGTCGGTTAAAAACCCACCCGTGTTTTTTCAGTTGCCCGTGCGTTTCAGGACCGCGAGGGCTCTTTAAAGCACTGCCGCGACCTACAAAAGTTAACGCATTCTTACACATGGGGACTCATTAACAAATTGACGGAAACTTAAAAGAAAATACTCGCTCTTACTGCCATCCCGCATCACTGTAACACCCTCGGGGTCCGATATTAGAATACGAAGAATATTCGGATACAGAGCAAGTCTGTAACAAGCGTTCATTTCAATGTATATTGTGCTTAGTATATTTAATTTCCCCCTTTGTAACGTAAGACTCGCTGGGGGTGGTAATGAAGCTTATTTTGTACGCAAATGAGAGCTTTACGCGTAATTTTATATGAATGAACTCATCAGTAGGTAGGTATGTTATGGAATAGTATAGACTTACTGGTATTGTTCGTCGGTTCGTTGAGCTCCTCAAAGTTCTGAGTTGAGCTTCGCGATGACTGACAAATGATTACTGTCTGGACAGGTCCACTCGAATTTGTGTGTTGCTTTCTTCAAAAAGCTCATCCCAGACATAAACGTACATGGTTCTCATACGATTTAACCAGTACATATTGTATGGATTTGAACACTTTAAAAGAGACTTTGACCTCCGAGTTTGTTTCGGTGTTTCTTCTCAGGGTAGTCAGCTAGGAAACACCGGCCTCGTCTAGCTTAAACTGACAAAAAACATTGACGTGTAAAAGTGTTCCTTGTAACCTATTTACTGAATAAACATCATTTATCATTTACTTACATCTAACTTTTTTTTTTTTAGCTAATTGTAGCTTCACCTGTAACTACGAGTAGATATGTAAAAAAATCTTAGAAGTTAAATTTGACCCGGTTTCCGATTGAGTTGAAATTTTGCATACATTTTATTTTGCATGACAATGCATGGTTAGGTTATTGGTGACGTCATTCTAAATCCAATATGGTGGACTAGTTACTTTTATGCATTCCCATGATGTGGGTATCAAATAGTCTGCTGAGAAGAATACTAGAAATAAAATGACGTCGCCTAAGCGTGTTTTTTTTAGTTTTTTGGGTTCCGAACATCCGAATGTAAAAACGGATCCCTTATAGGATCACTCGTACGTCTGTCTGTCTGTGGTTCTGTCCGTCTGTCACAGACAATTTAAACCGAATATTTTTTTTTTTTTAATTTGCTACACAGGTGTATTTCTATGATCCAAACACACGAGTAACGTAAATAAATTTAACAAATTTGGAATGAAAAAAAAACTTTTGGGGGCAAAATCAGTAAATTTAAAAATAAAGTTTTTTAACTTTACCGTACGACATATCAAACAGAAGGGCGCATTACGAGGGTCTTAAATATATATTTTTTTTATTACTTGAAAATTAATCGTTTTAAAGTTATTTAAGAAAATAAACGAAAATTGACCATTCCCCCGTTATCTCCGAAACTACTGAGTCTAAACTTTTGAAAAAAATACAGGAAATAGTCCTTTACTTATGGATTACAGAAAAACCTATGAGAATTCTATAATTTTACAAACTTTATATTAATTTGCTTTCGTTTTGTGTGTTTCCGGTTACAAATTGGTAACTTATTTTTAAAACACTTTCTGGTCTTTGATTAAGCTGAAACTTGCATTACTTATAAACTTAAGTGCCCAATGCAATAATATAGTACATATTATGAGGCTAGTCTGATGATGGAGCTGGAAGGTGGCCATAGGATCTCCTCGATCAAACAAGATGGCACCATCGTGTATTTTGTTTTTTTTTAAGGTCTTTTTCTTTGGTCTAAAAAAAAGTGTAACTGCTGAGCATGAGGCCCTGGGTTCAATTCCAGGGTCTTCTCAATAGTATCCAGGAGACGGGGTTTGAGTCAGGACACAGGCTGATAGGTACATGGTGTAACCTCCACCCGTTTTATCCTATCAAGAATATGGAATAAAACGAGTGTGCACAATATAAAAGTTTAATAACAGCTCAATCGGAGGCTCACAAATTTATAGTCGTGGGTTCATTGGCCCGTTTGTTGTCACCCCTGCAGTGATAGGCACTTCCCTGAAGTATTCCCGCAGAAGTCGCCCAGGCCGGAGATGGTAGATGGCCAATATTCGTGATGCGCACGGTGACTGGGAGAATTGGAGGTCCGGAAGATACGGCGCGGCTGTCCGACTTGCTCGGCGGACACCAACGTTTGATCCGGAAACTCGCCGTAGTTCCTGGAAACCATGGTTTCACGGGTCTTAGTACGGGCCCTTAAAACCGCCGTCCTGGTCTAGGTCCGCCGCCGACGTCATCAAGGAAATTGCCTATGCAGTTGTAGTAGTATTGACGTGACGGAACTGACCAGAACGGAGTTTACATGGGTAATTAAGCGACTAGATGCACAAAAGAAAGTAAAATAACACTATACTCTTTTGGGTTACGCCGCAATCGGGTAAGGAATAAATTAAGCAGAAAATTTACGTATCATATTATAATTATGTTTTATAAAAAAAAGAAAGCGAAGGTAGAAGAAGAATTATTTTTAACGGCACAAATGTAGCATTTTAAAAGCATTTTGAATAGTAACGGTGCATACTAGATATGAGCAATATCACTATAGAAAACAGCAAATGCATAAAGTGTTCAACTGCCAATAAATAGATACACAACAGTTAAGAAAATGACATGAAATTATATAATTTGTGTGCTATTCAAAACTTACCCTAATTCGGGATTATCTGGGGATAATTGGCACTTTGAAGGCACTCCACCGAGAGTTGAT
Source organism: Polia nebulosa (assembly GCA_951329385.1). Classification (NCBI taxonomy): domain Eukaryota; kingdom Metazoa; phylum Arthropoda; class Insecta; order Lepidoptera; family Noctuidae; genus Polia; species Polia nebulosa. The sequence continues at coordinate 12,064,766 of OX589606.1, forward strand.
TTATTTTCAAAAATATTATGTATAATTTCCTACTAGTTATTTTTAAAAAGGATTACGGAAGCCTCGGCTAGTGCGCTCGAGAGGTCGTAATTCGAGGATGCAAACGTGTGCTCTGACATCAGCCTAGAGGCGACTGAACCCGGTGCGCGGGCGCGCTAATCACATATATGGTATGCGAACACTCCCCCCGCACTCCGCACCCCCGCGTTCCGAGGCGTACACACACAAAGAACAACATTCGCAACATTCATTTGAAAATAAAGATCATGAATAGTCATGTAACGTTCCGTTACAATGGGTGTACTAATAGTAACACCATTTGATTAAATAGACATAGTGTAATATCGTAGCTTAAGTTCTTACACCACGTAAGTAATTGTTTTTTTGGCAAAAACGTTACGTATGTCATTCGGTAGGGAATCGAACGACGCAGTGTTTGACAAATCAAACACGAAGATAAAAACTACTATGATACGTAATTTACCGCTAAAACATCCCTCCTGAAGCAGTCGTGTTAAAACAATACGGAAGTCAGTGTTATTGTACATATAAGCTAAAGCAAAACCGCGTAAGTCAGTATTTTTTTTAAAAAAACTGAGTTACGTGCGTGTTTCTGGTGGGATTTTTTCGAATAAAGTTCAGTGTGTAGTAGCGTAAATTGGTGTAGTTTTGTGTCTCAAGTAGCTACACAAATTATGGACAAAAACAGTCATTGAAAGAGGCACGTTCCGGTAAAATGAAGCTGAGAATATTATTGTAGAATTTACTACCTGAGCGAAGCTTGCCGAGAAGGCTGACTCCATACATTTGCTGCCAAATACTGCAAACACATTAGGGCATCTGCATTTAAATGGAAAAAAAGCGACTGTATTCTGTATCTTTCCAAATACTTTCTAAACTTAACACTAGCTAAATGCGTAAACCGTGTGAACCAAAAATTAAAAAAAAAGAAAACTGTTTTTTGCTCTCCTGAAAAGTTCCCAATTTTGACTTAACTACGTGTAACTAGAATATTTTAGGTACAAAACATTTTCACAGTTCAATATTATATATAGGTTCCTCATCAAAACGCCATTGTTGAGGCACTTGTCCCACCGCCGGCGATGAGCAAGTAGCGAGTAGAACTTCAAACTAAAAATGAGTTAGCAAGCAGCGAGTAGCGAGTGTGTAGGTCCGATAGTTTTGTCGCTGGGCTTTAACGCGTCAGGCCCCTCGCGTTACCTTAAGGTAACGCAACAATAGTTTTTTAATTGTATCTACTAGTGAGGGGCTTGACGCGGTGAGTGTTCAAGTGCGACGGGCGATTACTCGCACCATTCGCTCAGGTTGGTCTCTCGGCGTGAGATCTGACCGCCGAGCGAGCATCGCTGAGTGAGTGTCGCTGAGCGAGTAAGCTTCGATAGCTCTACTTGTGGAGGGAGTCCTCGCCGGCGGTGTGAACAGTCAGCGATCAACTATTAATATATGCATCTCTTTTGTTTACACAGAATGTATATGTATTGTACGTTTCTTGAGCGTCAAAATAGCTGAAAGTTAGTTGCTTCGTCGCCAGCGCGGCGGTGGGACAATAGGGAATATGCATGATATTTTTTTATTTGTTCAATTGAAGACTATAGTGAACAAATATGAAGGAATTTTCAAAATATCATCATCAGCGACGAAGTTATAAAGCTTTAAAGTTGATAATTAGAAAGAGAAGTCCGACGTGTTTTTGATGTCAAAGGACTTGACGCCCATACAACTGCCATAGAAAACAGCGTTTTCGAGAGAGGGACAGATATATTTGTTTAAAATTGTTATTCTCGTTTAATTTTCGATCAATTTTGATTCTGCTTTCACTGTTCGTACTCTATTTTGATATATTCATCGAAAAACAGGTTAGAAAACAAATATTTTTTTATGCATATTCCCTATTGCCTGAATCGTAGCTTTGCAATACGTATTGCGTTTGACAGTCGTATGAATAGGTGGCACGAACTGTGTACGTTGGCTTCAATCTAATTACAACCCTGGCTAAATTTAACTAGAAGGGATAGGTGGATAAAGGAAAAAAAACACTATTGTAGGTACATCTTTTTTGCTTTATAAATATAGGGATATCATCCTATGACTTCTCCCGCTCTGCGAGTCAGACTCTTACTGACTAAAACCCACCCCTGTTCTTTCCCTGCCCTGAGTGCCCAAGGGCGCAGTAACTCTGTTTCGAATTTGTCCACAACCCCTGGGCAGGCATCGGCCATGACGGGCCCTGTCATGTATTGCTGATAACTTTTTGAGGCGCATGTGGAACACTACACGCCGTCGATTCACGGGCCTGGTGCTGATCGGACGGCGAGCTACCCACTACTCGCCGTCCGCAAACCCGGGTATTGTAGGTACACCTACAGGGCTATTCCTCTATTTTTAAAGATTATTCGTATTGTAATCTCTGTCAATCACAGCTTGAAATTCCATAAATTTTAACAAGTTTTTGACATTTATTGTCGCCAAAGTGACACTGAGACTTGAATTTGGACGCTTTTCAAGTACGAGGTTTGGTCTTCCGTGAAGCGTAATGGTACGTTCACACCAAAAGTTACTTTTTGACAACATAAAAATCATTTGTCACGATAACTTTACAAAATTTTGCTTCACTTAACCTTCAAGCGGGCGCGTAGTTATTTTTAACGACAGCGGTCGCGCGTAACCCAAAAGACCTATCGGAGATTTCTGGCATTTAGAACATGAATTAATTTATTATAATTCATTGGGTTTATTCAGGCATTAGCTATCTTTCATTTAAAAAACAATGTTTAAACTGAAAAGATAATTAATTATAAAATTAAACAACTTTAATTGGATCATGAATGATGAAACAATTTGACTCGACGAAACAAGATTTTTGTTCTTTTCTGGGTCTTTAGACTTTTTTTTGAATAAGCTGTACTTATAAGGTCGAATAAAGGGCATCAAATTGTTTATTATCAACTTAAGTTTAGTTTTCTTCAGAATCAGTCATCTCGTCAAGGTAAAATTAACAGGCAGGCGCTCGTAGTCTTTTCAACGCCTCCGCCGTGTCTTAAACTAATGCGTTTTGTGCCAATCGGGAGGCACGGAGAAAGAGGCAATGCACTTGTTTTTGTGTGTAGTGAAGTCATGACAGGCTACTAGAAATGACAAGTACATGTGATAAGAAATCTCGAAATTATGAACGAAAATGTATCGAGTGCGGTCGATTCGACGCCGCGCGACCGCTTGAAGGTTAAAATAACTTCGGTGGACGCACCATTACGGAAATGACGTGGCTACGTTTGGTGAGAGTCAATGAAGAGTCCGGTGAGATTTCCAGCAGACGACGTCTTTCGGCAAAAATGATGTTGATCATGCGTGAATCACATACTAGACAAGTGGATTGATGATGCAGTGACTTCCTAACTCCATTAAATATGTTTCTCTATATCTTTGTTACAATTTAAATTCAATTAAGCGGTAGCTGGTTTAAATTTGCAAACTGCGGCGCAAAATATCAATAGCAGCAGAGATTTTCAAAGCAGCTCATACTTTAGCGGATTTAAATATTTGTAGTACGTAGACAGACGTTATTAAGGAAAGATGTTGCATGATGAAAATACCTTCAATAAATATCTATCTACAAGACGGAAATAGATGGTAACCTCTATGGTCATATCTACTGCCATAGATATGAACATCTTTCATCAAGATAGTCAAAAAATTAGACCTCCCATACTGGTAACAGTATGACCAATTTATTTTTTAAGAACGTGTTTCATTTTCCATGGGCAGGTAGTATGTATTCAATATATCAAAACTATTATTAAAAAAAACCGGTCAAGTGCGTGTCGGGCCACGCGCATTGTAGGGTTCCGTAGTCGTTCGTTATAACATGCGGACTTGGAAGGGGGCTTTATGTTTATTACTATGAACATATTAATTAAGTTCACGGTTTAACGGACAATAACGTTTAAATTAGTGAACTGAAAATAGTAAGTGTCTTATTTTAAAAATAAATGTTAGATTCACATCTAGTAGGTGTCAATCATTTGTATTATGTTATGGCTCTTTTTGCATGTTTGCTTGTACGTCAGTTTTGTGAATTATAATAAAAAATCCAAATAAACGAAAAAAAAAGATTTTATTTTTTTACATGTTTACTGCCCGTTTTAAATATTAAATAAGTAACAACTTCACCTAAGTATTTTTTTCTAATGATTTGTGTTTTGTACGAAATTTTCCAAGTAGATTTTATAAGTTGGGCGACTATTTCTCTTAAGCTAACAGAAATAATTTAGCCGTGATAGTTTTCCTTCAAGTTCGTTATATATACGACAATCACGATTTTTTTCGATTTTTTTTTCTTATCTTTTAGAGGCCCACGCTCGACTCGAACAAAAATGTTTAATAATTCGCCATCGAATCACTGAATCGAAAAATAGTCTGTACTACCCCGCAATGATTTTGAAAGACCTATGCAATGATACTACGCGTAACCCAACACGCACTTGGTTGGTATTACTTGTAGGAGAGGTATCATAAAAAACCTTACTTACTTTTTATATAACCGACTTCAAAAAGAAGGAGGTTATACGAGTATCTCAAGACTTAAAACGTTTATTTATTTTGTGCATTTTAACACAATTATGCATTAAAAAACAGAAGTTATGTATGTACCCATCAGACGTTTGAGTGACAGAGCAAGATTAGTTACATGCCTTTGAAGCTAAAATCAAAATATTAGAAATTATTAGAAACTTTTCATAAGTTCTATTTAAATCTTGATGGGATTTAGTAAAATATTGATTCAAGAAGATGCGCAAATGTGACCTTGAAACGAGTGATTGTATTACGAATTTAGGCGCAACATTAATTCCAGCTTTGTACCTTTGTTCATGAAGTCTTAATAAATATTTTTTTTTTTTTTTTAAAGCAACACTATTTTACTTCTGACAAAATCGCAACCAAATACCTTGTTTACCAAGAACTTAAGAGTATAGATACTTCTGCCCGGGGGTTGAGGATAAATTCGAAAGAGTTACCTCGCCCCTGGGCACGTAGGGCTGGGAGGAACAGGGGTGGGTTTTAGTCAGTAAGAGTCTGACACGCCCTTCCGCTCCACCCTAGAGCGGAAGAAGTCATAAGATGATTTACCACCCCAAAAAAAAAAAAAAAAGTATTGATACTTATAATTTGACATCATTTGAATCCTTTGCCACCAACTAAAATATCGACTTTAGCGTTAAGTATTTTAAGTTGATTTTAAATGACCATTTGTATTAAAAAAAGCCCTAAAAATAATTTACTATAATTTAAAAAAAAACTTTTTATTCGTATTCTTCTTAGCAACCCCTTTTATTTAACAACGATATCATGAAAATGCATTAAAAATAACTAGTCCGCCACCTTTACGTCAATAAAATTAGCTAACCTTTTTTTTTTTGGGGGGATGGGAAATCAATCAATGACTTCTCCCGCTCTAGGTGGAGCGGGAGGGCGTGTCAGACTCTTACTGAATAAAACCCAACCCTGTTCCTTCCCTGCCTGAGTGCCCAGGGGTGCGGTAACTCATTTTCAGAATTTATCCGCTACCCCTATGCATACAAAGGGTTCCCTACTATTATCTATAAAAACGGCAAAAATATCACGTTTGTTGTATGTTAAACATTTATTTTAATCTGTTTTTTTAGTATTTGTTATTATAGCAGAAACAGAAATACATCATCTGTGAAAATTTCAACTGTCTGACTATCACGGTCCATGAGATACAGCCTGGTGACAAACGGGAAGACAGACAGACCAAAGGACGGACAGCGGAGTCTTAGTAATAGGGTCCCGTTTTACTCTTTGGGTACAGAACCTTAAAGCGTGTTAAAAAGTATGGATTGCAATGGAATTTGAACTGTGTCTTGTATGACTTAGTTTATTGTTCCAAAATGTAATAACTGTCTCGAATTCTTAATTGAAATAAATATTTTTAGCGACAAAATAAATAATAAGAATACGAGTATTTATGCCAAAGTTTAGTTAAAAAAAGTAAGTTAGTAAGTTTAAGTTTTTTTTTTTGTTTTAAGTTTTTATTTTCTTTGGCGATAAGGCGGCCCATTGTGTTGCCCTATCTAAAGTTTTCTTCATTTATATTTTCTGTAATCTAAATGGTGTACATAATAAAGAGTATTCTATTTATTCTATTTAAATAATCTTAATAATTTTCTCTTCATAATTTTAGTCCTCTATCATCTCGCAGTTCTCACGGCCTCTCAAACTTTTGAACTTTGCCAAAGTGTTTTGTATTCACAAACGCAGAGCATTTTATTATGGAAACTTGCTCGAATAGCTAATGCTGATGCCAAGCCAACTTGTTCACTGTTTTAATGCAGAAGTTTTATACAAGACAGTTTGCAAAATGTTCTACGCGAATGGACCGGACTAGAACAAAAGTTCAAAGTACTAGGGGGCCAGAAAGATTTTAGAGGAGGAGATTACTTGGGCTAGAAGAAAGTTTCTCAGTAGCCCAGAGTCTGGATTTGCGTCAAGTTTATGGCACGCGTCCTTGTAGGGACTAATATTTATCTGGTGAAAATGTGAGCGTATTTACTTGTACGTATAATTATTCACCTCTGTTTCTCGACTGGATCCTTCAGGGAATAAAGGGATGGTGCTGTAAATGATCCATAGAGAAAAACAGAGTTTTAAGTATCTTAATTATGATCAAAAGATGAAAGTTAAAAACAGAGAATGTCACTTAGAAGAATGTTATTTAAAAGGTTTTACTCAGACTAGGCAAAAGTTGACGTACCAGGCAACCAGAAAAGTCCAAGACTATTTATTTTAAACCTTACAATGCAGGTAGGCATGAATCTTTTCGTTGAAGATTTTATAAAGGTTTCTCTCCGTTAGGGTTTATTTTTGCGCAAAAATATGGGCGGTGTGACTTTTTTGCGCTGTTTCTAGCTGAATTCAGGCACGTGCCAACTTACTGCTAAGTTTAAAAACTTTCTGACTTTGAAGTCAACAATGTTAAGTGATTCATACAATTTAGCAAGTCGAAGTTTCCCGTAAATACTTTCTTGAACAACTTCTTCGTGTGTTTGTTTCTTTTGATTTTCTGCTTGAGTTTCTTTTACCATTTATTTCACAAACTTTCTCTCGAATTCTAGAATTTTCTGGTTTCTAAGTTAACAATAACCATACAATCTTGTTGAGTTAAATAAGAAACTTGAAATTTAGACAAAGTAATATCCTAACAGCGATAACCATTATCAACATTCCAAAATATGATCATGTGACGTCATTATAAATCCCATCGCCATACTAGTCTGACTGCCTCGTGAGTCTCGTGGCCGCAAGCGTGACTGCTAAGCGTGAGGTCCTAGGTTCCGTTCTCCGGTCGGGTAAAAAGTACTAGTTACTGGGTTTTCCAATTAAGGCGCAATTATACGACTTTTAATGATTTTGACCACGACCACGGACCCACACACGGGCCCACGGGGACACGGGTCCACGGTTTTTTTTGATTTTGGGCCACGTCTAAACGACTAAAATATATGTTACTCTAAACAATTTTTTTCGTAACTTGATATGTGAATATTTGAATTTATTAATTTATTACATAGTGTAATTGATTTGTAAATTTATGTCTAACGCGGATAAAAATTGAGAATCACGCAAAATCTATTGAGCGTATATTTACAAAACCATCACCACTTTAAAGATAATTTAATTTTTTATCTTTTAGTATACGTGTTTTAGTATAAATACCTGTTTTTTTTATGTATTATAAAAGAATAATGCTTCTAATTTGGGAAAGCGCACCTAGATGAGCGAGTCCTATTACTGGGTGGACGTGCGACGCGTTGCGTGAGCTCAGCACAGAACACGCAAGCTAACTACTCAAGGTCATTGGCATATAACTGCGCCTTAAGAATTGCTCTGTACCAGCCTTTTTTTTTGGGGGGGTGGGAAATCATCCAATGACTTTTCCCGCTCTGGGTGGAGAGGGAGGGCGTGTCAGACTCTTACTGACTAAAACCCACCCCTGTTCCTTGCCTGCCTGAGTGCCCAGGGGTGCGGTAACTCATTTTCAGAATTTATCCGCTACCCCTAGGCATGCAGGCACCGGCCACGATGGGCTACGTCAGTGGTGGCTGACACTTATCTCTTTGAGGCGCGCTTGGAACACTACGCGCCGTCGACACACGGGCCTGGTACTGATCGGACGGCGAGCTACCCACTGCTCGCCGTCCGCAGGCCCGGGTTCTGTAGCAGCCTGGAGTTTTGAAGTTGGTGGTGTGACACCTGTGCTTCAAAAAGCACGTAAATCCGTTGGTTCTGGGCCTGATCTCTCTCCGATCCGTCCCATAATATCGGACTATGACAGTGAAGAATGCACCTGTGTTTGTGCACACGGATGTGCACTATGATATCTCTTGCGTACTTGGCTTATCTCGGTTGAGATTGACCACCATGATCCAAATTGCTGCGCTGCGTGTCGCGGGTTCGATCCCCGCACGGAACAAATATTTGTATGGCCTACAGATAGTTGTTCCGGGTCTGGGTGTCTTGTGTATGTGAGTTTACATGTTTGTGAACGCACCCACGATACAGGAGTAATCCCTAGTGTGGGGCATCGTTTTTTTAATTTAAAAAAAAAAAAAAATTTGGTCGGGAGGATAATCTATCGCTTTTTTTTTTTGGGGGGGTGGGAAATCATCCAATGACTTCTCCCGCTCTGGGTGGAGCGCGTGAGCTCTGGCGGGAGGGCGTGTCACTCTAATTCAGCTGCCGAGCTAGACTAAGCTCCTATCTATTGTCGTTTTCCTACCATTCAATAACTGACAGTTACCAGTTTTCAAGAGTTTTCAGGGATGGTCCTGACAATAATACATTTTAAATATGTACCTAATCACAGTGTATGGTGTACGTCCGATCAATGGTGGACAGTGGTTCATATAAAATCTAGCCGTCTGTGAATATTAAAATATACGTCTGAACTCGTCGTGTGTTTATCTTCATCCAACTTCTCATCTGCGGTCGTCCTCTACGACCACCACCACCAGACCTTCGACCTCCTCAACGTGACAAATGTTTTTTTTTTAGTTACCATACCTACGTCATCTCTGTTTGCTTTGCTTCTTCTCTTCACTACAATTCGGCAAAAAGTCATCAAAAATAAATGATCGATCCCTTATCTACATTTTGGCATTCGGGATGTTTCCTGGGTATAAAAATAATTATTCTACTTAGTCCGTAAGTTAAGATTATCAAAAAATATTGAACACGTATTTTTTGCTTTACTAAATCGACAAAATTACAGTGAAGTTCAAAACGCATCAATTTTTAGGAGTGGGAGCTTGTTGCGTCACTAAACGGTACAAAGTGTACCGAGGTGTGACGTCACGCGAAATTTCAACGCAGTGTTCTGTACCCAAAGGATCTAAACGGAGCCCTATTGCTATCACTCACGTGTCCGTCTGTCCGTTCGACTGTCTGTTCGTCGTCTGCCACAAAATTATGTTCCGAAGATTTTTTTAACTTTCCATTGACTCGTGAACTTGACGATAATGTTTATTGGTGATTGATAAATCAGATTTTTTTCTTGATAGTTCCCTCATTTGGTACGGGTCCCAAAAAGTGCGAAGTCCGACACGCACTTGGCCGACATGCCAAAAGAAAAACATACGTGTCCAATATTTTTTGATAATCTAAATGACACATTAATTAGATATTTGTAGGAAACAAGCCCAATGTCTTAACTGTATTGTTGCCTTAAAACTGAGCGCCCATCCTTAGACTTAATTCAGTAGTCTAGTTAGTATCCTCTTTAACATTTAGCTTTTCCCCGCCAAAATTAAACTATCTAATACCATTACGCAAACCACTAACCATACCTTTGAGGGTTGCCAAGCTAATTATTCAAGGTACAACTCGGCCAGAACGGCTAAAGAAAATGAAATCAAATAAACCGTAAACCATTAACCCTATTTCAGTACACTCTGTGATTTAAATCAGGCAAACCGCATATTTAATACACGGTCGAGCGGCTGTCCGGTTGACCGTCCGGACGGACGCTGCAAATAGCGCTGTCCGGTATCCGGACGATTAATTAATTTAACACCGACTAGAGAATTTAAACGGCTGTCCAATGAATCGTGTTCATTATTTTCGCAATTGGTTTGGATTGCCGCAGGTCGTGAATTTCAAAGATTTGATTGGTTTAGATTTAGGAATGACGTGAGTGGTTTTATAAGGCCCAATTTACATTGCCGCGGAATGGAGTAGAATAGATTTTTTGCAACGAAATTGTACTTAGCATCATCATCATCTGCCTAGCCTTTTCCCTACTATCTTGGGGTCGGCTTCCAGTCTAACCGGATGCAGCTGAATACCAGTATTTTACATGGAGCGACTGCCTATCTGACCTCCACAACCCAGTTGCTGGGTAATACGATACCCTTGGTAAGACTGGATGTCAGACTTTCGGGCTTCTGACGACCCGTAACGACTGTCAAAGATCCACGATTGACAGCCGGGACCAACGGCTTAACGTGCTTTCCGAGGCACGGAGAAGTCTCGGTATGTAAAGATGGTCACCCATCCACGGACCAACCCCGGCAAGCGTTGCTTAACCTGATAGATCGACCCGTGCGGCTATTATTACTTTAGCCACGAGCTCCTCCTCCACGAAATTGTACATAGCATAATGAACTTTATGTCAATTGCGTAACGTACAAACTAACTACAAAAAGACGTCGCGCGTGTTCCGGAGAATTCTCGAGATTTCCCCGGAAGACGCGCGACGTCTTTTTTCTTATTCTCGTATTTAGTTTGCACGTTACGCACTTGATATAAAGTTCATCACCATTCCGCGCCAATGTAAATTGAGCCTAAGAGTTTCATAACTTTACAGAGGTTCAAAATTATTTTGCCTACGGTTTTGCTCGCGTGTACATCGAAAATTAACCCATGGGAATGTTTTACAGATTTAAAATATCGTATGTCTTAATCCAAGACATGGAGTGCCCGTGTGTCAAGTGACATCCAAGTCAAGATTTATTAAAAAACGTCCAAACATACAGACTTTCTCATTTATAATACACAAGCGACCCGCCCCAGCTTGGCACGGCTACAAATTATACACTTAAACTCCCTCACGATTCACTCTGTCTGTTTGTGAAAATCACATGAAAATCCATTCAGTAGTTTTAGAGTTTATCGTGAATAAACAGACGGACAGACGCGGCGGGATAAATAGCATCGACGAAAATAAAAATCACGCACCAACAAAATACAGGATTTTTTCAATAAGAGCGCTGGAACTTTGAAATTAAATAAAACAGTTTAAGTGACGTTCCCACAGTTGTTTTTTAGGGTTCCGTACCCAAGTAACCAACGGAACCTTATTACTAAGACTCCGCTGTCCGTCTGTCTGTCAGCGGGGTGTATCTCACGATCAGTAATAGCTACACAGTTGAAATTTTCACAGAATGTGTGTTTCTGTTACCGCTTTGTCAACATATAATAAAAATAAAAATAATTTTAAACTAAAGGCTCATACGCTGGCTATAGAAATACACGCTGTGTAAAAATTTCCACTGTCTACTTATGTATACCTTTACCTTTGTACATATTTCTCTGTTTCCTTCTTCTGGTCTGTTTTTTTTGTATGTGTGTGTACATTAATTGTTAAATAAATAAATATAATAAATAGATCATGAGATACAACCCAAAAAAAAAACAAAAAAGACATGTTTTTTTGGAGGTTTTTTTCAGTTTATGGTACGGAACCATTCGTATGCGAATCCGACTCGCACTTGTTTAAATATTCATTCGGCGACATTATGTAGAGGCGTCGGCGTTTATATAAACGCGTACCTAAATTTGACCCTTATTAGCGATACTATCGAATGGTATGATGATATTGTAAAATCAGCTGGTTCGTTTCCTAGCTAGGAATATTAATTTTTCAAAAGTCTGATGACATAGTTTTAGTTTTCATCAAAATCGGGCCCGAGACTCCTTTGACTATTTCTCGCCATTCCTCATAGTTCGGATTTAGCCATCCACGTCCACATGAAAAAATCACCTATACTTATACTATTTATAATTATTCTGATACAGTTATAGAATTTATCTCATGTATACAGACATGACGGCTGAATTAGTCAGGTGTCCCGGTTTTCAGGGGTCTGGTGATACGTCCCTATTCACCCTTGATCGGGGCGGCAAATGTTTTGATTTTTACTAACCTTAGTCTGTACTTTGATCAATATTCTTTACAGGAAAAACAAATAACATCCGTAAACTCTTACTAAATAAAATGTTTTTGGTTTTGCTCTGTCATTTTCATATTTTTTCATTAAAATTCGACCCGGGCCAAACCCTACGGTTGTAGGAAGATGCTAGAATGTTCGAGCTTGCTTTGCTCACTCTTGCAACCTACTCGTACATTCTATGGTTTCTAAAGACTTTTTTCGTGAGTCTACAAAGTAACTCCTGTGTCTTATGAATGATCAAACGAAAACCTTACCTATCCGAGGCAAGATGCAAAAATTTTGGAGGTCGCTTTGCTTGCACTTCCACATTCTCAAACTTCTACTTTCTTCACGTATTATGCAGTATTGCATATGTGATAGTACTCCTGTTTGTAAATGGTCAAAAGAAATCTAAACTTGTGAGAATGCAAAACATTTTTGAGCATCTTACTAGCAACTTACTGCCTCCTGTGTTTTCTGCGAGAAGCCCGGTCAAGAACAGGTTTGATTTTTTAAATTTTTTGGACACTTGGACTCCTCCCCCATGAAAAAGCTGTAGCTACGCCTGTGCTAGATATGTATGTCATCTTTAAAAGTGTGGTTTATGCTTAGACTATGAAAAGATTTATGTTTGTTATTTCATGAAAATTGCTTTAAGACTGAGAAAATTTAATTTAAATGACCTTTGTCTCTAGACAAAGTGAAATTACGTAAGTGATAACGCGTTGTGTTATCGCAAAATGACACTTTGTCTAGTCTCTAGACAAAGTATCATTCTATAACATTAGATGCTCTTTAGGGTGCTTTTCCAACAAAGATGTACGAGGTAGCGAGGCGGAGCGAGGGTGCGTAGCGAAGCTGTGAGACGGTGTCTAGTAGTGCGAATATGCGTACTGGACTCTTTTCTGCTGTAGATACGCACTTACATTCATCGCATATATGTTGTTTTTTTTTTTTTGTTGTTTTTAAAAAACGTTGCCCCACACTAGGAATTACTCCTGTATCGTGGGTGCGTTCACAAACATGTAAACTCACATACACAAGACACCCAGACCCGGAACAACTATCTGTAGGCCATACAAATATTTGTTCCGTGCGGGGATCGAACCCGCGACACGCAGCGCAGCAGCCGAACGCTCAACCACTACGCCAACCGTGTCGTCAAAGTAGGGGTGGAGAGGGAGAGCGTGTCAGACTCTTACTGACTAAAACCCACCTGTGTTATTTCAGTTACTTGTGCGTTCCGGACCGCGACTCTTTCAAACCCTCCCGACTAACGGGATGCAGCTGAATATCAGTATTTTACATGGAGCGACTGTCTATCTGACCTTCTCAACCCAGTTACTGGGTAATATGATACACATTGGTAAGACTGTTTGTCAGACTTTCGGGCTTCTGACGTCCCGTAACGACTGTCAAAGATCCACGATTGACAGCCGGCACCAACGGTTTAAGGTGCTTTCCGAGGCAAGAAGGAGTCTCGGTATGTAACAATGTTCACCCATCCATGGACCAACCCCGGCAAGCGTAGCTTAACCTGATGGATCGACCCGTGCGGCTGTTATTACTTTAGCCACAAGCTCCTCTAGTCTAGGCTCAGTGTGGTCACAAATTGCTTGTTACCAGCCACCACTTCATCTACCCCATGTTAATTCTGTGAAAGAAAGATAGAAAAGCTATTGATTTGACGACAGTCACAAAGTTCACCTAATGATTGCCTCTTAAGACAATCAAAAAATAAAATAATGTAGAACCGCGCTATCATTTTGCACGAGTGACCCAAGTTACCCTTTGTCGGAGCAGACAAGAAGAAATGCGCCATCAAGCACTATCGCTGCAGACAGAGGCACGGGTAATCCATACTCACTAGCGGGTCAATAAGTATTGAGCCCTGATTTTGAACATGTGTAAAAAGTGATTAAAAATTACTAGAGCAATGATCCTAGGATAAAACGAATGTTATTTGGTGGTAGAAATTAAAATATATTAAAAAACATTCTCGATCTAATTTTCTACCTGGGGTAGACTAGAATTTATTACAAGAAGTGATGTCATTTAAGCTTAAGCTTTGGCATTTGTTTATAAAAGGAACAGTAATTGGTGGTAAAATAAAAAAAAACACATTTTTTTTTCTTCTGTTTATAATTAATAAGGCCCACATTATATTCATACCTACGGAAGCTGCTGTCACGAAATTTCTACGAAAAATTTAAATGACAGGATGTCTGCATACTTTGTTCGTTGATATGAATGTCAGTACAACAAACAAACATTATAACAAATGGTACAATAGAGAATTGTCAGAGTCACACACCAACTCTACTGTGTCTACTATCTTTTCAAACGAACCTTTGACATCCAGCGATTAAATAAAGACTACATACAGCATGTTTGAATTTTGTTCGAGAGAGAATCAAAAAAGATCAAAAACTGCATCTCAGTCCGCACCTTCGTAAACATCACTTTTTTTTTATTCAACCATTACTGTCCCAGAACGGCACAAAGGTTTTCCCCATTTTTTATTATTTTTTTATTGGTTAGGAAATCATTAAATAACTATTCCCGCTCTGGGTGGAGCGGGAGGGCGTGTCAGACTCTTACTGACCCACCCGTGATCCTTCAGTTGCCTGTGCTAGGGCTGCGGTATTTCTTTCTATCGACCCTGGCAGGGAAAGGTCTTTCCCTCAAGCCTACCACTCTGTTTCTAAGCCTGATCAATGATAAATCCCAAAATTAACCAGTAAAACTTTAAGGCCCTACCAACGGTCCAGTGGCGCCGTCATTGAATAAAAAATCGTATCGGCCGTTTTTGGTACTTTTGCCTACTACTTTGGATACGAAAAATTCTGAGACCTGCTTTAACAACGTAAAAACGCGTTATCCTCTTTTTAACAAACGTGACGTTGGATTTTTTTATATTTATTTTCTGTGCCATGCTACGACATTTTATTCAATGAGGGCGCCACTGGACCGTTAGTAGACCCTTAAGAGACTACCAAGCCTTACTAATACCGGCGAGAGATGTCGTGCGGTGTTCCGCAGGGATCGGTCCTGGGGCCACCTCTGTGGAACATCGGGTACGACTGGGTGCTGCGCGCCGACCTACCTAGCGGCGTCAGCGTAGTTTGCTACGCTGATGACACGCTGGTCCTGGCGCAGGGGAGGTCGTACCAGGCGGCGGCCAACTTGATGTCACGCGGTGTCGCGACAGTCGTGGAGAGGATCCGGGAAATGGGAGTCGAGGTGGCATTGCACAAGTCCGAGGCCATGTGTTTTCATGGTCCTCGGAATGCGCCACCGTCGAGTTCCCAGATAACGGTAGGAGGAGTTCACATCGGCGTCGAGGGGACGATGAAGTACCTGGGACTCGTCCTCGAAAGCCGGTGGAACTTCGTCGAGCATTTCCGACGTTTGGCTCCCAGATTGGAGCGGGCCAGTGCTGCTCTGAAGCGGCTTCTGCCCAATCTCGGGGGGTCCAAACGCCTCCTGCCGGAGGCTCTACGCGGGGATCGTGCGGTCCATGGCCCTTTACGGAGCACCGGTGTGGGCGTGTTCCCTGAGGAAGCGACCAGCTCGCCGGTTGAACGCGTCCCGAAGGGTCATGGCCATTCGGCTCATCCGTGGATACCGCACGGTCTCCTGTGAGGCGGCGAGCCTCCTTTCCGGAGTGTCGCCATGGGATCTAGAGGCCAGGGTCCTCGCGCTGCTCTGGGAGTGGCGCGAGGAGGCCAAACGCCGGGGCAAAACTCTGCTGCCGCGACACCTCGCGGCTCGGTGGACAGAGCTGCGGCAGGATCTCATGGCGACATGGAGACAGCGACTGTCGCAACCCAGCGCTGGGCACGCCACCATTGCGGCGGTAGTGCCTCTCTTTGAGAAGTGGCTGGAGAGGCGTCACGGCGTCCTCACCTTCCACCTGACGCAGGTCTTCACCTGACACGGTTGTTTGCTTCCCATGCCCTTTCGCTCCGTACCCTGGAATTGACCAGAGCCGGACGCGAAAGATCCCTATGGTTTCGCGCAACGCAAATGCTTTCGGGGCACGGCCGCTTCGGGAAGTACCTGTGTCAACTAAACAGGGAGCCGGATGCTCATCAGTGCCATCACTGCATTCATTGTCCGGAGGACACGGTGCATACCAAAAACGGCCGTTTCTGACACTTTTACTTACTACTTTGGATACGAAACATTCTGAGACCTGTTTTAACAACGTAAAAATACTTAATCCTCTGTGTAACAAACGTGATGTTGCATTCTTTTATATTTATTTTCTACCGCCGGTAGTAGGGCCTTAAGGCGTGTATAGCCGCCAAGTAGCGCCCTCATTGAATAAAAAATCGTAGCAAAGCGTGGAAAATAAAGATTAAAGAATCCTATGTTGCGTTTGTTACAAAGAAGATAAGGTATTTTTACGTTGTTAAAGCAGGACTCAAAATGTTTCGTATCCAAAGTAGCATGTAAGATAAAGATAGAGTAAGATACAGTTGGTGGCATGAAATCAATAATAGAACTAAAATAACTACCACCAACTGCATCAGATTGCTTGGAAAGTGACTTGTTTGGAACTTTTTAGTTGTTTTTTACAGTCAGGTTTTTTAAAAACTTTAAATTTTTATTCATTTAATGAGGGCGCCACTTATGCAGAGGTAGGCCCTTAATTAATGTGTGTTATGCGAAGAGTATTGTGCGTCGAATAGGTCAGCCATGTTACCCTTTTGTTCAAATCTATAATAACTGATTTATCGTTCACTTATTTAAACTATAATATTTTAACGCAGGCATGCAATTTCAAATTAGATCAACCTGTATAACAAAAGCATCTGTGTTAGCTTATGCCCAGTTTTTACCCAACCATAAACTAGAAATATTCTTTTTATTTAGAAGGGTATATAAGTGTCATGTTTCCTGATCAAGTGCATTTAGTACAGTTGTGGCATCTGATGCAAAGATGAAGCGCATTATAGCAACCGCTTTTCTATTTTGTGAGTATTTTTTCTTCATGTCTTACTATGTGTAGTTAGCATATGTGAAGGTCCAGGGTTCTCGTCATTTAGTTTCAGAGATACACGCAATTTTGTTAAGTTGTATTTGCTGAATTCTCAACACTTGTAGATTTTATCTACTTTCATTAAGGATAGTAAAATTAGTAAATGCTTTTAATGATGTTTCTCAGTATTAGAAATTTCTTTTTTGCTTAATTTTTATTTATGCTTTTTCTTAAATCTACTCGTATCTTTTTCAGAGTTTCAACTTCAAATATCTGATACTAAAAAAAAATACAACCGACTTCCATAAATGTGTGTTTCTAGTTTGGTTTCTTCGTTATTTGACACCGACTTCCGAAATTAAAGTTATTTTGCATTTTTTTGTATTATTTATGGAAGTCGGTTGTATTTTTTTTTGTAAAAAGTTTTTTTATTTTTCACTTTTTAATTGTTGTACCCCATTCTAAAACTAAATTAGTAGTAAAGTTATGCCCGAATTGATAGACCCAAAAATAGGGAATTTGAACATAGTTGGTGAAATTAGGCTGTATCAGGGTGAACTGTACAAATCTGTATACCCCTTCAGAGCGTATCAGCGTAATGTAATGTTGTGAAGTGGTGAAAACAATATACAGACATGCGATTGCAGCAATTCTGGAAGGTTTCCTGTCATTTATTGAAGAGTTCCATTGTGTATCTCCGAAGTTCTTTATCAGATCTTCACCAAGTTAAAATGGGACCACATGTGAAGCAACAGCTTTCAAATAAAAAAAATCTTCAAAATCGGTTGACGTAGTAAAAAGTTATGAGGTAACACACATTAAAAAAAATACTGTCGAATTGAGAACCTCCTCCTTTTTTGAAGTCGGTTAAAAATGTGTCAGTTTTTGAATTTTTTTTTAATCCTTATTATCAATTGACTAATTCTAGATATCGAATCTAGTCTCAACTTAATACCCCACTACTGGACCTTGTTTGCTTGGACGCCCACATATCGTTAACTTAATATTATAGCACAGATAATATAATACTAGCGTACAGATGCCTCATTCCATACAAAGAAACGGTACCGCCGTAACTACGGGTTTTCGTCAGGCACAAGTAACTTTTGTTCTTCGTTCGGGCCCGTCCTCTACACCTCGCTAGATGGTGTTAGCAGCGACGGCTTGCAAGCTGAATGAATTTACTAAAGTAAATTCTACCAATATTTTCTCACACATTGAGGAATTATTTTATAGTATTTTTAGCACTTCATAGTAGTTTTAATGCATCAAAATGTGTCACTATTCAAATTTTAAAGAGGCGTATGTATAAAATACTTCAAACAGACTCATATAATAGTACAAGAAATATAGATGTCTAAGGATTCGTTCCAATAATCGTCTAAATTTAAATTACAAGCCAATTATTCCACAATTTTATGCTTAGGGCAGTTAATTGAGTAAGAAAATACAGTTTTTACTATTTTTATTTTCAAAATAATAATATTACTTAAACTTTACATAGCGAAATCGATGCATATTCCGCCATCTACTGAGATTTATTTGAACTATATTTTCATTGTTCGAGATGAGACACCGTGAGTATAGTAAGTTTGTTTCATTTGATACCTTATCACGCCTAAGTCACAGAACCGATAATCATGAAATTTTGCTCAAACGTTGTCAGGAGTACTGAAATGGACAATGTTTTTTTTCTGGCCCTACTTTTCTTCCAGAAAAAATGTTTCCGAGGGAAGGAAACTTGTGATGGGCACAATGCTTTATGATGTTCGCTAACTGTCTTGTGAATAATTTTGTTCCCGTGCAAAGCCAGGGCAGGTCGCTAGTTGTATTATAATATATGGGAGGGTTTGTGGCTAAAATAACAGCCACGTGGTCTATCTTAAAGTCCATGCATCGCTTACTGAAGTCTGCGGATAGGTGACCATTATTTATATACCGAGATCTATCCGTGCCTCAAAAAGCATTGTTAGCCCTTAGTTCTTAGTAATAGCTAAATTACTAATAAATCTTTAATTGTTGTTTACGGTAAGAAGCACTAAAGTCAACCAGTGCTGCCAAGGGGTCAAATAATAAAATAATAATAATAATAATACGGTGTTTTTTAAAAAAAAAAGATTTGCTTGATCGATTAGCGAAACAAAAGTTTCATTTCATTTAATTTATTTGTTTTTTTCTGTCCTTTGTTTTCTTCGGAACTCCATAGTCGACTGAACACTAGCTTTTTCTTCAGTCGTTGCTCCATATTACTCAGTTTCTTTAAATAAGTTCATCAATATTAAATAAAATTTCACCTCCGCAGGTATATGTCTACCTTTGAGCAACTCTCGCCATGTCTACAGAAAAGATTATACTTACAATCCGGATTTTGATGCTTTCTACAAAGTTCACTGGGACGAGAGTGGGTCTGCTTGGAATACCGCCTTTTTTACTTGTGAGGACGAAGGAGCCACTCTATTCTATCCAAAAGTCCTAGATGAGTGGATTGTGGTCAAAAATTTGACTAGTAAAATGACTGAAATTCCTAATATCACAGAAGTCTTAGTTGGATTGCACGATGAATTTAAGTTGGGAGAGTTTATTACTGTTGACGGTATGTACTCAGAATTGGATTGTTTAGCAATGTGTATTATGTTACGCCTTATGCTCAAAGTTCTAAATCGCTCAACGAGCGAAGAAATAACTCACAACGCAATGAAACGATGAAAACTTTTTTACAAAAAATTATAACCGACTTCCAAAAATAGTGCAAAATAACTTTAATTTCGGAAGTCGGTGTTTCTGGTTTTGTGTCTTCGTTTTTTGACACCGACTTCCGAAAATAAAATCATTTTGCACTTCTTTTGGAAACCGGTTCTATTCTTTTGTTAAAAAAAAAACATTTTTTACTTTTTAGTTGTGGTTCTCCATTAAGGACCTTCTCCAGGTCTTCTCCGGTCCAGTGGCGACCTCATTGAATAAAAAATCGGGAAGTTGGATTTTTTAATATTTTTTTTCTGTGCTATGCTACGATTTTTTATTCAATGAGGGCGCCACTGGACCGCGAGAAGGGCCTTAAACTGTGTGAACAATTCATAGACATACGATCGCATCAATCGCGGTTGATTTGCTGTAAATTTTTGTTCCGTTGTCTGTCTCCGAAACCCATCATCAGTTCTGTATGAAATTTAAATGGGACCATTTCGGCAAAATATTTAAATTATTATTTTTTTATTGTTCGAAAGGGGTTTGCCCTTTCGAACAATTAAAAAAGAAAAAAGAGTTTTGCAAATCCGTCAGTATATGACGGAGTTGTGCCCGAACATACATAAAAAAAAAAAAAATACAATCATGCGAATTCAAAAAGAAGGAAGTTATCACTTCTTCTTTTTGAAGTCGGTAAAAAATTACCTATGTTGCGTTCTGAGCCTTAACTGATGCTACTACATGGCAAAAAAAAAGTATTGTAAGGTTCAATGATATTATATAAATAATATCATTGCTGTTGAAAGGAGCCACAGTACGTTGTGAGCTATTTTTAACCGACTTAAAAAAAGGAGGAGGTTCTCAATTCGTCGGAATCTTTTTTTGTTTTTTATGTATGTTCCCCGATTACTCTAAGACTCCTGAACCGATTTGAATAATTCTTTTTTTTTTTTAACGGGTATAGGTACGTTCCAAGTGGTCCCATTTGAATTTGGTGAAGTGTATGACTTCCAAAAAAAAACACAAAAGCATGCTAATCATCTTTATTTTTGGAAGTCGGTGTTTATATTTTATTTCTTCGTTACAACTTCCGAAAATAAAGTTTTTTGTAATTTTAAGAATTCGGTTGTATTTTTTGTAAAAAAGTTTTTTATTTTTCACTTTTTTGTAGTTCTACCCCAGAAGTAAAACTAAATATTAAAGTTATGCCCGAATGGATAACCCCAGTAACAGGGAATTTCAAAATTTGGAGAAAACCAAAACGTCATCAGTGTATACATATTTTTGGTTTATGTTGATTTTTTCAAAAACTACTGAATTGATTTCTATAAAATTTATATGGAACCACCTCTGAAGTATGACCTACCAACTAAAAGAAAGAATCATCAAAATCGAGTCACAAATGGCGGAGATATCGCGTAACAAACATACAAAAAAAAATATGCAAACGAATTGAGAACCTCCTCTTTTTTGAAGTCGGTTAAAAAAGCTGACGATAATGATGGTGATGATGAATAAATTTTGTTGTGTTTTCCAATCATCGTTTATGGTATCAATGATTCTAGATGGTTTTTGTTTTAAATCCATTAATTTTAACGGATATAATACAGAAATCTCGATCGTAGCCACAACAGTAGATTGCTCCCGTGCAAAGCAGAGGTGAGTCGCAATAGCGATATATTTAAAATTTACTAAATTTTCAGGACACTCGACGCCATATCCTCTACCTACTGCCGGTAGAATACGGCCAAACGGTGATAATTGCATAACTATGAACATAGATACAGGAAAATTCAGTGTGCGCAGTTGTCTGGAATCATCCAACACACCTTTACCATTTGTCTGTAAGAAAGTTGAAGAAGCTGAAAAAGAATCGTGTCCAACTGTTGATCACGGTAAGTTATTTTCATCTTCTAAGCATAAAGTAATGTTAAGGCGCAGTTATGTGCCAACGACCTTGATTTGCTTGCGTATTCTGTGCTGAGCTCACGCAACGCCTCGTACGTCCACCCAGTAATAGGACTCCCATCTAGGAGCGCTGTCACAAATTAGACGCATTATTAATTTATTATGCATAAAACAACAGGTAGGTACTATAATATAACACGTATACTAAAAGATAAATAATTAAATTATCTATAAATTCATACAAATACGCTTAATAGTTTTTGCGTGGTTCTCTTTTTTTTATTCGCGTTAGACATAATTTTACAAATTAATTACACTATGTTATAAAAGTATAATTTGAAATATTCGCATATCAAATTACGAAGAAAATAGTCTAGAGTAATATATATTTTTTTTAAAGAAAAAAGGATAGAGGTTTAGACGTGATGTTAAATTTTTATTCAATAGACGTCGTATAATTGTGCCTTGAGGTGGAAACGCCACCCGGGCCTGCGGACGGCGAGTAGTGGATAACTCGCCGTCCGATCAGTTCCACGCGCGCCTCAAAGAGTTGTCAGCAAACAGGACGGGGCCCGTCATGGCCGATGCCTGCCCGGAGGTAGCGGATAAATTCGTATCAGAGTTACCGCTCCCCTGGGCACTCAGGCAGGGAAGGAAAAGGGGTGGGTTTTAGTCAGTAAGAGTCTGATACGCCCTCCCGCTCCACCCAGAGCGGGAGATGTCATTGGATGATTTCCCAACCCAGAAAAAAAAAGATATCATGACTAGCCAATCTCGCATATTTAATGCAGAATTTTGGGCCCTTGTGGATAAAAGGACATAAAATTTGATTTCTTTATAATATCTAAAAAGAGTGATAATGGTGCCCATTCTCTTGTTCAATAATTAAACTAAAATTAGAGAAGTTTTATGTGTCTAAAACAATATAATTATTTTTAACTTAGAAATAGCACAGAAATCTCGATGTTTCGACCTGTCGACTCATCAATTGATTGACTTGTGTGAAGTATGACTGAATCATTGATTAGATAAATGCGAATCAAATTACTATTTATTTCAGGCTACAAATTCATGAAAAATTCAAAAAAATGCTACAAATTCAATAAACAGCCTAAAACGTGGCAAGAAGCTATGAAAACCTGCTTCATGGAAGAAGGAATACTGGCAGTTATAGAAAATAATGTACAGGCTGGAGATATTAATCATATTACTGTCGATACAGAAACTTATTTCGTAGGGGTGAGAAAACTCTTGCCACGGGGTGATTATTACACAGTAAAAGGTAAAGTGGCGATATTAATATCTCTTAAATCTTACCAATATTATCCAGTATCCTAAGAGTCCGCTTCTCGAGCCATGTAGGGAACACAACGCTGCGTGCCAAAACCAAAATCATGGACCTTACCGCTAAGCTTAAGGTGAAAGGTCCAAGGTAGGTCATAGGTAGAAGAAGAAAATTTAAATTTCGCGGGCTACCTTGGAGCAATCACCTTAAGTGGGATTGGGCCGGATATGTTTGCCGCATGTTAGACCAAAAATGAGCAAAAAGAACCACTGAATGCCCCAGCCATTCGGTGGTTCATGTGTGGTTCAACTTTATCTTTTATTTACTTATTTGCATAGGACTTAAATAATTGTTTTACTTTTGAGATTTTTATAATAGTACTGCTAAAACTTTATTCCTTTTTTTTATTTTTACAGGTCAAAAATTCAGCGATATGTACCAAAACCCGAGCATTGTGCTAAATCCGTGCAGTGGGCCAAATCAGGACAATAGGCCAAATCCGTATAATAACGGCCTAGGTCTGTACGACAATAGTCAAATCCCGAACGAAAACGGTGATTCACCGGACGAAAACAACCTGTTTATGGACGAAAACGGCCAGTACCTGGTATCCAAACCCCGCATCATTTTTCGCGTAACCACTGAATGTGGAACTGTTTGCACTTGGAATAACGATCTGTATACTAAAACACAGAATTGTGACGAAAAACTTCCGTTTATTTGTGAAATGGATATTGGTGTATAAGGTGCGTAGTTGTTCTATCTCACGAAGACGGGTTAGCCTTAGATAAGTGTGAAGGTTCACGTACACTTATTTGTCTGTGTGTGTAAGGATCGCTCGTTGTCATAGAAGATGGCTTACGAAAACAGAAACAATGTGCACGTGAATCTACGCACACATTCAAGAATAACTCGCCTTTATAAAATATAATAGGTATCTACATCTAACAACAGAAGAAAAGTTAGTGTTGGAGTAAAATAAATAGTGTCGGTACACGGTATTTGTGATAATTTGTCAACGGTACGATTTTATCAAACATTGGGTTATGTTTATGTTTACCTAGAATTCGTTTCAGTTCTTGGAAATAATAAGGTATTCTAGAATGTTTATTAGTGTATATTAGATTATATGAATATGATATAACAAATAGCACTATGTATAAATAAATATTTTTCTGAATATATCATATTGGTCAGGAAATGAAACACGCACCGTAATCACAAATTTTACTTTTATTTTATGAATCATATTAAGAGAGTTCCCCAAAATGCCCACCCGTCACCACTTCCTAGTGTTTTAGCTGAGGAGAAGGAGTGGTGGAACAAACTCCCCAGCAACACATCTGTCTGATAAGTTAGAAGAACTTGTACATGGAATACACAATCCAATATTAAATACTTATTTAAAAACACTTTAATCACTTTAATTATAATTCAATTTAAAATAAAATAATAATATCAAAGTAACATGTCCGACTTGCCCGAACGCCAGCGAGCGAATGCTCTGCGCCCGCACTGCGCACGCCTTATAAGCTCCGCGTTGGTAGTGGGGCGTCGCAGTGGGGGCGATATACGTAAGTTGTTTGTTCCGTCGCAAATATAATGCTTCTTAAATAGTTTATGACCTAACAGCTCGGCCATCCTGTTCCAAGCGAGTCCCTTCCGCTTCTTTTTTTTTTTTTTTTTTTTTTTCATCTAAATTTGTAATTTATTGTCCTTCTTTATTTTAGTAGCATTCCTTGAAACTACGAGTACAGTATGACATTTTATATTATCTATTGTTAGGAAGAAACTTGTGACGATTTCGTCTCTAGTATAAAAGGAGCGCGCGCGCCATGTTTCGGTCACTTTTCGGGTGGCACTCGTGGCGGCAACATCGCTCAAAGGGCTGTCCAGATCAATGTTGACACACTCGCGCAGAACCCCCTCGCGAACTAGGTACCCACCTATTGCGTCAAATGATGACAGCTCATTACAAAACACCTTGGGCAACATCATGACGAGGCTTAGTGCTATCGAACGCGCCAGTACAAATGTGATTGCCGCGTCTAATGTTTTGGAAGCTCCACAAAGCAATAATCATACTGTAGCTAGTCTTGAAAATCCGGTTCGTGAAATCATTTCACGTCCTCGTAGCCCCGTAGACTTGAGCGATGTTCCGCAACGAGTACGTACAGACAATTCCGAGGGCATTTCAATAACCACTTCTACAAACGAACCAACTGCTCGCGGTTCAGAGAACTCATCGACTGTAACCATGCTTGCGGAAGCTATTAGATCTTTGCAGCCTACGAGGTCACATAGTTACTATGTTTCTAACTTCGATCCAAACATAAATGACATCGATGTGTGGTGTGATGAAGTAGACCGTGCAGTAACCGCGAATGGTTGGGGCGACTACGAGTGTTTATCGCGAGTAGCTTCCTGCCTCAAAGGCGATGCTAAAGTTTGGCTAAATGAATGGGTCACCAATGACCGCTGTTGGTCAAACTTTAAGCTTGAATTTAAACCCCTTTGCCCTCGGAAGTTAGATTATGCAAATATTCTATTTGAAACGATGAACACGACATCCGACAAATTCACTACATACGCAGAGTACGCCCGGCGTACATTGTTACGTTTACGAATCGTTAAGGGTCTCACCGATGAATTGCGAACCCTCATTGTTATACGCGGTATCGATAGCCCACAAATAAGGGCAGCCGCGGCAAATGCAAACTTGGCAACCGAAGATTTAGTCTCGTTTCTTTCAATTTATGTAAAACCGAATCGCGCCAAGCCAGAATCTCGTGGCGGATTGACTAAGAAACACACGCCTCCGAACTCAACCTCGGACCGCGGAATCAAGTGCTACATATGCAGTCAGCGCGGACATTTAGGTCGTAACTGCCCTAAAAAGCCCCGTACAGAACCATCTAGTACTTCTGTTGCCAAGTCTGGTACACAAGATAAAAACACTGCTAAGGCCGGAACACAGTGTTCATTTTGCAAGAAAACAGGACACACTGAGGAAACGTGCTTTGCAAAGAATCGATCGGAGTCTAGAAATCAGCGAAGTGTTAATTTATGCGCAGATCACGCAAGCAATAAAAGAGACATCATTACAGCCGTAGTTCAAGGCATTCCTATGGACGTACTCATAGATAGCGGAGCTCTAAACGTATCGCTGATTTCTTCAGATGTTGTAAAGCACCTTTCTTGCCAAGTGAAACCGACACACTGTGTCTTAAAGGGTATAAGTGAACGGGAAATTATAGTTTCGTCTTTTGTGACGGTAACCATAGAGCTTAGCGACATTTCCATAGAGACAGATTTAGTTATAGTACCAAGTTCATGCATGAATACTTCAATCGTAATTGGAACTGACGTCCTTAACCGTGATGGCGTCATGTACGTTCGTACAAAAGATAGACAGTACATCACGCGAACTGATGATACTCACATCCAAGCTAATGTAGTTCAAAACTTTGATAAAACTTTAGTTAACACCCCGTTACAAGGTGCTTCGCGCGATTCTTTGATGTCCGTGGTTCATAGTTTCTCGGACTTTCTCATCTCTGGTACCGCAACCAGTACTGTCACCACTGGTGAAATGGAAATTAACCTCACTAGCACTTCCCCTATTGTATATCGACCATACAAACTATCTTATAACGAAAAACTTAAAGTTCGCGAAATAATTAACGATTTGCTAGACAAAGGTATAATCAGAGAATCACGATCGGAGTACGCCAGTCCCATAATTCTTGTAAAGAAGAAAGACGGGACTGACCGAATGTGTGTTGACTATAGAGCACTTAACCGTGTTACTGAGAAGGAGAGATATCCTCTGCCTTTAATAGACGACCACATCGATCGGTTAGGACGTTACACCTTCTTCACTAGCTTAGATATGGCAACAGGATTCCACCAAATTCGAATTAAAGAAGGCTCTATACACGTGACAGGGTTCGTCACACCAGAAGGGCACTATGAATACCTGAAAATGCCATATGGTTTGACGAACTCTCCGATCGTTTACCAGCGGATTATCAATAAAACCCTTCGTCAATTTATTGACGCTGGAGACGCTTTAGTCTATATTGATGATGTGCTCCTTCTGAGTAATACAGTAGAAGATGGTATATCTCTACTCAGAAGTGTTTTACAAACACTGACTAAAGCAGGCTTCTCAATAAATTTGAAGAAATGTTCTTTCTTAACAACGGAAGTCGAGTACTTAGGTAGAGTAGTAAGCTTTGGTCAGGTGCGGCCGAGCCCGCGTAAAATAGAGGCTTTAAAACACTCACCGGTACCCGGGAACGTCAGACAAGTTCGTCAATTACTAGGACTTGCTGGATATTTTCGCAAGTATATTAAAGGGTATGCAACAAAGACCGCGTGCATCGCACAT